>OW818031.2:27827500-30327500 GCA_942486065.2 Calliphora vomitoria | reverse complement strand
CAGTGGTACGTTGTGGATGCATTTGTTTTTCGACAATCACTTGTACATTCTCTGATCCCCAAATGCAGCAATTAACTACCTGAATATTCCAAAAATATATATGCAAATGGACTGTTTTGACACACAAGTGTATTTTTTTCAGCTGTGTCAATTCATACATATTCACCACGAAAACAGAAGTTTTTTTCTACAACATGACAAACAATTATTTTTTAAATAAACCTTTTTATTAACTTTTATATACTTATATTTTTATTATTAGAAACTATTTCATATTTTTGGTTCCATTTGCTTGGGCCATATCATGTTATTAACAGCGGATCTTAGTCCATATATGCTGTAACGTTAATTTTTCCAAACATTATTGAGCAACTAAAATATTAATACTAAATTTCATACCCCTAGGTCCTTTTGTTTTGGCACTATTGCACTTAAAATTCAGTCGATAAAACAAATTAAATATTTGTCCCTAAATAGCTGACCGCCACTATATATATTTTGTGTCATTTGCAACGTATGTGCTCTTTGTAGTCCACAGATAAGACAATTGGTCACTTTATACATCCCATGTAATCTATCGTAAAAATAATTGTCACTTAAGTGTCTCAAGTAATAAAAGTGTTGTGATTTTAACCCTCTAATTATTAGGCATGCCTCAAGGCACTCATAGCAAAAATGCCAAGAATTGCAAATATAACTGATTTTTAATTTCAAAAACTCATGTAACAATAGATAAAAAAGTACTTAGCTTATATTAAAAAGCTTTCAAAGTTTGTGAAATGAAATATCAGTTAAATTTGTATTTATTGGCATTTTGTGATGAGTGCGTTGAGGCATGCTTAAGCATTAGAGGGTTAATAAGCCTTGAAACCTCTTAAAAGCTCTCTTCTTTCTTTCTTTTTACAAACTAAACCAAAAAAATATGGGAAGTCCATGTTGTGTTATTAAACCTTGATTAAAGTGTTTTAAAGTTTCCGGATTGCAATCACATTTTTTTTTCTTAAAAAGAATACTTATATTTTATATACTAGAGTCAAGATTTATGTAAAAAAAAATAAATTACTCTTTAGAGACGTGATTTAGTCATGAGTGCCTTCAGGCACTATTGGGCATTAGACTAGTTTTGCTGCCTCAGTTTTTCCATCATATAGCAAAATGTTGTTTTGTTTTCTTTGCTATGATTTGCAAATTTTTTACATAACGTTTAAATTTTAAACGTTATGTAAAAAATTTGCAAAGTTGTCTTCAATAAAAATTGATAAACTATACTAACTAAAATCCGACTATGTTTCAATCTATAAAGCCTCAAGGGTGCCTTAAGGCACTCATGTTGTTTTTGAAATGAAATGCCCAAATTTTCCATACAAAAATTATTACCAACGTTTTTAGCAATTTTTCTAGAAATTGGCATTAGAGGCACTTTTTTGTGAGTAATTCGTACAAACTGTTTTTATACAAATTGTGTTGATATAATTCCCCTACAGTTTAATTTTTTTTCTGCTTAAGTATACTGACATTCCATGTAACCTAGTGTGAAGTTAATTGTCACTTTAGTGTCTCTAAGTAACCTGGAGTGTAGTCACTTTAAACGTTTATTTTGTAGTGCACTTTAAACAGTAGTTATTTTATTTACCTGACGTTATATATTGGAGAGTTGTGGGAGGAAGGTTTGTTTACAAGCAATCAGGTATGAGATGTCTTTTTAACTGACTTTTTAAAGTGAATTAGCTCCTGTACATGGTAAAATAACTTGTTATGTAGGTGATCAAGTAACCAGTTGGGTAGATAGTAAGGTAACTGGCTCCATGTAACCGGTATGTGAAACCAATACGTTGACTACTTTGGACAGACAGTCTCATTATAATCACACAGGGTCAATTGACCCCCTGCTTAGGACATGCACGTGTTAAAATAACTAGTTGTCAGCCTAAGTGATAGGTAAAATCACACGTTTGGTACAGTCTCCTAGTACAGCTGGGTATTATTCGAGTCCTGCTTTAATACCTTGTTAAAACTCCCGAAACACAGAGGACTTTAAATTTATTTGCATACTCATCACCAAAAAGATGGTGGGTATATTGATTTTGTCAATAAAGGGTGTTTTTTATCGCAGTATACGCGCTAGCCGCGGTGGCCACATGCCCGAAATAATATTTAAACATTAATACCATAAAATTATCTTATTAATAAAGCTAATTGGATGGATATTAACAACGTGTTTCTCTATATAATTTTAATTTAAAATTAACAACCTTTTTATTCTGAGTCCTTATAAAATCCTAACACGGTCCAGCTATGTCCGTCCGTACATCTTTCTGTCTGTTGAAGACACAATAGGGCCTACAGTGCAGTATTTAGGGGGATTAAATTTTCCTCAAATATTCGTTGTTGATCAGAAATGTTTGGTATTGAAAATGCACAGACAAAATAGATTCGTGATGGCAACCGAATTTGTTTCCAATCGAATGATTCTATTTTACTGCTCCAATTTAACAACATTTCGGAAAGGGTAACAAAATTTTGGTTGATTCAACCGAAATTCTTCTTTATCAACTGATAGAACCGTCAAATTCTATGTGTGCAACCGAATCATTCGATTGGCAACAAATTCGGCTGATACTACGAATCTTTTTTCTCTGTGTGGACAAAGTCGGTTAAGTCTATCCACGGTTATGAACCAAATTGTGTGACAAAATCGGAAAAAATATTTGTTAAACCTAGTTTTTTTTTTTCACAAAAAAAAATTTTTGAAATAAAATTTTATATAAATAAATTAAAAAAAAAAAAATTGGGAAAAAATTAAAATTTTTAATTTAAAAAAATTTGTTTACCTAAAAATATTTTTTTTAAGTACTACTTAGTGAAGGCTATATAAGATTCGGTACAGCCGAATATAACACTCTAACTTGTTTAAATTAATATTTATTATCATTTTATCAAAATTAGACAATCTTAAATCTTAATACAAACAAACAACTTCGAATGTAACTATTAAACACTTCAATATAAAAAAATATATTAAAGAAAATGTTTCAACTTTATTGTTTTAAAATAAAAATTTTAAAAACCCAATACCAAATAAGTCAATAACAATAATAAATTAACTAAAAAAGAAAGTTGTTTTTTCAACTACTACAAATAAAGAAGGCAGCAAGAAAAAAACAGGACAAGGCAGGGAAAACTACAAGTTTTGGAAAATAAAGAAAAATTACAACAAAAACATAATATAAAATCAATAATTAAATAACTGATAACATGCTTAGCTATAAAATTTAAAAAAAAAATCTTAAACTTAAACAATTTAACAAAAACAAAACGATTTTTTATCTAAAAACTAATACGCTTCTATTTCTTACTATAAAATCTAAAAAAAAATTATGTTTATGTTTTATACTTCTTTTTTACATTTAATGTTTAAACAAAGAAAATTTATAAAAACAAAATTAACTTTAACAAAATGTTGTATAAATGAAAATGTTTCAAACACAAATATGGTTGTGCTAAAAAAAAAAAAAAGAAAACTACTAAAATTATTTGATATTATTTAAATGAATAAACTGAGGGAGAAGGTAAAACAATTTTTCGTTTTTCCTTTTACAAAAACAAAGCTCTACTTACTATTAAATATATTGTATACTAAAATTAAATCAATTTATCTGCTATTTATACTTAAATATATTCTTATTATAGAAAAAAAACTTAAATTAATTAAAATCGTATTAAGTAAAAAAAAAAAAAAACCTATAAAATCTTTCTCTAATCATATAAACAATAGTACATAAGTACTAAATGGAATTATTACAATTTTTTATATTATTTAAATTTACAGTAAAGAAAATTGATATTCTGCAATGTTAAATATTGAGAAATTATTCTAAGTTACGGAAGATTCCCGGGAAGTTTGAAATCTGATTTTTTGTTGGAGTATATTCTAATGGTTTGTTCTTTAGCCAGTATTATTATACGATCCTTATGATCACTTTAACACTTTTAGTATATTTTTCAATATAATACTCTTTTAGCTCTAGCTACTTAATATCTTTGTTTATGCTATGAAATATTTAGTAGGGCTTGTAATCATGTGAATAAATAACATAATAATCTTAGTCGAATGAA
Organism: Calliphora vomitoria; assembly: GCA_942486065.2. Lineage (NCBI taxonomy): Eukaryota > Metazoa > Arthropoda > Insecta > Diptera > Calliphoridae > Calliphora > Calliphora vomitoria. Next base: position 30,323,384 of record OW818031.2, on the reverse strand, counting down.
TAAGCAAGTGTGTTATATTGATATGCGGATCTTTTTAGTTGATCCTTCAATCTATATACAAGTAGTTACTGCATTATAGTGGAGTGCTGTAGCAATTTTTGCATATATACAGCAACACTTTCGGCAACAGAATTCCTATGCTTTTAATATAGTCTAATTTACTGTCACAAATCCAAAGATTCCTCTAAATAATTTGTAAACATTTCCAAACCATGTTACGATGTTGACACATGTTTTCATTATATTGAGTGTATAACTTAAGAATACGGGATTTTTTCAAATTTGTATCTTTTGTTTTGAAACATTTGTTCAATATAAATTTACTCAAAGTCAATTGGTCATTGGTTGATATGACGTTTTCCCATATTTCTGGCAACATGTGGATTCCGAGGCAAAAGAACTGCTTATCTTTTAAGGCCAAGAACGAATCAAGCTTCCAAAGTCAAGCGTATACCAGAGAGAGCGTTCTGCAACGATCGAAACAAATAGTAGTCGGACGGGCAAGGTCTGGAATATAAAGCGAGTGATGCGAAACTTCTCAACCACATCTTTTTAAATAGATTTTAACAGGTATTGCAACATGTGGCTGAGTGTTGTCATGATGGAATATTTAACTTTCATGTGAAACGCCGCATATTCTGGGCGTTTTTCGGCCAATACTCACTTCAAAGGAATAAGTTGTTTTCGGTACAGGTTCCCTGTGATGGTCTGGTCAGATTTCAGCAGCTCATAATAGATAGGACCCTTTTGCTCCCACCAAATACAGAGCATTACCTTTGCGCCATGGATATTAGCCTTTGATATCGATTCGGCTGATTCGCCAGGCTTCACATACGATCTCTTACGCTTCGGGTTATCGTAATGAATCCATTTTTCATTGCAAGTTATGATTCTGTGCAAAAATCATTTTCTTTTATAGCCTTCAAACATCATTTCGGACGTGCATATTGTCATTCAAGTTCTCTAGTTTTCAGTTCGTAGTGTACCAAATTTCCTTGCTTTTGCATGAATCCAGCTGCTCGCAAACGTTTTGAAATTGCTGCTTGGATAGCTCCCAATGATTTCACATGCTCTGGTTGAGTTTGACAACAATCTTTATGGAGTAATGCCTCCAATTCTTGGTGTTCAAACAATTTTGGCTGGCCTGAGCGATCTTTATCTTCAGTGTCAAAATCACCACTTCTGAATGAAACACATTCACCATAAGCTTTGGTGAGCAATCAGTGTGCTTCGGCGGCACTTCTTTTCAAATTAAATAAGTAAAGCAAAGCTTCCCGCATATGACGCTTTGTTGGCACAAAATTCGACATTTTCGAAGAAAAAAAACTTGTTGTTTACACTATAATGTTCAATAACTAAGTGAGAATAAATAACAGATGTGCACCCTTCAAACTGGCATATACGTTATTAAAAACAAAAACCGCATTCAAAAGATACGCCATTTATTGTAAATCCCGCATTTTTAAGTCATACACCTAATAGGTCAATGTTTCTGTTGTTGCTGAGTTGACAGGCCCAGTGAACTCGGGTCATTCCGATGTGTAGAACCGATGGAATGATTATTAGCCTTCAGTCGGTGATCCTAATTAAAGGGGGGTCACACTGTTTTCATTTCATAAGTGTTGGAACATGTATTCGATACATATGGAATTCCATGTGTATGTGAAAATGCATATACTTACAATTAATAATTTCCACGTACATACGTACATATGTTATGATAAATAACCTCTATTAGTTCCTAGAATTTTATTTTTAACTAGATATCTATTTAATAAATTTTTAAATCACAACTAAAATCACAATTTATTGAAACTTATCGTATTATGATTTTTCCATACTTTGCGTGTTTTACAGAATATGCTCTAAATGCCAAAAATGTCATAACACATAGACATGTATTTTAAATACACAAAGTTTCATATGGATCACACGTTATGTACAATGAACATGATTATATGTAAAAAACCATCTGACCTCACCATTAATAATTGGTCAGTTGAGTGACTAAAAACCTTCTAAGTAATCAAATTCCTTTTCACTCTCTCATAGAAATCTTTATGAATCTACTGATGCACTGTCCGAAAGGCCCAACCATAATTGACTTAAGCAACCTTATGTTTATTTGAGAATATATCGAGGTTTGGTCAAAGTCTTATGTTGAACATAGTTAGATTTCTTAAACAGCAACTTCCATTTTTGAAGCAGCTCATTTGGGTCTGTTCATCTTTGATTCAGTTGGGTTACCCTGCTACGAGAATTAGTGACCTCAACTTGATGTTGATAAAATTGGAGTAGGATGGCCAAGTAATCTGGTTATTTTTCCGTCTTAACCTTCGTATAACCAATACCCACCTGGTGACCATTTCGGTTTTATTTCAATTTAGGAACAATTTTCACTCACTGAACAAATTGTTGAGCTCTTTAGAATATTGCAAAAACATGATAAGATGAAATGAAATGTTGTTTTCGTGATCTAATTTGCAAAAAAAGAAAAGTTTAACAACAATAACTCGCTTTATGTGACAAGCCATGCATCAGCCATAAGTATATGTTTAGAAGTGCAGTACCACCCCCGAGGGTATTGATAAATGATGTACATAAAATCCTTTGCTAAAGCGAATGGTATGATGGGCAGTGACAGAGTAAATGAATTAGTGTCTTCTCCTCATCCTCTTCACCATGACAATTCTTACAAAGGCAAGACCTCATGACATGAGTCCGCATGAAAAGGTCTCAGAAATACGATGTCTCTCCCTAGATAGGCGACATAGTCCTTGTCACTCGGCATTTAGGTGCATTGTCCCGTTTCGCCTAAGAAAGTTAATACAAATTCCTCTGGATCGCAAGCTTATATTATTCGAGTGATATGCCAATAAAGTGGTCGATCATCACCCACGTTTAGCAACATCATTCGCAACCACGTTAAAAGAGATATGCCATGCACGGAACCCAAATCAGTGAGACTTTTGAATGTCTAGCTATCTCTCAGAGACACCCAGCACTCGAAGGTCAATAGAGATGTCGAGTATACACTATTTTCAGCCCTTCTAATGGTAGAAATCTGCGGTTGTAGTACATAACAGTTTATCAGGCAATCTGGAAGGGGCCCTCCACATAAAAACCTTTCCCAACTCAACTCCCTTCATTTTCCGTCAGTGCTCCACTATGCGAATAAGGGCCACTTCGCTATATGCAATATACGATAGCACCATGAATACCCACATAATGTTCCAAATTGTAGCTGTCCGTAAACCCACCTTATACCACGCCTCTGAGTTGAGAGTACATTGTCTTGCTATCAAGTCAACCAGCAGCCAGTTCGTCATCATAACCGAACAGGGGCCAAATTAAGGCATTCGTGATCGAATGAGCTATCGTATCGAAAAATGATTCGATATTATGATAAAGTGTACTAAATTTCTTGCTCGATATCGAATGCCATAATCTCAAATAAGAAAATTTAGATAAATTTTAATCGATATCGAATGCGGTACTTCGGCCCCAGGCCTGTGTACATTCTCAAAGTCAATATATACATGGTACTGCCTTCAGTTGTTCAATTCATTTTGAAGACACCTTTTTAATTTTTTTTGTTTGTTTGGGAACCTCCCTGCAATGTTTTCTACTAACAAATTTAGTTAATTCTTGATTTAATTCTCGATTACTTATGATAATTTGTCAATATTTAACATGCATATTAGCTGTGTTTCCATACTTGAAAGATTTTTGATTTTCTAATAAACTGATATAAACAAAACTTGACTATTTTAATTATAGTCTGACTTGTATGGCAACACAGAAAATTTATAAACAAAAAGAGAAAAATAAAATATATACAAAATATACAAAAAAAAATATAAATAAAATGTTATATGTTCAAAAACTAAATAATTATTGTTAGTAAATATACTATATATATACTTAGAACTACATTCTAAGTTAAAGTCAGTTGCAGTGGCAATTAGTTTGTAAATTTCTTCTTCGGTAATCGTCACTGACAAAAATTTTTATAATTTGTTAAAACAATTTATTCTTTTGTTAAAATATGAAAACTGTAGGAAAAACACCATATCAGCAAAGCGTCGTTAATTTAATTAAATGATTAAAAACAAAAAATAATAACATGTTTCCAAATTAAAAATTACTTAATAACAGTTTCAAAAAATACAAATTTGGAAGGTACTTTTTTGTACAAAATATTTTGAGTGAATAAATGAAATGTGAACATATGATATGAAACATATATGTATATCAAACTTACAAACAGATACAATACAATTTATCTTAAATACTAATAAAAGAAACAAAATTAATACTAATGAATAAATATTAAATTTAAAACAAAAAGAAAATATTAATGTGTATGCATGTACTTTATGGCATATTATTATAAATGATGGTACTATTATTAATCAGAAAAAGAAAAAAATTAAAAATAAAAATATGTAAAATGTAAACAAAAGAATATTGTATGTATATTACATTGAAAAGAAATAAAAGAAAACAATTAAATAAATAAAAAAAATAAAAAAGACGTTTTAATTTAGAAAATCAGAATGACATTTTTGTAAAACAAAAATTTTTATTTTGAAATTTTAAATGGGCGTGATCATACAAAGTAAATAGTTATTATGGAATATCTGGTGAATTATTATTGTGAATTAATGTATAAATGGGTGTAGCACTACCCATACGAAGTAAATAGTTATTTTCGAATATCTGCAGAACAATAATTGCGAAAATAATCAATCTTTATACGAATCGATTTCTTATCACTGCATGAAGTTTAACCGAAAACGGGACTGATCAGAATAGGTGGTGTGACACCACCTACACAAATTAAATAGTTATTTTCAAATATTTGGAGAACTATAATTGTGGAAGTCTTCACACTTTGACTGAAGAGCACCTTTAGGATTTTACATGGGCAATATTGAATTAGTGGGCGTGGCACCTCCCATACAATGTAAATAGTATATTTCCAATATATGAAGAACTACAATTGCAAAAGTACTTAAACTTTGAACGCATTAATTTCTTATCACTTACGGAGTTTGGCTGAAAATTGGACGGATTGTATTAGTGGGCGTGGCACCAATCATACAAAGTAAATAGTTATTTTCGTATGAATCAATTTGTTATCACTGCATGAAGTTCAACGAAAAATGAGAGGGATCGGAACAGTTACCTCCCATACAAAGTAAATAGTTATTTCTGAACAACTCTAGAACCATTATTGCAAGATTCATCAAACTTTGTACGAATATGTGTCTTATCATGGTACATAGTCTGGCTGAAAATGGGCGGTAGTGGATTAGTGGGCGTGGTGCCTCCCATGCAAAGTAAATAGTATTTTCAAATATAATTGCGAGTCTTTAAATTTTATACGAATCAATTTTTTCATCAATGCGGTTTAACCAAAATAGAAGGGATCGGTGAGTCATCTACCAAACAAAGTAAATAGTTATTACTAACCAACTCGAGAACCATAATTGCAAGATTCATCAAACATTGTCCGAATAGCTCACTTATCATTTTACATAAATTGGTACTAGATTAGTGGGCGTGGCACCTCAATAAAAGTAAATAATTAAAATCGTATATCTGGAGAACTGTAACCGTAAAAGTATTTAATAATTGTATGAATTAATGTCCTATCACTGTACGGAGTTTAGCTAAAAATTAATATCGGGATAACTAAAATTGCAGATTCTTTCAAACTTTGTTCGAAACATCTTTATGTAATTTTACGTAATTTGTCTGAAAACGGATGGAGATGGAACTTCACATACAAAATAATTAGATATTATCGAATATCTGGTGAACTGTATTAGAAAAAGTCGGTAAGATTTGAAGAATTTAAAGTAGTTAAAGTAGTTAACAGAAAATGTGCTGGATTGTAGTAGTTATTTTCGAACAACTTTTTATAAATTGCTTTTATACATTGTAAGGAGTTTGAATTAAAATAGGCTGGATCGAAACTTGCGAAATTATAGCGAAGCGAATGTCTAAAAAAGGATTTTTTTAAATCGCTGGATATTTTTTATACTTTCAATGGCATGGAATGCAATGAATCACAAACAAGAAATTCCGGTATTAATTATATTCATTTATTTTTTTATAAAATTCTTTCACATTTTTTTTATTTAACTACGACAAAGCACACCCCTGCACAATTAAAAGATTAATTACAAAAAATGTTAAATAACTCCCAACAAAAGTGATATAATTCCCAATTTGGAAGCGATGTATATATTAATGCCATTGCATTGCCGGCCTATGGCCTGGAGCGGTTTTCTCCTAAAGTTTTCTTTTACTGTAGATAAAAGGAGAAAACATAATCACGACCAATAATTTTGTATATCACCTAATTTTCATATAGCTTTGCAAATTTGGTTAAAATACCGCTCACTGTCAATGGCAAAATTATTGCAATAACAAACAAACAAACAGTTGAAACCTAAAATGCACCAAGTCCTGAATACCGCTAATATTTCTGACTGAAAGTGCAAGTGGCGGAGAAGTTAATAAAGTGGTGGGAATGTAGTTAAGACACCATACCAGTTTAACTGTGTTGTCTTGACTAAGGTTTTTGAACTTGCTACGGCAATGTTTAGTAAAATTGGAGATTTATGTTTATTGTAGTTTCTCTTTTAACTAAATGGGTGGGTGGACATAAGAGATTATTTTATATTTCCACTTAATGCGAACGTTACCAAGTCGTCAATGATAAGTACCGGATAGAACATTTCAAAAGAGCCTCATTATCTAAGACAAAATTACAAGTATTTAAAGAAACTTGTATGGAAAATAATAACATTTTTAAAAATTTTGCATTCATACAAAGTAAATGCGTTTCAAAACGTTTCGTTATACATATCGCTCATTTGCTGCAACAACGTCAGTATTCCAAAAAGTCAATTATTTTTTGTGTGAGAGTGTTTTCCTGTTGTAATAAACATCATAATTAAAACTCATGTTTTCTCGTTTTTTTTGACAAGTAAAACTTTGGGTTAAATACAGATTAGAAAGATCTACATCTACTATTTAAGCAAATGAGCGATATTTATTTTAAAAAATTCTTTTACACAGCAACTATGGTAAAATTTCAAGAAATTTATAAATATTTTTCAAAATAGAGAGTGTCTCAAAATTCAAGCTGGAATTGAATTTCCCACCATCCAACCATAAAAACAATTTGATAGCTGACAAATGCATCCACAACTTGTCACTGTTTGGTACGGATTTTGGGCTGGTGGTGTCAATTTACCACAATACTGCGAAAATTAGGCTGGTCAAGCAACATGATAAAAGAGTTCTCTTCGATGATATATTGTTTCAACCAAACCGTATCGAATACTTCATGAAACATTTCCTGGGCATGTACTCTCTAGTTTCGGTGAACAGAATAGGCCCCCTAGGTCTTGTGATTTGACTACATTTGTTTTCTTTTTTCCCTAAAAACGAACATTAGACAAAATCTTGTGATTTGACAACAATTGTTTTCTTTTTTTTACCTAAAAACGAACGTTTATTTTAATTTGCGATCCTGCAAAGGACATATATTTTGGATCGTTATATATAGCGAAGTCGATATAGCAATGTCCGTTTGTCCGTCTGTATGTTGAAATCAACTTTCCGTAGCCCCCAAATAACGTACATACATGATTCATACATCAATATATCGGGAATTCTTCCGGCTCGCTTACATTTAAAATCGACACATCCTTTTTACCTATTTTTGATCTATATATGGATTACTAAGTCATTAATATAGACAATATGGATATCCAATAATAGATATTTTAAAGACCTTTGCAACGGTGGACCCACAATTGGTCAAAATCGGGACAAATATTTTTTACCCCGAATTTTTTTTTCACCAAAAACTATGTTTTTGTTATAAAATTTTTTTTACACAAATTTTAGAAAAATATATTTTAAATAAAAGTTTGCTCTAAAAGTTTTCGTTAATAAATTAAAAAAAAAATTAAAAAGGATTTTATTTTTAATTTTAAAAAATTAGGACAAAATGCTTCTATGGCTATCCTGCGTGTAATTTTAGAAGCTAAGTAGTTCACAAGACTTATTCAGTTATTAAAAGGACTTATTTAGCAGAAAAAAAAACTATTTAAAAAAAATTTGTACGACGAATACTGGAAAAAGGATGACAAATTTGTAATACAATTTTTTTCAAACGTTTCATCATTTCGATTTATTAAAATAGGACCTAAATTAATAGAGAACGTAAGAGCTTGATTTTTGTGCCAATGATTGAATGATTAAAGGCGAGATAGCGGTTTCGCAATATACAATTTCTGTGTTTATTGGAACGCAATAAAGTTTAATAGTACTACAATTTCTTAAAAGCTATAAATATTTTTATTCTGAATTTAGCGACATTTTATTTTAAGAATTCATTATTTTTTAAAGTAGCATTTCATTTTTCATACCAGTTTTAAATTATAATATTATGGCAATATTTGAAGCCATTGTATGTATTATTTTGACTGCAAATCTGGGTATTTTCCAAATTTTCATCAACAAAGTTGGTTGGAATGACCCATAGAACAAGAAATTTTGACCCACCCTAACATATATACATATGTACATACTTTTTTTCACACTCATTGTACAAAAATTAAATTTTGTTTCATTAGAAAGTAATGTTATACATTAAATAGCATTATTCGTAACCAATTTTTAAATCTATTAAATGTTTATAAAGCAAATTTTGTATGGAAATTTAGTTTTATAAAGCTTTTAAAAAACAACAAACTTATTATGAATACCCCCTTATTCAAAAGTATTTAAAATAATGAAAATATTGGTTTTAAGTTGCAACAAAGAAAATTTGTTACAACTTAAATCGCTCGTTTTTTTAATAAGTTTTCATTTTCAATGAAAATATTTGATTTTAATTTTATCCAAAATAAATATTATCATCAGTTTTTTTAAAAATGTTTCACAAGCCTAATATGTATTCTATAAAATTCTGTATAAAACAAAGTATCTTCATATCGGTATATTTTTGTACAAAAAGTCACCATTAAAAATCACATTTATCGTGGTGCCCAATTAATATTCATTCGGTAAGCTCTTTCAAATAATATATAATGTGCTGAAATCGAACGTATGGCAGATGAAATATTTAAGATTACATTTAAATCTATAAATGCCTATAAGTCCTAAACCAAATGCAAGCAAAATAAAATTACTACACTATATATTTGTATGTGAGTGAAGTATAATACGCCGAGATAAATATGTTTCGACGTCATTACGTATTTGCATATATCTCTCGCGTATTTGAGACATATTTAGCAAATATGTCTGCATTTGGGACAATCCTCAAAAAATGCATTAAACATTTTTAAAGACGTTTTTAAGTTGTGACATATTAAAAATTTTACTGAATTTTTTAGGTTGTGACCCTACCAGAAAAGATTCCAGGACTGGACATACCTTAAATTAAAGGCTGTGCTATCGGAATATTTAAAACTTATTTTGAAAATGTAAATTTTTCTAGTTTTAAAGATGTTTTGAAAAGTCACATATTGACATTTTTACTGAATTTTTAAAGTTATGACCCACCCTACCAGAAAAGATTTCAGGACTGGACATATCTCAAGTTAAAGGTAATTAAACGTGCTATTGGAATATTTAAAACTTATTTTGAAAATTAAAATTTTTCTATTTCTAAGTTGTGACATATTAAAAATTTTACTGAATTTTTTAAGTTGTGACCCTACCAGAAAAGCTTCCAGGACGGAAGCATTAATACTTTAAAATCTTTAAAAATCGAAAAATTTACCGTTTTAAAGATTCCGGTAGCGGGCTGATTTACCTTTAATTTGAGGTAAGTCTTGTCCCGGCATCTTTTCTGGTAGGGTCACAATATGTGACTTTTCAAAAAATCTTTAAAAATTGAAAAATATACATTTAAAGATTCCGGTATGTTTTAAAGATTAAGGTATGTCCCACCTTGGAATCTTTTCTGGTAGGGCACACTTAAAAAATTCAGTAAAAATTTCAATATGTCACAATAGCCCTTAATAAACGAAAGTTAGATTTTTGCATTGGCAACCAGAAATTTTTGGTTGCCCTCTGGCAACTGACGCATTTGCCATTCATAATCGACACATAAGATGGCATTTCGATAGTTTTTATGAATATTTACAACACTAGGGACAAGTAACCCAGTTTGGTGAACATTGGTAAAAAAAATCACCCTGAAAGCCCTCTAAAGTTTTGAGATGCATTTACAAGGGGAAAAAATTTATTTTTTTCAGTTTTTGTAAAAATTTTGTCATTAAAAAATTAGTTTTGCAATATCCATATATATCCATATTTACTTGTATATGAGTTTTTGTCTTCGTATGATACCGTTAACCTATTCGCTAGTATGACCAAAAAAAATAAAATTTTTTTAACAGCAATTTCAAAACAACATTTTCAAATTTTAAAAAATTTTGTTAAACAAATTTCAGAATTTTTTGATCATCTCATTGGGACTTATTGAGAATATAAGAGGGAATAAAAATATGAAAAAATTATGAAAATACCTGCGATTAAAATTTTTAAATTTTTGAGAAAAACTAATTACTTATTAGGCCATTTTTTGGCGAATGAGCTCTATTTCCTTACTGTTATGAATTTTAAGTAAAATCTATTCAGAATATTATCGTCCAGATAATTCTAAATATACTCTGAAAGTTTTACTAAAATTGGAAAACGTTAAACCTTAAATAGTAAAGGTCAAATTTTTCAATATTTGGAATTTCTAATTTAAAGATAGCGAAATGTTATTTATTTTTGGATCGATTTTGATGAAACTTAAGAAAAATATAACATGAAGTCTAGTATTTATAATGACGGCATAAAAATGGAAATTAACCCTTAATGGCACTTGGAGTTAAAATTACCCTAAACTTTAAAAAAAAAACATAAAAAACCGTGTCAATTTCAATAGTGCTGATCAAAATTTGAATTTTAAAGGAAGCTAACTTAAAAATATTTTGTAATATTTCAAATACACAATATTTGAAAGTAGTAAGTTAACCCATTTTTGCCTTAATTACGTAATTAATATTTTTTTTGAACATTTTTGAAGAATCAAATTGATTTTAACCCTTTTTTGTACGTTTGATTTATTCAATTTAAAAAAAAAAAACTTGAATGATTCAGTTCATTTATTGTACTTTTGATTTATTAAATTAAAAAAAACTTGAATGACTCAGTTTATTTAATTCTAAAAAAACATTAAAGTTAGCACCATTCATATTGACTGTATTTTTCGTGATTTTAAAATTTGAGTGTCATTATAACCCCAAGTGTCATTAATGTGACATTGTCACAACTTGAAAAATTTAGTAAAAATGACAATATGTGACCTTTCAAAAACTCATTAAAAATCGAAAAATTTACATTTTCAAAATAAATTTTAAAGATTCCGGTAGCGGGTTCAATTCCCTTTAATTTGAGGTATGTCATGTCTGGGAATATTATCTGGTAGGGTCAGAACGTAAAAAAAGTCTTTAAAAAGTCTTCAAACGCAGGCATATGTATTAGAGTGACAATCAGTTGTATGGAAAAAAATTTGAGTTCGATTTTTGAAGAGTGCCGGGTGGAATATTGTGACACTAGGTCTAAAAGATAAGTACTGAAAATTTGAGACCAATCGGACAATGATTTCGGGACGCGCATCGAGGTCAAAAGTCAGATATATGTAAAATTTTACTATTTATACGAAATAAATTTGTAAAACTCCTTAACTTTCTGCATTATGTTACATAAATATGTAGATTTATTTATATTAATGAAAATTACAGTCAAACAAATATTTTTCAGATTAAACCTATATCTCCTTTGGGTCAAATTGACCCACAAACTGTATTATCGTTAAAATTCGGAAAAATGCAAATTTTTCAGTTTTTGTTAAAATTTTGCTACTAAATAATTATTTTTGCAATCAAATGCACAATAATCGAAATGTGTGCGTAATTGTCGTTCTAATGAGATACAAAATACAAAAATTGGTTAAAAAATGTTAAAGTTATTAAAAATTCCCCAGACCATTAACGTGTCTCAGGCCACTTGCACAAGAAATGTAGGAACAAAATTAACATATTTTAAGAAATATTAAAATAAAAGCTAATTTTTACTTAAAATATATCCGTATTTACATTCGTATGAGTTTTTGTATGGCCAAAAAAATATTTTTTCTCGAAAATCACAAAATTTAAATCGTAGGTACTGAAAAACTGTACGAGGTATTGACATAATTTTTTCATACTTTTATTCTCTATTATAATCTCAATAAATCCCAATGTGATGATCCAAAAATTCTGAAATTTGTTTAACAAAATTTTTAAAAATTTGAAAATGGAGATTTGAAACTGCCGTTAAAAAAAATTAATTTTTTTGGCCATCCCTGCCAATAGGTTAACGGTATTCTACAAAAACAAAAACTCATACGAATGTAAATACGGATATATTTTAAGTAAAAAATAGCTTTTATTTTAATATTTCTTAAAATATGTTAATTTTGTTCCTACATTTCTTGTGCAAGTGGCCTGAGACACGTTAATGGTCTGGAGAATTTTTAATAACTTTAACATTTTTTAACCAATTTTTATCTTTTATATCTTATTAGAACGACAATTACTCACACATTTCGATTATTATGCATTCGATTGCAAAAATAATTATTTAGTAGCAACATTTTAACAAAAACTGAAAAAAATGCATTTTTTCCGAATTTGGGTCAATTGACCCAAAGAGATATAGGTTTAATCTGAAAAATATTTTTTTGACTGTTATTTTCATTAATATAAATAAATCTACATATTTATGTAACATAATGCAGAAAGTTAAGGAGTTTTACAAATTTATTTCATATAAATAGTAAAATTTTACATATATCTGACCTTTGACCTCGATGCGCGTCCCGAAATCGTTGTCCGATTTGGCTCAAATTTTCACTACTTATCTTTTAGACCTAGTGTCACAATATTCCAGCCGGCACTCTTTGAAATCTTAAAAAAAAAATCGGCTGTCACCCTAATGTACATTTTATAAAAAAAATATTAACATATTCCAATTCTACAAGTCATGAAAATAACAAAAAACATTAAAGGTATTTATTTTGCTTGGTAAAATAGCCATTTAATATTTTGCTTGTCGAGAACTATTCAAATATTTTTCCAAAATTTGTATGAAATCCGGACTAAAAAGTTATAAATATGCAATCAATCTGGATTATAGAATACACAACGACATCCGGATTATCAAGGTTTTATTGTATTTAACTTGGCGTATATATGTGGTAAAGAAATTATTAAAATCTAAGCCTTCAGAGTCATATATTTTAGCCAACTTCTTTATTTGGGTTGTATTTCTTATAAATATATTTTAGTTTACTTTTTATTAAATAACTTTTTGAATTTAGTTGGACTTACCGAAATGCTCTAGCTGCACTATATTTGTTCCAATAAGTTGATCCTTTTTTTACAGACTTTTTATGTATGTATTTAAATATAATCACAATTAAATTTTTAACAACAACACTTTAATTTTTAAAAACAGGCCATATTTGCAGATATTTCATTTTTAATTTAATTTCTTTACTTTTTCTTTACATTTTTATTATTAATCTGCTCCTTTAATTCTTCTTCTTTTGCATCATACACTAACACCAAATATTTACAAAAACAAACACTCTCCGTATTTTAAACAGAACAATAACAAAAACCCGGGCTCCATTTTAACAACAACAACAATAATAACGAATGAAAAAATTAAAAAACCACGACATTTTTTTTTTCCACTTGCAATTTTGCCAAATGTTTACACGGATTTTTTTACTATTTCTACATCATAACTCTTGAAAAAAATACACAAGTATTATTAAAAATGTATTAAATTTCACTTTTTGCTAATTTTTATTTAACTTTGAGCACTATTTATTAATATTTTTATTAATTTAATACGACACTAAAATTAAACGATCTGATTACAAAAGCCGCCAGTTAATAACTAAAGAAAATGTCAGACAAGCTTAATTTTAATGAGTAGAGCTAATAAAGAGCAGAGAAATTATATGTGCTGCCATACTTGGTTACATAGAATTACTTAGGGTTGTTGGATTTGCTAAGTTAATGTTTGGTATACTAGTAGTTGTATTTTAATAGTCAGGGAAATGTTAATAATTGATATAAACGGTAGTTTTGCTGTAAAATCGTTAGGAAACCTTTGAATGTTTATTAAAAATTATATAAAGTGGTTATTTGTGGACTTTATATTACAATAAAAAACGTTTTGATATGTATAATCAGTTTTAAAAATTTGCTTGTTTCTGTTTAACAGGTTGTAGAATTTGCTTTAATATAGCAAGTGCCACAACCATTGTTATCAATGTAAAAACAAATATGGCAACACATATATTTACTCATGTTATTAAATTGTTACTAAAATGACTCTTGTTTGACATTTCCTTTAGTTGATATTAAATTATGTAGTTATTTTCTACCGGCTTTTATAATCAAATCGTTTAATGTTAGTTTATTTGCCTTTAAGTTACTCCCTTAACTATGAAGAAATTATTTTGCTTAGAAATCTTTGTAACGCCAAGCACAAATTACCATTTTGGTCCCGTTCCCACTAAAATTGGATCTTCGCTCGGAAAGGTCCGGAGCTATACTGCAATATGGTAGTACTGTTGCAACAACAACTCCTTTGGTTCAGAAGGAGCTTCATAGCCTTTAGGAACTGCAAGTCATCCTACATATACACATATGTATCTTCTTATAGAAAGCCGTAGCTGCCAAACTCAACTCCTGAGTTTTATAGTAACCATCAATATGAAATTCGGAGTCCTTTGTCACTGCTCCAGGTATTAATGCATATACTAAGAAGTTAATTTAACAAAATGCATGTGTCCAAGACAATTCCTTGAGAACGCTTACAGGCAGAATAAACTGCTGCCTAATTGTCTTTGAACAGTAAAGGCAATCAAGTAGGCGTTGGAATTGGAAAACGATTTGGAACCCAAAAATGGTTGAGAATATAACATACAGTTTGTGTATTGTTTAATGGGTCGATTATAGATGGCAAACGAACTTCAGTTGTATTGCCAGTTCCCTAAATAGTAATTGGCAGCTGCCAAATTGGCAACCAGAATTTTGTGGTTGCCTTCTGGCAAATGAAGTTCGGTTGCCATCCATAATCGACAAGATTTCATTTTGATAGTTTTTATGAATATTTACAAAACCTTTTGACTAAATTGTTTGTTATTTATCATCTGTACTGTGATTTACAAGGAAATAACAAGTGGTAGTGGCTTCCATCATATTCCAGCATCACGTGCATGTTATTTAGGCAGCCATTACTGTTTGAAACCGAACAGTTGAATTGTCAGTTGCCTAATGGTATTAAGGATGGCAACTGGCAGCTATAATTTCTGTTGCCTAATTGGAAACCAGAAATTTGTGGTTGCCCTCTGGCAACTGACGCATTTGAAGTTCGGTTGCCATCCATAACCGACAGTTTTTATGAATATTCGATAGTTTTTATGAATACAACACTTTTTGACTAAATTATTTGTTATTTATCATGTGTGCTGTGATTTACAAGGAAATAACAAGTGGTAGTGGTTTCCATTATATTCCAGCATGACGTGCATGTTATTTAGGCAGCCATAGGGATTTTACGGCGGCTTTTAATAGTAGAGCCAAGTTAAATTAATAGAAATGCAGATACTATTCATATTAACCTATGAAACACATTCACCATAAGCTTTGGTGAGCAATCGGTGTGCTTCAGTGGCACTTTTTTTTAAATTAAAGAAGTAAAACAAAACTTCCCGCATATGACGATTCGTTGCTACACAATTCGACATTTTCGAAGCAAAAATAAACTTTGTTGTTTACAGTATAATGTTCAATAACTAAGTGAGAATAAATGATAGGATATGTACCCTTCAAAATGACATGTAAGTTATTAGAAACAAAAACCTCAATATTATGTTAACAAAAACTTAAGCAAATGCAATATAGAAACCATAAGGTAACATAGAGACGAGACGTAATTGTCAAAAACCTAAGTCTGTTGTCAAAAACCTAACTCTTGCAACAACAAAATACATGTTATTCAATGTATTTTGTTTTTGTATTAAACATATGATTTGTTGTATTTTTGTTTGACAAATCGGAGTGTCTCGTCTCTTTGTATAATTCTCTATGATAGAAACATTCTCTGTCTCTATTCCTTTTAAATCATGATTAAATAACTAAATGTTTCTTACTTTTTTTTAAATATTTTTTTTATTACTTGTTTTGCCACTTTCATACACATTATTTTAATCATTTTTTTTATGTTTTTGAATTATTGTGTAAACTTTTCTTATTTTTTTTTTTTTTTAATTTAATTTTTCTTTTTAATACAATTATTATAATATTAATATATGTATACGTATATAATAATTAATAATTATAAGAATAATATAAAGTTATTATATTGTTTTGTCAATATTTATTTATATTAAATGGTAAATTTAAGAATTTTGGAATTATGTTCTTTTCTTACACTTGTTTTATGTGTGTTTTTAATTAAATTTCTTTAAATTCTGTTCTTATTTTTTTTTTTACTAAATAAAAAAAAATTTTATATAAAAAAAGAAAAAAAACTAAAAGAAAATTATTTAATTTTCTTATTATTACTTATATTAAGCGAAAATGAAAAGTAATGAAATTTAAATAAAATAAAAAATTATTAAACAATTATACATTTAATAGATAATAAAGGCAACGTATTGTTTTTTGTTACTAATGCTAATTTAATTAATTAAATAAAATTATGTTTTTTAGAAAAGAAAAGGAAACGAGAAAAGAAATTATATTTAGCCCCCTTTTCTCAATCTCTGCTAATTTGTTAACGTGACGTTCTCATTCTTCAATTATATTAATTGCACGTATATCGTTACGAAAAACTATAACCAGAGTTTGAGAAAATGCAGCTTATAAGTTTAATTTTTAAATATACAAAGAATTTTTTTTTTTATTTATTTAAAAAGACAAATAAAACTAATTTTCTTTATTATTTTTTTTTTTCAAGAATTTATAAAAAATAGTATGTTTGTTTATATGTTTTGTTTAATATAGTTCTTTTGAAATAATTTAAGCATAACTAGTTATTAATTATTAAAATAATGTTGAATTTTTAATAATTCTTTTTAATTTTTGTTTTTATTTCGTATTTTTTATATTTTGTTTGTAAATTATAAAAAAAAAAATTGACTCCTTAAATGGTAATTGCTATTTTGTATATATTTTGTTGTTGGTTTATTAAATTTTAACTTAATAGTTAATTAATAAAAGAAAAATTTATAAAAAAAGAAAAAATAGTATTAAACAGACACCCATAATCATAAACAATTTTTTAAATTTATCAAATCTTAACATTATAAGCCTTGATAAACTTATAAATTGCTTATAAATGTATATGGGGGAGAGTGTTTAGAGAGAGTTTTTTATACACAAGAGTTTGAAAAGAAATTAAAGCGCTAAAAAAAACATAAAACTGAGAGCAGAAAATTATTAGATTAACAGGTATTTGATGGAAATCAAAGCGATCAATTTGAAAAAGTGTGATAAATCTCGTTTGATTTCAATTAAAATGAATTTTAATGAATTCATCAAACAAATTTTTCATTTTCAACATAGATTTCCATCACATACTTGTATGTTTTGGTTTGCTTTTAATTTGTTTTTAAAAAATATAAAATTGTAAATTTATGATTTCAAAAGTTTTATTATTATAGTTAGTTTCTTTATCATTTTATATGTAGTTCAATACTTTTTTCAATAAGTTTTAGTAGTATGTATGTATTTTTAAATTATTATTTCTTTAAATCTTTTATTTTTTAGGTATTTTCAAGGTGCAAAGTTAAATATTTTATTTTCGATCAGGTCAGTGAAGATATTTTTAGGTTTTCTCTAGATTTGTGTATTTTTTGGGCTGGTTTTAAGTGGTTTGAAATGTGTTTTGTTTTTTTCTTGAGTAATTGCTACTACAAAAAGCTTTCTAAATATATATTTTTTGTTTCTTTTTCAAAAAAAAAATTTAATACAAAATTAGTTTTTTTCAATACATACTAAATATTAAAATAATTTTGGTTGTTGTGTGTTTATTAAGGGCCTTATTTTGTAAATTGAAATGACAAATGTTAGAAAAAATATTTATGGAAAAAATTTAATTTTGAAAAAAAAAATTTTAAAAATATTTCAAAATTTTGAAAAAATATTCCAAAAGAAAGTCATTCAAACAAATTTAAAAATTATATTAAATGTTTCAATATTTAAAATAAAAAAATAAAAAATGTTTAATTCAAAATTATTTTAAAATTTACTATTTTACATAAAAAAACATTTCAAAATTAAGAAAAAAAAAATTATTTAAAAATTTCAAAAATGTTACACTTTTTTACAAAGGATTTCAAAATTTTATTAAAAAATTATTTAAAAATTTTAATAAAATTTAAAAAATTGTATCCTTTATTACAAATGATTTAAACATTTTTAAACAATTTAGGAAAACATTATTTCACAATGTCAAAAACTTAGTTTTACAAAGATTTCAAAATATTGAAAAAAATTTAATTTTTTTTTTTTAAATGTCCAAAAAATGTCTTTTCCATAAAAATGTCTTACATTTCAAAATGTTTAATTTTATTTAAAAATCCCTTTAATTTTTTTATTTTTTGGTTTACTTTACAAAAAATTTTGATGGAAAAAATCTAATCAAACTTTTAAAAAATTAAAAAAAAATGTTCAGAAGTTTAAAAAATATATTTCAAAATTTTATTTGAATTTTACACTTTTTTACAAATGATTTCAAAATTAAAAAAAACTATTGCAACAATTTTAGACTTTTTTACAAAGATCTCAAAATTTTGAAAAAAAAAAATTTGTTTCAAAATTTTCCAAAAAAAATTGTTTAAAAATTTTATTCTTTAATATTTTCAGTTTCTTCCATAAAAATTTCTTTCATTTCAAAATGTTTGATTTTATTAAATAAATCTCTATAAATCATGTTTTTGTTTTACTTTACGAAAAAATATTAATGGAAAAATTAGAGTAAAATATATTTAAAAATTAAAAAAAAAATTAAACTTTTTTAATAAATGATTCAAAATTAAAGAAAAATTTTAGACTATTTAACACGATTTCAACATTTTGGAAAAAATTTAAAATTTTTCAAAAATATCGAGCGCTAAAAAGACGTAAGCGCCTAAAACCAAATTTCACAGGGGAAGGTAATCATCAGCACTTGCGTCTTTTTGGCGGTAATGGCTCGATATTATTATTGTTATTTTTCACTTTACGAAAAAAAAATTTATGGAAAAATCTAAGTTTGAAAACAAGTGAAAAAAAAATCACAAAATTTTGAACAAAAAAAATGTTCCAAAAAAATTTTTTTCAAAATTTTAAACTTTTTTACAAATGATTTTAAAAATACAAAGTTTTGAAAAACAAGTACAAATTGTAATAATAATTAATTATTTACAAATTTATTACATTTTCTCAAAATTTTGAAACAATTTTTTTAATTTGAAATTTTTTTTTATTAAATTTTGAAAAAAAAGCCTAAAATTATCGAAATTTTTAAATATTTTTTAATTTTAATTATGTATTTCATTTCACTTTTTCATTTTTTATTAAAATTTGTAAATAATTGTTTTTAATTGAAATCTTTAGTAAAAAAAATTAAGTAATTTTTTGAAAATTTTATGATTTTTTTTAAATATTTTGATATATATTTTTTTATTTCAAAATGTTTACTTTTTTAGAAAAAGTCTTACATTTAAAAATGTTTGATTTTATTTAATAATCCTGTTTTTGTTATACTTGGCTCATTTATATGTTGCTAAAAAAAAATTATTATTTTAGTAAGATTTAGTTTTCATATGCTAAATTCCAAATTTTATTGATAAATTTCTGTAAATTTATAAATAAAATTGGGAATTTATAAATAAATTTCAGTGAATTTATTAATGAAATTGGGAATTTAGCTAAATCTTACTAAAATATTAATTTTGTATTCCAAAATAACTTTTTAATGATAAATTATTTAATTTAAAAATTTTTAAAAAAAAAAAAAAATGATTTCAAAATTTGACACTTTTTTTACTAATGATATCAAAATTTTTAAAAAAAATTATTTAAAAATTTCGAAAATTATTTCAAAATTTTTTTAAAATTTCGAATATTATAAAATTTTTTCAAAACTAAAAAAAAATATATTTAAAAATTTTGAAAAAATTATTTCAAAATTTTATTTCAATTTCAAAAATTTTACAAGTTTTTTCCATAAATATTTCTTACATTTCAAAATATATGATTTTAATTAATAAGGCCCTACCTAAATCTTGTTTTTGTTTTACTTGGCATCATTATTGTTTCTAAAAATAATAAATTTGTATAAATTATGGCAGTTTTATTTCGAAATAGGAGTTAAACGATTTTCTTTATTGAATTTAACACAAAGATTTTTCATTTATTATTAAAACATATAAAGAAAAATTCATTTAAAAAAAGTTTAAAAAAATTATTCAAATTTCTTTCTCATATTGTGAAACGAAATTCACAGCGTTTTAAATAATGAAATTTCGACAAATTAAACGGATTTTTTTTAAACAAATTCCTTAATTTAAAAAGAAATTAAATTTTAAGTTCATTTCAAACATTTGTTGGAAATTTTGCAATTCAAAGCCAAACATAATTTTGTTAATATTTTTTAATATTTCATAAAAATTATTACAAAATAAAATTTAAAAAGAAAAAAAAAATCATTGAAACCAAAATTATAAAAAAAACCATTCTTAGGCATCAAACTAATATGATAGACAAGAAAATAAAAATAATAATCAGCCTAACCACAAAAGCCTAAAAGTCGATTTTAAGACCATTAAGTCGACTTTTATTTTAAATTTACAAATAGAATTTAAAATTTTGTTTAATTAATTTAAAATAAGCTTTTTGTTTTAAATTTCTTTATTAAAATATAGCAGACTTTAATAAAAATTCACTTAAACTTTTCTTTTGTGGTTAGGCTGTATTTCTTAATGAAATCATAAATCAAGAATTTAAAATTATTCAAAAGCCATACAAAGAAAGGCGCTTCATTTCTTAAAAAAGAAGAAAAAAAATCATAATATTTTAAATTAAAAAAAAACCTAAAACTTACATTGCAATTTAAAGAAAATAATACGTTATTTTTTTTTTTTTTTTTTTTTCACAAAAAAAGGAGGGCAGGAAATTATTTATATGTTTCATACATAAAAAAAGATAGCATAAAGCAGAAATTTATATATATAATATTGTAATAATAATAATAATTAGAAAACAATTTGAATATACAACTTAAGCGCGTAAAAAAACTTAAATATTTATTTATTTAAATATAAAAAATGTAGTTAGTTAAATGATAAAAGCAAAAAAAAAAAAAATGAATAAAAATAAAAAGTAATTGAAACCTAAAATTGTAATAAAACTTGTTTATTTTGTTTAAATCCTAAAAAAACACTACTAAAGTTTTAAAAGAAAATAAAATGGAAATAAACCATTTTTTTGTTTGTTTTGTTTTGTTTTAATAATGTTGTGTTTTCTTGTATTTTAGTGTTAAATTTCTTTTAATCATATTTTGTTTGTTATATTTTTTAAATATTTCCGTTTTCAACCATCAAAATTTTTCATTACTCTTTTTCACTTAAGAATATAGTGTACAATCAATATAGCTGGTGGGCACAAAACCTTCATCCCAACCATTTGTATTATTCATGCGACGCACACGCGTCCAGCCATCTCCCTGATCGATTTCAATCACTTGCAACTCTTCGCCCTCGTTCATAGGTATGCTGCCCTCACTGGTGGCTGTTAAAAGAAAATGTTTTAATTAAATGAAAATATTTCTTTTTTTACAGAAATTTAAATACTTACCTTCAAATGGATATAAGGCTCGACATGTACCCAGAGGTTGTAGTGGTTCCATTTCACTTTCATAAAACGTTTCCTCACCCATGGCATTTTCGTTGGCGCTACCTTGTCCCGAACCCGGCAGTGAAGTGTGTGATGTTCCTAAGCCACTCTCAGGACTTGCCGAACTGCTGAATTTAAACATGTAAAGGGGGTAAAAAGAATTTAAGGAAATTCGTTAAAAGATTTTTTCTCTAGTTTCTATTCTTTATGATTTTCTTATTATTAATTAGTAACAAATAATTTTAAGTTTTAATTGTTTTAATGTGTGTGTTAATTATTTAAGAGTATCAAGTGTTTTTATTGAGTCAAGTTGAAAATATTTTTTATGACTTAAAAATGCGGGATTTACTATAGATGGCGTATGTTTTGAATGCGGTATCTGTTTTTAATAACTTATATGTCATTTTGAAGGCTACATATCTGTCATGTATTCTCACTTAGTTATTCAAAATTATAGTGTAAACAACAACGTTTTTTATTGCTTCGAAAATGTCGAATTTTATGCCAACAAAGCGTCATATGTGGGAAGTTTTGCTTTAGTTCTTTAATATGAAAAAAAGTGTCGCTGAACTACATCGACAGCTTACCAAAGCTTATGGTGAATGTGTTCCATCGGTTTCAACCTGCTAGAGATGGTTTGTGCGGTTCAATTGATTTTGACACGGAAGACAAAAATGGCCCAGACCAGCCAAAAAAAAAAAAAATTTTTTGAAGACCAAGAATTGTAGGCATTACTCCATGAAGATTGTTGTAAACCTAAACAAGAGCTTGCAAAATCGTTAGGAGCTACATAAGCAGCAATTTCAAAAGGTTTCGAGCAGCAGGATTCATCTAAACGTAGAGAAATTGGGTACCATTACGAATTGAAGCTGAGAGACCTTTAAAGACGATTTTGCATGTTTGAAATGCTGCTTGAACTCCATAAAAGAAAATCATTTTTGCACATTTTGGCTCCATTTCGATAATCCGAAGTGTGAGAGGTCATATGTAAAGCCTAGCCAACCAGCCGAATCCACACTAAAGCCAAATATCCATGGGGCTAAGGTAATGCTCTGTATTTGGTGGGACCAAAAGGGTTCTATCTATTATGAGCTGCTTAAATCTAGCCAGACCATAACAGGGAACCTGTAACGAACACAACTGATCTAACTGAACTAATATGCGGTCAGACATGAAACTGTAATATTCCATCATGACAACACTCGACCACAGGTTGTAATACCTGTTAAAAACTATTTATAATGAAGTGTTTGCAAAGTTTCGCCTCATAGCCAGACCTTTCCCAGTCCGACTACTATTTATTTCAATCAATGCAGAACGCTCTCTCTGAGATACACTTCACTTTGAAAGAGAGCATAAGAAATTAGAATGATTCGTTCTTGGCTTCAAAAGATGAGCAGTTCTTTTGGTTCGGAATTCATATGTTGCCAGAAAGATGAGAAAGGGTCATAGATAACGATATTGGCTGAATTTATACTTGGCCTGAACAAATGAGTTCATGGTCCATAATTAGTCATAGCTCCAATATAAGGCCCACTTCCAAAAATCACTCACGAAAAAAATTTATTGAAATTTTAATAGAATAATGATTTGCTTATACTCAGTGTAGGGTATTATATGGTCAGGTTTGACCGACTTTACTTTCTTACTAGTTTTTAATTTAATACTTAAATATTTTCCAATTAGAATCTTGACTTAAATTCTGTTTGCAAGTGTAAAGTGTTTAACGTTTTAAAAGACATATACAATCTACAACGGGTTAATGTTTTGGGTTCTTTTTATACAACGAAACGATTTGAAAAGTTGCTTTAAAGGGCAACTTTTGCACATTTCGTTTAATAAATTAAGACCCCATAAGAATTTCATGAAATATGAAAATGTGCATATTTATGTGAGAAAACGAATATTAACTTAATGAACTGTAAAATGATTAACACATTTGGTGTTCAATTCCAAAAATTTTAAATTGTATTATATGAATAAGAATTATTCATTTCTAAAGTTTTCTTAACTTCCTTTAAATTTGATTAACTTTGTAATTTTAACAGGTCAGATTAAAACCAACAATATTAAATACAACCATAATTTAAAATTGTAAGGGACAACAAAATCCAATTAAGAATTTCATTTCATTAAATTTTAAATTTATATGTAATTTATAAATGCTTTGAGAGTAATGTAGAGAAATGAAATGTTGAATTGTAAGTGTTAATGAACAAAAATTAAATAAAATTATGAAACACATAAAATGAGATATAATAATGAAGAAATGTAATGAAGAAAAAAAAAAACAAGTAATATAGAAGGAGAACATAGAAAATAACTACAAAAATGCATTTTGAAAATTTCAAACATAGACTTATGAGTGTACCCGTTATTGTTATTATTATGGCCATTTTGTATTTGCGCCACATTATCCTCAGAATCTGACCTGCTTAAACTGCCGCCATCATCTTGTTGGAAATCGCCGTCATAATTGTTGTCCTCAGTGCTACCGTTGGAATGCCTGCAATAGAGGAGGATAAAGAGAAAATGTTATTTAATGCAAATAAAATAGAATATATTTCAAAATTTAATTTAAAATTTGGTTTTGAGTACTATAATATTTAATTTTAAATATTTCAAAATTTTATTTAAATATATAGTTCAGAATTTATTTTAAATATGTATTTCAACTATTAATTTTATATTAATTTCATTTTTTAAAATATTTACTTCAAAATTTAATTTTAAATATTTCAACATTTATTTTTATATATTTAAAAATAGTTTTATAAACCTTTGATAAATTTAAAATTTTTTTATGCATATGGGGGCTAATGTTTAATTTGAAATACATAGGGTAACATAGAGACGAGACATAATTGTCAAAAACCTAAGTCTATTGTCAAAAACCTATATCTTGCAACAACAAAATACATGTAACTCAATGTATTTTGTTGTTGTATCAGACATATGATTTTTTGTATTTATGTTTGACAAATCGGAGTGTCTCGTCTATATGTATAATTCTCTATGTTGAAATATTTTAAAATTTAGTATTCAACATTTCAAAATTTAGTTTTGAAATATTAGAAAATTTAATTTTAAATGTTAATTAGAAATTTTAAATATTTAAAAGTTTCAAAATTTAATTTTGAATTTTCAAAAATTGTAAATTGTATTTAAATATAAAATTTATTTTGAATATTTCGGAATTTAATTTTAAATATTTTAAAATTTATTTTAAATACATATTTCAAAATTTAGTTTTAAATATTTCGAAATTAAATGTTCATTAAATTTTGAATACTTTAAAATTAATTTTTAACTATTTCAAAATATTATTTTTAAATAGGTCAGAATTCATTTTAAATATTTTAAAATTGTATTTTAAATACATACTTAAAATTAAATTTTAACTGTTTTATATAAATATTTCACAATTTAATATTAAATATTTCAAAATTTTATTTTAAATGTTTTAGAATTTTATTATATTTTAAAATTTAATTCAAAATATTTAAAAATTTATTCATAAATTTAATTTTATTTATTTCAAAAATTTGTTTTAAATATTTCAAGGTTTAGTTCTCAATATTTCAAAATATGAAAATTATTTTAAAATTAAATATTTTTATATTTCAAAATTTCAAAGTTAAATTTTCAGTATTTCAAAATTTAAATTGTATTTCAAAATTGTATATTAAAAAATTCTAAATATAATTTTCAACATTTCAAATTTTAACTAGAAATTTTAAATTTTGTATATTTCAAAATAATTTTAATTAGGACTGAGATCGAAAAAACCTTAACACACGTTTTTCATTAAAACTTTTAACCCAAGTATTATTTGATTTTTTATTTTTATTTTTTTTATCAAGTTACCTTTGTAAAATATGTCAGTTATTATGTTTAATGTTAATATGACTTTAACTCATGACTTAATAGCAAATTGACGTCAAAACAAAAGGCAAGTTTTCTGTTTTTCATAATTTGTTTTTTTTTTTTTGAAATTCTGCTATGAGCTTGTTTCTGATTGGTTGTTGATACGATTATATGCCAAGAAAAAGGCAAACATGGTTGAAAAAAGGCATTGTATAAATGCAAGGAGTTTTTCGTAAGGGTTTTAAAAGAGAAACAAAAAAGAAAAGGAATGACTTTAAATCAATCTGATTAAAATGAGTGACGAGAAAAAAGTGCGTACTAAAATTATTAAATATTTTCAACAAAACCCAACTTGGTCCTACAAAAAGTTGGCCAAACAATCAAAGGTCTGCCGTCAAACTGATTCTAATGTTATTAAACAGTATCGGGAGAACTTGTCCGTTGATAGAAAACCTGACCACTTGATGTTTCTAAAGGTAATAAATAGAAAGCATTTTCAAAAGAGCTTCCAACACATCCGGTTAGCTCAGTAATCGGACTATTTGGTACGAAAAGTTACAGCCAATGCAGATTTAAAAACATACAAGACTCAAAAAGTTCCTGACAGGACTCTGCTAAAAATGTATAGGCCAAAGACAGAGCTCGGAAATTGAAGTCAAATTTTATACAAAAAATATACCTGCTGCATAATGAATGACGAAATGTACGTATGGAAAATTTTTCGCAGCTTTCGGGTCAGTATTTTTATGTTGCTGATGCTCGAGGGAAAATGTTCCCAAAAAGTTTTTGGCATGGCAAGCTATATGCAGTTGCGACCAAAGAAGCCAAACATTTGTTACAAAGGGCTTTATAAATACTGAAATTTACATCAAGGAATGTTTACAAAAGAGGATGCTTCCATTCATAAGACTTCTAATGTGTCCACATATTTTTGGCCTGATTTGGCATCATGTCACTATAATGTGGTATTTGTACCAAGAGATGCAAATCCTCCAAACTTCATGGAGCTAAAGCCAGTATAGAGATATTGGGTTCTTGTTAAAAGAGAATTGAAGAGCAAAAAAAAGGTGTCCAAAAGTGTGGTAGATTTTAAACAGATATGGACTACATGTACGATCAAAGTAACTGGAAGCTGTATAAAAACCTTAATGGAGGGGTTTCCGGAAAAGGTTCATAAATTCACCACTATTGATTAGAACTATAAAAATAATATTTTTTGTAAATTGTAATAATAATTTCAATCTAATAAAGAAAAAATCAAAACTGTAAGTTTAGTGGTTTCATTTATATTAACATGTATGTGTTTGTTAAGAATTTTTCGATCTCAGTCCTTATTTCAGAATTTAATTTTAAGTTAGATATTTTTAATATTTCAAAATTAAAATTTTGAAAATTTAATTTTTAATTTTGAAAATTTTGTTTTAAATATTTAAGAATTTAATTTTAAACTTAAAACAGAGATTTTAAATATTTCAAAATTAAATTTTGAATATTTTAAAATTAATTTTTAAATATTTCAAAATTTACTTTTCTATATTTGAAAATTATATTAATTATAAATTTTTAACATTTCAAAATTTAAATTTTCAAAATTTAATTGTATTTCAAAATTTAATATTAAATATTTCAATATTTCAAAATTTAATTTTAATTATTTCAAAGTTTTATTTTAGATATTTCAGAATTTAATTTTATATTTATATTAGAAATTTTAAATATGTATTTCAAAATTAAATTTTAGTTTAAAATTTAATTTTAAATATTTTTAAATTCAGTTTTAAATATTTCAAAATTTAATTTTAAATATTTCAGAATTTAATTTTAAATACATATTTCAAAATTTAATAATTTAAATTTAATTTTAAATATTTCCAAATTTATTTATTAATTTTGTCAATTTTAAGACTTCTTAGCAGCTAAAACATGTTTAAAATTTAACCTTTTTAGAACCTTTTAGTTTACTTTAAATTGTTTATATCTGTCTGCCAACAACTTACCTTGACGATCGATGACCATTGTTCATCGTATTACGATTTGCTTGCGGACTATTATTTGCCATGGGTATTTGATTTGCCTTCTCCAAATAGCCTTGATATTTCTTCAAGTCAATTTTCAACTTTTCCAATTTATGCTCCGACTCATTTAGTTGACCCTCCACTGTCATGGGATTGCCCAGCGATGAGTTTGCCTCATACACCACTTTCATTTTCATTAGGCCGTCACGGGCTGCGGTTTCCAGCTGGATTTTCTGTTGTAATTCACCAATTTTAGCCTGTAGCTTTTTGCGTCGCTGATTAGGTGGTAAATCACTGAAATCTTCCTTTTGTCCGTCCGCAGTTAGAGAATTCTATTTGGGGTAAGGGGAAAATATATTAGTAACATGTTTATTCTGATGATATTCTACAATAATTTTATGAATAGTATGGACATTGATATTATTTAACAGTTTAATTACTTAATTTAAACAACGAGAGAGAGACAGAGAGAGAGAGAGAGCATGCAAAACAACATTTGCCAGGCCAATAAAAAAAAAACTTAAAATCTAATTTAAAGTAATAAAATTTAATTTAATTCTAATTAAGCTAACTTAAAAAATTATTAACAAATTTTTAAGAAAAACTAAAGAATTTCAAGGAAGAATTTAAAATTTTCATATATCTAATTTCAATTAATTAAACCTATAGACAACAACAAATGTAGTGATTCCTAAATTAACAAACAATACAGTGAGAGACTAGCGAGATTGTGGAACCAAAATACTAGTATGTTTCAATAATATAACGAACGATATTTGAAAGTGAAAAGTCGTAGTGAATAGTAGTGATTGATAGTGAAACAAAGTGAAAAGTGTTAGAGGAAAGAGTTTAAAAGAGAATTCTATATTATACAGAGAGTGTTAAAAGTAGACAAGTGTTAAATTTTTGTTTTAAAATTACTCCAAATTGTTTTAATATTTATACTATAAAATAAACTTAGATCTTAAAATTAATCTTACTAATTAATTAATTTAACATTCTTTAATTTGTATTTTATTTAAATTTAATTTTTAAATTAGTTTCATTCATACCTTCATAGTGATACAGGCTTCAATAATCTTCTGTTGCTGTGACAGAGAGAATTTTTGAAATTGTATCACATTTTTTTTATTTATTTTTTTTTTTTTCAAAGATTAAACAAAAGTTTTCACAAATTTTCAGTTTTAAATAAATATTTTTCGAATTTATCAATCAAAAACAAACAACCAATTTTTCAAAAAAAGTTTGGAAGTGTAGTGTAATTGTGATTTTGGGTTTTGGTTTGTTTTTGTTGATGATTTTGAATGAGATGAGTGTGAAGTAGTGTAGTCAAGGGTAGAGTTGAGCAGATGATAAAAGAATATTAGTTGAATTTGTGTGTTATAATGAGAGAAAATAATGAATAAAAAAGCATTTTTAAATACCAAAATTGTTTGTGATTTTGTAAGAGAAAATAAAATAATAAAAACTAATTAAAATTACTAAAACAAAAAACAGATAAAATAAGCAAAATTTTATATAAATAAAAATTAAGTTAAACTAATAATAAAACATATGCATTAACACTGCGGTAATAATTTAATAACAAAGCTGGTTTTATAACGAAAAATTTACTTTTACATCTTAAGAAAGATTTAAGGTAAATCTACCACTACCAATAATGCCCCTTTTTAATGTTCACCACAACCCCTACATTACAGCTCTTGGCTTTCATTACAGCTCTTGGCTTTCAAATATATTCAGTTAAAATTTCAGCAGGTGGTCAAAAGTACTGAAAACCCTATTTCAGCTGATTATTTTTATATATTAACTAGGTGAACCGGCAAACTTCGTTTTGCCCAAAATTAGCGATCGGTAGCAGATGACGCAATAATATAATTCCAATTATAAATTGAATGAAACACTTTTCGCATTCAATTAAATGCATACCGTCCAATATTTGGGGAAAATAGATTATCAAATTATGAAGAACATATGCTGAGCTGTCTAATGAAATTACCGAAAACTTGATTTATCTTAAAACTTAAATAGCTTGTAACTTATTAAATAGTACGTTTTTGGAGAAAATAACCCTAATCTGCGATCACTTTTATTTTTCACCGAAAATCGGTTTTTAAATGAAAATTTCAACAAAAACTTAACTCAGTAAATAGTGCGATAAGCTTAATCTGTGACCACTTTCAGCTTTTTATATTAATAATTCACAGACTCACAAACATCTATTTCCTAAATGTAAACTATTTCATTCAAACAAAAAAAAAAAAAAAAAAATATATAAGAAAATCGTGTCCAAATTATCAAATCAGAAAGAACTGATCTCCCAAATAAAATGACCGCATACACCGCCAAGTGTTGAGAATTTTGCGACTTTTCCAAAACCTTCGCGTAGCAATTACGAACGAATCCGCAGAAGGAAGTATTCTTCAATTTGGTCCAGCCGTTTTCAAGTTTTAAGCCTCCGAACAAACCACCATTCTTTTTAAAATATATAGAGATATGTAGATACTTAGGGCCTTATTTCATTAAACGAAACTTTGGGAAACGCAATTTGTATGAAGAATACTGGGAAAAGGGTTTGAAACTTGAATATTTTCCATACAATTTTATTTTAACAAAATTAGACCCAGAATTTTATTTTAACATTTGTCGTTTCGTTTTTTAAAAAAAGGGCCTAAGATTTTGAATTTTTTATGAATTTCGAAACATTTTATTAGAAAGTATTCAAGTTTCAAACCTTTACTCTGTATTCTTCATACAAATTTAATAATGGGCTCATTTTATAAAACGAAGCGTTCAGAAACGTGAGCAATTGTATGAAGAATACTGGGAAAAGGGTTTTAAACTTGCGTTGCGTTTTAGAAAATGAGGGCCTTATTGCAACGAAATAAATATATCGTTGACTTAACACATTTTGATTTTAATACAAAGATTAACGGCCTAATTTTATAAAACGAAACGCTTGGCAGCGTAAGCAATTTGTATGAAGAATACTGGGAAATGGGTTTGAAACTTGAATGTTTTCCATACAACTTTATTTTAACGTTTGTCGTTTCGTTTTACAAAATTAGACCCTAAGTTCAATTACAAAAATTTGCCTTAACAAATTTTACAATTCATTTATTTGTTGTTGTTGTTTTGCTGCGGCCTGCAAAAGTGTTAAACATTTTCAATTTCGGTTAAATCGAACAATATTTTATATACGCGCATTCTATGTTTTTGTTGTAGCAGCATAAACAATTTAACAATATTTATGGCCACATTTTATAAAACGAAGCGTTTGGAAACGTAAACAATTTGTATGAAGAATACTGGGAAAAAGGTTTGAAACTTGAATATTTTCCATACAAAATTTATTTAATGTTTGTCGTTTCGTTTTATAAAAAAAGACCATTAATCAGGGGGTTCAGCATGTTCAAGGAATTGTGCTACTTCGACTGTTTGAGTCCATCAATCCACAGGACGCAGTGAAGTAGGGTTGTCTGAACAGTTGAATATGTGAAGGGTGTCATGAGGACATAAGTGTTGCTGAGCATAAGTTGAGAACGGCATGGTCTATGCGGGATCAAAAGGCATTAAGACTGTTGCTCCATCCTGATCTTAGTTGTGCCAGAACGACTATTGTTTTACACGAAAGAATCATCTCGGCGTCTGCTATATGGGGTGTGCGACCTCCAAGAACGACATTCATTCGGAATTCAACTACAGTGGAATTGATGGCGTCTCTATGAATATTGTTTAAAGCTGTTATATACGAGCGGCACCTACGTAGCAACGGAGACTCCAAGGAAGGAACTGTTACGTCAACACGACGTTGTGTTCCTTGACCGGTAGAACGTTAGTTTTCTCGTGAAGGTGGTGTTCGGAGGTAATTTGGAGGCAGTCTGTGACGGCCCTTAAGGCTGCATTTTGGCTGCTTTGAATATTTCTCCACTGAGTATCACTCAACGAAGACGACCACACTGGAGCAGCATAGTTGACCAATCGTCTTTTTGGTACCCAGCAAGGTTTATTTGTCCATACCCCAAGTACTGCCGGCTAGTGCCTTGAGGACCTTGTTTCTATTTTGCTGATTATGGGTGATTGCAGTAGCATGTGCTGAGGAGGTAAAAAGGCTATCTAAAGTGACTACCAAGATTTTGGGGTGGTTCACAGTCGGAATTTGTAAGCCGTCGCCCATGATGCCTAAGTTGAGTTTTACCTCCATCGACCAGGTGTTGAAGAGTGTTGCCAATGACATCGTTGGTGATAACTGTAGGTTACATGTAGGGAAAATCTAGCATTTACCGAAAATCTTCGGCCAAGGGCTGTCAACCCATCAACAACAACAACGCATAATTTTTAATAATTATCAGTATATTTTAATCAAGACACGTACTAAATCAATAATTTATAATTTTAAGAAAGTATCCATACATTTTACTTCAAAAGACTTCCACTAGATTCATTAATTTAGAAGAAAACAATTAAGTGTGTTATATTAGGCTATGCCGAATCTTGTTTACCTATCATCAATATTTAGTTTTGGCCTTCTATAGGGACTTGAATCAGTTATGGTCCAAACTGTACAGAATTTGATAGAGTGATTAATTTCTTAACACCTTAAATGACTTATGTCGCAATTTATGTTTATATCATTATATGTATATAAATTATTTATTGACAATAAAATATTTTTCTATATGGCGGGGTAGGGTTAATTATGAACCAATCCTCACAAAAGTTGGTAAAATCATGGACCGATATTGCCCATTTTCAATACCAAATGAGTAGAGTATAGTATTTGTGGAAAGTTCCACCAAATATCAATAATTTCGTTTGGGCCCTATCATGTTTTCAACAGACGGACAGTCGGAAGGACGTAGCTTATTATGAGGACCCATAATATATATACATTTTGGTTATACGACCGATATTTCGATATGTTACAAACGGAATGACTAAATCAATCTTTTGTGATGGTGGTTATAATTTGTAACATCCCAAACCCTCGTAAAATAAAATTTCCAGAAAAATATCAATACTAAACAATAAAACATTTTGCATGGTACCGTCCAAACAAGAAATGTATTTTCAAATATTATTTCTTGACAAAACTAAAAGATTTCATAATATTTTTAATTTGAAAAGTTTTAAATTTGAAAAGCAGTTCTAACAATACTTCGAGCTAATCGTTAATATTATTAATTCAATACATTACATTCCTAACCTGTGAACTCCGTTAATAATTGAAACTATATCCCTATAATATGGGTCCTAATCCCAGTATCCACAACCAATCATAAGGAAATGAAAGCATAATCCGAAATTGAAAGCATTTTTATATTTTAATTTTCGAATCTCAATGGTAGGCTAATTATCATTTTTCAAATTTAACTTGATACAGTCTTAATTGTATCCAATTACAACATCAATACGAAGCTGTAGTTTACTATCTTTCATTTAGAAATTTAGTAATTTGTTCATTAATACAAATCAAATACTTTTTGTAAAATAATGCTAAATCATTATGTAGCTACATACTTATTATAATAAAACAATAGAGAAAATAAAGCATACATACATATTATGTATTACATAACATAGTTATCGAATGATACAATTAAAATTAAATAAAAATCAAACTGGCAAATTTGTTTTAAAAGGTCAAAAATACACAAACAAATTATTAACAAAATTTCCCCAAATTCACACAATTAAATTTCACACATTAACTAAAAGTTCCTCTAGAGTGAAAGAAAAGTGAAGCAAAACAATTTTCAAAAAACAATATTTTCGAATCATTTCAATACAATCCCAGCATAAATATTAACTGTCAAACCAACTTTCATACTGCACTCACTTTTTGACATTTATGATCAGTATACTCTGGCAATTCATTATGAATAGATTTTTGCTTGAGCATTGCTACCAAATTTACTTTGAAACTCAGTCATCGATTTGCGCAACTTTTAGACGACTTTGTGATTTTTATGGCGCACATAATCGTCCATCTAAGCAAGCTGAACGGGTTTGTTAATAAACAAAATTGATGCATATGGACTCCACTATAGACTCCATTACCTTATTTATTCAAAAATGATGCGTTACGGTCAATAGATCGCTAACGCGACATAATCAATGATTTTTTGTTTGGAAATATGGATGTCCTTGATTCAGCCGTGATGCGGTTTCAACAGGAAGAGGCTAGGTCCCATAGGGCAACCGTAACCAAAAATGCAAAATTTGGCGATTTTTGTAAAAATTTACTTTTTTGTGTTATTTTTTACAACTTTAAGTTCTATGAGGATTAAAAAGCACCATTTAAATATGACATTACTTTAATATCACTAAAACAAGTAACAAGTAATGAATTAAACACATTGACGGAAGCCGTCATAGTGCTTATGCAAATGACTAGAAAGTAAGCAGTTATATAACATATAAAAAATAAGTCATTATACGACTATAAGTATAAGTAATGCAGCCGGTATGCAGCAGTCATTGAAAAGTAAGTTATTAAGTAATTGCCAAGTTTTTGCTGGAATTATTAACAATTCACTTTTCTTTCTACTTTGAGGATAAATGATTTAATAACAAATTAAGATGCAATTAAAAAAAGATTCTATGGATGAGATATGAATGTTTCTTTATGTGGAGTAATAACAAGAATTTCACTTAAAGAAAACAGGACGAATTGATTAAAAAATAGAGAGAGAGAGAAGGAAAATTAATGAAAGAAAATGTGTCTATAATGAACGAAATATACAATTGATAATTTTCTTATTTTTTAGTAAAGAAGACAAACAAAAACACAAATTTATAACAGAAAAACAAATAGTATGTACTCGTTTAAACAAATATAGTATGTATTAGGAACAAAACACAAACATGAAAATGAAAGCCGATTTATGAAATTCGAATTAGGTCCAAGTAAAGGAGGTAAGGACTAGACAGGAGTAGTAGTAAGTGAGTAGTAGTGGTAGTGGGAGGATGGGACGAAAAAAAAAAATGAGACAACAACATACCACACAGGGTCTTAAAAAATGGAGGACATTTTGTACTTACATTAATTATATAAAGCAGAAGTAGTAGAAGAAGTATTTGTAATGATTTCATATTTATAAAAAAAACAAAGATTGATTTTGTTTAAACATCCGGGCAGTTAAATGCAATTGTTTGTTTTTGTATATGGTATATGACACAATGCGATATTATATGTATTTTCGAGAAAAACCAACGACAGTTTTTTTTTATTATTTTTTTTAAATAAAACAATAATAATTAAAGTAGAAAAACATGATTTTAAGAAAAATAAAAAAAAGACACAAATAAATAGAGAAAAAAAAAGAGAAGACTTGATGAGTATTTTAAGAATCTTAGAAAAAAATACTTATATAAAGACATAATTCAAATAATAAATAATCAAATAAGGCACAAACATTTTGAAATTAAACTTAAAACAGGAAAAAATAAAACAAACACATTTACTAACTACTATAAAACATTTAAATATTTCAAAATAAAAAGCTTTATGACGCTACTGTAATAACAGTTGGCAGATTTTATTAAGATGTAGTAAAATCTGCTATATACAGTGAGTGACAATACAATGGAAACATTATTTTAAAACTTTATTCCGTAAATTCAGTTTTCTAAATTATGAACTTTTACCAAATATTCATATTTCTAAGATAAATACAAATTTAATAGGTTTTCTTTGAAAATACATGGTCCAAAATAGATTTAATAAAAAAAACGGTTATTTGGGCTATGCCGAATCTTATATACCCTTCACCAAATTATACTTTAAAATACAAATTTTAAATATTTTTAGGTGAACAAAATTAATTTTTTTTTTTCAAAAAATTATTATTTTTTTTTTTGAATTTGTTTTTTTAATTCTTTTCCCAATTTATTAGTGAAAAAAAATTTATGACAATAAAATTTTTTTGGTAAAAAAAATTCGGATTAAAAAAATGTTTCCCGATTTTGACCCATTGTAGGTCCAAAATACTATATACATCGCTGCAATAGACTTTGAAATATCTATCATTAGGTATCCTTAGTGTCTACATTAATGACTTAGTAATCCAGATATAGATCAAACATAGGCCAAAAATCGAGGTTGTCCAGGTTTTTTCCTTATATCTCAGCCATTTTTGGGACGATTTTCTCGATTTTAAATAGCGACCGATCCGGAAGAATTCCCGATATATTGATGTATCAATCATGTTTGTTAGTTATTTGGGGGCTACGTAAAGTTGATTTCAACATACAGACGGACATGGCTATATCGACTTCGCTATCTATAACGATCTAGAATATATATACTTTGTGGGGTCACAAATGAAAATTGTAGAAATTACAAACGAAATGACAAACTTATCCCTCTAACCATCAAGAGTGCCTCAAAGCATGCATTACAAAACATCAATTATCTCAAAAGTAATTATATATTTTTTTTAAATTTATCGGTGGGTGACTTTAGACTACAGATTTGTTAACATTTCTCTCGAAGATCGAAATGCATTCTGACTTTTAGATTTTGTTCTGTCAGCTGTTTTGTTTCGTGCGTGATTTGTTTTTCCGGGTTAGAGGGTTATATATACCCTTGCCACTCATGGTGAAGGGTATAAATATTGGATGAAAACAAGTAATAGAGTTCTCTATTTGAATATAATTAGTAAATATAAAATAAAAAAAATTTAACGATTTTGACCCATTTTCGATCCGAATTTCTGTGGAGTAATATACGTGGTTGGAATGGCCATTGAAATGTCTATCATTAGAAATCCATATTGTTTATGGTAATGACTTAGTAATACAGATATTGATACCAAATAGAGGTAGTTGTTATTGGTGCTGTTTGTAAGCCGATTTTCTCAATTTTTTTTTATAGAAATAGTTAATGGTTAAGCAATACGCAAAACGCCAGAGTATCCCAAGTCGATTCAAGTACGTCCCTAGTCGACCTATATATTCATAAAGGAAGCTTGAACTTTTAAGCCTTTAGATTAAAATCAGAAGTAATATTGGTACTCCTCCAGTTTATGTGTTGTCCACCAATATCAATATCTAGCCAGCCTAGAACCATATGTCTCTGTGTCAACACTCTTTCTCTATTGACAAGTGCACTAGTTAAAATGTCGACAACTTTCCTTTAAACGTCACTAGAGATACGTTAGAGACAACTGTTCTAGTGTATTTCTGGTGACATTGTCAACGAACGTGTCAATAGTTTGTTTTTTTTTATGCTATGCAGTCAATAGGTATAGAAAATAACTACCTAGT
The DNA here is from genome assembly GCA_942486065.2 of Calliphora vomitoria. Lineage (NCBI taxonomy): Eukaryota > Metazoa > Arthropoda > Insecta > Diptera > Calliphoridae > Calliphora > Calliphora vomitoria. The sequence continues at coordinate 30,286,195 of OW818031.2, read as the reverse complement.
CAGTAGTGCTAAAGTCTACTGATGGATTATCAATGACAAGCCAATGTTAAATGTCAATAGAAGATTACATTGACTGGGGTACAAATGGTAAGTAGTACTACTGACAATGTCACTAGTAAATCACTACTAATTCACTATTGGCAATCCCTGCAGGGAAATGATACGCCACAAGTATTAATGTTGAGGTTTTATACAAATTAAAAGGATTTTCCCAAATTTAAATAACCACCGAGCCAATATATTCCTTTATATTCTTTTGCAGATGACAGTAACATTTGTCATTCATATTCATTCAGTTATAGACCAAGCCTGACGGAGCCTAAATGAGGCAAAACATGAATGATTTCCTTAATCGGGGCCTTGTGAAAATTTCTGAATGGGGTTGTGTGGATAAGATCGCTTTCAACGCTCGCAAGACTCAGTGTTGAATGTTTTGACACAAAAAACGAACGACAGACCATGTCGCTTCATCTGTATTTATGGGTGGTGTAAATATTGTGGAATCAGAGACTCTTGAAGTTCTGGGAATGAGAATACAATTTGATGTCCGCTGGTCTATATAAATTTGCATGTGTCGAAAGAAGCATTCAAGTGTCTTAGTTTTCTGAAACATTGTAGGAATTACTTCACTCAATCTGTTCTCCTCACTATTTACACCACCTATGTATATACGACCGAAAATGGAACACATCTCCCATGTATGGGCCGGGGCTTCAGAGTCTATTTTGGAGCTTTTGGACCGCGTACAGAAGAGCGCGAAGTATACAACTCTAATGATTCGCTGGAGCACCGTTTCACCGTTCTATCAGTACTACAATGAAATGTGTTCTGATGAAATTAGGGAACTTGTTCCTGATACCCCGAGATTTTTACGTAATACATGTTTTTCATCAAGAACAAATCCCTTTGTGGACCGCACAACACACTACAGGGAACATTCGTTCTTTAAGACGTACTGTCCGTATGTGGAACAAAATTCCCCCAGAAGTATTTCCCGTAATTTTCAATGTAGTAAACTTCAAATCGAATGTGCACACACACTACTACCTCTTTCCTCCCTCCCATAACCTATTTTCCTAGTTCTAACACAATTTTTTGGATGGATAGGGGTCATCCCCTGAGTGCTGGTCCAAGAAAAAAAGTATGTAAGTTATTTGGGGGTTTCGGAAAGTTGATTTCAACAGAAGGACTGACATACGGAATGACTTAGGTAGGTCGACTACGCTATCTATAATGATCCAACATACCCTTAAAACTCATGTTGAAGCGTATAAAGTAAAATCTAAGTACTCGCAGTTTTTTGCAATAGAAAATTCGTACTGCTCGTATACAATTTGCCCAAGAACATTTAAAATGGTAGAGACAGAAAGGGAATAATGTTTTCTTTTCAGATGAATCAGAAAACAAAGAAATTATTCAGTTAAGTTTGGCGTTGGCTATATTATGGTGTGGAGCTGTTTTCAATGGCTAGGTATGGGTTCAATTCAGACGAATATAGATAAATTTTAAACGATGTCATGTATCCATACGCTGAGGAAAATATGCCCCTTGTTTGGAGATTCCAGCATGGCAATGACACCAAACACACCTCTAGGGTTGTAACCAAGTGGTGTTTTGAAGTGGCCTACCCAATCGTCAGATCTCAATCCCATAGAAAACCTATGGGAAATTGTTGATCGCAAATAGAGACTCAAAAATATGACTGACTTCATAAACGCTTTTTGCAAAGCAACACTGCAAAGAAATTCGTTTACAAGGCAAAGCAATACTTTATGACAATACTGCTTTGTAACATATGCAATGACATTTTAATACATTTATGAACAAATAAATGTTTTTTTGTAAATTTACGTAAAATTACATATTTTACAAACAAAAATTCAACTTATCATAAATCTGCCATTTCTACCAACAGATAAATGTTTGCTTCCTAAATAATTGTATAAAGAAATAAAACAAATTATTAATGAATCATAAATAAAAACAATGCTCAAATTTGACAAATGTTGCGCATTGAAAAGCATTGTCAGGCAATAATGAACTTGCGACATTGCCTAAACAAAATCGAATGAGTTTATGAACACTATGCATTGCAGTGTTGCTTTGCATACTGCGTTTATGAAGTCAGCCTATAACTCAAAGGAAGTTTTATCATATGCGGTTAAAAGGAAATGACGAACTATTTCAAAACAGACAATTGAATTTGTCCAATCCATCATCAAAGCTATCCAACAAAATACTGAGTCTTTAAAAGGGCCATACAATTTTTATAAAATTCAAACCTAAGTTTCCATTGTATTGAAATACTTTTTTAAATTAATATCTATTTTCAGAATTTAGTTAACTATGATCTTATTTCTTGTTGTTACCCCCATTAACATGAAGCCTGGTTAGGCGTTAACTACTACTGTCGGTTAAAATTATTTTTGTATGAAAACTGTCAGTATAACTATTAGTTAACACATAACCAGACTTCGTGTTAATGGGGGTTAATATAATAAAAGAAGGATATATTAATAAATTGTTGTATTAAAAAAATACAAATTTCTAAGAATTTTCTTTTGATTTTGAGCAACTTTTATTAATACATTCCATTGTATTATCACTCACTGTACTATATGTGTTTAACAGACGTCAACAAAGCCTTATTTGTCATAATTATTCAGTTAGCAATTGTATCTTACCTTATTACTGCCAAATATATTAAATATTCCAACACGTTTCTTCAGTTTATTGGCACTTATTGTGCCCTTAACGGTTAAATGACTCGACTGTACCGTATGATTATAGTGGGAATCTTGTGATGAATCAAGGGCATCCTGTTTCGATAGATCTTCAAAGGGTATATCTAGTGGTATATCAAAACCAGACTTAAACCTAGTTTGTAAGAAATTTTAGTATTAATTTTGCTTTTTGGTGGGGATCTATATAAAAACCTTTCTATAACTTTGTAAGAATCTTCTCTTTCGTTTATCGCTTCGCCAGCCTTAATAATACCCTCCAAACATCGGCCTATTATGGGAGCCACATTTGATTCTACATTTGCAGCTTCTATGATGAATTCTCGTATGCCACGTGTACGTTTTTCGTCCAATTCTTGCAGGCGATTGAAGACCTGAAAATAAGAAAGTAATTAGTTGTGTAATTACTAAAATAACATTTTTAGGAAAACTCTTACCTCTGGCAATAGTTCTTGGTAGTGCTGCTGCTGTAGATTATTCGTTTTCTGCAATTGATTGGCGTATTCATTTTTCGCATCATCCGACTGTTGTATTTTGGCTGTCATTATATTCTTATAACGTTCCACTTCGGCTCGACTTAAATTTAAATCCATATCGGCTTTTTTATAATTTTCCACCGCCTTTTCGGAGTCACGATAGGCTTTCTCATAGTTACGTTTGGCCCTCTCCAACGAGGCCAATTGTGTGGTGAGGTTTTGTTGTAAATATGTGCCATTTGATAGACATTTCTAAAGGTTAGAAAGGAATTAGTTGGGATTTTTTTTTTTTTAAATTGAAATTCTTTACAACAACTTACTTTTCTTTCTTCTCTTAGGGTTTTGGAGAGCAGTGTAATGCCTTGTATGATTTGTAATTGCAGGGATTCCGCTACCACTTCCCGTTGTCCTGCCAGATCACTGATTTCATTGAGTACTTTACGGAAAGCTTGCCATGATGTAAATCTAAAAATAGTAAACAAATTTTTCATTAGCCATTTTAAACTCAATTCATTTTAATTTATGTCTAAAGTAAGATAAAATATATACATATAAAATTGTTTATTTTTTTTTTTTTTAGTTGTTTTACATTAATATTAATGATTTTGCTTAGCAAACGCTTGTAAGGCAAAAAACAAAGAGTAATCAAGTAATTAAAAAAGTAGTTTAATAGCTGTATATGGGTTAATTTAAATTGAAATTATGTTTAAACTTTTGTATACAAAATAAAGAATAAAGTACTTTACAACATATATAAGATATTAAAATATAATTAATATTTGCTACTTTCTTTTAGTAAAAATTATATTTTGCCCTGTTTTGCTATTCAATAAATCGAATCTACATGACTTAATCGTTTTCCTTTCGAGTAAACACAACTACTACAATCAGAACCAATTTGTTTTGGAAATATATCTGCCATTTCTAACCGGCTGATGCGATTGGCCAAAAATGTCTCATAGGCGTAGCAAAGGAGTATTCGAAAAGTACTCTTTTAAAATAGTATCAAAAGTTCTTTGTAAAAAAGAACCCTTTTAAAAAAGTATACTTTTAAAAAGGTACCATTTTCAAATGATACCTTTTAAAATTGGCCTTTTTATAAAAGTACCTTTTTGTATAAAAAATCCCTTTATTAAAACGCAGCTTTTCAAAGAGCACCATTGTGAAAAGTACCTTTTTTAGTACAGGCCAATTTTTAATAAATTCCAATTCCCATTTAAGGGAAAGGTATTTTTAAAAAAACTACTTTTTATGGTCTAATTTTGTATGACTTAAAAATGCGGAATTTACAATAGATGGCGTATCTTTTGAAAGCGGTTTTAGTTTTTAAAAAATTATATGTCATATTGAAGGGTACATATCTGTCATTTATTCTCACTTAGTTACAGAACATGATAGTGTAAACAAAAAAGTTTTTTTGGCTTGAAAAATATAAAATTTTGTACCAACAAAGCATCATATACGGGAAGTTTTGCTTTACTTCTTTAACCCTTTGACGACGACGGGGACACCGGTGTCCTAACACAAAAACATTGAATAACTAAATAACGAAAAAAAGATTGGGTGCCATTTTAATTTTAATTAGTTCGTAAAAGTGTCTCTTATTAATGTGTTTAGAATCTAAAACTTTAGATTAAAACAAGATTAAAATAATTTAAAAAAAAAAATTTTAAAAAAAATTGGAAAAAATTTAAAAAAAAAAATTGGAAAAAATTTAAAAAAAAAAATTGGAAAAAATTTAAAAAAAAAATTCGAAAAAAAAATTTAAAACAATTTTGAAAAAAAAAAAAATTAAAACAATTTTGAAAAACAAAAATTTTTAATTTTGAAAAACAATTTAAAAATTTTTTTTTTTTTTTTAAATTTAGAAAAAAAAAATTAATTTATTTAAATTAAAAATTTTTATTTTTTAGTATAATTTGGTGAAGGGTATATAAGATTCGGTACATCCGAATATAGCTCTCTTACTTGTTTTTTATTTTCTTTAAAAATTTACAGTTTTATTAGTACTGTGTCCAAGAATTGTTCAAAAATCAGTCTTACGGTCGTGAAAGGGTTAATTTGAAAAAAAAAATATGCCGCTGAAATATAGTAATTGCTCACTGAAGCTTATGGAGAATGTGTTCCATCGGTTTCAACGTGCGGTAGTTTCGGCGGTTCAGATAAGGAGATTTTGACACGGAAGACAAAGATTGCCCAGGCCAGCCAAAAAGGTTTGAAGACCAAGAATTGAAGGCATTACAAAATCATTGGGAACTACTCAAGCAGCAATTTCAAAAAGTTTGCGAGCTGCAGCATTCATCCAAAAGCAGGGAAATTTGGGTACCATACGAATTGAAGGATTTTTCATGTCCAAAATCGACGAATCGACACCAAAGCCAAATATCCCTAGCACTAAGGTACTGATCTGTAGTTGGTGGGAGTAAAAGGGTTCTATCTATTATGAGCTGCTAAAATCTGACCAGACCATCACAGGGAACCTGTAACGAACACATTTGATTCGTTTGCTGCGAGCATTGGCCGAAAAACGACCACAATATGCGGCTAGACATGAAAACGTAATATTCCATTATGACAAAACTCGACCACATGTTGCAATACCTGTTAAAATATATTTAGAATGAAGTGGTTGGGAAGTTTTGCCTCACCCGCTTTATAGTCCAGACCTTGACCGACTACTATGTGTTTCAATCGATGCAGAACGCTCTCTCTGAGATACGCTTCACTTCAGAACATAGTATCCGAAATTGGCTTGATTCATTCTTGGCCTCGAAAAAGGATCAGTTCTTTTCGCTCTGAATCCATATGTTGCCAGAAAGATGGGGAAAAAGTCTTAGCTAACAATGGCACATATGTTGAATACATTAGTTGTACAAATGTTTCAAGTTTTAAGTCATACACCCAATCATTTTGTGATTACCAGTGCATCAGGTTAGAAATATTCACATTTTTTAAATAACTTTTAATTATTTTTTTAATTTTTTTTTTTTTTTTTTGAAATTCTTTTAAAATTTCAAAATACTATTATTTTCAATCATTCAAATTAAAGTAAACCACTTTAAAAATGTTAACTATAAAAGGACATACAAACAACTTGTTTACTATTTTATGCTAGAAAATCCATAATAATCCATTATAAACAAACAAGAATAACAAAAATAACAAAAAAATGTATAACTTCAGAACAGACAAGAATTGAGACAGTCGCACGCATAAGCGCCGCCGCCAATTTGAACAACAACAATTATGCTTATTTGACATTATCAACATAGAAATCGAAAAAAGTACTTATGAATTCATAATTGTAACCATTTGGCGTCATAGGTGACATCATGTCTCTACATATTTTGTGTAAATTATTTTTAATACGCATTCATTCATTCACTCACTTGCTATAATCGACCATAAACGGCCATTAACGTTCTACTTCATTTAATAAATAAGAAAATACTAAAGAAACTGAAATGTTTTCTTTTCACTTGAAAGTAGGTACAATACATAAATGAGATATTTGCACTACGCATGATATCAAGTGGGAATTTAGAGTGACCAGACATACATACAATATTGAAACAAAAAGACAGTATAAAACAAGTTAGAGTGGTATATTTGGCTGTGATGTACCCAAGTGAAAATTGAAGTACTCAAATTACGCTGGTGTTTGAAATAATGGTCTCACTTATTGCTCCATAACATTTTTTCTTTTGAACCGATTTGGCTGATTTTCAATACCAAACGGCTTAGGACAGTGATAAACATTTCCGTGTAAAACTCAGTAATTTGGTTGGGTATTTTAGTGGTGATTGTGATTTACACAGACATACAGATGGACATGGTTAAATCGACTTGGAATATCACAAGGATCAAAAACCAATATAATTTGCTTGGTGTTAGAGACAATTTCAGATTGTTATTTATTTATTGAATCATAAAGTAAAGTCTTTTTTTTTAAGTCCGATAGATCTTGAAATTGTAAAAAACAACACAAACTAAATTTAACATTTGAAAATGATTTGGGGCATATGGCCAGAGTGGCATTCTGGACGTCCAATTTTGGGCCAATTTTTCCAGCATTGCTGGCGAGGTATTTCACGAATAACACAACCAATGATCACCTCCAAGGCGTCAATTGTTGCTGGTTTATCAGCATAAACCAGTGACTTTACGGGCGTCTAGACTAGACACTAGTGTGGTAGACTATCAATATGAGGGTTGCGAGTTCGATTCCCGCCGAAAAGACAAGCAAAACGCTTCATAGTTTCTGTTTGTTTTAAGTTAATAAAAAAAGGAAATAATCAAGAGGTGTCAAATCGCACGACCTGGAGTACAATTGACAGGTCCATTTCTCGAAATCAAGTTATTGCCATACGGCACGTAGCGCCATCCTGTTGAAACCATATCTCGCCCGGATCAATGTCATCCATATTTTCAAACAAAAACATCATTGATCATAGTGAGGTAACGATTTCCATTGACTGTAATGCCAGCTCCAGGTTCATTTTTGAAAGAAATAAAGTCCGAATATGCCACCAGCGTAACTAAACGGTGCATTTTTATACCCTTCACCTTCGTGAGAAGGGTATATATAAGTTTGTCATTCCGTTTGTAATTTCCACAATATAATTTTCCGACCCTATAAAGTATATATCTTCTGGATCCTTATAGATAGCGGAGTCGATTTAGTCATGTCTGTCTGTCGGGATCCAAATGTTCAATAATTCTGTCAGACATGCTTTCGAGAAGTTTCCTATTTAAAATCAGCAAAATCCGTCCATAAATAACGGAGATATTAGCAAAAATCCGAGACAACCTCTGAAAATTTCATCAAAAAAAGACAATTTATTGCATGCTTTGACAAAAAAGCAACTAAACGTATGTTTGGATGTGTATGGTTTCATTGCTTTGCGTTTTTTTTTTTTGGTTTTTCGTTTCGTTTGGCGTTGTTGTTTTTATACCCTTCACCTTCGTGAGAAGGGTATATATAAGATTGTCATTTCGTTTGTTACTTCTACAATATAATCTGTTCGTCAGCAATTAAATGTAAAATGTTTAGAAGTTTTCTTAATATATTTAGGATGCTATGCGGTGAAAGTGGGCAATTTGTGCATCCACAACAATTGTGCAGAGTATATACGATTCGGCATAGCCGAATATAGCACTCTTACTTGTTCTGAATGTAATGGAGTATGTAGGGTCTGTTCTGGATTGGTCTCACTCCATTTGCGGCAATTTTGCTTATTAACAAACCCGTTAAGCCAAAAATCGGTGATCACAAGTTTGCGATAAAACACGAATACTTTGGATCTTCTGGCACACTTTCGTTTACAGCGGCGATATTCTCTTCAGTACGCTCAATCCTTCGACGTGTTGGTGTTATTGCATCATTTATAGACTATGTGATATGAAATGTATCCACAGTTCGAAGGATACCTTGCTCAGATGGACGATTAAGTACGCCTTAAAAACTACGAAGTCGTCAAAGTAAATTTGGATAATTTGGTAGCTTCATGATTTACCAGAGTATTGTGATCATAAATGTCAAAAAGTGATGAAGTATAACAGTTCGTTAGACAGTTAGTTAGGTTAGTCTTATGTAAGCAATGGAATATCGAGCAAATAGCCTAAATCTTCATGGCTTTGCTAACAGATACGCACACTTTTATCGACATTTTCCAAGATCATTTTGCATAAATATGGCTGAAACTATTGAATGATCACAATATTGAAGTAATTTATGATATGCTTTAAGTCTTCACTCATGAAACTGAAATTTGACTTTATTTGAAATTAGTTAAAATTCGTTTTTTTTTTAAACATATTTCAAAACTTGTTGGTCTCAACATTTGTTTATATTTGATTTTTTTTTTTTTTTTCTTTTTTTGCAAAAAACACTTTGACGTAAGTTAATCTACCATAAAAAGCCTCTCTCTCTGTGTAAACTGTTTTGGTGTGTCGTCTAATAAACATTTGCTCATAATTAATTGTCAACCAAACAAACAACCATCCATCCATCCATTCATTCCAAACTAAGCTGTCACTCAAGTCATTCAACTTGTTGGAGTTGTGTGATTTTTTTTTTTACACTTTGTTTTCATATATTTTTCTATTTTATTTATTTTATTTTTTTTATTTAACGTGGGCTTTAATAAAAGTGATTACGTGCTGACACGTGAAACGTAATGTTATAATGTGTGTTTAATTTGTATTAGACTATATATTTTTTTTATTATTTTCTTTTTGGCTTAAATTGACATAATAAAGGTAGGTGTCTAAATTATATCTTTTAAAAAGTGATGCTATAAAAACAGTTTTATAATGGTCATTGGCGGAAACATATAAGAAATGGAATTATTTAATAAATTTTAGTTAAAGCTTAAAGAATATGGCAGTGTTCAAACTAGATTGGAAATAAGTTTGGGGTTTGGTAAGAAATTCCTCTGTCCAAAATGGAATCAGATCAAATTAGCATTTCTTTATACTGTTACGAATTTGCAATAACGATTTGAAATTAACAGTCTGCAACGACTGCCTGCAGCATTCATCATGTTTATAAACATGTCCATCAGTAGAAGATTCTACTCATCAACAATGTTGATAGCATGCGGTTATTAGCATTGTTTATAAGTATGGCTGCACTAACTGTTTAAGCTGCTAACATTGACATCGAAAGCTCTAGAATTCGAACATACCAGTTTGTCCTTTAAGAGCATTGTAGAAGATTCCCGAAAGATGGAGTGTGCATAAATAGTGGCAGAGGTTGCAGTAGTGAATGAGTTTATCATAGGCGCTTTTAGAGTTAACATCAACAGCCTTGTACATTTAAGTTTGTACATTATAAAGAGTGTGTGGATTTCTGCGAATTGATAAACGTCTATAAAGAGACTGAGTGACTATTTGAACTGTTGTTGTTGTATATTTTAAATAAATAAAGAGTTGTTACAAAATTTAAACTACTAAACGGCTTTTATTTGCAATCAAAAGTATCCGGTTTACTTAAAGGAAATAAGCCCCGTTTTTAAAAGGTAAAAACGTAACAATACATATAAGGTGTTTTTTTTAAGACCGATATAACTTACGAAGGGGTTAACTGTCAAACGAACTGTCATACTGCGCTTACTTTTTGACATTTCTGATTAGTATACTCTGGCAAATCATCATGAATAGATTGACTCTTGAAAAACTCTACCAAACTAACCAAATTTTCTTTGAAACTGAGTCATTATTCACATGATACAAAAATTCTGGATTTACAATAGATGGCGTATCTTTTGAACGCGGCTTTTGTTTTTAATAACTTATATATGTCAATTTGAAGGGTACATATCTGTCATTTATTCTCACTTAGTTATTGAACATTATAGTTTAAACAACAAAGTTTTTTGTTGTTTCGAAAATGTCGAATTTTGTACCAACAAAGCGTCATATGCGGGAAGTTTTGCTTTACTTCTTTAATTTGAACAAAAGTGCCAACGATTGCTCACCGAAGCTTATTGTGAATGAGTTTCATCGGTTTCAACGTGCGAGAGATGGTTTGTGCGGTTCAGAAGTGGTGATTTTGACACGGAAGACAAAGCTCGCCCAAGCCAGCCAAACAAGTTTGAAGACCAAGAATTGGAGGCATTACTCCATGAAGATTGTTGTCAAACTCAACAAGAGCTTTCACAATAATTGGGAGCTACTCGATCAGCAATTTCAAAACCTTTGCAAGCTACAGGATTCATACAAAAGTAGGGAAATTGGGTACCTACGAATTGATGCCGAGAGACCTTGAAACACGATTTTGCATATCCGAAATGATATTTGAACGCTATAAAAGAATATAATTTTCGCACGGAATCATTACTTGCGATATAAAATGGATCCTTTACAGTAACCCAAAGCGTAAGAGATTGAACGAGAAGCCGGACAAACCAGCCGAATCGACACCAAAACCAATGATCCATGGCGCTAAGGTAATGTTCTGTATTTGGTGGGAGCAAAATAGTCCTATATATTATCAGCTGCTGAAATCTGACCAGACCATCACATGGAACCTATGCCGAACACAACTGATCCATTTGAAATGAGCATTGGCCGAAAAACGCCCAGAATATGCGGCCAGACATGAAACCGTAATGTTCCATCGTGACATCGATAGGCCACATGTTGGGAAGTTTTGCCTCACCCGCTTTATAGTCCAGACCTTGCGTCGTGCGATTACTAATTGTTTCGATCGATGCAGAACGATCTCTCTGGGATGCGCTTCACTTTGGGACAGAGTATCCGATATTGGCTTGATTCGTTCTTGGCCTCAAAAGATGTGCTGTTCTTTTGGCTCCAAATCCATATGTTGCCAGAAAGATGGGAAAAGGTCATAACTAACAATGACCAATACTTTGAGTTAATTTATATTGTACAAATTCTGCATTTTTAAGTCATACACCCAATTTTTAAGTCATACAACCTCGATTTTTGCCTATTTTTGATCTATATCTGGATTACTAAGTCATTAATATAGACAATATGGATATCTAATGATAGATATTTCAAAGTCCATTGCAACGATGTATATAAGGCTATAGTAAGTGGGACCTACAATGGGTCAAAATCGGGAAAAATATTTTTTAACCAGAATTTTTTTAAATTAAAAAAAAAAATTAAAATTAAAAAAAAAAATTTGGAAATAACTAAAAAAAAAACAATTTCGAAAAAAAAAATTTTTTTTAAATTTTGTTTACCTAAAAATATTTAAAATTTTTATTTTAAAGTATAATTTGGTGAAGGGTATATAAGATTCGGCACAGGCGAATATAGCTCTCTTACTTGTTAAGATTTAAAATCGTTTAGTTTTGAAAGTTTTATAAATGATTTATTATTTAACTATCAGGAATAATTTGAATGAAATTGGTTATAAATTGTGTCCGATATTGCGAGAAAAAACTGAGCGCCAGGGTAATGCGAAATTTTGAAATTTTAATTTTCAAATAAAAAATAAATACCATACGCAACTGTGTCATTTATAATCAAGGGCTTTAAGAATGAATTAAAATATTTGAATTTAGTCAAACCACATAAAAAAATTCGCAAGCTTTTAACATTTTTGCCCTACTTGGAGATCCTAGAGCCGCGCTCTTAAAGTGTCATTGGTAACCATTCGTGAAATTGAATACTCCTCTGCTACGCCTATGTCAAATTTCATATCAATCGCCCATTTTGCGCCATGTTAAACAGACAGCTCCATTTCATAAACAGTTTTAGAACCCACACAGATAAAACCGATTCGCGAAAGCAACCGAATTTGTTGCCAATCGAAGATTCGGTTGCACACATAGAATTTTTCGGCTCTATCAGATAGTCAGTTGATAAAGAAAAATTTCAGTTGGAGCAACCAAACTTTGGTTACCCCTTCTGAAATTTTGTAGCCACAACTGTAAAATTCCAATCATTCGATTGGCAACAAATTCGGTTGCTACTACGAATCTGTTTTTTCTATGTGGGTTCTAAAACTGTTTTCTCTGTGCACAAGAACCAGTCACATAACTAGTTCTCTATCAGTTTCTATGTTAATGTAGGGTAAAACTGAATACCCTTTATTATTTTTATTTAATAGGGTAATACCAAAGTCATTTCTTAGCATTTACTATTTCTATAATATAAAAAAAAAACATTTTGTCTATCTACTTATTTTGTTTGTTTTATGTTTTCTTATTTTTTTTTTCGGTTAGAATTTTTTGGCAAAGTTTCAAGTAGAAAAACAAAATCGATTTTATTTATTCACATGGTTTATATCACAAAGTAAACATTGTACCTAACAAATATAATTGGAGAATAAATGGAAAAATAAATAAAAATGAAAACAGAAATAACATAATAAGTAATACTAATATTTAAATGTAAACAAAAAAAAAAAAAAAAAAAAAAAAATAATAAACATATAGGAGTGCTATATTCGGCTGTAACGAATCTTATGTATCCTTCACCAAAGTATATGAAAAAAACAAACGTTTTCGTAAAAAAAAGTTTGGTTAAAAATAGATGAACAAATCGAGTAGTGCTTATAGTGCGAGTAGTGCTTTAAATTAGCAATCTAAGTTAGACTATAACGGATATATTGAGGTATCAATCATGTATGTATCATATTTGGAGACTTCGGAAAGTTGATTTCAACAGACGGATATGGCGATATCGACTCCGCTATCTACAACGAATCAGTATATTAAGAATGTTTTCTAAGCCCTATATAACTTACGAAAGGGTTAGCTATCATACTCTCTTTTTGACATTTATGATCTGTATACTCTGGCAAATCATCATGTATAGATTGACGCTTGAACAACGCTACCAAATTATCCAAATTAACTTTGAAAATCAGCCAACGATTCACGCAACTTATAGACGACTATTTTATCGCAAAATTGTGTTCAGCGATAAGGCTAATTTTGGTGGCGATGATCACCGGACATTACACTTTCGGTCGCCATGCTGCAAGACTTGGGTTACCTTATAACGACTTCTGCAGAAGTTCTCAGAATGAGGGAGAAACTATTCTACACTTCTTTTGTAATTGTCCGACACTTGGCGATCTAGGGGCCAGACTTTTAGGTGGGAGATATTTTGGTGCTCTCTCCGGGCTATCTGTGAAGGACCTAAGGTGCATAGACGCCTTTATTAGGGAAAGCAGGTGGTTGATAAGACCGGACTTGCAAATTGCACCTCATGGTAACTCGGCAACTGTCGCATGATGGTCTGCGCTATCTGACTCTCAACATCATCTCCTCTAACTCTTACCATTTCTTTAAAATTTTCTCGTCTTGTCCACTAAATCTATAGAATTCCTTTCTTTTACTTCTATTTCTCCCCTCTCTTTGTTTTCATTCTCTTTTTAGGTACCACAAAGGGAACGATTATTGGACCCAAGTGAGCTGTACCAACGAAGGTTTTGGATGGCTGCCTGATAACCTAACCTAACATAAGGCTAATTTTTGGCTTAACGGGTTTGTTAATAAACAAAATTGCCGTATATGAAGTGAGACTAATCCACAACAGACCCTACAGATTCCATTACATCGCGTAAAATGCACCATCGGACCTTATTTCTTCAAAAATGAAGTCGGATCTCGCTTTACCGTCAATGAAGATCATTGAACGCACCATGATCAATGATTTTTTGTTTGAAAATATGAATGAGATTGATCCGATTTCATGATTTCAACAGGATGGCACGATTGATACGATTTCAACAGGATGGCACTACATGCCATACGGCGACCGCAACCATCGATCAATATAGATCATTAGCGCACCATGATCAGTGGTTTTTTATTTGAAAATATGGAGGACATTGATCCGGTCGAGATGTGATTTCTACAGGATGGCGCTACGTGCCATTCGACAACCACAACTATCGAGTTATTGAAAACAAAATCTGGTAATATCTTGATTTCAATATATAAACCAGTCAATTGGCTTATAAATTTGAGCCATTTGACACCTCTCGATTATTTCCTGTGGGGCCACATAAAGTCACTGATATATGCTGATAAACCAGCAACAAGTGAGGAGGTCGTGAAGGGCAACATTGTTCGTGTTATTCGTGACATACGACCAGCAATGCTCCAAAAAAAAGTCACCCAAAATTGGACGTCCAGAACTATTTTCAATTGTCAATGCTAAGTATTGATCTTTGGAATAAACAAATCTTTTTATTCAAATTTACTTTTGTTTGTGTTACTTTTTAAAATTGCAAGTTCTTATCGGGCTTAAAAACTATCCTTTATATACTTTAAAGGATCACAAATGAAAAATGTGGAAATTACAAACGGAAAGACAAACTTATATATACCCTAGACCAGGCGCAGATCCAGGTCAACCATTTGTTCTACATTTTTTCTTCTTTTTTATATGAAAACTTTTCGGTTTTGGGGGGAGTAATTCCTATTTCACCCCCTCTGGACCCTCTCCTGCCCTAGACACTCTTGGTGAAGGTTATACAAATAAATGAAACTACATAAGTCTAAAAATAAATAAATAAATATTTAATAATATACTTTCCTTCCAATTAACTTAATAATAATTAAATCTATTTCAAAATCATTTTGAAAACTAAAATTGTGGCAAATACTTACTCATTATCTTCTTCTTCTTTCTTTTTGGGCTGATAATTTTTTACTAATCGCCTGTAAATACACAAAATGTAAGAGAAAAAAAAAGAGAAATTATTATTTATACAAACATAACAACAACAAAAATAAATAAACAATTTAATTAATCATTGATTAATTAGGTTAGTAATTGCTGTATGATTTTTTTTCTTTCTTTTATACAATTTTCACATGATAGAAAATGAAACAACATTATGTTGCAGCAAAGCCAACAAAGAGGGAAAGAGAATTATGCATATTATTATTAGTTAAACATGATTATCATCATCATTATTATTATTACTATTATTATTTCAGTTAAACTGCTTCAATGTGTGGCATGTAACCAATAAACTACTACTACACTTTAAAGAGTTTTGTTTAATTTAGTTTGTTTTTAACAGCATTTTACACATGCAACATTTATTTGTTGTTTTGTTTGGTTTATCTTCTTTCTTTAGAGAAAATTTAATTTTAGATTTTCAAGAAAATTTTAGATTTTCTTTAAAAGAAAATATCAAAAGTTTATCGTCGAACTGTTCAAAATTTTAAAAATAAGTGCTAATTTTTAACACTTAAATCTATGGACCAGTTATTCTTCTGTTTCTGCAGTAAAGAGAACAGCCATTTTGTAAATATTCTTAGGTGTAAATTTAAATTTTAGGGAATTCCTTTAATAACCTTATTATATTATTAACCCACCATAAAAAATCAATTAAAACAATCAATCAAACAAAGAAACATAAAACCTAATCAATCAATTTAACTTAATTAAACTGCAGCACTTTATAATTAAAATAAATTTTACAACATCAAACAAAATTTCCCAACACATTTCTTTTTCAGATTAACCCATAACACTTATCTGGCCCAAAAAAAACTAAAACAAAACAAAATAATTTGCAAATGAAAACAAAACGTCAATGACTGACTTGCTAAAATATTAATTTTAAATATAAACAATGTTTATTTAGGAGCTTTACGTCATGACCCTAATATGTATTTATATTTGCTTAAAATCGTGTTAGATTAGAAATATTTTGAAGAAAATGTACCAGGTATTATGATAATATGGAACACTTAAATAGTTTAAAACAAAAAAAAAAAAAAAAAAACAGTTTATATTTTGCGCTAAATAAACAAAATAGGGGGAAGTCAAAAATTGTGGCTGAGACATATAGTTACTAATTTCTCTCCTCTAGATAGCTAGAAGCTACTCCGCTCGACTCTCCGAAATGCTTCAAGAAAATGCTATACATACTTCCTACTATAGACGAACAATGAACTCATATAAGGAGTGAGATCGAAAAATTCTTAACATACATATATGTTAATAATAACGAAACCACTAAACTTACATTTTTACTTTCTTTTTTATTTGATTGAAATTATTATTACAATTTACAAATAAAAAAAAATATTTTTATAGTTCTAATCACTAGTTATGAAATTTTGAACATTTTTCGGAAACCCTTCCATTAACATTTTTATAGTGATTTCTGTCACTTTGCTCGATTTTCGTTTAAAATCTACCACACTTTTGGACATCTTTTTTGTGCTCTTCAATTCTCTTTTAACAAGAGTCCAATATCTCTCCACTGGCCTTAGCTCCAGGCAGTTTGGAGGATTCTTGTAATACTCTTGTAATACTCAAGGGCTTATTTACCATAGTGACAGGATGCCAAGTCAGGCCAAAAATAAGTGAACACATTATGAAGTCTTATGAATGAAAGCATCATCTTTTGTAAACATTCCCTGATGTAAATTTCGGTATTTATAGAGCCCTTTGTAACAAATGATTGGCTTCTTTTGCCGCAACTGCATATTACTTGCCATACCAAGAACTTTTTGGGAAATTTTGTCTGCTTTTGGTTCCTAAACTTTTCTTCAACATTCCCTCGAGCATCAGCAACATAAAAATATTGACCCGGAAGCTGCGAAACATTTTCCATACATACGATTCGTCATACATTTTGCAGCAGGAATATTTTTTGTATAAAATTTTACTTCTATTTTTTTGTGCTCTGTCTTTGGCTTCTACATTTTTAGCAGCGTTCCTGTCAGAAACTTTTTGAGCCTTGTATGTTTTTGAACCTGCATTGGCTTTAACTTTTCGTACCAAATAGTCCGAGCACTGAGCTAACCGGTCTGCTCTCCTACCGGATGTGTTGGGAGCTCTTTTGAAAATGCTTTCTATATTTTTGGATTTAGAAGCATCATGTGGACCATTCCTTCTATCTGAACCAGGTTTTCTATCAGCGGACATGTTCTTCCGGTACAGTTTAATAATATTGGAAACCTTTGTATGCTTGGCCAACTTTTTGTAGGACCAAGTTGGGTTTTGTTGAAAATATTTAATAATTTTAGTACGCACTTTTTTCTGGTCACTCATTTTAATCAGATTAACAACAAATGAATATAATTGACATTAAACATAATAACTGGCATGTTTTACAAAGGTAACTTGACCAAAAGAAAAATCAAATAATACTTGGGTTAAAAGTTTTAATGAAAAACGTGTGTTAAGAATTTTACGATCTCACTCCTTATTCCACTCTATTCGCTCTGCTGCCAAAGAGGTAATCGAGTACGATCGGCCTCAAGGAACCAGTGATACGACCACGATTGTCGCGATGCGAGAAAAATGACGCATACCAAGCAACCCTGTAGCCAGCTGCTTAAGCAAGTCGAAAATGCTGCGACCCAGTTGTATAGGGAGAGAGGAAGGTTAAGCGTCGGCTGTTCAGACGGAAAAAAAGAAAGGCATGAGAGTGAAAAACCGGAGTTACACTACGACAGGAATGAAACCCCCAAATTCTTTAAAAAAAATAAAGCGTCAAACTGAAGGATTTAAATAGAAGCATCTTCCTATAGAGATGCCAATGGGAATCTAGTAACGAATGCACAAGGCACACTGAAGGTGGGGAAGGAGAATTTTTAAAAGCATTTGGCAGGCGGTAAACGACATACCGTCTATATTGAGATACAAACAGCTATAGCACGGTTGAAGAATAATGAAGCCACTGGAGCCGATGGCTTGTCCGCTGAGCAATTTAAAACCGGAGACGAAGAGTTTGTAAAGCACATGCGCCAACTCTTATACAAAATATGGTCTAAAGAATGCAGGTCCGATGAGTGGAACCTCAGTGTACTTTGCCCTATTCACAAGAAATGAGACCCTACCCTTTGCACCAACTTTCTAGCATAATATGTGAACGAATGAAGCCATACACTAACAACCTGATAGGAAAGTATCAGTACGGTTCTAGACATGGTAAGTCTGCCATAGACCAGATATTCACACTACGCCAAACTCTGAAAAAGACCAAAGAAAAACAAATCGACCCCCACCATCTATTCGTCGACTATAAAGCTGCGTTCGATAGCCCGATAAGAGAAAAGTTTTATATCGTATTCCTGCAAAGATCATCTGGGTTTACATAATGACACTAAAAATTATCCAAATAGGAGCAAACCTCTCCGGCCCATTTTAAAAGAATTTGAATTTTTAGGCGAGGCTATGCCTTATCGTGTGACCTCTTCTGCTAATAGAGAAGATCTTGCAAGAAACTAAAAATAAAACCATCGATTTTATTTACATGAGAAGTATTATGCTGCTTGCTGACGACATCGACATCCTTGGTCGCCTTCACAGACCTTGAAAAACAGTCAAATAATATGGATCTAAAAGTGAACGGAGACAAAACGATGTACTTTATTTCGAATAGTAAAACGTAGCGTATCAGAGCAAAACTTTGGGAGACTACAACTTAAGGTTGTAGAAGACTTCGTTTATTTAGGTACCAGTGTTAATAAAAAAAAACGAACTTAGCCTAGAAATTATGCGGAGAATAACTCATGCCAATAGATGTTACTTTAAGCTTCTTAGTAGGCAATTTAGAAGTAAAGCCTTCTATCGACGGATTAAGATCACACTGTACAAATCGCTCATCTTATCAGTCCTACTCTATGGACAATTAAATTATCACACGAGTCATTGTTGGCAGTGTTTGAGAGAAAAACAAGTAAGAGAGCTATATTCGGCTGTGCCGAATCTTATATACCTTTCACCAAATTATTATTTAAAACAAAATGTAATTTTTTTTTTCAGAATTGTTTTTCAAAATTTAAAAAAAAAAAAATTCAAATTGTTCTTCAAAATTTAGAAAAATAAATTTTTTTTTTCAAAAATGTTTTAATTTTTTTTTTTTTTTTTGAAATAGTTTTTTCCAAATTTTTTTAACATTTTTTTTTAAAATTTTTTTAAACTTTATTAGTGAAAAAAAATTATAAAAAATTTTTGTGATAAAAAAAATTATTCGGGTTAAAAAATAATTTTCTCGATTTTGACCCATTGTAGGTCCAAATTACTATAGCCTTATATAAATCGTTGCAATGGACTTTGAAATATCTATTATTAGATATCCATATTGTCTATATTAATGACTTAGTAATCCAGATATAGATCAAAAATAGGCCAAAAATCTAGGTTGTCCCGCCTTTTTCCTCCTATCTCAGCCATTTGTGGGCCGATTTTCTCGATTTTAAATAGCGACCAAGCCGGAAGAATTCCCGATATATTGATTTATCAATTATGTTTGTAAGTTATTTGGGGGCTACGGAAAGTTGATTTCAACATACAGACGTACAGATGGACATGGCTATATCGATTTCGCTATCTATAACGATCTAGAATATATATACTTTGTGGGGTCGCAAATGAAAAATGTAGAAATTACAAACGGAATGACAAACTTATATACATATACCCTTGCCACTCATGGTGAAGGGTATAATTATCCGTAAGATTTATACGCGTTGATTATGGATTCCAAATTAGAATGTAGTAAAGCGCATTAAAGTCGAACGAATAAGCTGGCTCGTACACGTTTGGCGAATGGATAATGACGCTCCAGCTTTTAAGGCATCCAAGGAAGAACCCACCAATGAGCAACGCAGACAAGGGCGGCCGTTGGAATGACCAGGTGCAACAAGATCTGAAAACACAGGAATAGCTGGCCTTCCATTTTGATTCAGGCTCAAAGTATTGGCTATTGTTAGCTATGACCATTTCCCAGCTTTCTGGCAACATATGAATTCGGAGCCAAAAGAATTGCTCATCTTTTGAAGCCAATTACGAATCAAGCCAATATCGGATACTATGTTCCAAAGTGAAGCGTATCCCAGAGAAAGCATTCTGCATCTTATCGAAACAAATAGTAGTCGGACGGGGAACGGTCTAAACTATAAAGCGGGTGAGGCAAAACTTCCCAATAGGACCCTTTTGCTCACACCAAATACAAAACATTACCTTAGCGCCATGGATATCGATTCAGCTGATTGGACGAGATTCACATACGATCACTTACGCTTCGGGTTTTCGTAATGTATTCATTTTTCATTTCATTGAGAGAGCATTTAAGACATATTTTATATTTCAAGATCTCTCAGCTTCAACTCGTATAGTACCCAATTTCCCTGCTTTTGGATGAATCCTGCTACATACTTGCAAACGTTTTGAAATTGCTGCTTAAGTAGCTTCCAATGATTTTTCAACAATCTTCATGGATTAATGTCTCCAATTCTTGGTCTTCAAACTTTTTTGGCTGACCTGTCACAGAATGCCCAAAAGGTGGCAAGATAACTTCTGCTAGGACATCGTTCTTTTCATATAAATTGTTAGAATCGTAACCAGTGCCTACACCTCAGAAACCAATCACGGAACCCTCTTCGTCGTATCGCTTTCCTCAAGGGTAATAACCAAAGAATTAACTGAACCTTTTTGAAATATGTCTTGTATTTTTAGGGACATATATCGAAAAGGATTTAAATTTATGATAATTTCATTTTAATATTTCAAAAGTAGCCTACTAATGAATTCAAAAATTAACTCTAGCCTTTAGTTTTACAAAACGTGAGTTTAAATTTAAACTGAGTTATTGAACCTTAAATTACTGTAAAATTACAATATTTTCCACCTTCATTTTATGTTTAAGATTACAATTTTTTTAATTTTCTTCTTCAATAAACTTTAATTTTGAGAAACTTAATAAATCAAATTCTCAGCTGTATTTGCAGCTCAAGGGCCTTAAAAGAATATTGAATTAAAAAAACATCATATTGGGAAAAACAGCAATTTTGTTAATACTCATAGTTATCGATTGCAATTTTTATAATGAAATTATTTATATTTCCATCATATCTCATCTTGATTGCAAAAAAAAAAAGAAAAAGTTCATTAATAATCTCCAGATAGTTAGAAATTTCATAATCATCATATCATAGTCATCATACTAAATTTAACTTAATTCAATAAAGAAGTAAGACGAATTTTGTTGATTTTTAATGATTTAATAACGAGCTACAAAATAAAAAAAACCCCAGACTATATTGAAGAGCCAGAGAAAGAGAAAAAATCAACAAAGTCTACAATGACAAGAAGAGTCTCATTATAATGCTCTTGTTGCCTTTGTTGTTGTTTTAGCTATTGCAACTTTTATTTTGTGTTGTATTTTTTGCTAGCAGCTATATTGTTTGCTGCTAAATTTGTCAAATCCCAAGAAAATTATTACAATGTTTTGTTAGCTTTTTCATATTTTCTTTTGGCCATGTCGCCTTCCTTAAACGTAGCATAAATATTTTTCCCATGATTAACCTATTTAGAGTGCAAATAAAAAAAAGCAAAACATTAATTTGTATATTTTAGCATTTCGTTATGGCAAATAATGCAATACATAATAATAATTTTGTTTGTTTGAATCAAGCGAAACGGTTGTTGCAATTTAATGACTGCTGCCTCTATTAAAGACGGGAAAGTCATATACATTAGTTGGGGGATTTGTAACAAATCGAAATTGAAGATAATAATGGATATTTCATTAAGCGCTTCCTTCTTATCTTTAAATTTAAATAAAACAAAGCTGTGGCTTCGCTGGGTGGCGCATTTCTCATGACTCTGGCACATAAATCAGGCTGAATTTCACCGATGGCATGGGTTATGTTGGCTTTGAGGGCGTCTGTGGTTTGTAGCTCATTCGCATAGACTTGCTACTTAATAAACCCTACAAGAAAAAGTCTAACGAATTCAAATCACATGATCTCGATGACCAATTAACATCAGCTCCTCTTGAGCTGACCATGCCCTCAAATCACTTGTGCAGAATGTCCTATGTGGCATGAATATTGTGGCACGTCCACATGTCGTTGGTGTCCATATCATCCAATTTGGGCCAAAAGATGTTGGTAATCGTTGACCTATAGCGCTCGCCGTTAAAGGTGATGACCTAGTCAACGTCGTGCTCAATGACGCCACCAGTCCAAAATCCACACCAAACACTGACTTTTTCGGGATGCATTGGACACTCTAGAATCTGATATGGATTGGTATTGTTCCAAATTCGACAATTTTGTTTGTTGAAATGGGCTTTATCGCTGAAGATGATTTTATAATGATAATTAGCGTCAGTTTTCATTTCATTATCATTCCACAATTTTATAATTTGCACGTGTTGTTGAACGCTATATCCTTCCATGGTGATTTGGAAAAACAAACTGATTAAATGACAGCCAATTCGACGGATGTAGCTTCAACAATATAGCCGCTATCAACTGTCAGAGTTCTGAAGAACCAATTGGAATACCCTTTATAATGGAATACCTTTTATTAATTTAGGTCATTAAATTTTTAAGGATGGTGGGAATATTATCACCGCTATTATCGATAATAATTCACAAATAGATTTTAAAATGTATAGTTTTTGGAATCTTGGTGAAGTAAAGCTCGGTAATAAACGGACATACAGAATCTCTGACGAATGCAGCGTATTCCAGATTTTTTCTGTTCCAAAGATTTTCTCTGTCTGGAAAGCCATGGAATGGATAAAAGCTCATTTCACAGAGCGGCATGTCAATTTATGTAGGCAGTCAGGCGGCACTTGAGTCTCTTAAATATCATGTAATGCAGTATTGGCCATAACTAAAGCACACCCTCAATGGATTTTTTTCATATCATAATTTTTTGGATAAAAAAGGTTTTTTTGGGATGTATTTTGTATATATTTTATTAACTTATATTGTTAATATTCATATAATGTTCATTTGGTAAAAGATAATTGTATGAACAATTAACTTAAAAGTGATAAAACATATAAAAACACAAAAGGCGACGGACAAAACAAAAGCACCCCCTTATAAGATGTTTAAAAATTTGACTATGCTACTGCATATTTGCAATGTCAGTTAATGGCACTCACAACGGATGCATTTAAAAATTCCAAAAGATAAAAATAAAGGAAGGCGTAGTCTATATAATTAAAGTTCTATAGACTTTATTGTGAAAAAACAATGGATGGCAAGGAACAAGTACTCCAGTGAATTAAAAATTAAATATATTGAAGACTGGAATCCGGGCTTATCACGGAATGCATTGAATAAACAACATTCAATTAACAGATCAGTTATTTCCCGGCTGATTTCAAAGTTTTTGCAGACTGGTCGTATATCACCGGGGCATTCTGGAGGACGTCCTCGTAAAACCACACGATATGATGATTCCTTGATCAAAGGAGCAATGCAAAAAGATCCTACAGCATCTGCTAGTCAAGTAAGAACAAGTTAAAGATTATGCGTTAGCGAAAGAACAATCCGTAGAAGAGCAGTAGAAGCAAGATTATTCAGCCGATGACCAGCAAAAAAACCGTTTATATCAGCTAAGAACAAGAAAGCTAGACTGGAGTTTGCCAAAGCCCACATCGACTGGAGTGTCCAAAAATAGAAGACAGTTCTATTCTCTGACGAATCAAAATACAAATTAAAAAGTTCCTATGGAATAGGTCGTGTACGCAGACGAAAATCCTAAGTATATCAAAGGGACAATTAAAGATGGAGGGGGAAATGTAATGGTCTGGGGTGGCTTTTCTGGTCAAGGAATTGGGCCAATTCATAAAGTTAATTGGATTTTGTATCGGTTCATGTACCGTGATATATTGAAAGATGTAATGGTGCCTTATGCCAGTGAAAAAATGCCACTTATAGGGAGGTTGCAACAGGATAACGATCCTAAGCACACCTCCAAATTTTGTAAGTCTTGGCTACAGAGCAATAAGATTCAAGTTCTTCATTGGCCTGCTCAATCTCCTGATCTCAATCCTAATGAGAACTTGTGGCAGATTGATAATATGAAAATAAATCGTGAAAATTGCAGAAATAAGGATCGGCAATTTTCACGATTAATTTCAAGGCGTTATTATAGCCTGGGAAGGAATATCGCAAGACACCATTAAAAAACTTAATATCGTCTATGCCTAAGAGATGTGCTTGTGTCATCCAAAACAAAGGATTTGCAACAAAATATAAATTAAAAAATTTTGTATATGACATCCATGAAGGGGTGCTTTAGTTTTGTCCGTTTTCTTTTCCAGCTTTAAATATATTTTGATTTAATGTTACCTCTTATAGAAAGATTAACTTTAAAAGTATTTGTTTATCAATAGTAAATATATTAACAATTGAAAATAATACATAATAAAAATTTAAAACTTAGTTTTTATACAAAAAAACATAATATGAAAAAAATTCACTGAGGGGGTGCTTTAGTTATGGCCAATACTGTACATTCTTGCATAGTGGTGGGTTCAGGCGCGGATCCAGGTCAACCTTTTAGGGGGGAATCTAAATTTGTTCTACATTTCTCTTTTTTTCTTCCTTTTTATATGAAAACTTTTCCTATTTCGCTCCCTCCGGACCCGCGCCTGGCTGGACTGCAGGGGAGCTTTTAAAAAGTTATAAGTTCACAACTCAGTCAGATTTTGTTGGGTACCAGGTACCTGTAACATTCAGGGAAATGAAGCAGCAGATGAACTGGCCAGATATGGCTCAGATCTAGACCATAGTATAAGGGACCGAGGAGTAAAACCTCCTATTTGTCACTACTACAGGCTAATCTTTGAAAGATTCCGTGACTCCATCAACCAATCATGGAATAGTAGGAATGATTGTCAAGTGTGTTTTGGACAAAACTGCATGCAAAGGCAACCGAAACACTAATTGGGTTGGATAGGTGTAGTCTTAGAATTCTAGTACGAGTGATAACCGGTCACTGTTCAATTGGGGCCTTTATAGGTAGAATGGTTGAGGATGTAGAGGGAGTTGGAGACAGTAGAGCACATTATGTGCAGCTACCCGAGACTTCATATTCATAGATTTAAATGGCTAGGTACTAAATTTCTAGATGAACTTGGGAGTGTTGCTAATTGTAAATTGTGTAACATACTAGGGTTTATCAGGGGAATAGGGTGGCTATTTAAAGGATATTCTACGGTGAATTCGAATCTGTAACCACTTTTACTATCTCTAAGACACTACCTTTCTTCTTATTTCTTTCTTCGTGTCCCCTCTTTTTTTCTCTGAATCTGACTATTGAAGGGTATCATAATGGAACTTATGGTCTCCGAGTGGAAGTGCACATAGTGCACCTTGCATACTAAACTAAAAGCTAATTTTCCACAATAGGACTGAATATTTGTATGCTTCAAATAAGTATCATACTTTATTTCCCCAATGTTTGTTATCAAACAATAAGAATGAACGAAAAGAAACTTTAATTCTTTAAAGAAAATCCCCCTGACTTTACAATTTTAAAACAAATGTTGTACTCTTTATTTAAAATTTTGCTGCAAATGACGTTAACACATTTGAAAAAACAAAAACTCCAAATGCTAAAAAATACTAACTGTTATTAACATTACAAAACACAAACTACAATTTAATGCCTCAAACTTAAATAATAATAAAAAAAAAAAATCTATAAAAACCAAATTGCAACATTTTATGACAGTACCATGGTCTTTGGAACTAAAAGTAATACAAAACAAAAAAATAAAAACAAATAAAAAATGTAAATATACTTGAAACTGTCAGTTAAAGTGTCAATATTAGAGTGCTAGCTGGTTTGTTGTGTGTCTGTTAATGATTGTTTTTTTTTATGATGCCAAAAAAGGTCAAAATTACCGGAGATTTTTAAGCTTAAAACCACTAACACCATCAACCACCTGCATCAGTAATACAATTTATTTTTCATACACAATTTTAAAGCTTCAAGGTTGATCTACTGCACAGGCTTTAAGAGCAACCAATCAGCCAGAGTCTAACAGAAACATCAAACCAAACAATATGGTGGTTGCATTACAAGTTCAAACAATTGAAAAATGAACTAACGAATTGAAGAAAAAAAACTTAAACATTTACTATTATTCTTGAAAAGTGTTGCACAAATCATGAAACTGTTACAAAAAAAATATATATAAATAATAAAACCGTATCAATTGACTGGCATTAAGATTTTATTTATTTGCACTGACAGAGAGATACGCTATTTGAGAAGAAAAACTAATTTGGTTTTCATTTAAGGGTTCTCACTTTAGGTAACGATCTAACAGTCACGATACCCGAGCCAGATTTCAATACCGGATAGATCCAATTTTGGCAATGATCTTTCGGGGAATGTCATGCAGATATTCAATGACGTATCAAGATCACACGCCAAGGTCGGATTTGGTATCTTTTCAGCTACCAGATAACGGTAGCATCATTCAAGCTGAAACAAGAGCTATAAAAGTTCAAGCTTTTGTTTGGAAGGAAATCTATCTTTAACTCAAGACATTTTTTATAATGAAATTTATAAAGAAATATATTATTAACTCAAGCCTTCGTATATAAGGAAATATAACGTTAAATCAGGATTTCTTCTAGAAGAAAATGTATCATTGACTCAAGCTTTCTCCTACAAGGAAATCTATCGTTAACTTAGGCTTTCTTCTTCAAGGAAGCATAAGTATCATTAACTCAAGCATTAAACTGAGTAAATCTACCTTGACTGAAGCTGTATTTTATAAGCAAATATATACTTAACGCAAGATTTGTTCAACAAGGAAATCTGTAGAAAAGCTATAAGCAAATCTATCGTTAACTCAAGCTTTCCTATTCTGTACGGAACTCGATCCATAACTCAAGTGTTTCTATACCAAACTCGATCATAACCTAAATCTTTTCTATAAATTTCGTCTACCCAAATCGATTGTTAATTCAAGCTTTCATATAAAGATCTCGAACGTTAATTCAAGCTTTCCTATCATATCTGCAAGTTTATTGTAAACTCAAGTTTTCCTATCCAAACTCGATCATTAACTCAAGATTTTCTCATGATTTCCTAAACATAACTCAATCATTACTCAAGATTCATGGAACTCGATTATAAACTCAAGCGTTCCTATATAGAATTCTATCGTTAACTTAAGCTTTCCTATCCTATACGGAACTCGATTGTTAACTGTTTTCTTATATGGATTATTACCTCGAGCTTTCCTATACGCAATTCGATTGTTAACTCAAGTTTTCCTTCATGGAACTCAATCGTTAATTGTTAACTCAAGTTTTCCTATTTGGAACTTAATCGTTAACACCAAGTTTACTTTATGGAACTCGATCGTTAACACGAGCTTTCCTGTCCTATACGGAACTCGGTTGTTAACTCATGTTTTCTTATATGGATCTCAATCGTTAACACCAGTTTTACTTTATGAAACTCGATCGTTACCTCGAGCTTTCCTATACGCAATTTGATAGTTAAATTAAGCTATTATATTTTATACGGAACTCGATCCTTAACTCAAGCTGTTCTATACCAAACTCGATCATGACCTAAATCAATAACTCAAGCTTTTAATATATGAAACTCGACCATTAACTGTGCTTTCTTCTACCCAAATCCATATTTAATTCAAGTTTACCTATACGAATATCGAAAGTTAATTCAAGCTTTCTTATCATATCTGCAAGTTGATCGTTTGCTCAAGTTTTCCTATACAAAACTCGATCATTAACTCAAGCTTTTCTCATGATTTCCTTAAACAGAACTCGATCATTACTCAAGATTTTTTGGAACTCAATTATTAACTCGATCTTTCCTATATGGAATTCGATTGTTAACTCAAACTTTCCTATCCTATACGAAACTCGATTGTTAACTCAAGTTTCCCTATTTGGAACTTCATCGTTAACACCAACTTTACCTTATGGAACCCGATCTTTCCAAATGGAATTCGATTCTTTACTCAAACATTCCTTTATGGAACTCGATCGTTAACTCAAACTATCCTATCCTATACGAAATTTGATTGTTAACTCAAGTTTCCCTATTTAGAACTTAATCGTTAACACCAAGTTTACTTTATGGAACTCTATCGTTAACTCAAGCTTTCCTGTCCTATACGGAACTCGATTGTAAACTCAAGTTTCCCTATATGGAACTTCATCGTTAACACCAGCTTTACTTTATGGAACTCGATCGTTATCTAAAACTTTCCTATATGAAATTCGATTGTTATCTCAAGCTTTCCTTCATGGAACTCGATCGTTAACTCAAACTTTCCTATCCTATAAGGAACTCGATTGTTAACTCAAGTTTCCCTATATGGAACTTAATCGTTAACTCAACCTTTACTTTATGGAACTCGATCGTTATCTAGAGCTTTCCTATATGGAATTTGATTGTTAACTCAAGCTTTCCTTTATAGAACTCATTCTTTAACCCAAGCTTTTCTATATGGAATTCAATAGTTAACTCAAGCTTTCCCATCCTATACGGAACACGAATTTTAACTCAAGTTTTCCTATATAGAACTCGATCGTTAACCAAAGCTTTTCTTTATGAAACACCATCATTAACCAAGCTTTCCAAGCTCTCCTCTATAACGAAATCTCTAGTTAACTCAAGCTTTGCTATAAACAAATCTATCATTTTATTTCAAGCATACTTAAGCTAATTTATTTCATAGCTTCCAAGTATTACAAAATCAATACCAAAACAGCCAATATAACCCCTTCTATTATACCAAAATATACAAATATTTAGACATTAATTATTGTTTGGCCAACCACAATTTATCTTTATAAAATTGTTAACTATTATTTATTTTAGTTCTTTTTATACGTTTGCTATAGAATTTATTTATTTGTTTAAAACATGTAGTCAAGTCACTCCTTATTTTGAAATAATTTAATTTACTTACATGGTACTTGTAACCACCAAAAAAAACATAAAAACTAGACAACAGAATGCTACGAAATAAGTTTTAATATTTTATTATAGAAAAATAAATATTTTTGTTGCTTTTTTTTAAACAATTAAAACACACCTTTAATGAAATGGCTGGCCTCAATTACAACTTGTGGTTAATAAATAAAGCTTAAGAAGTTTTTTTCTCCAAAAGTTCTTTTATGACCACTTTCACACGTCACATTGTTTTTTGGTGTAAAGGTGGTTATATAATATTTCAAATTATTCAAAATTAAGGGGCGCCTCGTGCACTGTGTCTAGGTTGTAATTTGTAAGTTTCTCCCCAACACCATTGAGTGTTACAAAGCGGTGATATGTTGAGGTCCCCCCTTTATTATTTTGTCAATTGTAAACTGTTTTACACACTTATGTTTGTTGTAATTTTTTTTTTTTTTGATTACTTTGGATGGGGGTGTCAAATTTCTATTACTGGGGTACTTAATTTGTTCGGAGGCAACAATTTAAAGTGCAATTCAATTATTATTAAGTAGTTCTATTCTATTATGGGGGAAAACATTGTCAATGAAATTTACTGTCACTTGTAAAGCTACTTGTTGGGTTAAGTATTTGGAAGATTTCTTTTAAAAATACTGTTTTATTTAATTGCAAATGAAATTGTTTAATTGATTAGAAATAAGATGAGTCCGAAAGAAACCAATTTTTTCCGGAAGAGAATAGAACACAACTTAATTTTTTAACTTATCCAGAACATTGTTCATTTAATTCTAATTTCCGAAACTACAGTTTATTTTTCAGAAGTTTTGTTCACTTCTACCTTTTATCTTCATTTGTAACAGTTTTTCGAAATCTAATAAATCCTAAATTCAAAACACAAATTTACCATAAACGTCAATTTAATCAAATATAGAAATATTTATTTAAATTACTCTAAGTTCATTTCGCAAAATCGTTTAGTAGCTAATTCCAGTGTTAGCCTTGATCCATGTCAAGTAGCTGGTAACACGGGTGAAGGCAGCTGGGTAACCCTTAGCACAACCGGCAGCAGCGCCAAAGGAAGTCAAACCAATTTGAACCTTGTTGGATTCCAAAACCAAAGGACCGCCAGAATCACCATTGCAGGTGGACACACCATTGGGAGTGGAGACGCAAACGTTGGAGGAGGTAACAATGGAGGTACCATAAGTTTGAGCGCACACAGCGTTGGTGATGACTTGCATACGGGCCCATTGCAAATTGTTGGTAACACCAGAGGCAGTGTCCGAGATACGGCCCCAACCGGAAGCAATAACATAATCACCAGCATAAGTAGAGTAAGAATTGGCAATGGCGGGCAATTTAACAGGTTGGATCTTGGCACTGTAGGATACAGCTGGGATTCTGATCAAAGAAATGTCATTCTTCAAGGTGTTGCTGTTCCAGCCGGAGTGGATGATAATGTTATCCTTGGAAACGGTATAGGTAACTTCAGCCGAGGTGCGTACAGTAGCACCCAAGTACACGGTAACGGATTGAATGCCATCGGTACAGTGAGCAGCAGTCAAAACCCATTGGTTGCCGATCAAAGAACCACCGCACCAGGCGGAGGAGAGAGCATTAAGTCTCAACGATAGACCAGCTTGATAGGGGAATTGACCCACGTAAGCAGTGTTGCCATTGGTAATGCGTCCCTCGCTTTCAACGACGGGCATAACAACATCACGGGGCTCAATCACGAAGGCTGAAGAGGTGGCCAAGGCCAAAGCAAATACGATTAAGAATTTCATTGTTGTTTCAAATTGCAAAACCAAAAACAACTGATGTTTCGTTCGACAATCCACAATAGTATTTATAGTAAAATGTCCAATAAATATTGGCCTTTGTCTTATCTGCAGAAATATATTAAAGAAAACAGTCTTAAGGCGTGTGTCTCCTATCTACACTTCAGTTAAGTACGTTCTAGATAGCCAATGGTAGTTAATATTTGGGTATTAGTTTGTGATTTTAAATTGATTGATAGTTAGATTTATAACCATATCTACTTTAGTGGGTTATTTAATAAATGATTTACCGTTCATTTTGTTTTTAGGTGACTGATAAGGGAGTTCTAATGAAATAGTAGGAAGCTACACTTTTTCGCACGTCCTTCTCAATTAGCTAATATTCGTTGAAAATAATGAGTCAGCAAAAATATCAACATCGCTACAACTACAATTGAAAACTCTTTTTTTATTATTTCTCACTCTTGAGGAGATAGCGAAACATTTATCGGTCAACCTATATATACCTGTACATAAGAAAGTTAAAGGCAAGTGTCGGACTGATGGGCCTCGTAGGTTCATCTCTTCATGAGGGTAAAATGTTAATGGCAAGAAGAATGTATCTAATTGCCATTAAAAGATAGGAGAAAGAATCTATTTGCTTCGAAAAGTGGAAAATCTAGCTCTATATGAATGTACAAAGAATGCGAATTGCGGTTTATCTCTTGAAACTCCATTTACGGAACTTAATAGCACTGTTAACTGGCCACTAACCTCTTAAACGAGAGAAGGAGACAAAGATTGGAACTCTTCGATCAACGAACGTTAACTAATAAGACATGTCTCTCTACAAGTAATTTCTTTAATTTGGATGCTCAGTAAATATTTGGCCTACGGGACCTGACGCTGAACTCAATTGATCTTTGCTTTAGACGACTGGCAAATTAACCGAACCTAACTACTGTTTTGCAATCTCCAACTTTGCTTTCCTCGATAAGGAAATCGTTAACAATATATTTCCTCTACAAGGAAATATATCTTTAACTCATGCTTTCTTCTAAGGTGGCGCAAAAGTAAACTTCCGATGTTTTTTGGCTGTAATTAAAAAAAAAATGAAAAACTTTGATTCTTCTTGTGGATTATTTTTATTTGGTCTTTTAATTTTTTTTACATCAAGTCGAGAATATGATGTCATGTAAATGGCCGCCGCCACAGTTGATTGTCATTTGAGCCCTTTTTATGGCATTTTCCATCACTTTGGCCAAAACTTCCAGCGATAGGTCCTCACATTCTTGACGGATATTGTCTTTAAGAGCTGCAAGAGTCTGAGGCTTGTTGACATAAACCCGCGACTTCAAAAAGCCCCACAAAAAGAAGTCTGGAGCGGTCAAATCAGGCGATCTTGCTGGCCAGTCCAAATCGCCAAAACGGGAGATTAGGCGCCCGGGAAATGCATCCTTCAGCATATCGGTTGTGGCACGTGCAGTGTGTGCCGTTGCACCGTCCTGTTGGAACCACATGTTTTCCAATCCTCTGTAGCGCTCACCATTCACAGTAACCGTTTGGCCCGCGACGTCTTGGAAGAAAAAATCATGATGAAAAATCATCTTCCTCTTGGTGGTGATTAAGGATGGCTTGAGAGCTTATGTTAGACGCGATTGGCGGTCAGCAGCTAACAGCTGATGCACCGTCTGGACTTTGTACGGAAACATCTTCAAATCTTGTACCAAAATTCGCTGTAAAGACCGTCGACTGATACCCATTTGCGTGGCACGTCGTCTGGTCGATGTCGATGTCGACGGCGCTTCCGTGACATCCTCGGCTACAGCAGCAATATTCTCTGCAGAACGGTCTGCCACGCCTGGAAGCATCTCGTGTTGTACCAGTCTCTTCGAGGCGAGCGGCTAAACGTCGCAGTGTTTCACCAGTAGGCGTTGGACGGCCAGGAAATCTGCGACGAAATTCACGTTGTGCCAAAGTCACCGACCGATTATTGGTCAAATAAATAGTCAGCAATATTCCGCGTTCTGGAGCAGTGTAGCGTAACATTGTTTATTAACGTGTATTTCGCATGTGCTTACTACACAAATGTCAAAACAGAACTGACATTAGGAGCCAATCGCAAAATTTATAGCATTTTCTGATAGGAGGATTACTTTTGCGTTACCTTGTATAAGGCTACTATGTTAAACACAAGATTTCCTTTAGAAGAAATATATCGTATTTCCTTAACGAGGAAAGCTATCCTTAACACAAGCTTTCCTGTATAAAGTAATTTATCCTTAACTCAAGCTTTCCTCTATCGTTAACTCAAGATTTCCTCTAGAAGGAAATATATCGTAAACTCAAGCTTTCTTCTATAAGGAAATCTATCGTAAACTAGAAAATTGTTAATTTCTATTACAAAATAATAAAAGCGCAAATAAACCTTCTAGTATATAAAATTATCTATTAAAAATGTTCCTCAAATCCACCTACAAAATATCAAAATGACGTATATATATATAATATAAACAAAACTACTGACTAAAATTCCTAATATTTGATAAGATACTTAAAGAAAATACCTTAACTTATCACAAATAAAAGTTATTAGAAAATAAAATAAAATTAATCAATAGAAATTATACATTAAATCAAGGGTTTTTCCCAACTAAGCACTCGGTATAACTTTCCTTTAGCCCGGAATTAAAACAATAAATCAAATCTTATCTAACTAGAAAGCTAAGGAAATACTCTGCTAATCATTTATTTAAGTAAATCCAAATTTTTCCTATAAAACTATGGTCATAAACTCTATAACCATCAGTAATATACCCTAATACAGTAGAAAAACATGAAATTCTTAATTATTTTTGCCTTGGCTTTGGCCAGTGCCTCCGCCGAACTTCAGCAACGCAATGTTGTGGTACCAGTCGTTGAAAGCGAGGGTCGTATTACCAATGGCAATAACGCCTATGTTGGTCAATTCCCCTATCAAGTTGGTCTTTCCTTGAGAGTTAATGCTCTCTCCTCCGCCTGGTGCGGTGGTTCTTTGATTGGCAGCCAATGGGTTTTGACTGCTGCTCATTGCACTGATGGCATTAAATCTATCACTGTCTACTTGGGTGCTACCGTTCGTACCTCGGCTGAAGTTAGCTATACCGTGACCAAGGACAACGTCATCATCCACTCTGGCTGGAACAGCAAAACTTTGAAGAACGATATCTCTTTGATTAAGATACCCGCTGTCGTTTACACCACCAAGATCCAACCTGTCAAATTGCCCGCCATTGCCAATTCGTACTCTACCTATACCGGTGATTATGTTATTGCTTCCGGTTGGGGTCGTATCTCTGACACTGCCAGCGGTGTCACCAACAACTTGCAATGGGCCCGCATGCAAGTCGTCAACAATGCTGTCTGTGCTCAAATTTATGGTAGCTCCATTGTAACCCCCTCCAACGTTTGCGTCTCCACTCCCAATGCGGTATCCACCTGCAATGGTGATTCTGGTGGTCCTTTGGTTTTGGAATCCAACAGGGTTCAAATTGGTTTGACTTCCTTCGGTGCTGCTGCCGGTTGCGAAAAGGGTTATCCAGCTGCCTTCACTCGTGTTACCAGCTACTTGGATTGGATTAAGTCCTTCACTGGTATCGCTTACTAAATGATTCGAATTTAATTCTATTAATAAAATAAATGTGTTTATAAATTTATAAAGTATTATAAATTTGCCTGTTTTATTTTATTAAACTTTTGGTTTTAAAATTTGGTAATAATTTTAAAGTTGAGACAAAAATGCCTAAAAGTAGGCCAAGTTTTTAACATGAAATACTTTTAAAGTGTTTTTAATAAAGCGCCTTAAGTTATTATATTGTTGTTGAAGCAAACCAACAAGATTGCACGATCTTCAACATATTTTAAACTCAAATCAGTTGAATTTCAATATAGCTGAAAGGCCCTTGAGAGATATAACAACATAATGTACATTTAGTATCATAGGAGGGTGGCGGTAAATACATGGAACCTGCAATTAGTTCCAGTGAAAAAAAGAAAGATAGCCGAGGACCTGGTAAACTTAAATCACAATCTTATGGAAATACGAGAGTATGTACATATGTACATTCAAACACTTAACTTAGTTTTGTTGCAGTTGGATGAGATTTAACAAAAATGTATATCAAAAGAATCAATTCGTTTTTTTGTTTTCAGCAGTCCAAATAATTTTAAAAACTTTTCATGTAATCACAGGAAAAAGTTATTACTCCTAGAACATATGCTGGTTTGGCGTTAGCACCTACAAATCTAGTTCTAGAGAAGCTTATACATATGAATGAGCTAGCACACGCATACGCTATTTGACACGGTTCTGGAACCAGTTACATAATAAACGAGTTTTGTTAGAACCTGTCACCTACGGGACTAGCTGAAGAGAAACGCTACAGAGCAAACTCGCATTCTTAAGCATCGTTCTAAAACTATTTCTTCCTACAGTGATTTTTGTTTGAAATCCTCACGATGAAATTTTCAAACGAGGTTTTATAATAAAATCGACGTTTTATGCTAACAACAACGATGTTTTATTCTAAAAATGTCGTTTTATACTAAAACAACGTTTTATACCAAAACAACGTTTTATACTAAAACAACGTTTTATACTAAAACAACGTTTTATATTAAAACAACGTTTTATACAAAAAACGTTGTGTTATACAAAAACCGTTGTTTTATACTAAAAACGACATTCTATACTAAAAACTACGTTTTATATTATATCTGAGGTTTTATACTAAAAACGACGTTTTATACTAAAAACGACGTTTTATACTAAAAACGACGTTTTATACTACAAAACTTGGTTTAAACGTTGTTTTATACTAAAACCGTTATACAAAAAACGTTGTTATACAAAAAAAGTTGTTTTATACTAAAAACGACATTATATTCTAAAAACGACGTTTTATATCTGAGGTTTTATACTAAAAACTAAGTTTATACTAAAACCGCTATTTTATACTAAAAACGTCGCTTCACACTAAAAACGACGTTTTATACTAAAAACGAGTTTTTATACTAAAAACGAGTTTTTATACTAAAAACGAGTTTTCATACTGAAAACGAGTTTTCATACTGAAAACGAGTTTTCATACTGAAAACGAGTTTTCATACTAAAAACAACGTTTTATACTAAAAACGAGTTTTTATACTAAAAACGAGTTTTTATACTAAAAACGAGTTTTTATACTAAAAACGAGTTTTTATACTAAAAACGAGTTTTTATACTAAAAACGAGTTTTTATACTAAAAACTAGGTTTTATACTAAAAACTAGGTTTTATACTAAAAACTAGGTTTTATACTAAAAACTAGGTTTTATACTAAAAACTAGGTTTTATACTAAAAATATTTTTTTATACTAAAAACGAGTTTTTATACTAAAAACGAGTTTTTATACTAAAAACGAGTTTTTATACTAAAAACGAGTTTTTATACTAAAAACGAGTTTTTGTACTAAAAACGAGTTTTTATACTAAAATCGAGTTTTTATACTAAAAACGAGTTTTTATACTAAAAACGAGTTTTTATACTAAGAACGAGTTTTTATACTAAAAACGAGTTTTTATACTAAAAACGAGTTTTTATACTAAAAACTAGGTTTTATACTAAAAACGATGTTTTATACTAAAAACGATGTTTTATACTAAAAACGATGTTTTATACTAAAACCGCTATATGATACTAAAAGCGTTGTTTTATACTAAAACCGCTATTTTATACTCAAAACGACCTTTTTATATTAAAAACGAGGTTTTATACTAAAAACGAAATTTTTTTTAATAAAAACGACGTTTTATACTAAAAACTATGTTTTATTCTATAAACGACGTTTTATACTAAAAACTACGTTTTATACTAAAAACTACGTTTTATACTAAAAACTACGTTTTATACTAAAAACGACGTTTTATACTAAAAACGACGTTTTATACTAAAAACGGCGTTTTATACTAAAAACGACATTTTGTACTAAAAATGACGTTTTATACTAAAAACGACGTTTTATACTAAAAACGACGTTTTATACTAAAAACTACGTTTTGTAATAAAAACAATGTTACGAAAATATAGTTCTTTAGGAACTAATAACTGATCTATACAGCTAGTCTAAAATCAATAAATGAGTAGTGCCAAAGAACTGGTTCATATACAAATTTATAGAAAAATCACAATAGTGTTTCACAGAACCGGTTCTAGGATCTCTAGTTCCAAGGTTATCATTAATGAAACTAAAATGTTTCTGATTATATTCGTTTTGGAACTAGTTCTTTTAGAACAAGGGAATTAGTCCTGTGGATTATATTTTCATAAATATAGGAAAATCTTCTTCAAAATTTGTATAATTGTCGTTAATGTAAAGATAGTAGTTAAATTAAATAGATGTAGTTGCATTAAATCACAAATTTTAACCATTAACTTTAAAAATAATCCCCAATAGTTAGTGTTAACTTTAAACTCCATTAACACGAATCGTGGTTATGCGTTAACTAGTAGTTATACTGTCGGTTAAAATTATTTTTGTATGAAAACTCTCAGTATAACTATTAGTTAACACATAATCAGATTTCGTGTTACTGGGGGTAAGTTAGATTTTTATTGTTAATGGAGGTTAGTTAATGGCAATTTTTAAACATATTTTTTTATTAGTTTTTAGTATTAGTTTATTGAATGTGATTATATATCTTGGGATTCTCTTTTTAATGTTATTTTGAAATTTAAATGAAAAAAATATCACAAACTTACCTTAATTTAGCGGCATATTCTGTTTCTATCGCTAAACGATCTCTTATAAAATTTGCATATTTATCCAAAAATTCAATGCCTTTATTTGTGTGTATCGCTAAATTATCGTACTGATCCTGTAAAGAGATAAAAACAAAAACTAAATTTAATTCAATTCCATTTAAAAACTTAAATTAAAACTATAAAATTATATTTAATTAAAAATCAAATTGAAGAATATAAAAACACCATTTAGTAAAAATTTAATAAAAGAAGGTCAACAGTTTTTAGAATAAGACACAAAATAAATTAATTAAATATTTTGCCTATAATTTTTCTAATTAAGATGCTAAGCAAATGCTTATTTTTGTTTTCAAATAATGCTAAGAAAAAGGCAATGTTTTTGTGAATGTTTTCAAATTTTTCGTTAGAACTTATTTTATTTGTTTCTGTTACTTTTTGTTT
The DNA here is from genome assembly GCA_942486065.2 of Calliphora vomitoria. Taxonomy (NCBI): domain Eukaryota; kingdom Metazoa; phylum Arthropoda; class Insecta; order Diptera; family Calliphoridae; genus Calliphora; species Calliphora vomitoria. The sequence continues at coordinate 30,247,826 of OW818031.2, read as the reverse complement.
AATGAATTTGAGGGTGAGTATATTTGTTTGCCGGTTTAATTAAAATTTTATTTTTAATTGATTACGTCCATCATTAGGTTTTACGATAAAAAAAGCAATTTGCCAGCAAAAACTTTGCTAAAATTATTTTTATATTTTTGGGAAAATTCTATTATTAAAATGTTGTATTATTGAATTGACGCATGTATCCATTCATGGAGCATTTAACCCTTTAAGAACATACAAAGGTCATGTAAGGATAAATAAACATTTGCCTAAAATAGCTGTGGTTAAGCTTAACTTTGTAGTATTTCGTAAAAGTACTTTTAGTTATCTTAATAATTGATTTCTTTATTTAAAAACAACACTCTTTTTCAAAACTACTTGTTAAGGATGTCTAGATATGTAGATATTGATAGAATTTCTTGGGCTACTAAAACTATCATTGCTGTTCAAAAGGGGTTAACTAAGGCGAACAACAAAACCACATGAAACATTTTTAGAAATGATTCAAATTGTGGTCAGTATCATATACAATGTATATTATATTTGAATTCTATTTAGACATTTAAAATAATTTCATATTTCTGTACTAAGAAGCAAAAGTGTTTTTATTAAATAAATAATAAAATAATTTATTATTTAGTTTAAAATATATGTTTTAAAGAACAATGTGTTCATTATGTTTAACGCAGCTTAATACTAAAAACGCTGTTTTATACTAAAAATAGCAGTTTTATACTAAAAACGCTGTTTTATACTAAAACCGATATTTTATACTAAAATCGCTGTTTTATACTAAAACCGCTGTTTTATACTAAAAATGCAGTTTTATACTAAAACGATGTTTTATACTAAAAATGCTGTTTTATACTAAAACCGATGTTTAATACTAAATAACGCTGATTCATACTAAAAACGCTGTTTTATACTAAAACCGCAGTTTTATACCAAAAACGCTGTTTTATACTAAAACCGATGTTTTATACTAAAATCGGTATTTTAGACTAAAATCGCTGTTTTATACTAAAAATGCAGTTTTATACTAAAAAAAGCAGTTTTATACTAAAAACGCTCTTTTATACTAAAATCGCTGTTTTATATGTTTTATACTAAAAAAGCAGTTTTATACTAAAAAAAGCAGTTTTATACTAAAAACGCTCTTTTATACTAAAATCGCTGTTTTATACAAAAAAATCAGTTTTATATTAAAAAAAGCTGTTTTATACTAAAATCACTGTTTTATACTAAAAAAGCAGTTTTATACTAAAAACGCTGTTTTATACTAAAAACGCAGATTTATACTAAATCTACGTTTTGCACTAAAACTACGTTTTACATTAAAACTACGTTTTACATTAAAACTACGTTTTACATTAAAACTACGTTTTACATTAAAACTACGTTTTACACTAAAACTTCATTTTACACTAAAACTACGTTTTACACTAAAAACTACGTTTTACACTAAAAACTACGTTTTACACTAAAAACTACGTTTTACACTAAAAACTTCGTTTTACACTAAAAACTACGTTTTACACTAAAAACTACGTTTTACACTAAAAACTACGTTTTACACTAAAACTACGTTTTACACTAAAAACTATGTTTTACACTAAAAACTACGTTTTACACTAGAAACTACGTTTTACACTAAAAACTTCGTTTTACACTAAAAACTACGTTTTACACTAAAAACTACGTTTTACACTAAAACTACGTTTTACACTAAAAACTACGTTTTACACTAAAAACTACGTTTTACACTAAAAACGCTGCTTATACTAAAAACGCAATTTTATACTAAAAAACTACGTTTTACACTATAAACTACGTTTTACACTATAAACTACGTTTTACACTAAAAACTTCGTTTTACACTAAAATCTTCATTTTACACTAAAAACTTCGTTTTACACTAAAAACTAAGTTTTACACTAAAAACTACGTTTTACACTAAAAAATACGTTTTACACTAAAACTACGTTTTGCACTATTTTACACTAAATATGCTATTTTTTACCAAAAGCGTTATTGTATACTAAAAACGTGCGAACATACTTTAAAGATATTAACGAAAAATTACATAATTCATTGTTTTTTTTTTTTTTTCTTCTGTGATTGATTATTTTTAAGTAATTTTTTGGTATTTTTATGCTGATGAATACCAAAATATTTATGCAATAATTGAAAGATTGCAATCATCATTGAATGAACAATGAAAAAAAACAACCAAAAAACAAGCACTTGAAAACGTCTTAAAAACATAGTAATAGTATTGGGTATGCAAATTCATTATTTTGATCAGGTTTCCTAAATATTAAAAAAAAAACCTAACTGAAGCAAAACAAATTTAACATACAAACCAAACACAAAAATTATGCTATTGTATATTATAGCATTAAACACTTGAACTTCCATTTGTGGGTGTAACAAATTGTTTAATAAATAATGTTTCTTTAAGAAAAAAAAAAAACTATTAAAACAAAAATATTGAAATGAAAACAAAACAAAACCCTCCCATTCTTCACAATATTATTGTCAACAAACTCATGTAAAAAATAAAAAAAAAAAATATTTTTTTTCTTGAAGAAAAATAAAAGTGGAGCACATTTGTTTGTTGTAGCAAAATGACAAATGTTTTTATAAACATTTTTTTTTTTTTTTTTTTGTGTTATAGATTCGACATTGTCAATAGCAATAGTGGAAACATCGACAACAGCAACAACAATAATAATAAAAAACAATTGCTTTGATATAAATACTATTTGGCACAAATATTGAATTTTCTTTTTCTTCTTTTTTGTTCGTTGAGTGTTTTATGGTGGCGCTTTGATTCGAATTTTGGTTGCTGCTACCAAAGCTCACATAAAATATTATGTCACTTGTAAAACCTATTATATATAAAGATCTTTGTTTGGACAGAGTTTAGAAGGAATTATTTATTTTATACTAAAAACGTATTTTTATACTAAAATCGCTATAAATGTAATTTTATAATAAAAATAGAATTTTAAACTAAAAACGAGGTTTTATACTAAAAACCAGATTTTCTACCAAAATCAAAATTTTCTACCAAAAATGACGTTTTATACTAAAATCTAAGTTTCATACTAAAAACGTTATTTTATACTAAAAACGTTGCTTTATACGAAAAAAGTTGTATTAAACCAAAAACATTTTTTTATTTTACTCAACAAAACTACGGACAATTTAAAGATAAATTCTAGAATTTAAAACATTCTTTGACACAACTGAAAAAGAGGTTTTAAATAAAAAACTAGATGTTATACTAAAAATATGGTTTTATACTACAAAGACTTTTTATACTAAAAATCTTGTTTTATACTAAAAATGTTGTTTTAAACTAGTAACGTTGATTTATACTAAAAACTACGTTTTATACTAAAAACGTTGTTTTATACTAAAAACGTTGTTTAATACTAAAAACGTTGTTTTATACTAAAAACGCTGTTTTATACTAAAAACGTTATTTTATACTAAAAATGTTATTTTAAACTAATAACGTTGATTTATACTAAAACGTTGTTTTATACTAAAAACGTTTTTTATACTAAAAACGTTTCTTATACTAAAAACGTTGTTTTATACTAAAAACGCTGTTTTATACTAAAAAACATTGTTTAATAATAAAAACGTAGCTTCATACTAAAAACGTTGTTTTATACTAAAAACTCTGTTTTATACCAAAAACATTGTTTAATAATAAAAACGTTGTTTTATACTAAAAACGTTGTTTTATATTAAAAACGCAGTCTAATAATAAAAACGTTGTTTTATACTAAAAACGTTGTTTTATACTAAAAACGCTGTTTTATACTAAAAACCTTGTTTTATACAAAAAACGCAGTTTTATACTAAAAACATTGTTTATAATACAAAAACGTTGTTTTATACTAAAACGTTATTTTATACTAAAAACTATGTTTTATACTAAAAACGTTGTTTTATACTAAAAACGTTGTTTTATACTAAACACTTCGCTTTATACTGAAATCTTCGTTTTATACTAAAAGCTCTGTTTTATACTAAAAACGTTGTTTTATACTAAAAAAATAATTTTATTCTAAAAACTATGTTTTATACTAAAAAACGTTGTTTTATAGTAAACCCGTTATTTTATGCTAAAACCGTTGTTTTATACTAAAATCGTAGTTTTATAACAAAAACGTCGCTTTATACTAAAACGTTGTTTTATACTAAAAACTTCGTTTTATACTTAAAACAAACTGCACAAAACTACGACCAATTTAAAGATAAATTCCATAATTAAAAACATTCTTTGACACAACTGTTCACCACTCATTTAATGACAAACTCCTCCGATTTTCCTACACTCACTTCTTTCTCTGTGCCACTACACAACAATTAAATACTTGAAAGATAGATGAAAAAATAATCTTTTACATTCGTTTGTTTCTTTCTTTCTTATTTGCTCAAAGAATTGGGGTATTGTGTCACATAAGCAATTTTCGTATCTATTTTACAACGTAACAATTTTATGTTGTGTCGAATTTAATTTTAAACACTTTCAATCACTAAATGTTTAGATATTAATTGAACACCTAAAAAACATAGATACATGCACGCATACTTACATATTTATATCTGTGTATGTAATACATATTCTCGTAAAAAAACATACCCGGTAGTTTTAAAGGTACCAATTGCAACTTGGTACACAAAGCCAATCAATGAAATAGAAGAATAATGGAATAGTATGTGCAATTACAGCGATGATAAAAGAAGTTAAAATGAAAGCAAGAAAATAAGTGTTCGTTTGTTTAGTACATGCCACCAAACGTCTACTATTCACTAGTAATTTCACCAGTAAATGGTTATGCTTGCACGGAATTAATTACGCTTCTGTGTAACTTATCTTGATTTCTTTGTGCCTCGAGAAAGTAGCCACAAATGCTGCCGGGTATTTAAGATATTTTGTTGTAATACCATTTTTATTTTATTTTTTCTAATTTTATAAAAATAGACCTTTTAATTTTAACAACAAGTGGTTGTTTGTTTTTTTTTTTTCATTTGGTTTATTAATAAATATTATTACTATTTTTTTTAATAGATTTTATAAATCATATCTTTTTTTTTGTTTTTGCTGGTAGTCATAGTGTCTGTTAATAGATTATTAAACCAAACGATTTATTTTCAAAATGATGCTGCCCTATGTTGTATGTGTCATAAATTACTGAATTTAAACCACATGTTATACATAATTATTTACTTAAAAATTTATGAACATATTTTAATATTATTAATATATTATGGTTAAAATGGTGTGCCCTTTTAATGGTTATGATTTATAAGTTTAAAAGGTTCTACATTAAATGTAAAAACAAGCTAAATAAATGTTGACGACAAATTTTAAGAAAATATATCCAATCTAATTCCTTGTAAAGAAATCATAAAATATCTAAAAACAAACAAAATTTAGAATAAATTGTTTTCAATACCAACATGTTTGCTAGAAAACTAAATTATCTTTCACTTGAAAACTTTCTCATCCAGAAAATTGTACCTCAATACTGATGAGGATGCTTTATCAAACATTCAAAATGTTTCTAGAAGAATGCTAAACTTAATGTTAAGAGGTTAAGAAAAAAGGAAAAACTTGCCGAAGGACTAGCTTCAACCAAAACGCTCGGTAAATAACACAAATTATACTAAAACTGACATTTTATACTGAAAACGTTGTTTTATACTAAAAACTCTGTTTTATACTAAAAACGCTGTTTTATACTAAAACTGCTGTTTTATACTAAAAATTTTATTTTATACTTAAAACGCTGTTTAATACTAAAAACGCTGTTTTATACTAAAAATGCAGTTTTATACTAAAAACGCGGTTTTATACTAAAAATTTTATTTTATACTAAAAACGCTGTTTTATACTAAAAACGCTGTTTTATACTAAAAATGCAGTTTTATACTAAAAACGCTGTTTTATACTAAAAATTTTATTTTATACTAAAAACGCTGTTTTATACTAAAAACGCTGTTTTATACTAAAAACGCTGTTTTATACTAAAAATTTTATTTTATACTAAAAACGCTGTTTTATACTAAAAACGCTGTTTTATACTAAAAACGCTGTTTTATACTATAACCTTTGTTTTATACTAAGAACACTGTTTTATACTAAAACCTTTGTTTTATACTAAAAACGCTGTTTTATACTAAAAATTCAGTTTTATACTAAAAACGCTGTTTTATACTAAGAACGCTGTTTTATACTAAAACTGCTGTTTTATACTAAAAACGCTGTTTTATACTAAAACCGCTGTTTTATACTAAGAACGCTGTTTTATACTAAAACCTTTGTTTTATACTAAAAACTATGTTTTATACTAAAAATGCAGTTTTACGCTAAAAACGCTATTTTATACTAAAAACGCTGTTTTGTACTAAAACCTTTGTTTTATACTAAAAACGCTGTTTTATACTAAAAACGCTGTTTTATACTAAAAATGCAGTTTTATACTAAAAACGCTGTTTTATACTAAAAATGCAGTTTTATACCAAAAACGCTGTTTTATACTAAAAACGCTGTTTTATACTAAAACCTTTGTTTTATACTAAGAACGCTGTTTTATACTAAAACCTTTGTTTTATACTAAAAACGCTGTTTTATACTAAAAATCCAGTTTTATACTAAAAACGCTGTTTTATACTAAGAACGCTGTTTTATACTAAAACTGCTGTTTTATACTAAAAACGCTGTTTTATACTAAAAATTTTATTTTATACTAAAAACGCTGTTTTATACTAAAACCTTTGTTTTATACTAAGAACGCTGTTTTATACTAAAACCTTTGTTTTATACTAAAAACGCTGTTTTATACTAAAAACGCTGTTTTATACTAAAAATGCAGTTTTACACTAAAAACGCTATTTTATACTAAAAACGTTGTTTTATACCAAAAACGCTGTTTTATACTAAAAACGCTGTTCTGTACTAAAACCTCTGTTTTGTACTAAAACCGCTATTTTATACTAAAAACGTTGTTTTATACTAAAAACGCTGTTTTATACTAAAAACGCTGTTTTATACTAAAAACGCTGTTTTGTACTAAAACCTCTGTTTCATACTAAAACCTCTGTTTTATACTAAAAACGCTATTTTATACTGAAACCGCTGTTTTATACTAAAAACACTGTTTTGTACTAAAAGCGCTGTTTTATACTAAAAACGCTGTTTTATACTAAAAACGTTATTTTATACTGAAAACGCTGTTTTATACTAAAAATGCAGTTTTACACTAAAAACGCTGTTTTATACTAAAAACGCTGTTTTATACTAAAAACGCTGTTTCGTACTAAAACCGCATTTTTATACTAAGAACGCTGTTTTATACTAAAACCTTTGTTTTATTCTAAAAACGATGTTTTATACTAAAAATGCAGTTTTATACTAAAAATGCAGTTTTATACTAAAAACGCTGTTTTATACTAAAAACGTTATTTTATACTGAAAACGCTGTTTTATACTAAAAATGCAGTTTTACACTAAAAACGCTATTTTATACTAAAAACGCTGTTTTATACTAAAAACGCTGTTTTATACTAAGAACGCTGTTTTATACTAAAACCTTTGTTTTATACTAAAAACGCTGTTTTATACTAAAAATTCAGTTTTATACTAAAAACGCTGTTTTATACTAAGAGCATTGTTTTACACTAAAACCGCTGTTTTATACTAAAAACGCTGTTTTATACTAAAAATGCAGTTTTATACTAAAAACGCTGTTTTATACTAAAAATGCAGTTTTATACTAAAAACGCTGTTTTATACTAAAAATGTTATTTTATACTAAAAACTCTGTTTTATACTAAAAACGCTGTTTTGTACTAAAACTGCTGTTTTATACTAAGAATGCTGTTTTATACTAAGAACGCTGTTTTATAAACCTTTGTTTTATACTAAAAACGCTGTTTTATACTAAAACCGCTGTTTTATACTAAAAACGCTGTTTTATACTAAAAACCGCTGTTTTATACTAAAAACGCTGTTTTATACTAAAAATGCAGTTTTATACTAAAAACGCTGTTTTATACTAAAAATGTTATTTTATACTAAAAACGCAGTTTTGTACTAAAACTGCTGTTTTATACTAAAAACGCTGTTTTATACTAAAAATGCAGTTTTATACTAAAAACGCTGTTTTATACTAAAAATGCAGTTTTATACTAAAAACGACGTTTTATACTAAAAACGCAGTTTTATACTAAAAACTACGTTTTATACTAAAAACTACGTTTTATACTAAAAACTACGTTTTATACTAAAAACGACGTTTTATACTAAAAACGACGTTTTATACTAAAAACGACGTTTTATACTAAAAACGACGTTTTATACTAAAAACGACGTTTTATACTAAAAACGACGTTTTATACTAAAACTGCTGTTTTATACTAAAAACGCTGTTTCATACTAAAAAAGTATTTTTTTATATTATATATTATACTAAAATCGCTATTCTTACATAAAACCGATTTTTGCACTAAAAACTCTGGTCTTAAAGCCATACTGTGTGCTTCGACAGTTCTGTTTCAAATATTTTGTTTTGTAATTGTAACTACACCAAATCCCAACATGCAGACAAATAATAAAAACACTACCTCATTCATTCAATCAGTTTATTCAATTAAAATTGTATAACAAATTTGTAAACAAAATCTCAATTTAAAATCTTATTCAAATAAAATTACATAAAACATAAATCATGGCTTTAAGCTAATAAAACTAACGCAGCTAAATTCAATTAAAAATGATTAAATACAAATTTTTTTTTTAACAAACATGCACTGAGTGTTAGCAAAAGATATCGATTACAAAATATCACACATTTAAATTAAATTAAATTTGAAAATAAAAATAAATAAAAAAATAACGTATTCATGTAATGATTAAACACAACAAACAACTTTGCAAGTGAGTGTAATTTTCATTTAAAAAAAAAAAATAAAAATAAAAGTGCATAATTACTATGTCAAATATTACGTCAACTTTCACTCTTTCTAAAACTAATAATAAAATAAATGATTTTTTACATGTTTCTAAATTGTTTGTTAAACATTAAAGATTTATTTGTTGAAAACAACAATTTGTCTAAATACAAAACGCACAGCACACTCGCTGTGCAAACCTTTTCTTTTTTTTGTTACTAAAAGTGGTGAAAATTTTAATTCAAATAAAATGACACCTGTCGTACGTTGCATCTACCACTGTGTACTCATCACGTTTTAAATGGATGCACACTTGTTGGTGCATGCTTATTTGATCAGAGCTGATCGTGTGATGTAATAATATTTTCGTGATTCACCGGGTGATAGTGGTTAATTTATACATCAATTTTTAATAGAATTTACAAATTATTATTCTTATTTCATTTAAGGCTGTGTAAAATTTCAAAGTTAGATTCGTCGTTACTCATAGCCTCCAAAGGCCGAACATGATCGGTTTTACAAGTAATTAAATAAGAAGCGAACATCAATAGCTGATCAGATTACAACACAGATATACATAAACTGCATAACAGGTTATTAAAATCCATGTTTTGTTTATGACGATCACTGATCTTCAGATATAGTGAGAGATCTATAGCCCAAACATGCTCACTTGCTCAACTCTAGTTTAACAGTTATTCATTCCCTCACTGTTGTTTTTTTTTTTTTTTGTTTTTTTGTTATTTTAAGATGCGTTACACTGTGCAGTTGTTTTCTTATTTTTTGTTATTGTTCACATGTCTGCCAATAGTTTAAAAAAAAGTATATATAATTTAGCAAACATGCGTGCCGCTTCATGCTGCAATTACTATTTACACTTGAATTTGTTTTATTACAATTTGCTTTTAAGAGAGTGATTTGTTTGCATTTGTATGCAAATTTGATTTCAAAATTTATTTTTAGGGTTTGGTTGATTTCAAACCAATGGATTTTTTCTGTAGTTTCTTAATATATGCCAAATTCAAATATTACGTGGTAGCTGATAGCTTTACTGTGAATTTCAATTGATTTTATTTTAATATAACCAACCTATAGTATTTATTTACTATAAATTATGCAGTTTTTTTCTTCAGTTTATTTTCTAGACGTGGGTGGTGGTGGGGTGTAAATGCAGATTATATTGAATCGGTAACAGAATTTCTATAGAAAAATTAAAATTGAAACATTGATTGTTTAACTCACACACATGCTCTGAATATTTAAATTGTAGTAAGAAATGTTAATTTTTTTTTGTTGTTTTCGTAATTGTATGTTATTTAATACCTTAAAAAGCAAATAAAATACAATTGTAATCAGACAGATAATAATAAATAAGTAAGAGTGATTTAGAAAAGGTATTAATGAATTTTTAACACCCTGCATAATAAATTTGAAATGCCCTTGACTATAAAATATGTGAAAAGACAGTAAATAAACAAAAAAAAGTTTATTACAGAAAGTTATATAACAATATTGAGAATTCCTGTAATTTAAAGCAGTGATCGACACTCATAGCTACGGGAGTAACGAACGCCATAGTTGCTTCAGATATACACAACACGAACATGAGCAAAGCTTGTTAAAATTATCAAAAGGGAGACAAATTGGAGATTGTGCATCAAAAGCACACTCATGCATAAATAAAAACTATAAAAATAAATATTCTTGCTATTTAAAGCAGGGGTCGAAACTCATAGCTACTAGCAGCCAAATGAGAATCAATGTACACAACACAAATCTCAGCGAAACTTATTAAAATTATTAAAAGTTTAAACAAGTTGGAGATTGTTAACACAATCAGAATATGCATTTTATGCAACATTACCATACATTTACTATTCCTACTAATGTTCTGTTTGTGGCGACCATAGCTTTAAAGTAGAATAAAAGAATATGAAGGTTTGATGACAAATAAAAAATTATGCAGCCCATGAAATAATTCAATTATTAATTGAGGGATTCCCTGACCCACTAGATCGTGTGATTTACCATCATTGGATTTCTTTTTATGGGATTATTTAAAGTAAAAGTTCTATGCCAACAAGTCCAAAAGCAACCGTGCATTGAAGCTGAAGATTAGACTTGGGTAGTTCATGAACTAACTAGTTCAATTGAACGATTGCATTATTTGAACTAAATGAACTAGTTCAAATTATTTGCTCACTTAGTTCAATACAGAACTATGAACTGAAATGATTCATATGTACGCTCTTAACTAAATGTGTGCTTTCGTTGTTTTACTAGCTTCTTTTTATACGTATTCTGACAGAGTGCCGAAGAAATAAGGGATAATTATACAGCAAATAACAGCAAATTAATAACCCAATGAGCATTTTAGCTCTAGTATCATAAGGACTGAGATCGAAAAAGTGAAACCACTAAACTTACAATTTTGAATAATTTTTTATTTGATTGAAATTATTGTTACAATTTACAGAAAAAAAAATATTTTTATAGTTCTAATCACTAATGATGAAATTTTGAACCTTTTTCGAAAACCCTTCCACTATGGTTTTTATGGGGCCTAATGTCATTTTGTTCGAACAGGTTGTCCATCTCCGTTTAAAATCTATCACACTTTTGGACACCTTTTTTGTGCTCTTCAATTCTCTTTAAACAAGAGCCAAATATCGATACACTGGACTCAACTCCAGGCAGTTTAGAGGATTTGTCTCTCTTGGTACAAATTCCACATTATTGTTCTTGTACCACTCAACCAAATACCAAATCAGGACAAAAATAAGTAGACACATTAAGAAGTCTTATGAATGGAAACATCCTTATTTGTAAACATTCCTTGATGAAAATTTCGGTATTTATAGAGCCCTTTGTAACAAACGTTTGGCTTTTTTGCCGCAACTGCATATTGCTTGCCATACCAAGAACTCTTTGGGAAATTTTGTCTGCTTTTGGGTCCTAAACTTTTCTTCAATATTCCCTCGAGCATCTGCAATATTTCGTCATCCATTATGCAGCAGGTATATTTTTTGTATAAAATTTGACTTCAATTTCCGTGCTCTGTCTTTGGCCTCTAAATTTTTAGCAGAGTTCCTGCCAGAAACTTTTTGAGCCTTGTATGTGTTTGAACCTTCATTGGCTTTAACATTACGTAAAAAAATAGTCCGAGTACTGAGATAACCGGACTGCTTTCCTATCGGATGTGTTGGCAGCTCTTTTGAAAATGCTGTCTATTTATGGGCTTTAGAAACATCATATGGACAATTCCTTCAACACGAACCAGGTTTTCTATCAACGCACAAGATCTCGCGGTATTCTTTAATAACATTGGAAACAGTTTGACGGCAGACCTTTGATTGTTTGGCCAACTTTTTGTAGGACCAAGTTGGGCTATGTTGAAAATATTTAATAATTTTAGTACTCACTTTTTTTCTCATCACTCATTTTAATCAGATTAACAACAAATGAACATAATTGACATTAAACATAATAACTGACATGCTTTACAAAGGTAACTTGATCAACAAAAAAATCAAATAATACTTGGGTTAAAAGTTTTAATGAAAAACGTGTGTTAAGAATTTTACGATCTCAGTCTTTATTTGTTGGTTTAGTTTAGAAGAGACAGACAATTTTAGTATTTTATTATAAGAAATTTATTACTCGCTTCTTGTTCTTTTATAAATAGGTAGTTTAAAAGTCAAAAAGAACGATGAACTAGAAGAGCTACCTAGTTCTTTGAAATGAACTGTTAATCATAAGTCTACTGAAGATTCCAGCTCACTATTGTCTAGACTATCGGAGCACAGAATTGGTCCAAAAGAAAGAGCAACACTCCCGCTAATAGGCTTCTTCTGTCAGTAGACTACTGTCAAAATTTGAACAAGCTGCGTCATTTAGTTTGTGATTGACAGCCATTGATAGCAGACTACAGCGAGACTTGAGGAGAAAATGGAAAAAAGTTAATTTCGTATTCTTATTAAACATTATTATTTGCGGACAAAAATCAACACTTAAATAAAGGCTAAGCTTGATAAATACTATGAAAACTCTGCACCATCAATTTCAATGTGGTAAAAATGTGGTTTACTGAATTTTGTTGTGGCCGTACCTGAGTGGAAGATGCCGAACGTTCTGGACGCCCGATACAATTGAAAAAACAATCACGATATGGTGTTAGCCGATCGTTGATTGAAAGTGCGAAAGATTGTGGAAGCCATAGGCATCTCACATGGTTCAGTGATTTAAATTTTGAATGATCACTTGAGTATGAAAAAGTTTTACGCAAGATGGCTGCCGCTTTTCCTCACAATCAGGTGCACAAAAGGGTACACATGTAGTTTCCATTGTAAAAATCCATGAATTAGGCTACGAAATGCTCCCTATTCCGCCATATTCGCCGGATTTAGCCCGGAGCGATTATTTCTTGTTCCCAAACCTGAAGAAATGTTTCGATGAAAAGAGATTTGAATCCAACGATGAAATCATCTCACAGAAAATACCTATTTTAATGACCTCGACAAATCTTGTTTTTTTGAAGAGATATAAAAATTGAAGAAACGTTGGACAAAGTGCATAGATCACAAAGAAAACTATGTTGAAAAAAAAAAAATAATTTTTTATCCAAAAACCTGTTGTCCTTTTTACCGCCCTCGTAGTTCACCTATACTCAGAAAAAAAAATATAGTTATACATGTTTACTGTAACAATTTCAACATTTTTATTTTTTTCAAGTTTATCTAATAATATTATGGTCACTGTAATTATTTTTATGACACATGGTAACCATAATGTGATTGTAGTAAATAAAAATATGTTTATGCCAATCAAATTATTTGTGAATCATTATATTGTTACGTTTTTACCTTTTAAAACCGGGGTTTATTTCCTTTAAATAAACCGGATACTTTTGATTGCAAATAAAAACAGTTTTAGTAGTTAAAAATTGTAACAACACTTTATTTATTTAGAATGTACAACAACAACAGAATTAAATAGTCACTCAGTGTCTTTATACACGTTTATCAATTCGCAGAAATACACACACACACTTTATAATGTACAAGTATACACGTACAAGACAGTTGATGTTATCTCTAACAGCGCCTATGATCAACTCCACTCACGACTGCCACCTCTGTCATTATTTATACACGCGCCATCTATCGGGAATCCTCTACAATGCTCTTAATGGACATACTAGTACATTCGAATTCTAGAGCTTTCGATGTTAATGTTAGCAGCTTAAACAAGCAGTGCTGCCATACTTACAAACAATAATAATAACCGCATGCTATCAACATTGTTGGTAAGTAGAAGCTTCAACTGATGGACGTGTTTAAAAAACATGATGAATGTTGCATGCAGGCAGTCGTTACAGACCGTTAAATTTACATCGCTATTGCACATTCGTAACAATATTACATATATTGTTCTAAGATTATGGTAAGCATAAGCCGAGATAGACATAACGTGGTAAAATCTTCATCATAAAAATGGTTGTCACATACATAAGGACTGAGATCGAAAAAACCTTAACACGCATTTTTCGTTAAAACTTTTAACCCAAGTATTATTTGATTTTTTGCTCAAGTTGTAAAGCATGTCAGTTATTATGTTTAATGTCAATTATATTAATTTGTTGTTAAGCTTATTAAAATGAGTGACCAGAAAAAAGTGCGTACTAAAATTATTAAATATTTTCAACAAAACCCAACTTGGTCCTACAAAAAGTTGGCCAAACAATCAAAGGTCTGCCGTCAAACTGATTCTAAAGTTATTAAACAGTAACGAGAGAACTTGTCCGTTGATAGGAAACCTTGTTCATGTAGAAGGAATGATCCACATGATGTTTCTAAAGCCAAAAAAATAGAAAGCATTTTCAAAAGACCTCCCAACACCTCCGGTAGGAAAGCTGCCCGTTTAGGTCAGTACTCGGACTATTTGGTACGAAAAGTTAAAGCCAATGCAGGTTTAAAAGCCTACAAGGCTAAAAAAGTTCCTGACAGAAACTCTGCTAAAAATTTAGAGGCCAAAAACAGAGCTCGGAAATTGAAGTCAAATTTTATAAAAAAAAATATTCCTGCTGCATAATGGATGACGAAACGTATGTTCTGGCAGATTTTTCGCAGCTTCCGGGTCAAAATTTTGATGTTGCTGATGCTCGAGGGAATGTTGAAGAAAAGTTTGGAACCCAAAAGCAGACAAAATTTCCTAAAAAGTTCTTGGTATGGCAAGCAATATGCAGTTGCGGCAAAAATGCCAAACATTTGTTAGAAAGGTCTCGATAAATACCGAAATTTACATCAAGGAATGTTTAGAAATCAGGATGTTTCCATTAATAAGACTTCATAGTGTGTCCACTTATTTTTGGCCTGATTTGGCATCCTGTCACTATGGTAAGCAAGGTTTTGAGTGGTAGAAGAACAATAATGTGTTATTTGTACCCAGAGAGGCAAATCCACCAAACTGCCAGGAGCTAAGGCCAGTGGAGAGATATTGGGCTCTTGTTAAAAGAGAATTTAATAGCACAAAAAAAGTGTCCAAAAGTGTGGTAGATTTTAAACGGAGATGGACTACCTGTTCGAACAAAGTGACAGAAAGCTCAATAAAACCTTAATGGAAGGGTTTCCGAAAAAGGTTCAAAATTTCATCACTAGTGATTAAAACTATAAAAATAATATTTTTTGTAAATTGTAAAATTAATTTCAATCAAATAAAGAAAAAATCAAAACTGAGGTTTCTTTTTTATTAAGATCCTTTTTTATATTCAAATAGACATTAAACCCCATTCTCTAGGTTAGCAGTTAGACTAGTTACCACATAACCTACACTGCTTTATTAAACTATTCACACTCACTCACTCACTGACTGACATAACAAATTGTATGCAAATATGTATACAATATTTACATTATGAATTTGTTTAACTTTAGTGCATTATATTTCCATATATAACATAAATAGGAATGCATTAAAATAGACAGTCAGTCAATAAATAAAAAAATAAATAATAATTCATTTAAACAATTTATATTATTTTTCTTTATACTCTGCTACTGTCTTTCTATTAAAAACTATGCAGCGAGCAGTCAAAGTGATACGTCGATTACATTATAAATATAATTTATTTGTAATAATTTCTGTTTTATTTACAATTAATGATAATTATTGTAGTTGGTTGGTTGGTTGGTTTTTTTTCTATGAGTTGCAAATACAATCACGTCGCTATTTTTGTCAAGAGTTTTCCATGTAAGAGATACATATTTTGAAATCAACTTTGTACTTTAATGTTTTGACTGTCTGTATTTCTGTCTGTCTGTCTGTCCGCCCGATTGTTTACCTGTCACATGTTTTAATAACACGTTTTGCATAAGAAAAAGTGTTAATTAAGTTTATGTATTGAAATATTAAGTAAATGAAAAGAAATTTTATCTAAAAGCAACATACATATTTTATAATAATAAGGGAAAGTAACCTTAGTATAATCAATAGATATTCAGTTAACTTATACATCTATCGATCTAGGAAAGATTTGGTAATTATACGGCATTTCTGTTAAAAATAAGGAGTGAGATCCAAAAAATATTAACCTTAAACCATACAGTTTTGATTATTTTTTTTTTGCTTGAAATTTTTATTACAATTTACAAAAAAAAATATTTTTTTTTATAGTTCTAATCAATAGAGATGAATTTATAAATCTTTTCCGGAAACCCTTCCATTAAGGTTTTTATAGTGTTTTCTGTCACTTTGTTCAAACAGGTAGTCCATCTCCATTTAAAATCTACCACACTTTTGGACACATTTTTTGTGGTCTTCAATTCTCTTTTAACAAGAGCCCAATATCTATCCACTGGACTCACTCCAGGCAGCTTGGAGAATTTGCCTCTCTTGGTACAAATACCACATTATTGTTCTTGTACCACTCAAGGGCTTGTTTACCATAGTGACAGAATGCCAAATCAGGCCAAAAATAAGTGGACACATCAAGAAGTCTTATGAATGGAAGCATTCTCTTTTGTAAACATTCCTTAATGTAAATTTCGATATTTATAGAGCCCTTTTTAACAAATGTTTGGCTTCTTTTGCCGCAACTGTATATTGCTTGCCGTGCCAAGAACTTTTCTGCTTTTGGATCATAAACTTTTCTACAACATTCCCTCAAGCATCAGCAACAAAAAAATATTGACCCGCAAGCTGCGAAAATGTTTCCATACGTACATTTCGTCATCCATTATGCAGCAGGTATATTTTTTGTATACAATTTGACTTCAATTTCCGTGCTCTGTCTTTGGCTTCTAAAATTTTGCAGAGTTCCTGTTAGGAACTTTTTGAGCCTTGTATGTTTTTAAAACTGCATTGGCTTTAACTTTTCATACCAAATAGTCCGAGTACTGAGCTAACCGGACTGCTTTCCTATCGGATGTATTGGCAGCTCTTTTGAAAATGCTGTCTATTTATGGGCTTTAGAAACATCATATGGACAATTCCTTCAACACGAACCAGGTTTTCTATCAACGCACAAGATCTCGCGGTATTCTTTAATAACATTGGAAAAAGTTTGATAGCAGACCTTTAATTGTTTGGCCAACTTTTTGTACGACCAAGTTGGGTTTTGTTGAAAATATTTTTTAATTTTAGTACGCACTTTTTTCTCGTCACTCATTTGAATCAAATTAACAACAAATGAACATAACTGACTTAAATATAATAACTGACATGTTTTACAAATGTAACTTGATCAAAAAATCAAATAATTCTTGGCCTAAAAGTTTTAAGAAAAATGTGTGTTAATGCTTTTTCGATCTCACTCCTTATAAAAGATAAATAAGCCGTATCAAAGGCTTTGAGTATGTATTAAAATCTTCTGTTAAAAATAAGGAGTGAGATGGACAAAATTTTAAAGTGGAATCCGCTATCAAAACCTAAACTATTGGGCGTATAACTTAAATTGCGAAATTTACAATAGATGGCGTAACTTTTGAACGCGGTTTTTGTATATAATAACTTATATATACATATCTGTCATTCATTCACACTTAGTTATTGAAGTTTTTTGCTTCGAAAATGTAACATTTTGTGCCAACAAAGCGTCATATGCGGGAAAAGTGACGCTGAAGCACAACGATTGGTCACCAAAGCTTTGGTGAGCATCGTTTTCAACGTGCGAGAGATTGTTTGTTCGGTTCAGAAGTGGTGATTTTGACACGGATGATAAAGATCAACCAGCCAAAAAAGTTTGAAGACCAAGAATTTGAGGCATTGCTCCATGAAAATTGTTGTGAAACTCTACAAGAGCTTGCAAAATCATTGGAAGCTACTCAAGCAGCAATTTCAAAACGTTTGCGAGCAGCAGTATTCATCCAAAAATTGGGTACCATACGAATAGAAAACGAGAGACCTTGAAACACGATTTTGCATGTCATTGGGAGCTACTCCAGCAGTAATTTAAAAACGTTTGCGAACAGCAGGATTCATCTAAAAGCAGGGAAATTGGGTACCATACGAATAAAAGCCGAGAGACCTTGAAAGACGATTTTGCATGTCCGCAATGATGCTCGAACGCGAATAGAAGCCGAGAGACCTTGAAAGACGATTTTGTATGTCTGTAATGCTGCTTGAACGCTATGAAAGTAAATCATTTTTGCAACGAATTATTACTTGCGACGAAAAATTGATCCAGTAAGATAACCCGAAGCGTAAGAGATCGTATGTGAAGCCCAGCCAACCAGCCGAATTGACACCAAAGCCAAATATCCATGGCGTTAAGGTAATGCTCTGTATTTGGTGGGACCTAAAGGGTCCTATCTATTATGAGCTGCTGAAAACTGGCCAAACCATCTCAGGGAACCTTTACCGAACGCAACTGACTCGTTTGAAACGAGCATTGGCCGAAAAACGCCCAGAATATATGGTCAGACATGAAACCGTAATATTTCATCATGACAACGCTCGGCTGCATGTTGCAATACCTGTTAAAATGTATTTAGAATGAAGTGATTGGGAAGTTTTGCCTCACCCGCTTTATAGTCCAGACCGTGCTCCGTCCGTACTCTTTGTTGCGATCGATGCAGAACGCTCTCTCTGGGATACTCTTCACTTTGGAACAGAGTATCCGCAATTTCCTTGATTCGTTCTTGGCCTCAGAAGATAAGCAGTTCTTTTGACTCCGAATCCATATGTTGCCAGAAAGATCGGAAAAAGTCATATCTAACAATGGCCAATACTTAGAATACATTTATATTGTACTAATATTTCAAAATAAAAGCTAAAACATTTAAAAAAAATCCCACATTTTTACAATACTTCTCTGCTACGCTTGGGTGAAATTGCATGTCAATCGGATAATCCGGAGATTTATTTCCCAAATATTTTGATTCTGCTCCATTGTGCAGTGTGAATTGAATTTGTTACAAAAGAAATCGGTCAAAATCCCTCTGATTCTTCAAAGGAATATTGTAGCAATTATGAATAATTATGTGTCAAATATTGAAAAAGTTCCGAACTTAGAGGAAATTGGCAAGCAAGTTTAAATGCCAATGTATAAAACATCAGGAATCATTATATAAAACAGCATTTTAAACCATTACTTGGTAATGAAAGTTTTCACTAGGAATGTATATTGCAGAAACATCACAAATATGATAATTTGTGTTTTTTTTTTAATTAAAAATACTGAGTGTATAGTTTTTTATGCAAAAGTAAAGATGAACAAATATACATAATTTTATTATTTATAGCGTCTGGCTGGACCCAACACAACTAGTTGACACTGAACATTTTTTTTTTTTTTTTGGTTGCCATTAACAAAATGCCATTTTTTGCGAAAGAGGACTGTGCAAATCATGCTGTACATATGAGGAGGGCACGCTTGTTTGGCTCTAACAAACCCAGCCAGCTCATGATCAGTCTTAGCAGCTCATGATCAGATGCGTGGAGTTGAGGAGTATGTGGAATTTTGTCAATGCGATGATAACGAACGAGTTCATACATGTGTCCCATGGATCACACACAGCTCATAATTTAAAATGTGGTTGAGTTTATGGTGATTTTTCTTCTTTTTTTTTTTATTCAACATTTTCCAAACTTGGTAAAACATGTTTTATTTAGGAAAAAAACAAAACAAACAAACATGAACAAAATGAAACAAAATAAGTGACTTACAACATGTGCAAAGACCACGTACTCCGATCTGTGTGTGTGATGAGGATCGTGTTGCTGATGATCGTATATGTTTTTAAAAAACTATGTGTGAGTGAGTGTAAGTGAGTGAGTGCTTAAGCTGCTGCTTAAAGATCAATTAGGGTCTTGTGTTGTAGCTTTGTCTGGCACATCTTTAACACTACGGTAACAATCTTGGGGAGGCATTATTACTATATACAAACATATTTGTGTGATCGCAACCAAGTCTTTTATATTATATTGACTTTACTTGTAGCGGTGACGTAAATGAAACATAAATTACTTTTTATAGAGTTTTTTTTTACGGTTTTCATTAATTTTCAATTGCTGTTGTTGTTGTTTGTGGCAAAACTTGTTGCAAGTAAATTTTGTTGTCTCATCATCATCAACATCATGTTGCTCATATATTGTAAAGGTCAAGGTTGTGTTTGGTATTGCTTTTTTTTTAAAAACACTTTACTTAAATATCTCTTTCTGATTTGATGAGATTGTTGGTTTGTTTCGAAAATTGGGTGGGGCTTAAGAGTTTTATTTTTTGTTTGTAATTTATAATTGTTTGTTTTTTATTTACATTAATTATGTTTGAACTCATTAAAAATCCATTTATAGAAAAATTTATTACTTTATTGTTTTACGTTTTTAATGATTAATTGTTTAAGGGAAACATTTGTATACCCTTCACTATTTATATAAGTTTATCATTCCGTTTGTAATTTCTACATTTTTCATTTCCTACCCCATAAAGTATATATTAATATAACGAAGTCGATATAGCCATGTCCATGTATATTCATCTACACGTATGTATGTTGAAATCAACTTTCCTTAGCTCCCAAATAACTTACATACATGATTCATACATCAATATATCTGCTATAGTCCCGGTTCGTTCGCTATTTAATATCGAGAAAATCGGCTAACAACTGGCTGAGAATTTTTCACCAAAAACTTTTTTCAATCTTTATTTTAAAAATATACTTTGGTGAAGGGTATATAAGATTCTGCACAACTGAATATAGCTCTCTTACTTGTTTTTATTTAATTGTTTATTGATTCTTTGAGCTTACAATTAAAGGAACCTTGGAATTGTAATTGCTGTTTAAAAAAAACTCGTGTATTTTTTTCGTGATTAAAAATTGTGTGATTTTTGTTTAATCCTAATATTTATTTAAAACAAGTTTATGATGAGCCGAATCGTATATAATACCATTTACCTTAGTACAGTTTATTTGCAAAAAAAAAAAAATTAGAAAAAAAATTTTAAAAAAGTTTTTTAAAAAATGATTGTTGTTTTTTTAAGGGGATGGGTGTTAATTAGGCATTCGAAACTATGTAGTTTGAAATACCTTTCATTTGATAAACCCCAAAAAAACATATTTTCAAAAATTGAGGTAGTAGTGTTTTTTTTCTCATATCTCTACCATTTATGGACCGATTCTCGACCGTATATCAAATATATAAATTTGAGTATCTAAAATATATGGGTCCATGAAAAAGTTGATTTCAACTAATATAAAACATGTTTTATATTAGTTCATACGGACATAGTTATTTATAAGGAGTGAGATCGTAAAATTCTTAACACACGTTTTTCATCAAAACTTTTAACCCAAGTATTATTTGATTTTGTTTTTGATCAAGTTACCTTTGTAAAACATGCCAGTTATTATGTTTAATGTTCATTTTGTTGTTAATCTGATTAAAATGAGTGACCAGAAAAAAGTGCGTACTAAAATTATTAAATATTTTCAACAAAACCCAACTTGATCCTACAAAAAGTTGGCCAAGCATTCAAATGTCTGCCGTCAAACTGTTTCCAATGCTATTAAACAGTACCGGGAGAACTTGTCCGTTGATATAAAACCTGGTTCAGGTAGAAGGAATGGTCGAAATGATGTTTCTAAAGTCAAAAAATAGAAAGCATTTTCAAAAAATTCCCAACATATCCGGTAGGAAAGCAGTCCGGTTACGTCAGTACTCGGACTATTTTGGTACGAAAAGTTAAAGCCAATGCAGGTTTAAAAACATACCAGGCTCAAAAAGTTCCTGACAGGAACGCTGCTAAAAATTTAGAGGCCAAAAACAGAGCACGGAAATTGAAGTCAAATTTTATACAAAAAATATTCCGGCTACATAATGGATGACGAAAATGTTGATGTTGCTAATGCTCGAGGGAATGTTGAAGAAAAGTTTAGGACCCAAAAGCAGACAAAATTACCCAAAAAGTTCTTGGTATGGCAAGCAATATGCAGTTGCGGCAAAAAAGCCAAACATTTCTTACAAAGGGCTCTATAAATACCGAAATTTACATCAAGGAATGTTTACAAAAAAGGATACTTCCATTCATAAGACTTCTTAGTGTCTCCACTTATTTTTGGCCTGATTTGGCATCCTGTCACTATGGTAAACAAGCCCTTGAGTGGTACAAGAACAATAATGTAAGAGAGGTAAATCCTCCAAACTGCCTGGAGTTAAGGCCAGTGGAGAGATATTGGGATTTTGTTAAAAGAGAATTGAAAAGCACAAAAAAGGTGTCCAAAAGTGTGGTAGATTTTAAACGGAGATGGACTACCTGTTCGAACAAAGTGACAGAAATCACTATAAAAACCATAATCAAAGGGTTTTCCAAAAAGGTTTAAAATTTCATCACTAGTGATTAGAACTATAAAAATATATTTTTTTTTTTGGAAATTGTAATAATAATTTCAATCAAATAAAAAAATCAAAACTGTATGTTTAGTGGTTTCATTTTTATTAACATATATGTATGTTGTTCGATCTCAATCCTTATCAACTTTTCTATCTATTAAGATCAAGAATATATATTCTTTATAGGTTCGCAAATGAATATTCAAGAAATTACAGACTTCTAAAGGTTGTCCTAAAATTAAAGAACTGTTCTTGATCAACCTCATTTTCGAACGATATGGCCAATGATGCCGCTTCCCTTTAAATCCCCTCGAAACAGTGACATGTTGTGGATGTATTCAACAATCACATGTTGGTTCTCTGAATCCCAAATGCAACAATTTGGACGATTAACAAAACCAACAATCGCTTGATTTGGATGATTTTGTTCGAAACTATGGCCGCCAAACTTTCATTATACATTACACCACCATAATGGGGAGGGTGGTTATGATTGTTACATATGCAAAAATATTGTCCCAACACCCAACTTAAAGCATACAAATCTGCTCAGGATCATTTCCTGAGTCGAATAAACTATGTCCGTTCGTCCGCCCATGTAAGCCTTGCATTAAAACTACAGATCGCACTTTTAAAGATAATTCGATAATTTCTATAAATATAAATGACCAAAACTTAGCATATGTCAACAGCTTTACATATTTTTCAACCAACTGAGGATCTTAAGTCGCATACAGAAAGCGCGTACGGCGTTTGTCAAGCTGCGAAATATATGGCGTGCAAATAACATAAGCACTGCAACCAAATTTCGAATTTTTTAATGCCTGCCAGATGTCGGTGCTTCTTAACGGCTCAGAGACAGGGCTAGTTACCAAAGAAATGATGGCAAAACTAAAGTGCTTCATAAACCATTGCCTTCGAAATATTCTCCAAATTTGGTAGCTCACACAGAGAAAACAGATTCGTGATAGCAACCGAATTTGTTGCCAATCGAATGATTCTACCATAGTGACCGAATTTTTCAGTTGTGGCTACAAAATTTTGGAAGGGGTAACAGAAGTTTGGTTGCTTCAACCGAAATTTTTCTTTATCAACTGAATATCTGTTAATAGAACCGACAAATTCTATATGTGCAACCGAATTATTCGATTGACAACAAATTCGGTTGCTATTACGAATATGTTTTCTCTGTGCAGAACTATATATAATGAAATACCCACCAGCAGAACATCAACGCCGAAATAACACGCATACCTAAATTAGAGCGGAAGGCTTTTTTTAGTTGTCAAAAATTCTCATGCCCATACAATTCTCATACAATTTATATGCAGCATACCGAAATAAATCGACGACAACGCTTTGCAATTGGAAAATCCGATTTTGACAGGGCGTTTAATAGTGAAGTTAGTTGCAAAACAGAATAAATGTAAACACATACAGTGGCGAGCAGAAGTGAGTGCATGTTCACGACACTGACTTTCGTCATCCATAAAAACAAAACCATACAAGCAAATCAAAAATATTTTTTAGTTTTATTTTTATTATTTTATTCGTAACAAATAGGAGTAAAGAAACAATAATAAATGAGATGATTTCAAAGAGTTTAGAAGAAAAAACGAAGATAACCCGCATAAACTCAATTTTGCACGTTTTATGAATTACACCTATTTTCGACCTTTCACTTCTCTTATCAGCAGAAATCATGCAGATTTACCTTTATGTTTGTTGTTATCTTATTCTCCTTGTTCGTAGAGCAGTTTAAAATGTGTTTCTTGCGAACTAATGCCGATTTTGTCAATTACTATCATGTTTAAAATAAATTATTGATTTTTTGTATAAAAATTACAAAAATATATGAAGATATTTAAAATAGTGTTGTTTGCCTAACCGAGAAATGCTGTTCTTCACGTACTATTTCCGAAATACTTGGTATTAGTCAATCGGCGGTGATTGGAGCTCGAAAGAAACGAAATGTGACTTCGAAATCGCAAGTCAAAGGTCGCAAAATATTACTAACGGACTCAGATGCTGATGTCCGAAATGAGAAAAAACGCAAGCTGCTAACACCAAAGGGTGTTTCTCTGGCAATTAACAAAAAAGTAAGCGATTGGACTGCTAGAAGAGTTTAACTACTTTAACAGTTTGCTTCACATGGCGTCTTTGAACACGTTCCCCGGATTTACGCCAGCAGTATTGCTTTCCATCTGACTGAAAACGGTTAAATTTGGACTCATCAGACCAGATAACACGTTTCCAATCATCAATGGGCCAATTTCGATGCTACCTTGTTAATTTCAAGCACGCTTTAACATTCTTATCGGACAACGCAGGTTTGATTTTTTTAACAGTTGAGGCATATCCGATATCATGGAGCGCTCTTCTAGCAGTCCATTCGATTTCATTTATGTTAATTGCTAAAGAAGCACTTGTGTTTTTTTCTCATTTCGGACTTCATTATTCGAGCATCTGAGTCCGTTAGTAATATTTTGCGACCTTTGACTTGCGATTTCGAAGTCACATTTCGTCTCTTTTGAGCTGCGATCACCGCCGATTGACTACTACCAAGTATCTCGGAAATGGTACGTGAAGAATAGCATTTCTCGGTCAGGCACACAACACTATTTTAAATTTCTTCAGATATTTTTGTAATTTTTATACAAAAAATCAATAATTTATTTTAAATATGATAGTAATTGACAAAATCGGCATTAGTTCGCAAGAAACACATTTTAAACTGCTCTACGAGCAAGGATAATAAGATAACAACAAACATAAAGGTAAATCTGCATGATTTCTGCTGATAAGAGAAGTGAAAGTTCGAAAATAGGTGCAATTCTTAAAACGTGCAAAATTGAGTTTATGCGGGTTATTTTCGTTTTTTCTTCCAAACTCTTTGAAATCATATCATTTATTATTGTTTATTATTGTTTTGATAACCTTGTTTTTATTGTTTGACGTAGCGTTGAAGCTCTTATTTAGGTATGACATTTCAGCGTTAAAGCTAAACGGAAAAAAACGTTCCGCCTTACGCTTTTATTTAGGTAAGCCTGTAAGAAAGAGAAAATACGGCTGGATTGGGCACACTCTGCAAAAACCCTACGACAATCCATCTCATGCTGGTCTTGTGTGGAACCCACAAGGTGTGCTGCGTCGTGGAAGACTGCAAACAAAGTTTCGACGAACTGTTCTTAGCGAAATCAGCAAATCGTTTAACGAATTAAGATTACTAAGCACGAAACAGAAATAACTGAAAACCTATTGTAGAAACCTTATGCTCCTAAACATGGAGTATAATATATATATATGTATTATAATATATATATATATATTGTAATAATGTACACTGTAAGAAATGAGTAATGGAAACTACCACACTAGCAATTTATTTACCAACACATGCATAACACGGCAGCGTTGCATGAATGAAGTTCACACGTACACGAATGTTTAAATCAGTTTTTTCACAATATTCTTAATAAAATGATGGGAACTACTGATGTATAAACCCATCAGCACTTCCCATCAGATGATGCATCAAATTACTGTCTCTGTTCTTTTAGGGTATATATGTATATATTTTAAAATTGTTATGTATGCTTTGATTTTTTCGTTGTTAATATATAATATTTTGTCTTGCAACATAAAGTAAACCTGCTAACTGTTTTGTTATGAATAGAGCTGATTTTTAATATCCAGTCATATGATATTCCAAAAATATTTGTCTTTTGTCTAATAACTTTTAAACATTTTCATAAAGATGTGTGATATTTTTATAAACCCAACTTAATGGTTTCTTAATAAACACAAAAACAAATAAAATGTTATTGATTTAAAAAAGATAGTAAAATATTTACTCTACACTTTGATAAATTATCACTTTATAATTGTGGTAAGTAATATTTGTTTAAATGAAATTTAAAAAAAAATTTCCAAATGTAAGTCATGGAGAAGTTAATAATTTTGGTTATAAGTTAAATAATAAAAAATACTTTAAAGTAAAGTATGTCAAAAAATTTTTGACTTGCAAAATATATGGCCTATTGTGGAATTTTCTTAATCTTTTCTTAGTAAAACAAAATTGAGTTTTGTATTTTGCTAGAACTTTTCTGAAGTACGAACGAACACCGCCCACAACTAGTTCGGAAACCGTATTGTACCTTATTAAGAAACTCGTCTATATGTTGTTATTGAACTATAAAGGCTTATAATTTAAGCTAACATTTAACTGCATGAAGACCCACGATTGAAGCTAAAATTGAACAACAAGAAGTGTCTATGTAGACGTTCTCTGAGGCATGCCGCGGCAGGTCTCCTTTTCTGAAGTACGAACCGCCCACAACTAGATCGTAAACCGTATTATACCTTAATAACAAACTCGTCCAGCCGTTTTTACTCCTTACAGTCAATTAGCTGCTCTAGGTACTGTAGTATTGTAATGTAACGAGTTATATTAGTGATCTTAAAGTAAATACTTATACAAGGCCCTATTTGTAATTCGTTTTTCGTAAAAATCTACTAATCAATCTTAGAAAAATCACTATTATTTCTATGTAGACAAACATCTAACTGGTCTAATGATTCATAATTCAGCTTAACTTCATTTAAACTTTTCCGTAGTTTTAGTTTTTCTCTTTTTAACTAACTACCCTTTTTTGACATAACTAAAAAAAAGCAATATCATTCAAAATTCCGGTCAATGACTTCTTGTCGTTGGTAACAAATTTTATATAGAACTTTTTTGTTGTTGTTATTACAGCCCATCTACAACTGGAAGTGAGAGTGAATTGTTTGCTATTTGAGCTATGACAAAAAAAAAGCAACAAAAACACATAGAAATAACATAAAGTTATAAGAGCGTATATTTAACAAAAGGTGGTGGACTTAGAGGGGAACACAAAGAGAGAGGGAGTTTACAAGGGATTGTAATGTGAAATGTAATAAAATTTCAAACATGCCACCAACAACCCAACGAGTACAAATACGTGCTGCACACGGTGTTAGAGGTGGTAGTAGTATATAGAGAGAAAATTGTTTAAAGGTATCAATTCATATAGAAATTTAAATTAAATTACAACTGCTGGCAATATTTGTGTTAGAAAATTACTGGAATTTTTAAATATGATAAAGCCCTGAAAAAACTGGGCTAGTAATGAAATTGAATAAAACTGTTTTCAATGACTTCTTCATACTATTTGCATTACTTAGAAGTAGTTTAGTAATGGCTAGCATAGAATCTGTTACTTTTTTATCAGACATCTGCCTGAGCATTGTAACATGCGGGAGAAGGAATCAATTTAATTCTAATATTGTTGACTTTTCATGCCATTTGCATTACTTAGAAGTAGTTTAGTAATGGCTGGCATAGAATCTGATACTTATTCATCAGACATCTGTCAGAGCATTGTAACTTGCTGGAAAAAGAATCAATTTAATTCTAATTTTTT
Source organism: Calliphora vomitoria (assembly GCA_942486065.2). Classification (NCBI taxonomy): domain Eukaryota; kingdom Metazoa; phylum Arthropoda; class Insecta; order Diptera; family Calliphoridae; genus Calliphora; species Calliphora vomitoria. The sequence goes on along the minus strand of OW818031.2, from coordinate 30,219,591 downwards.
TGATTTTTTTTATTAAAAGACTTTCAAGTAAATCTTTTCAATTTAGAAAGTATTTGTCCGCCGTTTTGAATTTAAGGAATCCAAGGTAGAAACTTGTTTCTAGCATTCGATCATTTTCTAAAAAAAAAAGTTGCATAGTGGGGCAGAATGAAAATATTTTGGAAATAAATTTGCCATTTCTAACCGGCTGTTTAGATTGGCATGAAAATTCACATAGGAGTAGCAGTGAAGTATTTGTGTATAAATTTTGACGACTGACCCTTTGGACCAACCAAGAAAGGCGATGTGGGGTCTCAAACTAGAGCACCATAGACATGCAAAATTTTGGAACACTTGCAAATTTGTTGTGGTTCATTCAATAAATACTAATATTGTTTCAAATTTGCAATAGCGATTTGAATTTAACTGTCTGTAACGACTGCCTGCAGCATTCATCATGTTTATAAACACGTCCATCAGTAGAAGCTTCTACTTATCAACAATGTTGATAGCACACAGTTATTAGCATTGTTTATACGTATGGCAACTCTAAATGTTTAAGCTGCTAACATTGACATCAAAAGCTGTAGAATTCGAACATACTAGTTTGTCCGTAAAGAGCATTGTAGAAGATTCCCGAAAGATGGCGTGTGTATAAATAGTGGTGAAGGTTGCAGTCGTGAGTGAGTTGATCATAGACGCTGTTAGAGTTAACATCAACTGCCTTGTACATTTAAGTTTGTACATTATAAAGAGTGTGTGCATTTCTGCGAATAGATAAACGTGTATAAAGTCACTGAGTGCCTATTTGAACTGTTGTTGTTGTAGATTTTAAATAAATAAAGAGTTGTTACAATTTTAATCTACTAAACGGCTTTTATTTGCAATCAAAAGTATCCGGTTTATTTAAAGAAAATAAACCAACATTTTAAAAAGGTTAAAACGTAACAATATATTCTGCAATACCTTAATATATTCTTAAAGCCCCCGATTAGACCTATAAAAAACTTGTTAGTGTCTGCTGTTGATCTCTTAAAGCAAGTGAGTTATACGCATTTGAATATTTAAATTTAAAAATTTCGCCATAAAATATACTAACAGGGGGTTTCATTAGGCTCTTCCGAATTTATCCTATTTTTTTAATTGAAATTTTGAATATAGGCTAAGTGTTCAAAAATCCTAAAGCTGGGATAGCAAAACAACCAACAGTTTTAGGTACTCTGATGTATTACCAATCACTCATATAATTCGTTTACCAGACCAGTAGCCATATTATGGGAATCCTTAACGGAATACAATTTTATATAGCCTTGTTTGTTTTGAATATGCCATGCAAGATTTTAAAATTACTCCCAGAGCATGATATTACCATGTTTAGTTGTAGTCCTTATCTCCGGCAAAAATGTTTATTTAAAATTGTAAATTTTAATGATTTGATACTTTTAAATACCTTCCTACAACAAATTTTATTCAAAATCCCCGTAAGCAAATAGTTTTTTAGGTTGACTGAATGACTGACTGACATAACTGCATTTCAAATGAATATTAACGAATTGTATTTTGGAATTTTTTTTTTTTTTTTCTATTCATTTCATAGTCACGATGCATTGATGCATTCAAAATACCTAAAAACGTTTACACAATTAAAAAAAAAAAAAAGAACAGAAGAGAAGAGAAAAAACACACTTAAACAGCCGGTGATATAATATGTATTCCATAGAGGATTATTACAAATGTTGGCTATATTTTAAGCAATATCTTTTATTAAAAAATCAGAGTTAGCTGTAATGAAATTGAAACGTTCTTTGGGAAAATTATGTTTGAGATTTTAGGTTATCATTCGATTTTTATGTTTTGGCTACTGTTACAGCTAAGCTAGCGTTACTTCTAAAATACCCCTTAGACTCACCTGCCGTTACCGTTAAGATACCGTTACCGAAATCACTCCTCCCATACAAAGTAAATAGTTATTATGGCTGAAAATGGGCATGAATGGATAAAAGGGCGTGGCACCACCCATACAAATTAAATTGTTATTTTCGAAAATCTTGAAAAACATGTGAAATTTATGTTGCCATGAAATATCCATTTCCCTCGAAGGGAAAATTGCTATCGTGCTATTCCCATGAACTTTTCATTCACAATAGTTGATTTTGTTCGTAACAGCTGTTTATTGTTTACAAACTTCCATCTAAAAATTTCACAACATTGGGGAATTTTTTCAAGTGAACAAAATTTATGAACGAAAAATGGGAGAAGTGAACATATTTCATGTGAAATATTGACTCGCGATAGGGGTGACTATAATTGTGAATGTCTTCAAGCTTTATATGAATCAATTTCTTATAACGACAGGAAGCTTAAGCAAAAATTGGAGGGATCGGAACAGGGGGTGAGATTCTTTATCATTTTACATAGTTTGGCTGAAAATGGACAGAATTGGATTAGTGGGCGTGGCACCTCCCATACAATGTAAATTGTTAATTTCGAATATCTAAAGAACTATAATCGTTAAAGTATTTAAAATTTGAATAAATCAATTTATTACTGTACAGAGTTTGGCAGAAAATGGACGGGATTGGATTAGTGGGCATGGCACCTATCATACAAAGTAAATAGTTATTTCTAAATATCTTGAGAACTACAATTGCAAGATTATTCAAAGGCAAAAGCATTTAATTTAACTCATTTAATTTTTTAAAAAATCCTTTCATATTTTTTTATTTTATTACGATAGGTGTAGCGAAGCACAACGGGTTAAGCTAGTTCAATATATATATTATACAATTTGTTTGCTTGCTGTTGGTCGCTTGAATTCTTTCTACCGATTTTCAATTAACTTTACTTAAATTAAACACTTTTAAAAGAACCCAGCGGGAAAAAATGCCAGGTCTTCACTGTGTAGGCCTTGTAAAAGACCTGTTTAAACATTCTGAAAAATGCGATACTCATTCTACTCTGCCTTCTGGCAGAAGAACCGCATGAAGAGCCATGACCTACGATTGAAGGTAAAATTGAACTGTATAAAAACTCACGATTGAAGCTAAAATTTTTTAACAAGATTTGATTGAAGCTAAAATTGAGCTTCATGAAAACCTACGATTGAAGCTAAAATTGAGCTGCATAAAGACCCACGATTGAAGCTAAATTGAGCTGCATGAAGACCCACGAACGATTGAAGCTAAAATTGAGCTGCATGAAGACCCACGATTGAAGCTAAAATTTAACAAAAGAAAGACCTACGATTGAAGCTAAAATTGAACAACAGAAAGACCTACGATTGAAACTAAAATTGAACTGCATTAACCCACGATTAAAGCTAAAATTGAACTGCATGAACACCCACGATTGAAGCAAAAATTTAACTCCATAAATACTTAAGATTGAAGCTAAAATTGTTCAACATAAAGACCAACGATGGAAGCTAAAATTGAACTACATGAAGACCTCCGATTGAAGCTAAAATTGTTCAACATAAAGACCAACGATGGAAGCTTAAATTTAACAACAGAATGACCCACGATTGAAGCTAAAATTGAACTAAGGACTGAGATCGAAAAATTCTTAACACACGTTTCTCATTAAAATTTTTAACCCAATTATTATTTGATTTTTTTTCTATCAAGTTATCTTTGTAAAGCATGTCAGTTATTATGTTTAATGTCAATTATGTTCATTTGTTGTTAATCTGATTAAAATGAGTGGCGAGAAAAAAGTGCGTACTAAAATTATAAAATATTTTCAACAATACCCAATTTGGTCCTACAAATTTGGCCAAACAATCAATGGTCTGCCGTCAAACTGTTTCCAATGTTATTCAACAGTATCGGGAGAACTTGACCGTTGATAGAAAACCTGGTTCAGGTAGAAGGAATGGTTCACATGATGTTTATTAAGCCAAAAAAATAGAAAGCATTTTCATATATGTATGTTAAGAGTTTGTCGATCTCAGTCCTAATACGTTCTCTGAGGCATGTCGCAGCAGGTCTCCTTACAGGCCTTCAACGGAAGACCTTCAAATATGGCTTCTTAATTAGGCCTTATATCAGCGCTGTAACAGAAATGAATATGCAACATATTTGCTCTCAATATCAAGTCTTGTGAAATTGAAACGATTTTGCAATACCACTGTGTCCTTGTGTCTATAAAACAAGGCCTTTATAAAGGCCTTTTTACTGCATATTTTTCCCGCTGGAAAATATTCAATTAATTTTATTATACTCACATACAAATTACAAACACTCAACTCGAAAAGTAACGTTCAATAAACATTTTCAAATAACATCATATTATTTTTTTCTAACTCAAAATCAACCACGATTTTTGTTTGTTCTTTTTAATTTAAATTACGAAATCACAAGTTAAAGAACATTGAAAATAACAAAACCAACAAACAAATAAATTATTTATAACATTTAATAAAAGATAGAACATAAAATAAAAATAAACAAAATTTATCATAAAATCAAGACATCTAGATATGGGAACATTGTTTGCCATTAAATGAGTATAGATTACATGGTTAAATTAATTCTATACATTTGATTACTTATTAATTTTAATAAAGAAATAACTAATTTGTGTTATATCTTTAAGAACTAACCATAAATAACAAAGTAGTAAATTAGGCCCAACCTAAAGACAATTCATTCATTATTTGTGTTGTCATTTAGTTGAAATGTTATTGAAATATATTGACAAACTGTTGCTGCTAGTAAAAGAAAGTGTAAAGAAATTGGCTGATTTCCATGTTTCTTTTTATAAAGGAAAATAAATTATTAAGTAAACTTTTGTATTTATCATTGTGTCAAGTACCATAAGTATAAGAAAATATTGGACAGCCGTTTCCTTCATCAAGAAATTTGCTTAGCTCATCAATTATCTATAAAAACAGTGGTCGGCTTAAAGAGATCGTTTGTATTGCAACTGGTTATTTATTGTGAATTTTGTTTCTTATTTCATCATTTTTATGAACTTCGCTGATATTGACATGAAATTCGTTTATATATTGTTTAGCTCATCAATTATCTATAAAAACAGTGGTCGGCTTAAAGATATCCTTTGTGACCGGTTATTTATTGTGAATTTTGTTTCTTATCTGATAATTTTTATGAATTTCACTGACATTGACATGAAATTAATTTATATATTGTTTACCTCATCAATTATCTATAAAAAAACAGTGGTCGGCTTAAAGAGATCAGGACTTATAATAACATGATATGCACTTAATTTCTCATTGATATTGTGACCGGTTATTAATTGTGAATTTTGTTTCCTATCTAATAATTTGTATGAACTTCGCTGACAATCGTGTTGTAATCAATCATGTTCGTTTCCTGGTGACTATGATAGTCGACCACTGCTGTAGCAACAGACTTTCGCTCTGCCTTTATTGAGTGAAGATTATGACTGATAGGTTATCCTTGCTATTTTTTTACATTTAGTTAGGGAAATTAATCATTTAAAGGTGTGTCTTCTGGACATTTCTTTACTTTAAGACAATTTATTGTACAATTTTTGTATTTATTTGTCAAATTAAAATTAAACTTACGATTCATTTATAAAAAAAAAACCCAACATAAAAATCGAGTGCTTACCTGCAAAGAGAAAATTGAAAAAAAAAATATTAAATTCAGTTTGAAAATCAAATCAAAACATCTAAATAATACATAATTCTGTACCTAGCCTTTACACATGCAAGTAACAGTTCGAAAAACTCAACAAATTCATACTTTTACACTAACACAATCACACATGCATGTGTAAATTTACACAAGTGTGATTGTGTTGGTGCAAAAGTATGAATGTGTTGAGTTTTTCGAACTGTTACTTGCATGTGTAAAGGCTAGGTTAAGATTGAAATTCGTCTAAAACATAACATAATACTTATTAATGAAATATTCTTAACTAAATGAGATTTATTTTGATACTTTGATACTAAGATCATGTAAGTATTTAGCCCCTAAAATTTCACTTCTATATTTAAACATAACTATGAATTTTCTTTTACATTTTTAAGGTCATTTCTATTGATATACAAAACTTAAAAAAAAGAAAAAAATCTCTAAAAGTATGTCAAGATTTGAAGTTAAGAGAATGTACACATATCCTTTCTAAATATGTATGTAGTATCTTTTCATGCTCATTCATGCTCGGTATGTGGAGAATAATTCATGTACAAGTTTACTCTAAACCATAAATATTCAGCTTGTAAACCACTTAAGTCACCCTCAACCCCACAACAGCCATGACAGGCCGCTGTTAAAAACAAATGACAAGAAACCACCAGCATAAAAACAAAAACAACTTATGTACGGCTTCCGTTTGAGACTCAACATTTCTTAGTGACAATTTCAGAATATCAGGTGTGTGTGTGTGTGTTTGAGAGAGTGTGTGGTTTAGTTTTTATTGTCAATTGTTTAGAAAATGTTGCAAATATTTGTTTTATTTCTGTGGAAAAAATGTCCAGTGATTTAAAAGAGTTCGTAGATCCAGGAGCCCTTCGTACATCTCTAAAGTGCAGATATGATCCACTATCCATTGCGAAACTTTAGTTCCTAGCACCTCACAATGATCTCAAGTGTTTTCACTACATTGTGAATTAGAACGTGGACGTATTGCTATGTTCAAAATGCAAATTTTCGGAGCTCTGACAATAAATATTACTTTAGTATCTAGACTATCAAGTTCATATGTCCTGATATATCGCTGTATATCCTGGTACCCAAATGTGTTATTAAATTGCTTGTAAACAAGATCAGCAGTAGTCAATGTTGTTTTCATCACCGTTAACAAGGTTTTTAGAGCAGCAGGTCTACTTTCAGAATAAACCTTCACCAGTTTTAGAGTCAGCTTTGGATTCGTGAAGTATGAGATCCTTGGAGTATTTTCCATAATCGACACGTTTGTGATACTTGAAATACCTTTGAAATTCCCATCCATTGCGAACCTTCAGTGCCTAAAATCGTACAATAATCTCAAGTATTTCCATTCTATTGCGATGTATAACATATAATTGTCATGTTCAAAAATGCATATCTTCGGAGCTCTCAAAAAAGAAATAAAGTGTCCAGTTTGTTAAGGTCATATTCCATGTTCTTTTGCTATATATCCCGGTACCCAAATGATACTTACGTTAAATTGTTTAGTCATTTAGTTAAAAGATGAAAGATAGTCAAAACATTTCAGGTCAGAAATGCCAGTTCGACAATAAACATTCCCCGGTTTTAGAGGGGACAGTCGATTCCTGAAGTGAGATCATTCTTTTAGATCATCTCTGCCTGAAAAGGATTCTACTTTCCATGTAGTAAGCACAAAGTTCATTATACGTCTCGGTATGTTTGGCAATGGTAATTTTGGTAGAAGGTTAACATTGACACAGATGGCTGCAGTTTCACAAACGTTTGGATTATGGAATGTACTTCAGGAATTTCATAATGACATTGCGAAGTACAACGTAGGCGTATTTCCAAGTTCAAAAATGCAAATCTTCGGAGCTCTGACAAAAAGCTGTCTGTCAAGCTCATAAGCCCTGATATTTCGCAGTATGTTCCGGGACCCAAATGACCCATCTCGTTAAATGATGAACAGTAGTCAAGGCTGTTTTCATATGCGTGGACAAGGATTTTCGGGCAGCAACGCCAGTTCGACTGTTTCAAAGACGACATTCGATTCCTGGACTAAGATATACCCTAATGCATAGGTTTGTTATACTGGTCTTAGTCAACGCTTTTTCATTTCCGTGAACGTGGATTTCAGGTCAGTAATGGCGGTTCGACTGTCAAAATAAACATTCGCCGGTTTTAGAGGCGACAATCGATTCCTGGAGTGAAATCATTCTTTGAGATTCTCTTTGCCTGAATACCACCTTCTTAATATAGTGAGATTCTTGAAGTGTAATACCTGAAATATATTCCACAACTCACACGTTTGTGAAACCAGGAACCATCTGTTTCAATGTTAACCTTCTACCAAAAATTGTGCTTCACTACGGCGAAGGTAGAATCCAACATTCATTGCGAACCTGCAGATGCTATAATCTCACAATGACCTCAATTGTTTCCACTACATTGCGAAGTAAAACGATGGTGTATTGTCAAGTTCAAAAATTCAAATCATCGGAGCTTTGGAAAAAGAATATAGTGCCCACTCTGTCAATCACATACACCCTGATATTTCACTGTATATTCTGGCAACCAAACGACCAATCTCGTTAAATGATGAACAGTAGTCAAGGCTGTTTTCATACGCGTGGACAAGGATTTCCGGGCAGCAAACGGCGGTTTGACTGTTAGAATAAACATTCACCAATTTCAAAGACGACATTCGATTCCTGGTCTGAGATCCTTGGAGTATACTCCCTAATGTATAGGTTTGTTAAACTAGCGTTAGTCAAGGCTGTTTCCATTCCCGTGATTGGCTGTCAGAATAAACATTCACCAGTTTTAGTGAAGATATTTGTTTCCAGCCAGTCTGTAACTTAACTTAGTCGTTAAAATCTCCAGAAGCTTTCTTGGTATTGTGCGGTTCCTGATATGAGATCTCTGTTGTATATTCCTTAATCCACACGTTCGAAAAACTCCTTACTGTGTGAAAATTTTACATTTTACCAAAGTACCACTCCGAATAGAAATTCACCAATTTTGGAGACGACATTTCATTCATGGAGTAAGATCCTACTCTGAGATCCTATCCCAGCAGTTCTAGGAGACTGTCCCGAACTAGTGATTTTACCCATCATTTAGGGTGGGAACTAGTTACTTCAATAGCTACGTGACTAGTTATTTTAACACATCCGTGTCCTAAGCAGGGGGTCAATTGACCCTTTTTAACTACAATACCACTGTCTAATAGCTGGTCCAAAGTAGTCAACGCATTGGATTCATATATTGGATAAATAGCGTCAGTTATCTTATTAGCTAGTTATTTTAACATGTACGTGTGGTAATTGACCTCAAATAGTCCGCTAAAAAGACATATCATAGACAGTCCAATAAACGATTGCTTGTAAACAAACCTTCTTCCGACAACTCTCCAATATATTGCTTCTCTAGGCTAAAATAACTACTTTCTAAAATGCTGTACAAAATAAACGTTTAAAGTGACTTCACTATTGGTTACTAAGGGACACTAAAGTGACCATTGACTTCACGATATGTTACATGGGATATTAGTATACTTAAGCAAAAATAAAAATAAGCTGTATGAGAATTATATCAACACAATTTGTATAAAACCAATTTGAACGAATTACTTACAAAACGTTTAAAGTGACTCCAGATTACTTAGAGACACTTAAGTGACAATTGTCTTCACGCTAGATTACCTGGGATGTATAAAGTAACCAACTGTCTTCTCTCTGCACTACCAATAGCAGATACGTGTCAAATGACCAAAATATATAATTTGGTGTCAGCCAAGTGATAAGACATTTGTTGACGATTTCTCTCTATAAGGAATACATTCGACTACTTGCTTAACTGCTGGGATATTCTTGAAAACGAATACATTTAGGAGGCTTCTTGATATAGTGAGATCTTGGAGTGAGTTTCCTGGACACACGTTAATGCAGTTAGGAGACATCTATCCTTCTACAAAAAATGTCACATCACCATGCATTCCCGGACGATATCAGCAGCACTACAGAGGAGATATGATCCACCATCTATTGCAAACATTCAAAACACACTATCTTACAATGACCTTGAGTGTTTCCACACCATAGGGAAGACCAACGTAAATGTCTTTCCAACTTCAATGCACCCTTCCTTCCATACCAAATCCAGTAAGTCGGCAGTAAGTCAAAGAGTCATTCTTATTCTTATTCTTTAAACACATTACTGGGTAATGAAAGTTTCTGCTAGGTAAAATATTGTTGAAATTATTGCTTTTGCATCCACGTCAACTTTGTTTTCCCTGGAATGCTTAAAGAATTTATTATTTAAAACCCCTGTAAAAATGACTCTGTCAATGTAAAGCATTTGTGTACATTGTGTAAAGCAAAAGTGAACCTGTTACCTTTCAACTACACCCAACAATATGTTGGTCAAAATACTCTACATTTAGTGGTTGTTTTGTTAACATAGTTTCTTTTGGAAAAAAAAAAAGGTGGTTACTACATGAATTTAATACTTTAAAGGCCCTAATGTTGCGGTGGTTAGTGGTGGAAATGTATACCTGATACCAACAACTAAATATAAGAAAAGGAAGACACTCTGTTGTGTGTCGGTCAGTTGGTCTATTGAACCATATGGTTTGATAAATTTCAAAAGAAAATTTTCTGCTTCAATTAACAAAATTGTAATAATAGCTGATAATAGATTTCCCCAAATAACAAGACGAAATTTTGTTTCAATAAGTTGATAATAGATTTGGTATAACAAAACGAAATCTTGTTAGTAGCAATACTAAATTTATACAGTAGATTAAGAGATTTCTGTTTATTTTATATTTCCAGTAACTTGTATCAGACTTGTTGTGTACAGGAAACTGGTACGTGTTACAATCTAGATAAATTTTGTTACATAAATCGATTTGAATAAAGAGATTAGAAACAATTTCAACCAAAAAAAACTTGATAGATGTTGATTAATTTCAAACACTAGTTTACAACATGGTTAACAATAAAATTTGTTTTTAAGCAATAAAAAAACCCCCAAAGAAGCGAAAAATAAGTAACCGTTTTTATTCGGAAATAAAGAAAATAGCAGGATTATCCTGGTACATATTGATATTCTTCTTTTGTTAATTCCTATTTATTGAATTGAATGTAGTAATTTTGTTTAATTCTTAATCATTGAATCGGATATTTTAGTCTTAATGCAATGAAATAATAATTTCCTGGATGTTCTTTTTAAGAAACTTTATATAATTTGTTTGGCAAATTGCTTTAAATTAACATAAAAATAACCTTTAAAGTACTCTTTTTTCAAATACTTTAAACCTCGTTAGCTTAGTGTACAAACGTGCTAAGTCCATTTTGTAAGAATTAAAAGATTTTCATACAAAACGCTAGAATAATAAAAAAAACCAAGGATTTCACAAAATTTTTTGTGTCTCCTATAAAATTTGTAAAAAGAGACTTAGCACGTTTGCATACTAAGCCAACGATATACATAAGTACAGTTCATATTTATAAATATTCATATGTCAACATAACCTACACAATTTCTATACTCTGTCACAAATACTTGTAGTATGTAACATGTAACCATGTTTATGACCTGGTTAACTAACACTCCATTCACTAACGCCCTTAGTCGTCTGTCTTTCACCTCTTCTGTTCTCTTCTCTTCTTTTCCAATTTTCCTTTGCAACTCATTTCAGTCATCATCATTAAACATCATCATCAACATTATCATTAAAATGAAAATTATAAATATTCTTACGGTAAATATTTGTAATGAATCCAACCAACCAACCTTTGTTGGTTTTGTCAGCAGCTTATTTTAAGCAATAAAAATAAAAACAAAGAACTTACTGACAGTTTAGTTTTCTCAGTTTTTTTTTTTTCAAATTTTAGCCGAGTTTAGATTTCATCAAAGTCTACTATTTCATGGGTATTTGCTGTTGTAATGGGTATAACAAGGGGGAGGGGACATTAAACCGTTAATATACAATATATATAGAACATATTTAAATGTATTTTGTTTATAACGACTACCTAGGGCTGTTAGTCAGAATTATTCGTTAGTCTGTCAGTCATTCAGGCAATAAGTTAATAGTGCAAATGTTTTAAGTAGGTCGTTGTTACTAATAAAGTCAATAGAAGATATAATTACACTGTCTCCATGAAAAAATATATAAAATTTGTTTATAATCTCAATAGAGAAGAGCAGGAAGTTTTGTTTGACGGCATCGAATTTAATACACATCGATCTATTGGTTCATTGTGATGAAGCGCAATGCGATGGAAAACATTTCTCTCACTTAACATCATTATAAAGCTCATAACACGCTTGAATTCAATATCAGATAGGTCCGGCTGGCTTGAATATCTTTCGTTTTCTCCACAATACGGAATATAGGCCTTCGTTCTCTTCTCCTCAGCTTCCACAGAAACTATTGTATTTAAATTACAGTCGCTGTGCATGATGCCCAACTAGACAGTGTGCAATTATCGCAGACATCAGCCTTCGAATCACCGAAAGTAATTGGTAATTGCGGCAATTATTCCGAATGATTCGATTATATTCATATATTTTTTGGTTCTAAATAGCAAAAGAAAATCAGTTGTGAAAGAAGAATTACAATTGAAATATTCGAATTTTTGTCACCCCAAATTAAATTATTAAAACTGATTGATTCGATAAGCTACAAATTCGGTTATCACAACCAAAACAGTAGACTGGCTATCCTGCAATTATTTCTGGTAACCCATCTCATACACTCATATATCACGCATAATAAAGCTGGTGGAATCTTCAACCCTCTAACCCGCAAGAGTGCCTCAAGGCATGCATTACAAAACACCAATTAACTCAAAAAGTAATTATATATTTTTCTTTTTTTTAATTAACGGTGACTTTAGTTACAAATTTGTTAACATTTCCCTCGAATGTCGAAATGCATTCTGACTTATAGTTTTTGCTCTGTCAGCCGGTTTGTGAGAGATGTCATAATTTTAGCACGTGAAATTTTGTGTGATTTTTTTTTTAAATTAAAGTTTTACTAACTTTAAGTATTCCGATCTACTCGAAATATTTTTTGTTAAACAACCAACTAAAAGTGTGTTGAGATCGCAAAAACTAAGGAGTGCCTCAGGGCACTGTTGCGGGTTGCGGCTAAATTTATTGGCGTGTTATATTGTATAGTTTTTTACTTGTTTGTTATATTATTTGTTATATAAAAAAAAATTATAGGAATGGCAGATAGAGACCGGAGACAGATTAAATTATCCCCCTTGACTCATGATCAGTTGGTACTCCACAAGAAGATCCACAGCCAGGAAGTTCAAAAGTTGGCGAAAAAGCTAAACAGCCAGTTAATGACGTCCGTTATGACAACATCGACCGCTTTCCTATCTGGCTAGGCAAAAAAGATGGTGCAAACATAGCAAAAAGTCGGAAACACAGTGTGTTTGCTCAAAATGCGATCTTCATTTATACTTCTCAAATTCCAAAAATTGTGTTTTTGAGTATTATCGTAGAAAGTAAAACGTATTTTCTTACTTTTTGTATCTTTTTCGTTAGTTTTTTGATAATATCGTATCATAATTAATGTTTACATCTTATTGTTTTTTACACCTAAACCGACAATAATGCCCTGAGGCACTCTTCACCTTTTTGCACCTGGTTCCTAAACTTAATTAGCAAATTAGTTTCTGATAGCTGTTCTGAGTTTATTGGGTCATAATTACCTTAAAAAAATATTCGAAAAAATTTTTTTTTTTTGGCTTTTTAAAGATTGCGAGTTCGAGGGTCTGTCCCGGTTCCCAAATTATCCTTATGTTAAACTGCTTAGTCATCTTATTTAAAGATGGCAATCAAAGCTGTTTTTATTCCCGTGAATCAGGATTTCAGGACAGCAACGGCGGTACAACTGTCAGGATAAAAATTCGCCAATTTTTAAGACAACATTCTATCCCAGCTGGTCTGAAACTTTAACTTAATCTCTAGAATAGCGTTCAGTCTGTCAAGTTTATCCATCCTGATATATGGCTGTATGTGCAGACCCAACTGATCCTTATGTTAAATTGCTTAGTTATTACGTTAAAAAAGGAATGGTGGTCAAAACTGTTTTCATTACCGAGTACGAGTATTTCAGGGCTGCAACGGCGAATCGACTGTTGGAAAAAACTTCACGACGGTTGTAGAGATGAAGTTCGATTCTGTCTGAAAATCACTACATATATCCAGGATCCTATTTGATATAGTGAGATTCCTGAAGTGAGATCCATACTAAGCCAAATGTTCATGTATAAGTGAATATTTCCACTCTATTAACAATAATAACGTAAACAAATTTCCAGTTCTTTGCCATCTCTTTCCTTAACAAATCCAAAAACATTGCATTTAGCAGTACATCCAGCGAAACGAAGCCATTGCAACATTATTTTGTAACATTGCTAAATGGATAATTTTTTCATAGTAGACCACCAAACGATAGCCGGATATAGAAGAATCATACGAATACTTCCAATGTAGACCCTGTGAAGAATCTTTGAAACCAATCCCCAGGTCTACTTAATATCCTTCTTTCCGGAACAAATAGCGACTGTTTAAAGTTAAACTCACTATCCGAAATGAGAGCAAGATATTTGTATTTATTATAAATTGCGTTCTTTAAAGAGAATGGACGCAATTAGAAGACATCCAAGCGAACCATCAGTAGCTAGAATATTTCAGTAATATCAAGCATTTTCGAGGATGTAGCGCAAGAAACTCTAGCAGTATATATCGAGGACATTGTACCACTCCTAGATAGTACCTTTTGTAGCATTTCCAGATGGATATTTTTATCCTTTTTTAATAGCAGGCCACCAAACGTTTTCAAACGTCATATAGAAAAATGAGATGAATACTTGCAATGTAGACCCGGTGAACAATCTTTGAAACTAATCCCTTGCTGGAGTAACTGGAGCAACTTACTATCCTGAATGTTTTTTGCTCACGGTAAGATATGTAGATCTCGGGGTTGTTCAATGAATCGGCTTCCTCTTAAAAGTAACGGCCTCAATTTGGACTTTCATGGTTTAATAAAGACATGATCCACCATCCACTCTAAACCTTCAGTAGCCAGCATTTTATAGTAATCTCAAGTGTTGCTACTGCAAGACGAATTCCAAAGACTGTTCCTACCAATTCAATTGACAGTAAGATAGGAGAATATCTAAATTTTCGAGCACGTAGCGCAAAGAACTCTGGCAACATTCCAAGATAATACCTATTGTTGCATTCCCAGCCACCAAACCATAACCCGATATATTAAAATCAGGCGAATAATTGCAATGTAGACCCAGTATACAATCTTTGGAGCTAGTATCCATTTTCCTTCTATACGGTATGAGATATCTTGATCTGATGGTAAACAAGATATCAATGTTGTTCAAGACGATGAACATGCTTCCCCATTTTGAGAGATAGAGTAGACAGACCAGTGAATATCACTTAGAGTGGAAATATATATGCCGTTGACCACATTAGCAACGTCATCATCAGGTGACAACTTTACATCCATGACGGTCCAGGGATTTTAGCACTGGATTCAAAGATCAGAAAAACTATAAGTGTTTCACAGATACTCTATTGATAAAGCGGATAATACTAGAAGAATCTAAAACGGACAGTGTTCCTAACCCAATACCATACTTTTCCCTATTACCAACCAGACTCGACAATGCCGCAATAATTAATGTTGAAAATTCAGTCTTCTACTACTATTTCTACTACTATTTTTAAAAAAAGTAGTATTTCTACTACTATTATAAAAAAAGTAGTATTTCTACTACTATTTAAAAAAAAGTAGTATTTCTACTACTATTATAAAAAAAGTAGTATATCTGCTACTATTTTAAAAAAGTAGTATTTCTACTACTATTTTTAAAAAAAGTAGTATTTCCAATACTATTTTTTAAAAAAGTAGTATTTCTACTACTATTTTTAAAAAAAGTAGTATTTCCAATACTATTTTTTAAAAAAGTAGTATTTCAACTACTATTTTAAAAAAGTAGTATTTCTACTACTATTTTTAAAAAAAGTAGTATTTCTACTACTATTTTTAAAAAAAGTAGTATTTCTACTACTATTTTTAAAAAAGTAGTATTTCTACTACTATTTTTAAAAAAGTAGTATTTCTACTACTATTTTTAAAAAAGTAGTATTTCTACTACTATTTTAAAAAAAGTAGTATTTCCAATACTATTTTTAAAAAAAGCAGTATTTCAACTACTATTTTTAAAAAAGTAGTATTTCTACTACTATTTTTAAAAAAGTAGTATTTCTACTACTATTTTTTAAAAAAGTAGTATTTCTACTACTATTTTTAAAAAAAGTAGTATTTCCAATACTATTTTTTAAAAAAGTAGTATTTCAACTACTATTTTTAAGAAAAGTAGTATTTCTACTACTATTTTTAAGAAAAGTAGTATTTCTACTACTATTTTTAAAAAAAGCAGTATTTCTACTACCATTTTTAAAAAAGTAGTATTTCTACTAATATTTTTAAGAAAAGTAGTATTTCCACTATTATTTTAAAAAAGTAGTATTTCTACTACTATTTTTAAAAAAGTAGTATTTCTACTACTATTTTTAAAAAAGTAGTATTTCTACTACTATTTTTAAAAAAGTAGTATTTCTACTACTATTTTAAAAAAAAGTAGTATTTCTACTACTACTTTTAAAAAAAGTAGTATTTCTACTACTATTTTAAAAAAGTAGTATTTCAACTACTATTTTTAAAAAAAAATAGTATTTTTACTATTATTTATCATTTCTACTACTATTTTAAAAAAGTAGTATTTCTACTAGTATTTTTAAAAAAAGTAGTATTTCTTACTTGCTCAAGTACAGCAGTCTTCAGTTGATCACTGCTGTGTTATATTCATTGTAAAGCAAATATTACATGTTTCGATTAATTGTTTTACTAAGATAATGTTCCATTATTTCCAGAATTTTTGGAAAAACAGGGATCTTCCCCACTTTTGGAATAAGGACAACTTTTATCCATAATATAATTTTACATTTGTTGCAAAATACTTGATTGACTTAAAGTAGGTAAATATTTCTAATATCTTGGCCAGCTAATTTGCTAAACCTTTAGGAAATAGTGTAACCTACATAAATTTAATGCTTGGAATGTATACCACATACATATTTGTTTACTTTGATGACGATAATGATAAAAAAAGATAATGAATTCCAGTGTGTAAAATTTAAATAGTATAACAAATGATGCCAAAAGTAATTAACAAGAATATTAACCTGCTTAATTTAATTGGTTAAAAATAAAACTCACACGCAAAATTCATTGAGATGGTTAAAGTAAAATAAATACACAAAAAATTCAAAAAATTTAAAACAAACAAACTTATTTTTATACTCCCATAATTATAATTATTTATATTTCATAATAATTTTCACAACATTAAGCTTTCAGTTAGAGATACCAGTATTGGACTTGATCCAATCCAAGTAGCTGGTAACACGGGTAAAGGCAGCGGGATAACCCTTGGCACAACCAGCAGCCGAGCCAAAGGAAGTCAAACCTACTTGTACCTTGCTGGATTCCAAGACCAAAGGACCGCCAGAATCACCATTGCAGGTGGAAACACCACCAGTGGTGGAAACACAAATGTTAGAGGAAGTAACAGTGGTGCCGAAAGTCAATTGGCAAACGGTGTTACTGATAACTTGCAAACGAGCCCATTGCAAGTTGTTGGTAACAGAGGTGGCAGCATCAGAGATTTTACCCCAGCCCGAAGCAATAACATAATCCCCAGCATAAGTCGAATAAGAGTTGGCAATGGCAGGCAATTTAACAGCTTGGATTCTTGAAGTATACGATACCGAAGGAATCTTAATCAAGGAGATATCGTTCTTTACAGTTTTGCTATTCCAGCCAGAATGGATGATAACATTATCCTTGGATACAGTATAGGTGACTTCAGCCGAGGTGCGTACAGTAGCACCCAAGTACACAGTTACAGATTGAATACCATCGGTACAGTGGGCAGCAGTCAAAACCCATTGGTTGCCGATCAAAGAACCACCGCACCAGGAAGAGGAGACAGCACTTAGTTTCAAGGATAAACCAACTTGGTAGGGGAATTGACCCACCGTGGCGGTATTGCCATTGGTAATGCGTCCTTCTAGCGATTCTACTACAGGTACTACCACACTGCGTGACTCGATTTCAGTATCGAAACCTGCAGCGGAGGCTAAAGCCAAAGCAAAGACAATTAAGAATTTCATTTTACCGTTTGGGTTAAAGGAAAACAACTGATGGCTTTTTGCAATGGCAAGGTCTTTTATATATTGAATAGTGAAGTTTTTTTTGGAAGAAATTGCAGACAATCTTATGCATTTTATAGATAATATTTTATTTGATTTGATTGATAATATAAAACTATAGTTATTCTGGGGTATTACATGAAAAGCTTTTCAGTCTACTGGAAATTTGATAAACTTTGAATATGAGAAACTACTTAATATATATATTGTCAGTAGTCCTTGACTAGACATAAATCTCATATCAATACCTATGAGAATTAGTGCTAATGGCGGAAGTACTCTACAAGCAGCTTTAAGACTTTATTTATTTTGTATTATTAATAAGTTTGAAAACATCGTACGTCCACCTTTTTTTTGTTTGATAAAGACCTTGATAACAAAGTACAGATTCGATATGGAAATTCTCTTATCAGTCTTGGTCTACAAATCTTTAAATTGTTGATACATTTAAGTAAAAATTGTCTCACGTTTACCAATTCCAAAAACTTGGATCGATGGAAACTTCATATATTTTGTGATATTGTGGTATCTGTAATTTGATCAGTTTTACTTTCTTATTTATAGAGGGTTCCTTATTTATACTGATTTTGGAATTCTATATCATTCTTTGAATTATATATTGTAGAACATACAGTTCTTTTCCTTAGAATGCTATTCTTTTGATTGAATAATGAAGAACACAGTTTAGGGTTATGTATGGAATAGCTTATCGAGCAATTTTTCATGACCACAAAGAATAAATGGTACGGAATTTCGTCAATGCAGCGTTGAGATTGCTTCTTCAAACGATTTTTTTTCTTCGAAAATGTCGTATTTTGTGCCTACAAAGCGTTATTTGGCTTTACTTCTTTAATATGAAAAAAGTTCCGCTGAAGTACACCGTTTGGTCACCAAAGCTTATGGTGAATATGTTCAACAAGAGCTAGCAAAATCATTCGGAGCAACTCAAGCAGCAATTTCAAAACATTTACAAGATTCACGATTCATCCAAATGCAGGGAAATTGGGTACAATACGAATTGAAAGATGATTTTGCATGTCCGAAATTATGTTTGAACGCTATAAAAGAAAATCATTTTTGCACCGAATCATTACATGAGATAAAAAACAAGTAAGAGTGCTAAATATATCAAGAAAACTTTTAAAAATTTTACATTTAATTGCTGACGAACAAATTATATTGTAGAAGTTACAAACGAAATGACAATCCTTCTCAGGAAGGTGAAGGGTATAAAAACAACAACGAAACACCAAAAAAAAAATACGCGAAGCAATGAAACCAACACACATCCAAACATACGTTCTGTTGCTATTTTGTCAAAGCATGCAATAAATTGTCTTTTCTTGATGAAATTTTCAGAGGTTGTCTCGGATTTTTGCTCATATCTCCGTTATTTATGGACGGATTTTGCTGATTTTAAATAGGAAAATTCTCGAAAGCATGTCTGACAGAATTATTGAAGATTTGGATCCCGTTGACATCTGGTGTCTTCAGAAAATTGATTTCAACAGACAGACGGACATGGCTTAATCGACTCCGCTATCTATAAGGATCCAATATATATGTATCCGATATTGGCTTGTTTCGTTCTTGGCCTCAAAAGATGAGCAGTTCTTTTGGCGCGGAATCCATATGCTGTCAGAAAGATGGTTAAATGTCATAGCTAACAATGGCCAATACTTTGAATAAAATTATATTGTTAAAATGTTTCGAAATAAAAGCTAAAAATCCCGCATTTTTAAGCCATACTCCCAATACATGTCATTCAAATCAATATATTCTAATGTAGACAGAAATATCTCTGTTATCACGACGTGATATCGAGCAACAGTCTCTACTTGACACGTTGTGGACGCATTGTTTTTTGATAATCTCATGTGGGTTATCTGGATCTCAAATAAAGCTATTTTGACGATTAACCATCAAAGAGAAAATATTGTTATTGACATTTGAATGTTTTTTTGTTTTTGGACGACCACTGTATGAAGCAGCATCATCAATTGATCCAATCTCCCTAAATTTTACAATTACTCTCTTTACACTCGATGAAAATAAATCTATATTACGACCGTATTTTGTATTCTATAAGAACACTACTTCCACATTTTAAAGATATGATGAGTTTGTTCTCGTCCTCAAAAAATAGGACTCTAAGCTGCAAAGTCTCTTCATACTGCATACGAACTTGAACAAATCCTTCATATTTTGCCACACAGTAATATTATTTAAGATCTTTCCCATCCAAGTTTTAACCTCTAACTAATTCTGCATTGTGTTTTGCTTAAGTAATTGTGTACTTTTAATCAATAATAACATCTCTGTTTATTGTCTACTGTTAAACTATAACAAGTATGAGAGCTATATTCGGCTGTGCCGAATCTTATATACTCTTCACCAAATTATACTTTAAAATAAAAATTTTAAATATTTTTAGGTAAACAAAATTATTTTTTTTTTTTTTTTCAAAATTGTTTTAATTTTTTTTTTTTTTTTAATTTTTTCCAATTTTTTTTTTTTTAATTTTTTTTTAAATTTATTTTCAAATTTTTTTTTAAATTTTTTTTTGAAATTTTTTTTTAAATTTTTTAAAATTTTTTTGAAATTTTTTTTAAATTTTTTTTTAAAATTTATTAGTGAAAAAAAAAATTGTTTGTGGTAAAAAAAAAATATTCGGTTTAAAAAACAATTTTCCCTATTTTGACCCATTGTGGGTCCAAATTACTATAGCCTTATATAAATCGTTGCAAAGGACTTTGAAGTATCTATCATTAGATATCCATATTGTCTATATTAATGACTTAGTATTCCAGATATAGATCAAAAATAGGCCAAAAATCGAGGTTGTCCCGGTTTTTTCCTTATATCTCAGTCATTGTGGGCCGATTTTAAATTGCCACCGAGCCGGAAGAATTCCCGATATATCAAGTTATTTGGTTATTTGTAAATTATTTGGGGGATACGGAAAGTTGATTTCAATATACAGACGGACAGACGAACATGGCTATATCGACTTCGGTATATATAACGATCCAGAATATATATACTTTGTGGGGTCGCAAATGAAAAATGTAGAAATTACAAACGGAATGACGGAATGGAAATAGTCTTTCTGAGCTCTCGAATATGACGCTAGAGGGCATCAACGCCTTTATAAGGAGTAGTAATTGGTTAATAGGACCAGATATGGGAACCTCTCGAGGGTAACCTAATAACCGCTATCTTATTGATATGCAACTGTTGTAAATCTCCTTCTCTCTTCCTTGAACATATTCTTCTTAACTACTCAATCTTCCACTTCTTTCTTTTTCATTTTTATCTGCCCCTCTTTCTTTCTAACTTCAGGTAACACAAAGGGATCATTTCTTGGACCCACGTGCGCTGTTCTTCTACTTTCCAACTTCGCGGCTGCCTGGAAACCTTCACCACTCATGGTGAAGGGTATAAAGAAGATCTCTGCTTTGAACACAGAGAAGATATTGGACATTCCAAAACTACTTAATTCTCTTCGGGACAATTTTATAGCTCTAAAGTTACCTACACACTATCTCAGTTTGAATCAGAGTTGAAGGATACAAAATCAATTGGGAGTCATTCTCAATTTTCCTACATCTGAGAATTATAGCTGAAATAAACCATGACAGGTCTCAATAGCCCCTATCGGCAATAACATGTGGAATTTATGTTCCCATGAAATATCCATTTCCCTAGAATTGTTATCGTGTTATTCCCATGAACTTTTCATTCACAATAGTTCACAATTGTTGATTTTTGGTTTACAAAATTGGGGAATCTTTTCACGTGAACAAAGTTGATGGACGAAAAATGGGAAAATGAAACATATTTCATGTGAAATATTGCTTCGCGATAGGGGTAAATGGTTTATTATATATTAGAACCAAAATATTTAATGACTATTAACCACGAAACCATGATTTCAAAACTTCATCTATCTTAAAGTTCAAAAAAGTTAGCAATACACATTTTTCTTGCTCGCATAATTGTAATTTATATTTCAATATTAAATTTCACAATACATTTTCCTTAGTTAGAGATGCCAGTATTGGACTTGATCCAATCCAAGTAGCTGGTAACACGGGTGAAGGCAGCGGGATAACCCTTGGCACAACCAGCAGCAGCACCGAAAGAAGTCAAACCGATTTGAACACCGCTGGATTCCAAAACCAAAGGACCGCCAGAATCACCATTGCAGGTGGAAACACCATTGGGAGTGGAAACGCAAATATTCGAGGCGGTAACAATGGAGGTACCATAAGTTTGAGCGCACACAGAGTTGGTGATGACTTGCATACGGGCCCATTGCAAGTTGTTGGTAACAGAGGTGGCAGCATCAGAGATTTTGCCCCAACCAGAAGCAATAGCATTGTCACCGGCATAAGTGGAGTAGGAGCTGGCAATGGCTGGTAATTTAACAGCTTGAATTTTGGCAGAATAAGCCACCGAGGGGATCTTAATCAAGGAGATGTCATTTCTCAAGTTGTTGCTGTTCCAGCCAGAGTGGATGATAATATTATCCTTGGACACAGTTAAGGTGACTTCAGCTGAGGTGCGTACAGTAGCACCCAAGTACACGGTAACGGATTGAATACCATCGGTACAATGGGCAGCAGTCAAAACCCATTGGTTGCCAATCAAAGAACCACCGCACCAGGCCGAGGAGAGAGCATTTAGTTTCAAGGATAGACCAACTTGGTAGGGGAATTGACCCACCGAGGCGGTATTACCATTGGTAATGCGTCCTTCCTGCTCCACAACAGGAACCACAACACTGCGGGATTCAATTTCAGCTCCACGCAAATCGAAAGCTGTAGCGGAGGCCAAAGCCAAAGCAAAGACAATTAAGAATTTCATGTTGTCGTACGGTTAAAGGAAAACAACTGATGTCTTGCTCCAATTGCAAGGGCTGTTATATAGTGCAGTTTATGGTGAAACAGTTAAATTTCTTTGACCATATTAAGCCTTTTGTAGATAAGATTTGATGGCAAAAGTTGATAATATAAAATTAGATTTATACCGGGGTATTTTTTGAAAACTTTTAAATTTTACTAAGAATTTGTAATACTTTGAATATGGGGGGCAAAGAAAAAAAATGCTGCCATATAGTCAGTAGCCAATGGCTAAATATATATGTCAAACATATATATATGGGAATTTAAGTATTTAAATGTTTATGGCGGTACTACTTGACTTGCAATAAAGAGGAAATTTTAGATTTTGTTAAATTTTAATAAGTTTAAAAACTTTGCCAATACTTATACTAAAATTGCAATATTTTGGTAACAAAGCACTGCAGTGTCATGAAATTTTGTTATCAGTCAGGAAATCTAGCATGTTTTTCAAGTAAGGATCCCCTAACTATTTGACAAATAGTTATCTTATAAACCTCAAGGTTTTCCGGAGATCTCGTTTGAGATTTCTCATTTGTCATTTTTTATTTTTGTGTTAGGATAATACTGTCAAATCTGGCATAATAAAGGTATAGTTTTACGTAGAACTCATGTCCTGATCGTTTCTTAAATCATTCCTGCAGTTCTAAATGATTCCTAGTTCCGTGACATGTGAAAAATGGACCGGATCAAATACTCAAAGTGAATTAATGAATTTTATTAATTTGCAAAAAGTTCACCTTTGACTTCATACAATTTACCGTGAAATTAAGCCTTGTTTGGACAATTGTTCAAGATTTAAATTTCCCGCCATTTGTGTTTGAAAGCTGACGGTTTAGGGTTAGTAAAAATGGAGCTTTGCACAAGAGGACAACGAATTTTCATAATGAAAGTTTGGTTGGTGGCGATGTAATGGTTAAAGTGCTTGCCTACAAAACCTAGCTACACAGGTTCGATCCTTGACAGAGGACGTACAATTTTCATCATGGTTTTTGAGTTTTAATAATTAAGTTTCCTCCAAACAATCCATCCAAGAAGCCCCTTGACTTGCCCTCCGCCTACAAAAGAGGATAACATCAGGGGAAATGTCAGGCAGCCACCACCACCTGGGAAATAGGTAGGAATTAAAGATAGCAAGATTCCCCACAACTACCCCAAATACCCAGAGGGCGTTGTTTCTAGACAACGCCCCCATTATCCTAGGACCAGCTACAAAGAAGCATTCAAGTGCCTCGGTTTTCTAAGACGGTGTAAGAAATACTTCACTTCATCTGATCTCCTTACTATTTACACCACTTATATCCGACACAAAATGGAATACAACTCTCATGTATGGGCCGGTGTTTCGAAGTCTATTTTGGAGTTACTTGACCGCGTACAGGAGAGGGCGAAGGTGCTTATCGGTGATAGTAGGGTATCCAGCTCTATTGATTCTCTGGAGCATCGTCGCAATGTGGGTTCTGTTTCACTGTTCTATCGTTACTACAATGGAATGTGTTCTGATGAAATTAGGGAACTCGTTCCCGAAACCCGTAGTTTCTTACGAAATACGCGCTCATCATCGGGGGCTCATCCATTCGTGGTCGATTGGTCAGTGGATCGCACAATACACTACAGAGAAAATTCGTTTTTTAGCCATACCGTCCGTATGTGGAATAAGCTTCCTGTCGAAGTACTTCCTGTCCCTTTCAATGTAGGAATATTCAAATCAAATATCCACAAACACTACTCCCTCTACCCTCCATCCCATAACCTATTTTCCTAGTTCCAACACAATGCATTGCATGAGTAGGAGTCATCCCCTGAGTGCTGGTCCCAGTAAAAAAATAAAAAAATAGTCTGGATCTTATGGCAACATCGTACATGGAGACGCACGATACTCCAAGAACTGACAGTGAAATCTTACATGGGAAAGACGCCAAAACAACTGCAACAAATCGTGTAAGATGTAAAAGCTTTGTGGAAGCCATATGCTTCCGAGAGGGGTAATAAAGAAAAACTAAAGTTGATGGCTTTGTTAATCGTCATTTGGTTTTCTGAAAACTAGCATATGGTTGTCGAAAAACAAATGCATCCACAACTTTTCGCTGTTTGGTGCGAGAATGACCATACTTTCCGAAAATGAGGTTGTTCAAGATGTGAACAACCAAGATGATGCCCGGTGATCAGTCTTTATCCCACTGATCGTCAGAGCTAACATCATTGGATTTCTATTTATGAGGTTATTTGAAGTTTATTGAATCTAGTATTTCAACGCTGCACCAACGAAATTCAGTCATATTAATGCAAATTGTTCGATAAATCATGCCAGAAAGTCGAGGTAGCCATTTGTACGATGTTCTTATTCCACACATTAACCTATCCTGTGTACTATATGATTCAATAAATAAAACAGCAATCTAAAGGAAGGAAATAAGGACTGAGATCGAAAAATTTGTAACATACATATATGTTAATAAAAATGAAACCACTAAACTTACAGTTTTGAATCTTTTTTTATTTGATTGAAATTATTATAACAATCTTTATAGTTCTAATCACTAATGATTAAATTTTGAACCTTTTCTGGAAACCCTTCCATTAAGTTTTTTATTGATCTTTCTTTCTCTTTGTTCGAACAGGTTGTCCATCTCCGTTTAAAATCTACCACACTTTTGGACATCTTTTTTGTGCTCTTCAATTCTCTTTTAACAAGAGCCCAATATCTCTCCACTGGACTCAGCTCCAGGCAGTTTGGAGGAATTGCCTCTCTTGGTACAAATACCACATTATTGTTCTTTTACCACTCAAGACCTTTCTTACCATAGTGACAGGATGCCAAATCAGGCCAAAAATAAGTGGACACTATAAAAAGTCTTATGAATGGAAGCATCCTTTTTTGTAAACATTCCTTGATGTAAATTTCGGTATTTATAGAGCCCTTTGTAACGAATGTTTGGCTTTTTTGTCGCAACTGCATATTGCTTGCCATACCAGGAACTTTTTGGGAAATTTTGTCTGCTTTTGGGTCCTAAACTTTTCTTAACATTCCCTCGAGCATCAGCAACATCAAAATTTTGACCCGGAAGCTGCGAAAAATCTGCCAGAACATACGTTTCGTCATCCATTATGCAGCAGGAATATATATATTTTTTTAAATTTGACTTCAATTTTCGTGCTCTGTTTTTGGCCTCTAAATTTTTAGCAGCGTTCCTGTCAGGAACTTTTTGAGCC
Organism: Calliphora vomitoria; assembly: GCA_942486065.2. NCBI lineage: Eukaryota > Metazoa > Arthropoda > Insecta > Diptera > Calliphoridae > Calliphora > Calliphora vomitoria. The sequence continues at coordinate 30,193,544 of OW818031.2, read as the reverse complement.
TTGTATGTTTTTAAACCTGCATTATCTTTTACTTTTCGTACCAAATAGTCCGAATACTGAGCTAACCGAACTGCTTCCCTACCAGATGTGTTAGGAGCTCTTTTAAAAATGCTTTCTATTTATAGGCTTTAGAAACATCCTGTGGACCATTCTTTCTACCTGATCGAGGTTTTCTATCGACCGACAAGTTCTCCCGGTACTGTTGAATAACACTGGAAACAGTTTGACGGCAGACCTTTGAATGCTTGGCCAACTTTTTGTAGGACCAAGTTGGGTTTTGTTGAAAATATTAAATTATTTTAGTATGCACCTTTTTCTCGTCACTCATTTTAATCAGATTAACATTGACATTAAACATAATAACTGACATGCTTTACGAAGATAACTTGATAAAAAAAATCAAATAATACTTGGGTTAAATGAAAAACGTGTGTTAAGAATTTTACGATCTCACTCCTTATGTAATTAATTTGGCTTGATAACAAATTTAATCAAGCTATCTTTTGTAAGTTAATTGATTCAAAATTCAAGATTTATGGAAATTAAAAGAACATTACATTACCATTATAAAATCAAGTTTATTTTATTAGTCCCTGCGTAGTTTATTTCATTTGCCCACAATTTCCTACTGGGTATTTTGATGAGCTACCGAAAATAGAAAACTCGATAAAGAAATCTTATCAATAGAGGTTGTTTACCATTTTTATTGTTATTTTTTGTAGTTAGAAATTGACTATAAATCAAAATAGGTTATAAAAACATAAATAATTTATTTACTACTCAATATAAAGAGTGAGACAAGAGTCGACTTATTCAAAAATACTAAAATTTAGTTTAACAAATTATTTTTAGTCTGTGGTAAAACTTATTTCAGTTCATATCGTACAATAAGTTTGGAAATATCCAAAACTTAAGGAACTACAGGTCAAATTGAGTTTAAATTTAAATTGAAACTGTAAAGTTCATGTGATTGCGGTCTTTGAAAATTTCCCGGGACCCGAAAATGTGTATACAGTGTACTCTCTGATAAGCGGACACCTAAGGGACTGACAAATTTGTCCGTTTATAAGAGGTGTCCGCTTTGTCAATATTCCCAAAGAATGTTTTTGGGACTGAAAAAAGTTGCCGTTTATGGGACGTGTCCGCTTTAGAGAGGTGTCCGCAAAGAGAGAGTACACTGTATATTATTTTTTTGAAGATTCTTCCCATAAGGTTATACTAATTCAAAGCAATTTTACTGGTCAACCTGAGAAAATCCATCAAATATATATGTAGTCAATAAAGGTATTCAGTTATATTTATAAAACATACCTATCACATATTAAATTAATAGATTTTTTATTTTATTAAAAAGTTTATTTGATGGCCTTAATTGTTACCCTCTCAAAAACATAGTTCATATACAAAATAAAACGGAAATCAATCCAGTTCTTAATCAGCATGATACATCCGATGATGAGGATGACGTTTGCCTAAAGTACATATGGCACAACACACTTTATTTACAACATAAATATGACTTCAACACCACCACTAACAACAACACAACTCAGTTGTATTATTGTACGTATAGTTGTAATCAAATAAGTGCACTTTTCTTTTCATTTCATTTTGTTCTTTATTTTCTTTTTATGCTTTTATTTCTTTGTATTTATTTACTATTTGTTGTTTTCTTCTTCTTCTTTTTTTTAAGCACAGTGGAATTTAATATCAGTTGACAGTTATGAGTTGTTTGATATGAACAATAACAAGAACAAGAACAAAAAAAAAACCAACCAACACGACAAACAACGATGATAAAAAAAAACGACGCGGGCCAGTTAATAAGTACAACAACAACAACAAAATCATAAACTACATGCATACATATATTTATTTATTAACTACCACTACTACATCATCATTTACTGGCACAAGTACCATCACTGTCATAATCAAAGGGGTTTTTTTTACTCCGTATATGCAGCTCTTTTAACTCCGACAGCGAGGGACATTAATAAAAAAGACTTTTGACAAAGTTACCCCGAAAGTCAAAACAAATAATAAAAAAAAAAACTGTTGTAGTTTTTTTTGCTTGTTTTTACATGATTTAAAGTGTGTGGCGTTAGAAAATGTACAATTTTAAAAATTTACAAATGCAAATACTTTTAAACACAGATATAACTATTAAGGACTGAGATCGAAAAATTCTTAACACACGTTTTTTATTAAAACTTTTAACCCAAGTATTATTTGATTGTTTTTGATCAAGTTACCTTTGTAAAGCATGTCAGTTATTATGTTTAATGTCAATTATGTTCATTTGTTGTTAAACTGATTAAAATGAGTGACCAGAAAAAAGTGCGTACTAAAATTATTAAATATTTTCAACAAAACCCAACTTGGTCCTACAAAAAGTTGGCCAAACAATCAAAGGTCTGCCATTAAACTTTTTCCAATGTTATTAAACATTACCGGGAAAACTTGTCCGTTGATAGAAATCCTGGTTCAGGTAGAAGGAATGATTCACATGATGTTTATTAAGCCAACAAAATAGAAAGCATTTTCAAAAGAGCTCCCAACACCTCCGGTAGGAAATCACCCCGGTTAGCTCAGTATTCGGACTATTTGGTACGAAAAGTTAAAGCCAATGCAGGCTTAAAAACATACAAGGCACAAAAAGTTCCCGACAGGAACGCTGCTAAAAATGTAGAGGCCAAAAACAGAGAAATTGAAGTAAAATTTTATACAAAAAATATTCCTGCTACATAATGGACAACGAAACGTATGTTTTGGCAGATTTTTCGCAGCTTCCGAGTCAAAATTTTGATGTTGCTGATGCTCGAGGGAATGTTAAGAAAAGTTTAGGACCCAAAAACAGACAAAATTTCCCAAAAAGTTCTTGGTATGGCAAGCAATATGCAGTTGCGGCAAAAAAGCCAAACATTTGTTACAAAGGGCTCTATAAATACCGAAATTTACATCAAGGAATGTTTCCATTCATAAGACTTCTTAATGTGTCCACTTATTTTTGGCCTGATTTGGCATCCTGTCACTATGATAAGAAAGGTATTGAGTGGTAAAAGAACAATAATGTGGTATTTGTACCAAGAGAGACAGATCCTCCAAACTGCCTGGAGCTGAGTCCAGTGGAGAGATATTGGGCTCTTGTTAGAAGAGAATTAAAGAGCACAAAAGAGGTGTCCAAAAGTGTTTTAAACGGAGATGAACAACCTTTTCGATAAAAGTGACAGAAATCACTATAAAAACCATAATGGAAGGGTTTCCGAAAAAGGTTTAAAATTTCATCACCAGTGATTAGAACTATAAAAATATTTTTTTTTTTTTTTTGTAAATTGTAATAATAATTTCAAATCAAAACTGTAAGTTTAGTAGTTTCATTTTTATTAACATATATGTATGTTAAGAATTTTTCGATCTCAGTCCTTATAAACTAAATTTTGTACAGAAAAAAACTGTTATAAAGGAAATTATCTAAAGAAAATACTCTTATAGACTTATTTGAGTCTATATCAATAGTCAAATTTGTATTTTTATAAAAAATAATGAAAATTGTTTGAAAGCTTCAAATGTGGCGCGGGAGTACTACTGCACTTTCTAATGGGAAAAGTATACATAACCCCATAAACACTGATGATATTTCAGTATGAAAATTACATTAAAATCTAAGAAAATATTCATCTTAAATTAAGAAAAACTTCCGCTACTTGTTGAGAATCAGCGTTGCCGCTTTTCGCGCTATATTTAGAGCCTTCAATAACCCATCAGTCGCATTTTTGCCAGTTACCGCTTTTTTGAAAAACTCGCTTGATTGGCGCATTTTACTTGAAGAGCTTGTTTTTCTTCAATTATCTAGACGAAATATAAACATTTTTATATGTACTGTCCCCATTTAGACCAGTCAAGGTTAGGACTGGTTAACATAACAATAAGTTGGCAGCAAACAAATCAGAAAAACACAATATTCATGAGGACATGCACAGCACGTTGTAATCATTAATAATTGGCTTGACTTGCCTCATTTTCGAATGGTAGTATGGTCCAATGATGCCTCCAATCCAAAATCCACAACAAACAGTTACACGTTATGGACGCATTTGTTTGTCGACAACAGCATGTGGGTTCTCAGAACCCCAAATGAAGAAATGTTGATGATTAAAAAAGCCATCAAGGTAATGTTTGTATTTTGAGATACCCTTTGCAATGCATAGAAATCTTGGATTGTTGGCAAAGACCTCCCACCGGTTGCGACTTTCAAATAATACCATAAAGAGAAATCCAATTGTCTTAAATTACACAATCTGGGGGTCTAATTCTGATCACCGAAAAGAGAGAGTTCACGACCTGGAAATGTGTTATTTCATGGGCTCTATGTCAAGTGGCATCGCCTTGTTGAAAGCACATAAATATCATCCAATTTGGGCAAAAAAACCTTGTTAGCATGTCGATATATCGAGCACCAGTAACAGCCAATGTTTGACCTGCCCCATTTTCGAAGAAGTATGGTCCGATACTGCCTCCAACACCAAAAATCCCCCTAAAAAAACAGTGAAACTTTGTTTAATTTTCATGATTAACAATGTCATCAGGGTGATGCTTCTATCAAATGTTGACACAGAATGTTGTCCCCATTCAATTTAGGAAGAAAGAACTTTGTTTTTGTGTCGCGATATGGAGTAACAGTCACTGCAATATCGAACACTAGTAAGTCACTGCTTGGTTGACCAGCCTTAATTTTGGAGAAGTATACTCCAAAGATGACTCCAGCCCAATATTCTCACCAAACAGTGACAAGTTGAAGATTTGTTTTTCGACAATCAGAAGTGGATTCTCTGAAACCCAATTTGACGATTAACAAAGCCGTCGTCAGGTGCCATTTCATGGTTTATATTGATTTTGCTCGTCAAAATCAAATTCCTAATCCATTCAATAATATCTTTTACACAGAGAAAACAGATTCGTAGTAGCAACCGAATTTGTTGCCAATCAAATGATTCGGTTGCACACATAGAATTTTTCGGTTCTATCAACAGAAAGTCAGTTGATAAAGAAGAATTTCGGTTGAAGCAACCAAACTTTTGTTACTCCTTCTAAAATTTGGTACCAACAACTATAAAATTCGTTCACTAAGACAGAATCATAATATTTACTACAAATTCGATTGCTCTGTGCATGACCATTAGGCTTCAGTTCTTGTGTCTATAGAACTTTGTATGCATGTAGACAAGATCTTCAGTATATGCTGTAGAGAGCTTCTTGAAAAATTGCATTTGCAAATTAATGTTCCAGGAGTTTCACGCACTGCTTTGATATAGACATTTGAACGTTTTGTTTTTGGACGATCACTGTGTTTAGTAGCCACTACTCTCTTCACGGTAGACGAAGTTAAATCAATATTTTGCACAAAATTTTCGAACTGTGGCCGCCAAACTTCCATAATTTTAGAAATATTGTTCGACATTGAAGATGCTAAGGACTGAGATCGAAAAATTCTTAACACACGTTTTTCCATAAAACTTTAAACCCAAGTATTATTTGATTTTTTTATTTTTGATGAAGTTACCTTTGTAAAGCAAGTCAGTTATTATATTTAATGTCAATATAAATAAATATTTTCAACAAAACCCAACTTGGTCCTACAAAAAGTTGGCCAAACAATCAAAGGTCTGCTATCAAACTGATTCCAATCTTATTATTATTAAACAGTACCGGGAGAACTTTTCCGTTGATATAAAACCTGGTTCATGTAGAAGGAATGGTTCACATGATGTTTCTAAAGCCAAAAAATAGAAAGCATTTTCGAAAGACCTCCCAACACATCCAGTAGGAAAGCAGTACTGTTATCTCAGTATTCGGACTATTTGGTACGAAAAGTTAAAGCCAATGCAGGCTTAAAAACATACAAGGCTCAAAAAGTTCCTGACAAAAAACTCTGCTAAAAATGTAGAGGCCAAAGACAGAGCACGAAAATTGAAGTAAAATTTTATACACTGCTGCATAATGGATGATGAAACGTATGTTCTGGCAGATTTTTCGCAACTTCCTGGTCATAAATTGTATGTTGCTGATGCTTGAGGCAATGTTGAAGAAAAGTTTAGGAACCAAAAGCAGACAAAATTTCCCAAAAAGTTCTTGGTATGGCAAGCAATATGCAGTTGCGGCAAAAGAAGCCAAACATTTGTTACAAAGGGCTCTGTAGATACCGAAATTTACATCAAGGAATGTTTACAAAAGAGGATGCTTCCATTCATAAGATTCCTTAATGTGTCCAATTATTTTTGGCCTGATTAGGCATCCTGTCACTATGGTAAGAAAGATCTTGATTGGTACAAGAACAATAATGTGGGTTTTGTACCAAGAGAGGCAAATCCTCTAAACTGCCTGGAGCTAAGGCCAATAGAGAGATATTGAGTTCTTGTTAAAAGAGAATTGAAGAGCATAAAAAAGGTGTCCAAAAGTGTGGTAGATTTTAAACGGAGATGGACTACCTGTTCAAACAAAATGAAAGAAAGATCAATAAAAATTTTAATGGAAGGGTTTCCGGAAAAGGTTCAAAATTTCATCACTAGTGACTAGAACTATAAAAATATATATTTTTGTAAATTCTAATAACTGTAAGTTTAGTGGTTTCATTTATATTAACATATATGTATGTTAAGAATTTTTCGATCTCACTCCTTATGTTCTCTTGTGTAATTCTCCGATCAATGGAGAATTACACAAGAGAACATAAGGAGTGAGATCGAAAAATTCTGTTAAGCATCACCAATTGATCCAATCTCTCTGAATTTTTCAATCATTCTCTTCACAGTTGCTAAAGTTAAATCAATATTCCAACCATATTTAGTACGAAATTTTGGAAACTTTGATTTTTTTTAATGTTGTTCAATCCGTGTTATGCTTCATTTTAACAAAAGCTAAACTGTCAGCTGTCAAACTATTTTTAAGGTTAGGAAGCTTACTTCGCCATTTCCATGTTGTTGTTTTCTTAGTTCCGCACTCCTTGTTTATTATTATTCTTTTTATTTTAAACTTGATTCCAAAAATAAAGAATAAAAAATAGTGTCTTACTGTTTTACTATATTCCAGTTAAAAAGCAATGATGAAAATTTTAAATGTATGACTTCATTTGCCAAGCCAACAGCAACTAATCAATAAATAAATAAAAATAAAGTAAAATAACAAGAAAAAGAAAATAAAATAAAATGCTACAACTACTACAGGCGGCAAATTAAACAGAAACAAAAACAAATACTTTGAGTTCATTGACATGTTTGTAAACAAATTAAAAGGCAGTGAACTGCAGCACTGTGCAGTAGTTTATTTCAGTAAATATGTCGATGCATGAGTAACATGCAGTTCAAACAACAACTAAATGATTTTTTTTTTAGTACATAATTTGTTTTTATTTTTAGTTTTAGTTTTTTGCACCATTGACATGGTCAATCATTAAAAAACAACCACGCAAACAAATTTAAATTGACATTTGTTATTATTGCTGCCTTTAAAGCTTATGACAAACATAAAGTTAGTTTTTTTTTTTTTTTTTTGCTTATTTTATACAATGTTTTGCTAATTTAGTAAAAAAGAAAACTATAAATTTACATTTTAAATTTAAGGGCGCCTGCTTGTCCTCCACCATTATTCCATTAAAGTTTGTTTATATTGTAGTTATAATAAAAAAGGGGGAGCGTTTAAAAAAAATGTATAAAATTGTTCATATTTTTCAATGTTTTAAAGTCAATGTTCATGAAAAATATGTTTAAATGTTGCAAATTTAAAACTTTTTCTTACAAAAAAAAAATAAAAATACTGCGTGCCTCGTTTGTAGCAATGACATTGCCTGCAAATTCCAAAAACAAAATACACAACCAGCCATATAAAAGTAACCCTCAGCTACATAATGAAAAAGACTGCATTAAACTTGGGTGTGATCAGCTACAAAATACTTTTTTTTGTTCATGTTTAAATGTTGCATCGTCTCGCGTTAATGTTGCGGCAGCGGTTCCATCAGTCAATGATAAAGAACCAGCAACATAAAATAAAATATTTATATTTATATATATTTGTTGTTTGTATATGTATGTGTATGTTGCTGTCAAAAGGGAAATACATACAAAAGAAAAAAAAAAACTTGTCAGTTTTTGCAACTTGACAACAGATGACACATCCATACAGTGTAAACGACAAGTAAATGGACACAAAGTCAAGATTTTTTTATATAAATCAGAATTATGACAATCTAAGAGCAAGAAACTTTTCAGCACTTTTTCATGTCATGATCTCATGACATTGTATGCAATAATTTAGGCAAAGAAAGGTGGGAAAAAGTTCAATAAAGTCAAATCAATCCTGGAGTCTTGAAAATCGTACATATATAGATTCTTGACAGTTTGACCCTTTTTATCTTACGCACTTCTCAAATAATGTTTAAAATTACACAAACAAAGATGGGAAAAAGTTCAATAAAGTCAAATCAATCCTGGAGTCTTGAACTTCGTATATAGAATCTTGAAAGACGATGTGTCATATAGATTTGCTATATGTATGAAACCGAAACTTGACAGTAGTCAACCGTTTGACCCTTTTTATCTTACGCACTTCTCAAATAATATTTAAATTAGACAAAGAAAGATGGGAAAAAGTTCAATCAAGTCAACTCAATCCTGGAGTCTTAAACATCGTATATAGAATCTTGAAAGACGATGTGCCATATAGATTTTCTATAACTATTAACCCGAAACTTGACAGTAGTCGTCTGTTTGACCCTCGAACTCTTCAAATAATATTTAAAATCAACACAAATTTGTATATAACTACAACTTACAGATTATTAACTTCACTTTCTTTAAAAAAAATTAATTTTCTTAAGTTTAGAAATATATGTGCAATAAAACATACCTGTAAAGAAAACAAGAAAATAACAAAGATTAGTATTAAAATCATGAAAATAAACTACATATTTAACTAAATAAAATAAACATACAAAGTTATAATACCTAGCAAATGCATGTGAAAATCTTTCTACAAAAAAAAATAAAATAAATTTTTCTCAATTAACTAACGGAGGTAATAACAACAAAATAAACTTTATTACGCAATATGTACGTATGTATGTAATTTGTTTGCTTTTGTTTTTCATTGCAGCTTAAAAACAAAGTCTGGATCATAAAATACAACAAACAAAACCCGTTACTAAATGAGTTTTCAAATAACTAACTGGCAACGGGTCTCTCAAGTCTCAAGCAGCTAACGTATATAAGAAGTTTTAACCAAAATGGAGTATGAACAGCAACAATAACAATAATAAAGATTAACCATAACTTACAATAACAAAATATTGCTTGGAAAATTAATAAACTGCATACATATGTATGAAGAAAACAACAACAGCAACAGCAACATGAGAATAGAGCAATAAAAATACAGTAAATAAGAAAAAAAAAAAAGCGAAAATAATATGGAAGATGAGGAAAACTGAGAGAGAGAGAGAGACTTAACAAACAATAAGTGTTCATGTTGTTCTTGTTGTTGATGACTAGAATTTATTTTGCATTTAGCGGTTGTTGTTATTGTTGCTTTAGTGGAATTTTTAAAGCTGAACTTAATTTATTAAGAAACACAGCAACAAATTTACCAATTTTTCTTAAATTAATGTTTAAAATTAAATAACAAAATTTTTATATTTAATACAATAGCCATAGACAATAACAATAAATATTTTAGCTTATGACTGCTGTCGTTGCAGCATTAAAATAAAAAAACCGTTTAAAAATGGAGAAAAGTTAGTTGTGACAAAATGTAGCACCTAACTCAGGGTTGGAAAAAAAACTGTAAACATGCATAGATTTTTCTATAGAAAAAACAGTTGTACACAAATTTGTTTATAAGAAAAACTATTATAACAAAATTTCTTTAAGAAAAAACTGTCATAAATTTTCTCCAGATAAAACGGTTATACATGCGATTTTCAGTACAAAAAGCTGTTACACAGAGAATTTTCCATTGAAAAAAACTGTTAAACAGAAAATGTTTTATAAAAAAATCAGTTACACACACATTTTTCTATAGAAAAACAGTTTTATATAAAAATCTGCTATATAAAAATGTTTGTATAGAAAAAGTGTTATATGTACACAAAATGTTCCATAGAAAAAACAGTTATACTGTTATACACAAAATATTCTATAAAAAACCAGTTTTACACATAATCTTCTATAGTAACAACAGTTGTACACGAATTCTGTAGAAAAACTATTATAAAAAATTGTTCTATAGAAAAAAGTGTAACACAGAATTGATTTTATAGAAAAATAAACTGTTATACGCAATATTTTCTATAGAAAAAACTGTTATACACAAGTTTGTTTGTATAAAACATGTGTGTGAAGATAAATATGCCGCGTTAAATATGTTTCAAAGTAACAGCTTACCTTATTACATATTGGACTCCAAAGTTAAATATGTTATGACGTAACGACATATTTAACTATTGCATACATGTTTCAATATGTTAATTATATTGTTACGAATTTGCAATAGCGATTTGAATTTAACGGTCTGTAACGACTGCATGCAGGATTCATTATGTTTATAAACACGTCCATCAGTAGAAGCTTCTACTTATCAACAATGTTGATAGCATGCGGTTATTAGCATTGTTTATAAGTATGGCAACACTAAATGTTTAGGCTGCTAACATTGACATCGAAAGCTCTAGAATTCGAACATACTAGTTTGACCGTTAAGAGTATTGTAGAAGATTCACGAAAGATGGCGCGTGTATAAATACTGGACGAGGCTGCAGTCGTGAGTGGAGTTGATCATATGTGCTGTTAGAGCTAACATCAACTGCCTTGTACATATAAGTTTGTACATTCTAAAGTGTGTGTGCATTTCTGCGAATTGATAAACGTGACTATTTGAACTGTTGTTGTTGTACATTTTAAATAAATAAAGAGTTGTTACAATTTTAAACTACTAAACGGCTTTTATTTGCAATCAAAATTATCCTGTTTATTTAAAGGAAATAAACCACGTTTTTAAAAGGTAAAAACGTAACAATATTTTAGTAGCATTTGACAAAAATTAAAAAAAAAAAAATATTTTAAAATAATGAAAGAATTAATGTAAATTTAAATTTTAATAAAAATAATGTAACATTGTGTAAATTTCTAAATTCAATTACAATTGAATCAACAAAAGCTAAGCCTTGACTATAAAGTCACCCTGTATAAAAACAATTTGGAATGGAATTGTGGGGTACTGCTAGTAATACCAGTATTGATCTTAGGACCATGACGGGCGCACGATGGTTCATAAGAAATGAAAACATCCACAGAGATCTAGAAGTACCATTGGTAAAGGATGAGTTTAAAAAAGTCCGTGAGAAATACATTAAAAAGTTACAAAGCCACCCGAACCCGCTTGCTAGACTTATAGCACAGAGCCAAACGCAGACGAGTCTTCGTAGAGCTTATCAGCAAATTGCCAATAAATATGCTCTCGTTAGGGAGTAATTAGATTTAATTTTAGTTATAAGATTTGAATATGCAGGTTCAATAAATAAATGAAAAGTAAAAAAAAAAAAAATACAACTGAATATAACCTTTCTGTGAAAGATTTTTTGGGTATTTGGACAAATGCTTCTCTGTCATTCATATGAACCACACTCTATCAGACGCTATAACACATTTGTGAGATTTTAAAAAAAAATTTGGAAAATTTAACTTTGAGAAATTCATAGATTTTCTGAGGAATTTTGGACAAAGAGAATCACTCATATGGACCATATGGAAAATTAAGCCAATGGACCACTCTATCAGACGCTATAACTTATTTGTCTAAATTGTGCTTGTGAGATTTAAAATTTTTTTTTTTTTTGAAAATTTAACTTTGAGAAATTCATCGATTCTCTGAGGGATTTTGGACATTATTTCATTATTTTAAAAAAAATTTTGAAAATTTAATTCAAATTTTTTAAAATTTTTCTATTGAAAAATACTGTTACACAAAATTTTGAACAGGAAATTTCGGCTGTGCCGAATCTTATATACCTTTTACCAAATTATACTTTAAAATAGAAATTTTAAATATTTTTAGGTAAACAAAATTAATTTTTTTTATAAATTTTTTTCCAAAAATTTTTTTTTTTAATTTTTTTTTCAATTTTGTTTTTAGTGTTTAAATTTTTTATTTATTTGTGAAAAAAAATTTTGGAAAAAAAAGTTTTTGATAAAAAAAAATTCGGGTTAAAAAATAAAAAATATTTTTACTTACTATAGCCATATATACATGGTTGCAATGGACTTTGAAATATCTATCATTAGATATCCATATTGTCTATATTAATGACTTAGTAAAGCAGATATAGATCGAAAATAGGCAACAAATCGAGGTTGTCCCAGTTTTTTCCTTATATTTCAGCCATTTGAGGGCCGATTGTCTAGATAAATAAAATAGCAACCGAGCCGGAAGAATTCCCGATATATTGATGAATGAATCATGTTTGTAAGTTATTTGGGGGTTAAGGTAAGTTGATTTCAATATACAGATGGACGGTCGCAAATGAAAAATGTAGAAATTACAAACGGGGTGACAAACTAATACCCTTGTGAAGGGTATAAAAACAGAAAATTTTTGGAATTTATCAAATGAGACGCGGGAGTATTACGGTTCTTATGAATAATGAAATAGTATCGAAAAATTAAAATCATATCAACTTTCCATCCCTGACTTATCTATATAAGTTTCTTGGGATTGTGATAGAGAGAGAGAGAGGAAACCCGTAGAATAATGCAGATATGAAAGAAATTCTCACACACAATGATGCAAATAATGTGAAGTTTTAATGTGAATTTTATAGCCATACAGTTGTGATTAAAATGTTAGTTAAAATCTATTGGACATTTGATATTTTTCTGGGTATAAGTGTTTACGTCGCTATTTTTGATAGAAAATGTTTTATTTTAATAACAATTCTATGATGGGGAAAAATACTTTTCCAATCGTTATTAAATTTTTTTTTTTTCAAACTGTAGTGCAAAGTTTATCTTTCAAGTTTAATATTTAAGTACATATACTTTTGTTTTGCCCTCTTCTGTCTTCTGCAAGATTTGTACAATCGTTAAAACGTGAACATTAAATCAGATAATAAAGTAGTTAAAACTCATAAGAGTAAAAAGAAAAATATGGAATGCGTTGCATGTTATGGAAATGCTAGTAAAGAATTTTACTTTTAACTGGTTTCTCTGCTTTTAGCCATTTAATCGGGACATTTAATGAATTAAAATAGAAAATGTGTCAATTTTGTAGTGAAAACTATAGTTTTAATATAAAGACAAATTAAAAAAAAGATCTATAGTCTGTAAAGAATTGAAACACTTCTTAACAAATCACATTTTTATTACTACAAATCTACAAGCAAGTGCCCAATTCACTGATCTATAGATTATATTTTTAAACACTTCTCAACTTTTTATTTGATTTTCTGAAAATAAATGACCTTGAATGTCTTGTAATAGAGAATTCTTTAAGAAGTTGTATGAAAAGTGATTAAAAATTGTCATAAAAAATAATTATTTCATTACACTTAGGACACATATTCCGAGATCTCTGTGTTACGTTCATTTCTTCATATGGTAAATTGCAAATTCTACTTCCTTTTTTGGTTCTTTGGAAGTTATTTTTACTGGGCAGTAGTAAATAATTGATTTGAGTACTAGGAAATTTATGAAAGTTTCTGATCTTTGGCCTTTTTATCATGTTATTTTTTTTTGGTTTGTCATCATTTTGGCTCTTGTTAATTTGAAAGATATTTTGAACCTTATAAGGCTTTTTGAAATGTTATACCCATCTATTTAAAACTGTTAGTAAGTTTATTTCCATTTTGATTATGGCACTGGCTTTTATTTTACAAACACTAAAAAATACTTACCCAAAAATCTTGAAACATGATCACTTTCTTTCTTTCCGTCATACGTTGTTAGTGGCGTTAAACCGTTTACCAAAAATTATTAAACTGCTACAAAACTTGGTTATAAAGAAATTTATGAAATCAAAAAAAAAAAAAAAAACGAACACCTGCCAACAAAGACACCATAAATTACATTACAGTATTTCCTTTTATACCAACGAAATGCAATTATTTAAACACTAAGAATTATAAAAATTCCATATAAAACATAAAACTGGTCAAGAAAGTATTGTACAAACAATTAACTTGAAACAAAAAAAAAAAAAAAATAAAAAAATAATTGGAACGTACTCGTAGAACTTTAATAAATTTAGACACAAACACTTTAATGGAACGTGTGCGGTGCGGTAGGTAAATGTAATAAAATGCAATTAAATTGTCTTGTTCTGTAACTTCTGAATTACTTACGGAAACTAAAAGTTAAACCACACACCAAAAATGCATCTTGAAAATCGTCGTCTGTATGAAAGATACGACAAAAAGCAGTCGATTTAATGCACTTATCATGAGCGACAACGATTGTTTATTCTGTAAACGTTTTCTTTTATTTTTGTAAAACATTTTTTTTTTTTTGCCCTAAAAAGTTAAAATATTTATCAGCGTCTGCTTAAAAAAATGCATTAATGCTTGCTTACTTACTTACATATTTGGATAAATATGTTTGTTATCTTACAATTGTGGCGACAAAACTGCAGACCACAAGGTTGATAAAAAGAGTTTCTTATTATAAGTAATATTATTAAAAAAAAGGGGGTTTTCCCTAATTTTGTTGGGGTTTTGTGACTAATTTCCAAACGACCTCCATTAATTAGTGTATTATTAGGCAAGAGTGGTTATAACAGATTTTTATTTAAAAAAATTAATGTATAACAGTTTTTTCTATAGGAAAAATTGTGTATAACAGTTTTTTTTTGCCGGAAAAAAATTTTTTAACAACTTTTTCTATCATAAAAATTGTGTATAACAGTTTCTTCTATAATAAAAATCTATATAACAGTTTTCTCTATAAAAAAATATCTGTATAACACTTTTGTGTATAACAGTTTTTTTCTATAGAAAAATTTTGGTATAACAGATTTTTCTACACAAAAATTGTGTTCCCTCTACAATAAAAACGTATATAACAGTTTTCTTTATAAAAAAATGTTTGTATAACAGTTTTCTCTATAAAAATTTTGTGTGTAACAGTTTTTTCTTAGAAAAATTTGTGTATAACAGTTTTGTCTATAGAAAATGGTGTATAACAGTTTGTTTTTGCAGAAAAAATTCTGTATAACAAATTTTTCTGTCAAAAAATTCTGTATAACAGTTTCATTTAAAATAAAAAAGTGTATAATAGTTTTCTTTACAGAAAAATTTGTGTATAACAGTTTTCTCAATAGAAACCTTGGTGTATAACAGTTTTTTTTTCCGGAAAAATGTTTGTATAACAAATTTGTCTATCAAAAATGTCTGTATAACAGTTTTTTCTATAGAAATCTTGGTGTAAAACATTTTTTTTTTTCCTGAAAAATATTTGTATGTATAACAGATTTTTCTATAAAAAAATTATGTATAACAGTTTTCTCTATAATAAAAATGTATATAACAGTTTTCTCTATAAAAAATGTTTGTATAACAGTTTTTTTGTATAGAAAATTTTGTGTATAACAGTTTTTTCTATAAAAAAATTTGTATATAACAGTTTTTTTTGCAGAAAAAATTCTGTATAACAAATTTTTCTATCAAAAAAATTGTGTATAACAGTTTCCTCTGTAATAAAAAAGTGTATAATGGTTTTCTTTACAGAAAAATTTGTGTATAACAGTTTTCTCTATAGAAATCTTGGTGTATAACAGTTTTTTTTTCTTGCGGAAAAATGTTTGTATAACAAATTTTTCTATCAAAAAATTTGTGTATAACAGTTTCCCCTATAATAAAAATGTATATAACAGTTTTCTCTATAAAAAATTTCTGTATAACAGTTTTGTGTATAACAGATTTTCTATAGA
Source organism: Calliphora vomitoria (assembly GCA_942486065.2). NCBI lineage: Eukaryota > Metazoa > Arthropoda > Insecta > Diptera > Calliphoridae > Calliphora > Calliphora vomitoria. Next base: position 30,177,578 of record OW818031.2, on the reverse strand, counting down.
AATCTTGGTGTAAAACAGTTTTTGCTGAAAAATATTTGTATGTATAAGAGATTTTTCTATAAAAAAATTGTGTATAACAGTTTCCTCTATAATAAAAATGCATATAACAGTTTTCTCTAAAAAAAAGTTTGTATAACAGTTTTTTTTCTATAGAAAAATTTGTGTATAACAGTTTTTTCTATAGAAAAATTTGTGTATAACAGTTTTTTTTGCAGAAAAAATTCTGTATAAGAAAAATTGTGTATAACAGTTTCCTTTAAAATAAAAAAGTGTATAATAGCTTTCATTATAGAAAAATTTATGGAGAACTGTTTTCTCTATATAAATCTTGGTGTATAAAAGTTATTTTTTTGCAGAAAAATGTTTGAATAACAAATTTTTCTATCAAAGAAATTGTGTATAGCAGTTTCAAAATAATAAAAATGCATATAACAGTTTTCTATATAAAAAATATCTGTATTACAGTTTTCTCTATAGAAAATTTTGTGTATAGCAGTTTTTTATATAGAAAAATTGGTGTGTAACAGATTTTTCTATGGAAAAATTGGTGTATAACAGTTTTTTTGCTGAAAAATGTTTGTATAACAGATTTTTCTATAAAACAAATTGTGTATAACAGTTTCCTCTATAATTAAAATGTGTATAACAGTTTTCTCTATAAAAAAAAATTTTGTATAACAGTTTTCTCTATAGAAAATTTTATGTATAACAGTTTTTTCTAAAGAAAAATTTGTGTATAACAGTTTTATCTATAGGAAAATTGGTGTATAACAGTTTACTCTATAATACAAATGTATATAAGAGTTTTCTCTATAAACAAATTTTTGTATAACAGTTTTCTCTATAGAAAATTTTGTGTATAACAGTTTTTTCTATAGAAAAATTTGTGTATAACAGTCTTTTTGCTGAAAAATTTATGTATAACGTATTTTTCTATAAAAAAATTGTGTATAACAGTTTTCTCTATAGAAAAATTTGTGTATAACAGTTTTTTCTATAAAAACATTTGTGTGTAATAGTTATTCCTATATAAACATTTTGTATAACAGTTTTCTCTATACAAAAATGTCTTCCAAAGACACTCATTTATAGAGAAGTTTGGTTAGATGTTGGCCTAAAATAACGTTTTCGTTTAAGTTATTTGAAACATATCAAATAGGAAATTGGATTTGTCTGATTTCCATTTTCTGTAGCCAGAAGTTCCTAAACTGAACAAAGATTTAAAAATAAAAAATAAACTCCCCAGGCAAATTCTTAATTATATTTTAAAATATGTATGCTTTTGGTAACAAATTCCCCGAAAACCAGTTAAATGAAATTACACTCATATAAAAAAAAAACTCATTAACACAGCAACATCTAACAAAAAAAAATCAAAAACAATTAGAGAGAATTCTTTTAGTCTTTCACTTTCCAGAATGAAGTAAAATGAAGCCACAGACATTTATCATTAAAATAAATTTACAAAATAAAAACAATTTAATGACAACAATGAAAATGAAATGTGGTTAAAAGGTTTGAGAAAATCTTTAAATAAAAAACAATGTTAAATAAAAAAAATAAAAAAACAAGAAAAGTTGTAGTTAGATTTAAAATATGTACTAGTGGGCTGGCAACCAAAACTTTTACAAGTTGCAACAAGTGATCTTGCTGATCATGGGAGTAACACAGTGACAGCGAAAGAAAGAAATAAAAACCAGAATGAGAACATGGGCAAGAAAAAAACCAAGTATCAAACCATAAGATATAATAAGTAAATGTACGACAGAAATAGAAATTAAAATTAAACATGGAGTACAAAAAAAAAAAAAAACTGCAGAAACTACTTGTTAAGGAAATATATTTTTATTACAAAAGAATAAGAAAAAAAAAATCCACAAGAAAACCAAACAAGATAAAAATAATTGCAATGTGATTGCCGAGAGACAGAGTTTTGAAAGAGTGAATTAATAATGTGATATTGTAAGAAAGGGTTTAGATATTTGCTACAGAAAAGTGTGTGAAAAATACACTTTTCTTTAGAAAAGCGTTTGCCAAAAGTACTAGTCTGTATATAATTGGCTTCTTAAGATAGTTATCAATACAAAACTGTCTTCCTCAGACACTCCCATAACTTTCTTCCAAAGACACTCTTCTATATAAAACTATCTTTCACAAAGTCTTCGAACCACACTCATCTATAGAAACGAGTCTTCTAAAGACAATCATCTATACAAAACTGTCTCCCAAAGACACTCCCATTACTTTCTTCCAAGGACTATAAAAAAATGTCTTCCAGATACTTATCTATAGAAAAGTCTCTTCCAAAGACACTCATCTATTGATATCTGTCTTCCAGAGACACTTATCTACGAAAATTATATCCCAAAGACACTCATCTATACACAACTGTCTTCCAAAGACACCCTTCTATATAAAACTATCTATCACAAAGTCTTCGAACGACACTCATCTATTGAAACAAGTCTCCCAAAGACATTCATCTATAGAAGAGTGTATTCCACAGACACTATTTTTTAAAAAAGTGTTTCTCAGGACACAATTTCATAGAAAAGTGTCTTAGGACACAATTCTATAGAAAAGTTTCTCCCAAAGACACTCATCTAAAGAAAAGTGTTTTCCACAGACTGTTTTTTTGTAGATGAGTGTCTTCTATCTATAGAAAAGTCCCTGGCAAATACATTTCATTAACGAATTCTTTTACCAACTGTCAAATTAAGAGTTTGACATCCAACCACACAATTGTTGTAACTATAAGTGTTTCTCTGAGTTTGCTCCTTCTCAAGAAGAAAAACAAGAAACGGAAATGCAAAAAAAAAAGAAATACAAAAATAAAACTCTAAACAAAAACAAACAAAAAAAACAACATCAAAATGAGATAAAAAATATAATAATACAGTCAAGTATAAAAAAAGCAACAACAAAAAAATCATACAAAAACAACAACAATTACACCACATTTGGCATAAAGGAATTATACAAAAAAAAATTACAAAATTCAAACAGGGAAACTGACTGTAACAAAAGCTTAAAACTGTTGAAATAGATCTCGTGAAAAACAAAAAAAAACAAAAACAAATTAAAACAAAAGTTACTATGTTACTAAGGCTTTTTTTGAGCTGACACAAACATAGAGACAGAGGCAAGCAGGCGAGCAGTCAGTCAGTCATTCATTCAGCCAGATTGTTGGTTTGACTGCTAATAAAATAGATTGAGGCTGGTCGAATCATTGCAGGTATTTGTCTTGTCATTGGGGTACAAATGATTTGGCTGGAAATTTCTGGTCCGTTTGTCTTTCTCTCAGTTTGAAGCAAATGTATTATTAGTCAGTTTAACAGCCAGTGTTGAAATTACTGACTGGTTTGTTGCATTTTGCTCGGCAAAGTTGTTGCAGGCGATGGTTGGTTGCCTGTTGTTTGTTATTGTTAGTCGTAGTAGTTTAGCAAAGTAGTGTGACCCATTACAAAGGCGTTGTTTTATTTCTATGATGATGTTGTTGTTGTTGTTGTTGCATGCCACACTAACACAAACAACAACATGCCTGTGAATTCCCAGTAGTTTGACTTCTTTTGGTCGACCAAACATCAGAATGTGGCTGGTTTATGTCCAAGCAAAAGCAAAAACAACAACAACAGCAGCATTTACAACATTGCTACAAAATGTAATGAAAATATGGCCAAGGAAATACCTGCATATGAAATTTCTAGTTATAAATATGCGCTGCAAAGGCATACCTCAAAAATATACGGCTAATTTAGCGATTTTATTGCTCACAACTTTTAATAATCATAATTTCTAATAAAACTTCCGTCCAAGACTCTATTCTATAGAAAAGTGTGTGACAAAGACACTATTTCTATAGAAAAGTGTCTGTCAAAGACACTATTTCTATAGAAAAGTGTCTTTGGAAGACACTATTTCTATAGAAAAGTGTCTTTGGAAGATACTGTCTTTGGAAGACACTATTTCTATAGAAAAGTGTCTTTGGAAGACACTATTTCTATAGAAAATTGTCTTTGGAAGATACTATTTCTATAGAAAATTGTCTTTGGAAGATACTGTCTTTGGAAGACACTATTCTATAGAAAAGTGTCTTTGGAAGACACTATTTCTATAGAAGGCACTATTTCTATAGAAAAGTGTCTTTGGAAGACACTATTTCTATAGAAAAGTGTCTTTGGAAGATACTGTCTTTGGAAGACACTATTCTATAGAAAAGTGTCTTTGGAAGACACTATTTCTATAGAAAAGTGTCTTTGGAAGATACTGTCTTTGGAAGACACTATTCTATAGAAAAGTGTGTTTGGAAGGCACTATTTCTATAGAAAAGTGTCTTTGGAAGATACTGTCTTTGGAAGACACTATTCTATAGAAAAGTGTCTTTGGAAGACACTATTTCTATAGAAAAGTGTCTTTGGAAGGCACTATTTCTATAGAAGTGTCTTTGGAAGACACTATTTCTATAGAAAAGTGTCTTTGGAAGACACTATTTCTATAGAAAAGTGTCTTTGGAAGATACTGTCTTTGGAAGACACTATTCTATAGAAAAGTGTCTTTGGAAGACACTATTTCTATAGAAAAGTGTGTTTGGAAGACACTATTTCTATAGAAAAGTGTCTGTCAAAGACACTATTTCTATAGAAAAGTGTCTGTCAAAGACACTATTTCTATAGAAAAGTGTCTTTGGAAGACACTATTCTATAGAAAAGTGTCTTTGGAAGATACTATTCTATAGAAAAGTGTCTTTGGAAGATACTGTCTTTGGAAGGCACTATTCTATAGAAAAGACACTATTTCTATAGAAAAGTGTCTTTGGAAGACACTATTCTATAGAAAAGTGTCTTTGGAAGGCACTATTTCTATAGAAAAGTGTCTTTGGAAGACACTATTTCTATAGAAAAGTGTCTTTGGAAGACACTATTTCTATAGAAAAGTGTCTTTGGAAGACACTATTTCTATAGAAAAGTGTCTTTGGAAGACACTATTTCTATAGAAAAGTGTCTTTGGAAGACACTATTTCTATAGAAAAGTGTCTTTGGAAGACACTATTTCTATAGAAAAGTGTCTTTGGAAGACACTATTTCTATAGAAAAGTGTCTTTGGAAGAATTGTCTTTGGAAGACACTATTCTATAGAAAAGTGTCTTTGGAAGACACTATTTCTATAGAAAAGTGTCTTTGGAAGATACTGTCTTTGGAAGACACTATTTCTATAGAAAAGTGTCTTTGGAAGACACTATTTCTATAGAAAAGTGTCTTTGGAAGATACTGTCTTTGGAAGACACCATTTCTATAGAAAAGTGTCTTTGGAAGACACTATTTCTATAGAAAAGTGTCTTTGGAAGATACTGTCTTTGGAAGACACTATTTCTATAGAAAAGTGTCTTTGGAAGACACTATTTCTATAGAAAAGTGTCTTTGGAAGACACTATTTCTATAGAAAAGTGTCTTTGGAAGACACTATTTCTATAGAAAAGTGTCTTTGGAAGACACTATTTCTATAGAAAAGTGTCTTTGGAAGACACTATTTCTATAGAAAAGTGTCTTTGGAAGACACTATTTTTATAGAAAAGTGTCTTTGGAAGAACTGTCGTTGGAAGACACTATTCTATAGAAAAGTGTTTTTGGAAGACACTATTTCTATAGAAAAGTGTCTTTGGAAGATACTGTCTTTGGAAGACACTATTCTATAGAAAAGTGTCTTTGGAAGACACTATTTCTATAGAAAAGTGTCTTTGGAAGGCACTATTTCTATAGAAGTGTCTTTGGAAGACACTATTTCTATAGAAAAGTGTCTTTGGAAGACACTATTTCTATAGAAAAGTGTCTTTGGAAGATACTGTCTTTGGAAGACACTATTCTATAGAAAAGTGTCTTTGGAAGACACTATTTCTATAGAAAAGTGTCTTTGGAAGGCACTATTTCTATAGAAGTGTCTTTGGAAGACACTATTTCTATAGAAAAGTGTCTTTGGAAGATACTGTCTTTGGAAGACACTATTCTATAGAAAAGTGTCTTTGGAAGACACTATTTCTATAGAAAAGTGTGTTTGGAAGACACTATTTCTATAGAAAAGTGTCTGTCAAAGACACTATTTCTATAGAAAAGTGTCTTTGGAAGACACTATTCTATAGAAAAGTGTCTTTGGAAGATACTATTCTATAGAAAAGTGTCTTTGGAAGATACTGTCTTTGGAAGGCACTATTCTATAGAAAAGACACTATTTCTATAGAAAAGTGTCTGTCAAAGACACTATTTCTATAGAAAAGTGTCTGTCAAAGACACTATTTCTATAGAAAAGTATCTTCCAAAGACTGTATTCCATAGAAAAGTGTCTGTCAAAGACACTATTATTACTATTTAAAAAAACGGACTTCATCTTTACAATTCCATTGTTTCTGTTTTACAAAACTGCTTTAATTTCCAGTTAATAAAAACTGACAACACTGTTTTCAGCAGCAAAACTTGAAATTGTTTAAACGAGTGTTAATTATTTATTTTATTTTTTTCAATTTATCCCCAGTTTACATGAAATTCTCAACAAGAAATTTTTCATTAAACAAAACTTATAGAAAAAAATTAAATCCATGTAAACTAGTAAAAGCAGTTGAAAATTTAGAAAATGTATGTAGCAAACAGAGAGGAAAAAAAAACAAGTACAAAATAAAAGTTAATTAAAGACTGACTTCTCATAATAAAACGTATTGAAATTTTTATTTTTTTCAATAAACCAGTGCATGGCATAACCAGTACAACCCACATTACTAAATGTATTGTAATGTTTCAGAAAACGGAAATTCGGATAATGTTTTTGATGTACAATCTCCAATTTGTTTACCTTTTGCAAACATTACTGTTGTGTACATCTGAATAGTCTCTATCGTGTTCGAGCTTTGTTGGCTATGAGTGCCGACCACTGCTATAAATACAACGCTGCTCAGCAGCAGGTAAATTTATTAATTTTTTTACAAATAGTTTTTTGTTTAAAATTGTTCAATTATAATTTGAAAAAATGTGTATTTACAAGAGAATTATACATGAATTAAGTACCACTTGATGTTTAGCGAACAAAGCAAATCTGTCATAGGATTGTTAGTTGGCTAGATTATTAGTTGAATTGTAATTAGAGGCAGCTGGATATGAAATTAATATGAGAATGAAATGATACAAGTAGAAATATTTTGAAATTTACAAAAGTTAGTATAAAATTAATAACTAAAGATTCGAAAGGTGGTAACTTTTGGCATATTGTGTTTAAATTTTACATTTTAAAAGCCTAACTCCTGCTCTATTACTCTTGCAAAATTGTTACAGATTTATAAAATGAGAATCTCTTTAAAATCTCTGCTTTATAAAATGTTATTTTCATAAATTAGAACACAAGTTTTCAAGGTTTTATTTTAGACTTTTCAAACCTTAAACGCCCTGGACACCATCCACATGTTTGATGTATGGTAGAAAAATGTGTTATTTTGCTTTTTCGAGCATTTATTTACTTTAAAAATTAGTTCCAACTTATCAATTCAAATTAGAACAATTTAGTATTTATTTATTATATAAATTTATACAGACTTTAATGGAAAAGGAAATTATTGTAGATACGAGAGAGAAGAACATGCATTAAAGTATAAGAACATGAAGCAAATAATTAAATAAAGAACTTACTTATATATTGATATAAATTTTAAATGTGTCATACTCGATTTATCAGAAAATAAATACAAATATAAAGTAGAGAAGAGAAAAAAAAGTACAAGTAAAAATATTTATTCTAGAAAACAAATAAACTTTTATAACACATTAGGTGGTCGTCTATTAAATAGTCAGATTATAAATCATGATCAAAATCTTAGTAATTGAAAAAAAGGTTCTAAATTTAACTATTAATTAAAAAGGTTTTAAAAGTTTTAAAAAAGAGACTGAAAACCCAGCAAACTTGATTTCAAATTGAAAACCTTTTCTAAACGTTGGCAAAAAGAGAGACTAAAAAGGGTTGTATTTCTCAAGCTTTAAGAAAGGTTTCAGATTTCATTTGTTTGTGTGTTTGCTGGGTTAAAACAGTCATGTATTCGTACCAGGGAAGGGAAGCTTTTTTTTCAAATATTTACAATAGAAACTACAATAATGAGCTATGACCTTTTCCCATCTTTCTGGCAACATATGGATTCCGTACCAAAAGAACAGCTCATATTTTGAGACTAAAGCTACGTACACACGGTTGTCAGATTGTAAAATATTGTCAGAAAAATGCCAACAACCGTGTGAACTTACAACTTTTTTTCTTACAACGTTGTCAGAAAAAGTATTGTCAGTACATTGTAAGACAATACTATTGTCAGACATCTGACAATCGTGTAAACACCTTACGTTGCCATTGCCAGATCATTGTAAGACCATTGTCAGAAACTTTTTATGGTCATATGTGCGAAGTTTATGCATCTCACAATGGCATCATTGTCAGATAAATTATTTCTATTGGCAACACTGTGCATATGAATTTAAAATAAACAAAAGTGAAGCAACCGTGTGAACTGACAATTTTTGTTGGCAGATAAATTTATTGTTTGACAATTGTCTGACAATCAAATTGTAAGGATTTCTTACATTCGTTTAAACTGACAACTTACCTTTTGCTAATAATATTTCATTGGCAGTACATTGCGAGCACATTGCCAGATCTGACAACATTGTAAAATCTGACAACCGTGTGTACCTAGCTTAAGAACGAATCGGATACTAAATAATAGTTGGACGGCACAAGGGCTGGACTATAAAGCGGGAGAGGCAAAACTTCCCAACCACTTTCTTCTAAATAGTTTTTTACAGGTATTGCAACATGTGGCCGAGCATTGTCATGATGGAATATTACGGTTTGATGTCTGGCCGCATATTCTGGTATTTTTTTGGACAATGCTCACTTCAACCGAATCAGTTGCCTTCGCTACAGGTTCCCTGTGATGGTCTGGTCAGATTTCAGCAGCTCATAATAGATAGCACCCAATACAATTTTTCCTACAGAAAATACTGTTATACACAAATTTTTCTATAGAAAAAACTGTTGTACACCCAATTTTGAATAGGAAATGTTCTATAAATATGGCTTTTTAAATAAAATACTGTTACAAATGTGCTAACATTAACATCGAAAGCTCTAGAATTCGAAAGTACTAGTTTATCCGTTGAGATCATTGTAGAAGATTCACGATAGATGGCGTGTGTATAAATAGTGGCAGAGCTGGCAGTCGTGAGTAGAGTTGATAATTGTCGCTGTTAGATTTAACATCAACTGTGAGTTTGTACATTATAAATTATGTGTGCATTTCTGTGAATTGATAAAAGTGTATAAAGACACTGAGTGAATATTTGAAATGTTGTTGGTGTACATTTAAATCAGCGAAAGGCAGACTTACACCACTACAGTTTTTAGATATTGTAGTTGTATGAGTTGAGTAAAAAGTTGAGAAAAAAACAAAAACAATAACTGAAATAAACAAGCATAAAAGCGAAAAGCGTAAAACATCCTGCTTCTATCAATTCTCATGCGAGACTGACTGGTTTTGATTGTTTTTATACAATGTGTGTGCTTGCGTACATGTGAAAACAAAAACAAGAGAGCTCATTTGAGAGCTCACTGCGTTTCGCTGATTTAAATAAATAAAGAGTTGTTACAAAATTTTAAACTACTAAAACTGCATTTTATTTGCAATCAAAAGTATCCGTTTTATTTAAAGGAAATAAAACCCGTTTTTAAAAGGTAAAAACGTAACAATACATACTGAAATTTGTTTAAAAGTATCAATTAAGTCACGGCATTAATTTTTTCCGTACTTTAATATGTAAAATAGTATCAAAAAATATACGATCGTTTTAACATTTCCATCCCTGATCTGCTGTAATACTATTAAATACACACGCACACACACCCAGCAAGATACAATTTCATGAGAATTTTATCATTAAAAATACAAAATATAAAGAAATACAAATAAAATACATAGAAAAACTACCAACAACTGAGCTGTAAGTAGTTGTAGTAACTTCCGCAAAATGTTTCTGTGGTTTTTGTTTTTATTGTTGTTTTCTCAATAATTATATTCAATTTACACTGACAGAAACTATATTAAAGAGATAATTTTCAATTCAATATCATTATAAGGATAAATTTCATTAAAATTTACACATTTTTCACGAGTTTCAATAAAATCCATCAATAAATACTTAATATTTCTTGATATTTTTATGAAAAAAAAAATGTTGACCTTTGACCTCAAACAAATTCAACAAATGTTTACTTATACATAATCTTTTCAACTGAGTAAATATTTTTCTTAACCCTCTAACCCGCAAGAGTGCCTCAAGGCATGCATTACAAAACACCAATTATCTCAAAAAGTAATTTTAATTTTGTTTTTTTAATTTAACGGTGACTTTAGTTACAGATTTGTTAACATTTCCCCCGAAGGTCGAAATGCATTCTGACTTTTAGTTTTTGTTCTGTCAGCTGTTTTGTAAGCGATGTCATAATTTTAGCACGTGAAATTTTGCGTGCTAAAATTCTTCTTTAAGTCTATGAATTTGTAAATGTTAAACAATTAACAAAAAGTGTGTTGAGAACGCAAAAACTAAGGCGTGCCCCAGGGCACTGTTGCGGGTTGCGGCTAAATTTATCGGCGTGTTATATTGTATTGTTTTTTACTTTTTTGTTATATTATTTGTTGTATAAAAAAATGAAGGATGGATTAAATTAACTCATGATCAGTTGGTATTCCACAAGAAGATCCACAGCCTGGAAGTTCTAAAGTAGGCGAAAAAGAAAAACATCCAGTTAATGACGTCCGTTATGACAATATTGACCACTTTCCAATCTGGTTAGGTAAAAAAGATGATGAAAACTATGCAAAAAGTATGTTTGCTCAAAATGCGATCTTCATTTATGCTTCTCAAATGCTAAAAATTCTTTTTATTAGTATCATGAAGAATTTAAAACATATTTTCTTACTTTTTGTAAGAAATATAATAAAATCGTATCATAATTAATATTTACATCTTATTGTTTTTTCACCTAAACCGGCAACAATGCCCTGAGGCACTCTTCAGCTTTGTGCACCTGGTTCCTAAACTTAATTTGCAAATTAGTTTCTGATGGCTATTCTGAGTTTTAAACAAAATTATTCGACAACTTTTTTTTTAGCTTTTCAAAGTTTTCGGGTTAGAGGGTTAAGTTACATCAAAATCCTTCAAAAAAACTTGATATATCGTTAGGGGTGGTTAGCCTTTAACCCCAGCTAAGAAAGAGTTAAACTAGGCTGATATTTAGTTAGATTTTTGCAAAACCCCAATATATTCAAACATTTTGATCTCTAAATCCCGTCTGCAAAAGAATTAAAGCATTTATAATAGTATTCTTACTCCAAATGCATTAAGAAAGCTAATTATTACTAAAAATGTATGTTTTTATTTGAGAAAATATCTATTTTTCTCAAATATTAGCAAAGTCATGCAAAAATTAATTCATATTTCGTTTTATTTAAACAAAAAAAATATATATATATTCAAAAATGTTGACCTTTGACCCCAGCTAAATTCATCAACTTTTTACATATACCTAATCTTTACAACTAAATAAATAATTTTCTCGTTTCATCAAAACCCTGCAGTAAATACTTATTTTTTTTATAAAAATCGGGAATCTTAAAAATGTTGACCTTTGACCCCGGCTGTGAAAAAATGAAAAGTTGCCAGATTTTGCTCAAATATTTGAGTATTTATATTGTTTTATGATGTGGCTCATAATATTTTAAAATAGTTTTATTTTTATCTAAATTGAGACTTTAAAAATTTAATTTTCCAGAAATTCTCAAGCTACGTACACACGGTTGTCAGATTGTCAGAAACATGCTCAGAAAATGGTTAACACAACCATGAGAACTTATGTTGAAACATATGGTTGTTAACCATTTATTGAACATTTTCTGACAACATTGTAAGAATATGACAATCGTGTGTACGTAGCTTCAGTATATAAATGTAAAGTAAGGCAAATTTATGAAAATTCTTATTTTGATTTAGATACTCTCAGTTATGTTTTATCAAACTACATTAAGCAAATGTTAAAGTTATGGAATTTGTTTAATAAACTTTAAATATATGTGTAGGGTGTTTGTATGAGAAAAATGCATACATTTTGTATTTGTGTTTGATTATTATTTTGTAAAAATTCTTGGCTTTTTATTTTGCATTTAATTACATACTCAGACAATATAATTGTGTAGTTTTGTTTTGAAAGAAATAAAAACAGAAAAAAAATCAAACAACTTAATAACTGTATAAAACAGATTAAAATATTTTTACTTAGAGTTATTCTCCAGATATAATCGCATATTTGGTTTAAAATTTTCTTAAACTTCTACTCCTAATATATAAAAAAAATTAAAGAAAAAAGTTCCCTTAAAAAAATTTAGATTATTTAGAAGTTTTCTTAAAATCTATAATTTAAAATATAGAAATAAATAATTTACTTTAGAATTGAATTTATCAGCAATTTCTTAATTGTTTTATCCTTTACAATGAGATTTCACTGTACTGTAGTAATAAATATAATCGGTTTACAAAATGCCAGACTGACTGATTAACTATTTTCCCTTTCAGTTTTTTTTTTTTGTTTACATTTTCTCTTTTAAATACATACCAAAATAATCAACCATTTAATGGTGGAATACCGTTATAATTTTTCTCAAAATGAACACAAGAAACTAAACAACAACAAACATCTTAATATGCAGCAACATTGTAAACACTAATACTCTAATAAATCTTACACACACACACATACTATTTAGTAAATAATAATATAGAAAAACAAGTGGAAGTTATAAACAAAACAAACCGAAAAAAAATTTGCATTACAATTGTGTTTGTTTTTTGTTGTTGCTTTTTTTTTTTTTGTCAGTTTTTAATGAAGTGAAAACCAGCAGCATTTGTATCACAGAAAATACTTTTATATCTTTGATGATCTTTTTTTATATTTAATAATAATCATGTATATTTTGTTGAGGTCGTTTCTTTCTTTTCTTAAAATTATACAAAATGTTTGTGCTTAAAAAAAAAAGTTTGTTAGTTTTCTTTTGTATTTTTCATTTTTATTTATAAAGATTCTCATAAATTTTTTTTTAAGTGCACTATAAAAATAGCTAATAAAAACCATACAAAAGTGAAGTAAAATAGAAGAATATTTGTTATGAAAATAAAAGTTTTTCGAAATGACGGTTAAAAAGTGAAAAAAAAAAATATTGGTTGAATAAAAAGAAATTGAACTCTAGATATGATAATTAGTTGATAGAAAGTGAAATTCTTGAAAAAGTTGTTGAATTTAATGGTTTATTATTATACAAAATGCTCATAAATTGTTGACCATAAAATAAATTAAGGAAATTACTCAATAGATACCAAATATTTTGTTATATTAACCTTTGACCCCAGCTTAGAGAGAATTAAACTAAGCCAATATTTCGTTAGATTTTGGCAAAATTCATTCCTGCAAAAAATAATTAATATTTCGTTTTATTTGAAAAAAAAAATTCCATATATTAAAAATTTTGACCTTTGACCTCAGCTGTGAAGAAGTTATTCAACCAGAAAATTGTATATTCATTATGTGGGAGAGTATCTTATTTTTTTATTGATTGTAGAGATGTAGAGTATTTGACAGTCATAACTGCCGCATAAAGTTATCTTACTTGTTTCCTATTATTTTTATTTAGTTAAAAAGAAAATAACGTAAAAATTTATCTTATAAATATTAAACTCGTGCGTATTATTTAAATTATTCCAGTGAAATTTCTTATTGGTTTACAAATCAATAACGAAAGATAAATATTGCTTTGATATTAAAGAAAGAAAAGGAAAAATACATTTCATTTCTTTTGTTTATAAACAAATTCAAACAGATATCAGTGAAAAAAAAATATTAAAAAAAACACAAACAAATTTTCAAGATTAAATTGTGGCCATAAAAAAAAAAAAATAACAAAATGTGTTGAATATTTTATGTTTATGTGAATGTAGTAGGTGGAAAGGGTGATTGATTGATTCGAGAATGGAATGCAATCGGTAAGCTCTACAATAGACAAAAATATTTTCTATATACACAAAACTACGAAATATGTATAATAGAAAATAAAGGTAAATAAGTCAATACTAGATATATTCAGCTTATTTCTCCTTAAAAATGTATATTATATCCTATAATACTAATTTGCCTTACATCCACCTACAAATTATTTAGTTTCAGTAACTTATAAACAAACATAATTTATTTACCTTACAAACCTAATTCCCGGTAAGCAGTATTTTCTTCTAAGTGCGTTTGCAAGCTAGTGAAGTCAAATCTGATATTTTTTCTCTATAAATATTTAATTTTATATATAAAATCACTGGGCTCTTAATTTGGGAAACATTTTCCAACATTTTTTGTATTTTATTTAAAATTAACAAAATAAAGTATGTAATTTCAAGTGATTTTTTTTAAATTTATATAAATTCATATCTATTTCCTTCATTCAAATAAATATTATTTATTTTTTTATCCATTTAAATAATCTGTGTGCCACACTAAAAAAATTTATCTTATTTTATGTTTATTTTATTTTGTTTCCATTTTTTTCCATCTTAATGAAGTGTATTTAATTGGTCATAAAGATATTTGGGTTAAGTAGTTGGGTTGACTGTGTGAATTATAGCAAATAGTAGAGTGTAGATAGAGGCAGTCAAACTGCATCAAGTGCGACCGAATAAAAAAAAAACAACAAACAACAAAAAACAAACTGTATTAAATCACATTTCAAATATATATTTCTTAATAAATTGTGACATATTCTTAAAATAGAAATAAAACATCATAATGAAATGTGTTCATTTTAGTAAATGATAACAAACTGTTTTAATAATGCTATTTACTATGTTTTGATAGTGATAGCAAATAATGAGTTTTTTTTTACCAACTACCCAAAATTATGGGTAAAATAATTTATCTAAAAAATCTCCCTAAACAATCAACATATGAAATAAAAAAATTTAACAACTAATACATTTCATAGCAGAATACCTTAAAATGCCACGAGTTATCGTCAAAAATGTGTATTAGAACGAATGAGGTATGGTAACTTTAAATAGTCCAATCTGGCAACACTGTTAGTCAAGCCATTATAATGGTGCTCTCCCTCCCCTCTCTTTGAAAAAATTCAATGTTGTCAATTGTATTTACACACTTTAGAATTATACTCACGAATTATTGAACATGTTACGCAATTGTGAATGCTTACCTGGAAAGAAATTAAATTAAATAAATAATTAAACTTTTATTGCAAAAAATTAAAAGATATTTGTATATTATTAAAAACAATATGCAAATAAAATTAAACTTATTTATATAGAATAAACTGTTATACACAATTGATTCTACAGAAAAACTGTTATACACAATTGGTTCTATAGAAAAAACTGTTATACACAATAGATTATATAGAAAAAAAACTGTTATACACAATTAATTCTATAAAATATATTTTAATACGCAATTGATTCTATAGAAAAAACTTTTATACACAATTGATTCTATAGAAAATACTGTTATACACACATGATTTTATAGAAAAAACTGTTATACACAACTGATTCTACAGAAAAAAATGTTGAACACAAAATTTCCTATAGGAAAAACTGTTATTGATTCTATAGAAAAAACTGTTATACACAATAGATTATATAGAAAACAACTGTTATACACAATTGATTTTATAGAAACAACTATTAAATACAAATTTTTCTATAGGAAAAACTGTTATATACAATTGATTCCATAGAAAAAACTGTTATACGCAATTGATTATATAGAAAACAACTGTTATACACAATTGATTTTATAGAAACAACTATTAAACACAAATTTTTCTATAGGAAAAACTGTTATACACAATCGATTCTATAGAAAAAACTGTTATACACAATTGATTCTATAAAAAAAACCAGTTTTACAGAATTAATACTTTATAAAAAACTGTTATACACAATTTATTCCATAAAAAAAACAGCTACACAGAATTTATTCTCTGTAAAAAGCTGTTATATACAATTTTTTCTATAGAAAATAACTGTTATACACACAGTTTTCTATAGAAGAAACTGACATTTTCGCATAGAAAACACACATATTTCTATATAAAAAATTGTTCTGTTATAAACCACATTTTTTATAGAAAAAACTGTTATACACAAATTTTTCTATAGAAAAAATTGTTAAACACAAATTTTTCTATAAAAACAGATGGCGTATCTTTTGAACGCAGTTTTTGGTTTTTAATTACTTATATGTCATTTTGAAGGGTAAATATCCTATCATTTATTCTCACTTAGTTATAGAACATTATATTGTAAAAAACAAAGTTTTTTTTGCTGTGGAAATGTCGAATTTTGTGCCAACAAATTGTCATATGCGGAAAGTTTTGCTTTACTTCTTTAATTTAAAAATTTGAAAAATAAATCGCTCATTTTTAAGTCATACACCCAGTCTTACTAAAAGATTAGCAAATACAATTAAAAATTGCTGTACCCTCTTACTACAATCATGACTGTTAACAAATTGGGATTATAAAAAGCTAATTTTTCAGTCATCTATATTTTAATTAGCCTTAAAACTCTTCAGCCATTTAAATTGCTTTAGCCATAAGCCTTTTAATTTTTAATAATATTTTTATTATTGCACCGCATACCCCTTCAAAACAAAAAAAAAAAGGAATCAAGCTGCACGTGTCAAATTAATAAGCATTCTTCTGCTTACCACTAGTACCTATTTTTATTGCCATTTAAATTAAAATCTCTGTGTAACGGCAATACTAATGGTTGGTCATTTAATCAAAAGCAACGACGAGCAGCTAAAAATGTAATAGATACTCATACTTAAAATATAAATGGTTTGAAATCGTTCTTCCCCTGCTGCTGCCTACTGAAGCAAACGGTATAAAATTGAAAAATTGCACGATTTAATTTAAAATTTTTTTTTTTGTTTGCTTCCAACATTGTATGTGTGTACATATTAGCAGCCATTAAACATCTAACAATAACATAAAAAAAAATGTAAAATACACAAACAATTGTTAAAAACAACAAATAAGTATGTATTTGTAGTCCATTTTAGTATTTATGTTTTTAACAGCTGGCTAAAGGTTAAATCATTAAAAATTGTTTGAGTGTATGCTAGTTGTAGTCAAATTTTCATTGAACGAACACCAGCAACAACAACAATGAGAGCAACAATGGAAAACAAGTTTTCTTTTTTTTTTTGCAAAATGTTCATACATTTCTACATGCAAACACACAGAAATAGAAACAACAACAAGATGTTTGTTTTGTTTATTTTCATAGTTGTTGTTTTTTACTATTTTGATTTGCAAAAACATGATGGAGTATTCCAGGCAGTGATGCCAACTAAAAAGAATTTGGAAAAAATTAAAAAAACTCTGTACAACCTTTAAAAGAAGTAAAAGCGTATCTGTTACCATAATTATTGATACAAATTAGGGAAAATTTGTTTCAAAGTGTCTTAGCCTTGGCTTTGAACTATATCATAGATAAAATTAGCAGAAAATATTTTTGAGTTTTAAAAAAGCGCTAAAAAATATAGCGAAACCCGCTTAATTGTTTACGCCGGTTTTCCATGTAAAATAATGCAGATAATTTTTGCTGTTTTTTTAGTAGACTAGACAAAAGAAAACGTCTTTCTGTTTTTATTTTTTTTTTTTTCTAAAAACAACAAAATTATAGTCATCGTTTGTTTGAAATAGACCTGAGGCGGGTGTTTGCTGGTTATTTGGCTGTCTTCTATCTGTTCGTATGTCTGTCTGTCTGTACCTCGGCCTGACAGTTAACAAACGAGGAAATAAATCCAAGTATAGAAAATTCAAATCTGTTTAAGAGTGTATATTTTTTGTTGTTACTTTTTTTTGATTTTGTAATAAACGAATGCAAAATAGTAATAAAAAAAACAGCACGTGCTTATACGAGTATTTTGTGAGGGTGTATTTTATTTGTTTATTACGATTATTATTTAAAAAAAAAAATCAATAATGGAAAATAGTCTGGTTATTTACTGAAATTCGTTAGTCAATCAGTTTATAACAGGATATTACAGAGTTTTTCTTTTTCCGAATTTCAAGGAGCAGTCATCAAATTAATAAAACTGAAAGGTTGAACATTTAGTTAAATCGAATAATGTTAATAAAATATCATAATATGATCCTACTTAACCATAATTAAATCCCTTATTATACCTAATTATGCATTTGTTTTTTGGTATTCATAATATAATCATGTGTATGTAATCACATAATGGTTTACTGATCTTATTATAATAGAAGCACAACCATAATAAGATTGTGTACAACCATATTATGATTCCACCTCAACTATAATATGGTTAGGAAAAAACATAATAGTTGATATGATTATATTATAGGTGTAGCAAAATCATATTATGGTTGAGCCAAACAATATTAATATTCAAGCTTAATAAAAAAATATTATTACATTTAAAACTATTAAATGATATGACCAAAGACAAATTGATTTAAATAATGATTAAACACGAAAAGTTTATTGCTCCATAGAATGTCATTTACTTATTTTTATAATTTCTACTATTTTTCAGTTATTTTTACTTATTAAGACAACTCTGTTTTAATATTGCCACCCTGTACATTAACTTAAACATCTCTGTTGTAATATGGCAGCACAAAATTTTGAAGTTAATAGAAAGAACAAGTTCGTTAAACAGTGATGCCATATTAGAAAGTTAAGCATGCAAGGAATTGATTAATAACACAATTTAAGCAATTTATTTAGCATTAACAATGAGCTATCTGTAGTATAGATAGCCTTTTTGATTTTGTTTATTTAGAAAATCTGAGTTTTCTCAAAACAAAATGTCCATAATTCAAACAAATACCTATGGCAAAGGAAAAAATGCGAATGGAAAACAATCGATTTTAATTATTTTTTCATAACTACATAAAATTATTTATAAAATAAAGGAAACGGAATATTCGATATTTTTCGTTAACAATGTTCTAGTAGTAACAGACTGTCGTATTGGATAAAGTATCTTCAAACATAATACAATCCGTTTTTTCACAAAATAATCATAATTTTAAATAAAAAAATAAACCCTCTGAATTGGCTGTCAAAACCTAAAAGTGTAACAGCTGTTAACTTTGACGGATGTTAAGTGTCATTGTATGTAAAAAAAAAATATCCCACAGAAGCCTTAGTAAATGACGTAAGTATACAAAAGAAAACTTTGTTAACTATTTAAAACTTATTTACTTTTAACGATAATGACAACTTAATAAAAAAATATTTTCTTTTTAACAATAAATTAAACAAACAACAACACAACACTCAGCTCAGAATTTTATTATCGAATACAATGTAAATGTAAACAATTTGTTGTTGTTGGGTGTTGCTATAGCCTTTAATGACAATAAACAAGCAACAATATGAAAGAATAAACTTCATAGACACTGACTGACTGACAAGTACATACATACAATGAAAAGATGAAGAAAAAAGTGTCAGAAACTTAAGATTGTAATTAAGTTCAACTGGAGTGAAAAGAAGACAGACGAACGGACGGACAGATGCAATGTTGCAAAACAGAGAGTAAGTCAGTAACAGCAACAACAACTACAACAACATCAGCCCTAATGACAAAAACATGTACTCAACTTATGGTTGATATTTTCTTCTTTCATGTCAAACACATCTTTGCTTTTCTCTCAACTCTCAGCTGCAAGTTGCAACTTTATTTCAAATGTAAAGTAGGGAGTTTTTCTCAAGTATTAATAAAAGCAAAGAATGCAAACATGTGTAAAAGCACATCTAAATTTTAAATGTTGCTTTCTGCTTAGAAAAAAATAGGCAAACAAATGATTTAGCAAAAAAAAAATAAAAATAAAATAACAACAACCTAATAGGAAGACAGGCCCAAGTGTCAATGCTCTAAATGTAAACAAAAGCAACAACAAAAATAATGCTGCAAAAATAAACCTAAATAAAATACACATGGGCTTTAGGCATTGAAAAAAAACATGAGCCTAGAACATAAAACTTCATACACATTCATGTGCATTTTTGTTTTTTTCAAAACGTTTAAAATTAATTAATTACTTCTAGTTAACAAGGTCATTAAATTGTTAAAAATTTGCATATTTTAAAATATTTTATTTTGTGATATTTAATTGCTAACATACATTTTCCCAACACCCTGTTCGTATGTAAATTTAGAAGGCAAATTGATTTAAATAATGTTTAACGACAAAAAGTTTATTGCTCCGTTGTAAAGATCACTAGAGGTCATTTACACTAGATGCAAAAATAAATTTAAATGCTAAATACGGATATTGTTTAATGTATAACATTATTGTTTTGCATTGCCTTTAACTACATTTTTATAATTTCTATTAATTTTCAGTTATTTTTACTTATTAAGACAACCCTGTATCTTAATTGCCACCATTTACTTAAACTACAACTCTGCTATGATATGGCAGCACAAAATTTTAAAATTAAGCGAAAGAGAGAACAAAACAAAGCGAGAGTTCAAAAAACAGTGATGCCATATTGGAAATTTAGCCGTGCTTAATGAAAAGCAAGGAATTGATTAAAATTTAAATTTTATGAAGATATTTAGAGTTTTCATTAAAGCATAAGGCTGTAAATAGCAGGAATTGATAAAAAATACCATTCAATCAAAATATTTAGCGTTTTTATCAAAACCGAATGCAGTTAAAAGGTAAATCATACGATATAACGAAAGCTGTTATTCACAATGGGCTATCTGGA
This sequence comes from Calliphora vomitoria, assembly GCA_942486065.2. Taxonomy (NCBI): domain Eukaryota; kingdom Metazoa; phylum Arthropoda; class Insecta; order Diptera; family Calliphoridae; genus Calliphora; species Calliphora vomitoria. The sequence goes on along the minus strand of OW818031.2, from coordinate 30,156,687 downwards.
ATATAAATAGTCCCTTTTGATTATGTTTATGGTATAAAAAATATTCACTGCTGGTGTAAACATATTCTGTCATCTGTATTTAAATATTCTCTATCTTTTCCACACCGCATAGAATTATTCATGGCAACATTGACTGACGCTTCGTTGCATTTAGACAAAAACCGACATTTGTTGCCACATTCTATATCCGTACCACAATGAGTACACATAAATACTTTAACGACTACTACGATAAAACAAATAAATACTATAAAACTTGCACTTCATCACATTGTTAACAGAAAAAAAAAATTCTGTCTGTACAGATTTTGTAAATTAAAAAAGTTTTTCATAAAACAATTAGGTCTGTAGCATTACAACTCGTGTACAACTACTACACTACAAGATGCAAAAGTAAACGATTACTTTTGCAAACGAAATTCGCATTAAAAACAAAATATTTAATATTACACAAGTTGTTAGAAAATACAATAGAGCAACAACTTGAGATTTTGTATTAAATATAAAATTACTATAGCAATAAAACTTGGAAACTTAAATAAAGATATTGTTGACATAGAAATGATTTGTAGGCGTAAGAAACCGGCACGAAATTGAAATGCTATTAGGGAACAACTACTACAAAACATTAGTTTATATTTATAATTTAAGACAAATCTATTTTTAACTTAGTTATCTTTAAAAGTACTGGACTAATTAAAATACGTTTACTTTATTCAAGCTCCGCAGCCATTTTTTCCAAAAATATATTAATTGCTAAAAATTAATTATTGATGATTTTATTTTAATAAGTCAAACAATAATTTAATCTAAAATTATTCGATTTTTGTTATTTAAAAAACCCTTATATGATTTAATATGGCATCACTACAACTCCGACATGTTTTTTGTTACTCTTATTTTGAACTCTCTCTCTCAATATTATGTTGCCATATCAGAACTAGTGCTGCCACATGTATATATTCACTAAAGTTGGCAATTTTACCCTGTAAATGTTATAAATTGTAATTTTATGACTGAAAAAAAAATAAATTTTGCCATTTGCTGCCCCATATTAAGCAGCAAATGACATAAACTTGTACATAATTTTGTGCTAAATAATAAAATGTATTTCTCTTCCAACAAAAAAACAAACATGACAAATATAATCTTCTTATATGAAAGTAATAGCTACAATAACAAAGAGAAATATATAACCATGACTCATGGATAAAAGTATAAACTGTTTGTTTAACAAGAAAATTAGAAAAAAATTTCATAAAATCTCAAATCGCAACGCAAAGGAAATAAAAACACTTTAGAAAAAAAGTAATTTTAGTGTTTAGATAAAATAATATTAATAAATAACAATTTAAGAACTTTATAATATTTTTTTAATGAATAATTTTTACAAACATTTTTAATTTTACAAAGGTTTATAGAATAAACATTTCTATTGAAACTATAATTTTTTTATTTGTTTATTTTTAACAGAAAAATTCAAAATTTTAATTTGTATTACAAACTATTACAACTCTGTTTTATTTAATGCCATCAAAATTGTAACTGGCAGCTCAAAATTGAGTAGTTATTACAAGGAGAAAGAAAAACGTCGCAAAACTAGCGTTTTTATGTGCTGGATTAGGGGCAATTCGAGAATACTCCTGTTTTCCTATGTAAAAAAAATCATGTTGGTGATATGGTGATGCCATATGGTGATACCATGGAACTAATTAAACATTCAGTCGTTGTTAAAAAGCTGTTATTGCTAAAAACTAGAATAAACATCTCTAGAATAAAGTCTCATATTTACTGTTAAGAAAATGATTAAAAAAATCAAAATCGAAACATCTTCAATCCTAATTTCAATCCAAACTACTTTACTTTAAAAAGTTATATTAATTAATCAAGTTATCTGAGTAAAAAATTGGAATCTAATTCCTCGGTTGTAAATAAGTAACTGATTTTTTACGAATTATAAATTTTAAAGCAAAGCCGATGTTTTGTTTAAAGCATTTCAATTCAATTATCAAATGCATGGGTAAAATACGAAGAAAGAACGACGGACAATAATGAATCAACTAGTCATTCAAAAGAAAAATGTATTAAACGAAACTAAGTTGTAAATTTTGCATGAATTTCTAGAAAAATTCTATATTTTATTAATTAATAAAAAATGTATCGGGTTTTAGCGGGCTTTGTAGTGCGTTTAGATGGAAAATATTATTTGCGTTAATTGGCAACACTTACTATTTCCATCAGTTTTGTTAACAAAACAAAACGGTTGACACATTGTTCAAGACGATAATGAGCAAGATTTTGTTCTTTTTTTTTGCACAAAAACAACAAAAATAATCATGTTTATTATATATTTCTCATACTTATTTGCTAATAAAAATAATAATAAAAATATAAATAAAATATCACGTTTTGTATTTGTTTTCTTTGTACTAATAATACCCAACCCTAGCTGTCTCTTCTCCCACCAGACTGTTGGAGAATTAATTACCCCAGCAAAATGTAAACAACACATGTAGAATATAATATTAATAAAAGAGGGGAAACATTTTGATGACTTTGTTTTGAAAACAAAAGATAGACATTAAATTTGGAACAAAATATTAAAGGACGGAGATTACATGTGTTCACCTTGGAGAAGCTACCTATACAATTTCAATATTCATTGCAAAATGTTAAAAACAATGTTAATAGCTACTAAAACAATATAAATTTGTTATTAAACTTTATTTTTAATGCTTTAATTCATTTGTAATGATTTTATGTTTTTAAAATATGTATATTTTTCAAAACTGTTACAAATATAAGGCATTCATAAAACATTTATTTTGCCCTAAAGTTTTTCCCTTGCATTATTTGCACAATTACAAACATAAGAGTTTAACACATTTTTAAGTTTTTTTTTTTTCTTTTCTGAAAACATAAAAAGCATTTATGTGTTTTTTTTAGTTGGGTTCGTTGCCATTTTATTCCCCAACTAACAAAGGCATGTTAAACGTATACATTTTTATAATACTTTTTTGGAACAATAAGTTTTGTATGTTAAACAACATAATCTTTATGATTTTGAAAATGGAAAAAAAAAGAAAACAAGGTCTATATTTTTATAATATACGAATTGTAAATCAGCTACACAAATTCCATATACTACTTAATTTCTCAACTATTGTATGTAGGATATGACGTGGACACTAATATCATCCCTTTTTAAAGTTTGTTTATCACAAATGTACAATACATTAAATATTAAAAATCTGTTTACTGACATAACATTAAGATATGTATTATAATCTACTTAAATCATAATTTTAATTTGTCCAGTATTTTTGCAGTAGAACTAAGACTTAAAATACTTCAATTTAATTGTTCAAACCTTTAAATAGTTTAACATGCCATCACTATAACTTCAACATGTCTTCTTCGATTTTGATTATATCGGCCTTTACTTTCTTCTAGTTAACGGTAAATTTAAGTTGCCGAGTTCCTTTCTTTTAAAATGCGTTTTCTTTAAGCTTAATACTTTAATATGGCACCACCATATCACCATCTTGATTTTCTTGCTCCTGTTTTGAACTCTCTCTCTCAAATAACGTTGCCATAACAAAACAAAATGCTGCCATACCAAATCAAGAGCTGCCATATCAAAACAACTGCCGCCACATGTATATTTTAGCCAAAGTGTTTAAATCGTTAAAAATTTAAGAAATACAATATTGTTGCTGTTTCGATGATTTCTAGAATTAAAATTGGCTAGGTCAACCTTAAGTGAAACCTTAAAGCACTAAAAATTATAAATAAAAATGTCACCGAAATTTTTGCTGAATTTTTTAAGAATGTTATTTTACATAATTTTTATGAAAGCATAATAAACATTTATAGCCTGTTTCACAATATCGAATGAAAGATTTTAAACTTAAGAAAACTGATTTGGGTTTCCCTAACTTAAAATTCATGTGAACGAATCAGTTTTATTTCACTTAGGGCCGTTGTCTCATTAGGTGATTATCTTTTTTCCAAACGAAAAACTGCAGATTAAAGAAATTTGGTTTTCTCAATGCTTCATTCAATCAGCTGACTGCTCATAGTTTTTATGCGTTTGTGTTTTTGTAAACGAAATATAATAGATTTTAAAAAAAAAGTTGAATAGAGGAATTAACATTAATTTGATGAAAGATGAACTCGAAGAACCTGAGTTCCAAGTGAATGCTGAAAGAGTTTATCATGCCAGGCCTAACTACCTGGCAGACATGGAGGATAATGATTTTTTCAAAAGATTCCGACTGTCGATGGCCACAATAAACAGCTGATTTATGTAAACATGTTATCACTTGAAGGCAGGGTTCCCAACTTTCACATCTATTTTGAGAGGTATTGCCAACTGAAAATAATGTTGTTTGCCGGTATATTGAGAAAACCAAAATTGTTAACGGACAGTTTATGCGCCTAATAAATTTAAGTCGAGATTTAGTAACAGGCAGTTTGTCGATACACGTGAAATTACATAATTATATACAACAATTATTTAACTTTTAATCCTTACTTACTCCAGTCACCTTTTACTCAACTATGTATATGTCAACTTTTGTAATGACGCAATTCTCTGTTACACTTTTCGCAAACAATCTATTATAACAACCTTAATATACAACTAATTATTTATAAACAACTAAAATCATTTAAATTAATATCTTTAAATATATGTATGGGGAAAATATTATACAGAATACAAAAGGAATAAATTTCGAAAAATTAAAATTTCAATATTAATGTTTCCGTCGTTGTAGTTTTTTTTTTTTTTTTTTTTTGGGCAAATTATGTTGAAAACATAATGCAGTAGTGTTTTTCTCTTGAAATATACATATTTTTTTAACCTAAAGCAGTTTTATTTTTTCTTATTTGCAAAATACCCACGCTTCACACTCTGTCACAATAGGAGAATCTAAATATTGTGACTTGAAACTGAGGTTAAGTTTTGGTTTAAATGCAAAAAAAAAGAAATAAAAACAAAAATACACTCATTCGAGAAAATAAAATAAGGGACAACTGCCTGACACAGGAAACTGTGGCAATTTGTCACTATTTGGGAGTGTTTAAATAAGAAAAAAAGTACGTTGCAGCTAAAATTTATAGCTGATAATAAATAAAATATTTGAATGTATAAAACAGGCATGAGAAACTAAAGGCATAGAAATAAAACAGGGAAATTGTATGACCAGTGCATGTGGTTTAAAGTAAGAGATTTTATTTTGGGCGTTAAAGTCAAAAATATATAAATTTTATGAAAATATGTTTGAAAAATGCATGTCAGTAAATGAAATGTGTGAAAAACTAAAATTTGGGAGGAAAAATATTTATGACAATAAATACAATAAAACTGTATAATTTTAAAGTAAATAAATATATAAACTAGTTGAAAAATCAACAAATTCTATATGTTTGTTTTATTTAAAGTTATTTTTCAAAAATTCTATAAGCTATCAAGCAAATAACAACAATTTGTAAAATTTTTAGGGTAAAACAAACAACTTTGGAAAAGAATGCATACGGCAGCACTTGTCTTGATATGATAGGTCTTGTTTTGATATGGCAACATCGAATTGACAGCAGTAAGAGATCAAAACAAGAGCAAGAAAAGCAACATGGTCATATAGTGTTGCCTTATTAAGCTATTTAGACAAAAAACGCTATTTTAATAATACTCCTTTCATAGCAAAAACGCAGTTATTGCTAAAATCAAATAAAAATATGCCAAGTCTTTTTCAAAAAAAAAAAAAAAAATTCAGAATATCAAATCTCTAATCTTATAAAGTTCTGTTATATTCATTTAGGAATGCAAAACCAAATTTATCTGCAAAAACACCCCATCAATCCAGTTTTAAAAAACAAGAAGTTTTTTCTTAAATTAACCCCTCAAAAAACTCTTTTCACACGCCATAGCTTCCAATCTATTACACTCCACTCCCACTTAATGACAATTTGCATGTGATTTTAAACTTCAAACTTGACAAATCACAAAGAGATGTTGTATAAATTTAAATATTACTGTCAATTAAATACAAAATCCTATAAAAATATCCTTAAAGATCAAAAAAGGACAAAGAAGGAAGAGCAAAGAAAAAACCACCCACGTTTTTAAACAGCAATAACAAAGGAATTTCTATATATTCTAAAATGAAAACAACCCACAACCATCATTAAACTCCCCACACACATAAAGATGAGTCATCATTACTTTTATGGAATATAAATTGTATGTACTGCTACATGACTAACATATGATGGAGTATACAGAAAGAAATTATGAAATTGTGGGTGTTTAAACATCCCTTAGCAATTGACTAACAATGAACAAAGAAAAAAATTATTATGAAATAGAAATTTTAATATAAATTCAAAATTTATTATAAAGTAATGTTTATAATGATTTCTGTGTTTTAAACAACCTTGTAATTTTGACAAATATTTCTAGAGATGTGTTTAATTTATGTATGCCAAATTTTGAAATCAAAAATCATCCCTTTTAATGAAGTGCATACAAGTGTCAGACTAATTAATGTTTTGAAAATTTTAGGATAAAGTAAATACATATTATACACATAAGGAATGAGTCAATAAGAAATGTAACACATAGTTATATAAAATAACTACTAGATTAAGTAATAATTCAATACAGATTTATATCTATATATATAAAAATGAAATGGTCCATGTATATAAAGGCATCACGTGAGAACGGCTGGAGCGCTTTGGCCGATTTTTTAAATTCGAAAAGAAAAAACTTCATGGTAAAACTCGGAAATTTTAAGTTTTTAATATATTGCCTTATTTTCACTCCTCATTTTTCATAATAAGAGACATTTTTTGGAGAAACTTGAAAAACTAACAACACTGCCTCCTTTTCACTTCTCTTAATGTGATACATTATTTTGATAAATTTGAAGAGCAACAACACTGCCTCCTTTTCACTTCTCATTTTCTTAATATGATAAATTTTTTTGATAAATTTGAAGAGCTAACAACACTGCCTCCTTTTCACTATAGAAAGTTATTAATCAGTGGTATATGTGTTTGCTACAAATCATTAGTAAATAGCTACCGGGCGAAGCCGGGGCGGTCAGCTAGTTTTATATAATTTTGAATATATTTAAATCATTATAACATTGTTTTTTAATTATTAAAAAAATCATTCAGCATTTTGCTATATTTTGGGAGGCATTACTGGTACCACCTGTCTTTTAATATTTCTAGTTTCGGTCTTGTATATCTTACTTATGGTCTTTGTTCAATATCTTTAAATGGAACTAAGTTCTAACTATTTTATTTTACCTGCTACAGGTATCCTCTCATTAATTAAATTCTTATAACACATGTGGCAGCTTCTGTTTCGATATGGCAACGTGAAATTGAGAGAGTTCAAAACAAGAGCAAGAAAAGCGAGATGGTGATATGGTGATGCCATGTTAATGTATTTAGCCTGAAGAAAAAGCTATTTAAATAAAACATACTTAAACCAACTTATTCAACACTCAGCCATTGCAAAAAAAAAGTTCTTACTAAAAACATTCAAAAATATGTCATTTGGCCGATATTAGTGTTACCCTTTATATTAACGCACTCCTTGCTATAAAATCTCCATTTTATTTAACTTAAAACCACCCACGCCGCTCCCTTATATATTTATTTAATGCAAACTGAAAATAACTGCATAATCATCATATAATTTTAAGAGGATTTAATAAGATTACAAAAGGATATACTCTTTAGACAACTGAATACATGAATGCAGGCCTGAAATATAATGCAAGCAATTTAACCAGAAATGTATGTATGTTGAAAAAACACACACCCTTGACGTGTGTGCACACTAGAATTTGCAAAAACATAGGGGTGAATGCAAAAAACTAAAGCAAATGTTAAATATTTCTTCCCAGGCAGCAAACAACAAGTAATTTGTGGAAACTCAAAATAAAAATCTATTATTAGAAAAGGAGAAGGAAAAAAATAACAGGATTTTATAGCAAACACACATGTTACATTTTAATGACATAGCATACAGACAGCCATAAAAGTTGAGGGAATAATTTATAAATCAAATGTCAAACTAGAACAGTACATTATTCTCTCTCACTATTATGTGTTTTACAGTAAATGTGCCGTTAAATTGTATGCTACATGTGGTTGCCATACTGCTTTACTAATGCAGTGTTTACCAGGGATGGAAAATTCAATGTTCCAGGCCTGGTGTTTACGTTTACGGTGTTTTAAAGTGATGCCCATATGAAAAAAATCTCTTAGTGTACATTTTAAAAATAGATTTAAAATATGCCGATATTTATTATACATACTTTTAATTCACACATACTCTGGCAAATTTTTATTTAACTTTTTTATTGACCCATTCCTTAAATTCATTTAACTCAGTTGCCTTGTTAATATCGATATTTGCAACAACAAAAAACCTATTACTTTATTTAAAATAGTAAACTATTTTTATGGTTGAACAAAAATCTACAAAAAATTTATATACATATAAAAAATACAAGAGTCATTGTAGTAATTTTAATAAATTAAACATGATTGCAGCTGCACATACTTGCAGCATTGTTATTTTTTTTTATTGCATACACAATATAACTCTCATGTATTTAGTATGTATGTATAAATTTTGTAGAAAACTGTATTGTATATTGTATATAAGTATCCGCTTTTATTAATTAATATTAATTTTATAGTATGGTTATAGATATAGATACAAAAAATATATACAAGTTAACATAAACACGGTTTTCTTTATTATGTTAAATTTGTATATTAATTTGAATAGAAAGGAATCTTTGTTGAAATAAATAACAACCAACCAAGCCCTAAAAATCAAGTACTAAATTATAGCAGAATAAATGGCAATTAGGAAAATTGCATTAAATAATATTAAAATACAGTATAAAATCATTCAAGGTTATGTAGGAGTTTAATTGCATGTAATCTGGCAACCTACTACATACAAATGGTATAACGAAAATAATACTAAATTATACAACTCTGTGTAAACAACAAAACTAGTTGCACCAAAGTCTGTGATAACGGTAATATTGTGAAAAAGAAAGAAAAACTATTATGCAATTATCATAGATTTTATATTTTTACTATTTTATTAAAATAACTGTGGCATAACTTATTTTTAAAAATATCTTTAGAATTATATGCAATCAATTATTCTTTAGAATATAATTTCCAATAATATTAAATATTTTATTAAATTTTGTTTTGCAAAAAATTCAAATATTTACAATAATAAATAATCATTTTATCACGTTTGTAATTAAATTATTAACACAACAATATTTACAAATAAAAATCTTAAAAATTGTGAAATTTTGTTGTTTTCAAAACACTTATGTATGAAGTATTAAATAATTTGTTTTTAAACAATATAATGTGTTACACATTATCTGGGAAACCTACTTAAGTGATTTAAATGTAATTTTCAAGATCATTTTTTAAAATTTTTGATTGATGGTTTTATTGATAAACCGCAAATAGCTATAAAAATACAAAACATAATGTATAAATAAGGAAATAAATTATAGAAATTGTTATATTTTTATGTAGTAGTCTATATGACAGGAAAAAGGGCATAAGAGGCAAAATTTCAATTAAATAATGATAGAAAACATGTGAAGAATAAGATAACAAATCATATACGATTTTTTTTTACTTTTACATAAATTTCTTGGGAATTTTCAAAAGAACAACAAAGAAAAACAAAGGAATTATATACCATTCTTCACTCTTTTTTAGGCACAATATTATTTTTAGGGAAAGTGGACAGTCTCAAAACTTTGCTCGAGTTATTTTATCTGTATCGTATGTAGTTGAAATAAAACTGGATGGGGTCAGAATAGTGGGCGTGGCTTCTCCCATACAAAGTAAATATTAATTATCAAATATCTAGAGAACTATTAGAAATTCAATATCAATAGTTCGTACGACTTATTTTATTATAATCGTACATAGTAGAGACAGAAGAGGGTGGAATCAGATTGGAGGGAGTGGCACCTCCCATACAATATACGTATTAATTCGCAAAAATCTAGAGAACTATTAAAGTGATAGTCTCTACACTTTGCTTGACTTATTTTATTATAATCGTATGTAGTTGATAAAGAATGGGAAGCGAGCAAAATAGAGGTCGAGGCTTCTTCTACACAAAGAAAATATTGAATAAAAATAATTAAACAGTATTTTGTTAGGTTTTTCCAAATAAAATTTGGATAATACTTTTTGTAATAAGTAGTATCATCTAATAAATTTTACTTTAATTACTAAAAAGTCATTTTAATTTCATGCCCATAAAAATAACTGAACATTGTTAAAAAATATGGCAGCTATGCTTGATATTTTATTGCGATGTTGCCATATTCACAGCTACATCTCATTGTAAAACAGAGTTGGAATATTTAGTACTTAATAACAAAGATTTATTTTAAAATCAAAGATACTTTTGGTAATATTTAAAAGTAACTAAAAAATCAATAAATTAATCTGGTTTGCTATAAATTATCTATCTTTATTGTAAGATTTTTTATCAATCCTACTTTATTTGCAACTCTGTAGCAAACATTAGTACTTTTTTAAATATATACGCAATTTTTTATTCAAAACAATTTCATTAATTATGAAATTTTCATTTTATCTTTAACTGATAACAAAATACATATAAAAAAACTAATGAATTTTAATCTACAGGTGACTCTACAGCTCTAGCAAATATAACGATATAAATGAATTTACAATTCCAAGGAACGTTAAAATGTGTCATAAAATTGAAAATAAATAAAAAAAAAAAATACATTCACAATCTTCATTTGAATAGTAAAGTAAATGAATCGAAATGAATCATATTTTAAAAAGTATTTATCGAACAAAAGCGTTTACAAATTAGCTAAATAAGGCATGAACACCATATAAAATCTGTTTACTATTAGATAATTAAAAATAGGAAACTTTGTTTAATTAAAAAAAGTGCAAAAATTAATTAAGTATAACAAATTTCTTATTAAAAGAACAAAACATATGTTTTCTTTTAAAAAATTATTATAATGCTGTTTAAAAATTTTATTTACAATATTTAAAAAAAAACTTTATTTTTAACTTAACAACAGGTGGTCCTCAAAAACAAATATTTGTTTTCTTTTGTTTAATTTTAAGATATTGTTTAAATTCAAGTGAAAGTTTTCGGGTTTTTATTCGTTAAATATAAATAAGCGTTGTTTAAAATCGATATAAAAAACAATAAAAATCTTTGTGTTTTATTTATTTTAGTTTTGAAGTAGCTTAATTTTGTTACAATAATTTTATTAAAACTTACTCAATATTTTATTTTAGAATATGAAATGGATTGTTGATTGCTTACCTGCAAAAGAAAGAGATAACAAAATTATTATTAGTATTACATTTATACTTTTTATTAAAGCAAATACAGGATAATAAACCCATAAAATTTGTTTATGGTTGAATTTTTTATGTAAAAACTTTTCAAGGTTAAATTGCATATTAATTAACTTGGAAATGTTCCAAAATATTTCAACGTTAAAAAAAATTTATACTTTTGCTTACTTTACTACTACCCAAAGACTAATTTTGGAACCGTTTTAATATGTTAAAAATATAGATATTTATTTGGCTACAAGCAGGGAGTGTATCGATAAAATGTGTACTCACATTTTTCTTAATTATTTCTTCTGCGAAAAACATAACCAGGGCGCATTTATTGAAGGTGACCTGAGAAGAACAGCAGATTATTTTTTCTTCACTTGTTTTGATGTTTGAACTATCAATTCACTTGTGTTTATTGTGGCGAAAAAATACAACAAACCCAAAAGCAAAAACAACAACAACATACAACTTTGACAGTTCAACAGTCTTTTAATAAAAACAAAGTACCTGTTGTTTTTGTACATGTTATATTTGTTGTAGTTTTGTAGGCACCTTCTTTAAATCCGCCTTGAACATAACTCATGTTTCTTGGACAAAATATGTTTCTGAAATATAAACGATTTAATACGCCCTCTATTTTGTTAAAATCAATGAGTAAAATACAACTGCATATAAATTACTTGGAGCTCATTTTCTTTGGATTTTCACTGTTTTAGCGATTTTTTTCAAATTGACTTGGTTACACCACTGTTTGCCTCCATTTTGATTTGTTTATATGTGTTGTGCTAATTGAACGTGCTGCCAGACTAGATGAATATTAATTAGGACTTCTAATTGATAAAGAGCTAACCGAATAGTTTACACTTTGTGAGAAATCTGAAAATTAACATCTTTGAAAATGTTTAACAAGATAAAAAGTGCAATGCATTTAATTTAAAGAGTGACTTAAAAAAAAACTTATACACACTATTCCAGCCAAAACTTATCCTTGGTCGAACAAATTATTATTTTTTTAGTCACGTATTTTAGGTCAAAATGGTCACCGAAAAAATAATTAAAACTTTTCAAAAAAAACTACTGAACTTTCACAAAAATAGCAAAATATTTGAAAGTTCATCGTCATACTGTTTCAAAAGCCATTAAACAGTATAAGGAAGACTTGAACATTGAAAGAAAACCTGGATCAGGAAGAAAAAAAGGTCTAAAAGATATTGGTAAGGTAAAAGAAGTCGAACAACTCTTTCGAAGAGCACCGAACACTTCTATCAGAAAAGCAGCTCGTAAAGTTAAATGATCTGATTATTTTGTGCGTAGAGCCAAAGCTAATGCTGGGTTGAAGTCGTATAATTTTCAGAAAGTTCCAGATCGCAATGCGTTATAAAATTTCCAATTCGAGACTCTTTCATTTACTTTTTGGTTAACAATTTCCAAAAAATATGGTTCTTCTACAATTTACTCAACCAAAAAGATTTATTTTTCATAAAAAAATTTAAAAAAAAAAAAATTTTACCAAAAAATATTTTCGTGAATCACGGCGCAGCACATCAAAACGCGCTAAAAATTATAAATTTTTATTTCGTATGAAATCCATTGTTAAAAGTAAAAACATATTTGTATTAACAGGAATATTTGTACGTAATATAAATTAAATTTGAAAACTTCATTTTGTTTTGATTTGATTGCTCAATAATTATTTTATCAAAGTTTTGAATATGTATTAACCATCCTGACAGTCTTAAAGGAGGACATCAAATATAAAATTACATATCTTTCGTCTAGATAATTTAGGAAAAATACTCACAAACTCGAAAAATTCTCATCAGCTCTGAAGCACTTTGTCTTAATAGTTGTCAAAACTATAAGATACAAATTTGCCATGTTGAAAAGACATTCAAATGTATCGTGACAATATAGGGCGTTTTTCCAAAAAAGCGCTGACTGGCAAAAATTCGACTTTTGGGTTATTGAAAAGCGCTAAATTGGCAACGCTGTTACTAGGACACCAACAGGTTTCCCTTGCTACTGTTTTGATCTCTCTCTATGATATGTTGCCATATCATAACAAGAGATGCCACATTTATTTGTTTCCCAAAGTTGATTTTATTATCCTACAAATGCTATAAATTGTAAGTTTGTACTTGAAAATCGATCATTTAGAATTTGTATATTTTTTAAACAACTTTATAACATTTATTTTTTCAACCTTCATATTAATAATAATTTTATAAATTGATAAATGTTTAGAAAACAATACTTTCAACAGAGTCCAGTTTTCTATTCTTCCTAATCTTCAGTTTCCCAATATATATTGTAAACATCATCATATTCTAATTCAACAAAATTATGGTGAGTACAAAAGAAGATTGCTGAGGAAGCCTGTTGCTGGAAAAATCCATACCTAAGGGACAAATGTGATTCTTTGAATGATTACAAATAGATAAACTTGATCCTGTGTAATACAATTTACATCATTTTTATATTAATATTACTTTAACGCCCCAAGTTAAATCTCTGAATTTAAAAATCAAGTCATGTTCACTTAATTATATTACCTAAATTCCAAAAATGCCATAAAAACCATTAAACATTATATTGGAATGCATTAATAAAACAATTGATTGCATTCTTTCAATGCCATGTGAGTATGCAAAATGAAATAAAAAATCCGAAACAAATGAAGCATGTTTTTCTATGTGTCATTGATTTTTTGCAACAAGTTTTAAATTTGTACACATTTTATTTTTCATATTTAATATTCACGTTGCACAAATTGGTTGAAGGTAAAAGCTCCAATATAAATAAATGTTCAAACAATAACAAGAAGAAAAATACCCACAACACAGTGAATGGTGAGTGAGTGACTGGAATCATAATTACGATGATGGACAGGTAGGTAGATAGACTATTTAGGTAAGGTATTCCTTGTATATAAAAATAAAAATTTATTAAAAATACATTATTTAAATACGAAAAGAATGACAGGTAAGAATACTATGAGTAACTGAAAAACTAGACAATCATTTTTTTTTTTAATTTAAAATATAATAAAATTTTTTTATAACTAATTGAGATTTTTTCTAAAGAAATATGTATATATAATAAGATTGTCTCCATATTATAATTCATGTGTACTATGAACTTCCGTTTTTTATGGTAATTTCCGCTCTAGCTTTTTCTGCATTGACAATATCTTGAAAAGGAAATCAAGCTCTTTCAAGTCATTGCCTTCAGCTTGAGTGTTTATATGTGTATGTGTGTGTGTGTGTGTCCAAAATAAGTGAAACCAGTAAAAAGGGTGTATTGCATTAGTTTTACTTGTTCTATGTAAAGTTTTTATTAAATTGCTTTAAACTCCCAGAGGAAATAAAATTGTAAATCAATATCGTTAAGAAGATTGCTTAAATATTACAATATGATTAAATAAAGTGGTTCAATTGTGAAGTATTAATTAAGAGGGGTTTTGCTTATATCTCAGCCATTTGTTGGCTGATTTTATAGCGAACCAGAACTATATCGGATATATTGATGTATCAATCATGTATCTAAGTTAATGGACCTAATTATAACGATGCAGATTGTGTATACTTTATGGAGTCGCAAATAAAAAGTAATTAAGCTCTTAAATCTTTTAGAAATTATTGATGAGGATCAATTAAAACTAAGAGTGTGAGAAGTCTGGTTAAATACCACTACTACAGTATAAACCTAAAACTAACTTTTTCCCTTCTAATCACTTTTCTTATTCGAAAATATTAACTGAGAATTCCAGTGAATATATTTTTGAATTATTTCTCGGCTCTGGAAAAGGACCTCGAAATTAGGAACTGACATTATCTGGTATGTTTTTATTTATTTGAAAATGCAGTGCTTCAATTTTGTTTATACAGTGACTACAGTGCTACTTAACAACTCACTAGTTACCTTTGAGACCACTGGTAATATTTAAGGTAATGCAATGAATAGTTTTATAAAAGAACTTAATATGATAGTTATCACTAGTGACTTTTCTAGCACAGGGTAATGCCAAAGGTGTCTATTTACACCAATTTAGATACGCGACTTTGTGCGTGTACTAAGCAAGGAGTCAACTGATCCAATATAGATTACGAGCAGACTGTCTTATAGCTGGTCCCAAGTAGTCAACGCATGAGATTCACATACCGGTTACATAGAGTCAGCTAGCGAACTGGTTACTTGACTAACTACATAACTAGTTATATTACCATGTACATGTCCTAGGCCGAAGCTTTCTGACCTTAAATTGTCATTCTAAAAGACATGTCCTAGTTCCCAATCTACCTAGATATCATATACAAAGAGACAGTCTAATAGTATGATCTTAGTAGTCGACTCATTCTCATGTACTCACGTGTTAGTTACAATAATTGCTTTCTGATAACTTGTGTTTACTACAATGGAACCAATTCTCCATATACCAGCTACAATAGTACAGTCTAATAACAGAAACCAAATAGGGTACTTATAGAAGTTTATTTTTGTTTATTATTCGAGTTAATGGAATGAATCTGCACAAACAGATTACAAAGTGACAATTGAATCTCCGATAAATTACTTGCGGGTGGTAAAATAACTATTTTCTAAAATTCAGTACAAAAAAAGTTGAAAGTGACTTCTCCCTAGAATACTTAGAGACACTAACGTGACAATTGACTTCACACTAGATTACCTGGGATGTTTAAAGTAACCATTTGACTACTCTTTGCAATAAGAAGAGCACATATGTGTCAAATGTCAAAAAAATATATAAATTTAAATCAGCCATTCACATTAACTGCTTGTAAAACTGCTGGGTAGTAAGGTGTAATTTGAGTCACTAGTTCCTTTAACTGCAACTTTTTGTAAATCCTTAACAATTAACCTACGCTTACTGGAGACTTCCTAAGGAAAAAACTTGAATGTCTAGAATAAACTATTAAGGCATGATGTGGCTTATGGGCACACAATACATATAGAAAATATTACTCTTTATACATCCACAACCCACCTGACCAGAGCATCAGAAAATTATATCACCATTGAACGTTATGCGAACATTTATCTTACAAACATTTGATCATTGTATGGTAGCAAATCCTTAATTCTTTGAAAATTTTATCATGATCGAACTTTATGTGAACGTTTCTATTGCAAACATTTGAGAACGACTATCGAAACGATTTGAGAAATGTTCATATGTCGCTCATTTTGAGGCAGAGTAATCTTCATTCCCTTAAGTTCGAGAACGATATCAAAAACTACTCATTAGCATTAGCAATATCGATAGAGATTTCTTTACTATTACAAAGATTCGTTATTTAAAAAATTCTCTCCAATCATCTTTCGAAAGATTATCGAGATTTACAATTTATGAATTTTTTTTTTTTTCAACATTTATTAGCTTTTCCGAAACTTCGATGATTTGGTCTGGTGGCATGAATGACACAAACACTAAAGCCACGTGAGTAAGTACACGAAATTGCAATATGGTATTGCAAAAAGAAAATAAATGAGAAGAAAATCGATGATTGCGATAGGGTGTGGTCCAGACAACGTTGGCTAGAAAATAAAATAGACACTAACAACAAAACACAATATTGGTTTTTCCTGCAACAAAAGTTAAATATAAAAAAAAACTTAAAGCCATATATAACAAGGAGGAAAATAAATAAAAGAATAATCTTTAGAAAAAACACACAAAACACGGGTAGAAAGAAAGAAAGAAGGTGGTGGCGGTGACGTTTTGAGGGGTGCCTGAGTCTGAGTGGTTGGTTTAAGTTGAAGTAACATTTACTTTACTTTTGTGTGTCTTTGGCCTTGAGCAAAGTGCAGTGCTGCTGATGAAGTTTTTACGGCTTGCAACAATATGAGATTTCAAACAAAATTCTTCTTTTATTTAATTTTTGTTCTTAATTATAAGAAAAAGCATTGAAAAAAGTAGTAAGTTACAGCATTGGCTTTGAGGGATGAAGTTTTTTTTCCATTACATATTTTCTAAATGTATGGCCAACTTTAGGCAGGGGGAGTTATAACAAAAACTGACGTTTGCATTAAAGTTCTTTTAACAGGGGGTAAGTGTTTGACAAGTGTGTTGAAATTACAATTTTAACACTTCAAATGAAACAACAAAAAAAGAGCCAAAGAAATAACTAAGGAAATGGAAACTTCTTTTTAAAATAAAAGGAGATAATTATTTTCTTTTATGTTTTGGAAAATTTTTTTCTTTTAGTTTAAATAAACTGTAAGAAAATTTTTATAAATTTGCAGATTTTAAAGTATTATGAAGCTTAAAACAACTTCCAAAGAACCGAAAAAGTAGTACAATAGAATTGTAATTACAATACGGATGAAGTGGAAATTACCACCAATAAAGCCATTTTCAATGATAATATCTAATTATCTATTGGGGGTATGACTTAAAAATACAAGATTTACAATAGATGACGTATGTTTTGAACGTTGTTTTCGTTTTTAATAACTAATAAGTCATATTTAAGGGTACATATCTGTCATTTATTCTCACTAACATGATTGAACATGATAGTATAAACAACAAAGTTTTTTGTTTTGCTTCGAAAATGTCGAATTTTGTACCAACAACATATGTGGGAAGTTTTGCTTTACTTCTTAAATTTAAAAAAAAGTGGCGCTGAAGCAAATCGATTGCTCTCCGAAGCTTATGGGGAATGTGTTTCAACGAGCAAGAGATGGTTTGTTCGGTTCAGAAGTGGTGATTTTGACACGAAAGACAAGGATTGTCCAGGCCAGCATAAAAAATTTGAACACAAAGAAATGGCGGCTTTACTCCGAGAAGATTGTTGTAAAACTCAACAAGTGCTTGCAAAATCATTGTTAGCTACTCAAGCAGCATTTTCATAACCTTGCATATCCGAAATGATGTTTCAACGATAACCCTGGCGCTAAGGTAATACTCCGTATTTGTTGTGACCAAAAGTGTCCTTTCTATAATAAGCTGCTGAAATATGGCCATAGCAAATAAAGATCGCCCACGCCTGCCAAAAAAGTTTTGAAGACCAAGAAGGCATTACTTCGTGAAGATTGTTGTAAAACTCAACAAGTGCTTGCGAAATCATTGGGAGCTACTCAAGCAGCAATTTAATAACATCTGCGAGCAGCAGGGTTCATCCAATTGTGTACCATACGAATTGAAGCCGAGAGACCTTGAAATACAATTTTGTATGTCTGAAATGAGTCTAAAACGCTATAAAAGAAAATAATTTTTGCACCGAATTATTACTTGCGATGAAAAATTTATGCATTACGATAACCCGAAGCATAAGAGATCGTACGTGAAACCCGGCCAACCAGCCTAATCGACAGCAAAGCCAAATATTCATTGTACTAAGGTAATGCTCTGTATTTGGTGTGACCAAAAGTATCGTATCTATTATGAGCTGTTGAAATATGGTCAGACCATGACAGGGAACCTGTACCTAACACAACTGATTCGTTTGAACCGAGCACTGGGCGATAAACGTCCAGAATATGCGGCCAGACATGAAACTGTCATATTCCATCGTGACAACACTAGGCCAGATGTCACAATACCTGTTAAAAACTATTTAGAAAGAAGTGGTTGGGAAGTTTTGCCTCTCCCGCTTTATAGTCCTGACCTTGCCCTACGCTTCACTTTGGAACAGAGTATCCGAATCTTGGCCTCAAAAGATGAGCAGTTCTTTTGGCTCGCACTAAAATTATTAAATATTTTCAACAAAACCCAACTTGGTCCTACAAAAAGTTGGCCAAGCATTCAAAGGTCTGCCGTCAAACTCTTTCCAATGTTATAAAACAGTACCGGGAGAACTTGTCCGTTGATAGAAAACCTGGTTCAGTTAGAAGGAATGGTCCCCATGATGTTTCTAAAGCAAAAAAAAATAGAAAGCATTTTCAAAAGAGCTCCCAACACATCCAGTAGGAAAGCAGCCCGGTTACCTCAGTGCTCGGACTATTTGGCTAATGCAGGTTTTAAAACATACAAGGCTCAAAAAGTTCCTGACAGGAACACTGCTAAAAATTTAGAGGAAAAAAACAGAGCACGGAAATCGAAGTCAAGTTTTATAAAAAAAAAAAATATTCTTGCTGCATTATGGATGACGAAATGCTCGAGGGAATGTTGAACAAAAGTTTATGAGCCAAAAGCAGACAAATTTTCCCAAAAAGTTCTTGATATGGCAAGCAATATGCAGTTGCGGCAAAAGAAGCCAATCATTTGTTACAACGCGCTCTATAAATACCGAAGTTTACATCAAGGAATGTTTACAAAAAAGGCTGCTTCCATTCATAATGTGTCCACTTATTTTTGGCCTGACTTAGCATCCTGTCACTATGGTAAACAAGCCCTTGAGTGGTACAAGAACAATAATGTGGTACTTGTACCAAGAGCGGCAAAAACTTGTCCGTCGCATATATCGGCATCGAAATTCGCATATTTCATCGTGGGTCTCAATCGGGAAAAATATTTTAAAACCCTCATTTTTATTTTCTCAGCTAATTTTTTTCATACAAGAAAAATATTTTCTTTTTTTAACAAAACATTTTTTTTCTTAAACATTTTTTTCGTCCAATTTCTTTTTGATCAAAAACAAGTTATTGCACCCAAAAAATATAGCTCAAGCAATCTACCAGACATATATGACAACTAGATAAGCAACTGAGTGCCAAAAATTTAATTCTATTGTCAAAAACCAAATTCATGAGAATGTTTTGCATATATTGTATCACCCGTATGTGTGAAAAGAGAGTAATTTTTTCCATTGATCCCAGCAGTTCTAGGAGACAGTCCCGAACTAGTGATTTTACCCATCATTAAGGATGGGAACTAGTTACTTCAATAGCTAAGTGACTAGTTATTTTAACACGTGCATATCCTAAGCAGGGGGTCATCAATTGATCATTTTGGATTACAATGAGACTGTCTAATAGCTGGTCCAAAGTAACGTCAGTTACCTTACTACCTACCTAACTGGTAACTTGATCAGCTACATAACTAGTTATTTTAACATGTACAGGCGCTAATTGACCTCAAATAGTAAGCTAAATGACATATCATAGGCAGTCTAATAAACGATAGCTTGTAAACAAACCTTTCTTCGACAACTCTCCAATGGACTGCTTCTGGTGGGTAAAATAACTACTTTCTAAAGTACAGTACAAAATAAAAGTTTAAAGTGACTTCACTATAGGTTACTAAGAGACACTAATGTGACTATTGGCTTCATGCTATGTTACATGGGATATCAGTGTTCTTAAGCAAAACTAAAAATTAACTGTATGAGAATTATATGAACACAATTTGTATAAACCCAGTTTGAACGAATTACTCACAAAACGTTTAAAGTGACTACATTCAAGATTACTGAGAGACATTTCAGTGACAATTGTCTTCACGCTAGATTACCTGGGATGTGTAAAGTAACCATTTCTGCACTGCAAAGTGCACATACGTGTCAAATGACCGAAAAATATAAATTGGAGTCAGCCAAGTGATAAGATATTTGTGACGATTACTGTCTTTAAGGGATACATTGACTACTTGCTTAACTGCTGGGATATTTCTCTCCCATTCCGTTCTATGTGCTACCAGCTGTATTTGTTATATTTTATGCATAGAGTTCTGTAGAGTATTTCGAAGTTTTTTGCATTTATTGAAATAAAATATTTACACATGAGAACCCAAACAAATTCGCTTAGTTCCAGCTCGTTTACAAATTCCTACACTGGTTTCCGTTTCTTTTTTTATTTGTCTAATATATTTAAAAAAACAAATCATTTTTCAAATTTTATTTATTTTTTTAAATGGCCCATAACAAATAAATTAAAAACTAAAGTTGTTTTTTTTTTTTTGTAAAAGTAAAACCGCCATTATTATTACAATATAACAAAAAAGAAGAAGATGAGAAGACATAAAAACCGTTATAATTTTTTTTTTCTTTAAAAATTTGATCTTTGTATGTAAATTAATAACAATTTTCTTTGGTATGTTAAATATCCATCATCTTGTTAGTGAAATTTTTGTTTATATGTATTTTATTTATAAATACACATGCACATACACACATACATAAGTTTTGTAAACAAAATAATTATTTATATTTAATAGAATGAGAGAAATAGCGAGAAATTGAAATATAAAAAAAAAATGGCTAAATGATGATCATGCATCAAAACGAGGTTTTGTTGTATGAGAAATTTTAGAGACAAAAGCATTTAAAAGAATTTTGCGCCTGAAACTAATAATTTTGTAGTTATTTTTGTTTTAATTATAACTGACATACTTTTAATATTTATGGTATATAAATAGAGAGTGTATGTGTGTTTTGTTAACAATTTAAGAATGTGGAGAATAACATAATATTCATAAAATTTTCTAAATATTTCTTTAACAAACTGTAATCTGCATTCAGATAAATAATATTTTAGTTACTTTAAAGCAAAGTTTTGGATCAAGGTTAAGATTTTTTTTAGAATTACCTTACATTCAAACATTTTTATAAACAATCCACACATCCCCCAAGATCAATGACACAAACCACAATAATGCTGATAGTTTGTCTGCCTTACAATACCAATAAAGAACGCTCGCAGTTGGAAAAGAAAAACACACTCACTGAAAAACAAATTAATGACACTGTGAAAGAAATTAAACAGTTGAACAATTAGAGAAAATAAATTCTAGACACATGATGATAATAGTGATGTTTGTTGTATTGGATTCGATGGATTTGGTAAGGCCATAATAGATATTTCTGTGTGCAGGCACGAGTACAATGGTGCACCATGATTTAAAGCTTATATAAAATGGGGAATAAAAAAATAAACATATTTACTAAGCGTCAAACAATTAACACTATAGAATTTATAGGCTGTACAAGGTATCTGGGGTTTTTCTTTATTATTTTCTGTCTGTCAGTCTGACTGTTTATTTGTTGTTGCAGTCTCTTATAATTGACATGACAAACGTGTGCTACTACTGCTGATGTTGCTGTTTATTGTATTTAAAACGTAATTTTATTGTGTATGCTCACGCCGGTAAGCACAGCCTAAAGAGTGGGTGGTGTAAATAGTTTTCCTTAAAAAAAAACACTCATATGATAAATAGTTTTAAGAAAAAAAGGTATTGTAGCTATTTTTAAGTTTTTCACTGAAATAAGGCGATGACGGGGAAAAAAAGAAGACACCAGAACAAGGAAGAGAGTTTTGTATAAACTTCCAACAACTAACACTTCCAAAGAACCCTAAACAAAACAAGTTAGAGAGCTATATTCGGCTGCGCCGAATCTTATATACCCTTCACCAAAGCACTTTTAAGATTAAGAATGCAAACAATTTTTATTGAAAATCATTATGTTTGGGTGAAAAAATATTACGTGTAAAAAATTTTATTGAAAAACATTTTTGGCGAAAAAACTTTTTTAACAAAAAATTTTTTGTTGAAAATTTTTTTTCCGATATAGACCCATTACCGGTCCGAATTTCAATGACGTTATATACGTCTTTGGAAAGGTCTCTGAAGTGTCTATCAATAGATAACCATTTATATTTTCTATGTTTTGGACTTGGTAATCCAGATATAGATAAAAAAATAAGTCAAAAATCGATTTTGTCGCGTTTTTCTGCTTATATATCAGCCATTTGTGAACCGATAGACCCCCAAACGGGATTATAGCGGATATATTGATATATCAATCATGTATGTCAGTTATTTGGTAGCTTTGGAAAGTTGATAAACATACAGATGAACACATGGACAAGGCTATATCTACTCCGCTATATATAACGATCCTGGATTTATGAGGTCTCAATAAAAAAGGTAGAAATAACAAATGGAATGACAAATGTTTAGGGTAAAAAAATTGGAATTCGAATGCGATGAAAAATTGCATTAAAACAATAATGGTAACAAAAGGATACAAAAAGAAGAATTGATGGATTATACAATATGACGTCAATGATTTCCCAATTATTCAAGTTTTATTTTGATCGAATATAAGTTCTCTCATACAAGACAGCTCAGAAACAAAACTATACTAGCAAAATCCCAAAACAATTCCAACAACTGCCAGAAGCTATGTCAACCTATAAGAATTACATCTTTAAAATAAAAAGACCTTAGACCTTAGTTACATTTTCCAACACATCAAACCAACACTAAAAATTTCTATTTCAATTGACATCAAAAGTCATGTCTTTGAATTTCGTGTAATACATGTAAAATGTAAACAAAACTATTCGCGCATGTTTAGTAAATTAAAAAGCAACAACAACTACAATGATAACTTAATGCTAATGTTTATTTTATAGTACACTACACTCAGCTATAAACAATCATGTTGAAATGAACTAAAATAAAAAAAAATATATAAACATTACCTACCATTACTAATGTCTGTTATAACTGTCAGCAATACTTAGTACACACATTCATACATACATACATACTTCTTAATTCGTGAGTTTAAGATTATTGAGAGAAGCTCGTTATTTTGTTGTTTTTGTATATTACCATTATTTACGGTAAATTCGCTTTTCTTTATAAGTATAAGTAAATTGTTTTTGTTTTTCTCCTTCATTTTTTTTTTTTTTTTTTTTGAGTTTGTTTGTTTGGTATTAACGTGTTATTAACGTCTTTGACTACTTAACGCCATAAAGCAACAAGTAAAAATACTTTTAAAAAAAATTATAATTCTTTAACAAACAAAAAAAAACGCATATTAAAGTGAAATTTTTATATTTTCGTTTTTATAAATATTTTTCATAAAGAAAGTTTTCAATACATGAGTATGTTTTATAGTGGATTTTTATTTAAACTAAAACTACTCCACCTTTCATTTTTAATATTTATTAATTATTAACACACACACAACGTAATAATTATTGACCCTCTTAATAATATTTTTATTTATTTAATTTTAACTTTTCCTTATTTATGGAAAAATAAATTGGCTAAAATTTATTTGCCTACAAATAGAACTATAGAAAAATTAATTGATTTTAGTGGTAGAAAACATAATTAAAATTATAACTTACATAAGGACTGAAATCGTAGAATTCTTAACACACGCTTTTCATTAAAACTTTTAAGCCAAGTATTATTTGATTTTTTTATCAAGTTACCTTTGTAAAGCATGTCAGTTATTATGTTTAATGTCAATTATGTTCATTTGCTGTTAATCTGATTAAAATGAGTGACCAGAAAAAAGTGCGTACTATAATTATTAAATATTTTCAACAAAACACAACTTGGTCCTACAAAAAGTTGGCCAAACAATCAAAGGTCTGCTATCAAACTTTTTCCAATGTTATTAAACAGTACCGCGAGAACTAGTCCGTTGATATAAAACCTGATCCATGTGGAAGGAATGGTCCACATGATGTTTCTAAAGCCAAAAAATAGAAAGCATTTTCAAAAGAGCTCCCCACACCTCCGGTAGGAAAGCAGCCCGGTTAGCCCCGGTAGGACTATTTGGTACGAAAAGTTAAAGCCAATGAAGGTTTAAAAGCATACAAGGATCAAAATGTTCCTGACAGGAACGCTGCTAAAAATTTAGAAGCCAAAGACAGAGCACGGAAATTGAATTCAAATTGTATACAAAAAATATACCTGCTGCATAATGGATGACGAAATGTACGTATGGAAAAATTTTCGCAGCTTCTGGGTTTAGGACCCAAAAGCAGAAAATTTTCCCAAAAAGTTCTTGGCACGGCAAGCAATATGCAGTTGCGGCTAAAGAAGCCAAACATTTACCACAAAGGGCTCTATAAATACCAAAATTTTCATCAAGGAATCTTTACAAAAGAGGATGCTTCCATTCATAAGACTTCTTAATGTGTCCACTTATTTTTGGCCTGATCTGTCACTATGATAAGATAGGTATTGAGTGGTACAAGAACAATAATGTGGTATTTGTACCAAGAGGGGCAATTCTTCCAAACTGCCTGGAGCTGAGTCCAGTGAATAGATATTGGGCTCTTGTTAAAAGAGAATTGAAGAGCACAAAAAAGGTGTGGTAGATTTTAAACGAAGATGGACAACCTGTTCAAACAAAGTGACATAAAGCACTATAAAAACCATAATGGAAGGGTTTTCGAAAAAGGTTCAAAATTTCACTCCTCAAAATTGGCAAAGGATTGGTTTGCTGTCAGCAAAGTTCCTCTTATGGAATGGCCTTCGCAGTCACCTGACATTAACCCAGTAGAACACCTTTGGGAAGTGTTCAAGAGGAAGCTGGAGGGTTTCAGTCCGAAAAATAAGGACGAATTTTGGGGAAAATCCAGGAAGAGTGGTTTTGCATTGACAAGGACGTTTGCAAAAAAATGGTTGATTACATGAGTCGCAGATGCAATGAGGTTGTGAAAAACAAAGGTAGAGCAACAAAATATTAAAATAAAATAATTTTTTAACAAAAAATATAAAGATGTGCCTCTAAAAATTTAATCCTATTACGCGTTTCTATTTTTTTTTTCCAGTAAAAATATTGACTCTTTACATTGTTAGTCATATAATGTATAAAAATATAAATAAAAAGAGAAATGATTATGTTTTTTCTTATGCTGTATGTGTGATAAACAAAACTGCATACAAATTTTTTTTTAGAAAACTAAACTTGGCTAATATACTTTCAAGGTTTGAAAAAAAGCTCTCGTTTCTATTATTTTTTCCAACACTGTATCTATGTTAAACATTTTTCGATCTCGGTCCTTATTTTAAATGAATTTTTTTTTTAAATTATAAAAAAAAAATTGAGTTAGAAATCGATTACATACTGTGGTTGATAATACAATAGGGAAATTTCAAAAAAAAAATCTTCTGGATTTTTATAGATAGCGATGTCGATATAGATATGTCCGTATATTAAAATCAATTCCGTATGTTAAAATCAATTCTGAAGCCCCGGAATGACTTACAAACATGATACAACATATACAATATATTCGCTATAGTGCTAGTTAGTTTGATATTTAAATTCGAGAAAAACTGACCACAAACGACTGAAATATAAGCAAAAATAAAATACGACTATCTCGATTTTTTACCTATTTTTGTATATAGATCGCAATATTAGTCGAACATTTTTGTTGTTTGCAGTAACGATTATGTGATTCACTAACTTCTTTTAAACAATTGTAGGCAACTTCATATCATATTGATATCAAGTGACATATCTGTCAAAAAAGCGAAAACACAAAGAGGAATAGAAAAAAACAATTGAATTTATGCAAGTCAAACACTTTAGTTCGTAGATTTTATTAATTTTTCATAATAAAAGTGAAATAAAATGTGTGAATGATTCATGAATCATATATTACTCATTAATGATACATAATATTGATGCCGAAAAAGACGCATCTCAGCTGATAGCTAACAACAAAAGCTTACCTTAACCGACAACGAATATCGTTAAACGGTTACTCAGTAGAAAATTCGATAAATTTGAGTTATATTTATTTTAACGATACGATTATCATTATAAAAGTGAATCGCACTACTGGGTTACTAATGAGAAGCAGATATTTTGAACGTCGTTTATAAAGCCTTAGAAATTGCAACAGACAATGTGTTACTTTTCACCAAATTTTTTTCGCCAAAAAATGTTTTTTAACAAAGAGAGTTTTCAATCTTTGTTTTAGAATATTCTATAAGATTCCGCATAGCCGAATATAGCCCTAATACTTGCTTAAAACTAAAATATTAATATTTTTTGTAAACACTTTGTAGTAATGAAGCTCATCATGCAATGTGTAGAGATATTTTCAAATTAATTAAATAGTTTATTACAAATATACAAGATTTGCTTTTTTTTTTTCATTTTAAAAATAAATATTTTATCTTTGCATTTAATATGACCACGTTTTAGCATTATGCTGTTTCTTTTCCTCTTCGAATTCTGAATTGTATAAAAAAAAATTGTTACTTTAACGTATAAAATGTGTTTAAGCTTATTTAATTTGTATTTTGTTTTTTCCTTAAGATTGTTTTTTTTTATATTTTCAAACCAACTTTGTCGTCTCTGAACTGGTTTTACAAGTTTTATGTAAATTTTTTCCATCTGTATTTCTTAACGTTTGAATATTTTGTTTTCTTACCAAACATTTGTACGTTTGTATGCCGGGCTTAAACCACTCATATGCTGTGAATGATTTATAAATGGAAAAAAATTCTATAGAGTTAAAAGTAAAAAAAAATATGTTTTTAAGCTTAAACAAATAAAGTTTTTTTTTATGTATTCAAAAAAAGGCAGCTGTTTTTAAGCATATTTCTACTACTTCAATACTATATATTGAATTTTAGTCTTCCTTTTTAGCTTATCATCAAACTGACAACACCCCTACTTAATAGCTAAACATACATATGTATTGTATTAAACCCTATATCCTAGTCAAAATCATAAATGAGTTAAAAAAAATATATATATATTTTTTTAAATTAAA
The DNA here is from genome assembly GCA_942486065.2 of Calliphora vomitoria. Lineage (NCBI taxonomy): Eukaryota > Metazoa > Arthropoda > Insecta > Diptera > Calliphoridae > Calliphora > Calliphora vomitoria. The sequence continues at coordinate 30,128,808 of OW818031.2, read as the reverse complement.
ATTTCTTTCTTTAGTTATCTAGTTGGTTTAACTCGTATTATTTACACCGTAGTTTCTCTCTATCAAATTAAAATCTCTTTGTACATTGTTTGTAGTTTGTTTTTTAAGGGTAGTTTCATGTTGCAGCTCCTTGGTAATCCTCTATGAATTTTGTTTATGTATTGTGTGTGTGTGTGTGTTTCATATTTTTGTTCATTTCTTTTTTGGGTTTTATTTCATTCATTTAACGTTTCTGTTTTTTGTGTTGTCTAGACTTTTTTGATTTGGCCTTTTTTTTATTAAATTTTTCTGAAAAATTTCTGCTTTTTGCTAAAATGTTTGACTTTTGAGGTTAAATGTGATTTTGTTTCGCATTTTGTTGTGTTTTTTTGGCGGCTTGTTGTTTAATTTATTTTCAAAGCTATTTTATTAATGTTGATGTATTGTTTATGTTGGTTTTTTTATAAATATATATTTTTATTGCACGTAATTGCATCAGTTTTATATTATATTTCTTATGAGTGTTGACTTTTCTTCTAATGTGGTTTGTGATACAATACACTCTAATAAATTTTGTGGCTATATACAGTCATAATTAGAGAATTTAACTTGACAGCAAAGTTTTAGGCTAATGTTGCTATTTACATGTTGATTTTGCAGTTAAATCAAGGTAAATTCGTTATAACTATAAATATTGGATCCGAGAACCTCTGGTTCTCGAAGGTTATGAAACATTTTTTAGTATATCGTTACCTTAATATAGAAAGCCCTAACTCGTGCTTTTTTTAATTCGAGATTTTTTATCGAAATGAACGAATATCTGTGCTTACAAAAAAACAAGAGTTAGGGCCTTTCTATATTACTGTAAAGATATACTTAACTGGGTTCGGGGCCACTGTAGCGTACATGGATATGAGATCGCGAAATGTACAAGGCAAGGTTCTGAAAGAACGGACTGTAAAGAGTCAATACAAGCTATTATAGCAGGAATTAGATTGTTGTTAGGGTTGGGCAGATGCAGTTTTAGAACCTTAGTGGGATTGAAAACGTATCACTGTTTTTAGTTGTTATAACACTAGTGGTTGCTGAGTTGACAGCCTTTAGCCAAGTGAACTCTTATTGAACCGGCTATCGTGGGAATGCTTTTGCATTGCTGGAATTAGTGAATGTAAAGTATCACATCTGACTGTCATTGCCCAGGATTACAACGCCATAGACAATAGCTAGTCATACAAGTATATCGATATACTGTGAGTACAATGGATTTTTTTTTTTTTTCAAATTATATTCCGTAATTTCAGTTTTCAAAAACGTCACGTTTTACCAAATATAAATCTATATTTCTAAGATAAATTCAAATATACTATATTTTCTATAAAAATGTTGTAAATTTCAGCATTTTTAAACATTAAAGATAAACAAAAATCACATTTGTAAAATTTGGTTATAACTTTTTGAATTGACAAAACAATGTAAACTTTTAAACTCCTGCAAGAAAGAAGACTACAACAAAAATAATATTTAAGAAAACCATGTAAAAAGGATCACGCTATACCGATATTTCAATATTTACTTTATTATGAATTAAGTATTTCTTTATAATTTTTCCCAAAATAAATTTTTTAAAATAGTAAAAATAACTGGAATCAAGATTTGCAAAAATTTTAAAACCAACATAATAAAAGATTTTAATGCTGTATTGAATCAAAAAACTATCTGTGATAAATACTGAATTAAAATCAAAAATTATTAAAAAAAAATCGTAAAACTCAACATTTGGTAGAAATACTTTAATAGCAACATACTTTAAAAAATTCCAACAACAACTCAGATGCAAAATTATACCACGAATGAATTTCAAAGGAGGCGATTGAATCTTTAATTGTTTCAATATATCGCCACAATGATGCAGTAATAAAAAATAAAGATTATACCAACAAAATACTGAGACATCAAAAACATTTTTTCACCAAACAATTATTATAGATACATCAATATATCAAACAACCACGACTCGATTTTTGACCTATCTTTTATCTATATCTGAATCACTAAGCTTCAGCCAATTTTTTTTACCAAACAATTTTTTTCAACCAAAAAAATTTTTCAACAAAAATAGTTTTCAAACTTTATCTAAAGGGTCAAAAAAGATGAAGATAAATCATCAGAGCCGATTATACATTGATCTTACTGTGCGAAAAAATTATCAAAATAAAATAAATATTGAAATAATGGTATAACATGATTATTTTTACATCATTTTTGTTTTTGAAAACTGAATTGTATTGACACTCACAGTATATCAAATGAAAGGAATTTTGACGGCTTCTTCAACAAATTATAAGGCCATTAATAAACTTTGAGTGTGGATCAGTTTAACTTTTTTAAGAAAATCTGAAAAATCTGTATAAAAAAATATCTACCTATATCAATGTGGTTATAGACAATGCATTAAGCTTTAATTTAACGAATAATAAGAATGTTACAAATATTAATTTTTAATATTAAGGTGCATGGAATAAAATCGAGGCTTGATATCTTATAATACTTGTATATAAGAAAAATATTAATAAAGGGTTTACGGATTTGATAAAAAAAACATCAGAGTTTTAACTCAATTTGTATAATAAAAGTTGTGTAATTAAAGAAAGTAAATCTGGTTTAATTTTTTAAGACCATATCTAAAAATTATTATTAAAATGTTTGCATCCAAATGATGAGTGACAAATCATCTAAAATTGCATAGTCTAACTACATATTGCAGTAACTTGAAACTGACACAATTGTAAATTAAATCAGGTGCTTGTTAAATAAAACTTACCCATAAATCAGTACCCCAACTCATGTTGGAATTTTCAGCTGTTTCTTCCGCCAGTTTTAAGAATTTTTATAATAAATTATATCCAAATAAAAGCTATGAAGCGATGATGAAGCGTTTTTTAATCCCCAGTCTTAGATTTATGTTTTTATTTTTTTTTTTTTTTTTTGCACAATAATCTATTATCTATTATTTGTATGTTCGTTAATTTAATCAATTTAAATAGTTGGCAACACACTCTATTATCAAAAACTAGAACAACAAACCAAAAACAACAATTAAAGGAAAATGTATTACAAGAAAAAGAATTTGTCAAATGTAATTTATAAACAGCATTAAAAAACAACTACGAATTAAAACACTATTAAAACTGGTAAAATAAAACTCCCAAGAAACGGCAAACAGAGACAGAAGATAGCATAACAAATAACATAAAATGGTAAGAAATGAATCATTAATATTTCAACTTAAAGAAGAAAAAACACACACAAAAACCCGAATACACAAACAATTGGGCAATAATAAAGATAAAAGAAACAACAAAAGGAAGAAAAAACAATACAGGTAGATGAGAGGATAAACGAGATAATATTGAAACAGGTACAAAAGTAATGGAAAAACCGTACAACTCTTTGTCATGTGTACTTTAGGAACTTGAAATTAATTATTACAGAAAAAATTATATGAAAAATAGATTTAGAATTAAAATGCACTTAAATTGCATTAAAGAAAAACCGGTATAAAAGAATTTTCCTGAGGCAAATAGGAAATATTAGAGAATTCTTCAAACTTGTATATTTCATATGTGTTTAATGCTGGATTTATAAAGTCTAATGGGAAAATGCACTGAGTGAGTTTGAATGTTTGAAAAGTTATTTGAAATGGTTGCAGTTGCTGCGAGGTCTGTCTCTGCTGACGTCAATAGCACAGTGAGTGGCGTTGCCAACCTTTAATTATTTATGTATATATGTTTGTATGTATGTTAATGTATAGGCGAATTAGTTTTATTATAAAATTGCACAATTCACATAAAAACTATATTTTCCATTTTAGTTGCAGATGATATTTGTTTTATTTTTATCAAATAATAAAAATGTATATAATTTGTTGATATATTTGTTTCGCTACCACTACTTTTTCATCATGCTTAAAATAATTAGCAATATTAGTAAAATTTGTTTACTATTTATGTTACTTTTTATATTTGCTTTTTTATTTATGTATATTAATTTTTGTTGTTTCATTTAGCACATAGTGTTGTTTTTGTCATTGTTGGATTTTTTTAATACTACGTTTCACTTTTTTGTTATTTTTAATTATTTGCACTAATTTTGTTGTTGTATTGTCAATTCTTTTTCGAATTGAACAATACAATAAATTATTTACTTTTCTTTTCTAAAATGTTTTTTTGTTTTGTTTTGCAAGACACTTTAAATTCTTATTTCTTTCTTTTCATTTGTAGCACAATTTTTTTCCCCTCCTATCCACTCTTCTAACAAACAGATCAAGCAAAAATGTTTAATTTGTGGAATAAAAACAAAAAAATTACTGCAGACAACACCGTTTTCCAGTTCCACTTTTTTATATTTTACACAATTTTTCTTTAAAAACTACACTCACACTTTTCGTACCGCTTGTTATATTGCTGTTTAACTTTAATTTATTTTCGCAATACTATATTTTAATAAAATCAACACAATTTACTAAATTTGTGTGTGTGGAATTTTTTATAAATCACACAAAATTAGTTTCGCAAAGGGCGTTATTTCCGTGACAAGGTGTTTTTCCTTGTAATTCGCTCAATAAACTAATTTTTGTTGTAAATTTTATCTTTCATCAAGCATGGTTGGTTTATCTTAATACTAGATAATACAACTATGTAAGGGGATATTAAATGGTTGGTAACTCTGTTATAATTTAAGTACCTTATTTGTAATATTGCCAACTCTGCTCAAAAATAAATCCCGTCAAACTAAAAAACCTTGTACATATCGCTCATTTGCTGCAACAACGACATAATTCAAAATCCGTGTGATTTGAACTGAGTAATACGAAATATGCGCCGTTCTATAGTCTTTCATATAGTTTTATCAGTTTTCAAAAAAGTCAATAATTTTTCCCGTGAAAGTGTTTTTTTGTTGTAAACGTCAAAATCAAAATTCATGTTTTCTCGTATATTTGACAAGAAAAAATTTGGGTTAAATACAGATTAGAAGGATATTTACATCTACTATTCAAATCAGGTTATATTTCTAATGTCTCATGATTTGTTGGACATTTATTTAAGAAATAGTCAAATGTCATAAAACATTCAAAGCCGTTTTTCTCGAAACGACTTTTTTTGAATTATGACGTTGTTGCAGCAAATGAGCGATATGTATATCGCTTTTTTATTTGCTATATACTGTGAGCGTCAAAAGAAACTGTACACCAGTGGCATTTATGTTTAAACTTTTATTTTATTATTTTTTTTATAATGTAACTTAAAATTTTTTTAGTTTTTATTTATTATATGTCCTTCTTAAACTTTTTATTAAAAAACAAAAACAAAACTTTAACAACAACAAAAAATATATAACAAAAACAAATAAATCTTCAAATTCCACGCGTCAAAAGAAACTGTACATTATTTCTACATTAAAATAATAACGTTAGTTAAAAATAATTAGTATTTAGTTTGATTGCCATTTGCTTTTATTACAGCTTGCAGTCTTCTGGGCATCGATTCCACAAGTTTTCTAGTAACTTCAGGGGAAATTTTCAGCCATTCCTCCATTATAGCTGATTTGAGGGAATCCTTGCTTGTAATTTCCCTTTTTCTTATTTGTTGATCCAGATGTTCCCACAAATGTTCTATGGGGTTGAGATCGGGTGACTGGGGGGGATGATCCAACTGTTTTGGAGTATGGTAAAGCAGCCATTCCTTTACTATTTTGGCAGTATGCTTGGGATCGTTGTCTTGCTGGAAGGCCCAAGTTCGATCCAAGCCCAATTTTTCAACGCTCTGTGCCAAGTTGTCCTTTAAAATGTTGAGATAATCTGTTTTATTCATAGTATTTTCTATGAATACCAAATTTCCTACACCATTCGCTGCCATACATCCCCACACCATCACCGACCCACCACCATGCTTTACTGTGGACATTACATTTTGCCGATCGAATTCAGAATTTTTCGTTCTCCAAATTTTAACTGGTTTTTTCTTACCAAATATTTCAAATTTACTTTCGTCAGTAAAAAGCACATTGTTCCAGAATATATTAGATTGATTTTCGTATTTTTTGGCAAACTCCCGACGCCGACGTTGATTGATTGGTGAAATATATGGCTTTTTTCTTGGAACTCGTCCATGCAGTCCATTTGCATGTGAGGCTCTGCGTATTGTGCTGGCACTGACACTAATACCGGAGCATTCTGAAATATTTTCGGATATTTTTACAGCACTTTCCGTTGGGTTTTTCTTCACTTGTCGCACAATGGACCTTATTTGAGTACTGTTTAGTTTAGCTGGCCTTCCAGATTTAGGGCGATTTTCTAAATTTGAAAATTTTTGGTACTTATCAATTATATTTTTTACAGTGTTGTGACTTCGTCCAATTATTACACCAATCTCTCGTAAAGATTTGCCTTCTTTGTAAAATTTTAACACAAGTTCACGAACATCCAAAGAAGTTTGTTTGCCCATTTTTAAAAAATACAAAAGTTTCCTTGTTTGAACTGCTTGTGACAAAACCAAATCTATTAATATCTTTAATAATTAGTTAATATTGCTTAAATTGTCATATGAAAGAAAATAAAAAAAAATAACGGAAGGTTTTTACTGTAAAATTGCTTATTATTTGTTGTACAAAATAGTTGTACAGTTTCTTTTGACGCGTGGAATTTGAAGATTTATTTGTTTTTGTTATATATTTTTTGTTGTTGTTAAAGTTTTGTTTTTGTTTTTTAATAAAAAGTTTAAGAAGGACATATAATAAATAAAAACTAAAAAAATTTTAAGTTACATTATAAAAAAAATAATAAAATAAAAGTTTAAACATAAATGCCACTGGTGTACAGTTTCTTTTGACGCTCACAGTATATTTATTTATAAAACATCTCATTATGTAGCCCTCATATTTAAGTACTTGTCACCTTATCAATTTAAAGAAAAAGTAGTCAAAGATAAAAATTTTAATGGAACAAAAAAATGTCCACCTAAGAATTTTGTCAACAAAAATTGTTTTCAATCTTTATCTTGTAGAACTTTTGTGAAGAGTTCATTAAATACGGCGCAGCTCTCTTATTTTGGTTTCAAATTTTAAAAAAAATTTCTCGAATTTGGACTATACGACATCCATTCCGACATAAAGTAACAAAATACAATACAAAAAAGTATTTTTCTATTAACTCAAATATCTTCGGAACGGATGAACCTTTATATATCGCACTCGTTCAACAATACTGTATTAACTAAAATTTTTTCAAATTACACTTTTTGCAAGAAATCAACTAAAAACATCAATATATATTTACTGTAAAAATGTCAACGTATTCCGATTACTCTTTCATCACGAAAACCACATTTGAGACCCTGTTCGTTATAAAAAAAAGGTTTCAGAAAAATGGTATTAACTCAAAAAATAGATTTATTTTGCAATCATTTCAAAAATTTGAAAGAAATATATTTTCAAATGAAATTTGCTTACTATGATGTATTCGGATTTTCAAATTCTCTTAAAATGTAACCACAAACTGTTTTTTGTCCCTCCTGAACACTTAAAGGTTTTTGAGTTAATACAGTATTGTTGAAGGAGTACGATATGTACTTATTTGCAGGTATTTTTTCTATCATGGTATATTATTTATTGATTCATTATTCTGATTCATGATGTAATAAGTAAGGTGAGAGCGTTTCGACAACAAACACAACAAACATAATATTTCTTGCTGACAAGAGCATAGGTTTTGTCAAAATTGAATTTGTCAAATAAAAAATAAACAAATTTTATTTTGGCATATTAACTAAAAAACGGCCGTTAAATTTAAATTATATTTGAAAAAGAACAACGGTTTAATAGTACTTTATCCAAATTTCATTATATGAAATCTTTTTATTCACATTTTCATTCATGTTTTTTGATTTAAAAATTTTTTTCTTTGAAAATAAAATTTATTATTTTTTTCAAATAAATTCAGTTTGACAAAACCCAAGCATTTTCAAAATAAATAAATAAATAAATAAATATCAGCTGTGTTGTTGACTTCACCTTACTTAGTGCATCCTGATTCTGATTTTAGTAATCATTTTGTAATCATATACAAATTGTCATTATAAATTTATTAAAGTTTCTAAAGGTGTAAACATTTTACGTTCCAAAAATTGTAAAAAGATGAAATTATGTATGTAAGTTTGTACATTTTTCGCATTTTAAGTTGAAATCAGCGGTTTTCTATATTTTGTTTGTATCCAAACCCGGTACATTTTCAACATACGGCCGCGATTCACTTGTAAACGTCTATCAATTACATTTTGTTCTTCCACAAAACCAGCCTGGGTAAATAAATTTCTCACCTCCTCTTGTGTAAAGAAATAGACCATAGTGCCATCACCACGAACATACAGATTGTCCTCTAAACATTTACCACTTTTAAAGCGCAACTGAGCCAAATCGTAACGACCATAGTCACGAAATAGCAGCAAACCTCCAGGTTTCAAATAACGATAACAATTTTCTGCAACGCGTTGCATTTTCTGTGGCTCAATGGCCGAGAGAACAAATATCAAAACAACAATATCTTGCGATTCGAAGGCAAAGGGCACCTGCCATTCATCCAGCGTAGCGTCCATAACAAATACATCACACCGTTTAGCATCGTACAGTGGATCAGATTTAAAAATCTCTATAGCTTTGGCCGAAAAATCACAGCCATATACTTTAAGCTCAGGTTCTTGACTATATTTCAAAATTGGTAATATTGTATTGCCCACACCGCAACCAAGTTCAAATATACTTCTAGCTTCGGATATATCTTTGTTGGGTGCCAGTTCAGGAAATTCTGTAAATAGCCAGTGACGATCTTTGAAAAATTTGTTTTGATGGACTCCGTAAAATGAATCCCAAAATCTGTCTGCTTCACTCTTAAATTTCTCCTTATCAGTTTCTGGCATTTTAACGGTGGAATTTTTAACTACAGCCTGTACAGCTTGTTGTTCTTGCTCCTCGTCCCATTCGACATTATCCCTAAAATAAAATAGTTGAGAAAAAATTATAAACACATTTCGAAATTTACACGCACCAGGCATTAAATTTATACAACTCTTGGGGATTTGTTAATACGCGTCCACCACCAGCTGGTTTCTTACGATTCCTGGTGAATTCCCAGTTTTTAATTTGAGAACAATATCGTTGAAATACACCAGCTCGCGGGGCTGTGTTTAATACGAAAAATCCCACTTGATTTACATATTTACCAAGCATTGTGTGAAAAGACATCATCTTCATTTGTCAGAAAACGATTTCCAAATTTAGGTCTTTTATCGGTGCACTCTTCCAAAGTGGCATCAGTATCTTCCTTGGTTGAGTTCGTGGAGTCGCACATGTTTACATTGAACAGCTGGGAAAAAACTCAGGCAGAAATGTAAACAAATAGATAGTTGGTAACTCCAATTTGTCAATTATCAAAATGAGTGTGAAAAGGTCAACGAAATTAAATTTTCCTTTATCATTTAAGATTTAAAATTTTTATTACAATATAACATCAACCGATGTATAAAATCAAAAATTTCAAATTTAAATAGATATATTGGATAAATTGTATGAAAGGTGCTAATTATATATAACTATTATTTTTTATCAATTTAAAACTCATTAAACCTTAATAGCATTTAGATTTGTAAATGTCAAAAATTGCAAAGTTGTATCTCCATTTATGGGCAGATTTTATCGAATTAAACTAAGCGGGAGAGTTGATTTCAACATACTGACGGACATGGTCAGCTTCCTATAACGATCCAGAATATGTATACTTTATCAGGTCGCAAATGACAAATTTAGAAATTATAAACTAGATTTTTTTGAATCTAAATTTTTATGATTACCTTATATTTCGCTTTATCTTTATAAAATTGTTAAATTTTATTTAAATTTTTAAATATGTATTTTTAGGAGTCGTCAGGATATAGATATAGATAATAACAATACTTGTTATATTAATTTGTTATTAGCCAAATGGCTACGTGTGAATCAAATTAATAAAATAAATAAACGAAAACGGAATATATATTTCTTACCACCACTCATGGTGAAGTGTATCAAAATTATGTTTTTGTATATTATCTTTTTGGAGTTGTAATTAGAAATTTTCCAAACTCAATTTCATTAAAATTCCACTTGCCATTGTAAAATTACTTCCCCGCTTTTTTGTTAACATCGATATTCACATTTGTTATTGTGATTGAATAAGAACATCTGTTATATAAAAAATCTCATGAGAGAAAAATTCTGACAACGAAATTTTAATGCAACAACACCGGCAATTGGAGGATAATTAAACAATAAATATAATTTCCAAACATGTATTCTTCCGTTAAAAAACTGCAAAGAGTATTATCCTCGCGTGAAATTCGAAAAACATTTATTGACTATTTTACTAAAAATCATGATCACAAATTTGTACGTTCCAGTCCGGTGGTACCGTTTTGTGATCCTACAGTGGCATTTGTTAATGCTGGGATGAATCAGGTGGGCTTGATACAAATATTTTGTTTATTTATCAAGTTACTAATTGTTTATTTAACAGTTTAAATCGGTATTTTTGGGAACAACACAGCCACCTTACAAAAGAGTGGCAAATTCGCAGAAATGCGTAAGAGTGGGTGGAAAACACAATGATTTGTCAGTTGTGGGAGAGGACAGTTACCATCACACATTCTTTGAAATGCTAGGCAATTGGTCTTTTGGAGATTATTTTAAGGTAATATCTTAATTGGAAGTTTATTTTTATGAACGTTTTGTGTTTTTTAGAGAGAGGCTTGCTCTATGGCTTTAGATTTACTTAGGGGACCCTACAATATCGATACCTCCCGCCTGTATGTCACATACTTTGCTGGGGACAAGGTTTTAGGCTTGCCAGCCGATTTAGAGTGTTTTGAAATATGGAGGAGTTTGGGGTAGGTAAATTTTTTGTTTGACTTGTATTTAATTAAAATATTTTTGTTTTGTTTCATTTTAGTTTTCCCTCTTCACGCATTTTACCTTTTTCTAGTAAGGATAATTTTTGGGAAATGGGCACTACTGGACCCTGTGGCCCGTGTACTGAAATTCATATAGATCATCGTCCAGATTTAGCTTCTGCTGAGGAACGTGCAAAGCTAGTAAATGCCGGACGTGCAGATTTAACAGAACTATGGAATCTTGTATTTATCCAATATAACCGGTAGGTGGCTCTTATTTTAAACCAATATGCAATTATATGTGTTGTCTATGTCTTGTTCAGTAATGAAGATGGCACCATAACCCAATTACCAGCCCAACATGTAGACACCGGCATGGGTTTTGAGAGACTGACAGCTATTTTACAAAATAAATCCTCAAACTATGATACGGATTTATTTGTGCCACTATTTGATGCCATACAAAAGGTAGTTTGTCAAGAAAGATAATCAATTTATTAGAAAACAATACAAATATTTTTAATAGATATCTAAAGCTCCCGAATATAGTGGCAGTTTTCCCTCCAACTCTGATGCAGCTACATTAGATACAGGTTATAGAATTTTAGCTGATCATGCCCGCATGATAACCGTGTGTTTAGCGGACGGTATGTTACCAGATCAAAAGTATGTAATTTTTTATTCTATTTACACATTTAAACAACAAATTAGTATTTTGTGTTAACTTTTATTTTAGTCAAAAACTTAGACGCGTCTTGCGCAAAGCTTTAACTGTGTCCGAAAATATATTTGCTAATGAAAAATTACTAACACAATTAATACCGGTAGTAGTTGATTCATTGGGCTCAGCTTATCCCGAAATACCAAATAAACAAGCGGCTATTTTAGAATTAATAGCCCATGAGCAGGAGGTATTTAAGGCTTTGCGGGAAAGTTCTACTAAGGCATTCACAGAGGTTCTTAGTGAATTTCCTAATTTGGAGGACATAGATTTAATGGAATGTCCGGGTTTTGTGCCAGCTTATAGGGAATTTCAAGCCTTAAAGGATACATTTAAAAATAATAAAATTCCCGGAGATTTTCTACACAAACTAACCGATACCTACGGTTTAACCGAAGAACATTTTCAAAAATTGGCCCAACTAGAAGAAATGACCTACAATGTGGCGGATTATCAAGACTCTGTGGCGAAGGCCAAACTAAAAGCTAAAGGATCCATGAACACCAACCAATACTCGGACAAATTATTGCAAAGCATTAACGAATCTTTGGTGGATTTGACTAAAAATTTGCCAGCCACTGATAATCAACACAAATACAACTACAGCTATGACACTAACGAGAAACAATACATTATACCTGCCATAAAAACTAAAGTATTAGGTATACTCTATAATGATGTTAGTGTACAGGAGGTGGTATGCAATGGGATTACAAATAATCAAGATATAGTATCGATTGTAACAGATTCAAGTAATTTCTATTATGAATCAGGTGGCCAGCAATCAGACAAGGGGGTGTTTGTTATAAAAACTAAATCAAATAATGAATACGAACTTAAAGTCTCCAACGTACGTGTTATTAACGACTGTGTAGTTCATACATGTGAGTTGCCGGTGGAGAAAGCTCACTTTACTTTGGGAATTGGCGATGAGGTGCTATTGCAGGTGGACAGTCAACATCGCAAAAGGAATATATGTCATCATACAGGTATTTTATGCGATTTTTTAAAGCTGATTCTCATATTATAATTTGTATATGTTTAGCTACTCATTTGTTAAATGGTGCTATAAGATCATTGTTTAATAAGGTCACTTACCAGGTGTCTAGTGTGGTAACAAGTGATTATTGTAAACTTGAGGTGGGCTTAATTGGTAAACGCATAACCAAGGATGATGTTGTCAAAATCGAGGAACTTATTAGGTAATTTTTTCTTTTATAAATACATACAAAGAATTGTCGATTATATCATAATAAATTCCTTAATTTTAGCCAAGTAATCTCCTCCGCCACCCCAGTTAATGTTGACTTATGTAATGCTGCCGATATTCTACAACAAAATGACGTTACAATGGTTCCTGGGGAAATTTACCCAGAAACTGGTTTACGTTTAGTTAGCGTAAATTGTGATAATTTAGAAATGCTCTCAAAAGAATTATGCTGTGGAACACACGTTACAAATACTCAGGAACTAGAATATTTTTGTATAACGAATCTTAAGCAAACAAATCGTGCACGATATGCCTTTACAGCGGTGGCCGGTGATGCAGCAGATAAAGTAATTACATAAAAAATACCCACGTGCCGAATTACCGCATTTTATATCGATTAACATAGATTGTAATTTTCTTATTTGGGATTATGCCATTCGATATCGAACAAGAAATTTAGTACAATTTGTTTTCTAATACGATAGATTATTCGATCACAAATGCGACAATTCGACCCCTGTTTAAAAAATGTATTATTTTGCAAGTGATTTAAATATATATACATTTAATTTAAGGTTTTTAAGGTGGCTGCTTTATTGAAACATCGCATCGATATGTTAGAAAAAGAACTTAAGACTAATAAACTAGCAAATGCTACAGAAATAGAATTACAAAAAATACGTCACAATCTCTTGCACCTGGATATACAATTGCCATACATTTTCAAAATGGACACATTGGAGCGTATAAATGAAATATTAAAGAAATTGAAGGAAGCGGCCAGGACGAATATTAAGTAAGTTTGATATTTATTTTCATTAAAAAGCCGAAAATCCCTTAAAAGAAAGAAAATTAACTGAATTAACTGATAATAAACCGAAAGCCAGCTAAAATCACTAGTTTACTATTCAAAATATTAATAAAAATGTGAATTTTAAACGTATCTCGAAGCTATTTAGTTGTCTATCAAAATAACTAATCTTATTTAATTTTGTTTTCTATTGGCAGAGAATTGGTAGAAGTTGAGATGCGTAACGTTTTACAGGAGAAACCTTTAGAGAACCATCCATTTATATTACACTACATTTCAAGCTCAGCATTAATGGAAGAAGTTCCCCTACAAAAGGCCACACGACTTTGTACTGATCGTCCCATATTAGTTATAAGCCGCAGTGATAATATTCTCAAAGCCAGATGTTGTGTTCCCAAGGTAAATTACACGAAAGTTCTGGAAAATGTAAATACTTTGTGATCTAAATCTATTGAATTTGTTTATTTAGCAATTTCAAACGGAAAACTTCAATGCCGAAAAATGGTTAAAAGAATTTGCCAACATTTTCAAATCTCAAGTAGCCGCACCTAAAGGACAAAATCCCCGCGAAATTTGTAATATGAAGGGTAAGAAAACCTCAACACAATTCGAGGAACAATTGGAAATTGCCATGTGTAAAGCCCAACAATATGCTCTCAAGCATTTAAAGTAAAATATTGTTATTTAGTATTTTAAGTTTTTTTTTTTTTTTAAATTAAAAAAATATGTATTATGAAACAAACGGCTTGGAGAAATGTTTATGATGTATTTTTTGAACAAAATGCTTGATTTTAATAAATTATTTAAAAAAAGTATAAAATTATTTATTTTGTGGAAAATTTTATATCTTTTAAACACAATTTATTGTTTTGTTTGTTAGATATTTTACACTTTTCAACTTATTTGTAATTACTAAATTATAACTTACAACTAAATAAATGTTTACTCTAGATAATTATCCACGATAATCAGGATCATTGTGTTCTTCTTCGTATTCCTCCTCTTCTTCGTCATCATCTAAAAAAGGGAAATTAATATGTTTATTTTTATATTTATTTTTTTATTAAAAATCCTTCTTAAAAAAAACCTTTTCTACATAAAAAAACTTTAATGGAATATCGATAATGATTTTGTTAAAAATTTAACAACTTTTTCGTTGAACAAATTTATTCTCCTTAACAAAAAAAAAAAAAAAAATTTCACCAAAAAACTTTCTCCAATAAAACTTCTTTACCAAAACACTTTTCTTTAAACCAGCTTTTTTGTGGAAAAGTTTGCAACTTACGTCTCTTGCGAGCATAGGCTCGTTTTGTAGCCACTGGCACCTGGTCAGTCTCTCCATGTACCAAAGAATTGCGATACAGTGTTAGCGGTTGGTATTCCTCTGGTTTACTCGAAGGCATACCCGGTGAAATACGACGATCCAAAAAGTTCAATATAACTTTCTTATCCTGTTTCAATAACTTGTGATTGAATTCATTGAGAACTTCAAGGAAAAGTAAACGTTTTGGTGCGGCCACAGGATCTTCGGGAACATCACCAACAGCAAATAAAATGCCAGCACGATGTAAAGCTATAATGGGTTCACGATTTTTAATGGCATCGAAACCGAATGTTAGAGCAAAACGTTTGGCCAATTCTTTCAAGTCACTAAACTCATGAGAATTCTTAGAGACAATTTCGTTTTCCGACTGGCTTTGTAAATCCTTAAAGACGGCTATTAAACTCAAAAGTAAAGTTAAGGCAAAGTTAACTTTATTGATTTCGCGCGCCTTGCCCAAGGTGGCCTTGATAATGTCGCCATATTCATTGTAGCACTAAAAATATAATAATTTTTTTTTTTTTTAATATTTGGTTAATGAAAAATCCTTCAGAAATAAACTTACTTTGACATAATATTTAAACATGCCAGCGGCACTTTTGGTGGGTATAATATTGTAGACCACTAGCTTACAGTAGGAAGCCAAAAAGTTACGTTTCTTATGCAGCTCCATAATACGAATTTCATCTTGAAGATCTTTGTTTTAAAAAAAATTCACCATAAAAAATTTTAAGATTTATTGGGTTTTATAAATACCTTCTTGCTTTAGAGTAAACACATAGTGTTGCACAAAATTATTCAAAACCAATTGCTCATCCAAAGTGGATTTGTATTCCAAACTACGAACATTGGTATTTTCACTACGTGACAGTTGGTCGGAGAAGGTTATTAATAAGTCACATATAGATTGATAGGCCTAAGAGCATAAACAAGAAATTTTAAACATTTAATTTAATATTAAAAATATAAAAAATATTTACCGCTTCTTGTATTTGATCTGTGGGACCATCACGTGTCAGTTCATAGCAGGCAAACATGTATTTATCCAAATTCTTTCTTAACTCGGCCACTGCCTCGGGTATTTGTGAAGTTTCACATTGATTTTCTATGTAATATAAGCCCCAACTTATGGAGAAATAACAAGCCTCTATGCAATAGGTTAAAGCTTCATTGGGTAAATTACGTCCAGGGTTTTCTTTAGACTGGCACTCATCTACATCTTGATACACCGAATCAAATAGATTCCAAGGATTTAAATTGTGCGAGGAGAAGAGTATAGAAACCACTTTTAATGAGCTTATAACATTATAAATTTCATCTTCATTGGGCAATTCTTCGCCAGCTATTAAATTACGCCAATCTTCTATAGAATCTTTGTATTTATTTACAGCATTGTCTATGATATTTGAACGTGCCACATCACATCTAGTATAGGTAGCACTACCTTCTCGACATAAATACTCCAATGTTTTGGCACAAGTCTCCAAAACATCTCGATCTGTGTGCACCGACATTATGTAGCTCATTTTATCTAGTAAGGCCTGCAAATTAGCTTCTTGGCGATTTGTGGTGTAAATGTCTAGCTCAAAATATTGTGGAACAGACAGTAAGTTGGTTAATTTCTCACTATCCGCCTGATATTTCTCCAATAACGAGGGCAATGTTACAATGAAATGTTCCGTTAAACGCACTTTTTCATCTTGTATGGCTTTAAGTTCTTTAGCACTGAGGGATATTTTACGATTACTGGCACGACCTACTGGAGCTTCACCCGTCGCCGCCTGCTTGACACTACTGACCATAATTTCAATTAATGTTGACTCTTGTTTGTTGTCTAAAACTTCTTCATTGGGTCCCGGCTCCTCCAGCAACAAATCAGTCATACATTCCCAATCTTTTACCATGGTATTGTTATCCATAAAGGAGTCCACTAAATAGGCACCGTGCTCATGTAATTCTGATTCAATCATAAATTGCACTAAATCACGTATTAGCGGAGTATTGGGTAGACGTATTTTGCCTCTTTTTGTTTTAGTCTCTTCCATATCTGCTGTTAAATGAAATAGGCGTACATTAAGGAAATCAGCAGCGGCCTGGGCAACGCCACGATGCGAAGAATAAACTAATTCATAAACAATTTCACAGTCTTTATCGGCCAATATGTCCGGATGAATTCTATTGAAATATGAAAAAGGTATAAACAAAATTTTGTTTAATAACAATTTTCTTGGTGAAATTTTAACATTGAAGTGAAAAAATTATTATAAGAACTAATACAAGTAAAGGTATTTTCACATTGTTCAAATATTTGATGAAAAGTTGAAATTAATTTTTGTGAAAAAATTGTTTTTGATGAGACGAACATTTTTAGGTGAAAAATATTTTTTAGTGAAACTAATTTTTGGGGGAAAAAAATTATTTTAGTGAAATAAACTTTTTGATGAAAAAAATGTGTAAAAATATTGTGAAAAAAAAAAAATTGGTGAAAAACAGTGTTGACGGAAAAAAAGTGGTTAAAACAAATTTAAAAAAAAAAAATTGGGAACAAAATATTTGTGAAAAATAGGTAAATAAATCGAGATGGTCGTGGTTTTTTGCCAATACCTCAGCCACTTGTTGGCCGATTTTAAATAGCAACAGAACCAGGACTATAACCGATATATTGATGTATCAATCAAGTTTGTAAGTTATTCGGGAGATTCAGAATTTCAACAGACAGACGGATATCGCTAATCGACTCCGCTTTCTATAACGATTCAAAATATATATACTTTATGGGTCGCAAACGAAAAATATGGAAATTACAAACGATATCACAAACAAGTTTTAATACTTACTTTAATATACTTATAACCAATTTAACCGCATGAACCGCCACTTCAAATTCCTTATCCAAAGTCATGGCCACAATACGATCTTTAAATTTTGATGTGAACAATTCCAATTTGCCTTTAAGTTCCTCCTTGTCATATAAAGGCAATAAGGCTTGCAGACAACGCAAACGCACCTCTCCAACTTTGTCGTGCAAAGTCCAACCTATATATTTGAGATATGAATCATCTAAAAAGTTTTGAGGATAATTTTCCATCCAAACACCTATTTCGGCCATACATATAGCTCTGATATCAGGCAAAGTATCTCTAAAATAGATACAAAATATTTAATTTAATAAACATAAAAATCATGTACAGAACTTGTTATAATTACCTATAGCGATGCACAAATACTGATTTAAACATATAGGTCAACATGTTCTTAATTTCATCCATGTTCTCTTCTAGCTCAGCACGTTTAGCCATTAAGGATTCCAAGCGATCAGAAGCTCGGCGATCGCGGGACTTTAATAAACATTAATTATTAAATAAAACAAAAAAACCTTTATTTAACTAAAATACCTTAAGACGCTCTGCTTCATATTGTTTGGCAGCATTTTCAAAATTATTTGAAACCAATAGAGCCACATCCACCAATGCTGTCATAAGTTTCATGGCTTAATAAAAATAGGTAAACATAATAACAATTTGATTTGATTTTTTTTATAAAATATTCTTATAACTACCTGCCAAAGTGGCGGTGTGTCTGAAAGCTCGTACTTGGGAATCCGACAAACCCGTCAACAGTGATATAACATTATCCATTAAAAACTGATCGTATATTATAGAGTATTGACATTGTTTTACTAAAGTTTGTACAAAATCACAAAAATTCATTTTGAACTTTTTCCATTGTTGACCGGGTATAATCAAAGGATATTCACCACTTTCCTAAAAACACAGCACATATAAGGCATATCCTTAAGAAACTTTATCAAATCATTTACTATACCTCATCAAACTCTTCTGTCATTTTTCTAATAACCGCTGTATGATCCATGGGATGTTCGGTATCTTCTGGTATTTTACCCTTACAACCACTAGCATTTATAAAAAATTGCAATAGAGCGATTAGCGCAGTATCCCGATTTATTTTATACTGTTCAATCCAATCGTCCACTATGCTGGCAATGGGTGATTTTGAATGTCTTACTATAAAGTATAAACTATTCTCATCTGTTGTCACATCACGTTCCATATCGATGCGTTCTTGTTCTTTATCGATATGTTCTTTGCGTGGTCGATCGATTTTCTCACGACGACCCGTACCCTCACCGGGAGGTTTGCGTGGTGCCTGAGGTTTACGTTTACGCACGACCGGTGCAAAAAAATCATCTTCGTCCTCATCAATAATAGGTGGCTTATCGCGAACTCCACCTCGAGCTCTTAAGCGCGTCATGCGCTTAGTGGGACTATCACCATCCGATATAGAATCATTGAGATTTTCTCTATAGTAACATAATAATTAATAAAAATGTATCTACTCTAAAAACAATATTGTTCATTAAGTTTAGCCTTACCCTCCTTGCTCATCATAATCGGGTGGCGGATCATCCATCCTTATGCGTTTCCCACCACGTCTAGCCATCATTTTTTCTTTGTGTACACACTATTATAAAATATTAATGTTTCTTTATTAATTTTTTGTTACATTTGTTCGATACTCATGTTACTTTGTTGAAGTAACAATTTTAAATTGTTTTTAACAGATATTTTGTTATTTTTATTAAAGTTTTTTCACAAATTTTCTAAATTTTCACAGAATTTACAAGGCGTCTCTTCAACTTTTTTATTTTGTCTGACAACCATTAATAGGGTTGTATTTTGTAGTAGTATTTAACATTAAACATTTTTTTAACAAGGTTGGGATGTATTAATTGTTTTAAAAATTAATGAAATAGTATGTATATATGAATTAAAGCTACATATAGGCATTTCCATCAAAAATAAAGATAGTGTTCAATACACCCCAGAGTTTAAATTAATTCCGAACAACCGAAGACCGGCAATACATAATATTTACAAAAAAATTGTTACGATTATCTCCAACATTATATTGAAAAATTTATACTTTTTTATATGTGTAATTTTAGGCGCATATAATTTGCAGTTTTTTTTTTAATTTTTATTGCATATTTTAAAATTGTTTATTTAATAAAAGCTTTTTGCGTCGTAGTATACAAATGGAAAAAAGTATTTATATGTGTTATGGTGTCTGTGAATATTTTATTTAAGGCCCAATGATTATTGAAAAAATCACAAAAACTATTATTTAAACTATAACATTAATTAAAAACGGAATGGAACAACTTTGTACAAGCATCGGTAGTGTTAGTATTAATCATAAAAAATACATTTTTATGCAACTGTTAGCACATTGTTAACAAAAAAAATAAAAAATAAATAAAAAACAAGACCTGTGAAAATTGTTGAATTATTTACATATTTTTTGTGCATTTTCCAAACAAATAAATTTGTATTTATAAATAAAATAAAACTTGCCAAAAAAAGATCACAATGTCGATGCGCCCGGATGATCATCGTCGCAAGTGGGACAAATCTGAATATCAGAAAAAAGCCCAGGAACGTTTATTAAATCAAGCCAAGGGAAACGAAAAAAATGATGAAGGTAATTTAGTATTTTAATTTTAAAATTAATAATAAAAAAAAATATTTTTTATTTAAAGAACCCGTTCAAAGAGAAAGCCTCAAACGCAGAGACTACAAAGTTGACTTGGACAGTAAATTAGGTAAAAGTGTGGTCATAAACAAAAATACACCCAGTTCACAGTCGGGTGGTTATTACTGCAATGTTTGCGATTGTGTAGTTAAGGATTCCATTAACTTTCTGGATCACATTAATGGTAAAAAACATCAAAGAAACTTGGGTATGTCCATGAAGGTGGAACGCAGCACAGTTGATCAGGTAAAAGAGCGTTTTCAGGCGAACAAAAAGAAAATGGAAGAGAAACAAAAGGATTATGAATTGGAACGGCGCTTGCGAGAGGCCAAAGAGGAAGAGGAACGCTACAAAGAGCATCGCAAAGAAAAACGAAAGGATCGTAAGCGTAAAGCTGAGGAGGATCTGGATGGTATGGCCCTAACAGATGATATGGCCGATATGGCGGCCATAATGGGTTTCTCGGGATTTGGAGCTTCAAAAAAGAAAGCATAACTTTGTTTTATTTGTTTCTCAGGTTAATACAAGAATAAATATTTATTACAAAATATGAAACAGGATCAATATTATAAAAAAAAACATTTACGTATATAAATAAGGAAAATGCATTAATATATATAAACATACAACTGGAATAGTGAGTATGTGTATATGAGGACATTCAAATGACATTTCAAATGGCAACCTCTGGCCGGCATTGGATCATCGATATGAGGCAGTGATCTTGAAATTTTACATTTAATCTAAACGAATAAAAATACAATAAATTGAAATTAAAAACAATTATACATAAAACAAATATATATTAAAGACAAAGAAGAAACTATTTTCTAAACACAAAAACACTAACGAACCAATTGTAATTGCATTAATAAAAAAAACAAATTTAATAAAATTGTTACCGTTACTATTATTTTCATTATTTCATCGGAGAATGTACGTAGCATTAGAGCTGGCTTTAGTCCACATAACATGGCCGCTTTGATATAGTTACAATTAATAATTTCATTATAATATCTAAAAAACATTATTATAACTAGTATAAAATATATAGTTGTGTTAGTTTTTAGTTTGAATAACTTACTGACAAACCACAACGTCATTGGATTTTTCAAACCAATCTGGTGGACCCTCACAATCGTATAAATCTTCACGTAGTTCTGTTAAACACTCATGATAATTGGTCAGATCTATTAGAAGGCATATACATATATTAATTTTTAGTTTTAGTAAGATTATAAAAGACCTAATATTTAGAATAGCTTTGCTGCAAGTTTTCCGCATTTGCAGGTTTTATTTTGTGGTTTCTTTGATTAATTTTGACTATTTCTGACTAAAATCTTTATAGATAACTAATTCCGCAATGGAAAAAGTAATGTTCTAGATATTAAGTTGCGCTCTTCGCGTTAATACGAACTGATTCCGACCAGTTTAGAGTACTATATTCAACAGTGCCGAATGTTATATACTTTTTACTAAATCCAAAGGAAATAAATTATACAATTGTGGGTTTCCGCTATTTATTTTTAGGGTTTTTTGACATCGTTAAATCGTCTCCCCGTATATATTGTATAAGGATCCAGATTACATGCATGTAAATGGTATAAACACTTATTTTGCCTTTCTTTCAAGGTACATACAGACAATACAATCTAAACTTTTCCAAATATTCAATTAATAGGGTGCAATGTCAAAAATTCTAAATAAATTTGAATTTATCTTAAAAATGTACATTTATATTTGGTAAAAGGTCAAGTTTTGGAAAAATCAAATTACGAAATATAGTTTTCAAAACATTTTCTATTGTATTGTCACTCACTGTATGTAGATATTCGCAAAGTATATTTATAAATATACTTTGGGTATGACTTTTAGATAGTATCGCAAATTGCTCTCAAACTTACGGTTGCCTCTTGTATTGGGATTATAAAGACAAACATATGAATTGAAATAATCAAGTCCATTATAAAGTTTCATATAAAGATTATCCTGTGACAAAGGTATACTATCCGAAACAGTGTGATTTATTTTCTGCAAAACATCGGAAACATCTTGACAGGTTTTACTAATAGATTTCCTTGATAGCAAAAGAATAATGCGTTCAGGACTTGTTACATATAAGCGGGCTAATTGTAAAAGTAATTGATTTTCATCAAAATTCTCTTTAAGTTCTTTAGTAATGGCAGGTTTCTAAAAGAATATTGAACAAATTATTTAAAAATTATAAAGAGTTACGGAATACATTACCTTTATATTGATGTCATGTTGGGAAAAGGGTAAATATTTATGTAATAACTCTTGCATATTTGCTAAATTCCAAAATGCATCAGATTTATTTAGGCCGAGAATGCTTAAACAACATATTAAAATTATTTTGTTCATTGTTAAAAAAATTTCTAAATACAGTTTTTTTTTTGTTTCTTTTAAGACATTTATTTTGTTTACTTTATTTTTTTAAAATAAAATTACAGTTTAAATTAAAATACAGTTTCATTATTTACTTTCCTTTTCCAAATATGTACGTTTATTTATTTTTTTAATTTCTGTAATACAACAGTTGTGTATTTAATTTAAAATACTGTATTACGTTAAACTGTTATAAAAATACTCGTTTATTACGTTTAAATGAATTCTTAAATTTTGTACCCCCTTTATTTTAATTAGTATTTTAATAATTAATAAAAAAATGCTTATTTATTAATAATTTATAAGAAAGAGACCTGGTTCGATGTTTCGTAAGAAAATGTTTTTGAAATCTTTAAAGAAAAAAATAAAACCTTCCTCTTAAGTACGAAATTTCGAACGCGACTCATAGCTTCTCTTCTCTTGTTTTTCTTCATCTTTCATTCTTTGTCTTCTTTTTGTTGTTGTTGTTGTTGCTGTAATTATTGAGTTAAATTTATTTAGGTAAATACAAAGCCATGTTCCACTGGTATATCAAATGGAATGTTAAAATATTCAGATGGTAATTGGGTACAATGTGTGGATTTGAAATCACGGAAATGTTTGCGTAACTGTAAATAAATTAGCTATTAAATTAAACAGATAAGGAGGTTTAAAAAATAAATCTTACCAAAAAATCAGCCATTTGATGGCGTACTTCTTCGGTATAATCTTCGCCAATGTCCATGGGATACTTTTTACCCTGATCTGAGGCATAGGTAATTAAACGGGACAAGCACAGCTCGTCATCAGCAGCTATTACAAATAAAAGTTAAAAAGATATTACTTCTTCAGCAACACTTTGTTTTACAAAAATCAACTGTTACATAAACTTTTAAGAAATTTTTGGTAATTATTCGAATTTTTATATTTTATAATATAATTTAGCTCAATTATTCTATAATAATTCAAAGAATACTATTGAAAAGTAATATAGACAATTGGGAAATTTGAATGCATTTTATACACCGCCCAGGGCATCTTCAGCATTCTTATACATGTCCAAGATACTTAACTAAACATTATTGAGAAATCGAATTATAGACAGAAATCATGTTACTTACGTGTGTTTATTCTTCTTATGAATTACTTTCGTGATTCATTAAAAATAATAAATGTTAATTGTTATTTAAAAACTTACTTGTTAAATTTCGTATTTCTATGGGTTTGGCCAGAGTCTGTTTGCTACGATTTAGCTGAGATGTTTTAAAAATGTGAGGATAACGATATTTTAAAATACCTAAAGCCAAAAAGTTGCCACGATTTGTTTCAAGTTGATTATCTCTGAAACAATATCAAAATATTTGGTTTTTGTTTTTTACTCTGCATTTGAATAAAAAAAAATAAACACAAACTTACTCCGCTATAACTTCATCTTCTGTACGTCTTATCAAGCTGATGGGTCCATGATAATTTTGAGCCAGCTCAGCATTATTTAAATTACAATATTCACGTATAGCTATACGTACAATACCGGACAAACTAGCCGGCATGCGTGGTTGAGCTAAATATAAAACATCATCGAATGTAGCGTCCAAAATCTAGAATAAATAATAAAATAAATTGTTAATTTATAATGTATATTTAGCATTTACCACTCCTTTTGCGTCTGGATAGCAAGATGCTGCCCAAAGAGAACTGTAACCACCAATACTCCAACCATAAAATATAATATCTTCAACAGCAAAGCCCAAGTGATAAATGGCGAATTGTATCACAGCCTCAATGGCATTTTTATCTTGATCCGGATATGGTTTACCAGTGCTCCCCTCAAAACCAGGATGATTCCAGCCTAATACGGAATACTTCAAAGCCAAAGGTGTGCCCATTATGCCGATTTCATAAAAGCCAGCATTGCCTGTAAAAAGTAAATGAATGAGTCATTTTTTAATTTTCATGTTTAACTAAACAGCTCATTATGTGACAATTTTGAATAAATCATAAATCAGCTTGCTTACCTTCTGAACAAATTACCAATGTTTTACCATTAGTGCTTCTAATGCGATTATCCACAAATACAGTGTCAATATCGTTAGCATCAATAGTACGTACTTTGTATCTTCTGGCATTTTCTTCTTCTATCAATTTCGCACGACCAGAAACTAACATTGGTCCTGAAAACAATGCAAATATTATTAAAAACATACATTTAGAAAATTTTCCCTTCAAACAACTTACTCATGTAGCTCTGTAACAATTTTATGGAACCGGGATACATCATGCGTATACCAAATGAGTGTATGGCAATATATGCTGCAATTTCACAGGGGATTGTGGCCAAACGAAAGCTGCGTGTTGAGTTCTTAGCTAACATAGCTTTATTTTTCTTATCATCACTAAATTATTTATAAAATAAAATAATATCTAATTATTTTAGCAACCCACCCTAATTGCTCAATTTAATTTACCTTTGTAAACTTTTAACATCAAAATCCACAGCCCAACTTTTAAATTCATAGTCAAACAATCTTAAAGCCCTTTTGCCCTCTACCTCGGTTTTGGGTGATCTCAACAGCTCCATGGCTTTCATCAATTTAGTATATGAGGCTGATTGGGTACGACCCAAACCACGCATAACCATTGAAATAATGACAATTATACCAATACTGGTACTAATTTTGGCTAAAGTTGTTATGGAGTCCATAACAAAATAACCCCGGCGATATAAAAACGTTGCCAAAAAGGGTGATGTATAAAAACCAATGTTCCACATTAAATTAATCTACGAAAAAAAATCAATCAATAATGTAGGTATCTAATGTGTATAATGCATTCGTCATACCGTTGAAAGTATTTGATCCCCAAACTTTTCCAATCCTCCTGCTTCATACATTTTCTGCAACGAAACAAAATAACAAATTATTCATATTTCTTAATTATTTTTAGGTTTAAAGAAATCTCTCCCTATGGTGTTGAAATGGTGTTACGTACCTGAGTAGTTCCGAGGCCATATTCCATATAGAGCTTTGGCCCCAATATGTAACGTAGAAAACTCATGTCGAAATATAGTTTTTATTTATATATTTCGCTTTGGCCTGATTATGATTATTAAAATTAAAATATCGAAATTTACTCAATAAAAATGCAAATTAATTAATATGACACCAAAAAAAAATATCTCTTCTTCCTTTAATGAGCACTCACTGAAAAATAACAACAAATGATTAAGGTGGCCCTTTCATCATGGTTGCGGTAAACGTGATTTTAAATTCAACCCCTGACTTTTGGAAGTAAATAAAATAGAAATTCAATAACATTATTGCAAGTCTTAAACAAATTGTGGCATATATCAAGGTCATGTGTTTAAAAAAAACAAATCTAGTTTATGGGTCAAGCAAAAAGGTTGTTTTGGAAAATGTTGAATGTTTGAGATCAGTTTATTTTGAGTTGAGATTTTACTGAATTAAAATTAATTCGAAGCTCTGATATCAATAAAAAATATATTTGGTTCTTAATAATTAGTCTAAATTTTATATATTCTATTCAAACTTACATACCATATAGAATTTTTAACAAATAATTCCTTACCCTATTTTAAATCCCGTAATTTATTTAAAACAAAATGGCAGCATTCTTTCTTCTCTTTATAAAAATATACACTTCATAGTGAATGCTTTATTTTGTGTCAAAAGAAGAAGTATTAGTAAACAATGTCGTCCTTAACCGGTGTACGCGTTAATCTTTTTAATGAGAATTTTCTTAATGAATCCGAGCAGGATGCCAACTCCGTGCTTACCGAATTGGATAAGGGTCTACGTTCCACTAAACTTGGCGTTCAATGTGAAGCCATAGTGCGTTTTCCACGTCTCTTTGAAAAGTACCCCTTCCCCATATTGATTAATTCGTCATTTTTAAAGTTGGCTGAATTTTTCCTCAATGGTTCCAACCTCTTGCGTTTTTGGGTTTTACGCGTTTGCCAGCAAAGTGAAAATCATTTGGATAAAATTTTAAATATTGATGCCTTTGTTAAGCGCATCTTTATGGTAATACATTCAAACGATCCGGTGGCCCGTGCTTTGACCCTAAGAACTTTGGGTGCAGTGTCGCGGGTAATACCGGAGAAACAGCAAGTCCATCATGCTTTGAGAAGAGCTTTAGACAGTCATGATACTGTGGAAGTAGAGGCTGCCATATATGCAAGTGGTCAATTTGCTGCTCAGTCCAGATCTTTTGCCATAAGTATGTGTGCCAAAATATCCGATATGATTGAATCGTTGCAAATACCTGTGCCTATGAAATTACAACTGATACCGGTACTAAGGCACATGCATCATGACGCAAATACAGCGGCCTTGGTTAAAAAGTTATGCCTTAATTTGCTACCAAAATATCCGGGAGAAAGTTTTGTGGTGGCCATTTTGGCTTCATTAACAGAACTGTCAGCCAGAACGCTAACAGGAGTACCCGATCAAGTGACATTGCTATTGGAGTTTAACAATGATTTACGTAAACCGGTAAGAGCTCAAGCATTAAAATCTCTTAATAAATTGGCCGATAAACAATGTGTTCATGCCTGGCCTAAAAGTGCTATCAAGGATCTAATAGCCAAAGCATTTGCTTGCTCGGAACCATCAGAACAGTATTTGTTTTTAGGCATTATACTTAAACTTAGTCATTGTCCTTTAACTTGTCATATTCTACTGGCCCAAGAGGACGAACCACCTTCAGTTGTTGATTTATGCAAAAATTGTCTGTGTTTAAATGATTATGGAACAGCTAGCCAAGCTATAACTGTCTTGGCATCGCTTGTTACCTATGCAGATGTGAGTAACAAAACTGAACGTATTACTGTGTTAATGGAACTTATTGACTTGCATCTACAAAGTCTGCTCATGTGCACAATACGCGAACAGAAATGTGCAGATGATTTGCGTAAAATTTTAGTCTGTGGCATAAGAGTGTCGTCTGTGAAATCAGAATTTGGTGTAGATTTGGTTACAACACTTGCAAAACTTTTGAATGACCCCGTGGAATATCCAGCAGCAAACGAGGAAGCTATATGTGAAGCGTTGGGTTCGTTATGCTCTTATTTTCAGTTGAGAAAATTTTCTCCTCTAACTAATGAAATGGAAACTGATCAAAGTAACCAGCAAAGGGTAAGGTTAAACCAAAAAATAAACAATTGTGTTAAAAACTTCTTAAATGTACATGATCTTTACCTTTACAGACTAATCCAGTACTGAAGAATCTGCTGTTAATCATGCGTAAACTAACCACAACTACCGAACGTAGCACCACTGAGGAGAGTAATAGGTCTATAGAAATACTTTCAGCCGTTGCTTTACAAGCCATGATGGGTTGCTTTATGCCTGCAACGGTTATGCATACTTTTGAACAAATCATTGCAAAGTCAAATCCTTGGTCGCAATATCGGATGGCACGTTCAGCAAGTCGCTATGGGCAGCATTATTTGGCGGCTCATATTTATGTGAAAATATCACGCAGTACTGTGGTGGATAAACTACATTTCTTTCTAACGGGTCTTGCCCAGTTGGCTCAAGCAGAATGTATATTAAATTATGGGGTGTCTTATGATTTTATGCACAAGAACTACGAATTGTGTGAAAATCATATTGTACGCAGCATGACCTTGGAACAGTCAATGCCTTTAATGCAACGCCTAGAAATGGCCATAAATTTATGTTGGCAATCATTAGCTAGCTTAAGAGCCAGTTCATCACCTTCACATCCATTTACATTCCAATTGGAATTTTTGAAATTGCGGGCACAATTCTTGCAGACTCTACACTCGGCCGTGACCATAAAAAATGCACAGATTATAGTGCCACCACCAGCTATAGCAGGAAGTTTAGCACAAAATTCGAGAGACTATTTGCAGAAATTTGGTCACGTTACCAATCAGCTAAGAAAATTGGTTAAGGAACTTAAATCATGTGAAGAGTCTTTTGGACGTTTGTATAAATCCGCATTTGATGCTGATCCCACGACTTTAGAATTTCTAGAAATCATTCAGTATCAATGTGTTTTGTTTGCCCATATTGTGGAAACAATTTGTTTTGCCACTCCTTCGGATCCACCAGATTTTCAAGCCGAAGGGAAATGTCCCGAAACTAGATATTTAATCAACTGTTGTCGCCGCATGGAAGAATTAAGTAAGTCGATACCAGAAGAACCCGCCAATAGCAAGACAATCAACAATTTTCATTTAGATATTATATTGGCGGAAATTGAGGTCATTACTAAAACCCCTCTATGCTTGCCACGTTATTTCTTCCAAGTTTTGCAATCGACACAAATTAAATTGTCCGTCAGTCCTCAACCGCGTAGTGACGGCAAGCCGGTAAATGTTCAGTCGGGCAGTAATTTAGTAATAAAGGTGGAAGGTGTCATACAGCACTATGGCAAAAGGCCATCTCTATTTCGCAGTGTAGAGTCGGTGCAATTAAGTTTGATGTCTAAGCTGTTGACACCTCGACCACCGGGTGAGACTATGAAGCCTCAAAATGATACGGTTACACTAACACAAACGGTAAAGCCACAAAGAGATTTCTTATCTGGAAATTTTTTGGTACCCATATCATCGGGCGGTCAGTGGCAAGTTACTTTAGAGACATATGTCATAGATGAAAAGGGTATCACCTGGTGCACGGGTCCAAAAAATTCGATGTTAGTAAGAGTACTAGATGATCCGGCCAAACAACAACAGACACCGGCTCCTTCAGCTCAAACTAGAAGATTTTAAAAACAAAACGTTTCACGGAATACTAATTATAAGCATTATAAATAAACACTTTAATTCTACTTTAGGGTTTTTCTACTTTATTTAATATTTTTAACAAACTACTTTTGGAAGGGATAATAATCCAAACCAGAATTGTAATTATATTTTGGTTTTTGTTTACGCTTAGCAATTTCAATCATTTCCTGGACGTCCTTACGATAGGCGGGTGGTAACATTTCTTCGTGTAAGGTACATTCGTATTTCTCAGGTTCTTCCACTTTGAAAATGTGTCGCCGAACAATATCGATATCACGTCCAAATTCTTCTCTCATATCGGCAATTTTTGCGGGAGCCGCATCAAAATTTATGGTAAAATACGTACCCTCACGGTGCACCAAACCATGTTCACTTATTTTATAGGGCAAGGCTCTAGAACCCAAATTTTGCAGTTGTCTTATAATGCCTCCTTTGTCCAGTATAGACTCAGCTGTACGTTTTAAAACCGACACTAATTCAGGCTGAAATTACGAAATTTCTTTAATAAGTATTGTAAAAATAAAACATTTGCTACTTACTCTTGACATTTGCCTTAATACCATGGATAATTCATAAGAAGGCATTTTGTTAACAATTTATCTATTAATTATTGTTATAAAACTAATAATTTGGCTCATGCACAAAAAAATAAATGTAAATATAACCTCTTTTTTTAACACCCAGCTGTTATTGTATATCTAATGATTCACAATAGTAATTTTCAGATATGGTTGGACAGGGATGGAAAATGAAATTTTTGTTTGGTATCAAAATAATATGTATACAGTAGGGTTCTATAAGTCGATTGTTCGATTGTTCGAACAATCGACTTTTTGCTGAAAAAAGTCGAAAAGTCTAAGTCGACTTTTTGGTCACAAAAAAGTCGAACATTCGATTAGTTATCACAAAAGTCGATAAAAGTCGAATAGTCGATAAAAGTCGAAAAAAGTCGAATAGTCGATAAAAGTCGAAAAAAGTCGACTTTTAAGATTGTTAAAAAAATTTTTAATTGCAACATTATACTAAAACAAAATATGCACAGAATAACATAATAATTTTATGTTATTGCAATTTGGTACACTTACATTTTTTCTAGTGTATGCAAAAATAAATAATAAGTAAATGTTCATAAAAAAATGCTCTTTCTACATATTATATATTGTCGCCTTAATACATTTAATTTTTATTGCTAAAATTAACACAAGGCGCATCAATAAATGCAGAAACCATGTATTTTTTACAAAAAATGGTAAAAAGTGGAAAAAAGTCGAAAATAGTCGGAAAGTCGAAAATAGTCGAAAAAAGTCGAAAAGTCGAAAAAAGTCGATTTAACTAAAAAGTCGATTTAACTAAAAAGTCGAAAGTTCGAAAAGTCGACTTTTCATAAATTACCAAAAGTCGAAAGTTCGAAAAGTCGACTTTTTAAAAATCGAAAAAAGTCGAAAGTTCGAAAAGTCGACTTTTTGTTTCAACTATAGAACCCTAGTATACAGTAACAGTAATTTTGAGTACTGAAATTTAAATGTTTAATTACAATATTTTCATTGTTCTGTTTTTGACAACTGAGTTAGGTTTTTGACAGCAGAGTTCCGATATATGTGTATTCAGTATGTTTTATACCATAGATAAATACACATTGATCGGAAACTCCCCTGTCAAAGACCTAACTCAGTTATCAAAAACCTAAGTTGTGAAAATTTATAAATTAAAAAAAACTATGTGAACTCGTATGTGTGATTATTTTGATTTTTTTTTTTTTTTTTGTTTGAGTTGAGTTTTTTTATAGATTCCGATCTATGTGTATTTATCTTTGTTTTATAGAAAAACCTAAGTGGTGAGAATGTATTAGTAAAAAAATATTTGAAAAAGAGTTTCGTTTAGTGATTTGTTTTCACTCAATGATTTTATGTGCAGTGTGATTTGAGTGGAAATTTTACATGTACATATTATGTTTCTGTTACAATAACAAAACACATGTAAAATTTTCACTCAAAGTACTCGCTTGTATTATAAAAACATTACATAAGTTCCGTGTTTGTGTGCTATTTTTGCAGGTCATGTATGATTATAGGTTAAAGAAGAGATATACATTTGTGATCACAAAAAAACGATAATTTTCCTTAAAACTGCATATAAACGTTTTGGCTGATTTTATGTTATCACTTAAAATTCTAATTTGTCCCTTCAAAATTAGATAAAGCAATAAATCTGTTCAATTTTTGCCGTTTTCGATAATAAATCTGAATAATTTTTCTTAAATTTTTTTAAGAAAAAGAATTTGGACCATATTTACACTTAGGTAGCCATGATTCATCAAATCTATATAGTTCATATTTTTAAAATGTTTAGATCACATTTTGTTTTTTTTGGAGCATATTTTAGGATATTCACTCAAAACAGTGTTTTCTTTTTTTGAGAGTTTCCGCTTTATGTATATTTCTCAATGCTATTTACACTTGATTGATTTTATTTTTTTCCCTAAAAAAAAATATTTTTGAAGAGAAATATGTGTGATTACAAAATAGCGTTCTTTTTCCATTTAAACGCATACTAACAAAGTTATGACTGATTTTTAGTGGAAAATGTGATCACAGAATACCCCGTTTTTCCTTATGTTAACAATATTAAATTTTAAAAATGAAACAACAATTTTATAAAATATTTATTTATTTTATTATTATTACCAAAAAAAAAAGAAATAGAATAAATTACGGATAGAAGACAATTTTGGCGGATGATTTTTAACACAAACAATTAAAATTGAAGGGTTGTGTTTGAGATAAGGACACTTTCAAATATTTTCAATACTAGTTAAGTGTATATTGTATTAAACACGAGTAATTATTAATGGCACATTATAAAATACGATTAAAAAATATATTTACCTCATCATCATCATGTGAGGTAATAAATTTTTTTCTATTCAATATATAGACTATATAGTAGAGCAATTATTTGTTTAAAATGATTTTTGTTGGTTGGTTGGTTGTTTGATTGGTTTAGGTGTATGGGTTGAGACTGATTTGGTGCCAATTAAATTGAGAAAAATAACTGATACTGATTGATATGGTCATAGAAAAAAAAAAATTAAATAAAAAAAAACAAAAGTAATAATGTATAAAAAGTGTCAACATTTATATAAGTAAATATAGTTTATGTATGAACTTAAATTATAAAAAGACAAAAAGAAAAAAATTATAATTTGAGTAGTTAATTAATTTAAAAAAATACACTTTTATAACTTATACATTTGTTGTTGGTATTTCTTTGTAATTGATACATTAAATATTAATTTAAACAAAAAATTAATAAAGGAATGCAAAACTTATGGAATGTCTAACCAGTTAACAAAACAGAACCAAGCTGTTTTTTTGGGATTTAAATAAAAATATATAAAATTTGATTGTACAGATGAAGAAGTAAGTGTGTTGTGGTAAGAACAGTTTTACATGTGTCTGGTGTTGCCAAAGTTAATACCAGATTGATTGGCACCCTTGTTGGAGCCGTACTGAAGGGAAATGACATTTTGACCGGCACGCAATTGTTCCTCGGAGAAGTTGCGGACATTCTTGTCAGCTTCCTTGGGGCCAATTGAGGGTTTGCCAAAGTTGTGGGCCTAAATAAAAGATGAAATGAGATTAAAAATGTTTTAGAATGATTAAATATTAAAATATTACCTTTCTGCCCAAAGATTGAATGCAAATGACTACAGAGTTCAAGTTTTGTCTTTCCCACAAATCAACACTTTGGAAAGTTTCTTGTGTGGGTACACCAAAGTTTTTGGCACATTCCAAGAAAGCTGTTAATAAAAAATAGGTTAATTAAAATGTTTGTGGTATAATAATAAGTAAAACAAAATAATACCTGAAATGTTTTCCATGCATTTGAATGCCATTTTACTTTCATTGATTTTCTTGATAGAACCGGGCTGCAAGCAGTTGGTCAATTTGCAAAGTAAAACACCATCTTTTAAAACTTCAAAGAAATTGTCCATGTCACCGGAGGTGTTAATGGGTTCATCTGTAACAACTTTGATCCATTCCAAGCATTCTTGAGCTAACTCTTCGCTGTATTTGGAATTGATCTACAAAAAGAAAGATAATAAAAATTAATTTAAATGTGTCATTATAGTAAATATTTATTTATTAATTTTAAGATAATTTAATAACTTTGTTTAAAGATTCATCATTACTTTTGCCTTATACATTTTTTTTAGTGCAACAAACAGTCTTCTAGTGCAATTACGAACTGTGAGGAAATCAAATTAATTTCAATTTTTTGCCAGAGAATGAAACAAATTACTTAGTTATCACATTTCATTGTACTATGTATGTACGTACGAGTACTTTCCTACGATAAGATATCAAATTCTATTTTCAACAATTACTTTATTTTGGAATTGCTTCGACTTGTACTCTTTTTTTTTTTTTTTTGTAGTGGTTTTGTGAGATTGCTTTCGTTTTCGTATACAATTGTATGATTATCTGGTAAAGGGGAAAGAAAGCAAGTGTTTCATAAGTCAACATTGAGTTTATAAAACTCGTTAGAGACTAATATTAGCTATGTAGTAATTCAATATACTATTTACTTAATAATATGTAGAACATTTGTGCAAATGTGAAAAAAAGGTTTAAAGAAATTTTAAGTATTTACCATAATCACACATAGGAGAGATATTTTTGTTTTCACATAGTTATTTTTTACTAATCCATTTTCACCACTAAGGTTTTTGACAACTGAGTTAGGTGTATGTCAAGAGAGTTTCCCCTCTAAATATGTTTCTCGGTGGTTTTTACTTTTTACAATTGAGAGAATGTTTTGTGGCCTGTTTTTTTTACCTCCAAAATAGCGAAGTGTCCCGATATGCCGATTTGGCTTTCTTCTATAAATACTGTTTTCACTTAATATATTTTTGCATAATTTGTATTTATTTAACATTTACAAAAGACATTTATAGGAAAAATTGATTAAGAAATTTTGGAAAAGATTTTCAAAAATTCTTTGAATTGATAATAAAATTAACAAGGTTTTTCAAAGTGATTCAACCGAGTGGCTACAATCCAATGAAAAGTGGCCTGCCCAATCGCCAGATCTCAATCACAAAAAAGCTATGGAAGACAAAATAATCTTTAATTGTCAAGCAGTAATAAAAAAATAAGGGATATCCAACAAAATACTGAATCACTAAAAGGGCCAGACAATTATTGTTAAAATGAAATCTAAGTTTCCATTGTTTTTCCATAATACCATAATAATGAATACTTTTAAGTTTGTTTTCAATTTTCAGAAACACGGAGACAGGAAAACGATGTTAAAATGACTAATAAGGTACATTTATTACAGTATTTACAAAAACATATCAAGTAAAAAGTATTTAAATCTTAACCACAATTTTCGAAACTTTTTTTTAGGAAGTACAAAAAAATCTTTAAAATTTGAACTTTTACAAGCTTTAGCAATTGAAATTAGTTTAGTTTAAATTAAATAAGAATATATTTCATAACCGCAATTTTAGATGCATGTTCTGGAAATTTTTTTTATCAAACACTAAAATTTCATAATTAATAATTAAAGTAATAGGTTTGTGGTTAAAAAACATATTTTTTTCTGTTTGTACCCAACATTAGATGTACTATTTTTTTTTATCAGGTGTTGTCATGTTGTTGTTTTGTTTTTCTTTCTAACATACAATTTAATATTGTTTATTTAATTTTGTATAAATTTTTTATTAAATGTGTAACTGATAAGCAAGCCGTTGACGACTTCCTACGCTAGGAGTATTTTTTCATCGTGTTTCAAGAGCAATTTACCAATGATTGCTAACTAAATAAACAACATCATCATCATCATTATATTGTTGTTGATTTAGTCAATTTCATAGTAATTTTAAAAGAGTATGAAGAAATTGACCTCGACAAGTCTTAAACATGACTCACATCTTGTATTCGATAAATTTTGAAATTGATTTAATATACGAAAATAAAAATTAATAATAATAACAATAAATAGACCAATTTACTGAAATGTTAATGCTTAGTTTTTTTTTAAGTATGTATGCTTTATTGTATAATTTATTATTTATTGAGTAATAACTAAGAGTATTATAAAAAAAATTTCGAAAGATTGTGTGGGTGTTAAAGAAAAAGTTTATCATGTTGTTTTAAGTTTTAGGGCCTGTTTGAGTACGTCAAATGAAACCTATAGCTTAGATTGTTTAACTTTTTTTAATTTAGGAACTTCAAACGTCTGTAGAGCATAAAAGGCTGATAAACTGTAACGGTGTAAACATGAAAATCAATACAAATTTACGAAATACAATATTTTTTTTTTTTGTTTTACCAAGACAGGCTTTAAATTTATATTAAGAATAGAATCTAATAAGAAATACCACATGTTATTTTCCCTATTTGATGTAACATTTAGTCATCATGACACTTTTAGTGTGTAGACATTTAGGAAACTTATGGCTTTTAGCTTTTTTGTTGGTGCCACCACTGAAATGATGTAAACGTACCCAGCAAACACAAATTCAAAGATTTGAAAAATTATGACATTATACACTGTAATTGGTTGAAAAAAAAATCACTGGATCTCGTAAAAAATAGAAAATCGTACAAAAATATTGTTAAAGTCATTAAAAACACCCAACAGATTAACAAAGTAAGAGCTAGTTTTTGGAATAAAGATAATCTACATTCTCTGTTTAAACCTAGCATAAACTAAAACATTTTATTGTAATGTTATTTATAAAATTTGTCGGATTATTTTAAAATGATAATCCTCAAGTTCTAAAGTTTTCTATAATACCAAATACTTGTTAATAATGCTTATATATACCCTACAGGAGAATCACAAACCTCGCCTTCTCTTGTTTAAGTTCATTAAAATACTGCCACCGAAATAATAGCAAATACCGTTACCGAAATAATCCAAAACACCGTTACTGAAAAATCATCTTTGCCGAAATTATCCAAATTAGCCAATCTTGGCAATAACCATTTGCCCTATCCTCTTTCAATTGTTTTTAAACGTCGGACGGACATTTTGTTTTAAAAATTTTTTCGGTTGGACCGATTTGCTTATTTTGCTTACGGAGAAGATTTCATGTCTCAATACACAGGCGACAGGACATAGCTAGATCAATATTTCGATGTGTTACAAACGGTATAACAAATTCAATACACAGCCATATTTTTTGTGGTGGGTATAAAAAGGGCCCAAAGTGGAATATTGTATAATAAAGGGTTTTTCATTAAGAGCTCCCTAACTTTAAATTTAAATAAAACAAAGTGTGTGTGAGATATCATGGACATTTTTTATTAGTTTGAAAGGCATATCGATGCGATTATGTATGGTATATAACATTGTGCAAATGTCGGACACGGCTTCGCTGGGTGACGCATGTCCGAAATGGCCAATTTTGGGTTATGTTGGCTTTGAGGGCCGCTGTGGTTTGTGGTTTATTCGCATAGATCTGCGACTTAAGAAAACTTCAAAAACAAAAGTCTAACGGGGTCAAATCGCACGATCTCGGTGACCAGTTCACATCAAATCGCTAATGCAGAATGTCCAATGTGGCACGTAGCAACGTACTGTTGAAACCACATGCCAATACCATCATTCTCAAAGAAATATAGACCGATGACGCCCCCAGCCCAAAATCCACACCAGTGACTTTTTCTGGATGGTATTGGATCTCATGTGGATTGGTATCGTCCCAAATTCGACAATTTTGTTTGTTATCAAACCCATTCACCCAGAAGTGGTTTGGCAAAACAAACTGAATAAATGACAGCCAGTATGGCCGTCAAAGTTCGGAAGTCGCTATTAGAAGAACCTGTCGATTATTACTTTATCATTGAATATCACGTTTATTGTGACATTATAAGTCATCCTCAATTTGTTTTCAAATCTCTCTGTATGCTGGGAGAGTTATATCTTACATACATGCATGTTTGTATATACTAGTGTAATTGTGTCACTTTTCTAACCTCTAACTTGTCTAACAAATGACAGTATACATAAATCTAATGTAAATAAATATGATGTATTATTTTGTGTGTCTTTGTTTACAACATCGTAACCTTAAGGTCTTATTATGGTTAAAATAGCAAAATTTCAAATAAATAAAAAAAAAAAAAACATTTTTAATTATGTTGTTTACTAAAAATGGCAACACAGCAAATAAAAATTAGACACGAAAATAACAACCATGTAGTTAATAATTTTAGTGGACCAATTTTTATATCTACCTATTT
The DNA here is from genome assembly GCA_942486065.2 of Calliphora vomitoria. Taxonomy (NCBI): domain Eukaryota; kingdom Metazoa; phylum Arthropoda; class Insecta; order Diptera; family Calliphoridae; genus Calliphora; species Calliphora vomitoria. The sequence continues at coordinate 30,090,822 of OW818031.2, read as the reverse complement.
GATTTTTATTTTGTTTGTTTTTTTTTTGCATTATTGTGAAACAAAAATCGATTAGTATTCGATAAAACAAATATATCATAATGAGTCAGTCCATAAATAAAGTCTGTCAATATTTGTTTGTTTGAATGATCGTTATTTTCACGACAGTCTACTACAGTATTCTTGGGCACATCAGTTTGATTATAACGGTAGAGTTAATAGAATTCGGGTATGAATCATTTCAATATTTAGTAACCCAATATACAATATAGTAGTAACCCATGTCGCCAAATATTTTAATTATTTTTGCTTAAAAAGTATGTAGGTACAATTTTATTGAACATTTTGAAAATGTGTAATAATAGTTTAAGAAAATGAAATAGTTTTTTTTTGTTTTAAGTTTCTGTTTAGTGGGCATGTAATATATGTACAATTTTTACCTTATTTAGCATTCTCATTTAATTTATTTGCAAAATTGTTTGTATGCAAAAATAACGAAATAAAAATTACACAAATTACAAAAACAAATCAATAACACACTTTAAACGAGAGTAGAATATCATCACATTTTATTGTGTTTTTTATATTTATTTATTTTAACGGCCATGTACATTTATTTTTCTTACTACAATGTTGACAAATTTCATTAACAAACATTTTACGAAATTGTCAAAACAAAATGTGACATTCCAAAATGTTTGTTTTAACTAAATGCTATACGATTTTTTTTTTGTATCAATATCAATTTAGAGTAAAATTAATATTGTTATTATTACATTATATACTATAAATGTACATATGATCTCATTTAACCAATCTTTTGAATTTTTATAGTAAAAATCACACAAAAATAGGCAACAACTTGATAATAAAGTAACTGAGTGACTGACTGGCTTATCGTTTAATAAAAACAATAAAAGTACTTGAACATAATTATTGTTATTTTTTTATTAACAACAAAAAAATACAAGTTCTAGAATTAAATAAATAAGAAAATATAAAACCCTACACTCAGTAAATAAGCAAAAAACTTTTTTCTTTAAAAATTTCCATAATTTATATTCGTGAGTGATTTTCGGAAGTGAGCCTTATATGGGAGCTATGAGTAATTATGTGCCGATCTCCATGAGATTAGGCCGAGTGATTCATTTCTATATGAAACTGATATTTGTTAAATTATATTTGGATTCCAAAATTTGTAAGAGATTATTCGTAAAAGTTATTTTCGGAAGTGGGCCTTATATGGTATATATCCATAAATTAAATTTTTTATATAAAAATCTTATTTTGAGCGAAATTTGTGTAGATACTTATATAAATAAAATATTTTATGACCGATAAAGTCCAATATCGAGAGGACATCGGGGCTAACTGAAATAATGGACCGATTGCAGCTAGTTTCAATAGGCTTCGTCCTTGGACCAAAAAAATGAATGTGCCAAATTTTGTCGAAATTGAGACCTGTACTTTACGCTGACAGCCAACCAGCCAGACTGACGGATTGTCATCGTTCAATTAAATGTGATTCTGAATCTATCTGCATACTTTAAGGTGGTTATTAGACTAATATCTTTGGACGTTACAAACATCAGCACAAACGCATAATACCCTCCCCACTACTTGATAATTTCATGATTAATGTGATTATGTATCATTTAAGGTATTTATTTAAATATACAAATAATTGAGAGCATGTAAAGTAATTGTATAAAAAATAAATCTGTTTTGCTTTTAATAAATAAATAACAAAACAATTAACGTCTAGCAAAACGGGTTTATTATCATTTAAACAGGTCAGCTTGTTATTGTAGACTGGTTCGAACTTTAAATACCCTTTAATTAAATAAAATAATGACCTATATTTATACCAATTACGAAAAATGCTGGGCATATTGATTTTCTCATTTGCATTGATCTTAGGCCCCATACATTTGTATACTTTAATGGTAGGTGCTTATGGAATTTGAATAGGATTTACTTGTGTAAATGTTTTTTGGAGGGAACAGTTTTACAGGATATTTTACAATATTTTATAAGTTTTTGTATTCTATTAATTATATTCTAAACTTTTTTTTCCTTCAAAATTCCTTTATAAAAGTTTCGGTTTCGGTATTTGGCCAAATTTTTGTAGTAGACCGATTTTTGGCCTAATCCGAAACCGAATATTTGGTAGGACTGTAGAAAGGTAATGAGATTTAACATTCAGAATCTCTATTTTCCATTCCAAGAGCATTAAATTAAGTTTAGTTATCGGCATTTTATTGTCCTCATTAAATCCCAGAATTATTTTAAGAATTTATTTCTATATGGTGCAAAATAACAGTTGCTGTAGAACATTAAGTCGTTCTGAAGTTCCAATATGTGAAAAGATCAACGGAAGAAGAATTCCTTTAAAATTTAGACACACTTTTCACTAAATTATTGAAGTTTTAACTAAAGTTTAAATAAACGTTTATCATATTTGGGGTCAAGAATTTTTAACAATGAAATATAATTAATGTTCTGAATAAATATACATAATAATATTACACGTTCCGGTTATTTAAAAAAAAAAAAAACAACAAATCCAAAAATAGTTAAGAAATCTTGATTATGCCATAAATAGAAATAGAATATAGACAAAAATAAAAATGAAACACATGCAATTTTAACACATACCGGTCGGTCGGTCGGTCATTACAAATGAATGTGATTTTGTTCAATACAAAGCAAAAAAAATAACAATTTTAAATCGTTTCTAACAGCTAAATTAGTTTTGATATGGCTTTAAAAATCCTATGACATCATAGTTTATGAATGAATTTCAAAAATATAAAATTATGTTTTTTTTTTTTTGCAAAATAATTTGGCAATTTTTATAGTTGAAATAATGGGTGATTCATTATAACAAAAAAAAAAAAAAAAAAAAAAAAAAAAAACGTTTTTTGTTTAAATAATGAAACTATAAAAGAAAGATTTTTTTCAAATTTTACACACATAAATGGTTATAATTCTATTTTTAAGCTTACAAATAACCTAAGATGATGAATAGTTGTTATTATGCATACATTTTGTGTAAAAAAAAGACAATTTATTTATAATATTTATTGGTTGGTTTTGAGTTTCTAGAAATATGATTTATTTGTACTGGCAAATAAACTGATGATGTATGCGTATTTTGCTTTATAAATTTTTCGGTTATTTCTTAGTTATTTATGTTGTTTTTTTCCTCAAAATAATAAAAACATGTTGCAAAATATGGATTATTGTCTATTCATCCGTTAAACTTTCTCTTTAAAAAAATAAAAAATTAAAAAATTACTATGAATACCAAACAACCAATTGATGTTGATGATATTTCTTCTTTTTCGTTTGTATTAATTGAAAACTTTTAATTGTACCGTTATGCAATTATAATACAATGAAACAAATTTGGGTTATAAGGTTAGACTACTTAAAAATATTTCAGAAAATACCAAAAAAAAAAATACAACAAACTACCATAACATCAACAACATTGTTTTACAAAAAAAGTCTGTGACCCTAAATAGTTGAAAATATTGTACATACATACTTTAATTTAATGTATTTGTACATAGTCGTTGTGCATATAATTTATGTATGTATGTAACCTGCAACCATATTCGTTTAAATAACTACCATTTTTAATTAAACTTCCTCTTGTTATTATTTTTTTGTTTCTTTTCAATGAAAACAGAATTTCTTTTTCGTTTTGTTAACTATTTTGTTGCTTAAATTTTAATGTCTTCTGTTATTAAATAAAACTAATCAATTATAGGTCAAACTACTTGAATAATTTCAGTTGGTCATGTATGTACGTAAGTATGCTTATAACTAGATAATCTTATTTGTAAATGTACGTACATATGCTTACAGTTATTGTCTCAATTGTACGTACAAAAAAAAAAAAAAAAAAAACTTGGGCACAATGTTAATGTCAAGTATACTACCATATTTATATTTGACTTAAATGTCTAGTCTTTTAGAAACAATTTCAGTTTGTTATTGACTTGGCAACTAAAAAAACTACCAATATTGAATGTTCTGTTAAACCAAATATGTATGTATACCTACTTACATTGTATGATTTTGCTTATTGTTTTACAAAGTTATTACATTTTTGTAATAAACATACATATTTTGAAATTTAATATTATGTTTTGTTGGCATTGCCCCCCTTCACAACGACCTTTCTTCGCCAAATAGGTACATACATACATACATCATATTTCAACTGTCAATACTAAATAGCATTTTTCTGCTTAATTTTCTGTTTAGTAAAATCGTTAGACATAGAAATTCAATTGAGTGCTAAATACTGTATTTATAAAAGAACACTGAAAACATAATGTATAAATATATACATAATTATTTCTTGTATATAAAATTGGTTTCTTTTATGGTTTAACCACTTCTGAGTCACTACAATCCTCATGAAAATTACGTATTACCACATTTTTATACCCACCACAAAAAAATGGGGGTATATTGTTTTTTTTTTTCATTCTATTTGAAACACATCGTCATTATATATATTATGGGTCCTTATCAAATAATATAGCTTGTCCATCCTAGAGAGAAGAAATATTCTTTGTTAATCAGAAATGTTTGAAATTGAAAATTGGCAAAATCGGTCCAACCAAAAAATAAATTTAGGACAAAATGTTCATGCAAAAAACAATAAAACCATAAATGAGAAAATTTGGTACAAATACTTATGCTAAAAACTGACTTATGTTTCCAAAACTTAACAATATATCTACGATATGTCGAACCGGTAAAAAGTTTTGGATCAAAATATATGTAAAACTTTCTTCGTAATATTTAAATACATGAATCTGGTTAGAAAATGTTGAAATAGTAATACAAAATATAAAATTAACCAAATCGGGCGAATCAAATAAATGTTTTTATACAAAATGGACAAAAATCGCCCATATTGTAATTGTAATATAACACTCTTATTTGTGACAGTTGATTTTGTTAGGGATTTTTAGCATAACAAGTTCATTCCGATCTGACCAATACAACGGTTGCGTATAAGACTGGTCCAAAATGTAAAAACGCCAAAACCATTGGCAGCACTAGAAATTGGCTTAATGTTGATCAAACATTTCTAAATGTTAAATAGTTGGAAATTTAAATTTACTTTAATATGAAATTGACCTAATGTTGATACAAATAAAGCGGTTGGACAGATCTTTAAAATACCATTAACTTTATATACATATACATAGATAACATTGCTGACAGATTTGTGCTTTTAATTAAAAACCGATGTACCCGCCTGTCTTATAATCCAAATCCGAGTAACTTGTTTTACTTCCTTATAAGCAAACTTGTATCAATCTACGAAATCGTGCGATTCAAAGAACCTAAGTATCTCAAATATTTGTTTTTCAAAATCACACTTTTTTGAAACCTTTCGATTTATGAAACAGGGGCGATTTTCAGAAAGTTTTTCTGACAGATGTAAATTAAAAAGTCGTTGTACCCCCTGTTCTATAAACTGTATCCTTGTAACATTTTCGTTTTAAAACTGAATTCACATATTTTGGTGTTCTGTAAATCGAAACGTTTTACTTTAGAATAGCCCAAAATTCTCATGAATATATCTGATATACAGGGGCCGAATTACCGCATTCGATATCGTGTAAAATCGATCGAAATTTTCTTATTTGAGATTACGGCATTCGATATCGAGCATAAAATTTAGTACATTTTGTTATAATTACGATATCGAAATGATTTTTCGATACGATAGTTAATTCGATCACGAATGCGGTAATTCTTCAAAAACCTATTTACTTCCGAGTATTTCAACGTACAAAATCTTGCGATATACAGAACGGGAAATTTTTTGAATTATTTGTTTTTTAAAACAGCTTGTTTTTGAAATCATTTTATTTACTGAACAGATATAGATCTGATATACCGGGTCCTCTGGAAAATCTACTTCATAATCCGTAACAGAGTATCGTTTTCACATATTTCGGTGTAAATGGAATCCACATGATTTACTAGTTTTACTTTTAAATAAACAAACCTGTTTCAATGTACAAAATAGTGCGATTTGCATTACACCAATTTTTTAATTATTCCGATTTGAAAATCGCTCGTTTTTAAAATCACTTTATTTACAGAACACAGGCGAAATGAGGTGTCTGTTGTGAGGTAACACTTCCCACCCTTTGCATTAAAAATTGTTTGACGTAAAGCAGTGATGCCAAATAGGCGTTATTATTAGCGCATTTATGAATAATAATTCGTTTAACCGAAGAATACATTTGATTCACATCGTCAAAAAAGTTTAAAGATTATATACATATAAAGAATTAGAAAATATTGTATAAATTAAACAATTATTTATTTTTAAATCATTCTCAAACATGTAACATAGTTAGTTGACAAATTTTTTACAGTTTCTAGCAAACCCTAATATAATGGTTGGCTATAAAGAATATTTTTTACACTTTATATGTGTATCTTTATTTATGTATAGTGGTTTAATGGACACACATACATTTTTATTATAATTTTTACATTCCGGAAATTGCAATAAACCATGGTTTTATTAAAGACATACATGTAATGGGTTCTATTTTGTAGTTTGGTTTTAATACTCACAATTGCACTTGTGTCAAATTTCAACATTAAAAACAAAACTAAAGTTTAAATAGAGAAAAATATTTTTAACGATGATTTCTTTTTATTTCCAGTCACGTTTTCTTTATATATTTTTTTTTTTTTATAAATATGTAAGTAATACAACATTCTGTTTGTCTCTCTAGGGAATTGTTTTTGTTTTAGAACAAAAAAAAAAAAAAATAAGTGTTATAATTTGAATGTAAATTAATTCGTATTTACACCTAATACAGGCGATTTTTATAACGCTAATATCCCACCGCAAATTTATGTCCGTCTGTCTGTATGACAGACTCAGTAAATCTATTAAGTATATATTTATGTATGTATGGATATACATAAATTTAAATCAATGAGAGTTCTAATTAAATATTAATAAATTCCAATTATGCATATATGGAGTGTGTTTGAAATTTTTCAAATAAGATTAATTAAGAAATGATCATTTATGCATAATATATAAAATTTTATTCAAAGAATTTTAAATATTCGTTGAAAATAAAAAAAACTAACAAAACAATTTTTAGAAATTCTGAGAACATACTAAATTTTAAACATTTTTTAATTTTGTTTTTCTTCTATTTTGATTAATTGTTTTTATGGCATGAATGTTTAATTAGTTTAAGTTGGAATTTGTTTTGTAAACTTGATGGTTTTATATATATTGTATTGTAAAATACTGAATTTGTTCTAACCACATGTTTAAGTGTAAAGTTATTAATGAATTAAGTTGTAATTTATTGATAAATTCTAGAAATTCTATATTTATGTTTATAATTTTTAATGAAAATAAAATTGAAAGTGATCCCTTTCAATATGAGTTGGTAAAACAATATTAACAATTAGCTGAACAAAATATAATTCATAATGGTTTTATGTTATTTATAAAACAAATTCTAATTTACTTATAAAGAAATCTAAAACAGAATTTATTTAAAGAAATTGTGGTTTAGCTCAGTATTGCTATACAAATAATCGCTATTTAAAAGTAAGAGTGATATTTTTTTATAACATTAATCAAAATTCCCTGATATGTCAATTGCTTTGATTTTGAAATGTTTTTATCTCGAATCACATGCACATAGTTTAAAAGTTATGACATAATGAAGTAAAAACTATATAAGGGTTTCTACTTATGTTATAAGATATGGCAAACATATAGAATATTTCTATGCTGATGTCATATTTCAAGTATGAGTATATAATGGTAAACAAGTGTTGTTAAAACTTTTGGTCAGACATTATACAGAACCAATTCCGTTCTTTAAACCGAATTCGAGTGTAGTTTTCATTTATAAAATGATTTATAAAATATTTTGGTGTTCTGTAACATGATTACACATGATTTACTTGTTTTACTTTACAGTTAATAAACCTGTTTCAAAGTACAAAACAGAACGATTTGCAAAATTTATAAAAAAAAAAACAAATAATTGACAAATTGAAGTGACAATTATTCGTTTTTTAAAATACAATCATTCGAAATCACTCGATTTATTTTGAAAATCGCTTGTTTTTTAAAGCACTAATTTACAGAACAAGGGCAAGTTATAACTTCTTGAGCCAAATTTGGACTGAAACTTCATTTTAATTTCCCTAATAAACATTGATTAGAAAACAAAAATCACGTATCACTATTTTAAACACTTAAAATTAGGCAATCGTTAATAATTATTAAATAAAAAAAGCAACCCCAGTTTACGTAATTCATTTTCTGTTCTGATTAACGTTCAGTCAAAATCAATTAATTTGCTTGAATTTTCAAAACACAAAAATCTCAACGCAATGAAATCTTAAATGATTGATTGTTATTTGAAACGTTTGCATGACAGAAATATTCATGCTATAGCATTGAGAACATTTTTAATGTTATTGACTTTTTTTTAATTTCTTTATTTTAGTATGTATTTTGTTTTTAATTATATTAACATTTTTGTTTAACCATTCAACAGCTGTTTAAGCAACTGTATTTTATAGAGGAAGATATTGTGGTAAATATGAATGAAAATTAGAATCAAGATTTCAAACCAGTAGCTTAAAAAGATAATCTATGGTACACGCCTCTAACAAAATATTAAATATTGTTATTTGTTTAACTAATCAATTTACATAAATGTTTACACGCCTGTATTCAAAATTAGTAACACAAAATTACAAGAAATTTTGGCAAAAAAATTTAAAAAGAAAAAAATATTTTGAATTCAAAAGAAGAAAAAAAACTTTTAATTAGGTATTTAAACAGTTATCATGAGTGTCATAAAAACTGGTAAATTTCCATAGAAAAATTAAACTATATAACTCTATGAGACTGTACCACGATTTCCATAAACTCCACAAAAGATGCTAGTTAGAACTAATGAACTTTGCATAGATTTTGCAAAGAAGAACGTTTTTTTATTAGATTATTCAAATCAATTTATTATAATGTAAATTGTATGCTTTGAAAAACAGATACCCTAAGGAGAAAATAACATATTATAATTAATCTTATGACAAATAGAATTCCAAAGCTATTATTGTTTTCGTAGACAAAAAAAAATTAAACAAAAAAAAAAAAAAAAAAAAAAAGAACATAAAAAATAGAAAAGCGTTAATTTATATTCTTTTATAGTCCACTAGCAATAAAGGCAATAAAATAGATAGATATATAAACAATTCCGATGTTGACATCAATTTGAATAAATAATATATGTATACATACGAGTAGTATGAAATCAAAAACTAAAAAAAAGTAATAATCATAACGAAACTATAAACTAAACAAACCAAATGTTAAATATATTCAGCCATACATGTATATTATACATATATACAAATAAACGTGTGTGTATTGTCCATTTTTTTAACTATAATTCATACAAATTATTTACTAAATTTTGTCGATGGTGTTGATGATGACTATAAAGATGATCATAATGAAGACTGACACATCATCTCCAACACCAAACTATAAAATATATATAATAAATTGTATGTAGTCATTTTAACACATATGAGTCTATATTCCTAAGCCAACGAAAGGCACCCATTGCTTTTTTTTCAAGGCTTAAAAAGAATTTGTTCTTTAAATCAAAGAATATCATCTTCTAGAACTCAAAACCTGAAAAATTTGTTGGCATCGCATCCAACCCTTTGCATTGAATAAAATTTTTGAAGGTTAAACTATTATTATGCTGAATTTATGTAACTTTACTGAATTTACGAATATAACCAAAGTTAATACAGACTGTTTTCGAATTTGTTTGAATTGTACATATATATTCGAAACTAGTTTCTTTTTAATCATCTGATATTGTTAAATTTAGTAATTAATTGCATTGGAAAACAAATTAAAATGTTCAACATATATTTTTTTAAACATTTCATGCTCTTAGTCAATTTACATGCCTGCATTTTGTTTTAAACTCATATACGATCATTTGTTCAGTGATTAACCTATCTTTAGTTTAAACTTTAAATTAATATCATGCTCTATTGTACAAAATGAGACCTTATTCTCAAAAACGACGTTATGCCTAATAAACATTAAAGCTTTAAAACTTCAAGCACTTGAATATTTTGTTGGAATTTGACTTGAATGCAAATGTAATAATGTTTTCAACTTGAAAACTATTTGAAAAAATTTAGGTATTTTTAAAACAAAAAACATTTGGCTCGAATTTAGGTTTCCTTTTTACTAGAGAATGTTATTGATATAGAAGGTCTGTTCATTTACTTTCCCAGTAAATACTTGCAACGAGAGAATAAAATCGAAATTTACAAAATTACTCTCTTAAATTCTCAAAAATAGTAAAAAGTAAATGAACGCTTTTCCAGTAACTATTAGATCCAATTTGGTCCAAATATCTTACAAATCTTGGTGGCCTGTACTGGATCCTAAATTTATACACACTGTTTTCTAATTTTATTCCTTTTAAAATGTATAAATACTCACATTTTCTTCAATTTTATTACGAGTTTTCTCTACTTGCAAGTTTTTTGCGTTAATGAACGCTTTTCCAGCAACAATTGTTACTAACTAGTAACAACTTTTAGTTATTGAATAGAGCTAAAGTGTAATGCAACTTTATTTAAATTGATTGACGCTGGACTCAAGTCTAGAATTACAATTGTTTTCAACAAAAGTGTTTACTGGAATTGTATTATTTGAAAATTTGAATATTAGAATTATTGAAAAAAAAAAATAATTTTCTGCGCATAATCAATTAAAACAAGATGGTTTCTTTTTTTAAATTTTTAATTTATCTTCTCTTTTCTTTTACTTCTGTTTAAAATCTTTTGTCTTTTTGCACAATTCTAATAAGAATATATTGTTACCTTAATATAAAAAGATCATATAAATTCAAAAAATCTAGACTTAAAGAAACACGAGTTAACAATTCAGTTGTTGCATGAAAATTTGAATATTAGAATTATTGAAAAAAAAAAATAATTTTCTGCGCATAATCAATTAAAACAAGATGGTTTCTTTTTTAAAATTTTTAATTTATCTTCTCTTTCTTTTCTTTTACTTCTGTTTAAAACCTTTTGTCTTTTTGCACAATTCTAATAAGAATATATTGTTACCTTAATATAAAAATATCATATATAGTCAAAAAATCTAGACTTAAAGAAACACGAATTAACAATTCAGTTATTGCATTAGAAATTTCCCGGTCCCGTAATTTCACGACTTGACGATGTCAATTGGCCGCCTCGTTTTTGGGCCATTGGAAAGACAGCATCAATAGAAATAATATAGCTTGAAATGCAGAAAGATGGCAGACCTGGCGGCCTTGTGCTCACCCAAAATCCTGGAGAATAACCATTAGCAATAAGCTGCATTCTGTAAATTATTATTAGGATGAGATACAGCAGAGTAATGGAGCTCCTATGCTCCAGTGGGAGAGAAGCATGACAGAAAGAACGGGTTTACGCGAACAAACCGAAATTCAGCACTGCATTGACGAGATATCTATTTCGGTAATCATATTTTCAGTTAATCCGGTAACGGTAATTTCGGTCAGACTTAAGTTATTAATAATTTAATAATTAATAATTTTTTTTTTTTTTTAAATTTAATAGAAGTAGAACTATATATGTGCCAATGTGTTACTACGGATAACATTTTTTAGATCCCTTGAAATGTACCACACACAAAATTTATTTCAATATTTAAAAGCCAGTTATTTTATTTTAAAAAAATAGAAATATGTATAATTAAATTAAAAAAAAATAAATGTTGTACAACTGATTCAAAAAGATTTCATTACCATCACGTTTCATGATTCAAATTGATGTCATTCCTTCAAACTCTGCTAATAATGACGTTCGTCTATACACTTTGAAGCAACAATTAAAAAAAAATAAACAAAAAAATAAACACTTATTATAAGAGAGTCATTCAGTTGTTCTGAGAGAAACAGAGCTTTAACGAAAGCGTCTGATGTTTGTTTTATTTCAAATTTTATACCTTATATGTCTAACAACAACTACACACAGTAACGGCAAAATTATTTTTAAAAATATTTCGTTATGTTTGTTGGTTTATTTGTTTGTGTACAACACTCAACAAATGTTAAGACCAAATTTAAGTTGAAAAAAAAAAAAAATATGTATTCCATGGATGTGTTCACGTCAATGTGTAGTATGTATAGTGCTGTGACACTGGGTTTGTTTGTATTTGTTGTTAACAATTGGGACTTGGTAGGAAATTCATATTGGAACCAACACACAACAAAAATGTTAAGCTGTTAGGTTTAAAACTTAAATAATCTTTTCTATTTTATTATTATGTAGATAGATATTTGTTAATATTTCTGGAAAACTAATGTATAGAGTTGAGCCAACGAGTAGAGAGAGAGAGTTGTAGTAAATGGCAACAGGCGTTTGTTTGGTCATATACAAATAAATATAATTGATATTGTATAGCAACAAAAAACAACATTAACGATTAGAATAAATGTACTCCGTACAACACTATACAATCATTCACAACGCACACTTAAACCTCAAACTTTAAAAATAATTGTCTGTTTATGGTGGATGTGTAAGTGTGTAAATATTTTAGTGTTTGTTTCGGAAAAAAGGGAAACAAACAGAGGAAAGAAGAGGAGAAAAAAAAAAACAAACTAAAATAACACGATGACATCATAGGAATCCATACTATGGCCTGTTTTGTGTTCTGCGCTAATGTACACGTCTGGTTAAACACAATTTGCTTATCTTCAAGTACAATAATTCTTGTATTTTTTTTTTTTTTTTTTGTATTTATGTAGTTTTTTCGCCACCCTAAAAAATGCCCTTCTTGTATACAATTTTTATTTTCTTCATTAAGAAAATTAAAATAGTACATAGTGTTTAAACGAGAACAATCTGAAAATTTTTGAAATATAAAAAAGTTTTTCTTATATGTAAGTCTATAGAATCCTGTAAAATGTTGCGCCATAACCAGGAACATACTCGTAGATATAATTAAACATTCATTTAAAAGGCATTGAAGAGCATAGCAGAAAAGAATAATAGCTCCTATGGTGAGGCCATCTTCCTATTTCCTTTTTATTCCCAGTATTTTGTGTGTTAATATAGACAATTTCCACGAAATTTGTGTTTTTAAAAGGACTTTCAAGTCTGCCACACATAGTTTGTACTTTGCTTTGCTTGTTAATGCGTAATTAAAAAAAGACAAACTTGTTAGTTTAACATTATGTATGTAAGTAATAAGCCAAAAAGGGTGTCAGCTGTAAAAAATAGTGTCAATTAATGTTTGTTTCTGTTTAATCCTTGTAATATTAAATTACACTAGACTTAACGAATGTGTGGCCTTTAAAATGAAGCCGTTTAACAATACTTTTGACACAAAGCAAACAACATCAAAAAAAAAAAAAAAAACAAACAACAACAACAAAACTACCACATTTATAATCTGTCACTGTAATGAAAATGAAATTCTAATGCTAAATTAAATGTTATAATAAAAGTGTAACGGACAAATTAAAAACAAAACGAAACCAAAACAAAATGAAATTAAATAAAAACATGTCATTAAACAAAATGAAAACAGTAATTTTGGTGACGTTTCAACATTTTATAACCTTTTTTTGTGATTTATTTACCAAATGTGTATGACATTATCTCTAAACGAAAAAAAAAGCAAATATTTTTTTTTAAAAATTCCGTAGAAAGAAAAACAAAATAAAGTAGAGAAATGTTTACACTAAGGTGAAGTCATATAGTGACTTTATTAATAATGGTTTGCCGCACCAGACAAAAAAAAATCTTGTTCGTGGAAAAAGTTAAAAAAGGTTTACGTACATAAATTTGTTTAACATCTGCACTTTAGATTCTACTTATTTTGCGGCATGTATTTTCTTTATACAATATTCAAAATTCTTATAAGAATTTATATATAACTTTATTTTAAATTTTTGACCCATCTGAATGGGATGATGATTTAATTGATTTTACTTCAAGTAGGTCAAAGAAAAACTTAAATTTAGAGCATCTATAAGGATGAATTTGAATACAAAGTTATTTATGATTTGCCGCACTAGATAACTCTTTTTCGGGAAAACGATAAAAATGGTTTACACATACAGTTATTTCAACGTCTGCACTTTGGGACATGTATTTTATTCAATCAAATAAAGTTAACTATACAAAAATCATAAATTATTTAAATTTAACATTTTTATACGGGATGATTTCAAGTAGGTCAAAATTGTAAATTTGTTTAAATAATCATAAACATTGATAGATATATACAAAACTTGAATTTTGAGCATGTACTATGAATGGGGACGAATTTATTAATATTATTAATACAAAGTTGGTGAAGTTTTTGCACTAAAAACCTCTTGTAGAATAAAACTGAAAATTTTTAATATATTGCCTCCTTTTCACTTATAATTTTTCTTAATAAGAAAATTTGTTTTGAGGAACTTGAAGAACTAACATTTGTAAAGAGCTACCTAGCTAAGCCGGGGCGGTCAACTAGTATTTTATAAATTCTACATCATTTCCAATTGTGTTTCTGAAGTTTCTTATTGTATTTCAGAAATGTCTAATTATATTTTATAAATTTCAGAAAGTTCCAATTGAATTGAAAAAATTTCTAATTTACTAATATGTATTTCAGAATATTCCAGTTATATTTCAGGCGGTCAACTAGTATTTTATAAATTCTACATCATTTCCAATTGTTTTTCTGAAGTTTCTAATTGTATTTCAGAAATGTCTAATTATATTTCATAAATTTCAGAAATTTCCAATTGAATTTCAGAAATTTCCAATTGAATTTAAAAAATTTCTAATTTACTAATATGTATTTCAGAATATTCCAGTTATATTTCAGATATTTCTATTTGTATTTCGTAATTTTCTAAATGTATGTATTATAAAATTTTCTAATTGTATTTCAGAACTTTCTAATTATATTTTTAAAAATCTCCAATTGTATTTCAGAATTTTCCAATTGTACCTAGAAATACAATTGAAATATTCTGAAATACAACTAGAAAATTGTTTAAGTTTTTTTTTTTTAAATACTAAAAAATAATTGGAATGTTGTAGAACAATAAATTTTAAATCATAATTCTAAAAAATAATTATTTTAAACTTGAAAATTAAAAAATTTTCCACTTGAATTATACATACATAATTATTAAGAAAAAGTAATTTGAACTTTAAAATTTTGTCAAACACGTTTATAACAAATAATAACAATGATATCACTCACAATTTTTAGAGTGCCCTAGTTAAAATTAGTCATCAATAAAATGAATTGATAAAAAATTATATATTTGATAAAAAATCGAAAAATATTTTTGATTGTACAATAAATATGTATTTAAAATCAACAGGTAATGATTATATATAACACGTTCCCAAAATAATATAATATCAGTTAATTAATTATTAATGATATCCCTAAAATACCGGCATTTTTATCAATTAAACTGGATTTGTGCACAAATAATTTTTTTCACAGTGATTTGAAAATAAAAAATCTAGAATACCATAAAAAGTAATTTACTTGTTCTGTAACTAAATAGGTATGTACTAGTTGATAAAGAACTAGTTTCAAAAATTTCCTAATTTCTTTAGTTTAACCCCCATTTTCACAATGTCTAGTTATTTTTTAACGTAAAGTTGTACTGACAGTTTTCTTACAAATATTTTTTTACCTATTCTGGTTACCTATTTCTTAACATTTTTGTTAAGAAATAGGTAACCAGACGTTTTAGAAATTAGCACCATTTTTGTAATGGAATTTCATTTAAAATATGTAGATCAGTAATATACGCAGTTACATTTTTTCTTTTTAAAAGTTTTGTAAATTAATATATTTTCAAAAGAATTGCTCATATCACAACTTAAACAAGACAGACAGTCAGACATATTGGCCTTCAAAACCTAACGTCATCATGTGATGACGATAAAAAACAATTTAAACATTTGTTTAACATTAGTATTAATTAACAAACATAAAAATTAGCTTAGTAATATGTATAAAATATTATTTCTTTCACTGTATCAATGAAATTAAAATGAATGATATAGTTTTAATGACATTCTCTCACACTCTATATGTTTATCTCCCCTGAACTTCTAAAAAAAAAAAATCCTCTACTCCTTCCTCCCTAACCCTAATAGAAGCTAAACTAAAAGCATGGGCAAAATTAACTGTTGCTTTTTATTTTTATACACACTCGCTCCACACATGCTAAACTATACATACACATTTTATAACAATTGTAATTTAGAGCGATTATTTAATAATTCATTCTAAACTACTGACTGGGGCCGGGGCAGTGCATTTCATTTCCTTACAAATTATTTACTCTTTGCCGCCAATTACCAACAAACAAACACACACACGCTGCATGTAGCAGTAATAAAAATACTTTAACATAAATGTGTGCATGTATTCATATTAATTTTCTGGTTTTATTCCACTTAATATATTTTGTTGTTGTTTTTGGTCTTCTTAAAAAAAACAACAACAATTTTCCTAAATGCATACATATATAGAAAATACATATTTTCGGTTTATTTGTCATCACTTACCTTGCGTTGAGCTTCAGCTGCAAAGCCAGACTTTGGTGCACGATTGACGGACATTTTTTGTTTTTTGATTTTTTAAAAAACAAGTTTTTTATATGTTAAACTAAAAAAATATATATAGATATTTTTTTGTATTGATTTAAAGCTGTTTTAATACGGCTTAAAGTTGTTGTTTTTGTTGCTTCCTTAAAATCCAATTGTTGCGTATTATGCAAAAATTGTATAATTTTTGTTTTATTTTATTTTTTTAATATTTTGTATCACAGTTGTACGTGTTTGTTTTGTTTTATGTATGAATATATTTCTTATTTTTCAACTTTTCTTCCGTACGTCTTAGCGGCTGAACGTTTCAACTAGTTATGATTGTTACCAGTTTTAATGCTTGAATATTAACCATTTAACTTGTCCCTCAGTCACTTATTTTTGTTGTACAGTGTAATTTCACTTTTAATCAAAGCTAGGGTTGCTAGTGTAATATTAAGTAGTATTGTTTTTGTTAAGGTTGCTTTTTAGTGTAGTTTATTTAATGATCTCACTTACTAGTACATTTCTATACAACTTTGTTAGTTTGTTGTTTAGCAGTGGTGATAGTATGTATGTGTGTATATTTATAGTTACAGATTTGTTTATTTAAATTAACGGACACACAGAGGTGCATTATAGCAGAAAATCTAGGCAAAAATTATTAGAAATGTTTTTTGAGTTAAAGGCTGGATTTTTTGATAGTTTTAGGATGAACCCAAATCATTTCACCTAGCCCCCATACAAATTCCCCTCGGAATTGCTTATATACTCAAAAAAGTGTAAATTTGGAACAATCATCATGATAAAATTTTACAAGGATCCGTTTCATGCTGCTTCAGGAAATTGTACCAACTGTGACGGCAGTGTCATTCATCAATTGATGTTTTTAAAGACCGATATCGTATAGAAATGTATTACGAGTAACGGCATCAACATAAAAAATATAATGAAATAACTTGAAATGATGTATAAGGTACACACTTGTACACCGATGATCTGAAGAGGTAAAAACAGATTTCCACACATTACATTATATGAATTTACTCCAATGTTCATTCAGTATTTCAGTGTTATACCATGAATTACTCTTAGATCTTCATTAAATTTCTCTCTAATCCTTAAGAAAAGAACTACTGAAAGTTTTACCATTCATAATTGACTTAAAAACATTAGTACCGCGATGAAATTCGATATGAACGAGTTTTATATGAATCTTAATCATTTTACCCCAATATGTTCTTAAATATTTTGCAAAGGGAATCCAAAAAATATCTAAAAAAAAATACCATTTTTGGGATTTTTGAAAAGTTTCTAAGGAATTGTTGGATTGTCATTAACAATTCACAAATTTCTTTTTCACTTTCAGGATTTTCATCAAAACTTTCTACATAAGTGTAAAATTTCACTAAAAACGATTCATAAACAAAACTTTTATTGCATTTTAAAAATTAAAATTTTCCCAAAAAATCAGCTATCATTTTTTATTCCCATATTTTTGAAAAAGGGTTCTATCAATTTATTAATTCTTAAAAATTGTATACATTTTTGAAAAGAAAACACAATTTCCTACACGTTGATATATAATATGTATACCCTTTCATTTCCTTTCTTGATTGATATATCCAATAATTGCTATTTTCGTCCTCTATTCTGAAAGTATTTCCATATTTATGTGCTCAACGAATATTTTCATTTGTAGTAAAAAAATTTAATGTAGATGATTAAATTTGAATAACATGTGTGTAGTCGATTGAAAGGACGCAAGTAACAACCATGAAATCTGATTTAGGCTCATCTGTAATTAAAATTCGTTTTTTATTTAAAAATGTCGTTTAAAATTACCAACTCAATGGTATAATAATACAGCTTTGAAAAAAGTTCATTTTCTTCATCAGCTCGGTTATAATTTTAATACAAAAAAAGTACGAAAATACCAACTCTGTTTTGCAACCTAAATTTGGCAGCACTTTTTTAGTGATGACAAAAAGAACGAAATTTGTTGAAAAAATTCCCAAATCCTTTTTTTAAGTTCACATAAAACACCACGAAATTGTGTTAAATAAAAATGGCATACGTTTTGGCGTCTCACTAAATTTAGTCTAATGAAAAAAGCCTTGAAATATACACTACACTTGTAGCTTTGTATAATTAACATACACAACGCCCCGTTATGTAAACCAATGGGTCCATAGGGTAAGATAGAGACGAGACGTAATTGTCAAAAACCTAACTCAAACATATGATTTGTTGTATTTTTGTTTGACAAATCGTAGTGTTCTCGTCCCTATGTATAATTCTCAGAATGAGTCGATTATGGATGACAACAGAAGTTGCGTTGTTAGTTGCCTAAATTGTATTACAGATGGCGATGCAAAAGAAAAATGGTACCTAATTGAACAATTGGTGTTTTTGTTTATTGCGTTTTCGCATCGCACAAAAAATTGGTTTAAAATGTTTTTATTTAAAAGTTTTGACATTTATTTCAGTGTTGCTTATATTTCAACTTATTTCGCGAAAGTGTTTGCGTAGACGATACAGAGTACTAAATTGTATTCTTATCGCATCGCAATAGAGAGTAAGCCCCCAGAAATTTGTGGTTGCCCTTTGGCAACGCAACTGAAGTTCGGTTGCCATCCATAATCGACCCACAAGTTATTTTAAAAAACTATAATTGACAATGTAATGTTCTGCAAATCGCACCATTTTGTGCGATTTTACAAATTCATGAACATTTTATTATTACTACGATTTTCAAAAATTTATTTACGAACGTTCTGTGGGGTTACTCTCTATTGCGATGGGAAAGAAAAATTGAGAATAATTGAACAATTGGCACCCTTTATTGCGTTTTCGCATCGAACAAAAAATTAGTTTAAAATGTATTTATTTACAAGTTTTGACATTTCATTTTGTAATTTTTCGCTATTGTTAATTTTGTGGTGACGATGCAGGGTACCAAATTGTATTCTTATCGCATTTGCTTTTGGCATCGAACTTGCTTCGCATCTGAGTAAAAAAACCCCTGAAATTTATTTAAAATATTTATATGAACGTAAATATATTTTATTTTGGATTTTTGTTCCCTTTCGAAAAACCAATAAATCACTTTTGTAAATTAAACTATCAGCCCAATTATGAATAAAAAATCCGCGAGAGTTTTTTCCCATTTTCAACATTGAATTACTATAGGAAAACTGGGAACAGGGAAAAAAACTACCGCGGATTTTTTATACATAATTGGGCTGTAAGTAATACAAAAGTATTTTATTTTTCATAAATTACCTTAATAAAATAATAAACGAAACCACGAAAATATGATATAATAATGGTGGAGTTTTTGGTTTAAGTTTTTATTGCAAAGTGTAGGCCAGATAAATGCTATCCTAAGATCTAAATTCTGATTACCAACCATCACATCACATCACAGCAAACACCACAATACAAAAAATATTTTCTTATAATTTGCGTTTTTCGTTTTTAAAATATTTTAGATAAATCTGAAATATTTTCTACAAAATTGGGCAAGTTTATATAGCACGGGAACAGTTATAAACCAATTATTATCTTACTCTCATTTATCTTATGTTTTCTTTGAGAAACATATACAATATATATGACCCCGAATATTTTTTTCTAAGACCTTTTTAGAAAAAAAAGAACTTGGTTTGTAACTTTATATTTTATTTGGAATTTTATCAAAAAAACAACAGATATTTAAAAAAAAAAAAAAAAAATACCCGACACCAGGTAGGGTCGAATTACCATATTCATAATCGAATGATGATTTCGATATCGAAATTATAATAAAATATACTCTATTTCCTATTAGATATCGTATTCCATAATATCGAATAAAAAAATTACGATCAGTTTTACTCGATATCGAATGCGGTAATTCAGCCCCTGGAATCACGTCAAAAAACCGAAAAAAAATTAAACACAAATTTCTCTTGAATTGAAAGAGATAACCCACACATGTGAGCTTAGATATTTTTAAGCAAAGTATAACAAGTAGTCCGACTCTTTGACAACAGTACCTAACTCTATGTATGTGTTAGTAAAAAAGTACTTAACTCTAAACATGTGTGAGTAACAAAATTACACATGTGTTGGTACCTTTTAAATTTTCTACAGGCAGCAGAGTTTTCTAAATACGTTCTAAATTGAATTTTATATGAATTTTCAATACCAAAAATTGTAACTCTGTCCTATAGTTTAAATTCTACAATAACAAAAAATTACATGTCAGAAATTCCAAAATATTTTTTTCTTGATTTGTGCAAAATAGAAACATTTTAACAATGAAAGTGTGCTAAAAGTGTTTTAAAAAAAATATAAAATTATATGTGCTTAAGTAATAATGTGTAAAAAAATGTTATTTTAACAAAAATCAAAAGTTTAAATTTCAAGAAATTTCATTTGTTTACATTTCTCTGAACTCACACGGTACCCGTATATGTGAGAGAGTAATTTGAAAAAATTGAGAGTCAGACTACTTGGTGTACTTTGTTTTTAAGTATACCATCCATGATGTAATAAGTAAGGTGAGAGCGTTTCGACAACAAACACAACAAACATAATATTTCTTGCTGACAAGAGCATAGGTTTTGTCAAAATTGAATTTGTCAAATAAAAAATAAACAAATTTTATTTTGGCATATTAACTAAAAAACGGCCGTTAAATTTAAATTATATTTGAAAAAGAACAACGGTTTAATAGTGCTTTATCCAAATTTCATTATATGAAATCATTTTATTCACATTTTCATTCATGTTTTTTGATTTAAAATTTTTTTTCTTTGAAAATAAAATTTATTATTTTTTCAAAATAAATTCAGTTTGACAAAACCCAAGCATTTTCAAAATAGATAAATAAAAATCAGCTGTGTTGTTGATTTCACCTTACTTAGTGCATCCTGATACCATCTAAATATAAATTTGCTTGACATTCGGATAAGAATTGTAATTTTTTTTAAATAGTGTAGGCCCGTGGTGAGCAGCTTCGGGGGCCGCCCACTAACCCAAATTACAATGCAATGATACTTTATCATTATAACAAGACAATATAGTTTTTTTTCTTGTTTTTTTTTTTTTTTTTTTTGAATAATATCGATTTTATTATTGAGTTTGACTTTTAACAAAATTGAAACAGATTTATTTTCATTTTTAATCAAAGCATTTGTTTTTTTTTTTGTTTTTGTTGTTTTGTTTCTTTTTCTAAATATTATAAGTAAATACAAAAAATAAGATTTTATCAAATAATCATACATACGAAAAGAAATATCATATAATTAACATTAACTACACAGAGAGAGTGAGAAGAAGAGAGAGAAAACAAAAATTCAATTGATTTTTTCTTTTCTTTCTTATGTGTTTTGTTTTTTAGATGCTTGACTCTTTCTAATTATTTATTTTTAAATTACAATCAGACCTTTTTTTATTATAAATTTATTTTATTTAATTTAAAGTTTTTTTGTTTGTTTATAGTTTGTTTATCATTCTCATGTATTATTTAATATATGTATGTATATAATTAGGCGGATGTATATTTATATACGGCTTTTTTATTTTATTGTTTATAATATAAATTATTTAAAACTATAATGCTACCATTTTTCTTCTTTTTTTTTCGAAATACGTTTAAATTAAAAAATTATAATATTTAAATACAAAATATATCATTAAATTAATAATAAATTGTTGCACAATTTCATTTGAAAAAAAAAAAAATATATATATAAAATTAAAGGATTTATCGAAAAATTTACAACAAAAACACATTAAATTAACAGAAATCACAAAGAAAACAAAGCAATATTATATTATTTTAACGAAAGGCAGAATATTGAAAATAAAACTCCTCTACACCATAATGGATGGACAAATATTGGAACACTTAAAAGAAAAACATTTGTTTAGATACTAACAATTCATTAAACACAATTCAAGAAAAATTTTACGCACATCATTTTAGACATTTTTAATTTAGACAAATAAATAAATAAATCTTATAAAAAATTAAATGTATTGTAGTTAAAAACAAAAACCAAATAAACAAGGAAATAACAAACAACGACATAATTTGTTGTTAGCATTCAATTAATTTAATAATTTGTGCTGCTTAAGTGTTTTAAACATTGAATTGAATTTGTTTTAAATATTCTGCCTTTTCCATAGTGTCTGTCTGCATGTGTGTTCCCTGCTTTATTTCTGTATGGTCTTGTATTAAAGTGTTTTTTGTTTTGTTTTGTATGTATTTTGTTTAACTATTTCTTATATAATTTAAATTATATAGTAATTAATGATTTTTTTTTTTATTTTAATAAATATTGCTAAGCATTTTTTATATGTATTTATGTATGTTTATGTTTTGTAAATAGAATTATTTTGTTTTGTTTTTTTTTCTTCTCAAAAATTTGCTCTAATTACTAGGCACACTGTTAAATTAAAACAAAAATAAAATACATGTATAGTAGAGTGTCGAAAACAAAAAAAAATAAATATATAGTATATAGTATGAAATTGAAAATATACCTTTAACTGGAACAGAGAAAATAAAACGCTACTTTAGCTCAAGAGCGCCTGTGTAAAGTTAAAGATCATTTTCATAGCAATGCTGGCCTTTTAAAGAAAACATAATATTCTTTATAAGAAGCTTGATTTGTTTTTCTGGTAAATAAGTTAAATTTGTTTGTTGGTTGGTTTGTTTGTTTGTTTTTGTTTATAAATATTATCTACAAACTAAGCTGTAAACTTTTAAAGGTTCTGTATGTTTTTCTTAATATTTTCTTCCTTTTTTGATGATCATTTTTTTAACTTACTTTTAAACATGTCCTTATGATTTCTCTTGTTTCAAAAGTTTTAACTTTTGTTTAAATATATTTTTCTTAGTAACCATAATTTGTCGCGTATTGTGTTTTGTTTTTTTTTTGTTTTTTAAATTATTAGAAAGTAAATAGTTTTTTTTTTTGTTTTGTTTTATATTTATGTTTTGGAGTAGAGCAGGAAAGTTTGGTTTTTAACACTCCTTTAGCAAACTCTGTTATCTTTTTCTACACAGCATTTGGTAGTAGTAGCAGTTATGACATTCATTCATTCATCTATCTTTCATTCTTCGTATTGTTTATTAAATTGTCTCCTCAATAGAACATAAACCTACATCAGTAATCTCTGTTTAATATTGTTTTCTTACCCTTTATTAAACTCACAGCAATGAAATATCTGTTAATGAAATCCATATTACAATATTAGTTGAAAGAAGTTTTAAATAAGTTTACATATTTAAGAGAAAAAAAAATAAAAAAAAACTTACCTTTATTTTCATGACTATCAGCAGTGACTAGTGTATTAGTTGTTGTTAATAAACTATTATTGTTATTGAAATTAACATTATTGTCTTGGGAATCAAGACTTAAATCAATCAATTGATTTGTTGATGGTACCACAGTTTGTAAAAGATCGATATCACTGTAAAGAAGAAAACAAATTATTTATTACAGTTACTAAATAATACACAGTGGGTTGGATTTGTTTTAAACTTGAAACTTTCCAAATATTATCTTAACATTTACGAATAAAAAATTAATGCAATTTCAAATACTTACTTTTTATTATTAATACTTTCAATGTGATGACCATTGCCATTAGCTACCGATGTTGGTGTGGTTGTTGTGATATTACTGTCATTATTCTGTAATTCAACAAATTTCTTGCCATTTGTTTCTTCGACAACAATTTGCGCTTGCAATTGTTGTTGTTGGTGTAAATTTTGCTGAATATTTTTGACATTCTCATCGATAATCATATTGGAAAAACTATTGATGAGTGAATTTTCTTTATCGATAACTGACTGCTCATACATTGCTTGAGTGTTTTGAGGTTCAGGAATAATAGTAGTAGGTTGTGCTTGCTGTTGTTGTTGTTGTGGTTGCTCCTGTTGAGGTTGTGTATGTGTCTGTTCTGGTTGTTGTGATGCTGGTGTGGGTGGTGTAGTAGCTGTGCTACTGGTTGAGCCAGATGTGGACACACTTTCGGTGTTGCTACTGTTAACTACTACCACTTCATTTGTGGAATTTGTTGTATCGTTCGTAGTGTTGTTGACGGTGGCGGCGGTGTTGGTAGCATTAATATCGTTATTAGAATTTGTTGCAACGCCTTGAGCCGGAGCTTCAGCGGTATTAGCTTCTGCTGCAGCTGCTACAGTAGGTGTAATGGGAGTTGCTTCAGCAGGCTTAGGAGAGTTATTGTTTTCCTGTTGTTTTCAAAAATGAATTAATAAGTATTTTATTTTTAAATATATATAAAACTCTGCTTCTACCTTTGTTGGAGTGGAATTTGGTGTGGTGTTGGCGCCACCTCTGCGGGTGCGTGACATAATAGCTTCCACACGTTTTCGTCTTTCTTCACGTTCTTTTTCTTCGCGCTTAAGACGTTCGGCAACTTCTATTTTTTGCTTTTCAGCTTCTTCTTTAGCTTTTTTCTCAGCCTCTTCACGTTCTAAACGCTGTTTCTCTTCATCCTCACGTTTGCGTTTTTCCTCCTCTTCGCGTTGTTTTGCTTCCTAAAATTATGAACGAAATTTATACTCTATGCTACCCCGGGTAGAAAAAATAAAAGATTTTTACCTCAATGGCTTGACGCAAACGTTCCTCCTCGGCCTTGCGTTGCTCCTGGGCCATACGCATAGCTTCCTCTTCAAACTGGCGCTGACGTTCTGCCTCCTCTTCTTGTCTCTTGAGTTCGGCCAAACGTTCAGCTTCTACACGCTGTCTCTCCAATTCTGCCTGCCTTTCGGCCTCCTCGCGTGCCAAACGACGTCTCTCAGCTAAAGCCGCCTTGGCTTCTTCCTCTGTGGTGATTTTACTCTTGGCAATCATTGATGCTGTCATGGCATCATTATTATCTGCTGTGGCCGGAGCTAGCTCACGTACTATAGAACCTTCCTTGCTGCCATTGCGTGATTTGGGCTTTGGTGGCGGCACAACTGCTGGTTCTGGTTCAGTGACGGCCTTTTCGGTGCCTTCATCAGTTTTTTCCTCGTGTTGTGATGTGACTGCTGCAGCCTGTTGCTGGACTGTGAATGTATCATCGAGTTCCTTTTGACCATTCTGTTGTGCTGCAGGTTTTGTTACAACTTCGGTTTTCACTTGATTTAAAGCTTCCTTTTCTTCTTTGCTCTTGGTAGGTTCTTTGGCTGTAGTTCTATTAGCAACGGGAGGAGTAATGGCTGATTTAGCCATTATATCCTTGGATTTTTCTTTGCTCAACTTGTTGAGACGATCTGAACTTGCAGTTTTTGATAGAGGCTTAGGAGTTGTGGCCTTTGGAGTGAGAGGTTCCTAAAAATTTAAAGAAAATAATAAGTTACTTTTAAACATTCGAAATGGGGGTTAACTAGTACTTACCCTCTTAATGGGAGTTTTCTTTTCAGCGCTAAATAACCGCGAGGATGATGATGTGACAATAAGTGATGTAGACATCATGTTCGTTGAACGTTTTGGAGTTGTTTGTGCTGACGTAGACGGTGACAACGAAGATGCTGTCTTTACGGGCGGTTTATTTTCCTTCTTAAGTTTATTTATTTCTTTAAATCATAAAATGAAAACAATAAAATAGATTTAATATGTGTAATAAGGAATTAGATTGTATTAAAAAAAAATACCTTCTAAGGAAACACCGGTACCGGCAATACTAGCCGGACGTGGTTTGCGTGCAGCCGGCACTGATCTTCTATTGATAAAACCTGATGTTGACATTGTAGTGGATGTGGACATGGCACTACCAGGCCTTGAGTTGTTCAAATGGCCACCCGGAGTAACGGTACCAGAACGCGAACCTGCATTTTCAGGAATAAATATAAATTTTTTCAATTTATAACACAAAAACCAATTACCATGTATAATAAACCAATAATATATTTATTATAATGAAAAGAATAAAATGAATGAATTAATGAAAATTTAATGAAATTAAAGATTTATTTGACCCTTTACCAATATTTACAAAAATAATCAACAACCAATCACCAGGACTTCAAATGTTGAGATACAAAATGAGTTAAAAGATCTAGAAAATTATTAAGTAATTTACAAATAATTATGTACACAGCTAGTAGGTACATTAAAATTATTAATTACATGTGTGGGATTAAGACGACAAGACTTACGTGTATAACAATTACTAGACGAATTTCAACAAATATTTATATAGTTTACATATAAAACACTAGACTTTTTGTTTTAATTTACATCTCTAGAGAGGAAATAAATAGTTAACCTTTTCTTTAATAATAATAACAATAATGTTTTGATATTCTGTATGCCATACACCAGTATTTAAAAAATATATATAAACGACGATAGAGTTTTGCAATAAAAATATAAGCTTATTTAAAAAAAATGTAAAGTGCGGTAAATATATATAATGGTTACAAAAAATAATAATTAAAAAAAAAAAAATTGTGTGAAAAATACGTTCGAGAATTCTGAAAACACCTTGAAGCAAAAAATGTATTAACAAATGAGTCCAGTACTGGAAAAAAAAGAGAGAAAAAGTAAACAACTATGGGTGAGAAACAACAATACTTTTACAGCCAGATTTATTAAGAGAACTCTAGAAACAAAAACAAAAATGGTATATGAAAATAGTGTTTTATTTTTTCTTGTTGGTACAATTTTTATGATTCTCTATTTATGGTGATTTTTTACATAAAAGCTCATGTTGGAGCAAAATATATTTCAATATGACAGCTGTCAGAAAATTGATTATTTATGTTTTCTTTGCTTTTAGAGAAGTACTATTCTACATTTTAATATAGTATAGAAATAATTTATGAAAATATAAAATTCAAAGTGTCCCCCACAGTTTATCGTTTTTAAGAAATTTACTCTAAATTTACTTGTAAGGGCTATTCCATTTTTAATTTA
The DNA here is from genome assembly GCA_942486065.2 of Calliphora vomitoria. Classification (NCBI taxonomy): domain Eukaryota; kingdom Metazoa; phylum Arthropoda; class Insecta; order Diptera; family Calliphoridae; genus Calliphora; species Calliphora vomitoria. Next base: position 30,063,205 of record OW818031.2, on the reverse strand, counting down.
TATTGAGAACATTATACATGCTATTAAGAAAATTCCAAATGAAATTGAGAGATTTTCATATTAAATTGATAACATAAACTTGACATTGAGAAATAGCAAACAAAATTGAGAATATCAATTTGACACTGAGAAAATTACAACTGAAATTGAGAAAAATACAAATGAAATTGAGCATTTTTATTTGAAATTAAGAAAAATTTAAATAAAATAGTTAATATGTAATTCCAATTGAAATTGGGAACATAGACAACAACTAGATAGGTAACTGAGAGCCAAAAAATTTGTGTGTTGTCAAAAACCTAATTCATGAGAATGTATTGCATGTATTTTGTTATTGTATCACCCGTATGTGTGAAAAGAGAGTAATTTTTTCCTCTCTCCTTCCGTTCTATTCGTTTATTCTATGATTGAGAATTTCAATATGAAATTGAGAGCATAGAGGAAATTTACATAGAGCGGAACTAGAAAAAAAAAACTCAAACAAAAAAATTACTCAAAAATGTTACACATACTAATACTAATACATTCTTACCACTTAGGTTTTTGACAACTGAGTTAGGTCTTTGACAGGAGAGTTTCCGATCTATGTGTATTTATCTATGATTGAGACGTTCAATATAAAATTTCAAAATAAAATATAAGAAATTGAGAAAAATCTAAATCAAAATTGAGAATTCAATAAGAAATGGAGAAAAATCCAAATCAAAATTGAGAATTTCAATAAAAAATTAAGAAAAATCCAACTGAAATTAATGAAAATCCAAATTATATTGAGAATTTCCAATTAAATTTAAAAAAAAATTTCAATTGAAATTAAGAATTTAAATAAGAAAGTGAGAATTTCAACATGAAATATAGAATTTCAATATGAATTTCAGAATTTCAATATGAAATTGAGTAAAATACAAATGAAATTGAAAAAATATAAAAACAAAATTAAAAATTTCCGAAATTTATTTGAAATTCTTTCAATTTCAAAATTAAATTCAAAAAATTTAATTTGGAATTTTCTCAATTTATAATGAAACTCTTAATCATAGAGCGGAAACTAGAAAAAAACTCAAACATAAAAATTACTCAAAAAAGTTACACATACGAGTGTTTTTTTTTTTTTTTTTGTTTTCACATAGTTTTTTTTTTACTAACACATTCTCACCACTTAGGTTTTTGACAACTGAGTTAGGTCTTTGACAGGAGAGTTTCCGGTCTATGTGTATTTATCTATGCCCTTAATTTCGTTTAGAATTTTTTAAATTTCTATTTTAAATTCTAAAATTCATTTGGAGTTTTCTCAATTTCTATTTAAAATTCTTAATCTAATATATAAAAATCTCGTGTCACAATGTTTGTGTTTGAACTCCTCCGAAGCGACTAAACCGATGTCTATGAAATTTTGTATGTATATTTGGGAGCTATGAGAATAGGTCGTAAGATATATTTCATACCGCTAGGTCATGAGGGTGTCCCTATCCAGAATTTGTATTTAAAATTTTTTTGCCAAAAACTTTTGATTTGCATTTTTTTTTAATTGGCATTCAAAAATACCTAACTTTCATCAACCGACCCTCACCCATCCATTTTTTAGCCGAGATTTTAGTATTTTGTATGAGCAATATCCAAATATCAATACATATATACCATTTTTTATGAATTTTTATATATTTTTGGTAGGTACGAGAATAGGATTTCCCTATCCACCCATTTTTTTTTTAATATTTTTCGCCAAAAAATTGTGTTTGTATTTCTCTCATTTGGCATCAAAAAATGCCAAATTCACTTAGAATACATCGTTATTTTTTATTTAACAACCAAAATATTCACTAGAAATAATTTGTATGGCAGGACAATGCTTGGCGGTTCAGCTAGTTTCCTATAAAATTTTCTCGATTTCACTGGTGGCTTATACCAGCTGATCAGCAATACTGAGTATTTTCTATATAAAATTCTGCTATACTGTAGATTCTCAATAGAAAATACTATTATACTGAAGATTTTCTATATAAAATCTAATATATAAAAATCTCGTGTCACAATGTTTGTGTTTGAACTCCTCCGAAGCGACTAAACCGATGTCTATGAAATTTTGTATGTATATTTGGGAGCTATGAGAATAGGTCGTAAGATATATTTCATACCGCTAGGTCATGAGGGTGTCCCTATCCAGAATTTGTATTTAAAATTTTTTTGCCAAAAACTTTTGATTTGCATTTTTTTTTAATTGGCATTCAAAAATACCTAACTTTCATCAACCGACCCTCACCCATCCATTTTTTAGCCGAGATTTTAGTATTTTGTATGAGCAATATCCAAATATCAATACATATATACCATTTTTTATGAATTTTTATATATTTTTGGTAGGTACGAGAATAGGATTTCCCTATCCACCCATTTTTTTTTTAATATTTTTCGCCAAAAAATTGTGTTTGTATTTCTCTCATTTGGCATCAAAAAATGCCAAATTCACTTAGAATACATCGTTATTTTTTATTTAACAACCAAAATATTCACTAGAAATAATTTGTATGGCAGGACAATGCTTGGCGGTTCAGCTAGTTTCCTATAAAATTTTCTCGATTTCACTGGTGGCTTATACCAGCTGATCAGCAATACTGAGTATTTTCTATATAAAATTCTGCTATACTGTAGATTCTCAATAGAAAATACTATTATACTGAAGATTTTCTATATAAAATACAAATTCACTTATACTGAAGAATTTCTATATATGATAAAATTAAAAATCAATAATTTTGAAATGAATTTTAAAATTCTCGTATTTAAGAAAAAAAAAAAATAAATCTTTGTGACACTTTGTTTGGTTATTTCATCTGGAATGTGCTCTCGATTAAATTTTTCAAATCTGTGTAACGAAATAAAATAATACATGATAATATAGCGAAAATATCATTAAAAACGTGAAACTTTACAAAGGTTGATGACAATTTCAGTTATCTTCTCTGTGTTGCTATTTATCAAAACATAAGTAATAACCCCAATATTTAAAAATGTTACGTTTCTTTGTTTGCAAAAAAATTGTGGAAGCAATTACAAAATTCAATTTGAAACAGAAAATTTATGAATCTTTAATACGTTTTCAATATTAATCGAATTACATTTATTTGAAAAATAGTCCAGTATAAAGAATGCACACATTCAGGATGTTGAAATTTTTAAACAATTTGAGAAAATTTACGCTTTTGTCAAAGTTGTACAATTAAAACAAATATAAACAATCTGAATATAGTATTTAAAAGCGCTGAGTAATATTTTAAAGCAATTATTTAAATTTAATATAAAATTGCAGGTACATTCAGTGATTTATAAAATCTTTCATGAATAAGTAAAAAGACAATACACATTTTTCAAAAAAGCGAAATAAATGAAAGCGTTGTTGCTTATTGGTGTCAAGAGAAAACAAAAAAGTAGTTTATGGAATTATGAATAAAATGATATAATCCGCTTACCATGAAGTAAAGATTTGTGATTATATCCTCTAATAGGTAAAATGCCTGAAAATTTTATTAAATGTAGGTATAATTACAAACAAAACAACAGTATCTTTTTTTTAATGAAAATAGTTATGTATGAAATACTTTGAAATTTTAAAAGGATTTGGATTAAAAAATGATATTGTTTTGAAGCAAATGTGAAGAATCTCGTTTAATATGTAAAACTTCAATAGAGAATCAAAATACGAGTAATTGTAAAAATAAACGATATTTTCATATACCAAATTTAGTAACGATTTTATATGGTTAGCAATATATAATTAATGATTTTTTTTTGCCATTGAATGTAGTAAACTAGAGACAATGCCAGGAGAATAAGACGTTGTAATAAAATGAGGTAAAAAAATGGAGTTTAGGAAAAGAGAAATTTTTTTAAATATTAAAAATTTGTTTTTGAATTGAGTTCTGAAAAGGAGAATTGTGGTAGTAATTTGTTGATAGCAATAAGGAGGATTGTTGTTGTTGTTTTTTTTTTTTTTTTTTTGGTGGTAGTAGTAGAGTAGTAGTAGTTTGCAAACACGCACACACACCTGGGTTTAAAAGTATACTAGGAGAGTTCATGAGTAACAATGAGTCTGTATCGAAACGGTAGAGGTTAGTATTAGAGATCTGGCCTCGTTTAAACGTGTTGGATGCAGATGAAGCTAGTGATGATTGTAGATATTTTTTGGTGGCGGCAGTTTGTAAGCCTAGATTCGAGCGTGGTGTCATAGTATTCGACCAGGCATTATTATAATAATTGCCCAAGTGTGTCATACTCTTACAGGCATTTCTACTGCCGCTACCCAATGGTAAAAAGCTGGTGGAAATGCCCCCACCTAAATTATATTTGGGACGAGGAGACCCATCACCGGCTAAATGTATCATACTGCGTGACATCTTGCTGTTGTTCGAGCCCGCCGCACCTGTCTTCTTGGCAGAACGGCGACCACCGCCAAGGGATTCCGTTTCATCCATCATCTCCATTTGTTCACGTCGTTGACGTTCCATTATGGCTCGTATATGTTCGCCATTACGGCGAATCGGTTGAGCCAACTGATCCAAACGATTCATGGAGAAAGCACGTCCTGGTGATGGTGGTTGTAGTCATATTATGTGGTATTTTGTTTGTTATTTTTTTATTTTGTTGAAGTTTTTGTAAACATCAGCAAACAGCAGCAAATTTTTATTTGTTAATAGCGGCATTTTAAGTAAAAAGGGTGATTTAAAAAATTAAATAAAATTAATGATTTATAACCAATGATTTGTTTTCTAATAAAAAAAAAAACTTATATAAAATGTATGTAAAATTTGATTTGTTGCTAATTGATATAAAAAAAAACTAACTAAAATAGGACTTAATTATTTTTTAACCTTTCACTCAATAGAGAAACTTGGGGAGCAGGAGTAGGAGTTCCAATAAAATTTACACACAACCATAAAATCTTAATAAAAAAAAAACGTTAACACTAAAACACACGATCTTTTTCAAATATTTTAAACAATTTCAAACACGTTTAAAATGTTAAATATAGTATGTATGTAGGTAGGTATGTAGTATATTATAAAACTAATTAAAAGTAAATAGCATAAAAAGCATTTAAAAAAAAAAATTGTTGTTGGTTTTCTTAACACAGAATATCAAGTTTTGAAGAAGAACTCAAACACTAATAAATATAGGAGAGAATTTTCAAGTATATATTAAAAAAAGGAACAAACACATTTTTTATAGTTTCAGTTGCAGAAATTTTCCATTATCTTTATAATAAAGGGGATATATAGAAGTAATAATGACAGCAGGAGATATTTATTTTATATATAAATCATAAAAAAAAGAGAAAGAGTTTTCATAATGATAGAATGATGAAGTATGTAGTTGTTGGTGGGTGGGTATTGTTGGTGGTAGTTGTTTTAATTGTGTCTTACCTGGTGTTCGAGAAGGTGTGTTACTAAGTGATGATCGGGAACCGTAGTGACCATCTCTGGGACTTGGAATTGTTGGCATAAGATCAGTTTTTCTTCTGGCCACACTTCGAAACACGATATGTGATGTATCAACATTATCTTCTGTAATATTTTACAATATTTTGGGAGGGGTACAAAAGAAAAATTGAATTGGAATTGGTTTTCATTTCATTTGATTTTTTTTTTTGTATTTTGTTTTCAAAAATTTCATTTAAAAAAACGTATACTATCTTAAGGTAATACGACATCATATAAATGACATTATATTTATGTAAAAAAAACAGACATGCCGCTAAAGCTTTCAAAATTGTTGAGATTTCAAAAAAAAAAAAAATACAATTATGAGATTATGGCCAAAGCTTTTGAACAAGGTTAAAAATTATATGTATTCTACTAAGTACGCAGGCATTTAAAAAAGATAAAATTAAAGAAAATTTATTATTAATATGTAATTAATTGTATTGTAACTGTTGTAGCTGGTTAAAAAAAACTATTAAATCCATTGGGTTCACACAAGGGTTCTTATTTATATAAAAAACGAGCGTTCATCAACTAAGCCGTGGCAAAGGTCGAAAAACTGACTTAAATTCTTGGTAAGTAGTAAGTAAACACATTCGAGAGTGGTCGCATTAAGACTATTGGTAAAACGATTATAATGTACTTAACATTTTCTGTCTAGTAAAAGAAACAAACAAGCTAAAATACTTATTAATTTAAAAACACTTGAAACGAATATTTACTTTGATGCTCGTTAATATTATAAAGCATTATTCGTTTTTTTTTTTTTGTTACAGAATTATTTACTTAAAGCATTATAATTTTTAAATTATTCCAAAAAAGCACTTCCGAAATTCGTTGATTAACATGTATTAAACTAAAATTTTAGCTCAAAAAAAAAAAAAAAAAAAAAACGTTTAATTTAAAGCACCGCTTTGATGAGTAGTTTGTTTCGTACTAATGCTTTAACTGTGAAGTTTAAAAAAAGTTTTAACACAATAACCTGATTTAATTTCTCTTTGTTTTCTTTTTCTCTCTATTCATTCATTTATATTTAATTGTATTCTAAAATATACCGGTAGCAAAAAACTTTTAATAAAAGCTAAAACAACATTCATACTCGTACATTTATTTGCCTTATAATCATTGACATTTGCAAATTAGGGGGTTTTTGACAAATTTTTTTATTTTTTTTGGAATGTTATATATTTTAAAATTGTTATATTCATATGTTTTTAATGTGTTAAAACGTGAACGTGATATACTGTCAATTTAGAATCTAAAAGGTATGCATAAAGAGCTTTTAATTGTTTTATCATGAGAAAATAATTCAATTTAATTATATAAGGAGTGTTTAACGGACATCCAATTATAATCCAGTAACAAATTTCGATGCGTTTGATATAATAAGGAAAAGTTTCTTAAAAATTTCGAATTTTTGTCCTAATCTGAAAGAGTATTCTAATAATGGCATAGGAAGGATACGTTTGTTATAATAAGGAAGTTTATAATTGAACCTTATATTCTTAAAGTTGTGGTTAAATCAAATTTTTTGGCCTAGAACATGGTTCAAGCTGTCTTCTTAGGAGCTTTTTTTTCTCAACTTCAAAGCTCTTTAATATATTACTACCCTATATTGTATAAATACCTATATTTTAGCTTTTGATATCTTTTACTAGAACAAAAAAAGAAGCGAATTTTCGTTTTGAGCAAAAATGGTTAATCATAACTGTTAAACAAATTATAAGCAAATAAATGCTTCCAGATTAGATTTAAATAAAAAAAAAAAATCATATGATGATCTGTCATGCAAATTTGTTTAAATAAATATTAAAAAAAAAACAAGGTCAAATGCAAATTAATAAAAAAAAAAAGAATTATTTAAACAAAAATTATTAAAGAAACAGCATTCAAAAGTTAGTCAAAACAAAAATTCAAGAACAACGAAATAATAACAAATCAAAATATACACAAAAAAAAAAATTATTATTAAAAAAAAAAAATCAAACTTAAAATTGAGATGCAATAAAACATAAATAAATAGTGTTATTACTGCATCCTCACCCTTAGTAGTATAGAAATTATGATTTGAATATTGTTTATGATGATAATTGTGATGATTATTATTATAATTATTCTCAGTGTTGTTGAATGTGTTCTTGGTGTTGTTGAATTTTGAAGCTGTAGTTGTTGGAGGTGGTTGTGGTGGTCCATCTATATTTATTTCACTACCAACAATAGAAAGTGAAAATCTTTTGGGGGGCTCATCATTTGTGTAGCCCCAATTGAAAACTTCATACATAGAAGATGATTTACGACGATGATCTGTTGAAGTTGTAGTTGATTTGAAGTAAATAGTAGTAGAAGTAGTAGTAATAGTAGAAACAGTAACAGTGGTTTGTAGTGGTTGGTGGTGGTGGTGGAAAAGTGGATAAACACAAAGTAAAAAGGTGACAATAATATTTGACAAATAAGTTAAGATTTTTTTTTTTTTTTTTTTAAATACATAAATTCAAGTTAAAAGTGAAGAGAGTAAATAAAGGGGGCGCAAACGAAAAATAAAAGAGAAATAATTAGAAAAAACAAAATAACTTGCAACTTAAATTAAAAGATTTCTAACTTAAAACTATAAATTGGAAACGTGCTTTGCTGCTCTTTTTTGTTTTTTTGTCTTCTCTTATTTTTTATGTTTTTATTTTAGTTTAAAAATATAAAACTGAAACAATATATTGTATATAATATAAACTTTCAAATTTGGGACTTCTACAACAAACAAACACTATGTTAAATATAAATATGTATATTTTTTTTATTGCATTGTTTTGTTTTCGGTTTTGTTTGGGATTGTAAAAAATTTTATTGTAAATTAAGACATTAATTAACTAGAGTAATTAACACACATAAGTAATTTAATATACTGTGTACTTCATCATCATCATCATTACTATATTTTTATGACACAGCAAATAAATATTTAAATAATAATAATAAAAAAAAGGGGGCACAACATTTGCCAACATATGTATTTCTTTTTGTATAACTAATATATAAAAAAATATGTTTATTATTAACAATAATAATAAAAGTAAAACAAGTTTTAAAACTGTAACTTTATTTAAGTTAAAACAAACAAAAAAAAAAAAAAAATACAATAACATGCTTTTTAACTTACCATCATGTCTCTCTGTGCCACTGGCTGATGTTGCACGCTTTTTAGAACCACTGTCGTTAAGTTCACGTTCTGAACTTCGACGTGAAAGTGAAGCACCAGCAACATTTGATATTGAAGTGGAACTGTGTAAAATGAAAACAAAATGAAAAACATTATAATTATATGATTGAAAACGTGTTGGTATTATAAGAAACAAAGAAAATTATATAAAAGTTTTATTGGAGAGTAGCAATTTTATTAAAAGACAAATTACTTATATATAACGACAACGATGGTGTCGGTATATATAAGTTTGTTATTCGGTTTGTTCATTTGTGTATAGTATATATCGAAAAATCGGTGCGACTATATCAAAAAAGGTTGGTTTTACAAATCGACCCACTCTATTCAACATACTGACTAAATCAGGGGCCTAATTACCGCATTCGTGATCGAGTGAGCTATTGTATCGACAAATATTTTCGATATCGAAATTATAATAAAATGTACTGAATTTCATGCCATAATCTCAAATAAGAAAATTACAATCGGTTTTATTCGATAGCGAATGCTTTAATTCGGCCTCAGCTCTTTTTCCTAAAGGTATTTTCTACAGACTTTTTAAATAACTTTTGGGTAAAGCAATAGGCAAACGTTCCTTTTTGTGTATATCTCTGTAATTTAAGAATCGATTTGTCTGAATAACAATAGAACATTTATCGAACGAATGTATGACACATGAATGCAACTAAGTTGGTAAGTTATTTTAGAACTTAGAAAAGTTGATTTCAACACACTACCGAAAAGCTTTTTATGCAACAAATAGGTACGTTTGGTATCGGCAACCATTTGATGATTTCTGTTTTAAAAATTGTGGTAAAAAAAGAGTTAGCCCTCCTTTTATGCTTTCCTAATGTTCCTAATTTATTTGGAGACTTCGGAAATTTGATTATAAATCATTATTTAAACCATCATATTTTGATCATTAAGATCTTGTTGATCTTCTCGTAGTTTTATTTATTTTTCATTCACTCTCTTAAACATCTAAAAATAAATAATTTCTTTATAATCTAAACAAAACCAAAAACTTACCGTCTTTGACCCCAAAATGTACTTGGTGATACCATGCCAAAATCGGAGGGCTCCAATAAGCGTGGTGTTGAGGAACCAAAAGCATAACCAATGGAATTTCTTTCGCGTTTCTTAACTTCTATCCTTGATTCTCTTTCCTATATGGAAAAATGAAAACAAAATGTTTCACACACAAATTAAAACACAATTTAAAATAATTAATAATAATAATAAAAAAAAAAAATACTAAATTGGTTTTCATTTAGACTACTAACACTCACTTGATTCTTCCTCAATATGTATTCACGTCTTTCTTTTTCAGCTTCCATTATGGCCTTTTTACGTTCTTCAACCTGTGTACGTTTATCCGAGTCTCTTTGTCTGATCTCATCGATTCGACGTCGACGTTCCTCTTCTTTTTGTTCGCGATATCTTTGTGCAGCTTCAGCTTGAGCCTTTAGCTCCTCGATTTTTCTTTGTCTTTCTTCATTTTGACGTTCCCTAGCAACTTTCAATTTATCGTCACGCTCTTTGGCTGCTGCTTTTATTAAAGAAACGTTCAAAAATTGTTTGTGAGTATGGTACGTTTTGGTTTGGTTTGGTGGTGGTTAGCAGTTTGTTTGTTGGTGGTGTTGATGGCGATTGTTGGTCATCAATAACAACAACAAAAAGTATTTGGAAAAATACAGCACAAACACAATAATCATCATAATAACAATAATAATAATGATAGTAGTTGTAGTTTAAGTTTTGATGGTAGTAGCAAATACACGAAGAAATCGAAAACCACCGCATGTTAGCAAAAACACAGCCAACCAAAACGTTTGTTTGTTGTTAGCCATCGTGTATTTTAATATTATTTTTTTTTATATATATATTTTTTGTACGTACAATATGCATACAAGCATTATATTAGGTGGGCAAAGGAAAAGAGTAAGAGTTACCGAAAAAAAATAAAAAAAATAACACAAAACAAAGCAAAACGTAACAAATTTCACGTTAAAGTATGAAAATTAACATTTTTGCCCCAAACGACAATCAATACCAAACACAGCGTGTGTGATGAGAGAGAGGTGATATGAAAATAAATTGGAAAAAAAGAAAAATTAAATTTATTTTATATTATATTACTTTTTTTTGTTATTATTTAAAATAAAGTTTTCCTTTATACTATTTGAGTCATTACATTTTTTATTTAAGCACAAACAAACATACTCGAATGCAGGTTATGACCTCTGGCATACATATAAAATACATTTATTGCATATGTACATATATGTTCTGTCATTTTTTCAAACAATTTATAGATATATTTGCCATTAAAAAAGGTATTCTATTATACAAGTTTTTAATTGGATTTGTCAATATCAGAAATATTGAAAAAATCAATGCTTTTAATGATGTTGTTTATATGTTTAGACATTTAATTAAACTTAAAACAATGCATATAGAATTTCTTCCTCATTTACTTTATTGTATTCAAAATAAAAGCTAAAGAATAAGTTTCCATTTCATATTTAAATAAAGCAATGTTATAATGTCTACCTTATTAGTTATGGCAATTTACACTTTCTAAATATTTAACATGTGGGTGGTTAATATGGCATTGTATAAAATATTCAAAATTTGTTTAAATTTTGTTAAACAAAAGAGATGTTTAAATTCTCATTAAACTTTCGTTTGAGTTTGATTGGAGAATCAATATTTATAAAGATGAGCCGAAGTATTTTCGTAAAATTCAAAGTTGATATTTCTCGACGTCTTTACATTTAAGGTTAAAATTTAATAATCTTACATACCCTTCACCAAAGTATACTTTAAGATTAAATATTGAAACAAATTTTTTTTGAAAAAATAAAATGTTGGATGAAAATTTCTTTTAACCCAAAATTTTTTGGTGAAAAGAAATTTTTGTTAAAAAAAAATTTGGATGAAAAAAAAAACTAGATTAAATTTTTTTTTTCCGATTTTGACCCTTGTCGATCCGAATTTGGAATCATTGAAAAAGTTTTTGTAATATCTATCTATATTGTGTATGTTAATGACTTAGTAATCCAGATATAGATCAAAAATAGGTAAAAAAAATCGAGGTAGTCGTGTTTTTTTGCTTATATTTCACCCGATTTTCCCTAATTTATATTACTTGGGGGCTGATTTCAACAGACAGACGGATATGGCTATATCGACGCCGCTATATTTAACGGTCCTTTTTCATGAAAAATCGCATAGCAGAAACGCATTCTGCGGAAAATTCTAAGAATTTTTTTTTATTGGATAAAAGACGAAATTCGCAATATAGGATTTGATTTTAGACGTATGGTTTCTTGAGGAAACTTTCTTAGAATTTTCCGTATATTGCGTTTCTACTATACGATTTTTTACTTTTTGATCGTCCATACAAATCGACCCATACTACATGTGGTCGCAAATTAAAAATGTAGAAATTATAAAAGGAATGGCAGACTTAAGGCGTTTTCTTTTCTGACAAAAATGTTCCCAACATATTTTGTACCACTTATTAAAGATTACACATACACTCATTTATACAATTTTGTTACTTTTTGCTTCCATTTAAATCAAAAAATACAAAAACTATTTCTTTAACACAAACAAACTTCAAAAACAACAACAAGCTATTTAAAAAGTGGTGTCTTTCTAACACTTTGATAAAATTTAGGGCAAAACATGCAACATATTTTCGGTGTTTTAGGGTAACAACACGCTTTCCAAACTCCTTTTTTCCGAAAATAACACAAAGAAGGGTAAAAAGCAGAATAAAGGCATAATCTATGCGAGAAAAGAAAACTCCATTATATAAATATATCCCTTTAATACATATTTTTTGTTAAAATATATAACAATGCACCAAACTGCAGAATTACGACCAATTTCGTGGAGTAGTTCCGGCACAACTCAGGTCAGGGTGGACCAACAGACTTAATATCTACTGGTCCTGCATAGACCACGCAGTCATAAATTTATGCCTTCCTTGTGGTCTCCACATATTCATTTGCCCTGCCAACCCTACTTCACTTTTTCTAATGGATTTATGGACCAACCCCGTTGAAGTAGCACAATTCCTTGGTCTGTTCCTCACTATGTAGAACCCCCGGATTATAAAATTTTATAGTTTCAGCTGTTACAAAAACAATAACGACTACCAATTAAAATATATTGGGTTATTACTAGTAACAAAATACCATACAATAATGATACTCTACTGAGAATCTATAAATTTTATATACAGTAGCTAGTAGAATGGACACTGGAAATTTTTGCAAAATGACTGATGTTGGTTACTTTAAATAAATTAAATGAATGTAATGAATGCTATACATACATATATCTAAAATTATACATATTAAAAACAAACATATCAAAAAAAAAAAATTAGAAATCATATACATGGCACATTTTTCCAAAAGTTCTTTCTTATGCTAGAATATCGTAAATACTATTAACAATCAAACATTTTTTGGTTTTTTGAAAAGGTTTATTACTTATTTATAATATTAATATAAACTAAAATTGAAATTCATTTATTAAAAGAAAAAATCTTTATTATGAAAGAAACACCACCGAAATCAGCTGGACACATAAATGGCACAATCTTTAAAGAGGAGAAAAAAATCCTTTAAATATTGCATTTGTTGGTTTTTTGGTATGTACAAATATTTTACTATTAATATTTTGTGCTCCAGCCTTTGTTTTTGATAACAGCTTAACACCTGCGACCCATGCTTTCCACTAGTTTTTGGAATTTTGTTTTGGGTATGGCATACTAAGCTTTCTGTCCTGCCGACCACAGATCGTCCATATTTTTATTACAATTTTTTTATTTGCTATACCAACCTTTACTTCTTTACAAAGGTTCTCTATAGGATTTAAGTCAGGCTCTGGACTAATCAATCCAAAACTTTGATCTTCTCTGCACAAAACCAATTTTTTACTAGTTTTGACGAGTGTTTGGGGTCATTGTCTTTCATGAATTTCCACTTTATTGGCATGAAACCTATAGAGAACCTTTGGAACGAAGTAAAGGTTGGTATAGCAAAAAAAAAAAAAAATTATAAAAATATGGACGATCTGTGGTCGGCAGGGCAAAAACAAAATTTTTTTGATTGTTAATAGTATTTAGGATATTGTAGCATAAGAAAGAACTTTTGGAAAAATGTGCCATTTATATGTGTATGTATATAGAATTACTTATAACAGGAATAAATAAATTTGACAACCTTTGACATTCAGCTGACTGATCCAAGTAGTTAGCACTAAACAGAGGTTTTAATTTTATAAATGTTCACTCAAAAATTTTAAATTATATTTAAAACTTCGTGGTATTGCCACACAATATCGAAAATTTCTCATTTAGTTATCAAAACAGTGAGTAATTTATAAATAAGAAGAAAATTGTAGCTGGCTGTGTGTGTTGAGAAAATAAATTGAAAAATTTCAGAAAAATCAAGTAAAACCTAAAAATCTATTCAAATACAGGAAAATCCCGGTATAACGAATCTCACTTTAACGAAAATCCGATATAACATTAACTACCTTATATAACGAACGTTTCAACAATTTTGTACTGGATTTAAGGAATGTTGAGAAAAATAAATCTATCAAGAATAGCTCAAATAATCATCTATCTCTAAAGAATAATGTGTATCCCCTTGTGGAAAAGGAGTTTAATTATTGATTACTCGACCAGAAATAAAAATACATTTAATATTTAGAGTCATAGAAATATAAAAAGGCTTTATAATGGTGGATTTCATGCAAGGATATCTGTATTCCAAAAAAAAAAAAAAAACGGCGTAAGCACAATTTAACTCCTGATGTTATTCTCAATGCGAATAAAACAGATATCTATTGGAAAATAATAACAGATAAATCGTTTGTTCACGCTAGAGAAACTAGTGCCCCAGGAAGAAAGTTATCGAAGGATAGACTAACAATTTTTTTTTTGCTCTTAGTAATGTGGATATAAAGAATCTTTTCTTCATTCAAAGGCAAAGAAACGCCGCTCGTTTTGTAACAAAGTGATGTTGTAAATTATCTTCCATTTATCCGTTTCATTGAAGGCATGGTAATGCCTCAAGTCAACCTACCCAAGAACAATTAATAAAAACTACAAAATATGAAAACATTTTAGACAATAGTCATGTCGTAATGACACAACGCTTAAAACTTATTAAAAAAATAAATCTTGATATAACGAATTTCGCGAGTTAACGAATGGACCTAACAACATATCGTTCGTTATAGCGGGATTTGCCTGTAATATATTTTATAGTCTCTTAACTTAAATCTTCCTTAGCACTAGAATAATCCGTTGTTTAAGTTTTCCTACACCTGCCAATGTTGGCCGCTTTAACTAACAAATAAAACAAAATATCCGACGAGCCAAATGGAATATTCGTAAATTAAACTTAATTTAATCTCCAATCTTGAAGTCCATAACCCGCCCAGATGGCGAGTTAAATTTATTGTTTTCAAACTTTTAACATCATAGAATTTTAAATATTAAGAAATATAGTTATTGCTAACTTCAAGTAAAGTTTTTAGTGCCAATCGGGGGTTAATGTTTCAATCAATATTCAACCGAAGTTTTAAATTTACTTTTCCAAAACTCAATAAAAACTAAACAAAACTAATCATTAGTCTTTGTTTTCTTTTAACCAATATAATATTATTGCTAATTAACTTAATTATTTTTAGATTAAATAAACCATATTGTTATTTTACAGGCAAAACTACTCTTGTTAGGAAAACTCTGCTTCAAAGAGGAATATCAACAATCTAATGGAGAGCATAAATACACAATAACTAAAGTCAAGGTCAATCACACTAAACAATAAAAGAAAAAAACAACAACAACAAGAGAATTAAAAACTTAAAGTTTTTGTTGTACGTGTATACATGTATGTATATAAAACATAGTATTTGTTTTTATTTACCGGGTGTATACGTCATATATTTGCTCATCATTAAAACCAAAAACAAACATACTCAAGAGACATTCATTCAGCAACAACAACAAAGAGGAGTTGTTTGCTTTCACATTTAAAATGGAAAAAAGTAAAATTTAATAAAATAGCTGCTAAATGATAATAAAATTTATTATTATTATTATTATTTCATTCAATGTTTAAGTATGACAACGTTTTTCAAAAGAAAAAAAAAACGACTGGAAACTTATTATCTTTTCCTACATTTACTTCCCCCGATAGTGCAATAAAACATTAATAAACTATAAGAGAATTAATGAAATAAACTAATGCAAGCAAGTTGTGTTGGTAGATGGGGTTTAATGCAAAAATATAATGAATATACTAACCAAATAACAAATATGATAGATATTGAAAGCCTTTCACTCTAAGCAAATAGAAATGTGTATGTGTACTAGATAAATATTTAGATTTTGATATCGTTTAAACTTTGATTAGGAAATACATATTTGTATCTATTGATAGACATGCATGTTCATGTCAATCAATAATTTGTATTAATTGATGCATTCAAGTTTCACTGCCGCTCTACCTTTTATTTAACATGGTTTCACTTAATTTGAAACAGATTCTATATAAAAAAAACTGAAAATGCTCAGTGACTTATAAGTCATTGTCAAATCCTATGTACCCTTCATCAAAGTACACTTAAAGATAAAGATTGAAAAAATTTTTGTTGAAAAAAAAAATAAGTGGTGCAGAAATTTTATGGCGAAAAAACATTTTCAAATGAAAATATTTTTGTAGTTATAAAAAACATTTTAGGAACAAATTTTTTGTATTTCCGAATTTCTTTAGCGTTTTGTTTTATCGTCGTTGGAAAGGTTTTTGGAATGTCTTTAATTAGATATCCATATTGTATATTTTAATGACTTAGTAATCCAGATATGGGCATTTCTGTTATGGCGTGACGTGATATTTGTTCGACAAAAAGTCAAATTTGTAAGAAGTTTTTTTTATATTTGCGAAGTAATTAAGTACCACTTTATTCAAAAAAAATATTGCAACAATTGACCATAAGGAGTTGAAGATATTAGCAAAACTATGTGATTGCGTGACGTTACCAAAATAGAAGTGCGGTGGTAACGTCTGCGAAATGAGCAAGACATTTTGTATAAAACATTTTGTAGTAGGATTTGGAATAATATAAATTTATTTTCCAAATTATAAAATTTATTTCGTTTTTTATTAGTATCTGACGTGACGTTACATGACATTACGTTATTTAAATTTCCATTTGATATATTTTTTGGTTAAGAAATAAGAAAAATAAAACAAATAGGAAAATATGGTCGGTTAAGCATGACCATATAATACCCTACACTGAGAAAGATTTTTTTTAATTTCAATAATTTATTTTCGTAATTATCTTTTAAAGTTGGCGTTATATGGGAGTTATGACCAATTATGGACCGATCGCCATGAAATTAGGTCGCGTAATTTATGTCTATATGAAACTTATTTTGTAGAATTTTATGTGGATACCAAGATTTTTAAGAGATTTAAGCTCGTTAAAAATATTTTCGGAAGCGGGCCTTATATGGTAGCTATGACTAATTATGGACCGATCATCATAAAATTAAGTGCCATGATTACTGTATATATAAAACATATTTGGAGCAAAATTTGATTTGATTAACTTTTAGATTTTCGGTTTGGGTGGACTTTTCTCTGGAAATGCACATATAAATACATAGATATGTCAACCATTTGTGGGCAGATTTTCCCGAATTTAAATAGCAACCGAACAGCGATTAAAGTGGATATATTGATGTATCAATCATGTATGTAAGTTATTTGGGGTCTTCGGAAAGTTTATTTCAACTCCGCTATCTATAACGATCCAGAATAGACAATTAAAAATGAAGAAAAACCTAAATGTCAAACGTATACATATATACTAGGGTATTCCTCAATCGATTAACCGAATAATTTTGGTCGGTTAACTGTTCGAATAATTTAATATTGCCTATTTTCAAATAACAAATAAACCTATTAATTTGTTTCGATAAACCGAAATTTTGTTTATATAGAAATATAGTTCTAACACAAACATTTTATTTCTTAACTCATGAACATTTCTTTCTTGCAATAATTTATTGAAGTAGAGAATAAAAACTGAAACTAAGGAATTTGGAAATTACGTTTTTTTTTAATGTTCTATGATGAACTTTGTCGTAATGGGAAAAATATCGTTTACCTCAAATTTTTTTTTTATACATTTTTTCAGAAACAAATTTAAAAATATTTTTTTTGCTATCCTAAAAACATATTAAACTTTTTTTTAAATAAGATTCGGCACAGCCAAATATGTTACCGAACAGAGATGTACATGAGTTGATTCGCTTTTATTTTATATGAATTAAATCACTGCATTTGTTATGTTTTCAATCATCAACATGTGCTAATTATATTGCTTAGTGCTTGCGGTCTCACAATTGATTTGCATTACCTCAATCATATTTTGAATGCCGTTAACAATAACAACTCAAATATTATTAATGTGTTTTAATTTGTATGCAAAGTATTCAAATGATTCACAAAAGCTCGATGTTAAGTTGAATGAATAGTACAAAATCAGAGCATTAATTTGTTTTGAAAATAGTGTTTTCCGTATTATAAAAATAGAAATATGCAAGAAAAATCCTTCTAAATACAGTCATAAATATATTTCAAACATACTCGTATAGGAAAGTGGCTCTTCGTATATTCATAACACTCATATTGATTCGCTGCTTTTGTGAATGGTAATGCTGTGGTGAATCATGAAATGACAGTTTTCGTTAAGTTTATGTATAGTGATAACTCAGTATTCACTTTTGCAGAATAACAAATATGTAATTTGAATGGTATTCATGCACATTTCTGTTACCGAATAGCTATGTTACTTGTTTTTTTGTTGATATGTCTTGTTAGTTTTTAATTATCCGATTATTAATCGATTAAATCTAAACCCCGATTAAGATATATGAATATATATGTTAAACAAACTTTTAAACGATGAAAAAGGCATTTCAATATTTTCTTTTTTTTTAATAGTTACTAGTTCTTTTAATAGTTACCGGGTGAATCCGGTGATGGGAGAACATTTGTAAGATGACCGAAGGAAAAAAGACTAGACCCCAAATACACAAATAAGACAGTTAAGTTTGGTAGTGGCATTATTATGGTGTGGATCTGCTTTTCAAGGTATGGGTATGGATCATAGGTTAGTAACCGAGTGGTTACACGCCAATGAGGTACGTGATTTGAAGTCGAAAAAGTCACTGTTTGGTGTGGATTTTGGGCTGGCGACATCATCGGTCCATATTTCTTTCAGAACGACGATGACCAGACTATGATATGAACACTAACGACATGTGGTTTCAATAGGACGGCGCTACGATCCACTCATCTCATGACACATTAAAGTAAATTTAAAGATAGGAAGCACTTAGAGCTAGTTTCTTACTTGTCAGTTAAACTCAGCTTTACACGCTGTTATATTAAACCTGAAATATATTTAGCCGGGATTACCGTCTGTCAATTTTGTTAGCATTGCCATACTTTTCAGTCAAATCACATATGCATTCCTCAATATTTTTCATATAAATATGGCAATACTTTAAATTTTATAAAAAAAAAGCAACCGCGTACATAACTTTTTTTTGTAAATTTTAACTTTGTAAAAGAAAAAGTGACATTAAAGTATATAAAATGTATAATAAAAATTAAAAGCAAATCAAAATATAGAGCTGCTATGCTGAATTGTTTATTTTATTTTTCAGTTCTTTGTGCTTTGTCATTTTATACTTAGGTTTAACTCGCCAATGATACTCAGTTAAACCTAGATTATATACAAAATAAACAATAAGTGAGAAACACAATTTTTAGTTTAATTTAGGTTTAAACGAAGAATGTAGATTATCTTTATCCCAGAAACTAGCTCTTAATGAAAGATCGTTTAGTTATCAATATTTATGTTAAAGTATCCCAGCAAAAATGTTGAAAATTTTGGTACTGGCAACTAGTTGCCACATACATTATTTTGTAATGAGTGGTCGTTATCCAGTACATTATTTTATTTAGTAGATTAGGTACTAATTCGTATACAGGTTGGTAATGAACTTTTGCATGTAGCACAGCTTCCTGGTGTGTTTGACTGAAAAACAAGACGTATTCTTGGCGTGCATGTAAGTACATTTGAATACGAGAAGTGTGTCAATTCGCGAACAAAAATAACTAGTGTTTCAGTAAAATAATAAGTAGCTATCACTTAGCTCCAATATTGTTTGATGGCTTACAAGGTAAGTAGAGTTTTTGTTGGGATGTTTTGACGCACTCTTACTTGTTTTTTTGTTAATATAAGTAAATAATAAATTATTTTGAACTATTAGTTAAATTTATGGAAAAGTTTCCATTGTATTTAAACAGCGAAGCCTCCGGCTTGTCGGCATTCAGGGTCCCTTTACTTTGTTTAGGAATTTAATTGAATTTAAAAAAAAATTATCAAATACGACACAAAAATCACCATAATTAACAGATCACATTACAATAAAAAAGGAAAAAGTGGGTAACATGTTTTTATAATCCACATTTACGGTGACCACTGATTTAATTAAAATCACTTAGATCTAATAAAATTTAAGATTTAACCCTTTGACGAAAATGGGAAACATTTTTCCCATATATTCAATTAGTAATTAAAACATATTTTTAGTTACTTAACATAAATTTGCTTGCTTTAATAATGTAAAATAAAGTTGACTTATATTATGTAAAATGTTAAAGTTGACAGAATTGAATAAATTAAGTGCCAAATCATTTACGGGGAATCCCTAAATTTTCTTGCGCTGAGTGCTTTATAATTTTCGTTTATTACATTGCTATTTTATTATTTTTTCTGATTTTGGCGGTTAATACATAATAATAAGTGTAGAAAAGGTATTAAAAAATGAAAGAGTTAAAAATGTACTTTGAAAATGGACATGAATTCCATGGGAAGTATTTTTCTCTATGGACTCAAGTGAAATTTTTAGTGCTACTATTATTTTTTAGATGATGAGAAGAATAACTACTTTCCGATGAAGAGGATAAACAATCCATTGAAGAGGATATTGAAAACGATCCAGATGTGGACAATCATCGAGAAATGGAAAATAATGTACCTTTGGATACACGTCAGGACACTCCTCTGGAATTGGAACTTATATTATAAATAAGCGCATATGAATTAGATATGTTGACCCCAATGGTGATTTTTTTTGGATGTTACCAAGCTGAATATGTTAATAAGTAATAATACCAGAGTGTGTAAGGTACGTGGAGCAGCACGGAAGATCTTTTACTATTGAACTCATTGGAATGAAAGCGTTTTTAGAAATGAATTACCAATCAGGGCCTGCTAAAAAAAATAAACGTGACTTGTCCTGAAATGGTCACAAAGTATAATAAATATATGGGTGGCGTTGACCTTATGGATCTGTGGAATGTATGTTATGAGGTCGACAGCAAATCAAAAATAAAATATTATTTACGCTTATTCCTTAATATTGTGGACATAGTACTTATCGACTCGTATATAGTCTACCAGAAATTAGAAGCTTAACGCGTAGAAGGTCCACCATTGACAAGTTTCGTAAGCGTAAATCTTAGCCATTTATTCAAAACCATTAGTATTATTTTTACTACCTTTATGGTCCATAGGGAAAAATATTTCCCATAAAATTCCAAAAAAATCTGTTTGTTTTTTAATTTTTTTTTTTTTTTTAATTTTTCTTTACTTTAATCTAAAATCATCTAAAAAAGCCCATTGGATACTAATATTTGCTCATAGTTTCGTTATGGTCCTGAAAGGGTTAAAAGAAATATTCAAATTTGTAAATCCCTGTTAAAAACTGGTATTTGTCGTAGATCTCATTAAGAATATATAACAGTAGTCGGCATGAAGATAACATGTTTTATATTAACATCTTATTCACTTTCATTCATTGAGATTTTAGTTTCTTATTTGATAATTTCATGTTGGTTCCCTGGTGGCTATGAGAGCCGTCCACTGATATACAGTTACTGTTTTTAGTATTAAATATATTAAGTCTTGATTATAATTAATACATTAAATTTTTCACTTAAACATTTATAAACATATCCTTCCTTTAATACCAATCAAAAAAAATTCGAGTTTAAATATAATCAATACAAAAAGATTCATCATTAATTTTTACATTTTTAAAAATATAAATTAAAATCTTAATTAGGTAAAGTTATTTTAACAGTCAAACGAAAAGCTGTTATGGAAAATAATTTTAATTTCCAATACATAAGCAAATAATCGTATTAATTCAATTTGATTAATTGATAAAAATTGAAATGAAATTAAACTTTGACTTCATACAAATAAAAAAAAATAAACTTGTACGCTAACAAATTCAATTACTGAAAAAATACTGCTTGTGTTTTTGAAAGCATAACAAAATTTATTTAACAAACTCAAGCCAAACTCAAGTATGTAATGAGAAATCTTAGCAAATAACTTTTGTTAATAATTCCATATTTGGATTTTTCACAGAACAAAATGGATTTTGAAATTACGGAATTAAAAAGATACTCAATATATTGTTTAAAGCTTATGCTATTTTGTTTGAAACAAATTGTATGTATATGTAATAAAGTTATGTTTTACTAGGGGGAAAGAAGCCCCTAGATTCGTAATTAATTCTTGTATAAAACACTTACTCATATATATGTAGTAAATTTTTTTTTTTTTCAAATTTATTATTCTTCTGTTTTGTTTTGTTTTTATTAATTTATTCCACATTCATTTTGTCTGATAATGTGAATTGATATTGTTTTTTGAAAGAATGTTTACTACAATGATAATAACAATTTGTTATTGTAATTTTTTTGTTATTATTTTCTAGTTTTCTCATTTTCTTTCAGTTTCATTTACTATTCTAAGACGATTGCGTCATCGTCAATGTACTTTATACACTTTGTATTTGAATTAGTTTTAGTAAATGTCGTTTTGTTTTATAGCAATTTTTTTGTATTTTTAGCTTTTTCTTTAGTTTTTTTGCAAACTAAATTGATTTAGGTCAACTAGTAATTATAAAGTATTTGACCATCTTCAAGCCACACTACTCGACTCTACTTTACACTGCAACAACAATGGAAAATGGAGACATTATATTAAAAGAGATTGAATATTTTTGTTTAAATATGGTTATCGTATAAAGAATGTGCATAAAATATGTGCAAAAAATAATGATTATGGTTATTTGAGTGTGTAATGTCTTTAGCAAAAAAAAAGAAAGAAATAAATAAAATAACACAGGAATTAAAAAATAGCCTAAAACTTGAATTCTAAATTGTATACATTTGTAGCTTATCGATTTTACTTGTTGCTAACGTTTAGTCATTTGCTTTAGTTATACTCAGAGAACAAAAATAACTCGTCCACAAATCCTAATGTTAGAAGTTAAACTGTTATTAAAGGGCAAAATCATAAAAAGGAACGTCAAAACTGTTTAAGAGAAGGAGATTTAGGATGATGGCAAAATGTCACATAAAAATATGTTCATAATTCTATAAAAATTATTCAATACCTTCTAAATAAAATGTTATTGATTGCTATTTTTCACCAAACCACTAGAGATGATGTATGGATGCTGAAATGTAAAATTTCCAACTTGAATTGATCTAAAATGTTTATTTCAGTCTGTTCGTTTGCCTACAGTTTTACTATTTTTATACCCTTCACCTACCTGAGAAGGTTATATATAATATTGTCATTCCGTTTGTAATTTCCACAATATAATTTTCCGACCCTATAAAGTATATATATTCTGGATCCTTATATATAGCGGAGTCGATTTAGCCATGTCCGTCTGTCTGTTGAAATCAATTTTCTGAAGATCCCTGATATCTTCGGGATCCAAATCTTCAATAATTCTGTTAGACATGCTTTCGTGAAGTTTCCTATTTAAAATCAGCAACATAAATAACGGTGATATGAGCAAAATTCCGAGACAACCTCTATTTTTGGCCTATTTTTGATCTATATCTCGATTACTAAGTCATAAATATAGACAATATGGATATCTAATATTTCAAAGTCCATTGCAACGATGTATATAAGGATATAGTAAGTTGGACCTACAATGGGTCAAAATATTTTTTAACCCGAATTTTTTTTCACAAAAAACATTTTTTTGTCATCAATTTTTTTCACTAATAAATTTAAAAAAATTAATTTTTAAATTTCAAAATTTTTTTTTAAAAAAATTGGAAAAATAAATTTTAAAAATTAAAAAAAAAAATTAATTTTATTTTAAAGTATAATTTGGTGAAGGGTAAATAAGAATCGGCACAGCCGAATATAGCTCTCTTACTTCTTTTTTTTTACATTTTATATTGAAACGATCAAAGCTATTATTTTGTTATTTTTTAATTACAATATCATAATCGAAGCAATTTAGATATATACTTTCTACTATTTTTAAATTGCTCCTCTACATACATCTTTCTAAACTAATTTAACAAATTCAATTAAGATTTTACAAAACATATTGAAGATTTACTGCAATTATGGATGACATGGTTGAAAGAGACGTCTGACTGTCTTTTATTCAAAGGCCAGGCCACTAGATATTTTTAGAATTGCGAAACCGCATTAAAAATTAAATGAATAAATAAAAAATAAATAACATGCATACTGTTTTTTTTTATTTATTATTTTGTTACATCTCTTGACATACCGCAAATATACATTAAAGTAAAATTTATTACAAATACTTTCAACTTATACATAATCTTGTGTGTAGTGGTAAGTAAGTAAACTACAGACTGGCATGTAAATGAACAATTATTTATTTTTTTAAAAACAGTCATGTGTACAGTGTGACAAAAAATTTTGCCAACTGTTTTTTTATAGAAATTTCCCCAAAAGCTTTCAATATAAAACTCATAAAAAAGAAAACTGATCGAAAAGTTGTCTAAATATAATATGAATAAAAAGAGAGTTTTCTAAAGAAAACTGACTGATCGATAACATCTCTATTGAAAACTGACTAATCTAAAACGTCTGTACAGAAGACTGATTGAAAATGTGTGCTTTAGAAAACAGACTGATCGAAAAATGTTCAATTTAAAGCTAGACTGATTGAAAACTTCTCTATTGAAAAAAGACTAATGGCAAACGTCTGTACAGAAGACTGATTGAAATTTTTCCTATAGAAAGCAGACTGATCGAAAATTCTTCTATAGAAAACTAATTGATCGAAAAATGTTCTACTGAAAGCTAAACTGATTGAAAAGTTTTCTATGGAAAACTAGACTGATTGAATAGTTCTCTGCAGTTCTGTATAGAAAACTAGACTAAACGAAGAGCTTTCGTTCGTTTTCGTTTTCTGGAGAAAAATTAATAATCGCACAGTTTTGTATAGAAAACTAGACTGATCGAATTGTGTTATATATAAAACACTTATACTAAGTGATCGAATAATTTTCAGTTTTCTATAGAAAACTAACAGATCGAAAAGTTTTCTATAGCAAACTATAGAAAATTAACTGATCGAAAAGCTTTATACTGAAAACTAACTGATCGATAGAAAACTTACTGATCGACCAGTTTTGTATAAGTTTTTTATAGAAAGACTGATTATAAGTCTTCTATAGAATACTAAGTGATCGAAAATATTTCTATAGATAACTCGGTAATCGAAATGCTTTCTATAGAAAACTAACAGATCGAAAAGTTTTCAATAGAAAACTGATTGAATAGTTGTCCATAGAAAACTAGAATGGTGGATAAGTTTTATAGAAAACTAGACTGATGGATAAGTTTTCTATAGAAAACTTGCTAATCGGTAAGACTAGACTGATCGAATAGTTCTCTGCAGTTCTGTATGGAAAACTAGACTAAACGAAGAGCTTTCGTTCGTTTTCGTTTTCTGGAAAAAAAATTAATAATCGAACAGTTTTCTATAGAAAACTAGACTGATCGAATTGTCTTATATATAAAACACTTATACTAAGTGATCGAATAATTTTCTATACAAAACTGATTGAAAGGTTGTCTATAGAAAACTAACAGATCGAAAAGTTTTCTATAGCAAACTGATTGAAAGGTTTTCTATAGAAAACTAACAGATCGAAAAGTTTTCTATAGCAAACTATAGAAAATTAACTAATCGAAAAGCTTTATACTGAAAACTAACTGATCGATAGAAAACTTACTGATCGACCAGTTTAACTAACTAATCGAAAGTTTTTTATAGAAAGACTGATTATAAGTTTTCTATAGAATACTAAGTGATCGAAAAGATTTCTATAGATAACTCGGTAATCGAAATGCTTTCTATAGAAAACTAACAGATCGAAAAGTTTTCAATAGAAAACTAATTGATTGAATAGTTGTCCATAGAAAACTAGAATGGTGGATAAGTTATATAGAAAACTAAACTGATGGAAAAGATTTCTTACCGATTACTAACTGATCAAACATTTTTGTATAGAAAACTAGATTGATCGAAAAGATATCTATAGCAAATTACTTTATTCGAAAAAATATCTAAAGAAAACTAGATTAATCGAGAAGTAATGGAATACTATTTGATCGAAAAGTTTTTTATATAAAAGTAAATTATTCGAAAAGTTTTCTATAAAAAACTAGATTGATTGAAAAGTTTCCTATAATTCTCTTTTTAAAAATCTGACTGGTCCAAATGTTTTTTCTTGAAAACTGTCTGATTTCAAGAAAAGTGGCTGAACGCAACGTTTTCTATAGAAAACAGGTAAAAACTTCGAACTGGTCGAAGTTTTCCATAGCGAAACATAATATTTGCTTGGCTCACTGTATACACAGATATTTATGTACAATATATATACAAGATTCTTAATTAAGTAGACTTTTCTATCTATATACACATATATCCAAGTGTGGGTGTGTGGTTGATTGCTATTTTTTTTTTTCATATCGTATATTTTATTTTCTACTGTCGTTGTTTTCTCTCTTCTTTATTGTTTGAATCATTTTATTGACATATTCAGAGGAGTAGTAGAAGTGCTATAAATATTTATATCGTATATAGATTAAACCTACATAAAGTACTAGTTGTCGCGATAATTTACATGTAAAAATATATATTCATGTATGCATTGCAAGCAGCCTAGAATTAATCATAGTTCAAAATAAATAAGAACACACAAAAAAAGAAAAAAACTAAAAGATATTCAAGTTTGCTGTTTGCCATGCTTAAGAATAATCAGCGTAGGTTAAGTTTTTAGAATCCTCTCTACTTGAGTTACCAAGATGCTTACAATCAATATATGCAGTTGAATATGGTTTTGGAAAACTAAATTGAAATATATCATATTTCCTATAGGTACTTAAAACTGGTTTAATTAACACCTCAATAATTTACACCATTTATAATTACATACAAATATTTGTTTGTTTGTGCTTTTAATTTGTTTTTAGTTTTTTTTTTTTAATTTTTTATCTTGGCTAGAAGGTGTAGTAGAACTTACACATTCAAAGAAATTATTGTTATTTTTATGAAATTACCTTTTCTTTCTACGCTGCCTTCCCGGCTTTCTGCCCTGTTAGTTATTTCAGCTGTAAAGAAAAAAAGAAAAATTGTTGTTAATAACAAATACCTAGTTACATTTTATACGACTTCGTTTATATAGTTCAATATTTTAAATGTTTTCATTTAAGTCCATAGTAAGTAACTATTATACAACAAAGTATGTATTTACTTTAAATATTAGTATATACAAGTTTTTGTTGGCAATTTAATATATACAACCGGCTTTTTAATAATAATAAAAAAAACAATAACGACATTTCAGTACATATTATGTCTCCATGTGTTGATTTTGAAAAAAAAAAACAGTTGATTACTTTTTTGTAGTTTAATAAGAAATTTTATCTTAATAAAATTTCAAAATAATAGATATCCTCCCAAAATTAATTATTATTATTTTTGTATATTACTCCAGATAGATACCAGATGTCAATTGAAGTCTACAGATAAAATCTGGCTAATTTGAAGTAGACTCCTACATATGCATTATTTCACTTGACATTCTTTTTAGAATTCAATTAAAAAGAAAGCACTCGGCATATATTGAGATACGAAAAAGCTAACAAAAACAATGCAGAGTTAATTGAATGCAAAAGCAAGTGGAGTATTTATAATTTTGTAAGGCCATACAAATTCATATTGAATAACACTTTATTTTACATGTACATATTTATGTACGATGTAAGTCTTAGAAGTCATTTCAGAATCTAAGTGATGGCATTTTCGCAGAATTTTATTGATAGAAAACAGCTTTTTTTTTTAATTCAATTGTTCGAATTTTCGAAATTAAAATGGAATTTTCAAAATTGCCAAGGTTTAAATTTTTTAATACATATGTATATACAAAATTTTGTTAAACAAATTAAATTTCTTTAGAAAAATTAAATTTCACTTGTTTATAGTTACGAAATTGAATGTTCGAAAATCTAAAACATCTTAGGTAAGGTTAGGAAGGGGTGTACACTCTGTGTACTTCCACTCGGAGACCATAAGGTCCATTGTGATTACCTTCAATAGGTAGATAGTTGTTAAAGTGATAGAGAAGAGTTGAGTCCGAAAACCGCCTAGTGAGAGAAAAAATAAAGAGAAGAGTAAGAATAAGATTTTCATTGCGGGCTCGGATTTGCCGTAGATCGTTCCTTAAATACCCACCCTATTTCCTTAATGAAACCCAGTATGTTGCACAGTTCATAGCCAGCGACATTACTGAGCTCGTCCAGAAATCTGTTTCCTAGCCATTTAAGTCTAAGACTCTGTAACCTAGGGCAGTTGCATATGATGTGCTCCACTGTCTCAAGTTCCTCTACATCCCCACACACCCTACAAAAATCATGTGTGTCTTTATCCCATTTGCCTTTGAAGGCCCCAATTGCGAAAAGGCCGGTTATCACTCCTACTAGAATCCTTAGATTATATCTGTCCAACTCTAATAGTGCTCTGGTTGCTTTAGCATTCAGTCTTATTGAGTAGTGTACCAATAACTCCTCAAGAGCTCTCCTACAATCCTCCACCAGGCTGGAATGAATTAAATGACATGTCCAGAAACATCTTAATTTTCATACGTTTTTATAACAACAAATGATTTTCTGAGTTTTTTCTCATATTCGAAATTATGTATGTTCGAATTTTCAAAATTATCACAAAAGTTAGTATTTCTAAATTACGTACCTACAAAATACAATAGTTTCGAAATTGAATGTTCGAAAATCTAAAGAAAGCTAACATTTCTTTCATTGTCTTTATATAAAGAGTAGTTCTAGAGATATTTAATAACATCCTGAAAAACTGTTTCTCCACCAAACATTGATTGATTCAAGATGATTTAATAAAACAAAATTTTTGGTCGCCGCTCCATATTTTCCGCTATATAGATTTCTGAAGTTGAAACGTAAATTTGATCACATCTTTGATATTTGATCGGAATCTTTCTGTTTAAATTTATTTTAATAATAATAGTAGGTAGGTATTATTGTTCACAAAATTATAGCCAAGATCTAAGTATGTATACCTATGTTTAATTTAAGATATTATATAACCCCAAAACTTTTAAAATCTTGGTTTTATTAAATTTTTAATACTTAATAGGATTTTAATATCTATTGTATGTGAACATTGGCTTCGCATAAAATATTGCCGATATGTCGAATTCCAGAACCATAACGCGGGAATAACAACGTAACAAAAAAAATTTGGTAAAAAAAAACTAGAAAATATTTTTCCCGATTTTGACCATGTGACTTACTATGGCATTATATAAGAAATATCTATTATTAGATATCACTATTGTGTATATTAATAACTTAATTACCCAGATATAGATCAAAAATAGGACAAAAATCGAAGTTGTCGTGGTTTTTAAATAGCAAGCGAACCGGGTCTGTAACGGATATATATATTGATGAATGAATCATATATGCAAGTTATTTGCGTTCAACATACAGATGGAGATGGGTATCTATAACGATCCAGAATATATACTTTGTAGGGTCGCAAATTAAAAATTTTGATATTACAAACGGAATGACAAACTTATATACATATACCCTTGCCACCCATGCTGAAGAGTATAAAAACCCATACGTTTAATCTGAAATATTTTAAGTAAACAAACATTTTTTGAAAAATAAAGAGTAAACAAAGGGTTCAAACATTTTCAAGATTTATATCTCATGTAAAATATATTTTTAAAAGCTATCCAATGACGTATATGTATATAGACCAAATAGTATAAAAAAAATATGTACTACATATCCAATATTCGAACTTTGGAGGCCCATATCTCGGGTACTATGGACTGACAAAAAGAAAATATACCGTCATGTTCAGCGAAAAAAATCTCTTTTCAAAATTTGGTAACGATCCAGAGTAGCGATCATAAACTAGAGTTTTGACAATAATTATACATATGAAGAACAATCTTCTATTACTTTGAATGAACTTATCAGTCTATCATCGTAAGTATGTCTCCCCTTTTCCAACTTCTTAAAATAAAAAAAAAAAACATGCACACACACAAACTACATACACAATGCATTTGATTGGTTATTCACCTTAAAAATGACACTCAAATATTCACATACACACACGCACGTCACAGCAGGGGTTAAATGTAAAAGGTGCTGGCTGCGGCAGAGCCAGCAAGTGCAATAATTGATAAAGAAAATGAAATCAATAAAAGCAATAAAAAAACACAAAACCATTAAAAATGTCAAACAAAGAGGAATAATAAGAAAATCCTTATAAAAACCTATAAGATTACACCAATAAAACAAAATCACTTATAAGAAAAAACTAAAAACAAAAGAGATATACCAATAGGAATCAAAAAAAAAAAAAAAAAAATCGCAACAAATACAGAAACACTGAATCACTGGAGAAAAAGGCGTAAAATAATTAAATTGAAATGACCTTTTTAAAAACTTTTTTCATCAACTTTATACACAAGAAACACACAAAAGTTACACATTAAAATAGAAAGTATAAAATTAGAAATGAATAGAGAAAATAAATAAAATGAAACAAAAGAAAACCAAATAATCGGTTTGCAGGCACATTGTTGTAATAAAAATGCAGAAATAAAAAAACAAGACCAACTTTTTTACGATCCTCACCAGAAAATTTGAAGAAAATGTACTTTAAAAAAAATAAATAAGCTAAGCGGCAGCTGTGCTTTGTTTCTTCTGTGCAATCTACTAAAAATGCAACGCACAAAATTTCTTTTCCACTATTATATTTTTCTTCTTTCTGGAATTTACTTTAAATTATTTTTAACTTTTTTACTCCGTCGAGGTTACTCCCAAATTATTATTGTCTCGCTAGTCTTAGGAGGAAAAGAAAAAAAAAACACACATATTACAAAAAATAAAGAAGAAAAAACAGCATAAACCCGAAGCAAATAATGGAGAATACGAATTAAGTAGAAATAACATTAGAAAAACATGTAGGAAATACATAAATCATCATCATCGTAATGATCTAAATGTAAAAAAAATAAAAAAAATGTACATATTTGAATTTTGGAATAGGAGTTTTTATCACGGATTTTCTTTGGATTTTTGTAAAATTTTTAAAAACTTTTCTTGGTTTTTAAGTTTTTCCTTTATTACACTTGCCTTTGTAATACATTTTTTTGCTAATAATGTAACATGGTGGTACCACACAAATTTTTTGCTTTTTTTGTTTAACCAACACACTTTTATTGTAAGAAACAGCTGCTGCTTACAGCTCCGGAGAAGCGCTGCTGCACACACAGAGCTAATAGCGTTTTTATTATTTTATTTTTTTTCTGTTCGTTTTAGTCAAGGCTGATTTTCAATCGATTTGTTTTTCCGACACACACAAGCTTTTTTTCTTCATTTTTTTACATCTCACTATACATTGTCAAGTTTTTTTCCTTTGCTAGATTAATCACCGCATATTTTCATTCAATATTTTTCATTCCTATTAGATTTATTGATTTTATTTGTTCATTTTCACATACCTGCTGAATTATCTGTTGAAATTTGTTGTTCGCCCCCAAGACTCGCCATATTTATCCACTATATATTTTTTATTTCAACGTGAAAAATATTCACTTGAAATTTTTCTTTCACAATTTTTAGAACTAAAATGACGAAGACAAAACGTACAAAAAGTTAGTGTTGTAAATAACGAGTAATCGTCGTGTAGTTGGTACTTTTTTTACTGTTTTCTTTTCATGTTAAATAATTTTTTTCGCCAATTGCCGTTAACATCACGGTATAAAAGTGTGTGCGAGTAAGGGAGATAGCTAGTGAAATGGTTTTTTAGTACAAAGAAAAAACTGATAAGTAGTTGCTAAAATTAGTAGTGTAGTTTAGACAAATGTTGCCAGATCGTGAGTAGTGTGTTTGACAGATGTTGGATGATTCATAATATTATTCTTTGGAACTCATTGAATTATATTGTTAATATTTAAGCTAATTTTTATTAATAAAACTTTGGTCGTACTTAACTTTAACTTTCTTACCAATTAAACAAATAATATAGCATTTCGATACAACTATTTAAATGGAAAATTACTTATATATTTAATAATCACAAAAAGTCCCATGATTATGAATTTAAAAATGCTGAATATTTAACATTTTTAGAACAATAGGGTAAAAACAGAATCAGCGATTAATATTAGGGTTCTATAGTTGAAACAAAAAGTCGACTTTTCGAACTTTCGACTTTTTTCGATTTTTAAAAAGTCGACTTTTCGAACTTTCGACTTTTGGTAATTTATGAAAAGTCGACTTTTCGAACTTTCGACTTTTTAGTTAAATCGACTTTTTTCGACTTTTCGACTTTTTTCGACTATTTTCGACTTTCCGACTATTTTCGGCTTTTTTCCACTTTTTACCATTTTTTGTAAAAAATACATGGTTTCTGCATTTATTGATGCGCCTTGTGTTAATTTTAGCAATAAAAATTAAATGTATTAAGGCGATAATATATAATATGTAAAAAGAGCATTTTTTTATGAACATTTACTTATTATTTATTTTAGCATACACTAGAAAAAATGTAAGTGTACCAAATTGCAATAACATAAAATTATTATGTTATTCTGTGCATATTTTGTTTTAGTATAATGTTGCAATTAAAAATATTTTTAACAATCTTAAAAGTCGACTTTTTTCGACTTTTATCGACTATTCGACTTTTTTCGACTTTTATCGACTATTCGACTTTTATCGACTTTTGTGATAACTAATCGAATGTTCGACTTTTTTGTGACCAAAAAGTCGACTTAGACTTTTCGACTTTTTTCAGCAAAAAGTCGATTATTCGAACAATCGAACAATCGACTTATAGAACCCTAATTAATATTATTGCACCATTTGAACCATTTTTTAAATTTAATATTAAAATTTGGAAAAATAATTGAATGTTCAAAATATAAATCATTTACTTTAGAATTGCTTTTTTAATCTAATACTGAATTCTGAAAATTGTTCACGAGATTTGTATAGAAAAGTTTTCGACGAGTTTTCAAAAGATAAATGTCCGACGATTTTATTATAGAAAAGTTTTATGATTTTTTTAGAGATGATTTCGACAAGTTTTCTATAGAAAAGTCTTCGTTTGGTGGTTTAGGATCAAAAAAATATCCAAAATCATTAAAATATTAACAAATTCAATAATGATTCGAATTATATAATTAAATTTAAGATTAATTTCTTAAAGTGTTAATTCAGAATTAAAAAGGTTCAACAATTCGAAATAAATCCTTTAGCTTCATGCAAAAGTTTTTATTTAGATAGAATTCATTCACTGTTGAATTAATTCATAATGTAATTAATTCAATCTTTGAATGATTTAATTTTTATTATTTCAAATTTATTTAAAATTAAATGCAAATATAATTTTTTTGAATTCAATTCATTTCCAAAATCAATTGAAACAAGTAAGAGTTAAGATATATATTAAAAAAAAAATTTGTTAAAAAAATGTGGTGAAAAAAGTTACATCTCAGTCATTTTTTTAATTTTCAATTTGATTCATTAAATAACGGATTTTAGTTTCAAAGTTACAACATAAATTGTGAAATATGTCCATTATTCACGAAAAACAAAATATTTTCCAATTTATTTTTTCGAAGTTATAGCTTTTATTCATCAATATAAAAATTAAATAAAACATTTTAAAATTAAGGCCTCTCTGAATTTGGTCATCGTTCAACCAACACTGTACATTGGTCGAAAAACGTTTTAGAGTACCCTACTAATTTTATTCCACTCTGCAATTGGCAACACTTGTCTATAACAGTGCTGCACAAAAGGTGCGAAATTTGTTGGGGTGTGAATTCATAAATTCAATGATGGTAACATACTTTTTAACGAAACCCGCTTAACATGTGCATAAAATCTGTAGAAAATTGCTAAACAACTTATTTAAAATTTAAGAGATAAAACGTTAATTATTGAAATTTAAAAAAAATATTTGATGTACATATTTAGCGATGGATGAACTTTTTATGATAAGAATACCACAAAAATTAGGTTTTGTCAATTAAAATAACCAGCTGCTAAATGTGAATTACGAGTTCAAATTATAAAATCTAAAAATATAGATACTTTTACTAAATATGGGATAACGTAATCGATTGCAAAATTGTGCTATAAAATATACATCAATGGTGTAAAACTATACAGAGATTCTCAAAAACAGCTGACTACAATACCAAGCCAAACGTACATATCAATGCGAATTTACCATAAGGAGGCTTATTATTTTTTTCTCCGCTTGTTTAGAGGCTTAAGCTGTCAAATTCACTAGTGTTTGTATGTAAACACAAAAAAGGAAAAAAAAATTAACTGATTAGTTGCATTGACAATATTAATGGACCTTAGGTATACATAATTACTAAAATTGCAAAAAAAATTAAAAACGAATGTTTTTGCAAAAAGTATCTTTAATTTCCACTAATAGATACAACACTTTCCCACCCGCTAATTTCAAAATCGCTATATTAAAAACAAACTCGCTAAATGGTCAACACTGTGCTTCTTATTAGACGAGAACTAAATTTAGTTAATATTAGGTGGTGTACAAATACTTTTTTTTATTGTGTGTATATTATTAACAAATAATAATAATTGCAGTTCGGAAATAACGACATTAAAAATTAATTTAAAAAGCAAATAGAATTTAACACAGAAAAAAATGTCGAAACATAATGGTCAGGGGCCCGGAGGCTCGTCACAAACTCAAACCTACAAATTGGTTGTAGTGGGAGGCGGTGGTGTTGGAAAATCTGCGATCACCATACAATTCATACAGGTTAGTTAGTTGGAGTTGATATGGCTGGCCATGAAAAGACAAAAAGTTTGTAGTTTTTTTTGTCTATACAATAAATACAGTTAAAAAATTTATTAAGTGCAACACATAGGAATACACAATTGTCTGACTGTTGCTGTCGTTTTGCGTGTGTGTCGGAAAAAAATTAACTTATTTTGTCATCTGTTGCGCATTAATGAGCAACAGCTTTCAGTTTCCTGTATTAAAATTAAAAATATATTTATTCTACATCTTATAATAATATTCTTAATATTTTTCTTTTAATACATTTTGTTTATATTTAAACGAGTATTGTATTTGTATGTGTGCCATTCTGGTGAAAAAGAAATCATCACTTTTAATTCTTTTTTCTTTTTTTTTATAAAAATAAGTGATAAAACAACCACACCTACACCTTTGTTTATTAACATAACGTTGTCTTGAATTTGGTTTTTTTAATTTTAAAGCAAATATTTTGTTTATACCAGTTTTATATGGGTTCTCAAAGAATTTGTCTCCTTTTTGGGAAAATCATTTAGGGCTTTTTGGTAATCTGCTGGTATTTTTGAGTTTATCATTAATTTACCATTAATGGCAATTCTAATATGTATTTAATATTAATAGCAACATTTTTGTCTACTACATATTTTTGGATAAAAAAAGGTGTAGTTTTTGCGAAAATGTTAATCTTTGAACATGTCAAGCTTAAACTTGAAGTAAATGTTGTTGGTGAAACAGCTCTGCTGTCATCGAAAGTTCTCCCCTGGGAAATAAAAACTTCCGGTTGATGCAGCTGTCACTGAGTTGATAATCTTTGGGCGACTAGGACTCATCTTGTTCGGGAGTCAAGACTTAAATGTCGTAGGAACGTGTTTTATTAGTATGTAGTTAATTTTGTGTTGTATTTCCGGGGATATTGATAAAGTTTTTTTTTTTTTTTTTTTTTTTTTTTTTTTTTTTTTTTAATTTCTTATTGGCATTTAATGTTATGACGTCATTTTTTAAAAACCATTTAAAATTTTTAAAGAGTTTTCAATTTTAAAGGGGAACAATATGAATTAAGAAATTTTTACCATAAAAAATATCCTCCCTACCATTGTCAGAATAATTTTTACTTTTAAGTACATTTTTTATTGTAGTATTTATTAGCCAATAACATTTTGTTATTTTTTCCTATATTTGCTTTTTGTATTTTCTGTGTTTTTTTCTTTTTGTTATTTCAATAAAATGGTCAAGATCATTTGTATATATAATTTTAAACTTAAATGATTTCTAAAAATGAATTTCCATGGCGATGACGATCATCAGACATCAGTCATAAACCTCATAATGATGTTTATATATACATACATATTTATAATTTTCATCTTTTTGCTTAGAATTGCAAAACATTTGAATTTTTCTTAATGTAGTAGATCAGGCATGGAAAATATTGTTGCGATCGAACTTTTTGTGATACTATTTCATAATAAAAAGTACCGTGGGACTTCCACGACTAATTTGATACTCTTAAACGATTATAAAATGTTTATTATACCCTTCACAATGAGTGCCAAGGGTATATTAGAGTTTCCAAAAAATCGAAGAATTTCAAAGGTTTCGGTTTTAAAAAATTTAAAACCGATCGGTTTCGGTTCGGTTTTGTAATCATTTATTAACTATTAAATCAGTTGATAATATTGGAAATGCTATACAAATTTAAGGTTCAAACTTGACGAGTGTTCAAGTGGATAAAGGAAAATTGGTACTTATTAATATATTAAATTAGTTAGCTTATATACATTAAAGTTGGCATCTCAGTAAAGAAATAATCAAGAACAGGGTGCTGAATTGTATTTTGATACCAAAAATGGAGAACTAAAATAAACTAAGGAGTATTTTTTCATTCTTCAAATAGTACTTTTTGAATTTTCTATAATATTGAACCTAGAATCAGGAAATTACTTTGAAATTTCAAACTTGACAGTGGTTTAAGTGAGGAAAATTGTTACTTTTTCTTCTAATGGTACTTTTTACTACATTAAATTATTTTATTTATATGTATACATAATAGTTGGCGGGCATATTGAGGATATTGAGGTAACAGAAACTATTGAAATTTCTATAATAATGAACTTGTGTGCCTGTATACTTGTAGAAAATTTAACACACATGATGCTGACTGAGTTAAAATATAAAAAAGGAAATTGCAGGTACTTTTTCCACCTAATAATACCTTTTGAATATTTTATAACGATGGACCTAGGAACACGAAATTAAAAGGGATATTTTACGTTACTATTTCTTTATTGTAAAGGTACTTTTTGAATATTTTATAATAATAAAATTGAAAATTAGGCAAATTATTTTTTATTTTCTATAATAATGAAATATACAATTAGACATTCATGATGCTGAGTAGGAATACAAAATGTGGGTCTTTATGGTACTGTTTTTATTCTAATAATACGTTTAGAATGAGCTAGAATCCACATTACAATGAATCAATAAACATGAAACTAGATGCATGTTTTCATGAATTAGTATTAATTCACAAAGGGAGAGCTTACAGCACTATTTTTTCTTCCAATTGAAGTGGCGAAGCCCACCGGGTCAGCTAGTACTCCATACTTTTATCGGATATTTGAAAATAACTAAGACTGTTACAAAAATTTTGCATTATTATACCCTTCACCTTCGTGAGAATGGTATATATAAATTTGTCATTCCGTTTGTAATTTCCACAATATAATTTTCCGACCCTATAAAGTATATATATTCTGAATCCTTATAGATAGCGATTTAGCCATGTCCGTCTGTCTGTCTGTTGAAATCAATTTTCTGAAAACCACAGATATCATCGGAATCCAAATCCTCAATAATTCTGTCAGACATGCTTTCGAGGAAGTTTCCTATTTAAAATCAGCAAAACCCGTCCATAAATAACGGAGATATGAGCAAAAATTCGAGACAACCTCTATTTTTGGCCTATTTTTGTTCATAACTCAATTACTAAGTCATAAATATAGACAATATGGATATCTAATGATAGATATTTCAAAGTCCATTGCAACGATGTATATAAGGCTATACAAAGTTGGACCTACAATGGGTCAAAATCGCGAAAATATTTTTTAACCCGAATTTTTTTTTCACAAAAAACATTTTTTTATCATACATTTTTTTCATTAATAAATTAAAAAATTGGAAAAAACTATTAAAAAAAAATTTTGAAAAAAAAAATTTTTAAGAAAAATTAAAAAAAAAATTTTTTAAATTAAAAAAAATATAGCTCTCTTACTTGTTTTTTTTTTTAATTAAATAAATCTACATTTGAAGTTTAATTGTCAGGAAATACTCTTAGATCAATATGTTGTGTCATGCTTTATTAACAGGTTTCCTTGCCTAGCCTGCTACATCATTTGAAACTATTATTGTAATACAATTTAAACATTTTAAACAAACCTTAAGATATTTTTACCGATCTGATTTTAGAGATATTGGATGAAAAAGTTTGTTTCTCATTTCTAAATTTTTAATTTTTCTACTGAAACTAGATTAAAAGTAAAAACCGAAAAATAATTGTCGGTTTCGGTTAAAACCGAACTGGAAACTCTAGTATATATGTAGATAGTGGAGTCGGTATAGCCATATCTGTCTGTATGTTGAAATCAACTTTGCGTAGACCCCAAATAACTTACATACATGATTTATCCATCAATATAGTCGCTATAGTCCTGTTTCGGTTGCTATTTTAAATCGAGAAATTATGCCCACAAATGAGAGATATATAGGAGATATAGATATTTTTTACCGTTTTTTTAAATCTATATCTGGATTACTAAGTATCGATATCAAATGATAGATATTTCAAAGACATTTCCAACAACATATATAACGCCATAGTAATTTTTAGTATTTATCTTAAAGTACACTTTGGTGAAGAGTATATAAGATTTCGCACAGCCGAATATAGCTCACTTACATACTTTTTTATTTTAGAAAAATTTGTGTTCAACAGTTTATAGTAAAATTAGTTTATAATGGTTTTTATCTACAGAAAACAGTTTTTTCTATAGAAACATTTCTGTATGACAGTTTTTTCTACAGAAAAATTTGTTAATAACTGGTTTTCCTATAGAAAATATTCCGTGTAACAGTTTTTTCTATAGACAAATCTCTATATAACAGTTTTTTTCTATAGAAAATATTCCGTATAACAATTTTTTCTATAGACAAATTTCTGTATAACTGTTTTCGCTGTATAACTGGTTTTTCTATAGAAAATGTCTATAGAGAAATTTCTGTATAATATTATTTAATATTTCAATTTTAGTACTATGGGGGTGAAAAAAAGTACTATTTTAATTTTTTTTTTTTTTGATACCTAACAAAAATTTAATTTTCCAACTCTGCTGTAGATGCTAGCTACCACAACAAGAACATCATGATTATCCACATCTTCGTCATTTAATTTATTAAATCTACAATAAGATTCTCTCAGTCATTCTCTATTTTTGACGCCAGTCTCTGTGTATTTGTTGTGCTCTATTTATTTTTAGTAATTTACGTCATCTTTTTTTTTATAAAAACATAAAACATAATAATAGCAACAATAACAAAAAATTGAACAGTTTATCATACTTATGTTGTGTTTATGTTGTTGTTGTCATTGTTTTTTTTTGTTTGTTTATCCAATTTGTTTGTGTTCTTGCTGCATATTTTCATCATCATCATCATCAGTTTTGTAAATTCAATAGTACTATGTTGGTATTTTGCTTTGATAAGGCTGCATTCTTTTCTTAAAATGTAATATTAGTCATTTACTCTACAATTTCTTGTTGGTTATTTATAAGTCGTACTTTTTTGTTCTTAAGTAGTATTTAATTTTTATAATGATATCATTTGTTTTATTTTATTTCCGTTATCTTAGGAGTATAATTAGAATTTTGAATATGTGTGTATGTATTCTACTCTAGTACATAAAGATCAGAATGTTGACATGGCAAGTTTTGTCATACTAATAAAAAATGCATTATTATCTGTAATAAAATGACAAATCTCCGGTTTCTGTTCTTCTCTGCCAGAATCAATTAAGGTGCAACATTTGTTTGCTCTGGTGACACCTCACAAAAATGTTTATGTTTTCCTAAAATCTTAAATTTTAAGAAAAATTTTCCACAAAAAGGGATCAAAAAGTAAAAAAAAACAACAGTTTTTCTTTAAAAATCAATTTTAAATAATTTCAATAAAAAGAATTATCCCAAAAACTGTTTATTTTTAAAAGAAAGTTTTTTTTTAACATAAAGTACTTAAAAATGCGTTAAAAAGATCCATGATCAATGAAACAAATTTTCAATAAAAATATATATGGGACATTTCATGTCAAATGAATGAGATAACATTTAAAAAAAGGGCCCATTTCCCACTAAGCGACCAAAAACCTCTTATAGGAATGGACCAAAGTTTCTTTTGAGCAAAAAAAAAAAAAAAATATTTTTAAAAAAAGTCAACAAAAGTTTTGATTTTACAAAACATTTATTTTGATAGATAACCAACTCGCATCCCACTAAGTGACCAAATAGGCCTTCAAGGAAAATATCTAAGCTTACTTTTAAGAAAAAGGGTAATTTTGAAAAAAAGTGAAAAAAATTTTTGATTTTGAAAAAAAATTAAAAAATTAAAAAATTTTTTTTTTTTTTTAAATTTTTTTTCCGAAAGATTGAAGATATAACTATCTGTACTATTTGGGATACATTTTGCTAAGAACAATAGGTAATAAGTTACATGGATGAGAAAAAACACCTGCTTGGCCAAAATTTCAAATTTTGACTCCCTCTAACTCTGAAAGTTCCCGACCGATCTTGTTGAAAAATTGTTTCTGAATTACTATCCAGTAGAACTAACCATGTGCAAATTTCATCCCAACCGGAAGACATCGATTTCAAAAGTTGGTTCACTTGACATGAAATGCCCCATATACGATTGATGTAAAAATTGGTCTACTAAAAGATCTAACTTTGATGTAAAAATTTTATAAATAATAGATCCAGGATTTAAGTAAAAATTGCTCATCAAAAAAACCCAGGGTTGATGTAGAAATTGTTATATTAAAAGACCCAAGATTGATGTAAAAATTTTTCAACTAAAAGACCAACGATTGATGTAAAAATTGGCCAACT
This sequence comes from Calliphora vomitoria, assembly GCA_942486065.2. NCBI lineage: Eukaryota > Metazoa > Arthropoda > Insecta > Diptera > Calliphoridae > Calliphora > Calliphora vomitoria. Next base: position 30,022,012 of record OW818031.2, on the reverse strand, counting down.
AAAGATACACGATTGATATAAAAATAGATCAGCTTTCCAATTAAAGGATCCACGATTGACGAACAAATTGTTCAACTAAAAGATTCTATATAAATATATAAATATATATAAAAGTTTGTTTGTTTGTTTGAGCATCACGCCTAAACGGCTGAACCGATTTTATTGAAATTTGGAATGTAGATAGATCCTTACTTGAAAGCGTCAATAGGCTATAACTTTTTTCTATACTTGGACCAGAAAGGGATAAACAGGGGGAAAACCGATTTTTTTTTATAAAATTCTTACATATTTTTTTTTTTTTACTACGACAGGGGTAGCGAAGAGCAACGGGTCAAGCTAGTTGGTGTATAAATTGGTCACCCAAATGTTGCACGTTTAATGTAAACATTTTTCAATTAAAAGATCGACGATTGTTGTAAAATTTGTTATATTAAAAGATCCATGATTGATGAAAATCTTTTTCAATTAACAGATGATGTAAAAATGTTTCAATTAAACAGTTTTTAATTGAAAGATCCACAAAAACAACTTCCAAAAATCGGAAAAGAGGACGTTTAAAAAAAGTTGTTAAAAAATTTTATATTTAAACAAGTATTTTCACCAAAAATTTATTTTATAATCTTTTACTTAAAAGGAATTAATTTCACCGTTTGTCTTTTATGAATGATTGTTTTAAAGTCTCAAATAAATAATTGATTACAGCTGATGATAATTTTGGTACAACTTTTATTACATCCTAAGATAAAGGATATACATATAAGATTTTCTGGTTACTTAACTCCATTCAAATTCTATTTTCAGAGTTATTTTGTTATGGATTATGACCCCACAATCGAAGACTCATATACCAAACAGTGTGTCATTGATGATGTGGCAGCGAAATTAGACAGTAAGTTCATTTATCAATATAACATTTGTATAATACCTTTCTAACTTCAATTGTTTCTTTTAATTTTTAACAGTTCTTGACACGGCCGGTCAAGAAGAATTCAGCGCTATGCGTGAACAGTATATGCGTTCTGGTGAAGGCTTTCTGCTAGTCTTTTCCTTAAACGATCATTCCAGTTTCGATGAAATAGCCAAATTTCAAAAACAAATTTTACGCGTCAAAGATCGCGATGAGTTTCCCATGCTGATGGTGGGCAACAAATGTGATTTGGAACAACAACGTCAGGTGTCCTTGGAGGAGGCCCAAAATGCCAGTCGTCAAATGATGATACCCTACATAGAGTGCAGTGCCAAGTTGAGAATAAATATCGATCAGGCTTTTCATGAGCTAGTGAGGCTGGTTAGAAAATTTCAAATAGCCGAACGGCCTATTATGGAGGATAGGGGTAGCGGTAAAAAGAAAAGAAAATGTTGTGTTTTATAAGTTATATAGAGAATAGAGTGAGCAAAAAGGAATTTAAAAAAAAAAAACATATCTTTACAAAAGATTTATGAACTACCACAACACCAAAATTATTATATACATATGTAGATACATGCATATAAATAAATGAAACAACAACAGCTGCCACTTTATTATTTAAATGTTTTTCTAAAGAAATTTCTTTTAAAACAACATCCAAACTCTAAATAAAGTTACAAATGAGATCAAAGATATTCTAAACTCTATATAATATTAACAAAAAAACAAAATCTCAATTTAGAAAAAAAAACTTAATAAAAAAAGTAACTTACACCACCTCTTAAGAAAAAAAACAAATAATCTTAACCACAAGAAAGAAAACAAATTAATAAATATCGAATTGTATTGACTTTTAATGAATTTCAAAGAATTTCATAATTTACAAAAAGAAAACTAAGATAATATGTATTAAATAAATTTATTTTTATTTATATTTTTATGTAAATGTAAAGTAACCTAAATGTGCAAATATTTGCAATATTTTTTAACTCAACTTAATGCTTCTTATAAACTCAATAAACAAAAAAACACTTAAAACTCCTTAAAATATTTCCCTTTAATTCATAAAATGCCAAATATTTTTGTAATTTTTGTGTTTTCTATAAAATTACACAAACAAAATTCAACAAATTAAAAATAAAACACACAAAATTTGTATTAACAAAACAAAAAAATAAATAAATAAAAGTGCCTCAAAACAAACTTTGTATTGCACGAAATTAAATTATGCACAAAACGAAAAACAAAACAAGTATCAAACAAATATTTACAAAATATTTTAAAACTCATATTAATTTAAATAAAAATATATAAATACCTATAATAATTGTCAACATTTCAAACTTATGTATGTTTGTTATTAAAATAAATAGGCTATTTTTTTATTATAAATTTGCTACAATTTTCTTAAATCTTTGTGTTTTTTAGTTAATACAACAAATATTTACAAATTTACTTTTATTTTTTAAATGTAGTACTTGTATTAATTGTTATAATATTAATAATATACAAACCAAATCATAAACATTTTAATCAACATTTTTTTTTAAATAAATCAACAACAATTTGTATGTTTGTCCATATTTTTTTATTGCTAATGAATAGTTTTTTGTATTTAAATGTAATCGATTTAAAATTTATATAAAACAAAAACCGAACGTTGTAATGTGAATGGCATTAATAAAGTGTAACATATTATATTAACAAAGCGAAATGTAAAGTTTTACTTATTCTTGTTTAGAACAAAATTAGTACATATAAACAATGATTTATCACAAAAAAAGTTTATTCGTCGACTAAAACATACACAATTGAGGTAAAAATTTTTCTACTCAATGAACCACAATTAATGAAAAAAGGGCCACGACAAGTGTAAAATAGCCTGGAGAAAAGTTGGTCAACTAAAAGATCCACGATTGACGTTAGGTTAGGTTTCCAGGCACTCGAAAAGTGAAGAATGAAGAGCAGCTCACGTGGGTCCAGGCAGTAGGTTCCTTTGTGTTACCTGAAAGTAGAAAGACAGAAAAAGAGGGACAGAATAGATATGAAAAAGAGAAGGTGCCAGTCAAGATGTGATTAAAGATTGAAAAGTGAAGAGGGAGAGATACGAAAATAGAAAAAGAGAGGAGATTATTAATTGGTCAATCTGTGGAGATCCCCATGTCTGGTTAGCCAATTACTATTCCTTATAAAGGCATTAATACACTCTAGCCTCAAATTCGAGAGCTCATAAAGACTAATTAGGGAACGATGTCCCAGAAACCTTAAGCGTTGATCTCCTAATGCCGGACAGTGACAATGAAGTTGAAAAATTGTCTCATCCTCTTCCTCGTTTTGACAACTTCTGCAGAAGTCGTTGTAGGGCAAGCCATGTCTCCTCGCGTAATTGCCAAAAGTGCAGTATCCGGTAATGACCGCCACTACACCACTCTATTGTGAGCGTGTCAAGCCAAGAAGATATGTTGTTCGTCGGGGCCATATCGTTCTGCTGATAGTACATGTGGGTTCACAACCCCATTTTGTCTGAGCGAGCTCATAGTAAAAGTTACTAATATGAAGCTTGCATTTGGATAACGGAATCCCACATAGGAAGTCTATGTCTCCGTCAGGCAGCATGGCGCCTTTTTTCGTCAAATCATCAGCAACACAGTTGCCTGTAGTATCTTCGTGTCCACGTACCCACTTGAGTACGACTGTTGAATGTCTCACCATCCCTGCTTGATATCTTGTTATAACTGAGCCAGTTAGCCGTCCTTTTTATGGCTGATATTTCAGCCTGAATAAAGCTACATTCATTTTGAAGTCCAAAATATAGCCGTTTCGAATTCCCGAATGTAGACACGTACGTCAACTCGATCTCCCTTCTTAGAACCGTCCGTATAGACTGAGAGACCCGTTGTGTCATGTTTTGGGAAACCAAAATTCCTCACTATGAAGGGCCTATAAATGCTGTATTCGATATTATCCGGAAGATTCCGAATGATTCCTATTATACTGGTGTGACCGTATGGAGTATGTTACCACGCCCCAATCGCATTTAGCCTAAAGGCCGAGGTGAACGCCATTAGGTCCACAGGGATCCAGTTTAATATAGTAAAGAGCGACTTTGTTACTGTCGTTCTTAGAGCTCCTTTCATCAGGATTACCATTCTTCTTAAAACCATCTCGAACAGCATATAAATTAAGCTTTTGTCTAGTGCCTTCCACCAGACAGAGACTCTATAGAATAGTGTCGACATAATGACCGTATCACATAGCTAGTTAACAAACTGGGGTTTAATACCCCATTGCGTACCTATGGCCTTCTTACAGACATACATAGCCGTTAAGGCTTTTCATGTCCTTGAAAGGGTTGTTGGGTTTCCAGGATAGTTTACTATCCAGAATAACTCCCAAGTATTTTGCATTGTCTGATAGTATTAGTTCAACACCATTTAATCGAGGAAGCGAGAAATAAGGAATCTTGTACTTCCTCCCAGTACAAGGTCGGTTTTGCTTAGGTTAGGACTCAATCCACTGTTTATACTCCACCGACCTAGTACACTGAGTGTTATGATATCGTGCCCAAGTGCATCTCAGAGACTGCGACATCATCCGCGTAGGCGACATATTTATAACCCATGAGATCCAATTTCCTGAGCAGACAATTTATCGCCAGATTCCACAGAAGTGGAGATAAGACGAATACTTTAGGCGTACCCCTAGTGGCCAAGAAGAATTGTTCAATTAAAATATCCACGATTAGTGGAAAAATTGGTCAACTAAAAGATCCACGATTGGTGGAAAAATTGGTCAACTAAAAGATCCACGAATAGTGGAAAAATTGGTCAACTAAAAGATCCAAGATTGATGTAACATTGGTCGACAAAAAAATCCACGCTTGATGTAAATTTATTCAACATAAAAATCCACGATTAATGTAAATTTATTCAACATAAAAATCCACGATTGATGTAAAATTTGTCAACAAAAAGATCCACGATTGAGGTAAAAATTTGTCAACAAAAAGATTCACGATTGACGTAAATTTATTCAACAAAAAGATCCACGATTGAGGTAAAAATTGGTCAACAAAAGATCTACGATTGATGTAAAATTGGTCAACAAAAAGATCCACGATTGATGTAAAATTTTTTCAACAAAAAGATCCACGATTGCTGTAAAATTGGTCAACAAAAAGATCCACGATTTGTGGAAAAATTGGTCAACTAAAATTTCCACGAATAGTGGAAAAATTTGACATCTAAAAGATCCACGATTGATGTAACATTGGTCAACAAAAAGATCCACGATTAATGTAAATTTATTCAACATAAAAATCCACGATTGATGTAAAATTTGTCAACAAAAAGATCCACGATTGAGGTAACATTGGTCGACAAAAAAATCCACGCTTGATGTAAATTTATTCAACATAAAAATCCACGATTAATGTAAATTTATTCAACATAAAAATCCACGATTGATGTAAAATTTGTCAACAAAAAGATCCACGATTGAGGTAAAAATTTGTCAACAAAAAGATTCACGATTGACGTAAATTTATTCAACAAAAAGATCCACGATTGAGGTAAAAATTGGTCAACAAAAGATCTACGATTGATGTAAAATTGGTCAACAAAAAGATCCACGATTGATGTAAAATTTTTTCAACAAAAAGATCCACGATTGCTGTAAAATTGGTCAACAAAAAGATCCACGATTTGTGGAAAAATTGGTCAACTAAAATTTCCACGAATAGTGGAAAAATTTGACATCTAAAAGATCCACGATTGATGTAACATTGGTCAACAAAAAGATCCACGATTAATGTAAATTTATTCAACATAAAAATCCACGATTGATGTAAAATTTGTCAACAAAAAGATCCACGATTGAGGTAAAAATTTGTCAACAAAAAGATTCACGATTGACGTAAATTTATTCAACAAAAAGATCCACGATTGAGGTAAAAATTGGTCAACAAAAGATCTACGATTGATGTAAAATTGGTCAACAAAAAGATCCACGATTGATGTAAAATTTTTTCAACAAAAAGATCCACGATTGCTGTAAAATTGGTCAACAAAAAGATCCACGATTTGTGGAAAAAATGGTCAACTAAAATTTCCACGAATAGTGGAAAAATTTGACATCTAAAAGATCCACGATTGATGTAACATTGGTCAACAAAAAGATCCACGATTGATGTAAATTTATTCAACATAAAAATCCACGATTGATGTAAAATTGGTCAACAAAAAGATCTACGATTGAGGTAAAAATTTGTCAACAAAAAGATTCTCGATTGATGTAAATTTATTCAACAAAAAGATCCACGATTGATGTAAAATTGGTCAACAAAAAGATCCACGATTGATGTAACATTGGTCAACAAAAATTACACGATTGATGTAAAATTGATCAACAAAGAGATCCACGATTGAGGAAAAAATTTGTCAACAAAAAGATTCACGATTGATGTAAAATTGGTCAACAAAAAGATCCACGATTGATGTAAATTTATTCAACAAAAAGATCTACGATTGATGTAAAATTGGTCAACAAAAAGATCCACGATTGATGTAAAATTGGTCAACAAAAAGATCCACGATTGATGTAACATTGGTCAACAAAAATTACACGATTGATGTAAAATTGATCAACAAAAATATCCACGATTGAGGTAAAAATTTGTCAACAAAAAGATCCACGATTGATATAAATTTATTCAACAAAACAATCCACGATTGAGGTAAAAATTGGTCAACAAAAAGATCCACGATTGATGTAAATTTATTCAACAAAAAGATCCACGATTAATGTAAAAATTGTTCAAGAAAAAGATCCACGATTGATGTAAAAATTGTTCATGAAAAATTTCCACGATTGATGAAAAATTGTTCAACAAAAAGATCCACTATTGGTGTAAAACTTATTCAAGGAAAATTTTCACGATTGATGTAACGAATTGCATTAAAAAGTTGAATTTAACTGTCTGTAACGACTGATTGCAATATTCATCATGTTTAGCAACATTTCCATCGGTAGAAACTTCTATTTATAAACAATGTTGACTCTGTTATTAATATTGTTTATAAGTATGACAACATGTGAAGCAACTTTAAAAGCACTGGGTGGAAATATATAATACTGGAATTAGCTTGAAGATGACGCGGCTTAGGAGGTCAGTATATATCTTAAGCACAGCTTGACTTAACATGAAACAGTTTTACAATTGTGTTTTTAAAGAGTGTATTCTATTTTGAAATATAAAAGTGAATGACTATTAAACCGTTGTTGTACAGATTTTAATAAATAAAGTATTGTTACTTAGCTCTTTTATTAGCATAACGTTTTTAAAAGGTAAAAAATTAACTTATTTAGGTTGAATGTTAAAATTGTTCAACGTAGAGACCTACAAGTGAAGTTAAGTGTAATAAATATTTTTCTAAAAGACCCATGATGAATGTAAAAATTCTTTGAAAATTATGTAAAAGATTCAGGAAAAATTTTTGCATTAAAAAATCGAAAATACACACGATGAATCAAAATTCATTGTAGAAAAGTGTCAAGATTGATGCATAATTGTTATATTAAACGAACCACGATACATTTAAGTCAATATTTACATACAATGACAAAATTTTACTATATTATTCATACAAGTAAAATTCACGAATTTATCAATTCCCATAAAGTAATTACCATATTTCCCATCTATTGAAAGAAGCCTTTCAAACTAATTACACCATCATGAAGAGTTTATACGCATTTGAATGTAAAGAAAGAAGCCATATATAAAATGTATTCATAAAGACAAATAAGTTACAAAAATTATATCCTTTTGAAATGAGTATAAAAGACTGGAGAAAATCACCAATTGACATCAGAAATCAATATGAACTCAATCAGCATCTTAGTACCAACCATTGTATTGCTCTTGGTCTTGGCTTGTGTGGAATGTCAGTTGACATTTTCACCCGATTGGGGCAAACGATCGGTGGGAGCATCGGGTTCAAATACTGGAGCATTCTTTGATTCCCAACCAGGCAACTGTAAGACATCTAATGAAATGTTATTGGAAATCTTTCGTTTTGTCCAGGTGAGTTTTCTATTATTTGTAGGTTTTTGGTTTTACAATTGATTTTAATAATTTTTTTATTTTATTTTAAACAGAATGAAGCCCAATTATTTTTGGATTGCAAACATCGGGAATAATTTCGTCAAATTGGAAAAAAGGATCTTTGATATTTTATAAGTTTTCAATCATTTCAATCATATTCATAACATGTTTAGAAACATATTAAAGAATTATATATAACAAAAAACAAAAGGGTAGTCGGCATATGTTTTAGAGGTTCTTTAGTAAATTATTGTAATTAATTGAATATATATATGTATTATACAATATACATTGTATGTGGTGTATTATAAAAACTAAAAATATTTAAATAAAATTAATGTTAATTGCAGTTTGAAAAAACATATATATATAATTGCAGTTTTATTGCTTTAACTTTATTAAAATTTGTGAAGAGTTCAATGTCAATGTTGTTGAGTAATGTCAACATTTGAGGTGATCATTTAAAACACATTTTCAATATTTGTTAGATATATTATTAGAAAACTTGAAGCCTGTTTTTTCTTTAATACATTATTTCATTCCAATAATCATTTCAGTATACTCGTTGATTACCATTGTTATTTATTTCGTCCTAATTTGCTTAGGTGTGATTTGAGTATAACAATTTAGAGATTTTCTTTTTTTTTATCCAAATTATTATTAATTTGTGTAGCTATTGTCACATACTTGTTTGTATTTAATTCAATTATAAAATAAATTGTAACAATTAAACGATTTAAATGCTGTGTAGATTTTTGAAAACATTTTAATTTTTCAATGTTTTAATTTAGAGTCAAATGTTGGTTTAGCAGTTTAGTATTGATTTGGTTTTCAATTAGAGTCAGCAGTTGAAAATTGTCGCTTTAAATCGAGAAATGTTGAAACATTTATTTCGTGGCTTATTTTTACGATTCTATGTAATAATTTTATTTTGTATACAAATTGTTTTGATAAAAAGTAAGTTTTGAAAATTTAGAATAATTAAAATTAATAAGTAAATTTCCGAAGCACCAAACTCGCCCATTATCTGTTCCCTGTCCGTAAAGCACTGTAGAATCTAACTCTACTTTTCGGTTTAGGGGAAAAAACGTAAATCTCCATTTGAGGTTTCAACCAGAAGTGGTTAGTGATTCTTTACCTACACAAGTTTCTGTTACCACATAATTACATAGTTTTTAATGGCATAGCGTGAGGATTACTTGGAAGTAGTTAAGTAATGGCTGGTTTATAATCATCTGCATGAGTATATTCGATTCTCAGCTAACAGGGTTACGGCTTTTATTACAACTTAACTTTATGTTCCCAATAGTAAAAGTTAACTTTAAAGCAACCTTTTTCTATTACTTAAAGTTACTTTTACTGTTACGAACTTAAAGGCAAGTTGTAATAATGACCCTTAGACTATCAATCTGATGGTTGCGGGTTCGACTCCCGCCAGAAGAGCCCGAGTGTATCTGCAGACAAGCCAAAAGGCTTCACAATTTGTGAATAATTGTAATATCCCATTACAAAGATTCAATATTCTCGTTTAGTCAAGACTAAGTAATATATAAGTAATTACATATGGCTTCGCCAAAGGCGGATAAAAGCTTAAAGTTTGTTTATCGTCCTGTACTTTGCAAAAGCTTTTCTAAAGTACGTAGTAGTTCACCTCCTGTTATGTGTCTGTATAGTGTCATTGTAGCTCACCCAACAATTTTTTGGCGACGACCCGGTCTGACGAAACCTCTAATTTATATTTCATCTGGCTGCATACTACATCCTCCGTGTAACTCTACGATTTTTATATCAATCGTGGGTCTTTCAGTTCCACGTGTTTTTTCTTTAATCATGAGTCTTTTGGTTGAAGAACTTTTTGTCGGGGAAACAGCTTAAAGATTGTTTATCGTTCTGTACTTCGCTGTAGGTTTTGAAATGTTTCTATTTCTGCACAATACATCCTCCGTATAACTCTACGATTTATTTTTATCAATCGTGGGTCTTTTAGTTCAACGTGTTTTTCTTTAAACGTGAGTGTTTTAGTTGAAGAACTTTTACATTAATCGTGAGTGTTTTAGTTGAAGAACTTTTACATTAATCGTGAGTCTTTTAGTTAAAGAGCTTTTACATTAATCGTGAGTATTTTAGTTGAAGAACTTTTACATTAATCGTGAATCCTTTTAGTTAAAGAACTTTTACTTTAATCGTGAATCCTTTTAGTTAAAGAACTTTTACATTAATCGTAAGTTTTTAGTTGAACACTTTAACGTCAATGGTTGAATGATTTTTACATCAATCGTCGCTACTAAAAAATACCGACGCATTAGTTGAACGATTTTGCCTTCGATCGTCGAACGATTTTTATGTAATCCGCTGAACGATTTAACATCAATCGGGGGTGTTTTTGAGTTAAACGATTTTTACACCAATTGTGGTTCCTTTAGTTGAAAGAGTTTTACATCAAAATCAATTTACAGTGGGTATTTCAGTTTAACGATATTTGTATCAATAGAAGGTCTTTAAGTTGAAAAATTTTTACATTAATCGTTGACCATTTAATTGAAAGATTTTTAAATTTTTACATCAAAACTCACGATTAAATTTGAAATATTTTTGCATCAATCCTTTTCCTACGATCGAGGTCTAGAATAATTTTAACGAAAATCGTTGAACGATTTTTATACCCTTCACCTTCGTGTCTGTTGAAATCCATTTTCTGAAGACCCCAGATATCTTCGGGATCCATATCTTCAATAATTCTGTCAGACATGCTTTCGAGAAGTTTTCTATTTAAAATCAGCAAAATCCGTCCATAAAAAAAGGAGATATGAGCAAAAATCCGAGACAATCTCTATTTTTGGCCTATTTTTGATATATGTATAGATTACTAAGTCATAAATATAGACAATATGGATATCTAATGATAGATATTTCAAAGTCCATTGTAACGATGTATATAAAGTAAGTTGGACCTACAATGGGTCAAAATCGGGAGAAATATTTTTTAACCCCAATTTTTTTTCACAAAAAACATTTTTTTGTCATAAATTTTTTTCACTAATAAATTAAAAAATTTTTTTTTAAAAAATTGGAAAACACTTAAAAAACAATATCGAAAAAAAAAATTTTAAAAATTAAAAAAAAAGAAAAATTTTTTAAAATTTTATTTTAAAGTATAATTTGGTGAAGGGTATATAAGATTCGGCATAGCCGAATATAGATCTCTTACTTGTTACATCTATTGTGGTTCCTTTAGTGAAATACTTTTACATCAATTGTGGTTCCTTTAGATGAACGATTTTTACATCAATCATGGGTCTTTTAATGAAATATTATGACATCAATCACGGGTCTTTAGTTGAAGGATTTATACATCAATCGGGGGTCTTTATGTTGTACAACTTTTACATCAAATGTGGAGTCTATTAGTCGTATAATTTGTAGTGGGTAGTTTACGACAGTAAATTTTACATTAATTTTCCTACAATTTTTATAACTATCCTGAATCTTGTTTAACTTCAGTCTCTAACTTTTAACAATTCTTATATCCGACAAATTTTACATCAATTGAATTTATTTTACTTTAACAATTTTACTTATATCGTATGTCTTTTTGAACTATTATTACAACTTACCTTTACGTTCGTAATAGTAAAAGGTAACATTAAGCAATAGAAAAATGTAGCTTTAAAGTTACCTTTTACTATTACGAACGTAAAGGCAAGTTGTCGTAATGGCCCTTAGTATAATAAACTTAACATTAATTGTAGGTGTCTTATTCCAACGATTTTACATCAATTGTGATTTTCTTACTCATTTTTATATTAATCGTGAGCCTTTTGATACAAAACTGTTTAAATTAATTGAGGTCTCATACTCCATTTTGTTTACAAACATTGTGGGTCTTTAACTCTAACGATTTTTCATCAAACGTAAATCACTTTTACATCAATTGTGGGTATCTTACTCCAAACAATTTTACACTAATCTTGGGTATTTTAGTACAAATATTAGTACATCTACAGACATAAACTCTTACTCCAACAATTTTATATCAATTGTGGTTCCATTTTACATCAATTGTGGGGATTTTACTCCAACAAATTTACATATATTATGATTCTTTTAGTATAAACAATTTTGTCAAAACTTCTTTTGACAAAACCTAAAATCGTTATTTTGAATATATGTACATATTTCTAACCAAAAATCATTTCCAGCTGTTTAAATGATGATATGACACACTACTTTGTAATAAATGAAATGAATATATCATCCGGATATCTGTGAAAAACTAATGTTTGGGAAAAACCCCCTTTGCAATAAGCCAATTATATGGTCGCGCTATTTAAACAATTTAAATAAAGTGAGTAAATAAAATCTACTAAAAACCACCACCTAAATCAATTTTATCTACTGACCAAAAAAAAAAAAAAAAAAAACCAACAATGAGTGCACTAACTAAATAAAATTTAGTACAACTTCAAACTTCATTCAAAACGTTTGAATATGAACGGCAGGTAAAAGTGCGCGCAAAGAAAACTATTGAATTTCAATAATGCTATATAATGAATTGTGTTTGAAATTAGTTTTTTGGCCATTTCTGTCACAAGTGGCAAGTTTGAAGGGTCTATGTCAATACTATCCATACGGTTATTATCCAATAAATACCACTACTGTTATACCAACACCGACCATCGTATTACCCACCACTTTGCCTCCCTGTCCCTTAATACCTTTGGTGTGTTTAGCTGGTGGCCAAAGGCCCATACCCTATTGTCCTTGTATAGATCCCAGACAACAAATTGGTCAATATCAGGCAGCGACGCAAATAAGTCAATTCAGCTGGGCTACAGCTAATGCAGGAGTGCCGGTAGATGTTATGGTATTTTCTCAGTTGGATAAATCACGAAGCAGAAAACGCCGTGAAAATTAGATATTTTCAGCATGTATTTACAAATTATTTCTCTCTTGACCGTTTTATTGTCTGATCCCAAAAAGGATTTACCAATAAAAAGACATGCCGATATTTCATCGAAAATTGATAATATAACTGGTGTGTTGAAATTTTCTTTTATTAATTCTTATTTTATTATATGTATTTCTTTCTCTTCATTGTTTTTGCAGCTCAAGATTGTGTGGATTCTCGTTTACGACCCGGTAAGTGCATAACTTTAGCCAAATGTGCCGATATGGTTGAGGAATTTTACGATGAGGCTCGTAAGACTTCGTATGGCATTGATTTTCAAACCTTCGTTAGTAATTCTATATGTGGTTTTGATGGTGTGAATTTTTTGGTAAGTACAATACTACCAGTCAATGAAGTTAATTAATTTTAATTTATTGTTTTAAAAAAAGTAGTAGAAATACTACCTTTTTAAAAAAAAGTAGTAGAAATACTAAATTTTTAAAATAGTAGTAGAAATACTACTTTTTTTAAAAATAGTAGTAGATATACTATTTTTTTAAATAGTAGTAGAAATACTACATTTTTTAAAAATAGTAGTAGAAATACTACTTTTTTCAAATAGTAGTAGAAATACTACTTTTTTAAAAATAGTAGTAAAAATACTACTTTTTTTAAAAATAGTAGTAGAAATACTACTTTTATTAAAAATAGTAGCAGAAATACTACTTTTATTAAAAATAGTAGTAGATATACTACTTTTCTAAAAAACTAGTAGAAATACTATCTTTTTTAAAAAAAGTAGTAGAAATACTAAATTTTTAAAATAGTAGTAGAAATACTACTTTTTTCAAAAATAGTAGTAGATATACTATTTTTTTTAAAAATAGTAGTAGAAATACTACTTTTTTTAAAAATAGTAATAGATGTAAAATTTCAATGTTCTGATGTTATTGAAAAATGTTGTTGAGAGAATGACTTAAACAAATTAACCCTCTAACCGGTAAGACCACCTCAAGGCGGTCTTCGATTTTTGGGCCCCAGTGCTGTATTAAATATTTTTTCGCTTCTAAATATTGAAAACTTTAGTCTTTAGACAAAACTTTTTTACATTTTCTTTATACCTTCCAATATATTCATCGTTTGTCAGCTATGATCAATCAAGTGCAAAAAGCTATCAAATTAGCATCGAAAATTAGTTCGCTAATTTTACTATTAAAAAACAACATTTAGAATGAAATGATTGACATCAAAATTTTACGATAAGTAGATAACATTATCTATTTAAATTTTAAAACGTATTTGAAGTGAAAAAAATAAAAAGTTTGATTTAAAAAGGAAATAGCGGTCTTGCCGGTTTGCGTGTACAAAAATGTCCTCGTCTCTTACATTGTAGTTTTCATCTTTTGTTCATAAAACTCTATTGTTTGTTTATGGTTCTATTTTTTTCCTTGTATTTTACTATTGTGTTAAAGATGGATATGATGAACAATTTCTCGAGTTCATCGATTCTGTAGAGTTCTGTAGACAGCGATGACAGTGTTGCTGATTCCACTTATGTTCCAAAGACGAAACACCATTTTCGAAAAGACATGCCCAATAAGCCGCACAAAAGAGGGATAAAATTGTTTGTCCTTTGTGATTCAAACGGGTTTTCCTAGCGGTTTTAAATCTACAATGGGTCCGAAGATAATATCATTTTACCGGTTATACCAGACATTGGAGCTACTTAAAATGTTTGGAGACTCTTGTACTAATTTTGTTTTGTCATATTTCTTGTTGATAATGATTTGCTTTTTTGTAAACTGTGAAATGAACCAAGAGAAGAGATGATTTTGCGTAGAATACATGACCTCAATACATGTAGTCGATGTGAGTACTGTATTATGGAAGTATAACAAATATGTCTTCCCGATTGAGAAGAACCAATCCTGGCGAAGAACAATTAAAGGTTCCTCGGTATGATAGAAAGCAGAAGAAATTCATCGAAATCAACTGGCCTCATATTATTCGAAAATACAATGATCGCATGGATGGGTAGATCTCGGTAGGGTCGATACCATATTTGAGCTAAGACTCGGAATATTATAATTAGGTTGTTCTACTATTTTGGCATGGTCTTTACAAATGCATTCTTTTTATACAAACATCTGCAGGCCGATGATTCCAATGCTTCCAACAATGTGTCCGAATAAATAATTGCTTTTACAGCTTCCAGATTTGCAGGAGGAAATAGCTGCTGGACTTGTTTCCTTCAAAAATATATCATCTGTAGGACCATCTGTTCCAAATCTAGGTGAGCCTTTATCACTACAGCCTGAAATCTGGTGCTGGGATCAAGTAGCTGATGTTCAGTTCGATGCTGACGATCTTTTTCTTGTTGTGGTGGAGAGAAAAGCCAAAAAAAGTTCAACATTGCAAAAACTGTGACACCCAAATTGTTTGTTCCAAATGAGACCTGTCTTTATGCGGTCAATTTGATAAAAATTGTTTCTGGAACTATCACCATCGAAAATAATGCGCATTTCAATTTTGTTTGTTCCCTTCTCTCAATAAAATTTGTTTATATATAAAATTTACCTTTGGTGTCATATTACACGTAAACTGGCAAGACCGCCTACAGGCGTCCTTCACAATTGTTTACCTTCTTTCAGAATGATTTTTTCTCCTGAAAATTAAAACTTACGGTTCTATTGATTACATCTACTTGAAAAAAATTATTGGCTTCATCGGATAACTTTTACGGTCTTGCCAGTTAGAGGGTTAATTTTACATTATTCGAGGGCCTTTTAGTCCAAGAATTTTATATCAATTGGGGTCTTTAACAACAACAATTTTAAATCAATCGTGGGTCTTTTACTCTAACAATTTTTGCATCAAACATGGGTCTTTTAGTCTAACAATATTCACATCAATCGTGGGTATTTTACTCCAACATTTTGTCATCAATCGTGGGTTTTTTCTCTAACAATATTTACATCAATCATCAGTCTTTTAGTCTGACAATATTCACATCAATTGTGGCTCTTTTACTACAACATTTTGTCATCATTCATGCCTCTTTTACTCTAACAATATTTACATCAATAGTCGATCCATTTACTCTAACAATATTCACATCAATCGTGGGTCTTTTACTCTAAGAACATTCACATAAATCGTCTGTCTTTTAACTTACAATATTCACATCAATCGTGGCTCTTTTACTATAACATTTTGTCATCAATCATGCGTCCTTACTCTAACAATCGTGGGTCTTTCAGTACAAAGAAATTGATATCAATTGTGGGTCTTTTACTTTAACATTTTGTCATCAATCGGGGGTGTTTTACTCCAACATTTTGTCATCAATCGTGGGTTTTTTCTCTAACAATATTTACATCAATCAGCAGTCTTTTAATCTAACAATATTTACATCAATCATGGGTCTTTTAGTCTAATAATATTCACATCAATCGTGGCTCTTTTACTACAACATTTTGTCATCAATCATGCATTCTTTACACTAAAAGGAATTGACACCAATCGGAAAAAAATAAATTGACATCAATCGTGGGTCTTTTACTAGAACAATATTTACACCAATAGTGGGTCTTTTCTTACAACAATATTCACATCAATCTTGTGTATTTTACTACAAAGAAATTGACATCAATCGTGGGTCTTTTACTACAACAATATTTACACCAATAGTGGGTCTTTTACTACAACAATATTTACATCAATAATGGGTCTTTTATTACAACAATATTCACACATCAATCGTGGGTCTTTTACTACAAAGAAATTGACATAAATCGTGGGTCATTTACTACAACAATATTTACATCAATCGTGGGTTTTTTACTCTAAGAATATTTACATCAATCATGGTTCTTTTACTTTAAAACTATTATATCAATCGTGAGTTTTTTACTCCAAAAATATATCACATCAATCGTGGGTATTTTACTACAACATTTTGTCATCAATCGTCTGTATTTTACTCTAACAATATTTACATCAATCGTGGGTCTCTTACTTTAGCAATATTTACATCAATCGTGGGTCTCTTATTCAGCAATATTTGCATTTATCGTGGGTCATATCTAACAAAATTTACTCGACACATCCCGTGGTTTAATTACTTCAGAACTATTTATTACCTATCAAGCATTTGTGAAAAAATGACTTCCAGAGAATAGAAAATTAAGTTCACAAATGATTTTTACTTATGATTCATTGGTTTTATTGCATTTTTCTGGAAGTTGTATTAAATAAGTTCCAAAAAAAGATTAACATGTGATTCGCAGAGAAGTACTTACAATTTTTTTATCTGGTCTTTTTTCCAATTTGTTTATATTAGAAATGTTCTAAAGAGGGAAAGTGTTTGAATTTAAATCTAAAATGTTGTTTCTCCCTTCAACAGATCTGCTGTGGAACACGCACTTTTTATCCAATAACTATGACTAGACCACCAGTTCAAATACAAAATACTCCTACGATATTTGTGCCCACGAGAAAACCGTTTGAACAATTATACCAAACTACTCAGTTTCTGTTTGCACCACTCGGAAGTTATGTGCCACCAACCCCTACTGCCAGCAGTACTAAGAAGCCATCTTCTGATATGAATAACACTCCTACGCCAAACCAAATATATCCAACTTCTGCGAGTACTACAAGTTCAACACTCGATATGGGTGTAATAATTATACAACCTACTATGGTGACACCATCTGGTGGGGAAGTGCATGTGATACAACCGATACCCGGCCAAACATCAACACAGGATACTCTAATATCACAGACAGTACAGCAACCAGTTACTATGCCATCGGCACCTCCAACTTGTGGTGTAAGCAGGGGCACTACTAATCGCGTTGTTGGAGGCTATGAGGCCAAAAAAGGTAAAGTTATAGGTCCAGGGACCTTATGCCTATTTACGATTGTTTTTATAAAAGTTCTTTTTTTTCATAATAAATTATTTTTAGGTAACTATCCCTGGATGGCAGCTTTGGGTTATCGCGATGAATACGATCCCAGTTCTATGAAATTTTTATGTGCCGGCAGCTTAATCTCCTCTAGATATGTCATAACATCGGCTCATTGCATTAATTCATATTTAATGCTAGTGCGTTTGGGGGCCCATGATCTTACGAAACCTGCTGAATCGGAAGCACGAAATTACCGCATAAAACGTACCGTTACACATGAAAAGTTTGATTTAAAAACTATAACAAATGATTTGGCTTTAATCGAATTAAGTGAGACGGTACAAATAACAAGTTGGTACAAGTTATTTAATAAAAAAAAATAAATATATTAAACTACTTTATTTAATTATTTTCAGATTTCATAGACATCATATGTTTGCCAGAAGCCCCACAATTTCTCACACAAGATTTTGTGGGCATGAATCCTTTTGTGGCCGGTTGGGGTGCTAACAAACATCAAGGTCCCACCTCGAATGTTTTAAGAGATGTACAAGTGCCCATTATAAATCGCCAAGTGTGTGAACAAAGTTATCGAACGGTCTTTAATTTTGTGAAATTCAGTGATAAAGTAATATTGTAGCTTATAAAATTTGTCTTTAAATTAATTAATTATAATTATGTATTTAATTTTTAAGCTCATTTGTGCAGGAAATTCCAATGTTGATGCTTGCCAAGGGGACTCGGGTGGTCCGCTTATGTTGCCTCAGGTATATATACTTTCATTTCTGGAAAATATTTGCCTTTTTTCGGGCCCTTTTATTTATTATGATAGATAGATCTTGAAAATTCCATTAATTTTATACCTAATTCAACGTTCAGTATTTTTTACCATTTTATCATTTTTTTATTCCAGATGTCGGGTAATTCATATCATTATTATTTACTTGGCGTTGTTTCATTTGGTTATGAATGTGCTCGTACCGGTTTCCCGGGTGTTTATACCAGAGTTGCTGCCTATTTACCTTGGATTAAGAGTAATATGATTTGAAATGTTAACGTTTAAATAATATTTATGAGAAAATATTTAAAAGTTTTATAATTTGGAATCATCAGGATTCTGATATTATTTTGGAATGTTTCAAAATTAAAGTTTTTTTTTTTTTTTCAAATTTGTAAAAATTTATTGCACGAAAATTATTTAAATTAAGTTAAAAATAAAAATTACCCCCTAAATTGTTTATATTCTTGTATATACATTTTAATTACAACACACATAGACCTATTGATTTATTGTAATACCACGGGGTGCTGCTCAAACAAATACCCATCGTAGAACCAATTCGAATAATGGATTTACCAGTATTGTTTCATAATTACCCATGACCCATGAAAATGGAAAGGATGGTGGTTAAAGGAGGTTAGAGATCAGTTATCAAAAGGAAGACCGGTTTTGTAGACAACACCAAGTTTATTAAACTCGGAATTAATTCATACTAATATTCATTCAACCTTTGAATGATTAAAGCATAGGGTAAGATAGAGACGAGACGCAACCCAGCAGTTAAGCATGTAGTCAATGTATCCCTTATAGACAGTAATCGTCACAAATGTATACATCCCAGGTAATCTAGCGTGAAGACAATTGTCACTTAAGTGTCTCTAAGTAATCTGGAGTGTAGTCACTTTAAACGTGTTGTGTGATAATTCGTTTAAACTGGTTTTATACAAATTGTGTTGATATAATTCTCATACAGTTTATTTTTATTTTTGCTTAATTATACTGATATCTCATGTAACATAGCATTAAGTCAATAGTCACTTTAGTGTCTCTTAGTAACATACAGTGAAGTCACTTTAGTGTCTCTTAGTAACATACAGTGAAGTCACTTTAAACGTTTATTTTGTACTGCACTTTAGAAAGTAGTTATTTTACCCACCAGAAGCAATCCATTGGATAGTTGTCGAAGAAAGGTTTGTTTACAAGCTATCGTTTATTGGACTGTCTCTGATATGTCTTTTGAGCTGACTATTTGAGGTCAATTAGCACTCGTACATTTCAAAATATCTAGTTATGTAGCTGATCAAGTTATGTGGCTAGTAAGGTAACTGACGTTTTTTAGCCAGTATGTGAATCCAATGCGTTAACTACTTTGGACCAGCTATTAGACAGTCTCATTGTAGTCAATAAGGGTCAATTGATCCCCTGCTTAGGACAAGCACGTGATAAAATAACTAGTCACGTAGCTATTGAAGTAACTAGTTCCCACCCTAAATGATGGGTAAAATCACTAGTTCGGAACTGTCTCCTAGAACTGCTGGGAATTGTAAAAAACCTAACTCTTGCAACAACAAAATACATGCCCAAGACGTATTCTTTATAAGGTGCTGTCAATAGCTCAGCTGATTATTTTTTTTTTCAATAGTGTCAAATTCACTAGTATTTGTTGTTGCGAATACTACAACAAAGGGAAGAGCAAGAAAAACAACAGGCAGACTTTGAAAGCTCCAGCCAATATAAACCAAACAAAGGTGCACGTAGTTTTTGTAAATGTTGTAGAATCGCTCTCACCTTATAATGAATTCGCCAGTCAATGTATTTTGTTGTGGTATCAGACATATGATTTATTTTATTTTTGTTTGACAAAACGAAGTGTCTCGTCTCTATGTATAATACTCTATGGATTCATGTTTATTATACCCTTCACCTTCGTGAAAAGGGTATATATAAGTTTGTCATTCCGTTTGTAATTTCCACAATAGAATTTTCCGACCCTATAAAGTATAGATATTCTGGATCCTTATACAAGGTGGCGCAAAAGTAAACTTCCGATGTTTTTTGGCTGTAATTAAAAAAAAAAATGAAAAACTTTGATTCTTCTTGTGGATTATTTTTATTTGGTCTTTTAATTTTTTTTACATCAAGTCGAGAATATGATGTCATGTAAATGGCCGCCGCCACAGTTGATTGTCATTTGAGCCCTTTTAATGGCATTTTCCATCACTTTGGCCAAAACTTCCGGCGATAGGTCCTCACATTCTTGACGGATATTGTCTTTAAGAGCTGCAAGAGTCTGAGGCTTGTTGACATAAACCCGCGACTTCAAAGAGCGCCACAAAAAGAAGTCTGGAGCGGTCAAATCAGGCGATCTTGCTGGCCAGTGCAAATCGCCAAAACGGGAGATTAGGCGTCCGGGAAATGCATCCTTCAACATATCGGTTGTGGCACGTGCAGTGTGTGCCGTTGCACCGTCCTGTTGGAACCACATATTTTCCAATCCTCATCAAAAGAACTCGTTGATCATTGCTCTGTAGCGCTCACCATTCACAGTAACCGTTTGGCCCGCGACGTCTTCGAAGAAAAAAGGTCCGATGACTCCTCCACCGAAAACAGCACACCATACAGTGACATTGAGCGGGTGTAATGGCTCTTCGTGGTTTACACGCGGATTTTCAGTGCCCCAGAAGCGTAAATTTTGCTTATTTACGTACCCGCTAAGATGGAAATAGGCCTCATCACTCATGATAATTTTTGATGAAAAATCATCTTCCTCTTGGTGGTGATTACGGATGGCTTGAGCGTATGTTAGACGCGATTGGCGGTCAGCAGCTAACAGCTGATGCACCGTCTGGACTTTGTACGGAAACATCTTCAAATCTTGTACCAAAATTCGCTGTAAAGACCGTCGACTGATACCCATTTGCGTAGCACGTCGTCTGGTCGATGTCGACGGCGCTTCCATGACATCCTCGGCTACAGCAGCAATATTCTCTGCAGAACGGCTACTCCGGGGTCTGCCACGCCTGGCAGCATCCCGTGTTGTGCCAGTCTCTTCGAGGCGAGCGGCTAAACGTCGCAGTGTTTCACCAGTAGGCGTTGGACGGCCAGGAAATCTGCGACGAAATTCACGTTGTGCCATAGTCACCGACCGATTATTGGTCAAATAAATAGTCAGCAATATTCCGCGTTCTGGAGCAGTGTAGCGTAACATTGTTTATTAACGTGTTTTTCGCATGTGTTTACTACACAAATGTCAAAACAGAACTGACATTAGGGGCCAATCGCAAAATTTATACCATTTTCTGATAGGAGGATTACTTTAGCGCCACCTTGTACTTAGAATCAAAGAAATAACAGAAGTTCTCCACTGCCAGTGTTGCCAGTTTAGCCTTTTTGAGGCTAAATTTAGCCTTTTTATTTACTCTTTAGCCTCGAAATTTTGGTTTTAGCTTCGTGGCTTTTTTCTAGCCTTTTTTTAATTTCAAAATAGCCTTTTTAAGGCTAAAAAAAACACGAAGCTAAAACCAAAATTTCGAGAATAAGCAGAAAATAAAAAGGTTAAATTTATAACAGGTGGCGCAAAAGTTCCTCCTATCAGAAAATGCTATAAATTTTGCCGATTATTGGTCAAATAAATAGTCAGCAATATTCCGCGTTCTGGAGCAGTGTAGCGTAACATTGTTTATTAACGTGTGTTTCGCATGTGTTTGCTACACAAATGTCAAAACAGAACTGACATTAAGGGCCAATCGCAAAATTTATAGCATTTTCTGATAGGAGGATTACTTTTGCGCCACCTGATATTAGTGAGACGTTTTAATTTTAATGCATTACTGTTTTACATTTAGCTTTTCAACATACTCAAGAATTGTGCAGTATTAAAAGAATAACTAATAATTGCCAATATTAAGTGTTTCAAAATGAAATAGAGTATTTCTATAATTGTCTAGAAATTTCACTTTCAAGACAAAATTGTTACTACACATTATGTTCATCGTTATATAATGGACAAGAGTCCTACAAACTCTTGAAGTTTTGTGATACTCGATGGCTGTCATTTGAAATAGTCGTTAAACGTATTGTGGATCTCCGAGTTAAAACCAGCAATGCTACAAAACCTAACATTTAAGTGATTAATATACTGATTCAAATTGTAATACAATGCAAAAATTTGATACATTATCGTCCCCAATTGAATATTGTTTAATGTTTTCGCCACATTTTTCATACAAGTTTGAAGAATGAGAGAATAAATAAAGAACGGTTTAATTAGTGAAGATTCTGAAAAAATAATACGGCAAATTAAACAAATTGAGCAAATGCGACAAAGATTACCATATGAAAACTCTTCGCTATATCGATTTTTTATTTGTTGATGATACACTTCAAATAGTACTCGTAAAACCAAAAAAATATATTATGTATGTGAAAAATTAAACTGCTAATGAAATTACGAAGTTTAAGCCTCAGGGGCAGAATATTTTAAACTACAAATGGAAAAATATAGAACCAACAATTTCCATTTTCTGACATGGTTAATCTAGTATTTGATTTATATTCATATTTTTAGTCCTTCCTTCAAGTAATGCAGAGGTTGAACGACTTTTTAGTACAAGGAAATTGAAAAATTACATAAATATTAAGGGTCCTGCAATCTGTGCATTTTTAGACTATCGCAAATGAACTGTCAAAAATTGTATGGAAATTCGTTTACACAACTCCGTTAAGTTTGCGTGACAATTTAGACTCGCAAACTTTAATTTATTGTGCATTTGATGAATCAGCTGATTTTGTTTACTTCTATTTATAAGAAATACAAATCAAATAAAATACAAATATTTTGTATATGTGAAGATTGTGTGACTTCGGAAGAGAATTATTGGATTGAATGCCATTGTGTATGGAAATATTAACCAACAGCTAGAACATAAGCAAAATCTTCCAAACTATGTTTACCATTGTTTGTTCCAAAGATTTCACTTTTATTAGAAATTTTTAGAATTTAAATTTATACAATTTTTAAAACTTCTTTTTTAAGCATTTGTTTAATTTATTTTTGTTTGACATTCTTATCAAATAGACATTTTCTGTATAAAATTGCACAAAATTTAAAAGGTGGGTTCATGAAAAACGTCGCGCAAATTTGCATATTTGCACAAATGGGAAACGTAAGCGTTTAAATGAGTACCCTTATTATTTATTGTATTTTATTTATATTTACCCAAATTCTAGTTCTCATTCTGCCGATTATGATAAAACTATTATACCTGTTTTATAATTATACATGTATCTTTAAAAGACTGAAAATATATTAATGTTTATTTTATGTAGTTATTTCGAAACACTAAAATAGTAAATAAATTAAAAAAAAAATTTGAGTTTTATCTGTATAAAATATATGTGTATATTTATTATTAATAATTAATGTTATTTTTTGTTTGCTGCTGATGTGTACCTTTATAATTTTATTTACTTTTATGAATTTTATGAACATATTTTCTAATTTTTTATTTAAAAATAAATATAAACCCCAATTCTTAATATATAACATATTAGCTTTTTTTTTACCTTTTTTTAAAACAGTTTGGCTTTTTATGGCATTTTTTTTAGGTCAATATAGCTTCTTTTTTTACCAGC
Organism: Calliphora vomitoria; assembly: GCA_942486065.2. Lineage (NCBI taxonomy): Eukaryota > Metazoa > Arthropoda > Insecta > Diptera > Calliphoridae > Calliphora > Calliphora vomitoria. The sequence goes on along the minus strand of OW818031.2, from coordinate 29,997,781 downwards.
TCCTGGCAACACTGTCCACTAGACTGTCCACAAAAAATCGATTTTGGAATCTTGTTGGTCTTAACCCCACAAAACGATTCCCCTTTCCAGATATTGAGATAGCCGAAATTTGAGCTCGATTAAACGACGCTAACCCGTGCCGCTCGTCGCTCAAAGTTTGAAAAAATCAACATTTTTGGCCAAAAAGCTAACATAAGAAGCTATAACTCCAGAACGGTAAATAATAGAAACACGATTAGTATCTCAAAACAAAGCTAATATTGTTCTTCAAAATTTATTTTATATACATTATTCTTGTTACTTTAAGCCAAACAGAGTTACAACAGCTTTTGTCTCCAAAAACGTGACCTAGTCGCGGTAGGAGCATACTTCGTATATTTTGATATTATGTGAAAAATGTTGCTAGTAAGTAAATATTTTTATATTTTATTGTTATTGAATCATAATGTACATCGATTTAGTATTTCAAAAAGATATAAAACACAAAAATTGGTTGAGAAATGTAAAAGTTATTAAAAATTCCCCAGGCCATTAATGTGTCTCAGAGCACTTGATTATGATATGTGGAAAAAAATTTAACTTATTTTAAAACTATACGAATAAAACTATTTTATTACATAAAATATACCTATTTTTGCTCAAATATAAGTATTTTTCCTTAAAATATAACGTGAATCTGTTCTCAGCTATGGTCAAAAAAAAATTTTTTTTTAGACGACAGTTTCAAAACACCATTTTCAGTTTTTTTTAAACTTTGTTAAACAAATTTTTAAATTTTTTAAATATCACCGGGGGGTTTATGGTCAATAGATTAGGGAACAAAACAGTGAAAAAATTATGTCAATACCTCTTATAGTTCAGGTGTACCTGCGGTTTGAATTCTGCGGATTTCGCGAAAAACTCATTTTTTTGGAATATTTTAGAAAATATGTCATAATTTTTTATTGTTATACATTTTAACCAAAATATTTACAGAATATTATTTCTCAGATATTAAAAAATATGTCCCTGAAGTTATATATAAATCGGGAAATCCTAAGGCGTAAACTTTGGAGGTCAAAGGTCAAATTTCGCAATATTTGGAAATTCACATTGAAACATATGGAAATAATCTTTATTTGTCGACCATATTTACTAAAATTACAGGATTTTATGGTATATGGTCCGATATTTAGAATAACATAAAAAAAAAATCAAATTAACCCTTTAAAGCATTTGGGTCAAATATGTCCCCAAAGTTAATAAAATCAATTTTAATAAATTTAAAAATAAAAAAATGAATATAATTTATATTCAGAAAAAAAAAAAAATAATTAACCCTTTGGATCATTTTTTTATGTTATTCTAAATATCGGACCATATACCATAAAATCCTGTAATTTTTGTAAATATGGTCGACAAATAAAGATTATTTCCATATGTTTCAATGTGAATTTCCAAATATTGCGAAATTTGACCTTTAACCTCCAAAGTTTACGCCTTAGGATTTCCCGATTTATATATAACTTCAGGGACATATTTTTTAATATCTGAGAAATAATATTCTGTAAATATTTTGGTTAAAATGTATAACAATAAAAAATTATGACATATTTTCTAAAATATTCCAAAAAAATGAGTTTTTCGCGAAATCCGCAGAATTGAAACCGCAGGTACACCTGAACTATAAGAGGTATTGACATAATTTTTTCACTGTTTTGCTCCCTAATCTATTGACCATAAACCCCCCGGTGATATTTAAAAAATTTAAAAATTTGTTTAACAAAGTTTAAAAAAAACTGAAAATGGTGTTTTGAAACTGTCGTCTAAAAAAAAATTTTTTTTTGACCATAGCTGAGAACAGATTCACGTTATATTTTAAGGAAAAATACTTATATTTGAGCAAAAATAGGTATATTTTATGTAATAAAATAGTTTTATTCGTATAGTTTTAAAATAAGTTAAATTTTTTTCCACATATCATAATCAAGTGCTCTGAGACACATTAATGGCCTGGGGAATTTTTAATAACTTTTACATTTCTCAACCAATTTTTGTGTTTTATATCTTTTTGAAATACTAAATATATGTACATTATGATTCAATAACAATAAAATGTAAAAATATGTACTTACTAGCAACATTTTTCACATAATATCAAAATATACGAAGTATGCTCCTACCGCGACTAGGTCACGTTTTTGGAGACAAAAGCTGTTGTAACTCTGTTTGGCTTAAAGTAACAAGAATAATGTATATAAAATAAATTTTGAAGAACAATATTAGCTTTGTTTTGAGATACTAATCGTGTTTCTATTATTTACCGTTCTGGAGTTATAGCTTCTTATGTTACCTTTTTGGCCAAAAATTTTGATTTTTTCAAACTTTGAGCGACGAGCGGCACGGGTTAACGTCGTTTAATCGAGCTCAAATTTCGGCTATCTCAATATCTGGAAAGGGGAATCATTTTGTGGGGTTAAGACCAACAAGATTCCGACATTTTTTTTCCCCCATACAAATAGTGGACAGTCTACTGTCCACTGCTTCTCGAAACTTGTTGGAAATTTCATAAATTTGGGTAGAAACACAAACGAAAGTATCAATTGAAGAACTCTTACAGTTCCGAAAATGACAATTCCGTGCAAAAATTATTGAATAAAAACTAGTTCTTGAATTTTTGAATGAAAATAATTTGTTTAACTTGAGAAATTATTTTTTAGTTTGTAACTTGACAAACTTTAAAATATAATGACAATCAAGTTCATTTAAGGCCCTATCACAGCCCTAACTTAGTAAGTACGAAAAAAGCGTAACCAATAAAAAATCTATATTTTTCTTTCTATTGAATCAATATTTATTTCAATAAACATGCTTCAGTTAAGAAATTATTACAATATAAGATCATTGTCATATAATATTAAATAAGAAGTCATTAAAATAGTGGTTACGTTTTTTGTGTCAAATATTTGAACGTACCTTTAAACACCCAGCAGTTCTAGGAGACAGTCCAGAACTGGTGATTTTACCCATCATTTAGGTTGGGAACTAGTTACTTCAATAGCTACGTGACAAGTTATTTTAACACGGGCATGTCCTAAGCAGGTGGTCAATTGACCCTTTTTGACTTCAATGAGACTGTCTAATAGCTGGTACAAAGTAGTCAACGCATTGGATTCACATACTGTTTAAATAGCGTCAGTTACTTTACTAGCTACCTAACTGGTAACTTGATCAGCTACATAACTAGTTATTTTAAAATGTACGGGTGCAAATTGACCTCATATTGTCAGCTAAAAAGCTTGTAAACAAACCTTTCTTCGACAACTCTCCAATGGATTGCTTCTGTTGTGTAAAATAACTACTTTCTAAAGTGCAGTACAAAATAAACGTTTAAAGTGACTTCACTATAGGATACTAAGAGACACTAAAGTGACTATTGACTTCATGCATATTACATGGGATATCAGTATACTTAAGCAAAAATAAATATTAACTGTATGAGAATTATATCAACACAATTTGAACAAAACCAGTTTGAACGAATTACTCACAAAACGTTTAAAGTGTCTACACTCCAGATAACTTCGAGACACTTAAGTAACAATTGTCTTCACGCTAGATTACCTGGGATGTATAAAGTAACCAATTGTCTTCTCTCTTCACTACAAAGAGCACATACGTGTCATATGACCAAAATATATAAATTGGAGTCAGCCAAGTGATAAGACATTTGTGACGATTACTGTCTATAAGGGATACATTGACTACTTGCTTAACTGCTGGGTATATTTAAATACTTTATGAAATTAACCGAAATACATACACATTACAGTCTAAAAGTATGCAATATAAACATTTTAAATTATTTAATTTTTATTTTATTTAAAAAGAGAAAATCATGTTCTTATCAAATTCAAATGACTTCGTAACCACAAAATACATGCACTCTACTCACACTTTGTGTCAGTAACAACTGGAGGATGGTAAATTAAGGTGGAAATAATAATAAAAGCAGTTGAATTAAAAGTGTAGTGAACAGCAGGTGTGTGGAGTTAAAATTTAAAAAAATATATATATGTATATATACATATATAATAATTATTATAATATAAAGTTTAAAAAACCATTAAATAACCATTAAAATAAAAAGTGAAACAATTATTAAATCGTAAAAGATTTATCTTTAACATACAAAATTGTTAAAAAAAAAACCTAAAACAATCAGAAAGTGTTTCACCTATATAAAGGTTTCTGAAGTTAGTTTTTTTCAACAAAAAAAAAAAAAAAAACTTAAATAATTTGTGGCTGTATGATACTACATATTTAGTTAGTAAAAGAATCTATGACAATAACAATTTTATTTTGATAAGATAAAATTAATTACACACATACATACTTGCCTAAAAGAATAAACGTATAAAATAATAATAAAAAAATAGAAGTAGACAATAGAGTTGGAATGAAAAAGAAACAAAAAATAGTTTAATTGACGTATGAACATATAAATATTATTCTTTTTTATATATTTGTTTTATTTTAATTTTGTGAAATGCAAACAATACGCAACAAAATTTGATAATTATTAAAAAAAAGAGCACAAATTGAACAAAAAAAAAAATGAAAAAAATTACTTGTTTTATCGTTTTTTTTTGAGTGTTTGAAGAACATTAACTTGAAAGAATTAAATAATGTTTTGGTAATGTTACTTATTAGCTACTTATCGATATAATAACTAGAGATTTAAAAGAATGTATTCTTTTAGTCAAAATTATTAACTACTACTACAAATTTTCCTAAAATATTTTTTCAAATTTCTTGGTTATACTACTTCAAATGTATATAATTTTGAAAATATTTAAACAATTTATTGAAATGTCGTATTTAAAAAAAAAAAAATATTGTTTTTAGTTTTTCCATCGGGTGTTTTTTTTAGCCCAATAGAACTTACGAAAGGGTTAACTGTTAAACGGACTGTCATACTGCGCTCATTTTTTTACATTTATGATCAATATACTTTGGCAAATCATAATCCAAATTTACTTTGAAAATCAGTTATCAATTATAGACGACAGTTTTATCGTAAAATTGTGTTTATCGAGGAGCTCATTTTTGGCTTAACGTGTTTTGCCGCATATGGAGGGAGACCAATCCACAACAGTCCCAGAAAAATTCAGTTTGGTGCGGTTTATACTCTGGTGGCATCATCGGACCTTATTTCGCAACCATCGATTTATTGAAATCAATACTTGTCGATTACTTTATTTAGAGAAATGGACCGGTCAATTGGCCTCTAAAGTCGTGCAATTTGACACCTCTCGATTATTTCCTGTGTGAAGTCACTGGCTTATTAGGTTCGCTGGCTGAAATGCTATTTCTATCGTTGTCCATAAGAACATGTGATTAACTTAGGTTTAATGTTTTGTAAATTTTATTATAAATTTAAGTCAGACCGAAATTACCGTTATCGGTAAAATAACGTTATCGAACAGCAACTACTGTTACAGAAATTATTCCAATTAGTGTTACCGTTGTCTTTAACCCGTTTCGAATCGGTAGCTAAATTGTAGTTTTGTCATAAGGATCTAATAACACTAATAAATGGAGACTATACTGATCATACTTATGTCTCTTGACAACTAATTTGAAGTATATCATGACAAAAATGTATCCAGTGTATAGATAGTGTAAGAAATTCGTTTTGTTGGGTATTGATTAATGGAATGAATTTGCGCCCTGTTTTTCTTAAATTAATTAATTAATTAATTCGAAGCTCTGTTTGTATAGATTTAAACATTGTTTATTCCATTGTTTGAAACATTAAATCAATTTTTTCAATATTTGCGAAGAAAAAATAATACTATAAATAGAAAGCTACCGATTACTATTCTGCATGAGGAATAATGTGAAGTTAAAAGTACTTCTACAGAATATATGGTGGATTTGAAATAAATAAATAAAATAAATAAATAAATAATGTAGTGATATCGAATTTTCTAAAATGTTTCCAACAGAATTTCGTTATTACATTCGATCTGAATCATTATGAAATCCTGTGATTTTATACAGATATTTTGTGAATTCAAAAATCTTTAGGTATGCACCCATATGTATATATCGAATAAATAAATGGCTAAAATCGATTGTAAACTTAATTATTTCATATTCTTCACCTTCACCTACATTTTTCATTTGCGACCCCACAAAGTATAAATATTCCAAATATCTTACTAACATGATTGATACATCAATATATCGGTAATTCTCCCGGGACAACCTCGATTTTTGATCTATATCTGGATCACTAAATCATTAATATGGACAATATGGATATCTAATGATCGATATTTCAAAGTTCATTCCAACGATGTATATAAGGCTTTATATAGTATTTTTTAACGCGAATTTTTTTTACCAAAACATTTTTTTGGCTTAAATTTTTTTTTTCACTAATAAATTTAAACAAACATTTTTTAAAAAATTAAAAAAAAAAAAAAATTGGAAAAATATTAAAAAAGTATTTCGAAAAATAATTAAATTTTGCGATCAGCGGACTCTATGAATATCTTAACTAGGGTTAAAATATTTTCTTTTAATATTATTGTTGTGACCTTGTGGAATAAAACTCGCGGTTTTAATTCTTATTATTAAAAGTAAAATCGTTTATTGAAATATAATCATTAAAGTAAGTAAAGCCATTATTAGATCACGACCGAATTTGCTCACTGCTAAGACAATACACTCCGACAACTGGTTGTAGTTTCAAAGTTCGTTAAGTTTAAAATTGCATAGTTCTGCAGAGTTGCAATACCCAACAATTATTTCATTTGGAAATTTAGAAAACAATTAATACCTTTAAAGTACTGTTTGAAACTAATTCAAAATTAGCCAAATTATTTAAAACAAGTCGTATGACTTGTGTGTATAGCGACCCATTTGCATGGTACTTTTTTCAATTGTATTATTTTGGTTTATTGTTTTGGTTGGTATGTATAATTTTCTGTTATTGTTGTTTTATTTGGTGAGTGAATGAGTGATTTAACTGGAGCGGCTTAAATTACAATTAAAATAAATTTGAAAAATATTTTTCAGCTAAAACCAAAAAAAAAAAAAAACTAATAATGAAAATATACAAACAGCACGATCGAAAGCAGAATACGTACATTACAATAAATAAGTACACAGATATTTACATATTAGTACATACACACACTACGTATACGTCCCGGCAGTTAAGCAAGTAGTCAATGTATCCCTTATAGACAGTAATCGTCACAAATGTCTTATCACTTGGCTGACTCCAATTAATATATTTAAATCATTTGACACGTATGTGCTATTTGTAGTGCAGAGAGAAGACAATTGGTTACTTTATACATCCCAGGTAATCTAGCGTGAAGACAATTGTCACTTAAGTGTCTTTAAGTAATCTGGAGTGTAGACACTTTAAACGTTTTGTGAGTAATTCGTTAAAATTGTTTTTTTATAAATTGTATTGATATAATTCTCATACAGTTAATTTTTATTTTTGCTTAAGTATACTGATATCCCATGTAACATGCATGAAGTCAATAGTCACTTTAGTGTCTCTTAGTAACCTTTAGTGAAGTCACTTTAAACGTTTATTTTGTACTGCACTTTAAAAAGTAGTTATTTTACCCATCAGAAGCAATCCATTGGAGAGTTGTCGTTTATTGGACTGCATATGATATGTCTTTTTAGCTGACTATTTGAGGTCAATTAGCACCCGTACATGTTAAAATTACTAGTTATTTGGCTGACCAAGTTACCAGTTAGGTAGCTAGTAAGCTAACTGACGCTATTTAACCAGTATGTGAATCCAATGCATTGACTACTTTAGACCAGCTATTAGACAGTCTATTTGTAGTCAAAACGGGTCAATTGACCCCTTGCTTAGAACATGCAGGTGTTAAAATAACTAGTCACATAAATATTGAAGTAACTAGTTCCCACCCTAAATTATGGGTAAAATCACTAGTTCGCGGCTGTCTCCTAGAACTGCTGGGGTACTACTCGTATGTAAATATGTATGAACGTAATGTATTGTATGTTGGCATGTTTGCAGTATATGTAGTAAACAAAAATAGTAAATGACACATGTTACGCTCAATGTTTGGAACATGATTTGAAACATTTTTTAAATAAATTTAAATAAAATTAAACATTTGCTAAATTACTGTGGATCATGGACGACTTTTAGAATGCCCTTTACGAATTAAATTCAATGTATGTATGTTTAATTAACTCCTATTTAAAGTTGGAGGTCTAGCGATCTCATTACAATTTAGTATCTTTACAACGTGGTCTCAATAATCGAATAAAGAAAAGAACAGCAACAGAAACTTATTTATTGAAACTTATAAGTATATTGTAAATTTTTTCTAAGATAAGCAACTTACACATCTACACTCTCTAAGTTTGCTGTTATAAATGTGTGTAATTGGGGTATTATATAGATAAATTCACTTCACATTTGTTTTTAAATGTAGAAAATGATAAACAAATGAAAAAATAATATGAAACACCTGTTAAAACATACTACATATAGAAAACTGAAATGCAAAAGGGCATAATTGTATGTTTTAATAATAAGCAAGCTCGGCTACCGGTACAACATTATTGGCCAATCTTCGTAAAATCGCTTATAAATTAAATATATTTTTCGTCAGTGTATTAATGCGTGTGTGTTGGGCCGTAACGTTACATTCATAATTATAAATTTAAAAACAATTTTTAATAATAATTGCAACAGAAAACAACTACATAAGAAACTTCAATATATAAATACATTTATTTATTTATTAACAAATACTTAAATTACTTTTTAACAAATTATAAAATATCAATTTACCTAATATCATTAAGAGAAAACTTCGATTTATGTCATCAATTTCGTGGAGAAAGCAAATTGATGACATTTGAAAATTTGTTGGTCTTAAGAAAATACTTGAATATTTTTAGCTTTGAAAAACTGTATGTTTCGATCATCCTTTAAAACCAAATTGGATTTGAAACTGTAAAGAAATAACTGCATTCAATCGGTGCCTGAGATACCTAATGTCTCTTGTATTATGCCTTAAATATTCCTTAGAACTCGGGCAGTCAAGAATGTTCTATCCAGACTCAATGTGAACAAATCCTTCGGTCCGGATTGTATTAAACGATTTGTTTTAAAAAAAAATGTTCCTCATCGCTGGATCGTCCATTTGGGAACCTTTTCTACCTTTCATATCATTCTGAGAGTTTTCCCCATTGTTGGAAGGACATCCAGCCAATCCCCAAAAAAGGCGACCCCAACAATCCTGATAATTATCGCCTAATCGGAATTTGTTCTGCGCTCTTGAAGGTTAAACTATCGCCTTGTCAATTATTTAGAATCGAATATATTGTATGAATGATAGTCAATTTGGCTTCCACAGTATTCGTTCAACTGTTCTTTCAGAACAGTGGTGTCAATCAATATACCGCATGGGATAGAGTAAGGTAGTCGCACTCAAACATTTCGAAAGCATTTGACCGGGTATGGTATGATGGACTAGTTTCGAAATTGATCTCGTTCGGTGTTGGGTTAGAAATTTCTCGTTTTATTTTTAGTTACCTTCGTGGACGTAATATAAGGTTAGTAATATATGTTTTGTTTATAGAACTTTATATTCAATTAGAGAACTTTATATTGAATTCTGGAGTCCCCCAGGACTCTGTTCTTTCCCCTTTCCCCTTATCATTTTTAGTTTTCATGAATGATTTTCTAACAATCACTTCAATTCCAATTTATTCTTTCGCAGATGACACTAATGTCTGTTGTCATTCGTATTCAGTTGACCATAGACGAACTCTTTCTGTGATTAAGCTCTCAAGAATGAATATGGATGACTGGAAAAATCGTGACCTTACAACAATCTCCAGTTAGGGGTTATTGAACCGAGTTAATTTCAATACTCAGTGTTGCCTATTGACACACAAACGACTTGAGACTTCACTACAATCATGTCTTCGTATGGGCAATGAAACTGTTGGAGTTTCAGATAACCTTATGATTCTAGGTATGAAAATACAGTGTGACGACCGTTGGAAACTTTTAGGAGCTTGGGTTTCCTGAGACGTTGTCGGATATATTTCTCCCCTTCCAACGTACTTTGTATATCGTTACCTTAATATAGAAAGGTCCTAACTAGTGTTTTTTTTTTTTTTTTTTTTGTAAGCCTAGATTTTCCTTTATTTCGATAAATGGTCCGCTTATATATCACGAGTTAGGGGACATTTACATTATGTTTTTAAGTCATGACTTAAAATCATGGGCTTTTTTTGTATTAGCAAATTGTGACGTCTAAACAAACGACAGGTTTTCTGTTTTTCATGACATTTTTTGATATTCTGCTTTGTGCTCTTTTCTGATTGGTTGTTGATACGATTATATGTCAAAAAAAGGCAAACATGGTTGAAAAACAAGGCATCGTATAAATGCAAGGAGATTTTAAAAGAGAAACAAAAAAAAAAAAGACATGACTTTCGTTCGCCCAAAAATGGAATATAATTCCCACATATGGGCGTGAGCTGCTTGTCCGCGTTCAAAGAAGGGCGATCTTATAGGGGATACAACTGTTATCCGGTTTATTAATACTTTAGAACATCGTCGGAATGTGGGCTGCTTAACCTTATTTTACAGATATTATCATGGGTGTTGTACTGCAGACATAAGTAGTCTTATACCTAATACACGCGATTTTATTTGGAACACACAACTATCACGCTATAAACTTAAGTATCCACCGCACGACGCATTATAGGGAAGATTATTTTTTTGGTCGAAACCTACGTATGTGGAACCTACTACTTGCCAACTTTTTCTTATCAATTCATGTCAAACGTCCGCAAACACTACTCCCGTCTTTCCTCCAACTCATAACTATATCACCTAACATCAACACAAGGGGTAAATTGTAATTTCAGTTATTTCGGTAACGGTAGTCAAGATGAAAGGGTATTTTAGTGCTAATGATGGCTTAGCGGTAATGGTAACCAATTTTGTTTATTAGTTTTAATGTTTGTATGTACATTTACAATTTTAAAATGAAATAGTTTTCTATGAATTACCTAAATATTCTGAATTGTGCAATATACAAATTCTCTCTGTTTTGTTACAAATGTAACATTTTTAATTTCAAAATAATACATTTATCTTTTACCCTAGTTTTATGACGTATTTTGGGTTTTTGTTAACAACCACGGTTCATCGACAATAACAAAAAAAAAAAAAAAAACATTTACAAAAGACAAAAATAAATTAACGTGAATTTTATATTTATTTAGTATATTTTATGTTTGTGGTCATTAACTTTGTCGTTGTTTTATATTTGTTGGGAAGAAAAGTAGGGGTATTCCTAGATGACTATGGAATAAAATTAACCAGAAATGTAATCAAATGTCTACATAATTGTAATTCTAAAGAATTATCAAAAATTACTAGTTTAATTTAGGTCCCCTTAATATAGTTGGGGCTTTATTAATGAAATGAGTTTTTATAGCAGATTTTGCATTTTATTTCAATTTAATTCAATGTTTATATTATTTTTTATAGCAATATGTTTTTATTATACAATATTAACAATTTAGAATATCTTAAAGTGCGAACCTGTGTGTTTGAATTCTTCATTTGGCCATAATATTTATAACTCCATGATGATGATAATAATGTGCCCGTTGGTATTTGCCGTGAATATTGTGTGTAGTATATGACTGACTCACTGACTCATTCACTCCTATTGTTGTATTTTAACAAATTGTTTTGTGTTTTTTTTTCTATATATACCTTTTTTTATATATTGTTTTTTGTTATTTTTAGCGTATATATTTATAGTAAAGGGTTTTGCAATAAGAGTTGTTTAATAAGAAATTAATTTTGTATGACTCTTCTTTGATTATCGCCTCAATTTGAAGTCAGAAAAGTATTCATAATAAAAGCTGTTGTAATAAGATATTTTTAAGCCAAGTTTGATTACGAAACTCCCCAATACACAGCGGTTTAAAAACCTTTTATTTTAGAAATTATTCGGTAGCTCGTGAATGTTAATGCAATTTCACATATTCACAGCTGATGTGTTTTTAAGTTGATTTGTATTTGATCCTGAGCAGATCCTCCCCACTATGGTGGTGTAGGGTGTAATAAATCTAAATATCTCTTGAAATAAAAGAGATAACCTACACACGTAAGCGTATTTTTTGTAGATCTTCTTAAGGATTTTTGGTGATTTTTTTAAAAAATGTGAGACCCAAGGTGACCAACTTTGAGGGGCCACCCACTGGCCCCCATTTAGCCTACGAAGCTGAACAATTGTAAATCAACTCGAAAACACCTCAGCACCAATTTCGTTACGATATCTCCAATTGTTCCCGAGTTACCGAATTATTTCCCAAAAAAAAAAACTATTCTAAACCACTGTGCGTCATAGAAATTCAAAATCGTACCTCCCATACAAAGGTAATTTTAAAAATCAAATATGTAGGAATATATAGGGTACTAAAGAGATAGAGTTCATAAATTTTGTACGCTTATTCTACCATCTATATTAATATTTAGCACAAGAAAGGGTGGACTATAAATAGTGGGCGTGGCACCTTTCATACAATCTACACTGTAAAGTTTGTTGTTGTGAACTAAAAGCTGTATCTAAAAGGAATATCAGATTTAAGGGTTCATACTATGACATCTAAACACGTTGAAAGAACCACAGCTGTATAAATACACAAAAGTTCTGAGGTATCACTAAGCGATTCAGTCAAGTATAGTGCCAAAATATCAAATACTAGCTTGACCCGGTGCGCTGCTAAATTGAGTTCAATCTATATCTATATAAATATATAAATGTCTTTGTAAGTTTGTTTGTTTGTTTATTTGTTTGAGCATCACGCCTAAACGGCTAAACCGATTTTATTGAAATTTGGAACGTAGTTAGATCCTTACTTGAAAGCGTCAATAGGCTATAACTTTTTTCTATACTTGGACCAGAAAGGGATAAACAGGGGAAAAACCCATTTTTTTATAAAATTCTTACATATTTTTTTTACTACGGCAGGGTAGCGAAGCGCACCGGGTCAAGCTAGTTGTCTATATTAATCTGTGCTTTTAATGGTACTTATAGCTTTTTGTTTTAAGCTATACATACATACATATTAAAAAATAATTTAACTTTTTTAAACCCCCTGTATAGGTATTAATGTACGTATGTTTTTATCATTGTTTATATATATTTTTTTTACTTTGCTTTAAATTTTTTTTCTTGTATTTTTTTTTTTTTTTTAAATTTATTTAGTTCCGACTGGAACTAAATCATTATCATCACAATCAACTGAAAAACAGACCGTCCTCAAAATCATGATCAACCATAGAATGAGTGATTTTTTGTTGTTGAGCGTAGTTTAGTATTAAAAGTGCAGTATCCAAAGCAACATCATATATGAAATAAAAAAATACACAATAAATAAAAAAAACAATAACAAAAAAGTAAGACTAGTAAAACAAAATACAAGTAAAAATTAAATGAAAGATTACATTTTCATTTGCTTTCATTTGCCGGTAACTGTTAAAGTAGTATTCGTACAAACAAACGTCTTGAGATTAATAATGTTAAAACTAGTAAAATGTGGTAAATAATCAAACATGTATGTAATTATTTACAACATCATTGAACATTCACATACACTACAGTACATTAGTACATACTTACTATAATACTATACTATAGTAAATATAGAAACTGTTGCGTCTGCGCAATCATCATCATCTTCACTCCATCTTGTACTTTTGTGTCTTCTTCATCGTGGACTCACTGTATGTCTGTCTGTCAGTCTGTCTCTTATTATAAAATTCATTAAAAACAATAACATTGAGTTGTTTCTTTTGTTGTTTTTCTTACCTGGTGTGAATTTCTTTTGTTTTTGTTTGATGATGAGTTTGATTTGAAACTAAAAATATAAAAATAAAATTTAAAACAATTTTGGGAATTTTATGCTTAAAATAAATTCAAACTAAAATAAACAACAAAGTTTTATGAATAATACAATTTTAGAGTGAACTTTTTGTGAGTGTATAAATTAAAAAAAAAAAAAAATAAACTATAATTTGTGTAAAGAAGAAATGTGTGAAAAAATTAACAATTGATTTTAAATTCTATGAACTTTTGATTAAGCTAGTAAGAGTACTTTTAGAAATATGTAGATTGGTTTCAAATCGATCGATTTGAAATAGTGTGATGTAAATTCCGTTCTATTTCAAGTATGATTTTTTAACTAGTGAGTTATTTGTTATTGCCTTCCAAAATACAGCTCAAATGTCAAATAATTTAAAATAATTTAGCTACAAATGTGATAACAATTGATTTAAAAATATTTGGTTTCGAAATGATTCGTATTCAAAATCGTTTTCCACCACATACATCGATATTTATGGAACCTTTGATGACGATTTATAAAAAATCGTTCTTCCATATTAAGATTTGAAAGGTTTATAGGTAAAAATATGATAAGCTAGTTGCCATTCGACATTTCAATAATAATTTCACAATCCTCCCATTTCTCAACAGCGCTAAAACCTCGATCACTCAACTAACATTTAAGATTAGATTGTCGAATTAATCAATTCGAAGGTTTAGTTGGTAAAAAGCTGTAAATTCATGCTTATCTACTTAGAAAATTAGTAGACAGGTGTTTAGTACGTTCTTCAAATTCGAACCATTTAGGGAAGAAAACGGGTAAAAACTATGTTTTGGTATTTTTTTTGGCACCCAATGTATCTTTTAAACCAATAAAAATAAATTTTAAATCGTATTATTTACTTACCAGAAAATACCAAATATAAATTTGGTACTTTGTGGAAATTTCTATTTGGTACTTTTTTCATAAATTCCGTTTTTCTAAAAAATTACATAGGGTAAGTGCTCCTAAGGTCGGCATGACCCAGTAGTCGGCATTTTTAAGTTAAAAGCTTAATAAATAGGAATAACGATAATTTTATACAAAAGTAATATTTAACTTTAATTTAACATACACTCATTTCTCTTTATGTAATGTTTAAATTTGGGTGAGATGAGTATTTTGATCTATTTTCGACCTTATTCTGTGACCATCTTGCAACAGGTGCGGTAGTGCCTGTTTTTAAGAAATTTTTTAGTTTCAGGGCCAACTAAAACAAGTATGTAACCATATTAATTTACGTGATTTTGTTATCAAAGAGGTTTTAACAGATAAAAGTTTGTTTAAATATTACTTCCAATGTAAACGATTTTACAAAAAATAATTTGTTTGGTTATTTTAATCAATGCCGACATTAGGAACAATAATTTCAATGATTTTCAATAGTCGGCATAGTGATGTCGACTTCAGGCAAATGGGTATTTTTAAAGAATCCTGAAGTCGGCAGCAGCTTTTATTTTTGTCTGGAGATCGCAAAACCGAGTAATATTTTAAAATTTAGAAGGGATTATTTTCCTAACATTTTAGAATTACAAATATGGACACACCAGGAAAAAGACCCATGCACCAATATCCTGAAGAAGCCTTTGTGAAATAAGAGAAAGGAAGATTTCGGTATTAGGTACCAGTAAAAAATATGGACAGATTATACGGATGTGTTTCTGAAGGTGTTAGGAAAATGGGGCCACAAGCCGTGTTGTCTGATTCTGATTTCCATTAAAAAGTGAGGAAGAAGAGCGAACCGCACCGTTTTTAAACGGCCGACCAGGAAGGAAATGGTATCTAGGGTTATTGATACGTGATCCATGTCTATCAATTAGAGAAGCAGAAGGAATTAGTTAGGATCGAGCGGTAGTAACAGAGGAAGCCATAAGAAAATGGTTTGATGGATTAAAGAAATGTCTCAATGATCAGAACGCTTTGGATATTTTAGCTCATCCATCCCGAATATTTAATGGTGATGAAACAAGTTTTAGTATGTGCCCTAAAACTGGCAAAGTTTTAGCTCCAAAAGGATATCGGAATGTATATTTCATACAAAAGGGGAATGAAAAATAAACAATTACAGTGCTATTGCTTTCAGCAAATGGCAAGACCGTGGTACCAATGGTTGTCTTTCTATATATACGACCGTTTGAATTCTTTTAAGATGTTATTCTTTTCTTAATAAAAAATGCAATGCCGACAATTGGGTCACAAATTGCCGACATTAGGATTAAGGGTTCCGATTTCGGGCACATATCGTGTTTTTTCAAGAAGACGTAAATTGCTCAAATTTAATAAAAACTGCTTGAAAAGTGTTAATTGAGTCTAAAACTATACAAAATACTAAACAACAATAACCCATTAACATCCCAATACCATGTTCGCACTCATAATGGTACCACTTTAAAAACTGAAAAAAAGTTAAACTGCCGACTACTGGTGCATTCGCCCTATGAATATTTTATTATGAGCTCTCACTATGATAATGACATTTGTTTGAATAAAATTTGTAACATCTCAATGGGGGAAAAAAGTACCAAAAAGGGGTAAAGTCGTGAAAATATTAAATTTATTGGTTCCATCTGTCATACAAATATTAACTAACAGGGATTTGTTTGGAACTCGAATCAGATCAGGGTTAACAGTTTGGTACTTTTTTGTGAAATTTAATACAGATTTTAATCGTTTGAGATATATCTGTGTCACACAAAAATTCGCCATAATGAAGTATTTCAAACATGACGGTTGTTCAAGAGCGATAGAAGAAATTGGTACATTTTCTTCAAATGGTACTTTTTTATATTTTGAATTATTTAACATATCGTCATAAAAGTAAGCTGGTAATACTTCTTAGTGACGTAAGAATAAAGGATATGGTGCTAAAGGTATTCAGGTGCAGTAAAGTGAGAACAAATAGTACTTTTTCGTTCCTCTAATTGACCTAGAAACATGAAATCAAGCTTAAATGGTACGGAGTGAGTTAGAATCCATGGGATACCCTTTATGGTACTTTTTCTTTATTCTAATGGTACTTTTTGAAAAATTTATAATAATGAAACTATAATCATGAAGTTAGGCACACGTGCTCCTGAATAAGTTAGAATCCACATAAATGGGACTTATAGGTACTTTTTTTTCCTAATAAAAGTACTTTTAAAACATTTTATAATAATGGTCCCAGAAACATGAAAATAAGCGTATATGATTGTGAATGAATAATAATAATCCAAGGGGGGTGATTTGAAGTACTTCATTATTCGAATGGTATTTTCTTAATATTTTAAGAATTAGATTCCACAAAGGGGGACTTGTTTTTTATACCCTTCACCTTCGTGAGAATGGTATATATAAGTTTGTCATTCCGTTTGTAATTTCCACAATATAATTTTCCGACCCTTTAAAGTATATATATTCTGGATCCTAACAGATAGCGGAGTCGATTAAGCCATGTCCGTCCGTCTGTCTGTCTGTTGAAATCAATTTTCTGAAGACCCCAGATATCTTCGGGATCCAAATCTTCAATAATTCTGTCAGACATGCTTTCGAGAAGTTTCCTATTTAAAATCTCGATTACTAAGTCATAAATATAGACAATATGGATATCTAATGATAGATATTTCAAAGTCCATTGCAACGTTGTATATAAGGCTATAGTAAGTTGGACCTACAATGGGTCAAAATCGAGAAAAATATTTTTTTAACCTTTTTCACAAAAAACCTTTTTTGTCATTTATTAATAAGTTAAAAAAAAAATTTAAATTAAAAAAAAAAAATTTTAAAAAATTGGAAAAAACTTAAAAAGCAAAAAATTAAAAAATAATTTTTTTTAAATTTTATTTTTAAATATAATTTGGTGAAGGGTATATAAGATTCGGCACAGCCGAATATAGCTCTCTTACTTGTTTACTTTTCGATTTTTATATTACTCACAATGAATCATAATAAACATGAAATTGTTAACATGTTATCCTGAATGAGTGAGAATTTACAAAAGGGAGATTTAATAGTACTTTTACGGTCGGTACCTGTAGAATTTTCTTTAATAATGCTTCTGCGAGCACAATCTTACACCCCGTCTACAACTGGCATGAAATGCTGTTAAAACATGATGTTAAGACTTCATGTCAAATTTTTAATATGTTGCAGTATAGTACTCATGTTAATGTTAAGATATTTCATTATTTTTTGACAGTCAGCGAAGGAAATTCTAAAAAATCGTGTGTATGTTTTATTTTTTGTGATTTTAGTGTATTGTTGTAAATGAAAAAAGCCACAAAATTACTGCTGCCAAGCTTAAACGACATTTCATGTTATAAAAGAGTTGTTAAAACACATGGTTTAACAACCATGTTAAAACATGAGAAAAACGCTATCATGATGGGTCTATACCTACCACTAACATCATGTTAGTGTTAATGTTAAGTATTTCATGCCAGTTGTGGACGGGGTGTTAAGCACACATGATGTGAATATGCAAAAATGAGCACTAAATTATATTTGTCACTGGTACCATTTGGATTTTTCTATAATGACGAACCGAGAATTACGAAATTGATTGCGTAAAGTGGGAACTTTTGGTACTTTTTGAATTTTCTATATTTATGAACCTACAAACATGAAATAAGGTACTTATGAAACTAAGAAAAAGTGGAACATACAAAAGGGAATTTTTTTCTAATAGTTCTTTTTTAATTCTGTATATTAACAAACTCATTTGTCCATTTGGATCACTTATAGACACTTATATGTTTCAGTTAATTTTCATTTGAAAAATTGATTTTTGCCTTTAAATATAATTGATCACAGTTTATAGTTCATTCCCAATTTGGACCACTATTTACCAACATGTAGCCAAGTTTATGTTTTACTTAATAAATTATCAAATACGAAATCGATTTTGGATTGAAAATTAAGTGATCACAAATGATCATTCTTCTTTGAGATCGTAAAATTCTTAACACACGTTTTTCATTATTTTTGTTTATTAAGTTATCTTTGTAAAGCATGTCAGTTATTATGTTTAATGTCAATTATGTTCATTTGTTGTTAATCTGATAAAATGGGTGACCAGAAAAAAGTGCGTACTAAAATTATTAAATATTTTCAACAAAATCCAACTTGGTCCTACAAAAAGTTGGCCAAACAATCAAAGGTCTGCTATCAAACTGTTTTCAATGTTATTAAACAGTACCGGGAGAACTTGTCCGTTGATAGAAAACCTGGTTCAGCTAGAAGGAATGGTCCACAAGATTTTTCTAAAGCCAAAGAATAGAAAGCTTTTTCAAAAGTGCTCCCAACACCTACGGTAGGAAAGCAGCCCGGTTAGCTCAGTGCTCGGACTATTTGGTACGAAAAGTTAAAGCCAATGAATGTTTAAAAGCATTCATGGCTCAAAAAGTTCCTGACAGGAACTCTGCTAAAAATTTAGAGGCCAAAGACAGAGCACCGAAATTGAAGTAAAATTTTGTACAAAAAATATATCTGCTGTATAATGTATGACGAAATGAACGTATGGAAAATTTTTCACAGCTTCTGGTTAAATTGTTTTATGTTGCAGATGCCTGAGGGAATGTTGAAGAAAAGTTTAGGACCCAAAAGCAGACAAAATTTCCCAAAAAGTTCTTGGTATGGCAAGCAATATGCAGTTGAGGCAAAAAAGCCAAACATTTGTTTTTAAGTTCTCTATATATACCGAAATTTACATCAAGGAATGTTTACAAAAAAGGTGTTTCCATTCATAAGACTTCTTAATATGTCCACTTAATTTTGAGCTGATTTGGCATCTGTCACTATGATAAGAGAACAATCTTGAGTGGTACAAGAACAATAATGTGGTATTTGTACCAAGAAAGGCAATTCCTCCAAACTGCCTGGAGCTGAGTCCAGTGGAGAGATATTGGGCTATTGTTAAACAAGAATTGAAGAGCACAAAAAAGGTGTCCAAAAGTGTGGTAGATTTTAAACGCAGATGGACAACCTGTTCAAACAAAGAGACATAAAGAAGTATAAAAACCATAATGGAAGGGTTTTCGAAAAAGGTTCAAAATTTCATCATTTGTGATTAGAACTATAAAAGTATCAATAAAAAATCAAATAAAAAAAGATTAAAAACTGTAAGTTTAGTGGTTTCATTTTTATTAATATATATGTATGTTACAAATTTTTCGATCTCAATTCTTAATACACCCGTTTATGTTTCATTTAATTTTCATATCGAGATTCGATTTTTGGTTGAATATATAAGTGATTACACATTATAGTCCTTTTTCTAATTTGACCACTATTTATCGACCTATACCAAGGTTTGTCTTTTAGTTCATTTTTGATTTCACTACAATTGAGCGGTGAAACGAGCCGGGTTAGCTAGTTGATACTAAAATTCATTCAACTTATGAATGTTTAATTTTTTTTTGGTGAAAAAAATGTTGGTGGAAAAAATCGAATTGAAAAATATTTTTCCCAAAATAGACCTATTGTCGTTCCGAATTTCCAAGGTGTTATATACATTGAAAAGAACTTTGAAATAACTTCCATTTGATTTTTTATAAAATTTGCTTAAATCACAATTTTTTTTTATTTCTTTTACAGTTTTCCTCACAACACACCAAAAATCATCCAAATGTCTAACCAACAAAGCTGAAAAAGATAGAAACTAATTTAAACCACATTAAAATAATTACACTAGCCCACACACACTTTTATCCAATATCAAATCAAATAAGCGCAGAGGAAATACATGAAAAGAGAAAATATGGCTTCAAATACAGATTCAGATACACAAGTCAACATAGATGATCTACCCGTAACATTTAAGGTACGTAAGTAGTAAATACAATATATTTTCTATGTATAATTATTGAAATATGTATAAAATTATTGTCATATGTGCTCCAATTTGAAAGAAATAATTAAGTTTAGCTGTGGTCACGCTAACTGAACTTATTTATTACATATTTGGTTGGTAAATAAAAATTAAACACACACACACTTTTTTCATATCCGGTTAAACAGTTAAAATAAACTAAAGCGGATGTTTATGAAAAATATGGTTAAAATGTTAATAATGTAAACACTTTGATAGTTTTGTGATAAAATTGTTATCAAAACTCCATTATATAGAAACATACTTATTATTAAAATTTCACAGTTGATGATTTTTCAAAATAACTTTTAACAATTAACCAATTATTTGCCATGATTTTCAGGTCAAATACATTGGCTCCGAAGTGGCTCGTGGCCTATGGGGCATTAAATATACCCGCCGTCCCGTTGACATAATGGTGAGTGCTGCCAAAAATCTGCCGCCCAACAAAACTCTGCCCCACTGTGAACTGAAAGTGTCTACGGAGGGTGTGAGCATAGAAATTCTACAACCCAAGGCCAGCATTAACAATTGGAGTTACCCCATCGATACCATATCCTATGGTGTGCAGGATCTAGTCTATACTCGTGTCTTTGCCATGATTGTGGTGAAAGATGAGTCCAGTGTTCATCCCTTCGAGGTGCATGCCTTTGTATGTGACAGTCGAGCCATGGCCAGAAAACTGACTTATGCCTTGGCCGCTGCCTTCCAAGACTATTCGCGCAAGGTTAAAGAGCATGGCAGTGATGAGAGTAGTGACAAAATCACACCCACCCGTCAAAAGTTTGCTATAGATCTAAGATCCCCCGAAGAATTGGCCGAGGATGATGAAACGGAAGCTTAATTAACTTTAAATTTTGTAGTTTTAACTTACATTTTTGTTTTTCTGTTTTTTTTCTTATTTTGTATTAAATCTTAAAAGTATTTAAGTCTTGTGATGATTTTATTGTAAATTTGTATTTATTGTATTGAAACTTTTAACGTATTTGTTTTTTTTGTTTACTTAATTTTATTTAATTTTTAAAAAAGGAGGATGTTATACAAAAAAATACTATAGTTTGTTCCAAGTGCTACTTAAAATCTTTGTAATATATTGTTACAATAGTATTTTGTTATTTTTATGTAAAATGTAAATGTAATTTGTGATCCTCATACAGCTAATAATCCAAAGTTTTAATAAATACAAATATTTTGATGGTAAATAACTAATTAATTTTGAGTTTGAATTTCGACTATAATTTTTAAATTTTCCAAAAGTAGGCAACAAATAGATTTACCCTGCAAGAAATAACCCAGCAGTTAAGCATGTAGTCAATGTATCTCTTATAGACAGTAATCGTCACAAATGTCTTATCACTTGGCTGACTCCAATTTATATATTTTGATCATTTGACCCGTATGTGCTCTTTGTAGTGCAGAGATAAGACAATTGATTACTTTATACATCCCAGGTAATCTAAGTGTCACTTAAGTGTCTCTAGGTAATCTGGAGTGTAGTCACTTTAAACGTGTTGTGTGATAATTCGTTCAAACTGGTTTTATACAAATTGTATTGATATAATTCTCATACAGTTAATTTTAATTTTTGCTTAAGTGTACTGATATGTAACATAGCATGAAGTCAATGTGCACTTTAGTGTCTCTTAGTAACCTATAATGAAGTAACTTTAAACGTTTATTTTGTATTGCAATTTAGAAAGTAGTTATTTTACCCACCAGCAGCAATCCATTGGAGAGTTGTCGAACAAAGGTTTGTTTACAAGCTATCGCTTATTGGACTGACTATGATATGTCTTTTAGCTGACTATTTGAGGTCAATTAGCACTCTTAAATGTTAAAATAACTAGTTATGCTGTCGCTATTTAACCAGTATGCGAATCCAATGCGTTGACTACTTAGGACCAGCTATTAGACAGTCTCATTGAAGTCAAAAGGGTCAATTGACCCCCTGCTTAGGACATGCCTGTGTTAAAATAACTAGCCACGTAGCTATTGAAGTAACTAGTTCCCACCCTAAATGATGGGTAAAATCACTAGTTCGGGACTGTCTCCTAGAACTGCTGGGAAATGACTGATGGAAACTAATACACTAGCAATTTATTTACTAAAACATGGATAGCACGGCAGCGTTGCATGAATGATGTTCACAAGTTGGAAAGAGAAAACAAAAATTGGAAAGAACAAGTCACACGTACACGAATGTTTACATCAGATTTTTCACAATGCCCTTAATAAAATGATGGGAACTACTGATGTTTAAGCCCATCAGCACTACCCATCAGATAATGCATTAAACGACTGTCACTGTTCTTGAAGGGTATCTATTGTTCTACTCTCCCCGGGGTCAAACGCTGGGTTTAAAATAGGAACAACTTGAGCCGCGATCCATGCAGTCGTTATGTATCCAAGCAATGGTTTAATAAGATCGACACAAATTCCTATGCGACACTGTCAATCCTTCTCAACACAAAGGATTGACATTGTGGATTAACACATAATCAACAAAGCCTTTCTTATAAGCAAAAGTCACATGTTTAAACGTCTACAAATGTGTCAATACTGTGTTTTTAGGTAAAATTAGGTATTTTAGAAAATTCTTTGCAATTAATTTTCAACTCAAGAACTAAAAAAATAAATAAAAAACTAATACAGGCAAATCCCGGTATAACGAATCTCACTTTAACGATAATCCGATATAACGTACAACCCCATTTTTAACATTAACTACCTTATATAACGAAAATTTCAACAATTTTGTACTCGATTTAACGAATATTGAGAAAAACAAGTAAGAGAGCTATATTCGGCAGTGCCGAATCTTATATACCTTTCAGCAAATTATAACATACGCTCAAGCCATCCTTAATTACCACCAAGAGGAAGATGATTTTTTATCAAAAATAATCATGAGTGATGAGGCCCATTTCCATTTTAGCGGGTACGTAAATAAGCAAAATTTACGATTCTGGGGCACTGAAAATCCGCGTGTAACCCACGAAGAGCTATTACACCCGCTCAAAGTCACTGTATGGTGTGCTGTTTTCGCTGGAGGAGTCATCGGACATTTTTTCTTCGAAGACGTCGCGGGCCAAACGGTTACTGTGAATGGTGGGCGCTACAGAGCAATGATCAACGAGTTCTTTTTGCCGCAACTTGATGAATTGGGATTGGAAAACATGTGGTTCAAACAGGACGGTGCAACGGCACACACTGCACGTGCCACAACCGATATGCTGAAGGATGCATTTCCCGGGCGCCTAATCTCCCGTTTTGGCGATTTGCACTGGCCAGCAAGATCGCCTGATTTGACCGCTCCAGACTTCTTTTTGTGGGGCTTTTTGAAGTCGCGGGTTAATGTCAACAAGCCTCAGACTCTTGCAGCTCTTAAATACAATATCCGTCAAGAATGTGAGGACCTATCGCCGGAAGTTTTGGCCAAAGTGATGGAAAATGCCATAAAAAGGGCTCAAATGATAATCAACTGTGGCGGCGCCCATTTACATGACATCATATTCTCGACTGGATGTAAAAAAAATTAAAAGACCAAATAAAAATAATCCACAAGAAGAATCAAAGTTTTTAATTTTTTTTTTTTAATTACAGCCAAAAAACATCGGAAGTTTACTTTTGCGCCACATTGTACTTTGAAAAAAACTTAATAAAATTTTAAAAAAATTTTTTTTTTTAAGTTTTTTTCAATTTTTTAAAAAAAATGTTTAATTTAAAAATTTATTTGTTTTAATTTATTACAAAAAAGGTGAAAAAAAATTCGGATAAAAAATATTTTTCGCGATTTTGACCCATTGTAGGTCCAACTTATATATATCGTTGCAATGGACTTTGAAATATCTATCATTAGATATCCATATTGTCTATATTTATGATTTAGTAATCGAGATATAGATCAAAAATAGGCAAAAAATAGAGGTTGTCTCGGATTTTTGCTCATATCTCCGTTATTTATGGACGGATTTTGCTGGTTTTTAATAGGAAACTTCTCGAAAGCATGACTGACAGACCCCGAAGATATCTGGGGTCTTCAGAAAATTGATTTTTAACATTGACAATTATATCAATCTATCAAGAATGGCGGATTTTAGTAGTTGATTACTCGACCAGAGGTAAAAACACATAAAGCAAAAATGCTTTATAATGGTGGATTTTACGCAAGTGATATCAGTATTCAAAAAAAAAAAAAAAAAATACGGTGTAAAACTTCTTAAAGAATCAAACTCCTGATGTTATTCTCAATGCGAATAAAACTGATATCTATTGGCAAATGATACTAGATAATACGTTTGTTCACGCTAGAGAAACTAGTGCTCCTGGAAGAAAGCTATTGAAGGATAGACTAAAAATTTTGGTTTGCTCTTATGAATGTGGAACAAAAAATATTTGAAAGACAAAAAAACGACACTTGTTTCGTAACAAAGTATAATTATTGAAATAAAGTATATTTTTAATAACAGAATCATTTTTATATTTATTAATTATTATTAATCCTTGGTAATGCCTCAAGTCAACATACCGAAAAACCATTAATACCGGGATAAAAACTCTATTTTTTAAATACCCATTTAAATTAACAAATATCCGTTTACTTATGTCACAAACCACTAATACATGTCTCAGCTAAAACATAAACACTTAGAACTTACTATCTGGTAATGCCCTGTTTATCCATCAACCATTATGTGTCTTCACTTAGAACTTACTATCTGGCAATGCCCTGTTTATCCATCAACCATTGTGTGTCTTCGCTAACATGACACAACAAAACAACAACTTTGTGGCATCACTGTGTGAGCAGACGCGGCTTACATGAGCAAAACCATTTTTTTTATATTAAGTTTTTCGCTACGAAAAATGGGGGGTCTTCAAACCAATCAGTCCCATAAGAAATACATTGTGTGTGTGTATTTACTGTGTTTGACGTGTTTGACGTGAGCAATGAGCCGGAGTATAAAGTTAAACAATCTGGTAGCACTTTATTATCTCAAAGAAAATTTAAATTTGACACTTCTACACATAAAATGTAAACAATAAAAAATGTCCGGTAATAAAAACAAATAAACAGTTAGTTTCGTTTTTTTTTTTACAAAAGTGCATTTTTGTTTGTAATAATAATGGCGGAGTAAATTGCTGATAATGAATTTTATCGCGAGGATTTTAGCACAAAATATACTCTGTGATTTTAGTGCCGAATCTGATTGGAAAATACTAAATGCCCAATTGTGAGAATTGTTCCAGAAATTGGGGACGCAATTTCCATCAAAATGAATTGTATCAATGTAACTGGAGAATTTAAGAGGAACTGCTAGATGTTTCTATTACCAGGCGGAGCTAAAATCTTTAGATAGAGTTAAAACAAAGGAATTGAATGCTTTGCCCATGGATGAAGATTTATTATCTTTGGCCAATCAATAAAAAAACTGCATTGGTTGACCAGATTTTATGACCTGAGACGTTTTGTGGTCTTAAATCCTCGCAGTGAACAAAATAATTTCATTACCAAGCGATCGGAATTTAGTTTTTACGTTAGTGCCCTTTCGGTAGTGGGTGCCGAAGTTTGTGCCGCTGTACCCATGTTTTTGCATATCTATGATCAGAAATGGAATTTCTTTGATTTGGTTGTAATGGAGCAGCCTCCCCAAGATTATTGCTATTTGTCGGGTTAACTGAACATATCTAAAGAAATGTTGCCCTGACATTGCAAACAACCGGCCTTGGAAGCTGTGCGCAATATTTATGCTATGGATACGGTGAAAAAACGTGTACCTATGTCATTTGACGTGACACCACTGGTGAACGAGGATCGTTCGGTTATAAGTTTGTTCTATTTTACGGCTTTGCTTCATGGCTATTTCCCAGACACACACACCAAAAAATTTGCCATATTCACCTGGGCCGAATTAACTGACAATATGGTCAAAGACTCTGCCATGCAGACACAATTTGTAGCCATTAAGGCGCCCGGAGGAGCCATACATTAAGTTGTATATGCCACTTCGTATTTGTCATCGTGTATTAAACATTCCCACAATTTAATAACGGCTAAAAATGTACTTGAATCATATGTGGTTCGCAACTTTACGGGCACCCTATCACCCTCAGACGTGGCAAATCCTTTGGAGCAATTGACCAAACCACATTTAGGCAAATTCCAGACATATCGCCAAATGAAACGCAGCAATGAGAGTGGCCAGCAGTCCTATGCATGAGCACGAGCTTAATCAAATGTTTTATTATTTGTTTCCTGACTTACATCCTGAAGTGGCCTTGTTCCCCTACGAAACAAGTAATTGGTTGAAGGTATTTATATTTGTTTATTATGTTGAGTAGATTTTGCTAATGATGATCGCATTAAATCAGCGGTAGCTGATTCATTGGTTCACCGTTTAAGTTGCTTACTGGCCACTTGTAGTGCTCATTTTGGCCACAAAAGCGTTCTGGCTCAATTGTGGACCACCTTTACGCGTGAATTACGTTTGCTTTGGGATTGTTGCATTACTTTTTGGAAATAATTCGGTATCTCGGGAACTATTGGATATACTGTTACGAAATGTCACATGGTTGGAGCTGAGGTGTTTTTGAGTTTATTTGCACTTATTCAGCTTCCTAGCGCTAATGCGGGGCAGTGTGTGGCCCCTCAAAGTTGGTCACCTCGGGTCTCAAAATTTAAAATATAAATAGTCCTTAAGAAGATCTACAAAATTTTGCTCGATCTTTTTATGGTTTTTTTAGAGATGACGAGCCTACCGATTGTCGAAATTTATTTTTAAAATATCTGCTATATCGGTCTAAGCTATATTCTAAATAAAATAGGAATAACTTGCTAACAGTTATATTGTCCCTATAAAAAGTTACATGTATCCAAAGTTGGAACATGTAAAAAGGGCCGTATTTTTTTCCTTTTTTTCCCAAAAAAGTCCCTATATTTTTCTTTTGTAGAAAAAATTTTTCTTCGGGACTCTACACAAGTTTTATATGATCCAGAAAGAGAACTTAATGCTAAAGCGTGTAAAGTAAAATTTGGCTCACTAAAGCGGACACAACACCCCTCAGGCCTATCCAAACTTGGTCAATTTTAACAAATAATTTTAGGTTTAAGTAAAAAATTCTAAAAAGGCAAAGCACCGATCCAAGATAATGTTCCATATTTGTATAACTCTATATGATACTTAAACACTTACAAAGTTTTTTTACTATCATACGGTAAATAACATCACAGTAGGCACTTTTCTAAAAAACTCAGTTTTTGGAACACATTTTTCCCGGTTTAGGAATTTCGGCATTTTAAAATAAAAAATGTCAAAAACTATAATACCGTTGATTTAAGTACATTTGGATCTCTATTAGTTTCAAATGTTGTAATGTCATCTTTAACCGTTAAAATTCTACATTAATTCAAATTTTATATATTTTTTTCATGGATAATCATGATATTATATTTTTTTAAGTTTTTAAAGTAAATGAGGTCTCAAAAATTTATAAAATTATTTAATTTTACTAATATATCAATCATCAAGTCCTAAGGTTTTCAACAATATCAAATACTTATATAAAAAGTCTTTATTTACTCTTTAGAAGTTCCACAAACCTTGCCCTCTTTGAAAAATGTGTACGGTTTTTCATATATTGCATGCTATTTATATTTTTTGGCGATTTTTTTAAACATTTTGAGACCCGAGGTGACCAACACTGTGCCGGTGTGTGTGTGTACTCATGTTGGAAGATGATAGTATAAAGTTCCCAGATCCAAAAATAAGTGTTGCCATGGGGTATCACAGTGATTAACAAAAGCCAGTAAAGAAAACCGAAAAAATGTAAGAATAACACAATTGAAAATTTAAATACTAGAGAAAACAAGTAAGAAAGTATGGTCGGTCCAGAGCGACCATATAATACCCTACACTAAGTATATGAGCAAAAAAAATTTTCTTTTAAAATTTCATTAATTTATATTCGTAAGTGATTTTCGGAAGTAGGCCTTATATGGGAGCTATGACTAATTATGGACCGATCAATATGAAATTATGTCGTGTGATTTACGTCTATATGAAAGTTATTAATGTTAAATTTTATGTGTATACCAACATTTTTCGGAGATTTATTCACGTTAAAATGATTTTCGGTAGAGGGTCTTATATGGCAGCTATGACTAATTATAGACCGATTATAATAAAATTTGGTGACATGAATTTCGTATATACAAAACTTATTTGGAGCAGAATTTGTGTAGATACCTGTATAAATTAAACATTTATGACGGATAAAGTCCAATTTCAGGGGAACATTGTATGGGGCCTAGGTGAAATAATAAACCGATTTCAGTCAGTTTCGGTAGGCTTCGTGCTTGGCCGAAAAATTACATGTACCAAAAATTGCGACCTGTACTTTGCGCACAAAGTTACATGGACAGCCAGCCAGACGGTCGGACGTGAAAGTGATTCTGAGTCGATCGGTATACTTTAAGGTAGGTGTTAGACTAATATTTTTGGTCGTTACAAACATCTGCACAAACGCAATATCGCCTCCCCACTATGGTAGTGTAGGGTATAATTAAAGCAAACCGTGGAAGCATTAACTTTTTTTATAAATCCATATAAATATATAAATGTCTTTGTAAGTTTGTTTGTTTGTTTATTTGTTGGTTTGTTTGAGCATCACGCCTAAACGGCTAAATCGATTTTATTGAAATTTGGAACGTATATAGATCCTTACTAGGAAGCGTCAATAGGCTCAAACTTTTTTGAATACTTTTACCAGAAAGGGATAAACAGGGGGAAAACTGGTAAAATTGGTACCTTTAGTTCGTAAACATTAATTACTAAACGGCTGAACCGATTTTTACTACGACAGGGGTAGCGAAGCGCACCAAGTCAAGGTAGTAATATATAAATGTACTGATAATTAACAAGGAAAACATTTCATTTGGGTCAGTGTAAAGTAAAAAATCATCAAAAATAGCTGATCAACTCCCAAACGAGTCGTTGTTGTTTTTTGGAAAACCAAAACACCATGAACGAAGCAGCCTTAGCTGGAATGATACTCGTATTGTTCCCGGCCAAAAGTCCAAATTCGAAAGTGATGAACTGTTCCGTCGTTTGAGCAGGAGAGTGAGATACGGTACACCGGATACCGTAAGCGATCATTGGAAGAACGGCAAATACGTTTTAAAAATGGCTGCCGAGTGGATCGCACTGAGATTTCATTTGTTGCATAGTTTTATATCGTTTGTGTCATAAATTGGTCTGGTTTTCCAGGTGGTTTATGTTTGCTGAACGGAGAATTAGTACTCTGTTCTCAAAAGGTTTTTAATATTTTAAATTAATGAGCTTGCCAACCTATAAATTAACATGTTAATATTTAATTTTACTATTTTTTACATTAATACCTAAAAAAGAGGGTCTTAATCGTATTTTATTTTTTTTTCTGATGGCCTTTATAGAATTTTTAAAATTTTCTGTAATATTTTTATAATAATGAACCTAGCAAAAATCAAGTAAAAGAGCTATATTCACCTGTGCCCAAACTTATATACCCTTCGCCAAAGTATGTATACTTAAAAATGAAGATTGAAAATATTTTCTGGTGAAAAAGATTTTTAGGTTGAAAAAAATCTCGGATTAAAAAATATTTTCACGAGTTTGACTCATTGACTTACTATGGCGTTACATATGTGAAATGTCTACCATTATATATCAATATTGTCTATATTAATGACTTAGTAATCCAGATATATATCAGCCAATTGTGTGCCGATTTTCTATATTTTAAATAGCAACCGAACCGGGACTATAGCGGCTATATTAGTGTACGAATCATGTATGTTATTTGAGGGCTTCGGAAAGTTGATTTCAACATATCGACTCCGCTATCTATAACGATCCAGAATATATTTGGTGTATGACTTAAAAATGCGGGATTTTAGCATTTACATATTTTGAAACATTTGCACAATATAAATTCATTAAAGTATTGGCCATTGTTAGTTATGACCTTTACCCATCTTTCTAGCAACATATGTATTTCGACCTAAAAGAACTGCTCATCTTTTGAGGCCAAGAACGAATCAAGAAAGCGCGTTCTGCATCAATTGAAACAAATAGTAGTCGGAAGGGGTAAGGTCTGAACTATAAGGCGGCTGAAGCCAAACTTCCCAACCACTTCTTTCAAAATAGTTTTTAACAGCTGTTGCAACATGTGGCCTAGAGTTGCCAAAATGGAATATTACGGTTTCATGTCTGGCCGCATATTCTGGGCGTTTTTCGGTCAATGCTCCTACAACCAAGACATTTACAGTGCCGGTCAAAATAATAGCACCACAGAACCTCGCCATAAAATTATAATTTGAATCTATTTATATCGAATTGAGTAAAATTAAAAAAGAAAAAAATTTTCTATTTTTTTAGTAACAAAAAAGTTGTGTATGTTAGCTCTTGTTTAAAAAATTATGATTTCTGAACATAAAAATTAGCTGAATTTGCGAAACCGATTATCGCTTTTAATCATAACACTCTTGGCCCACCGTTTCTAAAATCAGGTCTTTATGTTCTCTACGGTGGTCAAAAGTGACGTCTAGTGTTGCAGTTATTCGCTGGCCATTACGAGAACAAAATTTAAATTATTTAAATCCGGGAAAAGTTTCACCAGGATTTGCCTATGTAATATAGTTTAATTGGCCTATTTAGTCTTTTATATTACTTTGTTGAATAAATAAATAAATAACAATATAACATCCTGTATTAAGGGTAAAATTTCCAAAGCCGCATTACCATTCTTCAACACTCAAGTACCAAAACACTTTTTGGTCAAATAATTAAACAAATTATATTGTTTTATATCAGACTTCCATAGAATGTCCTCTGAATCCAATTTCAACCAAAATATAAGATAAGATGAATAAAACACACAGATTTTAAAATTATAGTTCGATCGTGGTTTTCCTACTATAACATTCGAAGAATATATTGGATATGTGGAATAAATAGTTCAATCTTATATGATCAAATGCTTGATAAAATCATGCTCAGATATAAATCAAAGAAATTATGACCTTAAGAATGATCTGTGGAATGATAGATTGATATAAATTTGGGTTTCAAGCTAAAAGGTCAATGTCGTAGCACAGGATACGATATCCCAAACAGAATTTTATTAAAAATAGTTGGCTAAGAGTCACAAAAAGGGTAAAAGGAAACCAAAAACGTTTAAAAATGTATTTTGGAAAAAGAAAAAATATATTTGGCACACAAGTTCGATACAAAAATTCCAAAATTTTAGAATCTTTATGGGTAGGCGGTGGGCGGTCACTTTTTTGCCAAAAAATACGAAAACAAAATACAGCATCATTTTACTTTTAATAATAACGTGTTAAGAACATTACAAACTATAATAATTATTACTACATTTAATTTTGTCCCTGTTAATTTTTGCTTATTTTAATCGATTTCTATATTGGTGCTATTATTTTGACTGATGAATTTCTTAGCTATTTATATATTATGTAGTTTTTCTTTAAAATTTGCATCTCATTTTCGAAATCATTTTTAATGTTTGAAAGTTAATTGAATAGAGTATTACATTTAAATATTGACAGTTACATTACATTGCTTCATTTTGTTTTATTTTAAAATTTTCTTCCACAAAACTATTTTTTTAAACTAACACAAACTGGGAATATTTTTGGCTTGTCTGTAGAAACACCCAGAGTCTTTGGTAGAAATCAAACCCGCTTTTTAGAATTTAGTCATCTCAGAATTGTCTATTCTCAACCTACCTGCTTGCACCTGCTGCATCAAAATATTATTTTTATGTTTCGTAAATAAATTTAATGCACAAGAAATAATATATTTTTTTTAAACATACCATGAAGATTTCATTTATTTACATTGATCGTCCTTAATATGAATGTTAACCATTTCATATTTCACACATTCATACTTAAGCACGATTAAAGTTTATAAATCTTTTTACACTACACATTTCTGTTTCTTTTCCTCAAAATACACTTTAAACAAATGAACGTTTGTTTTTTTTTTTTTAATTTAAAATTTTTATTTAAATAAAATCGACATACAATTACAATTTAATTTTTATTTTTTATTTCGCAAAACAAATAACAAAACAAAAATTCGAAATAATTTAGCCATTCTACGAAATTCGAATAAAACAGCCTATAAAAAATCTAAATTAAATTCTACATACAAGAAACCACATCCTCGAATCCAGGATGTTTATCATTGTTTTTGTTTTTATTTTAATTTTAAAGAAAATAATCATAATTTATAAAGTTATAGATAGATTAAGGTAAAAAACGAATGATCTCATTTCTGGAAATCACCGTTGTTTCCTTTTTTTTAACATGCAAATTAAAGAAAGAGGAAAGAGTTAAAGAGAGAAAAGATGTAAGAGGATAGAGACGAATCGAAGAGTAAGGAGAAGAAGAATATTTAAAAAATCTAAAATAATAAGATTTTGGGCGGGTTAAATGGCTCAGATACGAAAACACAATCTCTATGTTAGAGAGATTGTTGAAGTAATAGAAGATTTAGCTTGAGTCAGCTTTGAAAAGGAAACGACGTTTACGGGGGTCTAGTTTGCGAGATCTATAGGAACGACTTGACTTTTCTTTAACATCATCGGAAACTTCGGTTTGTTCGCTGTTAACCACTTGTTCAACATCTTCAGTTTGGACGCCGGCATCTACCTTAACAGGTTGTACCATACGCTGGTAAATGGGCATAACAATTTCCTCTTCAGATTGGCTAGTTTCTTGTGCTTCTTCCTCTTGAGCTGGCGATTGTTCTTCTACTTTCTCCTCAGCGGCTTTATCTTCTTGTGGTCCACCGATAACATGTTCCAATTGCATGGGAGTTTCCATATCATTCTTAGGCATATGATCTAAACGTTCCTTAACCAATTCTACAATATCATCAATGCTCAAAGGTTTGTAACCGCCCATGACCATAGCGGGTGTTTCATCTTCTACCTTTTCCTCAGTGTTGGCAGTTATTTGGACGGGTTCTACTTCACTTTCTTGTGATTGCACTTGCTGCATGGGTACTTCTTCTTCAGAAGTAGTGACAACTTGGACAGGAATTTGATACATTTCAACGGGAGCTTCTTCGGATTTTTGAGACTCATCCATATTCTCAACGCTTTGAGTTTCCAATGATTTTAAGGCATTAAACTCATTGGCTTCGCTACTCTCTGCAGCCACTGTTTCAGTTTCCTGTTTAGGTTCTTCGACTTCATCAGCTTCTTGCACTTCTTCGGCATTGTTTTCTACAGAATCAGCTAGGGTTTCGTTAATTTCTGGTTGGTTTTCTTCGGCTTCATTGGTTTTTTCTTCCTCTTGGACCTCTTCTACCTTTTCGGCTTCTTCTTGGTTCACTTCATTGCTTTCTACCTTTTCAACTTCTTGCTCATCAGCAGCATTTTCTTGGGATTGCTCTTGTTCGGCTACTTCATCAATATGATGCTCCAAATGCATGCCAGGTGTCTCATTGGTGAAGTCGTTCTTTCTCAGAGTGTTGATAAAGTCAACAATTAATTGTTCAGCTTCTTGGGCCATAACGGGATCGACGGGTTTGAATCCACCAATTGATTGTTTGTTGACATCCATATCTTCATACATCTGTTGTACCATAGGATCTGGATGAGTCATCTCTTCGGTAGCTTGCATAGATTCTGGAGCTTCAGCTGGCTTTTCAGATTCCATTTCTTCAATTGTTTGAACGGGTGCTACATTGGCGCCTTCTTCAGAGTTTTCTTCAAAAATAGCAGGTTCATTTTCAGATTTTACCAATACAGATTCTTCGGAGGCAGGAACTTGTTCAGGAACTACATTTACTTCAGCTTCTTCAACAGGCTTAGCTTCTTCTACAACTTGAGATTCTTCAACGCTTTGAGCGTCTTCCATGGGAGCAACAACTTCGATTGGCTTAGGTTCTTCGACAACTAAAGATTCTTCAGCGGCGATTGGTTCCTCAGCTTCTTGAGTTTGTACGGCAGGAATTGGCTCATTATCTTGAGATTCTTCAAGGCTTTGTGCTTCTTCAGCATTTTGAGTTTCTTCAACAGTTTGAACTTCTTCAGCAACTGGAACTTCTTCTACTTTTTGTGTTTCTTCGACAGATTGAGCTTCTTCAGCTACTTGAGATTCTTCAACAGCTTCGATTTCTTCAGGTAAGGGTACTTCGTCAGCTGCTTGGACTACTTCAGCTACTGGAAGTTCTGCTACAACTTGAATTTCTTCAGAGTTATGGGTTTCTTCAGCAGAGGTTCTCAGACTTTGATGTACTTCAGGTGTTTCTTCTTCGGCAGTTTGGGTTTCTTCAGCAGCTTGTGTTTCTTCAGGACTTTGACTTTCTTCAGCAGTTTGGGTTTCTTGAGCAGTTTGGGTTCCTTCAGCAGCTTGAGTTTCTTCAGCAGCTTGAGTTTCTTGAGAAGCTTGAGTTTCTTCAGGAGCTTGAGTTTCTTCAGGAACTTGAGATTCTTCAACAATTTGGGCTTCATCAACAACTTGGGGTTCTTCAGCAGCTTGAGTTTCTTCAGAAGTTTGGGTTTCTTCAGCAGCTTGAGTTTCTTCTACAATTTGAGTTTCATCAGCAGCTTCTACAGTTTGTACTTCTTCAGCAGTTTGAGGTTCTTCGGCAGCATGTACTTCTTCGACAGTTTGTGTTTCTTCGACAGCTGGTACTTCTTCGACAGCTTGTGTTTCTTCAGGAGTTTCTTCGGAAGCTTTAGTTTCCTCAGCGCTTTGAACTTCTTCGACAGCAGGAGTTTCTTCAGCAACTTGTGTTTCTGCGGCAACTTCTTCAGCAACTTGAGATTCTTCAGCATTTTGAGTATCTTCAGCAGATGTTCTCAGACTTTGATGAACTTCTGGTGTTTCTTCGGCAGCTTGAGTTTCTTGAGCAGTTTCAGTCTCTTCAGCAGCTTGAGTTTCCTCAGCAGTTTGGGTTTCTTCAGCAGCGGCTGTTTCATCGGCTGTTTGGGTTTCTTCAGGCATTTCAATTTCTACGGCAGTTTGGACTTCTTCGGCCACTTCAGTTTCTTCAGCATTTTGTGCTTCTTCAATAACTTCCGATTTTTCCTCATCTTCAGCTTCCTGTACACTTACAGCAGGCATAATTACTTCGTTCTTGGTCTCTTCTTCCTCAGCAATTGGAGTTTCAACAACTTCGGAAATAACAGCAGGAATTTCCTCAAAAGCTTCTAAAACTTGTACAGGTTCTTCAATTTTCTCGGGCTCTGCAGCAATGTGGGTGATTTCGTTTTCATTTGCATTGACTTCTTGTGGTTTCACAAAGACATGATTAGTTTCGGAGGCTTCGATTTCACTGTCGGCCACTTGAGTTTCAGTATTGGCGTTTGACATGACAGATTCCATGGGAGAAAAGTTCTGCTGTTCGACTTCAGTTTCAATTTTTACCTCTTCTTCTTGAGCTTCCACTGGTTTTTTGTTGAACATGGTGGGACGTTTTCTGTTTTGGTTAAACAATTCAGTTCTGGTTCCAATTGCACTTTCGGGTTTAGAGCTTTGGATTTTATTTTTAAGAGTATTGGACATAGTAGGCATAACAGGGCGTCTAGAGAATTTCTGTACGGTGGGTTTGATTTCTTCCTCTTCTACAGGTTTGACATCCTCTGAAACTTCGACAACTGGAGTTTGGGGCATTTCTGGTTGAGCCTGAGCTTGAGGCATTTTGCGCAAAGGATAAGTGTTGGCGGGTTTCTTTTGGGTAGCAAATGATACTGTAGGCTTTCTGCGAAGAGGTTTTTGTACTTTCACGGGTTTGGATTGACCAATTGGTTTGACAACGACCTTTTCTTCCTCTTCCTGCACAACAGCTGCTTCGGATTCCTCCACAATGGTTTCATTGCTCTCAGCAGTCTCGCTAGCTGCTTCATTGTTAGTTTCCTTATCGGCAGCAGGTTCCACCATACCAAAGTTACGATTCAATTCGTAATATTGATAGGATTCTTCACAAGTGATAGCCATATCATCAGGACGCATGCAAGTAAACGAATCCTAAGATTTGGGAAGTAGAAATTGAAATAGAATAGAAAGTATAAATTGTTTTATAAAAAAGCTAGAGCGTTAATTTACCTGACTGAAAATAGTTTCTTCGGGACAAATGAAACTCCAACGGAAAGTATTCTCCTTACCATCGGCATAAGTAACTGGCAAGCATACATGGAAGATTTGACAATCATTATCCACATCAGCATAGTAACCATAAGTCTTATTTTCACAAGAAAATCCATCAGTTATATCAGCTCTAATGGATGTGGCATTGCTTGGCAAAGTTAATGTGGACATGATCATCATTTCACTGGGATCGGCGGCTGGCTCGGCGGCCGCCTCAGCCATAGCTGCAGCATCATCTCTTTGCTGCACAATGGGCATATTGCGCTGCAAATAAAGAAAATCAAAGAGACATATTTTATTACAAATATTTGAAGGGCAAATGTAAGGGGATGTACATACATATGTGAATCAGTTTAAATATTTAAAGAATGGCCTAGTGAAGATGATTTGCGTCAAATGCATTAGCAATAATGTATTAGCTTGTATTACTCTGTCACAATGAAATAAGCAAAATCAATAACATGATTTGAATTTGAAATTAAACCTTATCGAGTGTTTCTATCTGCCTAATACTCGCCGATTTCAACAATTAAACATTATGTACTTTAGCTAACAAATAAATAAGTTAGTAAGTAAATGCAAGTGCACGTGACTTTCTGACACTGTCTAATGATTAGCGCACTAATACCTACAATTATACACAAGAGCCAGGCCACCACACCAACCACTACTACCACCACAATCCCCAGCCACAACTTTACTAATGTTTTGAAAATTTCACTTCTGTTCTAGTTTTCCTTGAAGAGGTGTAAAGTGAAATTTTTATTTTTTTTTTTTTTCAAATCGAACGAACGCAAATCGTTTTGTTTATTTTATTTAACAATAGTTTAATTATTACTCTAAGGTTTTGTTGTTGTACTCGTACAATTTGTTATAAACTTAAGCAAATTAACAAAATTATGTGGAAAAAAGCAAAACCAAATTCTGCTGGGGTTTTTTAAAAATATTTTTTGGTTATTGTATTGATTTTTGTTTGTTTTAATTCATTTAATAATTTGTAAGCCCAGAGTATCGAAGACATGTGCCATGATGAATGAATTGTGTGTGTGTTCAAATTATGCGCCACTTTGTTGCACCTGCGCAGCGACTTTTTTCCTTTAAAATACTTGAACATATTCATTTTTGGTGGCGGTGGGGTAATAAAATTTTAACATTTTTGGTTTAAAGAAAAAAAAAAAAAATATTATCACATATTATTTTGTAAATATAAATAAATAAATTAAAAAAAAAAAAATCATATTTTCCTTGTTTATTTGTTGCATTTTAATGAGACCTTTCTTTCTTTATTTTTTCGATTTTTAATTAAAGAAATTGTTAAATAATTTTGAAAGTACGAGTATGTGCTTATTTTTTCTTTTCGATTATTTTGGGTATTTGTATGATTAACAGTTTGTGCATATTGTTTTTTATAATCACTACGAGTTGAGCATATTTTAATTAATACTCCCAACATTTCAATTGTTTTCATTGGTATAGCAATTTTTCTTGCATAATATTTATATTTTTTAGTATTTTATGTTAAAGGGAAAAGTTTCAAACTTCAAAGAAATTTCTTATAAAACGCGTTTATTGTTGTTAGACATAAATCACATAAATAGATGAAAAGTTTAGTTTGGTGATATCTTTGTTTAAGGGAGTGCTAAACGCACGTTTACAGCTCGGGCTTTTCTTTATTCAAAAAAAATTCTATGAGTATTTTATACAGATTTTACTTATTTGGAAATTTAGCTATCAATAGACAGAAGGGCGTCGTGTTGTGCCACTAAATTATGGTACTTAAATTTTATTAATATAAAACTGGAGTATTGTTTGTTTCCTTGGGAAAGAGCTTAGTAAAGTTAACTAAATAAAGAGCTTGGTTGTCTCGTTTATCTAACAAACCGTTAAAATCTTAGATATTATAAATATTAAGTTTAAGCCTCAAATATTGAAATGAATATATGTATAAGATTGCTAGAGTGCTAACTATTATAATAAAATAGTTAGTGCTTTAAACAGTTTCAGTTGTGATCAACAAGTTTTATTTAGTTAGATCTTATCATACGAACACCATTTCTAATATAAATAATTAGATTTATTCGGTTCTGTTTAAAAGTTCTTAGGATAATCAATAATAGGCTGTTTAATACCTAAAAATTTTTACGAATTGTTACAAATTATTACTGGAAAAGCGTTCATGTACTCGAAAAACTTGCAAGAAAAATTAAAAAGAAGAGCGTAAGAATTTGAGAGGGAACATTTTTACTAGTAAGTCATTTTTTCTACTTGTAACCATAGAGAAACATAGATCGGAAACTAGAAAAAAAAACTCAAACAAAAAGATTACTCAAAATAATCACACATACGAGTGTTGTTTTTTATTTTCACATAGTTTTTTCTACTAGTTAATACATTCTTACCACTTAGGTTTCTGACAACTGAGTTAGGTCTTTGACAAGACAATTATCCAATAAGAAATGTGTCAGCGGTTTTGTCCTTATGTCAGTTTTCCGGTGTGTACTTTTAAATAAAAACAATTCGGAAGTCAATCACCTTAATCGCGGTTGGCGTAGGCGTTTAACACCATCAACAGTTTCGTACTAGATTAAAGAAACAGGTTGCATTTTATCTTAAATCTTAAACGAAACTGTCGAATATTTTAAATGTAATATAAAATTTAAGTAGCTTTAACTATTTTGGAAACTTTACCAAAATGTATTAAAATGTAATCGTTAGAGAAATTACGAACGTACCACCTTTCGCAAAAGGACAATAGTTCTTCAGCCTTGATCTGTTGGATAATTGCTGCTAATGCACTTTATTTCTCATAACCACACTTACTGATTAACATTGGATATTCAATAAGAAGCATCTGTAGAATAGATAAATATGCCGATAGACCGTTACCTTAATAAAGAAATACCCCAACTCGTGTTTATTAAGTCTTGATTTTTTGGCTAAATATGATATATGAGCGAGCGGACCATTTATCGAAATAAACGAATATCTGGACTTACAAAAAACACGAGTTAGGGCCTTTCTATATTAAGGTAATGATATGTAATTTAAAATCCTATGTAAAAGAAATGTCCCATACATACATATTTTAATTATTTTTTAACGTTTTTAAATTCCCTTAATTTCTATACTACAGTCGAATATATTAATCAGATTAAAATAGAAAACTTTATTCCAATTATCTCTGTTTTTAACGAAATACATATTCTTCCAGAAGACCTCTTCTGTTTGTGGTGAATTGGCCAACGAATCGTATAACTTGTTACAGGGAAAATTGTATTTTTAGCCGTACTCATCGCTGGGGTAATACATTTTCAACAGAGCTATTCCTTTACACTTGCAAAGTTGAAATCATATGTTGATAAATACAACTCCCTCTATTTTCTACAGGAGTCCTTCTGTATATGGAATGCCTCAATCATTTCGCAATGTTCTTGGTTAACATAATCAATCAAACAATCGAATCAATTAGACAATAAACTATATTAGGTTGGCTACAGATTTGAAAATACTACATCAGACTTGAAGGTTATATACAACTTTCAGGCGTAACTCCAATGTTCGAGAATAAAGCCGAATTATACCGAACAGGAATTGAATCTCTTCACACCCAAATTACATCGAATTGTAAAGGTAAATGTAATTTACATCCGGCTGACCATTTAAAACTCAATCGCATTATATATCGATTCAGTGTGATTTAAAGCTTCTGGTCTTTTTCCTTTTGGGTTATCATTTATTTTCAAAATATTTCTGTTCAGGTAATGTACGCCGCGTTTTTGGTAATAAATAGTTGGTATGACTGCTCGAAACACAGAATTCATTTAGTAAATTAATGAATTCATAAGTGAATTAATGGATTTCTTATTTTTGAAAGGATGAGTTAATAAGGCGTATTAGTGGGATCAATAATCAATTGTACCGAGATGTTAGGAACAATTTTGATCAGGTGAAAGAAAATGTTTTGTAACAATATCTCATTTAAAGTTGCAGTAATATGGAGTATTACTTACTATGTATCGGACTTCAAATTGTTCTAACTGATATCAAAAACTGACTAAACGGGTTTAAATATTTTCCAAATATCCTTATTCAACAATCTATATATTTTGCGTGCAAATTCTCTGTCAATTCTCTGGTAGAAAAAGACAAATGAATACCTAATTGAAAATGAGATCTCCAAGCAATCGTTCCCAACACTTGTCACAATATTAACTTTTGGCATCGTCGTAAAGTCATGTTTTTGTTTTTCTTATTATTTTTAGAAACGCGTTATTTTTGTATTAAAGTAATACTTAATTTTGTAGTTATAGAAATATTAACAGGAGTTGAAATGATAACTGGTTGGTTTAAATGTAATCGAGTGCAGTGACTTGTGAAAATGGGACCTTCTATTTTCTATATTAAATTAAATTCAAAGACTTTTATGATCCTTATAATGAAAAAGTTGTTTAATATGCAACAATTAATGCAGCTTAATGAAAATACAACTCGAACTTTAAATTTAGCTAATAGATAACATATTCTACAAGTTTAATCTTAAACGTTTTCAGTATAAAAA
This sequence comes from Calliphora vomitoria, assembly GCA_942486065.2. Lineage (NCBI taxonomy): Eukaryota > Metazoa > Arthropoda > Insecta > Diptera > Calliphoridae > Calliphora > Calliphora vomitoria. The sequence goes on along the minus strand of OW818031.2, from coordinate 29,956,249 downwards.
TCTCCGGACATACTCAGGAGTAGTATCGAGTACCCAAACAAATGTATTGAGTATACTATTGAGTAGTCAAAGTACCGACATTTTACATCACTAAAACTTAATACAGGCAAATCCCGGTATAACGAACGATATGTTGTCAGGTCCATTCGTTAAATCGAAAAATTCGTTATATCGAGATTAATTTTTTGAATAAGTTTTAAGCGGTGTGACATTAGGAGACAAAATGTTTCCATATTTTGTAGTTTCTATTAATTGTTCTTCGGTAGGTTGACTTGAAGTATTACCAGTGATTAATAAAGCCCTCAGATTTCGGTTCTAAAAATTATAATTTACAACAACACTTTGTTACGACATTAGAGGCGTTTCTTTTCCTTTCAAAGAAGAAACGATTTAATCTGGTAGATATCAGTTTTATTCGCATTGAGAATAACATTAGTTAGAGTTACATTTAATCAACTGTAATTGTATGACGATTCTTTAAGAAGTCTTACACCGTATTTTTTTAATACAGATATCACTTGCATGAAATGTACCATTATAAATCCTTTTTGAATTTCTATGACTCTAGATATTAAAGCAATTATATTAACTGGAATGTGGTGTTACCACTGGTCGAGTAATCAACAATTAAAATCCTTTTCCATAAGAGAATACACATTATTCTTTAGAGGTCGATGATTATTTGAGCCATTTTGGATAGACTGATATAATTTTCAAGGTTAAACATTTTATTGTTCGTTTGATTTTTGTTCTATTTTTCTCAGCATTCGTTAAATCGAGTACAAAATTGTGGAAAAGTTCGTTATATAAGGTAGTTAATGTTAAAAATGTGGTTGTACGTTATATCGGATTTTCGTTAAAGTGAGATTCGTTATACCGGGATTTGCCTGTATTTAGATTGGCAAAGTTTTGTTGTCTATTAAAAAATTATATCAGTAGGTGCCTCAAACCGGCATTTGTACGTTCTCAATAAAATTTTTGCAAATTACCCAGCAGTTAAGCCAGTAGTTAGTGAATCCCTTATAACTAAACAGTATGATATGATAAATTTTGGTTGATTTGACAAGTATGTGCTCATTGTAGTACAGAGAGAAGACAATTGGTTACTTTATACATGCCAGGTAATCTAGCGTGAAGACAATTGTCACTTAAGTGTCTCTAAGTAATCTAGAGTGTGGCCACTTTAAACATTTTGTGAGTAATTCGTACAAACTGCTTTTATACAAATTGTCTTGATATAATTCTCATACAGTTAATTTTTATTATTCCCATATGGGATATCAGTATACTTAAGCATATGTAACATAGCGTGAAGTAAGTTGTCACTTTAGTGTCACTTAGTAATCTTAATCATGTTAAAATAACTAGTTATGTAGCTGATAAAGTTATCAGATAGGTAGCTAGTAAGGTAACTGATGCTATTTAACCAGTATGTAAATCCAATGGGTTGACTACTTTCATAGTAATCCAAAAGGGACCTGGACATGCACGTGTTAAAATAACTAGTCACGTAGCTAGTTATGTAACTAGTAGTCACCCTAAATAATGGGTAAAATCACTAGGGACTGTCTCCTAGAACTGCTGGATAATGCTTTATATAATAAATTGCCTTGACTTGTCTCCTGCAAGAAAATCATTACGAGTCCCGAACCAGCCTCTTTATGTTTCCAATACAGCGCTTTACGTCTAAAGCTCTTGTCATTCAATATGAAGGATGATATTCTCATTTATAAAAATTTATGGATATTAAATTTTTATGAATGAGAGAAAACTTAAAATTTTGATCATGTCTTTAGATTTATTTGCAGATAAATAATTGTGTAAGAATTTTATAACATTTTAAAATATTTCTATGAAAATATATAAATACTTAAGCATACATATTGTGTGCTTAGTCCTCCCTTTAATATTTCAAACTTCCGTCTTTAGTTCTACCACAACTAACTTGTGCATACATACATATGTACGTACTTGTTAGTTCCATTAAAATATTATTGATGTGTACATCTGTTCGGCTGTTTGGGCCTTCACCGCACTGCTGATAAACATTTTATAGGTCTATAAAATACATTGTTGGTATAAGTATAAATATTTATTTGTCCAGTCATTCATATTTCCATACGTTTATACGTATTACGTTTGTCTTGTCCACACTCTACACTGTCTGAGTGATTAGCAAAATTATTATAACACGTACATATGTATGAATGCCTGGCTGCAAGAACTTTTGCAATTGAATAATTTCGACACATACGCACTCGATTTCCAGTAGACATTTTAAACATTAAAGAAACCAAATAAAATTAAAAAAAAAAAATCGAAAAAATATAAAAAAGAAGTACATTTTTTTTAAAAAGAACTTTAATACTTTTTGTCTTGCACATTTAACTAGAAAAGAAAGAAATAATAAAAAAAAGAACCCAAATATATGGCCTTTTTTAATAGCGGGTCTGAGAAATCGTGTCTAGCATGTTTAATGCAACGCATGTATGTAAATGTAAACCAAGAATTGATATATGAGAACACTAAAACTGAGTTGAATGGGAGAGAAATTGTGGCTTGGAATATAATATAATGACACAAAGAATGACCAAATGTAAGGAAAGAACACCCGATGAGTTTTTTTTTTTTTTTGTTCTTCTCTTTTTCTGTTCAGTTTGTTCAAATGGACAAAAAATAAAATTTTTATTAAAATTACTTCCGTAATGTGCAAATGTTTATTTTTTATTTTTATTTTTTTGGTTTTGATCGAGGCAGAGGTAAAACGGATATGCATGTGTATTTCCTTTCGGTATATGGATATTTATACTGATACCAAAATAAGGAAAGGTCATAAAAAAACATTGTTGTCAATGGTTTCTAAAATTCCAAAAAGTCAAAAAAAAAAAATTAGGAGAAATTTTAAAATATGTTATTTATTTGCAAGCAGAGAAAAAATATAGTTGTATATACAGTGTACTATCTTATAAGCGGACACTTAAGGGGGTGACAAATTTGTCCGCTTATGATAGTAGTAGTAAATAATTCTAAATAATGACGTTTATGGGACATGTCCGCTTTAGAGTGTTGTCCGCAAAGAGAGAGAGTACAGTGTATATGATTGTAGTAATTAAGTATATGTTTGTGGCAACCATTTTTATGATGTAATACTTCATCATATTGTGATGTTCTCTGATTATGGTTATCATACTCTGAGAACAGCATATTATGATATATTTATTTACTGCAATCATATATATGATTGCTACAATCATGTGAATGATAACATAAACATATTATGGTTACAAATAATTACAGTGACCATAATATTCCTAAAAAACTTGTACAAATATTGAAATGTTTATGGTAAACATGTACAACTATATTTTTTCTATGGGTGTGGACTTGATTTAGTTCCTGATAGAGAAACAGGACCTAAAATTAATATTAAAATTTTTGTATGAAAATCACTCTGTTTTGAAATAATTTTTGAGTGTTTTTCATACAAAATAGTTTTCCACATAGAGAAAATAGACATAGAGCGGAAACTCTCCTGTCAAAGACCTAAGTCAATTGTCAAAAACATAAGTGGTGAGAATGTATTAGTAAAAAAAACTATGTGAAAACAAAAACAACACACGTATGTGCAACTTTTTTGTTTGAGTTTTTTTTCTCTACGTATATTTTCTCTATGGTTTTCCAGTTGTGTTTCCGAATCAGGATTCGAAAAAAATTATAACTTTTGGGAATATTATTAATGAATTTAGTAAAAAGTTTTTTTGGTTAGAATTTAAAAATTAAAAGCTAAAAAAAGGCTTAACGTGGCAGGGATGATTCATGACGCCCCATCTTTTTGTTTCTTTCATTCTTTGAGGTTCTCTTTGGGCTGACCATATTAAGACTTTTTCCCGCTATTATGGCTTAACAAACTGTCAAATATTATTACCAAATTAAGTATTAAACAATAAAAATTCAAGCTTTTGAAAATGTTACTACAATTTTGCTTTAATTAAAATAAAATAATATATTAATCATTGGAAATATTGAATGAAATAAAATGTTGGTTAAAACCAAGGCTGGAATTACACTGGAATTTAACTTGAATTCCAAAATAATGGTATATATTTGTAAATAAAAAATACTTTTTAAAATTTGATTTCGATTTTATGGGAAAACTAATTTTTAATATAAAATTTGAAAAACAATTTTTAATCTTGTAAGAAATTTTTTAAAAACCATAAATATTAAAGTTTTGGATATAAAATTTTTAAAAATTTTCCGAATATTTTTGGAATTTAATTAAATTTAATCAAAAAAATGTTTTTTTTTTTTAAATTTTACAAATTCTTATTAAAAGTAAATAAAATTGAATCAAAAAACACTACAGGCAAAAATAAATAAATTTTTTTTAAATTTAACAAATTTTCATTTCCGAGTTAGAAAGGAATTTTCAATAAAATTGAGTTTTGTTTTTAATTAAAAAAAAAGTTTTAAAATTCTTAAACACTTTAAGAAATTTCTTTCTAAGGATCCTGCTTACCTTCACACCCACTGGACCTGCTAAACAATATCCACTCAGGCATAGTAATAACACAGCAAATTTCCACATTTTTAAAATAGTTGTTGTTTGTTTTTGGGTTTAATTTTCTTTTAAAATTTATAAATAATTTAATTAAAATTGTTAAATACAGTTATGGCACTTTAGCACTTTAAGTTCTTAATGTTCTAGTTTATTGCTTCTTTTATTCTTTTTCTTAAATAAATTTGCAATAATTTCCTATTTTTATTGATTTCAATAGAATCCACAAATTTGTTTACAAATTCTTTTGCTTATTATTGCACTTTTATTTTAATAATAATATATTTTCTGTTATAGTTTATTTTTTTAAAAAAAGAAATCACTTTTTATATATCCATATATAATCCTTATTTGGTTTGGGGGTTTTATTTTATTATTTTTTATTTTTTGTTGAATTGGAATTGGTATGAAATTTATTTCTATGGGATCAGACCAAAGCTTGCACTCGCTACACCTGTATGTGAGGCTCCGTTGGCTGAGAAATACTAACTGCGATTGTTGAAGGCGTGTAAGTCCCAATTTATATTCTTTACTTTGATTTATTAAGAATTCAAAAGAAGAAGAGACCACAAAATACACACAAAAAGTACGCAAACTCAAACGCACCGTAACTTGACTTTTTGACTGCGTGTGTTGACAACTCACCGTTGGTTGTTGTTGCTTTATTACGGGAGACAGACATACATACTTACCTACAACAACATTAAAACTAACGAATAGAAACAACAACAACATGCTTCATTAACAATTACAACCAAATAATGACAATTGATTTTCAAGAGAAAATGCGAGTACTACTGCTACTACTACTACTGGGTTTAATTGTTTGGCGTCAGATTTCTTAGAGCTGTTGGGAGTATTGGATTGTACTCGTATCTATTATCACTTTTGTCTGTTGCTATAGAAATTTTGAATTTAAAAAGATTGGCGCGCTTGCATACGTACATATTTGATTTTATTTGTGTTGGTTGTTGTTAAAGAGTGGATGACAATTGAATTTTGTGGATTAACTCGCTGTTTTCATGTTCATGTTCATTGTACATTCTCTGGAGAGTGTAAACTTTAAAATTTTTTAGATTTTGTTTATTAATGCAGAGAAACGTTTAATTGTTTTATTATAGTAAAAATTGCTTTATTAAAATGCCAGGATTTCTTCATCTAGTGTTCCTTATTGTGAATAATGTGCTTTATGAAAAAAGGCAAATAAAGATCTTCTTTTCTATTTTATAAGTTTAGACATAATTACTGACCAATTTTTATTCATTTCATATACAGAATGGCATCCAAAGCATATTTAATACATTCTACATTATAACAACTGTCCTTCTTAAAATTCAATTTAAGGGCTTAATAATCCAACGTGTATTTCAACGTTTTTTTTATTCATAATTCGAAACATTATTTGCGACTTGTGTCGATTATGAATTATACGAGGGAAAAACTAAATTTCTCATAGAAAATAAATTCGATGCAAAGAAATACATATGTAGCAACTAACTACTCTACCATAAAATACTTGTTTTAAAAAAATAAAATATCAAAATAGTTTCATTGAATTTATTGATAACTATTTGTAGAACCTATGAAAAATTAAAAAAATATTTTTTAGTCTTGAAAAATAAAAAAATGTAATAAACATTTCGACTTCTTCACGCAAGATGCCCACCCATGTTCAAGATTCCGCAGCAGAACCTGTTGTATTTACTTCAACGGTAACACTCCCTATTCCACGATTTTGGAAAGAAAAACCAGCAATTTGGTTTGCTTTGTTAGTGGTACAATTTGAGAACCATAACATAGTCAATGAAAACTCGAAGTATTTCACAGTTTTTACGGAATTAGATCCAAAAGTTCTCTTCCAAGTCTGTGAAATAATTATAGAACCCCCAAACGATGCCTACACCCAATTAAAACAGCTCCTCCATTGACCATTTCTTCATTTCTGAAGAGAAGCACATAAAAACCCTTCTAAATGAATTATCAATTGGTGGCAAGACTGTTAATACAGTGTTTCTACAGCGTTAACCTCCTAAAACTCAAGCAATTTTAGACACTTCCTCAAAAACCCTATATAATTGAACAATAATGGCCGACAAGATTGGAAATATATCATGTTTATCCTCAAACAATATTGCTGCCATTCAAGGTACAAATGAAATTGGAGAATTACGTCAAAAAATGTCGGCCCTGATGAACGCAGTAAAAAAATCTTCAAGCTCCTTGAAACCATCGTTTAGCACGCTCTAATTCCCGAAATAGACCATGAAGATCTCGTAGTTCATCAGAACATGTATGTTATTATCATCGTAAGTTTGGAAATAACGCTGGATGTTGTCGTCAACCATTCGGAAAACTCTCAAGGTGGTCACTAAATACAACTAGTGACCGAAGCCAAGCAACAAATCGTATATTTATTTTCGAATCCCAACTTCAAAAACGTTTTTTGATTGGATCTTTGTCAAATTAAAATTTTAAAAAACATCCAGATAATTATAAATTATTCACCGCTACTGAAACATCAAACAATACGTATGGTGAGCTATCCTAACCCCAAGACTTGGTTTAATAAGAAGTTTCACCTGGAAGTTTATTGTCGCCGACAACATTAGATCTTAAAAAGAAGAAATTAATAGACAACTCCACTGGATTTCATACATCTTTTTTTTTCGTTAAAAATATAGATCATATCGAAATTAAAACCCTTAACAACAAGATTCATCATCATGAATTGATTGTTTGTTTTCCAGATATTACCAATCCTTCAACAAAATAAGTACAATGTAAATTTTATTATTGAATATTATTGAAACGAAAGGACAATCTGTAACTACAACTACGAACAAATTTTGGATACAAAATTTTGAATTGAGGAAGTCAAAATCTTTATACTTCATTTTGAAAATCAATATATAAGGACTGAGATCGAAAAATTTGTAACATTCATATATGTTAATAAAAATTAAACCACTAAACTTACAGTTTTGAATCTTTTTTTATTTGATTGAAATTATTGTTACAATTTACAAAAAAAAAAATATTTTTATAGTTCTAATCACTAATGATGAAATTTTAAACCTTTTTCGAAAACCCTTCCCTTTTATAGTGCTTTATGTCACTTTGTTCGAACAGGTTGTCCATCTCCGTTTAAAATCTACCACACTTTTGGACACCTTTTTCTGCTCTTCAATTCTCTTTTAACAAGAGCCAAATATCTTTCCACTGGCCTTAGCACCAGGCAGTTTGGAGGAATTGCCTCTCTTGGTACAAATACCACATTATTGTTCTTGTACCAATCAAGACCTTTATTACAATAGTGACAGATGCCAAATCAGGCCAAAAATAAGTGGACACACTAAGAAGTCTTATGAATGGAAGCATCCTTTTTTGTAAACCTTCCTTGATGTAAATTTCGGTATTTATAGAGCCCTTTGTAACAAATGTTTGCCTTTTTTGCTGCAACTGCATATTGCTTGCCATACCAAGAACTTTTTGGGAAATTTTGTCTGCTTTTGGGTCCTGAACGTTTCTTCAACATTCCCTCGAGCATCTGCAACATAAAAAAATTTACCCAGAAGCTGCGATATATTTTCCATACGTATGTTCCGTCATCCATTATACAGCAGGTATATTTTTTGTATAAAATTTGACTTCAATTTCCCTGGTCTGTTTTTGGCCTCTAAATTTTTAACAGAATTCATGTCTGGAACTTTTTGAGCCTTGTATGCTGTTAAACCTTCATTGGCTTCAACTTTTCGTACCAAATAGTCCGAGTACTGACCTAACCGGGCATCTTTCCTACCGAAGGTGTTGGGAGCTCTTTTGAAAATGCTTTCTATTTTGTTGGCTTTAGAAACATCATGTGGACCATTCCTTCTACCTGAACCCGGTTTTATATCAACGGACAAATTCTCCCGGTACTGTTTAATAACATTGGAAAAAGTTTGAAGGCTGACTTTTGATTGTTTGGCCAACTTTTTGTAGGACCAAGTTGGGTTTTGTTGAAAATATTTAATAATTTTAACACGCTCATTCTTCTGGTCACTCATTTTAATCAGATTAACATTTTTCAGTCATTATTGTATCTAATGACAGATCTGGAATAGGCTTGCTATTGGGGAGAGTTTAAGGCAAAGAATTCAGTTTATAACACTGTCTCAGGAAAAATTTCAAAAGCTGCATTGTAAATTGTTTGTATTGCCTTATAAATAGTTCCTGAAGATTTCCTCATATATCTATACATAATATGCACATTTCGCGCATACTATCGACTACCAACAATTGCGTGTTATCCAGCTTTAAACTGGATCTAGAGAAGCTTTACAGAGCTAAGTTCTGAGGACCCGTCCTATAATTAGTTATTTCATCATGATTGTAACCATAGAGAAATATACATAGAGCGGAAATTCTCCTGTCAAAGACCTAACTCAGTTGTCAAAAACCTAAGTCCTGAGAATGTATTAGTAAAAAAAACTATGTGAAAACAAAAACAGCACTCGTATGTGTGAATATTTTGAGTAAAATTTTTGTTAGAGTTTTTTTCTAGTTTCCGCTCTTGTTATTTCTCTATGATTGTAACTAGTTTCTAGAAGAAGTTATGAAATTATTCTTTCGCTGGTTCAATTATTCACTTAGCTTAAGAAGAAATATACATAGCGGGTAACTATGTATATTTTTCCAGACTATTGATGTTTATGGGAAAAAACTGTTTACCCGGATGCAATTTTGTAAGCGAAACTTAAATTGAATCTACTTTACTAACTAACTAGTTTCAGGGGGAGTAGATATATTTTATGTCTTAATAACTCACTTGACAGGTATCCTTTCTACATTAAATATAATTGAAACTTTTCTAAGCATCTTAGATACTAGATACCATATATTTTTATGAAATATATCTAATATTCTAGCATGTTAAATGAGAAAGGGAAATTTGTATCATTGTAAACCAAGGTTAGGTTAGGTTCCATGGGCAGCCACTTGGGTCCATTCAGAAACTGATCCCATTGTGATCCTCAAGTGTAAACAGCTGGGTATTTCTTATAAGTCCATTGTTTCCAGGCTAAACCAACCAGATACCCTGATGAAGGAGTAGATTCGTCTAAGACTCATTCTTGACAACTCATCTAAGCATGATAGGAATGGGATTCCGAGAAAGCGTTCCCTCAGGTTTATCAGAGCCGGGCATTGGCAGAATAGGTGGGACATCGTCTCCTCCTCGTCTTCATTGTGACAGCTTCTACAGTAGTCATTGTATCGTTGGCCCAGTCTTTTAGCATGTGTTCCAATTATACAGTCTCCTGTAATGAAGGAGACAATTAGCCTTATTTGCTCTCGACGAAATTCCATAAGTAGGTTCGTCCTGCTGGCATCATATACGGGCCAAGTAGACCTCGATATAACACAGGAAGAGTCGTTGGTCCACCTGCTTTGTGCAGACTCAAATAGTATCTGCTGTACAGCCATCTTGCATTTAAGAAGGGAAATACCAGAAAAGGCGTCGATATCCTCATCATCCATCATCGCACCCCTTTTGACCAGTTCATCTGCTATACAATTACCCAGATTTCCATCGTGACCAGGGACCCATATAAGTGTTATCCTAGAATTTCTCGCTATCTCATTAAGGGATACCTGGCATTCCTCGGTTATCCTAGATGTCGTGAAGACACCCGCTATTCCGTTAACGGCAGCCTTGCTATCAGTAAATATGCATATATCACCAGATATATGATAAAACCTCAGCTAGTTGGATGCGTGTTTAATGGCCGTAACTTCTGCCTGAAGGGCCGTACAAAAGTTGGGTAGCCTGAAGTAGGATTTGATCCCAAAGTTCTCAATAAAGAAACCTCCACCGACCCTACTGCCCCTTTTCGAGCCATCAGTATATACCCTTATGACATCGTCAGGGGGAAGAGTCCGCGCTGCCAAAAATCCCTATTCGGGATTATAGCATGGAAATGCCTATCGAAAAAAGGTTTTGCCATGCAGTATTCGACATTACTATGTAGGTTCAGTATCCTAGAGTGCCCATGATCTTTACCAGACCACGAACATTCAGCATTCAGTCTCACAGCAGAGTTGAGAGCCATTTGTATCACCATGAAATCAACTGGTAACCAGTTTTAAATAGTAAAAAGTGCCTTAGTGGGTAGACCTTATAGCGCCTGTAATCAGTATCGCGATAGTCCTGAGAACTCGTTCAACGGCCTTCCGGTGAGTAGCATTGTCCAAAGCGTACCACCACACCAACACTCCATAGAACAAGATGGGTTTAACAACTGTTTTAAAGATCCAATTGATACCCTTTGGAATAATACCCCAGTTAGTACCAATTGCCCTTTTGCAGGAATAGACGGGAACACAAGCCTTATTAATCCTGTTTTGAATATTCAAATTCCAGGATAATCTTTTATCCTGAATGATGCCAAGGTACTTTGCATTATCCCTAATCTCAAGACTAATTCCATTCAGTCTAGGTGATCTAAAGTCATCGACCTTATACCTCGACTCTTCAATGGAGCCAACTAAAGAATGAAGAGCTGTTTCCACAGATCTACTCTTGATGTAGGCATGTTGGGATTTAAAGATCAGTAAACAAAGGTTGGCTAGCGATTCAAAACGGTAAAAAGGTAACGGTGACATAGCGGTAACGTTACATCGGTAATGGGATTTTAGCGGTAACGGTAATTGCAGTTATTTCGGTAACGGTAGCTTATCAGGAACGGTAGTTGACCTGAAATGGTATTTTAGGGGTAACGGTAGGCAACCTAGTTGTAAACGCTTTTCCATAGTTCAGGACATCAAAAGTCAATATTTTTAAATATAATCGTCTTGCATGACCCTGAAAATCTTAAAAAAATCTAAAAAATCATTTGGGACATAAAAATTCATATTGAAAAATGGCGAAAATCCAACAAGGTTTTTGGTTGAAACACCCTAATATACAACCATAAAACATTTCTTTAAAAGAAATTAAAATATTGTCTCTTTAAAACATTAAATAAATTGCACTAATTTGGAATTTAAAACATACAATTTTAACAATTAGCACGAAACATTATTTATATTTAATTATATATAAATTTCAAAACAAACTTTCATTTATGCAGATTAAAAGTCTTAAATTGAAATGTATGTAAATAATTTCAAGCTGATTTCGAAAACAAATAGAAATAAAAATAAATCACACTTAATACAATTCAAGTCGAAGCAGTAGTAGCAGCAGCAGTGGTAATTTGTTTTCCAAAACCATCTAAATGTTTGTTCATTAATCTTGTATCTCGTGTCAAATTTGAGTGCAATTGAAATGCAAGTTCAAGACACTCTAACGGCAACACCTTTAATGTAAATCTAAATAAGTATGTACACACAGATAGGTACAAACACTTTAATTCACTAAGTATGTAATCTGAAGCAATAATTGTTGAATTTGAAATAGTTAATTATCCAATCGTGTCACATAGAGTCTAAACAAAATAAAATTAACGAAAGAAAGACCAGAAAAAAGACTTTCTTTGGCTAAGAGTGAACGAAAATATCAAATTATGTGTATAGATTGATATATATTTACAACAAAATCATGAATATTTTTGTTGTTTGATCAAACCAACGAACGCCCAGGTGGTGGCAGCATAAATAGCAAAAAAAATAAAAAATAAAAATTGGACAACAATAACAACAGCTGTAACAGTAGCTGACAGGTGATCATCAATCTCCCACGCATTCTAACACGTCGCTTGTGTACTGATATTGACCTTGTTTAAATGAGACTTGTAAATTTGAGCTTGGAAATTAAATTTGCTTATTAAAATCAAACTGACGACGACAACTCAGACGAATGGGAAAATTGAGGTGTTGGTCAAGATGATTTCATTAGATCGGTATAGTAATTTGAAGAGCTGTGCAAAACTTCAGTCTCAAACCCAGTTAATTTTGTTTTTATAATTTAAAAGTTTAAAGAACTTGTAACTTGAACTAAACTAATAAGAGCTTTAAAATCTGGGTATTAGTATCTCCAGATACTTTTGTTTCAAACTCATTTCATATATGTATTTCAAATATGTTACAAACATCTGTAAGTATATGAAATGCCAGGCCTCAAATCAATATCGGGCACAAAAAAAAAACACTATAAACGCACAAAAAAGTGAAAAAAAAGAAAATTAAAATGTTAAAATTTCATTCGCTAACTATAACAACAAAACCAATGGCAATCAACTAACTAACTGTCTTGTTGGCTCAACTTCATTAAGTTTTTTGGGCACGCTTGCAGCGTATGTATTAGTTTATCATTTGGGTCTGATCGCTAAAGAGCTGGGAAATGCATACATGCTTATTAGCGAATTAAACAAATAAAATTGCGTTGATTCGGGGCAATGTTTTGTAAATATAATATTCTAAAGGCACAATAAGACGACAGACAAACGTAGACGACAACTGCTTTTAAATATTTAACGGATCGAGTGTGCGAGCGAAGAGAAACATGCGTAGCAAATAAATCAGTTTGGCATTAAAATCATTGGCAGAGATGGAATACAATTGAAACGTCGCGACGTATTGCATGCTGACCATTTCCCAGTTAAAGTAAATTTTGATTTTTGTTTATTTTTTTTTTTTTTTGGATGCAATCATAATAAATTTAAGCAATGAACACTGCTTCTGTTATTGCTACTCCAGCACTCTAGCAAAAACCAACAGAAACGTTGTAACAATAGAAATAGTTTTACGATTTTAATTTTGTAAGACGTTAGTCTTTCCAATTGTCTACTGATTACAAAAAATAGCCTAGTTTTCTTTATGTTTTCTATAATGAAATACCAAAAAGTTGTTTTACATTACTACTTCTTATTTGCAAAGGATATATTTTAAGTAATCCTATTAAATCGTTAGTTAAGGATCGAGAGATTCTTGGAGAAAAAGTAAAGTTTAACATGTTGGTAGAAAAAAATGCATAAAACTAGAGTTTCCAGTTCGGTTTTAACCGAAACCGCGGTTTTTCAAGGCTTAAAACCGAAACCCACAATTATTCTTCGGTTTTTGCTTTTAAACTATTTTCAGTAGAAAAATTCAAAATTTAGAAATGAGAAACAAAACTTTTTCATCCAATATCTCTAAAATCGTTCGCAGGCTAAATAATGCCAAATTTTTGAAACAAAGTCTAAGTTATTTCCAAATATACGATAAAAGTATGGAGTACTTGCTGACCCGGCGCGCTTCGCCACCCCAATTGGAAGAAAGAAATAGTACTAAGGACTGAGATTGAAAAATGTTTAACATACATATATGTTAATAAGAATAAAATGAATCTTTTTTTTATTTGATTGAAACTATTCTTACAATTTACAAAAAAAATATTTTTATAGTTCTAATCACTAATGATGAAATTTTGAACTTTTTTAGAAAACCCTTCCATTATGGTTTTTATAGTGTTTTATGTCACTTTGTTCGAAAAGGTTTGTCCATCTGCGTTTAAAATCTACCACACTTTTGGACACCTTTTTTGTGCTCTTCAATTATATTTTAACAAGAGCCCAATATCTCTCCACTGGCCTTAGCTCCAGGCAGTGTGGAGGAATTGCCTTTCTTGGTACAAATACCACATTACCATAGTGACGGATGCCAAATCAGACCAAAATTAAGTGGACACATTAAGAAGTCTTATGAATGGAAACATCCTTTTTTGTAAACATTCCTTGATGGAAATTTCAGTATTTATAGAGCCCTTTGTAACAAATGTTTGGCTTTTTTGCCGCAACTGCGTATTGCTTGCCATACCAAGAACTTTTTGGAAAATTTTGTCTGCTTTTGGGTCCTAAACTTTTCTTCAACATTCCCTCAGGCATCTGCAACATAAAAAATTGATCCAGCATTTCGTACATTTCGTCATCCATTATGCAGCAGGAATATTGTTTGTATAAAATTTGACTTCAATTTCGGTGCTCTGTTTTTGGCCTCTAAATTTTTAGCAGAGTTCCTGTCAGGAACTTTTTGAGCCTTGTATGCTTTTAAACCTTCATCGGCTTTAACTTTTCGTACCAAATAGTCCGAGTACTGACCTAAACGGGCTTCTTTCCTACCGGAGATGTTGGGAGCTCTTATGAAAATACTTTCTATTTTTTTGTCTTTAGAAACATCATGTGGACCATTCCTTCTACATGAACCGGGTTTTCTATAAATGGACAAGATCTCCCTATACTGTTTAATGACATTGGAATCAGTTTGACCGCAGACCTTTGATTGTTGGAGAATTTGACCAAGCCTATTTTTCCAAATTTGTTTATTATGACATGAACGCCATTTTGTGCGTATTGAATGCTCCGCTACTTAAGCATGCTAAAACTATTCGTGTTAATCATTTCGCTCGTTGCTAGCAAAAGTTAAGTTGGTTTAAAGTTTAAACTAAATTTTAAAAATAAAGCTATGCTGATTCTCATAGACGCATGATAAAAATACCTGGGGGATACAGGAGGTGTGCCACTAGCATGGGTGGGTCGGCCCTCCGAAGTTAGTGGGGATCGGTCATACATTTAGACTCGATTGGGGCACTTTAAATGCGTCAAAGTGGGATTTTTCAAAATTCGACCTTTGGGTCAAAATAAGGAACATCAGAGTTCATTTTAGAGGTATGGTTCTTTTGGCAAAGTTAGGCGATTTTAAAATCGACCTAACGTAGAATAATAAGGGTGATATGCAGGGAACATTTTTGACATTAAATTTTTGGGGTTTGAAAATAAAACTGCAAAAAAACAATGTTGTAAATTTTTGCTATTGAAAATAAATAAAAAAAATTCAAATTCATCAAATTTTTGTACAAATTATAGAATAAAATACAGAATAATATCTTTACAGATCAAATATACATTAAACAATTTGAGAATTGTTTAAATTTAGAAATTTAAATGTAATAAAATTTAGATTTTTTTTTATTTGATTGAAACTACAATTTACAAAAAAAATTATTTTTATAGTTCTAATCACTAGTGAAGAAATTTTGAACCTTTTTCAGAAACCCATTATGGTTTTCATAGTGATTTCTGTCACTTTGTTCGAACAGGTTGTCCATCTCCGTTTAAAATCGACCACACTTTTGGACACCTTTTTTGTGCTCTTCAATTCTCTTTTAACAGGACCCCAATATCTCTTCACTGTCCTTAGCTCCAGGCAGTTTATAGGAATTTTCCTCTCTTGGTACAA
Organism: Calliphora vomitoria; assembly: GCA_942486065.2. Taxonomy (NCBI): domain Eukaryota; kingdom Metazoa; phylum Arthropoda; class Insecta; order Diptera; family Calliphoridae; genus Calliphora; species Calliphora vomitoria. Next base: position 29,940,498 of record OW818031.2, on the reverse strand, counting down.
ATTCCACATTATTGTTCTTTTTCCACTCAAACCTTTCTTACCATAGTGACAGGGTGCCAAATCAGGCCAAAAATATACACATTATGAAGTCTTATGAATGGGGAAGCATTCCTTGATGTACATTTCTGTATTTATAGAGCCCGTTGTAACAAATGTTTGGCTTTTTTTGCCGCAACTGCATATTGCTTGTCATACCAAGAACTTTTTGGGAAATTTTGTCTGCTTTTGGGTCCTAAACTTTTCTTCAACATTCCCTTGAGCATCAGCAACATCAAAATTTTGACCCGGTAGCTGCGAAAAATCTGCCAGAACATACGTTTCGTCATCCATTAATGCAGCAGGAATATATTTTTTTTATAAAATTTGACTTCAATTTCCGTGCTCTGTTTTTGGCCTCTAAATTTTTAGCAGCGTTCCTGTCAGAACTTTTTGAATCTTGTATGTTTTTGAACCTGCATTGGCTTTAATTTTTCGTACCAAATATTCCGAGCACTGAGCCGGCTACTTTACTACCGGATGTGTTGGGAGCTCTTTTGAAAATGCTTTTTATTTTTTTTTTTAGCTTAATAAACATCATGTGAACCATTCCTTCTACCTGAACCAGGTTTTCTATCAACGGACAAGTTCTCTCGGTACTGTTTAATAACATTGGAAACAGTTTGACGGTAGACTTTTGAATGCTTGGCCAACTTTTTGTAGGACCAAGTTGGGTTTTGTTGAAAATATTTAATAGTTTTAGTACGCACTTTTTTCTGGTCACTAATTTTAATCAGATTAACAACAAATAATTGACATTAAACATAATAACTGACATGCTTTACAAAGGTAACTTGATCAAAAGAAAAAATCAAATAATACTTGGGTTAAAAGTTTTAATCAAAAACGTGTGTTAAGAATTTTACGATCTCAGTACTTATGTGTTAAGAAGTGAGGTGAAAGAGGTTTGAACTCCAATATGTAAATAAAATTTTACTACTTAATACATTCTTATAGTTAGGTTTTTTTCTGACAGTAGAGTTAGGTTTTTTTTTACAGCGTTTCACTTCTTGTTATTCTTTGTTAGTGTCTCTAAGTTCCCTAGAGTGTAGTCACTTTAAAGTTTAAACGATTATTTTGTACTGTACTTCAAAAAGTATATGATGTCTGGAAAATGCTTTTGAAATTCAAACTCATTCAAATCTTTATGAAGAGTAGTTTGAAAAAAAATAAACGACATTTCTAAAATGAATAAGTATATCTTTTTTCGGTAGTCCTCAATTATTCTGAATCTCTTTTAAGAACATATTTGAGTAAAAATTAAAGAAAATTGGAAAAGTTTAATTAATTGAAGTCTGTCGATGTAATTGTAATTTTGCTTGTAAACCTTTATAAATTTTTTAAGCAATATCTCAAATATTGTTTATCTGAAGTCTGTACATATGTTTTTATAAAGATAATTTAAAAAACTGAAATTGAATGCAAAGTATTCAACTGTAAAAAGGTATTTAAAACAAGTTAAAATGTTGCAGATTCTCGCAACGAATCATATGTGCCCTTCATCATACAAGGTGGTGCAAAAGTAATCCTCCTATCAGAAAATGCGATAAATTTTGCTATTGGCCCCTAATGTCAGTTCTGTTTTGACATTTGTGTAGTAAACACATGCGAAATACACGTTAATAAACAATGTTACGCTACACTGCTCCAGAACGCGGAATATTGCTGACTATTTATTTGACCAATACTCGGTCGGTGACTTTGGCACAACGTGAATTTCGTCGCAGATTTCCTGGCCGTCCAACGCCTACTGGTGAAACACTGCGACGTTTAGCCGCTCGCCTCGAAGAGACTGGCACAACACGAGATGCTGCCAGGCGTGGCAGACGCCGGAGTAGCCGTTCTGCAGAGAATATTGCTGCAGTAGCCGAGGATGTCATGGAAGCGCCGTCGACACGCTTCCATGACACGCTTCAGCGAATTTTGGTACAAGATTTGAAGATGTTTCCGTACAAAGTCCAGACGGTGCATCAGCTGTTAGCTGCTGACCGCCAATCGCGCCTAACATACGTTCAAGCCATCCTTAATCACCACCAAGAGGAAGATGATTTTTCATCAAAAATAATCATGAGTGATGAGGCCCATTTCCATCTTAGCTGGTACGTAAATAAGCAAAATTTACGCTTCTGGGGCACTGAAAATCCGCGTGTAACCCACGAAGAGCCATCACACCCGCTCAAAGTCACTGTATGGTGTGCTGTTTTCGCTGGAGGAGTCATCGGACCTTTTTTCTTCGAAGACGTCGCGGGCCAAACGGTTACTGTGAATGGTGGGCGCTACAGAGCAATGATCAACGAGTTCTTTTTGTCGCAACTTGATGAATTGGGATTGGAAAACATGTGGTTCCAACAGGACGGTGCAACGGCACACACTGCACGTGCCACAACCGATATGCTGAAGGATGCATTTCCCGGGCGCCTAATCTCCCGTTTTGGCGATTTGCACTGGCCAGCAAGATCGCCTGATTTGACCGCTCCAGACTTCTTTTTGTGAGGCTTTTTGAAGTCGCGGGTTTATGTCAACAAGCCTCAGACTCATGCAGCTCTTAAAGACAATATCCGTCAAGAACCTATCGCCGGAAGTTTTGGCCAAAGTGATGGAAAATGCCACAAAAAGGGCTAAAATGACAATTAACTGCAGCGGCGGCGATTTACATGACATCATATTCTCGACTTGATGTATAAAAATTAAAAGACCAAACAAAAATAATCCACGAGAAGAATCACAGTTTTCCATTTACTTTTGCGCCACCTTGTACATACATGCATATGATGACTGGAAAATGCTTTTGAAATTCGAACTCATTCAAATCTTTATGGAGAGTAGTTTGAAAAATAATAAACGACATTTCTAAAATTAATATATCTTTTTTCCGGTAGTCTGAATTATTCTGAATCGCTTTTAAGGACATATTCGAGTAACTTATTAAGTACCTTGTTAAATTTGAATGAAAGTTTAATTAATTGAAGTCTGTCGATGTAATTGTAATTTTGCTTGTAAGCCTTTATACATTTTTAAGCAATATCTCAAATGTTGTCTATCTGAAATCTGTACATATGTTTTTAGAAAGATTATTTAAAAAACTGAAATTGAATGCAAAGTACTTAACTGTAAAAAAGGTATTTAAAAGAAGTTAAAATGTTGCAGATGGTCGCAACGAATTATATATGTGCCCTTCATCATAGTTTAAAAAAAATATATCTGGGTCTGAGTTTCCATAACAACACCCAGTATAAAAGGATATTTTCAAATCGAATTTTCTAACTATAATAGTCCAGAATGAATCTTATTTAAATTATAAACAGTATGACAAATTCCGGTAAACATATACATATAACGTTGTCACCAAGAGCTAAACCACTAAAATACATAAAACATATTTGGAAGTTTTTTTTTCTCAATTCTTTTTAAACATACTGTTCCTCTTTCCATAATTATAATGTCGATCACATATTTTTATGGAGTTTTCTTTTTTTTAAAGCTTTAACGCACACCAAAAAATTTGCAACCTAAAGAAATAAAGAAATGATCTATATTTGATTTTAATATTTTAGCCATTTTGCCAACACACTTTTTGCTACTTGTTTCTCTACGTTAAACGTTAAACATTTGAAATTTCTATTTGTTCGAGAATTTGCTCTACTTTGCGACAAATCACGTTCTGTTTGCCTTTCAACACCCACAAAACAACATTCAACACTTCAAATACAAAAATGTACTCGTACTTACAGTCAACAGAATGTCACCAAATGTGACATGGACTTTAAACGTCTTTGCTGTGGCATTTTTTTGGCTTAAACTATTGGGTTTTTTTTCGCTCTTTTACTTGGTATGTGTAATTAATGAATGGATATTGACCATTAATAAAAGCACCTAAACAAATTTCAATTCATTAATGGCCAAGACAATGAAAATAATTCATTGATTAAAATCTAGATCATTGCTTGTAGTTTTTTCTATTAACGCAAATTTGTTTTATGGGTAAATGCGAAACTAACTGTTATGAATTATAAAAAAAGATAATGTACTTTCATATTGTAGGGTTAATAAACTTTGAATGTGTTTGCTGCAACAAATTGTTGGATGATGTGATTAGTAGATTTTAATGATTTTTTCCAAAAATGCATTTCTCATCAAAACAGGATATAGCTTAAAAATAGTCAGTACTTATTCAAAGGATATCTCAAAAATCCCATCTTCTATTTTCTAAAGCTTTTACTTGAATATGAGCCGTTGCTCAACTCAAAACTACTTTATAAAAAACGAGTAGTTTTCTAAAGAAAACTTTTAGAGCAATTATCTTTAAAAATCATAAGGATTCGATTAACCCATGACAAGATGTTTGTTGGCCTTTCCTTGAAATTCTGACAGAAGTTCTTTTGTTTTAAACTGCAAAACAATGAGAAATTTGTTTGGATGAAATATTATTTTACACAAAACTATGTATTAGAAATGATTTCTATAGACAATTGCTCAAAACGTTCAAAAACAAAGAGAATAGACATAGAGCAGAAACTCTCCTGTCAAATACCTAACTCAGTTGTCAGAAACCTAAGTGGTGAGAATGTATTAGTAGAAAAAACTTTTCCAATTTTTAGTTTTTATTTTAAAACAATATAAATTTATACAAAGTATTGGCCATCGTTAGTTAGCAAAATATGGATTCCGAGTCGAAAGAACTTTTGAGGCCAAGAACAAATCCAATATGGTATACTCTGTTCCAAAGTGAAGCGTATCCCAGAAAGAGCATTCTTCATCGATCGAAACAAATAGTAGTCGGCCGGGATACGGTCTGGACTATAAAGCGGGTGAGGCACAACTTCCCAACCACTTCATTCTAAATCCCTTTTAACAGGTATTGCCGAGCGTTGCCATGATGGAATATTGCAGTTTAATGTCTGGCCGCAAATTCTGTGTTTTTTTCTGCCAATGCTGGCTTGAAACGAATCAGTTGGGTTCAGTACAGATTCCCTGTGATGGGCTCATAATAGATAGGACCCTTTTGCTCCCACCAAATACAGAACATTACCTTAGCGCCAAGAATATTTGGCTTTGGTGTCGATTCGACTGGTTGAGTATGCTTTACATACGATCTCTTATCCTTCGGGTTATCGTAATGAATAATTTTTCATCGCAAGTAATGATTCGATTCAAAAATAATTTCTTTTATAGCGTTCAAGCATCGTATCGGACATGGAAAATCGTATTTCAAGGTCTCTCGGATTCAATTCATATTCTACCCAACTTTGTTGTTTACACAGATATATACCCTTTAAAATGACATATAAGGACTGAGATCGTAAAATTCTTAACACACGTTTTCATTAAAACTTTTAAACCAAGTATTTTATTTAATTTTTTTTTTTGATGTCAATTATGTTCATTTGTTGTTAATCTGATTAAAATGAGTGACGAGAAAAAAGTGCGTACTAAAATTATTAAATATTTTCAACAAAACCCAAATTGGTCCTACAAAAAGTTGCCCAAACAATCAAAGGTCTGCTATCAAACTTTTTCCAATGTTATTCAACAGTACCGGGAGAACTTGTCCGTTGATATAAAACCTCCTGGTAGAAGGAATGGTCCACATGATGTTTCTAAAGCCAAAAAAATAGAAAGCATTTTCAAAAGAGCTCCCAACAACTCCTGTAGAAAGCATCCCGGTTAGGTCAGTACTCGGACTATTTGGTACGAAAAGTTAAAGCCAATGATGGTTTAAAAGCATATAAGGCTTAAAATGTTCCTGTCAGGAACTCTGCTAAAAATTTAGAGACCAAAGACAGAGCACGGAAATTGAAGTCAAATTGTATTCAAAAAATATACCTGATGCATAATGGATGACGAAATGTACGTATGAAAAATTTTTCGCAGCTTCTGGGTCAATTTTTATATGTTTGAAGAAAAGCAGACAAAATTTCCCAAAAAGTTCTTGGTATGGCCAGCAATATGCAGTTGCGGCAAAAAAGCCAAACATTTGTTACAAAGGGCTCTATAAATACCGAAATTTACATCAAGGAATGTTTACAAAAGAGGATGTTTCCATTCATAAGACTTCTTAATGTGTCCACTTATTTTTGGCCTGATTTAGTATCTGTCACCATGGAAAGAAAGTTCTTGAGTGGTACAAGAACTATAATGTGATATTTGTACCAGGAGAAGCCATTCCACCAAACTGCCTGAAGCTGAGTCCAGTGAACAGATATTGGGCTCTTGTTAAAAGAGAATTGAAGAGTACAAAAAAGGTGTCGAAAAGTGTGGTAGATTTTAAACGGAGATGGACAACCTGTTCGAACAAAGTGACATAAAGCTCCATAAAAACCATAATGGAATGGTTTTCGAAAAAGGTTCAAAATTTCATCATTAGTGATTAGAACAATAAAAATAATTTTTTTTTTGTAAATTGTAACAATAATTTAAATCAAATGCAAAAGGATTCAAAATTGTAACTTTAGTGGCTTCATTTTAATTAACATATATGTATGTTAAATATTTGTCGATCTCAGTCCTTATATATATCGTTTACCCAACACATAGATCTACTTTTCGATCAGTTATCTATCATCTATCTACTTAATCAGCATATTTTAACATTTATGGGTGATAATTCACCTCAAATAGTCAGTTAAAAAGGCAGTCAGTCCGATTGCTTGTAAACAAAGATTCCTCCCACAAGTCTCCAATTTTTTACTCCAGGTGGGTAAATAACTACTTTTTTAAAATGCAGTACAAAATAAACGTTTAAGGTGACTAAACTCTAGGTTACTTAGAGACACTAAAGTGACAATTGTCTTCACGCTAGAATACGCTAGAGTAACCAATTGTCTTCTCCCTGCACTACAAAGACCCAAAATATATAAATTAGAGTCAGCCAAATGATTACATAGTTATGAGTGACAATTACTGTCTATAAGAGATATATTGACTATGCTGGGTAACAACAAACATTTGTTAATGGGTTAATTGAATTCTTATGATACACAATTATTATAATTCTTTTATATTTAATTAATATTCCATAAATTCTTTCATTTCATGCATAAATATTTCAGATTTTTTTTTTTGATTTTTTTGTTCGTTTTAAAAGAAATAAATAAGATTTGTTATAAGATACTTATGTCACCAGTAACATGTATCTGCATGTAATCGCACTCACTCGGTCGGTTGTTCGGTTGTCGGTATTTGGTGTATTCAAATAAATTATGACTTAAAAGGAATCTTATGAATATTAAAATGCGTGTGGTGGTGGTGGTGTTGGTATGCAAAATTAGATAACATTTACCTTAACCGTACATAATATCGTATCGTATCGCCCTCCTAATACTGTTAATTCACAAAAAAATGTTTAATGAATCATTAAAGTAACAACAAATAAACAAACAAATATTAAATAAATTTGTTTAGCGTTATTTAGCGCCATATACTGCAACATAAACCGTTTAATTGAAAATAAATTATGGTTAAATTTTAATATAATAATAACTTTGTTTCTTAGTAGTCGTTCATGTATTACGAATATTTCGTTGCTTACTTTTTTTTTTTTCTTTTGATAACAATTAATAAAAACATTTAATAATAGTTAGTTAGGTTTTGGTTGTTGTTAGTGGTTATTTGTGTAGCATTTCCGAAGGCAATGACACCTAAAGCTTTCGCTTTTTGTTGTTTTTTTGTGTGAGTCTTCTATTGGTGGTGACATTTGAAAAATAATACAGACGGACATGTGTTTGTAAATTATTACGAGCACATTATTTCTAAACGCACAAATTTATGAGAGAAGTATGAGTATTAAAAATAATAATAAAATATAAAAAAAACATAATAATCATTATTACGAGTTTATAGAAAATACAATTCATCTCGCCTTTTAGCCACAACTACATAATTGAATTGTAATATTCTGTAGAATGGGAACTTTTGGAATGATTGCAAATAACCTATAGTTAAAGGCGTATAAATTTAAAATAATTGTTTTTATTATTAAATACAGCTTAATGAATTTTTCCCATTAGTTATATAAACAAAGAAATTTTAAATAACATCTTCCCAACTGCCACACGTTTGAGAATAATTTGATAAACATTTGAAAATATTATAAAATGGGTTTACTTTCCATTTGAGAAATATTCTCATCCTTTAATTGTTCTCAAACATTATTCTAAAATCTGACTTCAAAATTTTCTTGCAAAACAAAATGTGTAGAATGATTTCCAAGACATCATAAACAAATAACCTTGGGTCTTCCGATATTGATCATATGTATATATTCGGTAAACTTATACTTTTAAGAGTTGGACATTTCCATTTTAATTTCTCTACTCACTCATTTTGAGACCGATTTTAAACAGTTTTGGAAAGGCTTTAAGCTTTCATATAATGTATGCATAAAATGTTAGCTTCAAGAAATTAGGTAAGTTTTTATCAAAAGTTTCACTTTTTTTTCTACAATCGTGAATAAACTCGCGAGTTTTTCAAACTCAATTTTTTTGAGCATGTTCCTTTTTTGATAAAAAATTTATTTATTGGTGATACTTAAATCTTTTTTGTCTTTGGCTAAAAATAGAAAGCAGGGAAATCAAAACTATCTTTTGGATGTTTGTATACAGAACTGCACGAATATTAACAATTTTCGAAACGTTTTTTTATAGAAGAGTTTATTGAAATGAAAATTTACTTTTTTAGTTTCTTCTCAAATTGTAGCTCAAAGTCTTGACATAATGTCTGTGTTTTAAGTCTTTTGTTTTGAATTGAAACAGCTATATAAAACTGCTCGAAAAGTTTTTTTTTATTTAAGACAGGTCGAAAAGTTTTCTATTGAAAATTACTGAAACCTTTTTCTATAGAAATCTACTTTTTTAGTTTAATCTCAACTTTTAGCTCAAAATGATGATGGAAGGTTTGTGTCTATTGTTTTGAACTGAAATTGCTGTAAATGTTTTTTAAATAAAAACAAGTAAGAAAGTATAATACCCTACAATAAGTAAATGAGCAAAAACATTTTTCTTTCAAAATTTCAATAATCTATATTCGTGAGAGATTTTCGAAAGTGGGCCTTATATGGGAGCTATGACCAATTATGAACCGATCACCATGAAATTAGGTTGTGTGATTTATGTCTATATGAAAGTTATTTATGTTGAATTTTATGTGTATACCAATATGTTTAGGAGATTTATGCTCGTTAAAGTGATTATCAGAAGAAGGCCTTATATGGGAGCTATGACTTATTATGGACCGATCATAATAAAATTTGGTGACATGAATTCCGTATATGGACAATTCCATATCATCGTACGTGACATTTGTACGCATATAGAAATTTGTACGCATTATGAAATAGATTTTGAAAAAATAAGAGTATCTGAAAAATAATTTGGTCTTTATGTTCCATTCAGACGGTACTATAATTTAAAAAAATAACAAGTTCTTTCGAAACATTGTTGTCCAAAATATAGAGCGAAATAAGGGCATATCGTACGTGACATAAAACGGAAGTAATTTTGAGGTACATATAGAAATATGCGAAAATTTGCGAATCGTGAGAGGCGTTATGTTTTCTTTTAATTTCTTACATTAACCAAATATTTTTCCATTACAATCCTTCATATTTAAATAAAAATTATCTTTGAATGATTTTATAATAAATAAAATTTAATATCGTACTTGACATACCGTACGTGACAGATTTTTCTCTTATAGTAAAACAATATATATTCTGTAAATATATGTATACAAAAACTAAAATAATAAATAGAAAATTCGTTTTCAATAAACAATTTGATAATAACAAAAAAACAATCAGAGTCAAATTCATTTCATACAACATGCTAATTAGGAGAATAGATTTCGCCACAATCTTAACCTAAAACATACCAATTAAATTAAAAAATTAAATATAGTCAGTTTGAACTATTAGTTTTGATCTTAAAATGTTTTAATAAACTCTAAATACTTTTACATAGTAACATTTTAGTGTTTTCTCCTATGCAAATCATCTTGAAATAAAGTTTCAAGGGTTTTTGTTTTTTCAATCGTGGTAGTCATTCTCGTGGAATTGCCCATATATAAAACTTATTTAAAGAAAAACTTGTGTAAAACTTTTGTGAGTGACTTATGGAATTGGGCCACGTTAGTCGCGTGATTTCTTTTCATATGGAACTTATTTTTGTTAGATTTTATTTAGATTCAAACATTTTTATGAGGTTTATGTTCATTAAAGTGATTATCGGAAGTGGGCGATTTAGCAGCCATGTAGCTTTTTATACCCACCATCAAAAAAGATGGGGGTATATTGATTTTGTCATTCCGTTTGCATTCTGGGTCCAAAAAGATTCTAAAAGATCTAGCTATGTCCGTCCGTCGCACAGTGGCTTTTGAGTTTTTTCGTTGCTAAAAGCATAACTTTTGAACTAAAAGATAATCAAAAAATTTAAAAAGCACACGCAGAGAAAAAATATTGTTGTGCATGTTTACAGTAACCATTTCAAAATTTTTAAAAGTTTTTTAACAATATTATGTTCACAGTAACTATTTACATGATTGTGGTAACAATAATATGGTTAACTTACGATTCAAATGATTGTATCAATCATATATATGGTTACAGTAAACAGTCTTTATATCGTAATATGTTGTTCTCAGATTATGATATCAATTAGCCATAAAACCTTAATCATAAAAATGGTTGTTACAAACATGTAAATCGTAAGTTAACCATATTATGATTGTTAAACAACTTTTAAAAATGTTGAAATGGTTACTGTAAACATGGACACCAATATTTTTTCTCTGCGTATATATGATAGATAATTGATCAACCTATGAAATGAGTGTTTGAAAAAGGTTATACGCCTTTTATCGGTTAGCAAAGTTGAAATTTGAAGAAAAATCGATTTTATGATAAGTAAAACAAAATATTTTTAAAAATTTTTTATTTAAAGATTAAAAAAAAATATGTTTTTAATTTATTATTTGTACATCCTGTATCTGCACCGGAATTTAGGGAACATAATTTGACAGAGGATCGCAGGTAAGCATTACAGGATGACAAATATAGAAATTTATAGTTTTCATCAAAGTGTAAAAATATTAGCGGTATTCACAATGTAGAGTACTTGGTCTGGTAATGTAGTAAAAGAGACCAATATCAAAAAACTAAAAACAAAATACATTCGAAATTAAAATGTTTGTCAATAAATAGATTTTCTGCTTTTTTACTAGGCCAAGTACTCTACATTGTGAATACCGCTATTGTAATTTTTTCAATATTTTGTAAATATCTATTTACCTGAACAAACACAAAGCAAATAGTACAATTTCTTTTATTATTTTCTTAATAAATAGATCTATTATCAAAATCAGTCAACTTTGAAGGAGTATATCTTCTGAACCAAAAATTAATTGTAATAAGAGTAGCATATTTGAAATCGTTGGACAATTTCCTGTAAAATAGGTTTATTCATTATTTTTTAGGGGCACATGAAATTTTTGATTTTTGCAACCTCACTTGTTCTACAAGCGCCACTGTGCGTCGGTCCGTCTGTATGTGTGTTGAAAACACGATGGGGGCTAAACGTGGCTGAAATTTTCCACAGATACCCTCTGCTGATAAGGTTTATTTGGTATTGAAAATGGCCAATTTCGGTCCATGATTTCACATAGCCCCCATAAAAATGTCACTCCGGAAAACTGTTCAAGCAGTCATTAATATCTTGATTATAAATTTTGCACAAATTAGTTAGTTCTAAGTACTCTGAAATTATACTGATATGTATGGCGAAAATCGGGAAACATTTGTTCCTGGTCCATATACAAGGCCCTCTGAATAAATAATGTCGTGATCAAATCAGACATAAACAAGTTTTATATGATACCAACTTTTGTGAGGATCGTTCCCCTCATATAAAACAAATAATTTATATTTAATGATATTAACATAAATTTCGACATAAGTCATTTAAAGTTTTAAGAAATTTTAAGAAGGCCAAATCTATATATTGATGGTAGGTATACAAGATTCGGCACTGCCAAATACAATTTAACACTATCACTTGTTATTGCCATCATAACGTTTAATTAATTTGGCTAAATACATTCGACTATGTTAGACTGAACAGTTTCAGATTGTTTAAACCATCATCTACAGTGTGTATAATATAATTAAAAAACTGAAAATTTTTGCAAAATTTTTTGCAAAAAAAAATGCCAAAACAATATTGAAAAGAGCTATTTGCCATTTTTAGTTGTTAACTAAGTTTAAAAGGTATTACATCTAGCACTAATAATGCTAAATTGGCAACAAAGGGATAGCAAAATTATACAAACGCTAACAGACATGAGTATGTATTTTTCTGTAAACTACATTTCTCTTAGTTGCTTGCATTGGGCGCAAATCTGAACACATTTGTACGCAAAATGGTAGTAAAAGTTTCAGCGATGAGTAATAATGGTCTCCATTCCATTACAATATTGTATTCAAACATTTATGTTTGTACAATATTGAAATTAGTTTTATAATTTTTCCATTTGCTTAAGTTAACAATTGCTCAATATTCATTCATTCATTCACTTAATTATTTATTATTTTGTTAACAAATTATTTAGTGGTAAGTTTAGAAAGTGCCATCATGCATTGCACGTAGATTGACAAACTATTTGCTGCACTAAAAGGGCATTTCTAGCTTCATTGAAGTTTTTTTTTTTTTTATTAACAAATTTTGTTTCTCTTCGATGATTTTAATTTCATTTCGTTCATTTTTTTTCAATTTAAATTTAAATTTGTCAAAACTCATGCAACAATAAAATTAAAGAATTTTAAACAAAACAACAAGTCTTTAATTATTTATGCGTATGTGATATTTTTGTTATTTTTTTAGTTTTTACAAATTGAATGCTTAAAAATGCGTTAATTTCATTTAAATGAAAGTTTGTAATTTTTTTTTGTTGTAGTTGTTAATGGTATGAATTTGTTTAAGAAAATAATTATGTATGTGATTTAATTTAAATGTAAATGTAACAAACAGAAAAATGCATTTGGAGTAGAAAATTACAAATTCGTAAATCGCTATCAAATAAATCAAACGAGGGAGCCAGGCAAATGAAGCCAGAGTGTTAATAAATAATGAATTTTCATTGAGAATAGGCAAGGGATTTCATTGAATTAATCATAATTCTTGTCATGAAGTTTTAGACATTTCTTTCTTATTTTCTTGATAGCTTGTAGTTTTCTTTTTTTTTTATTTTTTTGCACAAAATATTAAAATGTTGTAAGTTAACACGTTTCAGCATTTAAATGCAAACATGCATTTAAATGTTTGAAGAAATATTAAATATTTTTTTTTTTGTTTATAAAATGCAATTTTCTGTTCCAAACTTATCATTCATGACATTCCCCGCATGGCATGGCATGGAGTGGTGATATGGAAGAATACCTGTGTCGTCCGCCGTCTACAATGTAGCTGCAGCACATTTACAGAATTTATAAAACTGTTGCTAAGTGCAATTGAATTCTCATACAACGTTTTCGTTTCTCAATTTGTTTTACGGTTAAATTGAATTCTTTCTTTATGGCTTTCATTGATCTAATTCTATGCATGTGTTGATTTGATTACCTGTCTATGGAAACATTTTCACATTTGATTTGTTTATGAAAGCTCAGACCTTTCTTTGGTGTTTTGGATTATAATTGAGGGGAAAAGTTGTAGATGCTTTCATTTTAAGAGAATTCGTATGTAGTAGTTAGTAAATATTGGAGTTTTGAACAGTACTGAACCGCACAAAATTTCAAATGCTTTGTTTCTATTACACATTGTCTTAACAAAATTTCGCCTTACACAAACCGACTAGAATGGAGCTTCGAATTATTTAATTTAATTTAAGCTAATTGACTAAAATCTTTATCAGAATTAAATATATGAGCAATTTGTTTCATAAAACCATTCCCAACAACATACAAATTATTTACCTTCATTCAAAGGCTTTTATTTGAATATAAAACTCCTTCATTCATTGATTTTATGTATAAAGAATACATTTTCAAAGAAATGAATTCAATGTACTTGAAGTACTAATTACTTCTAGAAGCCATACTGTAGAACACCGCACAGTGGTTTAGAAACGTTTTTTTTTTTGGAAATAATTCGGTATCTCGGGATCTATTTAAGATATTGTTACGAAATTTGTTGGAGCTGAGTTGTTTTCGAGTTGATTTGCGGTTGTTTAGCTTCTTAGCGCTAATAGGGACTAGTGCGTTGCCTCTCAAAGTTGCTAACCTCGGGACTGAAAATTTTTAAAAAAATCGCCAAAAATCTATTTATGATCCAAATGAGCTGAAATTTAGTCCTAAATAAGATCTACAAAAAATACACTTACATATGTAGGTTATCTCTATTAGTTGAAGAGATATTTAGGTTTATTGATTTATTTTTCTTAATTTTGCTCGATCTTTTTATGGTTTTTTAGAGATGACGGGCCAACGGATTGTCAAAATTTATTATCAGCTATATTGGTGATAAAATTCTAAATAAAATAGAAATAACTTGCTAACAGTTATCTTGTCCCTATAAAAAGTTACACGCATCCAAAGTTGGAACATATAAAAAGGGCCGTATTTTTTCCAAAAAAGCCCATATATTTTTTCCTTTGTAGGAAAAAATTTTCTTCAGGACTACACACAAAATTTATATGATCCGGAAAGACAACTTAATGCAAAAGCGTGTAAAGTAAAATTTGGCTTACTAAAGCGGTCACAACACCATCCAAATTTGGCCAATTTTAAAAAATAATTTTAGGTTTGAGTAACAATAACTAAAAAGGCAAAGCACCGATCCAAGAAGATGTTCCATATTTGTATAACTCTATATGTTACTTAAACACTTACAAAGTTTTTTTTACTATCACACGGTAAATAACATCACAGTAGTAGGCACTTTTCTAAAAAAAACTCAGTTTTTGGAACACATTTTTCCCGGATTAGGAATTTTGGTATTTTAAAATAAAAAATGTCAAAAATTATAATACCTTTGATTTAAGGACATTTGGATCTATATTAGTTCTAAATTTTGTTATGATATCTTTAACCGTTAAAATTTTACATTAATTCAAATTTTATATTTTTCTTCATGGAAAATCACAAAAAAATTTATATTTTTCTTCATGGAAAATCACAAAAAATTTTATAAAATTATTTAATTTTCCTAAAATATCAATCTTCAAGTGCTAAGGTTTTCAACAATAGCAAATACTTATATAAAAAGCCTTTATTTACTCCTCAGAAGTTCCACAAACCTTGCCGCCTTTGAAAAATGGGGGCATTTCAGCTCCTTCGAATCATAGGAAGCTGAACAACTGCAAATCAACTCGAAAACACCGTAGCTCCAACCACGTGAAATTTCATAACAATTTCTCAAACAGTTCCGGAAATACCGAATTATTTCCAAAAAAAAACTTGTCTAAACCACTGTGCACTTTCTTTGGCATTAGTGACACACTGGATCTAGACTAGTTCTGTCATTTACTTTTTAGTACCAAAAGGTTTAATTTGTTTTGGAAAAATAATAAATTTATATCACAAAAAACTAAAATCAAATAATGGTGGTTTTTGCTTTAAGTAGAAAAAACTACCATATAATTCTTGTATGAATTTACGTGTCATATTAGATAGATGTTTTTCATTTTCGACAACTTTTTACTGCATTTAATTCAAGTTTCTGTATATTTCAATGTAATTTTTATGTATTAAAGATGTGCGTCCAGGCAAAGGCCGCCAGTACATGCAAGAAGTTATTAACAATAAAAACAAATCAAAATTAAAGCTGCGCTAAAGAAACTGATTTCTTCAATAATTCTTTAATTTTTTAGCGATAAATGAATCATTATTGTGCAAAAACAAAAACTTCACAAACTTAAAAACTAAATTTATAAGTTAATGACATCTAACAATAGCAACCAATTAAAAAATTTTGACAGTAACTCGAGAAACGCGTATTCAAAAATTAAAGTCAGCTGATCTCTCGCTGTCACCTTATTAGATTCACCTTGCCCATGCCTTTGCCCTTGCCACTCATGGTTAAGGATATAATTAAATATTGGTATATTTCTTTTAATATCAACATTTTGGAAACTATCATCTTACAAACACTTTTCAAACTCAATTCAATACTACGTTTCTATGTTTAAATGATTAAAATCTAATGTAACGGAAGCTCAGTGAATACAAAAATCTTAATATGTTAATTCTATTATTGAACTGAAAAAATTATATAAATTTTGAAACTGTTTTTTGGAACTAGTTTCACTAGCGTGACAATTTCAAATCATAATCACTGGTTAAAGACATAGTTCTCATAGGATTCCTAAAGTTATACTGACTATAAGTTAACATATAACCAAACATCGTGTTATTATACCTTTCAGTTTCGTGAGAAGGGTATATATAAGTTTGTCATTAAGTTTGTAATTTCCATATTATAATTTTCCGACCCTATAAAGTATATATATTCTGGATCCTAAAAGATAGCGGAGTCGATTAAGCTATGTCCGTCTGTCTGTTGAAATCAATTTTCTCCAGATATCTTCGGGATCCAAATCTTCAATAATTCTGTCAGACATCTTTTTTAACCAAAGACTTAGCATAAAACGATTTGAGAATAATATGTTGTAAATTTAATTTAACTTTACAATCAAAATTTGTTTTGATCGGCACATAAAATTTGACAATTAGAGAACTTCATTCAAATACAGATTTGGATTTAAAGATTGTATCATATTATATGTTATGATACGTATATTCAAGAACATCACTTATTGGTAACTTATTGCTATTACCGATAGTAAAAACAAACGTATACTAAATAATTTATCCCCATAAAATCCCCGAAGCATTTTAAAATATCCCCAATAAAATCCCCAGTCCCAAAAAACCTTACAAAATCCCAATATTTGGGGACAAATCCCCAAGACTGGCAAGCCTGACACACATATATAAGGCCCACTTCCTAAAATCACTCTAACGAGCATAAATCTCTTAAAAATTTGGAATCCAAAAAAATGTCGATCGGTACATAATTGCTCATAGCTCCCATATAAGGCGCACTTCCGAAAATCAATCACGAATATAAATTGAATCTGAAATTTGAATATTGAAATTTTAAAAGAAAAATATTTATGCTCATTTACTAGATGTAGGGTATTATATGGTCGGGCTTGAACGACGTTACTTTCTTAATTGTTTCTAATTAAGTTTTGGCAACACTGGTCATGTTGTACTTTATACAACTCTTTGATTGCCAGTAAATCCACCTGAAACACGAAGATATAGCAAGAAGCCTATCACATGTTCCCCAGAGAAGATATCGAAGGCTCTACACCTTAACTTATATAGAGCAGTAAATGCTTAGAATGAAATAAAACCTCGAACAAATTAATTAATTTTTAAATTTACTAAAAGTTTTTAAAACAAATTTTAAAACTAAAAATTTATTATGAATAACCCCCAGTAACACGAAGTCTGGTTATGTGTTAACTAATAGTTATACTGAGAGTTTTTATACAAAAATAATTTTAACCGACAGTATAACTAATCGTTAAGACCTAACCAGACTTCGTGTTAATGGGAGTAAGGGGACAATGTTCAACATTTTTCTAACCAACAAACATAGTATCAAACGTTTTAAAAATTATGTTACTTTCATTGGATATCAAACATAATCTTCTCAAAAGTTTCTCAAACCTAGTCAGAGTTAATTACATTTTATATCATGATTAAACACTTCTCAAAGGTTTCTCAAACCTTCAACAGAGGTTGGAACTTGACATTCGAAATCCATTTGAGGTTGATTTGAATTTTCTAAATTTTTTCAATTTGATAATAAATATTATTCTCAAACCTAACGAAAAAATTTCAAATAGATATATTTAATTATGTTATTTTTAATATAAAGGGCGGGCAAATTTGAGGTTAGGCAGTAAATTGTCTGTCAAATAATGAAATGGCAAGAATTGAGCTGTCCTTCCTTTGACATTTATTTAGTACAAACATGGGACATTTTAATCATGGGACGCTTTGAACACATGGAACGTTTGTGAATTGGCTTTTTGAAAAACTGAATGAAAACAATACATTTTTCAACAAAGGATTCAGTTATTTTAGAAGATATTTTCGTTTTTGCAATGGCAATTGGCCGCCTTGGTCTTGTGATATAATACCGTTGGACTATTTTCTCTATGTTCATTTGGAAAACCAGTCTTACGTGAACAAACCACCAACAACTGAAGCTCTGCAATATGAAATTCGGAGCTGCATTGACAATATAAGCGAAACGTTTTTGCAAAATGTGGATAAAAATTTTGTGAAAAAAAGCTAAAATCTGTTCTATTATTTATTCCCTTATTTCTAATTTACAGTAATATCAATAAAACTAAATTTTTAAGTAAATTTACTTCATAACCCTTAATTTTCCGTCATATATTTTAAAAATAACTGTTTCATAATTCGTTAATACAAACGAGATTATACTTAATCCTGTTTCTGTAAATAATTATATAATTCTCAAAGCTTTATCGATTGTAAGACATTCGATAAAGTGTTTAATTTCAAATCATACTCATTTCTAAATGTTTGCTGGTTTTCACTTTAATAGATTTGTCCAGCCAAATCTATAAATATCAAAATGAAATCCAATCTAATTACAAGATACTCGTATATTGGTATTTAATTGACCCATTTAATGTCAAAAGAAATCCAATCACTTTCTTTTTAACTATTTTATGTTTGTTTTTCAAACAAGCAGAACCAAGATATAAATACTCATAAAAATTGCTTAAAAACTACTTGTGTTTTCTTAATTTTTTTTTTCAAAGATTCTAGTCTAGAATTTTAATTTTACCTTTTTACAGCCAAATGTTCAATTAAACATTAAATCCACCTGCCTTTACTCTAATGACCCAATTTTTATGTCTTTTCTTCATTGTTTCTTTACATTTTGACAAACCTTGTTAAAATACCAAATTAGTTGAAAAGCCAGAGGAGCTAAAAAAAACATTATTTCATTGAAAAATATGTAAAATTTTGCTTGTTCCACGCCCCAAACCAGCATTAACTATAAACAATTTATAGGTGTTTTTAACGAAATCAAAAAAAATTATTCATATTTGCGGAAACCCATGATTCAAAAATTTAATTGTAATGAGAAAAAAACAAAAAAAAAATAAATAAAAATAAACAGTTGGTAGCTGCTGAAAAAGACACAAAAAAGGTGAATACACTTTTTAATATTTTACTTACATTTAGTCGTAAATTTGCTACTTAAAAATTCTTAGCAGGTTCTGAAATTTTTCTATATCGTTCGCGTGTATTCGCAATTATTTTAGCTGTTTGTTAGCACCCTACCCCCTCCCCCCACCCATCAACATCAGCGTTCGAATCGATTTATCGAAACTGTATTAAGCCATAAACATTCATGGCAGAACATACATATGGCCAAAATAACAAACCATCTGCAAGTGTTGAGTTGTCATGTTTTTATGTTTGGACTCACTCACTCAGTCGTACATAAATAAATTTTGTCAAAATAATTTAAAATAGTTGAAAACATTTATTTATAAATACTTACTTACTTGTACACTTTATTAATGTGTGTTAAACAATATATATCTCATCGTTTGGAATTACATTTACATAAATAATTTTTAGAAATTGTTATTTTGGCTAATTGATTTACATTTTACAGACAATATCTACCTTTTGGTATGTGGTTGAACATAAATACTTTTGTATATAAGTACTTCATATCCATACTTATGAGAATAAAAGTTGTTAAATATTTATAAATTTATGAATGAACCATCAGCTATTGAAAAGGAAATTTAGTTTGATAATAAAAAATTCATTAGACAAAATTGTAGCCATTCAGACTTAATGTCTGAATGTGATAAATTATTGTAGTTGAAATTACAAATTTTATAACTTTTACCACATTTCTCTATAAATAATTCAATTTGTGGTTCACTATGTTATTATGTATTTATAAGGACTACAATTGTTAAATTGAATATTAAACACAATACAATTTCAAATACTTAAAGCAGTCAATAACTAAATTAAAATAAATGTAATTTGTTTATTGCAGTTCATAGAGAAATACATATAGAGCGGAAACTTTCCTGTCAAAGACCTAACTCAGGTGACAAAAACCTAAGTGGTGCGAATGTATTAGTAAAAAAAACTATGTGGAAACAAGAACAACACTCGTATGTGTGATTATTTTGAGTAAAATTTTTGTTTGAGTTTTTTTCTAGTTTCCGCTCTTGTTGTTTCTCTATGCTATTAACTCTCTATTTTTTGCAGCATTTAGGAGATTTAGTTCATCACGATAGCCTGTCCATTCTTGAATATTTCTCTTTTACCTTTAAGAATTGTTTGGAGCAATTTGTATTTATCGTTTCTCATTAATGTCTCAAATATGAAATTTTCCTATTTTTTGATGTTTTAGTTAATTGTCGTTCAAGGTTCATTGTCCTCAATACTTCATTATTTGGGAAGCGGTCAGTTCATGGAATCTTCAATATACGCCTGTATATTGAAGATTCCTTTAATTGTCCATACGTCAACTGCATATAATAATTCTGACCAAACATAGCATTTAATAAATCGTGATCTTGTTGCTAGACTGATATCATGGGTCCTAAATACTTTTCTGTATTTAAAAAGGCATCTCTCACCATTTCTATCCATTGATCGTTTATTAAAACATAAAAGCGGCTACAAGTCCGTAAATATTGGTTTAAATGGAAAAAGGACGATCATCTGTGATCACCTATATTTCAACCAAAATTCGATTTTTTATATGAAAATGAAGTAAAACATAAAAGTGGCTATAAGTCGGTAAATAGTGCTCCAAATAGAAAAAGGACGATCATCTGTGATCACCTATATTTTCAACCAAAATTCGAGTTTTTATATGAAAATGAAGTAAAACATAAAAGTGGCTATAAGTCGGTAAATATTGGTTTAAATGGAAAAAGGACGATCATCTGTGATCACTTATATATTCAACCAAAATTCGATTTTTTATATGAAAATGAAGTAAAACATAAAAGTGGCTCCAAATGGAAAAAGGACGATCATCTGTGATCACTTGTATATTCAACCAAAATTCGATTTTTTATATGGAAATGAAGTAAAACATAAAAGTGGCTATAAGTCGGTAAATATTGGTTTAAATGGAAAAAGGACGATCATCTGCGATCACTTATATATTCAACCAAAATTCGATTTTTTATATGAAAATGAAGTAAAACATAAAAGTGGCTCCAAATGGAAAAAGGACGATCATCTGTGATCACTTGTATATTCAACCAAAATTCGATTTTTTATATGAAAATGAAGTAAAACATAAAAGTGGCTCCAAATGGAAAAAGAACGATCATCTGTGATCACTAGGGCGCGGATTTTCATGCATTTATTATTGGAAAATATGCGCCTAAAATATGCTTCAAAAAAATCAAAATATGACCTAAAAATTTAAAAAATATGCACTTATATTTTTGTGCAGAAACATAACATAATTACTATGGATCGTGCAATGTCAAATAAATACACAACAGTGTTCCCAGCAGTTAGGACTCTTTAAATTAGACCAGGAATTAAACTGTAAAAGTTTAAAAATAGAATATTTTTTCTGAAAAAACGATGGATTTATTAATTATAATATCTTGGTATAAATATTTGTTTAAAGCCATAATCTTTACAACAGTGGTTCGCGTTCATATTGTTCAGGATACGAAGATTTTCGTCAATTTACACGTACACAAGCCGAATGTAAAGAGCGTAATAGAGCGTAAAAATACAAATATTTCATTCAGTTGGTAGATGTTGTTGCGGATATTTTATTTTTTACCCATACATACACACAAATTCAATTTCTCTATTTGCCTACCAAGGCTTTAGAGCATAGAATAAAAGCATAGAACGGAAGGAGAGAAGAAAAAATTACTCTCTTTTCTCACATACGGGTGATACAATAACAAAATACATGGAATACATTCTCATGAATTAGGTTTTTGACAACAGACTTAGGTTTTTGGCTCTCAGTTACCTATCCAGTTGTTGTCTATGCTTTAGAGCATCTATCTTGTGACTTGCCTTTTAAAATTACCAATATTTTGATCGTGCTGTAAAGTAGCATCCAACCTTAATTTTCATATCCCTTATAGACAGTAATTGCCACTAATGTCTGATAACTTGGCTGACTCCAATTTATATATTTTCGGTCATTTGACACGTATGCGCTATTTGCAACGCAGGGAGAAGTCTATTGGTTACTTTATATATCCCATGTAATCAATCTTAAAGACAATTGTCACTTAAGTGTCTCTAAGTAATCTATAGTTTAGTCACTTTAATCGTTAATTATGTAGTGCATTTGTCTAAAAGTTATCCAAAAGGGTCTACTGACCCTCTTCTTCGGGCATGCACGTGTTAAAATAACTAGTCACGTAGCTAGTTATGTATGTAGTTGTCACCCTAAATGATAGGTAAAATCACTAGTTCAGAACAGTATCCTAGAACTGCTAGGAAATAACTGTCAGGAGCGTTAACTGTGTATGTCAAGTTACAAAATCTTTCGATAACGAAATCTCTTATAAATCGAAATTACAATGAAAACAAATATGAATCTTTTCGATACATTTAATGAATTTTTGATACTTAAAAAACTCTAAACTTTTTCAAAATATTTTGAAATGATAATTTTCAAATGCTGATAGAGAAATGAAGAACTTAATGCCAGTTTATCGATGTTGAAAGAAGTTAGTCGATAATATTTAATGCTATTTCTATAACAAATTCGACTAAACACTTTTTGTCCAGACAATATGTTGCTCATTGACGACAAAAAGTTATATTTTTATTAAAAACTTGGATAATATGCATATAAATATGCATTTTGAAGTAAAATATAACAAAATAGGCATTATCAATAAAATATGCAAAAATATGCACTAACAAATCGATGGCATTTTACAGCAAAATGTGCGATTCGGATATATAATTAGTCTACATTGTATTTGGACGTTCGAGAAAAAACATGCATTTGCATAAAAATCCGCCCCCTAGTGATCACCTATATTTTCAACCAAAATTCGATTTTTTATATGAAAATGAAGTAAAACATAAAAGTGGCTATAAGTCGGTAAATATTTGTTTAAATGGAAAAAGGACGAACATCTGTGATCACCTATATTTTCAACCAAAATCCGATTTTTTATGTAAAAGGAAGTAAAACATAAAAGTGCATATAAGTCGGTAAATATTGGTTTAAATGGAAAAAGGACGAACATCTGTGATCACCTATATTTTCAACCAAAATTCTATTTTTTATATGAAAATGAAGTAAAACATAAAAGTGGCTATAAGTCGGTAAATATTGGCTTAAATGGAAAAAGGACGATCATCTGTGATCACCTATATTTTCAATCAAAATTCGATTTTTTATATGGAAACGAAGTAAAACGTAAATGTGGCTTAAATGGAAAAAGGACAGTCATCTGTGATCACTTGTATTTTCAACCAAAATTTGATTTTTTAAATGAAAATGAAGTAAAACATAAAAGTGGCTATAATTCGATAAATAGTGCTCCAAATAGAAAAAGGACGATCATCTGTGATCACCTATATTTTCAAACAAAATTCGATTTTTTTATATGAAAATGAAGTAAAACACAAAAGAGGCTATAATTCGGTAAATAGTGCTCCAAATGGAAAAAGGACGATCATCTGTGATCACTTGTATATTCAACAAAAATTCGATTTTTTACATGAAAATGAAGTAAAACATAAAAGTGGCTATAATTCGGTAAATAGTGCTCCAAATAGAAAAAGGACGATCATCTGTGATCACCTATATTTTCAACCAAAATTCGATTTTTTATATGAAAATGAAGTAAAACATAAAAGTGGCTATAAGTCGGTAAATATTGGTTTAAATGGAAAAAGGACGATCATCTGTGATCACCTATATTTTCAACCAAAATTCGATTTTTTATATGAAAATAAAGTAAAAGACAAAAGTAGCTATAAGTCAGTAAATAGTGCTCCAAATGGAAAAAGGACGATCATCTGTGATCACCTATATTTTCAACCAAAATTCGATTTTTATATGAAAATGAGGTAAAACATAAAAGTGGCTATAAGTCGGTAAATAGTGCTCCAAATGGAAAAAGAACGATCATCTGTGATCACCTATATTTTCAAGCAAAATTCGATTTTTTATATGGAAATGAAGTAAAACATAAAAGTGGCTATAAGTCGGTAAATATTGGTTTAAATGGAAAAAGGACGATCATCTGTGATCACCTATATTTTCAACCAAAATTCGATTTTTTTATGTAAAAGGAAGTAAAACATAAAAGTGGCTATAAGTCGGTAAATATTGGTTTAAATACAAAAGGACAGTCATCTGTGATCACCTATATTTTCAACCAAAATTCGATATTTTTTTTTTTTATATAAAATGAAGTAAAACATAAAAGTGGCTGTAAGTCGGTAAATAGTGCTCTAAATGGAAAAAGGACGATCATCTGTGATCACCTATATTTTCAACCAAAATTCGATTTTTTATATGAAAACGAAGTAAAACGTAAATGTGGCTTAAATAGAAAAAGCACAACCATCTGTGATCACCTATATTTTCAACCAAAATTCTATTTTTTATATTAAAATGAAGTAAAACATAAAAGTGGCTATAACTCGGTAAATAGTGCTCCAAATGGAAAAAAGACACTCATCTGTGATCACCTATATTTTCAAGCAAAATTCGATTTTTTATATGGAAACGAAGTAAAACGTAAATGTGGCTTAAATGGAAAAAGGACAGTCATCTGTGATCACTTGTATTTTCAACCAAAATTCGATTTTTTATATGAAAATGAAGTAAAACATAAAAGTGACTATAAGTCGGTAAATATTGGTTTAAATGGAAAAAGGACGATCATTTGTGATCACCTATATTTTCAACCAAAATTCCATTTTTTATATGAAAATGAAGTAAAACATAAAAGTGGCTATAAAAAGTCGGTAAATAGTGCTCCAAATGCAAAAAGAACGATCATCTGTGATCACCTACATTTTCAACCAAAATTCGATTTTTTGTATGAAAATGAAGTAAAACATAAAAGTTGCTATAACTCGGTAAATAGTGCTCCAAATGCAAAAAGAACGATCATCTGTGATCACCTATATTTTCAACCAAAATTCGATTTTTTATATGAAAATGAAGTAAAACATAAAAGTGGCTATATGTCGGTAAATATTGATTTAAATGGAAAAAGGACGATCAACTGTGATCATAAAAGAAAGTAAGACATAAAAGTGGCTATAAGTCGGTAAATAGAGCTCCAAATGCAAAAAGAACGATCATCTGTGATCACCTATATTTTCAACCAAAATTCGATTTTTTATATGAAAATGAAGTAAAACATAAAAGTGGCTATAAGTCGGTAAATATTGGTTTAAATGGAAAAAGGACGATCATCTGTGATCACCTATATTTTCAACCAAAATTCGATTTTTTATATGAAAATGAAGTAAAACATAAAAGTGGCTATAAGTCGGTAACTATTGGTTTAAATGGAAAAAGGACAGTTATCTGTGATCACTTGTATTTTCAACGAAAATTCGATTTTTTATGTAAAAGGAAGTAAAACACAAAAGTGGCTATAATTCGGTTAATAATGCTCCAAATGGAAAAAGAACGATCATCTGTGATCACCTATATTTTCAAGCAAAATTCGATTTTTTATATGGAAATGAAGTAAAACATAAAAGTGGCTATAAGTCGGTAAATATTGGTTTAAATGGGAAAAGGACGATCATCTGTGATCACCTATATTTTCAACCAAAATTCGATTTTTTTATGTAAAAGGAAGTAAAACATAAAAGTGGCTATAAGTCGGTAAATATTGGTTTAAATACAAAAGGACAGTCATCTGTGATCACCTATATTTTCAACCAAAATTCGATATTTTTTTTTTTTATATAAAATGAAGTAAAACATAAAAGTGGCTGTAAGTCGGTAAATAGTGCTCTAAATGGAAAAAGGACGATCATCTGTGATCACCTATATTTTCAACCAAAATTCGATTTTTTATATGAAAACGAAGTAAAACGTAAATGTGGCTTAAATAGAAAAAGCACAACCATCTGTGATCACCTATATTTTCAACCAAAATTCTATTTTTTATATTAAAATGAAGTAAAACATAAAAGTGGCTATAACTCGGTAAATAGTGCTCCAAATGGAAAAAAGACACTCATCTGTGATCACCTATATTTTCAAGCAAAATTCGATTTTTTATATGGAAACGAAGTAAAACGTAAATGTGGCTTACATGGAAAAAGGACAGTCATCTGTGATCACTTGTATTTTCAACCAAAATTCGATTTTTTATATGAAAATGAAGTAAAACATAAAAGTGACTATAAGTCGGTAAATATTGGTTTAAATGGAAAAAGGACGATCATTTGTGATCACCTATATTTTCAACCAAAATTCCATTTTTTATATGAAAATGAAGTAAAACATAAAAGTGGCTATAAAAAGTCGGTAAATAGTGCTCCAAATGCAAAAAGAACGATCATCTGTGATCACCTACATTTTCAACCAAAATTCGATTTTTTGTATGAAAATGAAGTAAAACATAAAAGTTGCTATAAGTCGGTAAATAGAGCTCCAAATGCAAAAAGAACGATCATCTGTGATCACCTATATTTTCAACCAAAATTCGATTTTTTATATGAAAATGAAGTAAAACATAAAAGTGGCTATATGTCGGTAAATATTGATTTAAATGGAAAAAGGACGATCAACTGTGATCATAAAAGAAATTAAGACATAAAAGTGGCTATAAGTCGGTAAATAGAGCTCCAAATGCAAAAAGAACGATCATCTGTGATCACCTATATTTTCAACCAAAATTCGATTTTTTATATGAAAATGAAGTAAAACATAAAAGTGGCTATAAGTCGGTAAATATTGGTTTAAATGGAAAAAGGACGATCATCTGTGATCACCTATATTTTCAACCAAAATTCGATTTTTTATATGGAAATGAAGGAAAACATAAAAGTGGTTATAATTCGGTAAATAGTGCTCCAAATGGAAAAACAACAAAAGTGGCTATAAGTCGGTAAATATTGGTTTAGATGGAAAAAGGACGATCATCTGTGATCACCTATATTTTCAACCAAAATTCGATTTTTTATATGAAAATGAAGTAAAACATAAAAGTGGCTATATGTCGGTAAATATTGGTTTAAATGGAAAAAGGACAGTCATCTGTGATCACCTATATTTTCAATCAAAATTCGATATTTTATATGAAAATGAAGTAAAACATAAAAGTGGCTATAAGTCGGTAAATATTGGTTTAAATGGGAAAAGAACGATCATCTGTGGTCACCTATATTTTCAACCAAAATGCGATTTTTATATGAAAATGAGGTAAAACATAAAAGTGGCTATAAGTCGGTAAATAGTGCTCCAAATGGAAAAAGAACGACCATCTGTGATCACATAATTTTTCACCAAAATTCTATTTTTTATATGAAAATAAAACATAAAAGTGGCTATAAGTCAGTAAATATTGGTTTAAATGGAAAAAGGACGATCATCTGTGATCACCTATATTTTCAACCAAAATTCGATTTTTTATATGAAAATGAAGTAAAACATAAAAGTGGCTATATGTCGGTAAATATTGGTTTAAATGGAAAAAGGACAGTCATCTGTGATCACCTATATTTTCAATCAAAATTCGATATTTTATATGAAAATGAAGTAAAACATAAAAGTGGCTATAAGTCGGTAAATATTGGTTTAAATGGGAAAAGAACGATCATCTGTGGTCACCTATATTTTCAACCAAAATGCGATTTTTATATGAAAATGAAGTAAAACATAAAAGTGGCTATAAGTCGGTAAATATTGGTTTAAATGGAAAAAGGACGATCATCTGTGATCACCTATATTTTCAACCAAAATTCGATTTTTTATATGAAAATGAAGTAAAACATAAAAGTGGCTATAAGTCGGTAACTATTGGTTTAAATGGAAAAAGGACAGTTATCTGTGATCACTTGTATTTTCAACGAAAATTCGATTTTTTATGTAAAAGGAAGTAAAACATAAAAGTGGCTATAATTCGGTTAATAATGCTCCAAATGGAAAAAGGACGGTCATCTGTGATCACCTATATTTTCAACCAAAATTCGATTTTTTATATGAAAATGAAGTAAAACATAAAAGTGGCTATAAGTCGGTAAATATTGGTTTAAATGGAAAAAGGACGATCATCTGTGATCACCTATATTTTCAACCAAAATTCGATTTTTTATATGGAAATGAAGGAAAACATAAAAGTGGTTATAATTCGGTAAATAGTGCTCCAAATGGAAAAACAACAAAAGTGGCTATAAGTCGGTAAATATTGGTTTAGATGGAAAAAGGACGATCATCTGTGATCACATATATTTTCAACTAAAATTCGATTTTTTGTATGAAAATGAAGTAAAACATAAAAGTGGCTATAAGTCGGTAAATAGTCCTCCAAATGGAAAAAGGACGATCATCTGTGATCACCTATATTTTCAACCAAAATTCGATATTTTATATGAAAATGAAGTAAAACATAAAAATGACTATAAGTCGGTAAATATTGGTTTAAATGGAAAAAGGACACTCATCTGTGATCACCTGTATTTTCAACCAAAATTCGATTTTTTATATGGAAATGAAGTAAAACATAATTCGGTAAATAGTGCTCCAAATGGAAAAAGAACGATCATCTGTGATCACCTATATTTTCAACCAAAATTCGATTTTTTATATGAAATTGTAGTAAAACATAAAAGTGACTATAAAAGGACAGTCATCTGTGATCACCTATATTTTCAATCAAAATTCGATATTTTATATGAAAATGAAGTAAAACATAAAAGTGGCTATAAGTCGGTAAATATTGGTTTAAATGGGAAAAGAACGATCATCTGTGGTCACCTATATTTTCAACCAAAATGCGATTTTTATATGAAAATGAAGTAAAACATAAAAGTGGCTATAAGTCGGTAAATATTGGTTTAAATGGAAAAAGGACGATCATCTGTGATCACCTATATTTTCAACCAAAATTCGATTTTTTATATGAAAATGAAGTAAAACATAAAAGTGGCTATAAGTCGGTAACTATTGGTTTAAATGGAAAAAGGACAGTTATCTGTGATCACTTGTATTTTCAACGAAAATTCGATTTTTTATGTAAAAGGAAGTAAAACATAAAAGTGGCTATAATTCGGTTAATAATGCTCCAAATGGAAAAAGGACGGTCATCTGTGATCACCTATATTTTCAACCAAAATTCGATTTTTTATATGAAAATGAAGTAAAACATAAAAGTGGCTATAATTTGCTAAATATTGGTTAAAATGGAAAATGGACAGTCATCTGTGATCACTTGTATTTTCAACCAAAATTCGATTTTTTATATGAAAATGTAGTAAAACATAAAAGTGGCAGTAAGTCCGAAAAAGGACGTTCATCTGTGATCACCTATATTTTCAATCAAAATTCTATTTTTTATATGAAAATGAAGTAAAACATTGAAAAATCGAAAAAGGACACTCATCTGTGCTCACCTATATTTTCAAACAAAATTCGATGTTCTATATGAAAATAAAGTAAAACATAAAATTGGCTATAAGTCGGTAAATATTGGTTTAAAATGAAAAAGGACGATTATCGGTGATCACCTATATTTTCAACCAAAATTCGGTTTTTTATATGAAAATGAAGTAAAACATAATTCGGTAAATAGTGCTCCAAATGGAAAAAGAACGATCATCTGTGATCACCTATATTTTCAAGCAAAATTCGATTTTTTATATGAAAATGAAGTAAAACATAAAAGTGGCTATAAGTCGGTAAATATTGGTTTAAATGGAAAAAGGACGATCATCTGTGATCACCTATATTTTCAACCAAAATTCGATTTTTTATATGGAAATGAAGGAAAACATAAAAGTGGTTATAATTCGGTAAATAGTGCTCCAAATGGAAAAACAACAAAAGTGGCTATAAGTCGGTAAATATTGGTTTAGATGGAAAAAGGACGATCATCTGTGATCACATATATTTTCAACTAAAATTCGATTTTTTGTATGAAAATGAAGTAAAACATAAAAGTGGCTATAAGTCGGTAAATAGTCCTCCAAATGGAAAAAGGACGATCATCTGTGATCACCTATATTTTCAACCAAAATTCGATATTTTATATGAAAATGAAGTAAAACATAAAAATGACTATAAGTCGGTAAATATTGGTTTAAATGGAAAAAGGACACTCATCTGTGATCACCTGTATTTTCAACCAAAATTCGATTTTTTATATGGAAATGAAGTAAAACATAATTCGGTAAATAGTGCTCCAAATGGAAAAAGAACGATCATCTGTGATCACCTATATTTTCAACCAAAATTCGATTTTTTATATGAAATTGTAGTAAAACATAAAAGTGACTATAACTCGGTAAATAGTGCTCCAAATGGAAAAAGAACGATCATCTGGGATCACCTATATTTTCAACCAAAATTCGATTTTTTATATGAAATTGTAGTAAAACATAAAAGTGGCTATAAGTCGGTAAATATTGGTTTAAATGGAAAAAGGACGATCATCTGTGATCACCTATATTTTCAACCAAAATTCGATTTTTTATATGAAAATGAAGTAAAACATAAAAGTGGCTATAAGTCGGTAAATATTGGTTAAAATGGAAAAAGGACTGTCATTTGTGATCACTTGTATATTCAACCAAAATTCGATTTTTTATATGGAAATGAAGTAAAACATAATTCGGTAAATAGTGCTCCAAATGGAAAAAGAACGATCATCTGTGATCACCTATATTTTCAACCAAAATTCGATTTTTTATATGAAATTGTAGTAAAACATAAAAGTGACTATAACTCGGTAAATAGTGCTCCAAATGGAAAAAGAACGATCATCTGGGATCACCTATATTTTCAACCAAAATTCGATTTTTTATATGAAATTGTAGTAAAACATAAAAGTGACTATAACTCGGTAAATAGTGCTCTAAATGAAAAAAGGACGATCATCTGTGATCACCTATATTTTCAACCAAAATTCGATTTTTTATATGAAAATGAAGTAAAACATAAAAGTGGCTATAAGTCGGTAAATATTGGTTAAAATGGAAAAAGGACTGTCATTTGTGATCACTTGTATATTCAACCAAAATTCGATTTTTTATATGGAAATGAAGTAAAACATAAAAGTGGCTATAAGTCGGTAAATATTGGTTTAAATGGAAAAAGGACGATCATCTGTGATCACTTGTATTTTCAACCAAAATTTGGCTTTTTTATATGAAAACGAAGTAAAACATAAAAGTGGCTACAAGTCGCTAAATATTGGTTAAAATGGAAAAAGGACAGTCATCTGTGATTATCCATATTTTCAACCAAAATTCGATTTTTTATATGAAAATGAAGTAAAACATATGGTGGGCGTAAGACTAATATTTTTGGGCATTACAAACATCCCCACTATGGTGGTGTAGGGTATAATGAGCTGAAACTTAAATATGTCTTTAAGTCTGTAAATAGCGGTCCAAATTTAATTAATTATTTTTGTGCGCTTTGATTCAGATACTAATTAAATTTCCATACTTACCTTATCCATTATGCATAATTTCTACAGCTTTTAAAGACATGTTTTTAAATAACTTTTTGTTTTCTTTTAATAGATTATACAAATTAACAATAAATAAATAAATTACAATAAATACATGTAAAAATATGTATATAAATAAATATATAAATAAATAAATACTTAATAAAACTTATAACAATTTTAATAGCACTTCAACTAAATTCAGGAACTCATTGGGTAAAATGTAACCACAGTTTCATTTTACAAAATGAGGCCCTATGTTAAATCCTAAAATTTTAATTTAATTTGGCTTCAAATTAAAAACTTTAAAATACTACTAAAATTGACATTATGGTCATAAATTGACAACTTCTAATTAAAAATTTAAACAAAACTTGAGAAAATATCAATTTATGGCCATCAATTAAACAATTTTATTAAATTTATATTTATAATTTGTTTCATTTTGTTTTTTAATAAATAAAACTTAATATAATTATACAAAAATTCTTATACACAAAAAAATAATTCAACTAAACTAAACAATATTGTGGCCTTTCAACTGTTTCATACCAGTATTATGTTTAAAACAAAAATTATTATAATTTTTTTTTTTTTAAATAAATTTTTACAAAACATTAAATTTAGACTTAGAAGTTTTCCTTACTACAACCAAAACAAAATTTTTAAAACAAAATTTACAGGGTTTTTAAGTATGTTTACAAACATTCACTAGATAAATAAAAAAGTTCGAATTCAAATCCATTCCTTTTGTAATAATAATACAGTCAATCTGAATTAATTCACTTTCGTTGCCATTGGTTACGATATGCCAAATATTGTGGATCGTATTGTTGTGATTGCTGCTGTGATTGTGGCTGCAGGGGTCTGGGT
Source organism: Calliphora vomitoria (assembly GCA_942486065.2). NCBI lineage: Eukaryota > Metazoa > Arthropoda > Insecta > Diptera > Calliphoridae > Calliphora > Calliphora vomitoria. The sequence continues at coordinate 29,907,849 of OW818031.2, read as the reverse complement.
TGATAGCTATCGGTTACCGAATCGTAGGTATTTTCCGTGGAATCCGTTTGCAGAGATCTCTTCCAATAGCCGCCGCCGCCACCGCCGCCCGCCGATTCACTCCAGTCATCGCCATGGTCTTCATAGTGATGCTGATGATGTGCATGTTCAACATAAACAACCTGTCGTTAGAAAGATTTATTCTTTGAAATAAAATAACCCAAGGAAATACCAAAGATACCAAGTGTATGTTTACAAAAAAAGGTTTCGCTTTTTTTTCGGTTTGTGAATTGGAAGAAGGGATCTATCTCATTCCATTCCGGTGTATAAGTAGTTATAGTTAGAGAATGTGTTTAAAGGCGATTTTGTTTCATAAGGGGGAGTGTGTGTAAAAGAGTTTTAACAAACATTTTAGATTTTTATTAATTAATAAGAATTTTTTTTTTTTTTCTTCTTTATTTTACATTAAATGTTAAGTATTAGAATTTTGTAACTGTTCAAAACTTAGTAACCATTATTGTTATTCGAATTTCTATAAACAAATTAGTAGATTAACAGTTTACATTACAGTAATTGAACAAATTTTGAATTTTGCTTAAAAAAAATTTTGAAACTACCAAAATTTTCATAAAAATTTCAATGCCATTGTAGACCTATGTTATGTAGAATACTATGAAAAATCTTTAAATTAATTAAAAAATCTAATGATCTTTGTGTTTAGTGTGTTAAATAAATTAAAACATTTGTATTTTTGTTTAACAGTGTAAAAACGAAGAAGAAACAAGTAAGTGTGTTATATTCTGCTTTTATAACCACCATCAATATGAGACAATAAACAATTTTTCTGATATCGATTATGGACCGATCCTCATAAAAGTTGGTAGAAAGATTTAGGTTCATATAAAACTTGTTTATGTCAAATTTATAAGACAATTCTAAATGTTCAAGTTATTTTCTGAGGGGAACCTTTTATGAGGACTAGCGACATATGTTTCCCTATTTTCGCCATACTTTACAGTATAATTTGTGAAAAATTGTATCAGGATTGCCATACAATCCACATATTTAAGACTGCTCAAATAGTATTCCGGAGAGACATCTGTTATAGGCTAGGTGAGATCATGGACTGATATTGCCCATTTCCAATGCCAAACTAACTCTATATTTTTTTGTTCACTATTGTATTACTGTGTATCTGAATTTACAAGTAAATATTCCTTAAAATTGTAATTATACTATTTTAAGGAAGAGTATATATAAGTTTGTCATTCCGTTTGTAATTTCTACAATATAACTTTCCGACCCTATAAAGTATATATATTCTGGATCCTTATAGATAGCGGAGTCGATTTAGCCATGTCCGTCTGTCTGGCTGTCTGTCTGTTGAAATCAATTTTCTGAAGACCCCAGATATCTTCGGGATTCAAATCTTCAATAATTCTGTCAGACATGCTTTCGAGAAGATTCCTATTTAAAATCAGCAAAATCCGTCCATAAATAAATATGAGCAATACGGGTATAATAAGTTGGACCTACAATGGGTCAAAATCGGGAAAAATATTTTTTAACCCATTTTTTTTTTTTCACAAAAAACATTTTTTGTCATACATATTTTTCACTAATAAATTAAAAAAAAAATTTTTGAATTAAAAAAATTTTAAAAAACTTAAAAAAAAAATTTTTTTTAAAAAAATGAAAAAAAAGTTTTGTTAAATTTTATTTCAAAGTATAATTTGGTGAAGGGTGTATAAGATTCGGCACAGCCGAATATAGCTCTCATACTTGTTTTTACTGTAAAATTTTAATTTTTTAATCAATTAGTAGACATTTTTAACAGTATCAGTATCATGTATCAATCAATTCAAAAACGAATTTTTAAATTATTTATTTGTATGAAGAAACCGAAACAGTCGAAAATCATGTTATCACAAAACTGAGCTATGTATGTATAAACGGTTGTCAGATCTTACAATATTTTCAGAAAAATGTCTAATAACCGTGTGAACTTATAATTTTTGTCTTGCAACGTTGTCAGAAAACGCATTGTCACCACATTGTAAGACAATAATATTGTCAGACATCTGGCAATCGTTGCCATTGTCAGATTATTGTAAGATAATTAACAGACACTTTTTATTGTCAGATGTGCGAAGTTTATACATCTGACAATGGCACCATTGTCAGACCATTTAAAAACAAACAAAAGTTCGTATTAATAATATTAAAAAACAAAAGTGAAATAAAATTTTAAAACAAATTGAATAAAAAATGGATAGCGATATTTCAATTAATGAAACCTGCGTTATAAGTTGCTGCTATGAGCCAATTGGCTTGACTTTTCCTATCCAGTCGCCAACAGGCTCTGAAGGCGGTATAAAATCAATACCCAAAAAAAATTCTACCGCTGAAAGGGGGAGTCCGTGTGGTCACACGAAAATATTATCAAACTTATCGAGTAAGTTGAGGCACGGGGAAGTTTATGGGATGCTGGCTGCGCTGAGTATAAAGTTCCCAAAGATATTTTATGGCAAGAGGTTGCAGATCCCATTCAGGTAAGTTTGAACGATTGGAAAGGAAAATTGACAAATCTCCGCACCCCTTTGAATTGCAATTTGGAAAAATTCAGAAGTAAAGTCAGCCCAAGGCACTAATGAACAATTTCAAATTGTTTGTTTTAAATGATTTTACAGTTTTGGCAATGTCTAACAACAAATCTCGAAATTTTTAAATTGTAAGGTTTTCTTACAATCGTCTAAACTGACAATTTACATTTTGCCAACAAGTGTTCATTGTCATTACATTGTATGATCTGACAACCGTTTATACATAGCTTAACTCATTCATTTTTTAATTGATTTCTATTTACTTTCTTATGTTTTTAAAAGCTAATTCAGTAGCTAACATAAGAAACAAATATTTTATTGCCTCAGGATTAACTTAGCAAGTGAAGAAAATTATAATTTTTGGAAAAGTGCGTTTTTCAAAAAGTCTCTGTTGTTTTAAAGATTAAACATATATCTATTAAATATAAACAACATTTGAAGACAACATAATTACGATTTTCTAATCACAGAAAAAAGTTTCAACATAAATAGTATGATTTGATTTCATTGATTTCAATTCATAAAATTTATAAATAATTTCTTAAATAGTATGATTTTGTTCATATTTTTTGTTTTTAAATAAAATCTAGGAGGCTTGAAAAAAATATTTAAATTTTCATTTATATTTTTATGTTGTTTGAAAATGTTTGAAATTTTCCTTGGAAAATTTTTATGTTTTTTATGATTTACAGCTACAAAATGAGCAAATATGCGTGATATTGACTGCATTTTATGAAGCAGATGAAATGCTTTAATATTAATGGAAGCTAAATGATGTTTAATGATTTTTTTTTTTTACATTTCAGACTTTTTTAATTCATCTTGAATAATTGGTAATATAGGGCTATTTTACAAACATATTTAAACTAATCCATTAGGTAATGCAATTGTAATGCAATTTATTATAAAATATCTAGAAATTTATGCAAAAAAAGCTAAAAATTCCATCATGTACACTTTCATAATATTTATGAACATGTTTTTATTCTGAATGAAAAAAGTTTGGGAAAAAAAGTCATGTTCGATTAATAATAGCTATTACAAAATTCATTCCAATTATGAATTTCTTTTTTCTGTGATGATTCAACTTAAAGAACATCGTTATATCAGTACAATTGCTAATAAACGAAGTAATCGAGAAGAACTATAAGTATTTCCGAACTCTATGGAATCCAATAAACCAGAATTGCTATATGAGAACCCCTGCAAATTTAGCATAGTGTGTTATAATAACAATAATTTCTCTGATATTTTTCAGCCGTTCACAAACTGCTGAAAGGCCCTAAAAATCTTACATTAAATAAATTTTTTATACATATCGCTCATTTGCTGCAACAACGTCATAACTCAAAATTTGAGTTCTTTCAACTGAGTAATACAAAATATGCGGCATTCTATAGTATTTTATATAGTTTTATCAGTTTTCAAAAAAGTCAGTTATTTTTTGTGTGAGAGTGTTTTTTTGTTGTAAACATCAAAATTAAAATTCATGTTTTCTCTTATATTTGACGAGTAATAATTTGGGTTAAATACAGATTAGAATGATATTAACATCTACTATTTAAATCTTGTTTTATTTCTGAAATCGCAAGATTTGTTGAAAATTTATTTATGAAATAGTAAAATGTCATAAAACATTCAAACAGTTTTTCTCGAAACGACTTTTTTTGAATTATGACGTTGTTGCAGCAAATGAGCGATATGTTCGTTTAAAAATAAAAAATATGTATCAATTTGAGAATTTTGAAAGCTTCAAAATTCGTTAGTTAACAATATTTATCGTTAAGAGATATTCCGAATTAATTTTTACCGATTATTTTCGTTAAAAATAGTCGGTAGATAACGAAATTTGTCGGTAGGTTAACGACAAATAAAATGTTCTTGTTAACGACATCGGTAGGAAAGTATAAAAAGTTACAGAATTGCGGTACAGTTTCTTAATTAATCTAAAATCATATCCTATGTATATAAATTTCTCCACATTTGTCTTATGTTCTAATATTGGGCGGAATATATCTCTTCTGTATATTAATAATCCGGGAGATTAGATCCGCTTTATCGGATATTGAAAATCTAACTTAATATTTGGGATCAGCTACTTCAAGTTGCATGTTTATTTAAAGTATCATCAATTTTAAATTCCTTCTACAGTTTTTTTTTTACTCTTTTGTTATAACAATTTCTGTGAAATATTTTTTCAGCAGTTCTTATTTTCTGACGACTTGTTCAAAAAGTTAATGTGTTTTGAATAAATAAGAAGGAAGGCAACACTCACTGGAAGAGTTCGACAAGACTTTTTTTGCCCCAAACCGAAAAACCAATTAAACAGGTAAAGATCATTTTCAGAAAAATTTTAAATTATTATATGTTCTTAAAAATAACATTTTTTATATTTGGGCACCTTTTCGCCGTAAAAATGCTAAATTCCAAATAGTTTTAGAATTCATAAGCTTTATTTTTGGATCTACCAAAATATGTATCAAAAAACATAATTAATTTTTAAACTGCTTGCTGCTTTGAATCGAATAGTTCTATCACTCTTGATAGATAGTCATATAAATACAACTTAATATAAAGTACTTTCAATCTCATTAAAATCTGCAATCACAGTTTTCAATCCAAATAGCATAAAATAAATTGCAGTTATTGGTGATCCCTTAAACGTTATTCTAAATATTTTGAACACAGAAGCATGAGAATGCTTGTGGTTTCTTCGATACTAGAAAAATGGAAAATTTAATTTTAATATTGTTTCGATTGCATTATCAATTTTAATTTTACAACCTGTAGAGAGAGGACAGTGAATAATAGGAGCTGTTGTAGTTAATATTAACTGTATTAAAAGTGTGTTTTTAAAGTGTGTAATATAAGTGTGTGTATTAATAGAGATTGACTATTTAAATAAAGAGTTGTTACAAACTTTAAACTATTTCTCGCTTTAATTTGCAATTAAAATAATCCGGTTTATTTTAAGGTTATAAAACACCTTCTCTTTAAAGGTAAACACGTAACAATATTTATCCCAGTCCTAAATACAAATAGCAATGTGATGTCGAATATCGAATGTATATTAAATACTACATTGAGTGTTGCCATCATTAAAATTTCGACTACCCTATTCAAATGTTGTCACAAGGTCAAAAGTAGGACATTTTAAACACCTTTATTTAACCTAAGAATTGTGGAAATGGACCAGTAGATTGAATAATTTATGTTGATATGCATTCGAACCCAATTTACTTTAGAGCTAAAAAATAATTTCAAATTATTTTAAGAAAATGCTGCAATTAAGTCAGAAAATTTTTACAAAAAAAAAAAATGTACAAAATGATCTTAAAATATTAAAAAAACCATTTCTTTAAAAATCCCATTAAACCAGAAAATTAATAAAACCATAAAAATAAACAAAAACAAGTGTAAAAACCAAATATTGTTTTTCAAAAACTGTGTGTGCGCAACCCAGTTAATATAAAACAAACCATAAAATTTTAAACAAATAACGAAAACATAAAGAATTAAAGATGGAACTAAAACAATCATACCTTCTGTGGTACACCACCACGTTTAACATCAATCCAGAAGCGGGCAATATTTATCAACAGACCAATAAGAGCGATGGCAAAGAATTTGATTTGTAAATGGGCACCCAGCAATTTCAGCAACAATTCGATTTTGGCCTTAAGAAAAGAGCCCAATAGCATCAATTTCATTAAAGCCTTCTTCTTCTTCTTTTTCTTGCCGCGGGTCACTGTGTGGACAGAATCAGAAAATCAACAAATAAAAAAGTTAGTTATACGGTTCTGGGGTAGAAAAGGAAATGCTTAAAATATAGATAAAATCAAAATGGGAGGTTTGTGGTGTTTGTTAGTAAAATGGGTGCGTTTTTTAGTGCGTTTAGATAGAGTAGAGAAGGAGAGGAATAAGCTTAAAATTTAATTTGTACCATAAACTATTAACTAAACTAAGCTACTAACTAACTACTTTATCTATGGAATGGAATTGTATTTTAATGTTCGAATTTTGTGTGGCTGTGTGTGTAACATGTCGGTAACATTGTTTTTGGTGCTTGTCTGTACTGTACTACTAGCCACCTGGTGTAAAAACGGGAAATAAAGTAGTTTGTGCTGTGGTTTCTAATTTACAATCCAAACAAAAGTTGAGTATATACTTTTAGGTATAATTTTTTTACCTACTTCCTATTATTCTTGTGTTTGAGTGAGTTCATCGCTAATGCAGTTTAGGTTTAAAACTTCAATTTGATGTAAAAGGTTTGTAAATTAGATATTGTAGATACTTGGATTCCATATGAGTAGTACCAAGTTTAAAAACTTTTTAATCAAAAATTTTTAAATTATCTCAATTTATAAATTTTTGTTTAAATTAAAAGCCACTTCAGAGTTTTTAATAATAAACTGTAATTTTCAGAGATTTTCTGTGTACTTTTGAATATCATTTCAATATAATTTTCAATATCAATTCCACCAAAGAGCACAGAAAAAACCACCAGTTGTTGACCTTGGGTCTTCCGATTTTTATCATATTCAGTAAATATATACCCTTTGAAGTCTAATGGGCATTTCCATTTTAATTATTATTAAAAATCAATAAAATGTACATATGCTGCAACTTTAAATACTCGTATTTTATAAACCTGAAGTCGGATTTCATTGATTTAAGATGCATTTGAAAGGCTGCATTAAATTAAAAACCATGTTTGTTTAAAAACTGCTTACATGATGCAAATGCAATTTTCAGATGCCCTTTTGGAAATGTTCTCCACGTAAAATTTTCAATTTTTTCAAATAATTTTAAAGAGTGTTAAATTGACTTAAAAACGAAATTAAAATTTGTATGTAACTGAAAGTCCTACTATTTTTCATATATTTTTATATATTTAACATTAGTTTTAAATTTTTCGTGGAGAACATTTCCAAAAAGGCATCTGAAAATTGCATTTGGATTATGATTTCTTTCTAACCAATATTTTTTTAGTTATGTAGTCTAAAAACGACATTAGTATCTTTCAAATGAATAATAAATCAATCAAATCCGACACAAGATACGAAAATGTATGCAGAATATCTAATTTGTTTTAAAAAAATTTTCAAAATTTTAAAACGCGAGTTTTAAAAAAGACTCTAAAGAGTATATGTTCACCTAATATGATCAAAATCGGAAGACCCAAGCTAAATTTGTTTGTGATGTCAGATGGAATTTATGATATATAAATATTAACTTTTCAATTGGGAGAATCCTCACCAAAGCGCACAGAAAACCGCACTTTTCAGATTTCTTATTTCCGATTTCAACCAAATTCAAGTGTTTATCAAATAATAGAGTTTTTGACTCGAGACCATTTCAGGTCCAAAAATATGATATGTATCTGTATAAAAATTAAGAAATTAAAATGAACAAATTATGTAAACATTTCTCAGTGTCCTTTTACAATAACAAATATTTAACATGAGTTCGTGGCAAGAAATATATATCAAAATTCAACTTAAAGTTCCCGTACTAACTTTTAACAATCAACTCACTCAATTTTTCTCAAAAAAAAAAAAAAAAAAAACCTAAAAAAAATCAAAAGAAAAATAAGCAGGGGGAAAATGGCAAAAAAAAAAAGCAATTAATGACAAAACAATTATGTGTGTATGGAAAAGGTGCAAACAAGTTATTCAAACACACACCTCCATTACTTCTACCATATTTCATTGGATGTTTTTTCTTGCGCTTTCCACCCTCGTCACCACCATCCAGCTCGGCCAATTCTTCGAGTAAACCCAAGCCGAAATGATCTGAACCATGTTCTTGTTCGACCACAATCGTTGAAGTAGCGCCGCCATGACCTCCACCATGTTGACCCTTCTTTCGTTTACGTTTCTTTTGTTTTGATGGTTTGATTTTCTGGACAATTGGCTGCAACAGCTGTGTCGCACCATGACCATGATCGAAACCATCATCATGATGATGAGATGCTAATTGATGTTCTAATGGTTGTATAATCAAAAGATTAGCAGCCTGTGTTCCAATATCGTGTTGGCTGCCGCCCTTCTTTTTCTTTTTACGTTTCTTATTACCACCTCCAGGTTTCTTGAGCTCTTCAACAGCATCATTATTTTCTTGATCATTATCTTCGTTATTTTCTTCTCCCTCTTCGATTTCTATGAACTCAGCATCACTGTCATTATCATGGCTAAGATTGTTTGAATTTTCAGCTACATTGTTGCTATTTTTCAAATCTCCCGTTTGCTCATTAGCATGATCATTGTTTTCCTGTTCATCTTCCTCCTCTTCTTCCTCTTCATCATCATCATTTTCTTCATATTCTTCTGCCTGTTCTTCATGCTCTTGCTCGTTCTGTGTTTGGAAAGTATTTTTGGTATTTTGTAAATACTCATATTCACGTCCCAAAAATCTGCAAAAAAATTTTGGTATTTTTAGTAATTTTTTCATACTTACTAAAGTTAATTGAAATATTTTTTACCCATCCATTGTTTCGGCCAAATACTCTTTCATATAATTGGTGCCAATTTCAATTTTCTTTAAAATTGTCGAAGGTTTCTCTTTGCTTAGTGTTGTGGAGTCACTGTAGCCACGTCTCTCCAATGTGGAGTTCAATTGTCGATCGGCTTCAGCTGGAATTATTTTAAGAAAATTAATTATTTTTAATTTAAAGTTTCTTTAAGATCAATAAGTTTTTGTTAAGATTTAAAGATATATTTTTAAAAATGTATGTAAAGTTCTCATAAAGATTGAAATTTGGACTATTGTACACAAAGTGAATAATTTCATGAAATAAACATTAAGGATTATTTTTTCAAAAATAAAGTTTTCTTAACTGTTCGAGCACCCAACTGTCACGCCTAGCGATTTTGGTGTTTTCTAACACCTTTTAAATTTCGCAATATTTTTAAATTTAAACGGATTTTTGTTTTTTGGACTCTTTTAAATAGAAGAGAGTCTGTAGCTTATTTTATATTAAAACCCGAAAAAGAAGACCATAAAACTCATATAATAGTCCCTATTGATATTTTAAACCCCTGTAGATAAAATCATTAAAAAATCCCATAAAAGTGCATTAATGTGATCCATGTTTTGCTTACACTAAATAAATGCAATGTACTATTTTATAAAGGATTTGTATCTTTGTTAAAATTTGTTCCGCAATTTGTCAATAAATTAACTTAACATAATGAATACTAATACAAAATATATTAGTATATTGTTGTTAATAATTCCCAAATAGTTTATGTGATTTTTAATATAAGACATCTAAGAAAAACATGAACAGGGGAAGCTAGAATCGAAGTACCGATCTACTTATACTTTGCTCCTGTAAACAAAGACAAGGCCATAGTTCTTAATTCGTACTAAGATCATAGTTAGCCGACCGAGAGCCGAAGCATTTATCTCGTCGAATTGTACTCATTAGCAAGTCATAGCCAATAATTTGTAGTTGGCCGATGAGAACTAAAGAATTTATCTTCTCAGATTGCATCCATAAGCTATAGTTACCAATAATTAGTCGTTAGCCTACCGAGAGCCGGATTATATTTAGTAGCTAATCCTAACTTACAGAGCCAACGAATTCATCTCCTTGGATTACATCCGTTGCATTTGCTTTATAATAATAAGTCGTTAGCTGACCGACAGCCAAACCGTTTATCTCGTCGAATCCTCTATTAGAGGAAGAAAACAACAAGGTGAAACTAATTTTTGATTCCAGCTAAGAGATTAGAGAAAATTTATATGAAAATTAAGTCTAATTTGCAGGACCTCGCTGTAACAATAATTTGTAAATTATGTTTAATTCCTAATATTTCCTATAAAGTTATCTATCAGAGAAATACTTGCGCTCGTGATCTAAAAGCTAGTTCCCAGTAATTGTGGAAATATCTTGGTCAGACTGTCTCGCCATCTTGTTTAGTGATGCTCTACAATCCAGGACCAAAGCGGATGTCGTATATACACCTATAAGAGATAAAAGTATGACTGACATTCTGTGCATATTCGAATACGAATATGTAGGGAATATAAGGACTGAGATCGTAAAATTCTTAACATACGTTTTTCATTAAAACTTTTAACCCAAGTATTATTTGATTTTTTGTTTGATCAAGTTACCTTTGTAAAGCATGTCAGTTATTATGTTTAATGTCAATTATGTTCATTTGTTGTTAATCTGATTAAAATGAGTGACCAGATAAAAGTGCGTACTAAAATTATTAAATATTTTTAACAAAACCCAAGTTGATCCTACTAAAAGTTTGCCAAACAATCAAGGGTCTGCTATCAAACTGTTTCCAATGTTGTCCGTTGATAGAAAACCTGGTTCAGGTAGAAGGAATGGTCCACATGATGTTTCTAAAGCCAAAAAAAATAGAAAGCATTTTCAAAAGAGCTTCCAACACCTCCGGTAGGAAAGCAGCCCGGTTAGGTCAGTTCTCGGACGAAAAGTTAGAGCCAATGCAGGTTTAAAAACATACAAGGCTCAAAAAGTTCCTGACAGGAACTTTGATAAAAATTTAGAGACCAAAGACAGAGCACGGAAATTCAAGTCAAATTTTGTACAAAAAATATACCTGCTGTATAATGGATGACGAAATGTACGTATGGAACATTTTTCGCAGCTTCTGGGTCAATTTTTTTATATTGCAGATGCTCGAGGGAATGTTGAAGAAAAGTTTAGGACCCAAAAGCAGACAAAAATTTCTCAAAAAGTTCTTAGTATGGCAAGCAATATGCAGTTGCGGCAAAAAAGCCAAACATTTGTTACAAAGGGCTCTATAAATACCGAAATTTACATCAATGAATGTTTACCAAAAAAGGATGCTTCCATTCATAAGACTTCTTAATGTGTCCACTTATTTTTGGCCTGATTTGGCATCTGTCACTATGGCAGGAAAGGTCTTAAGTGGTACAAGACCAATAATATGGTATTTGTACCAAGAGAGGCAATTCCTCCAAACTGCCTGGAGCTGAGTCCAGTGGAGCGAAGAGCACAAAAAAGTTGTCCAAAAGTGTGTTAGATTTTAAACGGAGATGGACAACCTGTTCGAACAAAGTGACATAAAGCACTATAAAAACCATAATGGAAGGGTTTTCGAAAAAGGTTCAAAAGTTCATCATTAGTGATTAGAACTATAAAAATAATTTTTTTTTTTTTTTTTTGTAAATTGTAACAATAATTTCAATCAAATAAAAAAAGATTCAAAACTGTAAGTTTAGTGGTTTAATTTTTATTAACATGTACATATGTATGTTAAAAATTTTTCGATCTCAGTCCTTATATCCGACATATCCTTTGCCATTTTGTGGTCATTTTTTGACAAATATCTGTGCCTGAAGAAGACAGCTTTTGTCGGGTAGTCTGAAAGACATACCACACTCGGTTTTAAGGGGTCTGAGAATACCATTAAATCAGTGTTTGGGTGTACAGTAGTGATTGAGGACTACTGTTAACACAGCTTTAGCAAAACGCTATATTAAACTGCCTCAGAATACTTAAGCTTATCTATTATTTAAGAAACTCGTTGGCCCCTTTTAAATAAAACTTTAAAACAAACTTCCATAGATTTATATCTTGAAAACATTTGCAAAAGTTATAGTCGTTTTTATACCAACAGATTTATTAAAGATTTATGAAAAACTAGGAAATTTTAAACTAACTACAAATAATCCAATATATGTTTAAACAAAACAGCTTCCAGTATTGTTTAAGTGAGACATTAAAAACCATCATACAAAATCTGTTATTTTTAATCATAATTTCAAGCGCCATAACTATTTTATGGTTCCACATGTTTTTTTTCCCATTTCGAAAACCATCTCTCTTAAAACAAAACTATGTTTTTGATTGATTTATGAACTTTTCAAAGTGTAATAATTTATTTCAATTGTTAATATTTTATTGTTTAACCACAAACGCAAACAAAAAAAAACTTGTTAAACATTTGAAATGGCCTGGCCCATAAACATTTTATATATTTGTGCAAGTACTGGCACTCGTAACATAAAAACCAAGATTAAGTGTTAAAAATACCACAAAAAGCATTTAAATTAAGTGGCGAATATAAAGGTTTGGTTTAACTTATTTCAACAAAAATTACATAATATGATTTATATTTAAAAAAACAAAAAATGAGGAAAAAGTAGTCAGCTTGTAATAGCATAATTAAATTTAATAAATTGTTTCACTATTTATTTACGAACTTACCTTTCAACTTTTGCCATTGAGTGTGCAATTCACCATCCCAAATGTCCAATAGACGTGCCGATTGCTGGCGTGCACATGACCAGGGCTGTTCTCGTATGGGACATAAAACTAAATCTAAATATGGCGAAACTGCTGTAAATACAAACAAAAAAAAGTTATTAGTTTTTGTTAAAATTTTTAAAGAATGAAAGAAATTTTCTTTTCTTTTTCTGGGTTTGAACAAATTTTTAAACCGTGAATTGTTTTGTTGCGCTTTGTTAACTTAATGGTTTTGGTTGTTGAGTTAAATTAAATCGTAATGTTTAATAAATTAATTATAATAGAGGCATTCACTAGTGTTTAGAAGTACTTAGGAGATTTAGAAACCTCTAATAGGAGTTAATAAAAATGAAGTGTGTAGCTTCCGTTAAAAAAGAATGTAGTTTAATTGTATTATTAAACTTAGTTTATGGGAAATATTTATGCTTAAACCCAATTATTCACCAGTTTTTGTTTAGCAGCAAACTGTTATTCAAATAAAAATAGCCTAAAATAGGAGGTTAAAAATGCAACCACCATAATTATTATTGTTTAAATTACCTACAAATATAATCGACACAGAAAAAAAATTGCTCAAAAAATTTAATAAATTTAATATTGAACATAAATTTTTAATTTTGAAGCTTCTCGACATCATACACAGAGAAAACAGATTCGTGATAGCAACCGAATTTGTTGCCAATCGAATGATTATACCTTAGTAACCGTATTTTACAGTTGTGGCTACAAAATTTTAGAAGGGGTAACTAAAGTTTGGTTGCCTTAACCGAAATTCTTCTTTATCAACTGACTTTCTGTTGATAGAATCGAAAAATTCTATGTGTGCAAACGAATCATTCGATTGGCAACAAACTCGGTTGCTATCACGAATCTGTTTTCTTTGTGTAGTGGAGAATGCAACGGCTTTTATCGTTGTCAAATAAGTAATAAACTTTCTACTAACTCAAACTAGGGATCGTATACAACTTTTAACTACAACTGTATTAGCATGCCGTCAAATATACCTGACGTGTATTTCAAGCATCTTTTGTTCATCAAGCATATCGTTAAATATGTTTTAATGTCTAATGATGTCTATGATGTCTACAAAACTAGCGTTAAATCTTCACTGATTAATTAGCCTTTAATATCATAAATAATTTCAATTTGACATTTTTAATTAAAAAAAATATAAACAAGGATTTTACGATCTGTCAGATCAGCAAGAAGATGAAGCTACCTAACGTATTATCAAATTAGAGTTGGATAGAAGTGATGATGGTGTTTAACATTTTCTCCACTTCTTTATCATGACAACTTCTACAGAAGTCATTATATGGGAGATTTACAACCCAATTAAATTTTGTTGATCAAAGTTGAAAAAAGTATTGGGTGTATGACTTAAAAATGAGTAATTTTTTCAAATGTTAAACCTTTTTTTGAAAAAAATTGTACAATTTATTCAAAGAATTGGTCATTGTTAGTTAGCAACATATGGATTCCGAGCCAACAGATCTGTTCATATTTTAAGGCCAAGAATGAATCATGTTTTGAAGTGAAGTGTATCCCAGAGAGAGCGTTCTGCATCGATCGAATAAAATAGTAGTCGGACGGGGCAAGGTATGGACTATAAGGCGGATGATGCAAAATTTCCCAACCACTTCTTTCTAAGTAGTTTTTAACAGGTATTGCAACATGTAGCCGAGCGTTGTCCTAATGGAATATTACGGTTTCATGTTTCAAACGAATCAGTTACAATCGGTACAGATTCCCTGTAATAGTCTGGCCAGATTTCAGCAGCTCATAATAGATAGGACCCTTTTGGTCCCACCAAATACATAACATTAACTTAGCGCCTTGGATATTTGGCTTTGGTGTCGTTTCGGCTGGTTGGCCGGACTTCAGATACGATCTCTTACGCTTCGGGTTATCGTAATGTATCAATTTTTCATCGCAAGTAATGATTCGGTTCAAAAATTACTTTCTTTTATAGCGTTCAAGCAGCATTTCAGACATATAAATTCGTCTTTCAAGGTATCTCGGCAAAAGTTTTGAAATTGCTGATTGAGTTGCTCTAAATGATTTTGCAAGCTACTGTTGAGTTTGACAACTATCTTCATGGAGTAATGCCTCCAATTGTTGATCTTCAAACTTTTTTGGCTGGCCTGGGCGATCTTTGTCGTCCGTGTCAAAATCACCACTTCTGAACCACACAAATCTTTCGCATGTTGGAACTGATGAAACCCTTTGAGCATAAGCTTCGATTAGCAATCGGTGTGCATCAGCGGCACTGTTTTTCAAATTAAAGAAATAAAGCAAATTTTCCCGCATATGACGCTTTGTTGGCACAAATTCGATATTTTCGAAGCAAAATAAAACTTTGTTATTTACTCTATAATGTTCAGTAACCAAGTGAGAATAAATTACAAATATGTACTCTTCATGATACGCCATCTAATGTAAATCCCTCATTTTGAAGTCGTATACCAATAAAATAAGGAATATTAGAGTAATTGATCGACCACATTCAGAGAGGTGGTTTCAAGGGACCATCCTTATCTGCGCTCAATCTTAAAAATTACTCTTGCATTACATATGTGTAAGATAAAAGCGATCCGCCGATATATCGCTTGACCCCGGGATCATCTTCATCTTATTTATTGACGACCTAAATTCAACGACTAAATTAGATGTTGTGTATACATCTTTAAAGACTTCCTGACTGTCGGTATATTTTCGAATATTCTACCCGTATATACGATAAAACCTCAGGCATTTTGTGGTGATTTTCACGTCTAAAATCTTCAAGCTCAGAAGAAAGATACAAACTTTCTAGTTTGTGCAATATAAAAGACCCCTCTCACTACCACCTTTGACTTTAAAGTGTATGAAACGTCCTTAAAATGGTTAAAGAGTTCGAAGAGATTGTTCCCTCACCAGCTCACCAAGACAACATTGGTTCCATTCGCCCTTAGTATCGTTTCTTTTAGGGAAAATGACAGCAACCTCCTTAGCCATAGTAAAGGAGCTATATTACTATAGCCAATCAAATATCTGCTCGTTTTTCCAAAATTATGATAGATTGGTATGATAGATTAAAGAGAAAATTATGGCCTGTTCCTAGATCTCAAAATAAAAGTAAAGCGAACGAATGTTGATCACTCGAAGTCGATGGAAATTGGATTTCCCTACATCGAAAACTTTCGTGGCCTTGAAGCTCCGACCACCGCCCACCCTCCAAATTGAAAACTTAAACTCAACTACACCTTCTCTATAGCCATGGGAAATATCCGTTTAGAAGTTGGAGGTTTGTTTCCAGGTCCCCCACTATGCATATCTTTCGTTTGTTTAAGTAAAACAGCAAGTGATTGATTTTGACATTTGTATTCGCAGAGATGGAAATAGAGAAACCAAATTTTCGACTTGGCATTTGCATAGAAGAGACGTTAATTTGATTTATTTAGCTTAGTAAGAAATGGAATAATCTGCCGACATAATTCGTACCTTTCACTTCCAACACAGCCAAATCGCAAAATTAACTGTTCAGAACACTTTTCTCTCAATCCCTCAAAAGTTTAATCTTAAAGATTAATGAAAAATTCAGCAGCGAGATCTTCTTCAGGATCTAAGAAACAAATAGTTTGAGAACTTCTGATTGAATATGTCACAGTTCATAGATTTCATCAATATTTATTTGATTTGATCATGACTTTAATAAGTACATCATAATTTTTACTCTTTGACACACATGGGAAATTTTCCTACAGTTTTTCTATAAAATGAACTTTTAAATATAAGCAAATGTAGCAAGAAAACAACTGTGATTTCAAACTGCATTAGAAAACCACAATAAATAGTTGTTTTAATTGTTTATATAAAACAAATAGTTTGATGGGAAACTTTTCAACAGGAATTTAAATAGATAGATCTATAATAGATCTAGTTTGTTTCAATGGGAAATGCTTTCACTAAAGAAACCTTATACAAAAAAAAAAAAACATACTAAACATAATAATAAATAAGAATCTTAAAAGTAATATTATTAAACCAACACAATAAACAATCAAACATTGTAACGTTTTAAGATCACAAATATAAAAAGCATGTAAATTCATTAAAACTGCAATTAAGATGACCTTGTAGCAACTAAAGACAAACCAACGAAATTATTTAGTCACGTTATTAAGAAAAGTGTTAGAAATTACAAATAAAAAACAAACAAGAAAACTTTTCCTTAAATAAATAAAATAAAAAAAATAAGCAGTATTTGTAGGACTGCTGTTTTGTGTGGCTTAGTGAATGAACATGGTTAAAACATTAAAATAGACAAACCATTGTTAAAAGAGCCTCATTAATTTTCCACCCAGTAGTTTGGTATTAGCTGGTAGCCGAAGTTCAGTTAAATTTTGGCAACATTTTAACTGCCTGACTACTAAGTCAGCCTACCTTGTTATTGGTTAGAGATTTTAAAGTTTAAGTCAGGTTTATTTTTCATTATAAATAAGTGTGTTCGTATGTTTCGTGGGTTTAAAAGTCAAACAAAACTGACATCTAACTTGGTGGAAAATACGAGTGAACCTACTTGAAGGCTTCTTTTGTATTAATGTGTTACAAGGAATTTGTTTGTTAGTTTTTTTTTCCTTCTTATTTTCTTTTAGTTTATGTATCTTTTATTTAACATCTCGGTTTCTCATGAAATGTCATCATCATTTATCGTGCTTGTTTAGTTTTTTTATATTTTGGTTTGTAATAGGAAATATCCTCCTTTAGAGTGAAATTCAAGTTCATGTTTTGTCAGATTTGTTGACAAAATTTTCTAGTCATATATTTTAATTTCACTTTCTCTGTGGTTGTTTATGAGTAGCACTATTTTTGAGGAATCTATTATTTTCTTAAGTACGGATGTACAAATTTAAAGATGTTAATGTAAACAAATTTATTTAAGATGTTGGTAAATATTATATTTAAAAGCTGTGTAAAAGAATGGCCGTCTTAAATTACAAAAAAAATCGATTGCGATAACTTTGTTTTGCGTTTCCACTTGTATGATTTGGGCCAAAATACTTGAATTGCCTAAATCATGTGATATTTCCTATACATTTCACAAAACACTATTTTTTGATGTGTACTTTATTAGCTCTAAATTATATCGAAAATTATCAATACAACACTGAATTGTGTCATCGCTACCTTGCTTACTGTGTCTTAGCTAAATGTCTTCGAAAACAAAATGGCGTCCATCAATGATATGCAACAAGGTGAGTGATATCCAGGAATGGAAATATTGATACGATTGTACTTTTTTGATACTATTTCATATTCAAAAGTACCGAAGTACTCCCGCTACTCATTTTGATACTTCTAAATAATTTTCACTATTTTATGTAAAAATATAAAATTTTGTGAATAACTGAATTTTTTACAGAAAATCTTGAGTTTTCTAGAGAAAAACTTTTGTTTTGTATATAAAATAACTGTATTTTTATATAGAAAATCGTATGTATAACGTTATTTTCTATAAAAAATCTTGTTTATAACACCACAGAACTATGCTAATATATAAATAATAAACAGTTTTAATTTTAATACTGTGAGAGTGAAAAATGTACTATTTGAATATTATTTTTAAATCGAACAGAAATTTCATATTCCATTCCTGGTGATATCACTAGCTCAGCTAATTTCCTAAATATAAAAAGAAACAATAAGCTGAATATGACAACTAAATATCACTTAACAAAACATAATGTGCTTTTTAGAAAATTAAAGATTTTTGAATGAAATTACAAGTTCTTTACATAAACTTTTGTGACCTTTAATTTCAATTTCTATTTTCTAAATTTTCAACAGTAATTAACATTTTCATTTGAAATTTTCTCAATTTCACATCAAAATTCTCAATTTCAAATTGATATTCTCAACTTCATTTGGAATTTTCTCTATTTCTGCTTCATATTCTCAATTTAGTCTGGAAAATTCCCATTTTAAAGTAGAAATTCGCAATTTCATTTAGAATTTTCTCCAAGTTCTCAATTTCAATTAGAAATAGTGTTAACTTACGTTTTTAAAATCGGATCAATACGATCCTTCCATTTTTTTTAAAGAGCATATGATTCTTATGATTCACTGAAGATATTTCAATTTGAGTTGAAGACCAATGGACATTGGCGACCTCGTGGAAAATTATTTCCCTAGTTTCTTAATGTACTTTCGAGAGAGTGACGTTTTATCAAGCCAGATAGGTGGTAGTATAGCCATCCTAGATGGCTTTAAACTATTCCTTTATTCAATCCGGAATATTTAACATTTACATTTAATACAAAATAACCAACCAAAACAAAAACAATTTCAGAATATATCATAGAACTTGCACAATATGCTGGTGGTGTCGTAAATTGCACACATGGAAAAGGAACTTGTGAGACACATGGAAAGGGAACTTTGATTTGAATGAATCATGTTGGACAAATAGCGAATGTTTCTACTCTGTTTAATCATACTACGAATCAAGAATATTGGGTTCCTTTTTTTATCTGGGATGGTAGAAAGTACTCTTATTGGCAAAAAGCTACACACATACAGAATAATTGTAGCCAGATTTAAGTTAAGAGAATAGTAAATCTATGGGTAATAAGTTCATAGCCCACATGGTAAATGCACCCTCTCATGATTATCGCTTAAGAGCCACATCACACCATACTCCGATTTTAGACCAAACAACGTTCTTATTAACAACATTAGGAGCCGGCATTTAATATCTATCGAAATTTTAATAGAATATAATGTAAATTTTGATCAATATCAAGTGCCGTGATTTGGGCAATCCAACAATCCGTTGAGTAAAGGTTTTACCTATATCAAATATTCATTAACTTCAAGCGTGTATAGAGGTAGTTTGGAATATAAGAAAGTGTTACAGACTCATTAAGGGGTTATACAATCCGTCATGTTATTCAGTATCGCACGAGGTTTCTTTAAGTACTTAAAAATACGTTTATGACGTATTACTTAAAGTGATGAAGATACTTTATGTCCATAAGGATTGGCATTATATTGACAATTTGGATAGTCTATACCTGATGATGTTTATCTCTTCTCCCATAATATTTTCAACATTTAGGTCCTCATTTTATAAAACGAAACGTTTGGAAGCGTAACCAATTTGTATGAAGAATACTGGGGAAAGGGTTTAAAATTTGAATATTTTCCATACAATTTTATTTTAACGTTTGTCGTTTCGTTTTACAAAATTAGATCCTTAGGGTCACGTTTCTGAACGCTTCGTTTTTTAAAAACGAGTTTAAACAGAATTGCATATTGAAAAAGTTGATGCTCACAAACGCGGCTATAAACATGAACTTTTAGTTCTTGAAACAATTAGTTGAAAATTAAACACAAAGGAACCATTTTATTGGACCCAAGTGAGTTGTCTAAGGTCCTCATTTTATAAAACGAAACGTTTGGAAGCGTAAGTAATTTGTATGAAGAATACTGGGAAAAGGGTTTGAAACTTGAATATTTTCCATACAAAGGGCCTCATTTTATAAAACGAAACGTTTGGAAGCGTAAGCAATTTGTATGAAGAATACTGGGAAAAGGGTTTGTAACTTGAATATTTTCCATAGAATTTTATTTTAACGTTTGTCGTTTCGTTTTATAAAATAAGACCCAAAATTTCTTTAACGTTTGTCGTTTCGTTTTATAAAATGAGACCATAAATAGAAGGCAATCTGTTAATTAAACTAATTGAAGACGTTCCAATATTTTGATCTGGAATTATTCAATAAATGACAAAAAGGAGTTAGTAAAAAAAACACATTAAGAAAACATATTCTGGAGATCACCAAACTAATCAACAAAAACGAAAATCAAAGAATTTAGTGTTTAACTGCGCACTGATCAAAACCCCATGACAATAGACATACGAAGATGAAAATAAGGATGGTTAGGTATTACAAAATTATCGTCAAACTGTTGGGTACATCTCCAGAGGATTGAGAGACCTGATAAACCAGCTAATTCATAGAGATGTATGATCAACTGCACGACAATTTCTGGATCTACATCAAGCGAATAACAAAGGTTACAAAAAAAGCATTTGCTTCGGATGTAGGTCCGGATAAAGGATATTTTTAAAGGTACATAACTTATAGTTTTCACAAATACTCATGAATTGGCCCGTAACTCAACAAACTGCGTTGAATGGACCTATAAGGAGATTGCTGTTGAATCCAATATATCTGGAAAATTTATTTTCGGGATGAATCAGAATCACTTTTTGAGTCGATTTAACGATGTCCGTCCGTCTGGCTGGTACAGGTCGCAATTTTCAAAATTTTTCGATCAAATTTGCTACATACATTTGTTTCAGCCCAAGGACGAAGCCTATCGAAACTAGCTGAAATCGGTTCATTATTTCACCTAGCTCCCATAGAAATGTCTTCCCGTAATTGGACTTTATCGGTCATAACTGTTTAATTTATTTACATACATATCTACACAAATTTCGCTCCAAATAAGTTAGAGAAATAAGCTTCATAGAGACGTAATTTCATTGCGGTCGGTCCATAATTATTCCAAGCTCCCACATAAGGCCAACTTCCGAAAATCATTAACGAAAATAAAGTATTGAAATAAAAAAAAAGAAGTGTTTGCTCATTTACTCAGTGTTGGATATTATATTTTGTTTTTGCTTCGACAATAAGCAAAACTGAAGCATTTGGTGTAAAGGTTTTAACAATTGGTGGAAAATGTCATGCAGCACGTGCCACAATCGGTTTATAATTTTGTTGAGCGCATAATTAAGCATTTTGGAACTGTGAATTGGCCTTCAAAGATCGTGTAATTTAACATTGTTGGAATATTTTCGGTGGGGCTAAGTTAAAACAGAGATGATTGAGGACTTGAAAAACGACTTTATTAACGATATATTGACCTACATACATGTGAGTATGCCAGAAATCATATTCCAATAATAATACAAAGATATAAACCAAATAAAATCAATTTCATTTCAATTGGCCTTCAGTCATAAAAACTTTTAGATTCATTCATTAACACACCTCTCTCAGCTTGTTATCACTAATTAATTATGATCATCTGCCAACTCATAATGAACGTGACCACTAATTAATTATAAACAATCGCAAACAATTTCTTTAAGTGTACAATACACTAAAATGTGTGTTTTAAGAAAAGTAAATTATTATTTTATGGTAGCTAGTAGCTTCTCATTATTGGGTGTGAGTTTTAAAAAATAGAAAACAGAATAATTGAACATGCAATAGTAATTTTCACTTTATTGAATTTCAATGCCAATTTTCAGTTTTGCTTTACTCTGTCTGACTACTGGCAGTTTCGTTTCATTTCTGTAACACTATTAAAATGCGAATTAAGTTTGTTTAGACAAACAATAAAATACTTTTAATAGATTTTATCTGAATGGAGAGAAGATGCATTTTAAAAAAATGTTTAAATTTTGTGTTATTAATACTGTTTTAAAAAACTTTATACAGTGGGATTGATTGAAAACAAGGAGAAGATTGATTAAAGACAAATACAAAAAAGTTAAGGCCAACAATTAAGGTTTAATTTTTAAAGCCAGATATATTATAAACCAATAAAGTACTTCACATTCTATAAAGAGTATAAAGTAACTATATTAAAATCTATATTAATGTATAGGTTTACTTTTCTAAAACTAGTTCATGTTTTATGTGCATTAATGTTGCACATTGCTTTCCTACCTGCCACATTTTTGTGTCTATCTAACTAGGTACTTATAACTCATAAATAAGTTCACAGTTACGCCCAAACAGCAAAAATATTAAACAAATTAATCATATAACCAAATAGTCTTGCCCTTAAGTACCCATAATTTATTATTTGTTTATGAACTAAATATGCAAATGCCATTATTGAAGACTTTCACTACTTTAAATCGTAGACCAAAGCTAAGTAAACTAACTGGACTTGTGGTCAAGTGGAAGTACAAATACATGCATGTAAGTATTTGTACTTGTACTTGCTTGCAAGTACAAATAAGTGATTTGTGTGGCAAGTAACTAACTAGTGGTTTATTGATTCAGCTAATAAATAGCACAAGTATTTGATTAACTGTTAAAACCAAACAAAAGGTTTAACTTATATTTTCTTAATTTAAATAATAAATTAAAAAAAACTGCTTAGATTTGTCAACCGTTATGGTTAAAATGAAAACTTTAACTAGAGGCCTTATAAATAATGTAAAAACTTTTTAAAGATTTATTGAGTTTAAGTATGTTTGCTTTTATTTTCTATAAATACAGTAGAGAATTCAAAATGTTTATGAATTTGTATAACCCTTACCTTCGTGAGAAGGGTATATATAAGTTTGTCTTTCCGTTTGTAATTTCCACAATATAATATTCCGACCCTATAAAGTCTGTCCGTCCGTCTGTCTGTTGAAATCAATTTTCTGAAGACCCCAGATATTTTCGGAATCCAAATCTTCAATAATTCTGTCAGATATGCTTTCGACAAGTTTCCTATTTAAAAATCCGTCCATAAATAACGGAGATATGATCAAAAATCTGAGACAACCTCTGAAAATTATTAAAAAAAAGACAATATATGCTTGGACAAAAAAGCAACAAAACTTAAGTATGTTTGGATGTGTGTTGATTTCATTGCTTTGCGTATTTTTTTTTTTTTGTGTTTCGTTTCGTTTGGCGTTACTGTTTTTATAACCTTCACCTTGATTGAGAAGGATATATATAAGATTGTCATTTCGCTTGTAACTTCTACAATATAATCTGTTCGTCAGCAATTAAATGTAAACATTTTAAAAGTTTTCTTGATATATTTAGGATGCTATACGCTGAAAGGTGAAGGGTATATAAGATTCGGCATAGCCGAATAAAGCACTCTTACTTGTTTTATTTTATTTTATTTTGTATAAATACAGTAGAGAATTCAAAATGTTTATGGATTTTTTAACGAGTAGCAAGAATTCATGATATTAATGATTAGTATTGTTTTTCAATAAATAAAAGCTTAACGGGTTTTGTCAATCAAATCTATAAATAAATGTAAAATAAACAGAAACACTTATTTAAAATTGTTTAATGATTAAGTTCGACTATAAAATAACCCACACACATTTTTTATGTCAGAAAGAACCGTTTAATTTGAAAGTGACATAAATAAATGTTTAAGAATTTTTTATAATGTGCAGATTTAATACAGTTATTTAAAAATATTTGTAAATATTCCACTAAGCATTTGTTATGGCATTGTTTTAGTCATTAAAAAAGTTAAGTGTTTTTTAATTTGTGAAATTTGAGATTGAAATTATATCAAATTCGAAGATAGGACTTAAAAATTAGGGATTTTTTCAAATTTTTAGCTTTTATTTTGAAACATTTGTACAATATAAATTTTTACAAAGTATTGGCCATTGTTAGGTATGACCTTTTCCGAGCCAAAAAAAAACTGCTCATCTTTTGAGGCCAAGAACGAAACAAGCCAATATTGGATAGGTACACTGTTTCAAAGTGAAGCGTATCCCACAGAAAGCGTTCTACGTCGATCGAAACAAATAGTAGTCGGACGGGGCACGTTCTGGACTATAAAGCAGATGATGCTAAATTTCCCAACCACTTAATTCTAAATACTTTTTAACAGGTATTGCAACATGTGACCGAGCGTTGTCATGATGGAATATTACGGTTTCATGTCTGGTCGAATATTTTGGGTGTTTTCTGGCGAATGCTCTCTTGAAACGAATCAGTTACGTTCGGTACAGATTCCCTGTGATGGTCTGGTCAGATTTTAGCAGCTCATAATAGATAGGACCTTTTGCTCCTACCAAGTACAGAGAATTACCTTAGTGGCATGGATATTTGGCTTTAGTGTCGATTCGACTGGTTGGCCGGGCTTCACATACGTTCTCTTACGCTACGGGTTATTGTAATGGATCCATTTTTCATCGCAGTAATGATTTGGAGCAAAAATTACTTTCTTTTATAGCATTCAAGCATCATTTCGGACATGCAAAATCTCATTTCAAGTTATCTAGACTTCATTTCCCTGCTTTGGATGAATTCTGCTGCTCGCAAAAATTTTCAAATTGCTGCTTGAGTAGCTCCTAATGATTTTCCAACCTCTTGTTGTGTGTGACAACAATCTTCATGGAGTAATGCCTCCAATTCTGGGTCTTGGTTGCCTAGACGATCTACAGTATTGGCCATAACTAAAGCACCCCCTCAGTGAATTTTTTTCATATTATATTTTTTGGTATAAAAACAAAGTTTTAAATTTGTATTATGTATTATTTTCAATTGTTAATATATTTACTATTGAGAGATAAATACTTTTAAAGTTAATCTTTCTATAAGAGGTAACATTAAATCAAAAGAAAACTAAAGCACCCCTTCATGGATAAAATATAAAAAATTTTGTAATTTATATTTTGTTGCAAATCCTTTATTTTGGATGACACAAGCACATCTCTTAGACCTAGAAGATATTAAGTTTTTTATGGTGTTTTGCTATATTCCTTCCCAGGCTATAATAACGCCTTGAAATTAGTCGTGAAAATTGCCGATCCTTATTTCTGCAATTTTCACGATTTATTTTCATATTATCAATCTCCCACAAGTTCTCAATAAGATTGAATCTTATTGCTCTGTAGTCAAGTCTTACAAACTTTGGAGGTGTGCTTAGGTTCGTTATCTTGTTGGAACCTCCCTATAAGTGGAATCTCTTCACTGGCATTAGGCAACATTACATCTTTCCATATAGCACGGTACATGAACCGATCCATAATCCCATTAACTTTATGAATTGGCCCAATCCCCAGACCATTACATTGCCCCCTCCATGTTTAATTGTTCCTTTGCAATACTTAGGATTCAGTCTTTCTACTTTTCGTCTGCGTACACGCCTTATTCCATAGGAACTTTTTAATTTGTATTTGGATTCATCAGAGAACAGTACTGTCTTCCATTTTTGGACACTGCAGTCAATGTTTGCTTTGGCAAACTCCAGTCTAGCTTTCTTGTTCTTAGCTGGTATAAACGGTTTTTTCGCTGGTCGTCGGCTGAATAACCATGCTTCTACTGCTATTCTATGGATTGTTCTTTCGCTAAGGTATAATCTTAAACTTGTTCTTACTTGACTAGCTGATGCTGTAGGATCTTTTTGTATTACACGTTTGATCAAGGAATCATCATATCGTGTGGTTTTACGCGGAAGTCCTCCAGAATGCCCCGGTGATATACGACCAGTCTGAAAAAACTTTGGAATCAGCCGGGAAATAAATGATCTGTTAATTGAATATTGTTTACTCAATTCATGCCGTGATAAGCCCGGCTTCCAGTCTTCAATAAATTTAATTTTAAATTCACTGGAGTACTTGTTCCTTGCCATCCATTGTTTTTTAACAATAAACTGTATAGAACTTAAATTATACAGGCTACGCCTACTTCTATTTTTATCTTCTGGAATTTTTAAATGCATCCGTTGTGAGTGCCGTTAACTGACATTGCAAATATGCAGTAGCATAGTCAAATTGTTCATAAAATTATCATCTCCTAAATGAATACAATATGAACATTAACAATATCCAAAAAATTATGATATGAAAAAAATCCATTGAGGGGGTGCTTTAGTTATGGCCAATACTGTATATTTTCCGTGTCAAAATCAATCTGAACCGAACAAACCATCTCTCGCACGTAAAAACCAATGGAACACATTCACCATATGCTTCATCAGCACTTTTTTTTCAAATTAAGAAGCAAAGCAAAACTTCCCGCATGTGACGATTCGTTGGTACAAAATTTGACATTTTCGAAGTAAAAAAAAAAAACATTGTCGTTTACACTATAATGTTAAATAACTAAGTGAGAATAGTTAACATTTATGTACCCTTCAAAATGACATATAAGTTATTAAAAACAAAAACCTCTTTCAAAAGATACGCTATTTATCATACACTCAATACTTTAGCTCTGGGTAAACATTTTATTAAGATATTTCCAATCGTTCACGAGCTATCGAATTTTTCCAAAATAAAATGTTTATAAGCGACTGTTTGGTGAAAATTTATTTCTGACAAGTAGCTGTTTCAATAAAAACATGGGTTGAATACAGATTTTATTGGAAACTTACGATGCTAGGTAAGACTTCTACTAGAATATATTTGAGAAATATGTTTAGCAAATCGTTAAGTAGCACTCATTTTGTTTTTGCGTTTCTTGCTGTCAGTAATGGCAAAAAGTACCCTTGAATTTTAAAAATCTATTTTGTCGATCATTTATCTACAGAAATATGACTTAAACTGTTCAAATCCGCATTATCCGCTACTACACTAGAAAGTATTTCAAATACATTTAGGAAATCATACAATTCATATTTCAATACTTAGTTATAAACCAAAAATTACAATGTTGGGAGTACAATAATTAACAGCGCTACAATCGTTATCATTTTAAAACAAAAAAATATCTAACATATGTTTATGAATCATTTTTATTTAATTTACATGTGTGACTTTCTCTACTTTCATTCGAAATATAAACACAAAACTAGTAGTATCACCAACTTACTGATCGCTTGATTCATACGCAATAACTATTTGTACTGCGATCAACATTTATAAACAAACGCACAAGTTCAGCACCAATAAGAAAGAGGTAGGTAGTTGGCGGTGTCTCTAACAATAGAGACAGACAATAGCAATTGAACAAACAATTTCATCAAGTTTAACTAGATTTTTAAACTGATAGTTAATTGATTAGTTTAGGAAATCCATATAATTTCTTACTCAAACTAAGTAAATTAACACAGTAGGCCATTCAGTGTTTCACTTTTCTTGATCATTTTGCTTTCTTAATTATATATTGTAGTTTTTATATGTTAATATTTATAAACATGTATTTTTGAAAAAATGTTTTGTTTTTTTAATTCTTAGAATATGTCTAACAATATAAACGATTATATTACGACTATTTGAGCATATTTTGTACATATTTTTATGGTTTATAACTTTTTTTTCTTTCTGCCACTAAGTGGGTTTTTAGTTTTCACAAACAAAAACAAATACTTAACCAAAATAAAGAGACGATAACCCAATTAAAAAGGTTTTTTTTTAACACAGTTTTGGTTGCCTTTTGTTTATTTGGTTTTATATACAAGTTTAATTCTGTATTCAAAACAAAAAAAAAACGCGTAAGTACCTTGAGGCATTTAATGATCATACATTCAACACCTTAAAATTTATTAAACGTTTTTTACACCTCTTTCTTGTTTACATTAAAAGAATGCTTACTACTCTAGTTTATTACTTAAAGAATAATTCTTTTATATTTATATCTATGTATGTAAACGTCCATTGAAGTAAATGACCCATATTACAACCTCTAACCAGTAGTCTCACCCCATAATATGGACTGCGAGTATTTTATGCTCATAATTCTTCTTCTCATTCACTTTAGTTTTTCTTTTGTTTAGTTGAGTATTTAAATTGTTTATAATAAAAAAAAATATTATAAACAACATTATTAAATTACTTACTAGTAGTAGTAATAGTAGTTTATTTATAAACTTGTAATTTACATGCTATTTTTCTGTTTCAGAAGTTTGCAGAGGTTTATTTCAAAAAAAGTAGGCAGTTTGTTCTGCATTTTGATTTTGTTAAATGCATGTGAGTGTAAGTATGATTACTTTGGTGACATTATTTACTATAAATCATGCCACTGTACTTAAATTTAATTAATTTGTTCTAAACACAAAGTGTTACACTTTTCCATAGCAGCACCAGGCACCATGTAAACTAGACTTAGAAATTGTATAACAAATGACATACAAACTTAGATTTAGTAGTTTTGTTAGTACCTTGCTTCAACAGAATTTAGTTGTAGACAGGTGGTTCTAATGAAAAGAAAGTTGCTGTACATATTAAATTTGTAGGTGTTTCTACAAGTTCTTTATAATCGTAAAGAATTCCCGAAATACTGGTTTTTTGAAATTGTTTTGTAAGGTCTAACAATGTTCATAGTGAAAGTGAACTAAGTGAATAAGTTTTGAATTATTTCATAAAGGAAATAAGTAGTCAAAGGTTAGTCAATATTGCCAATCTTTCTACCAACTTTTGTAAGGATCGTTCCATAATTGACCCTACATATAACCTCTATATTCAGACAAATATTTTATAACACTTTTAAATATAACACTCTTAAATGTTATTTTTCATCTACCCTCGTGTATGCATATTTCTTTTTTGAATTTGAAAGTTCTTAAAAAATATTCCTTTAATTTAAAAATAATGGTTATGTTTCTCTATGGATTTAAAAATTTATAATTCTTTTTAAAATCTTTGAGAAAAACTAAATTAATTGTTTGTCAAAATGTATGCATCTTTCATATTAATTTAAAAATTTGATTACTTTTCGCAACTAGGTGGATTGAGATTTTGGAAAAAAAATGTTTACGTCCTAGTTTCGAGTTTATTAAATACTAGTTGACCGCCCCGGCTTCGCTCGGTGGCTATTTACTAATGTTAGTTCTTCAAGTTTCTCCAAAAATGTCACTTATTAAGAAACATGAGAAGTGAAAAGGAGGCAATATATTAAAAATTTAAATTTCCGAATTTTTTATATTTTTTTCTTTACAAACCATCTCCTGAAAATTTAGCCAAATCGCTCCAGCCGTTCTCACGTGATGGCATTACATACATGGACCATTTCATTTTTATATATATAGATCAAACAAGTAAGAGTGCTATATTCGGCTATGCCGAATCTTATATACCCTTCACCTTTGTTGTGGATGTATTAATTGACCACTTTCAGCGTATAGCATCCTAAATATATCAAGAAAACTTTTAAAAATGTTACATTTAATTGCTGACGAACAGATTATATTGTAGAAGTTACAAACGAAATGACAATCTTATATATATACCCTTCTCACGAAGGTGATGGGCATAAAAACAACAACGTCAAACGAAACACCAAAAAAAAAAAAACAAAAACAAAATAAGCAAAGCAATGAAACCAACACACATCCAAACATACTTATGTTTTGTTGCTTTTTTGTCAAAGCATGCAAAAAAGAGGTTGTTTCGGATTTTTGCTCATATCTGATTTTAAAAAGGAAACTTCTCGAAAGCATGTCTGACAGAATTATTGAAGATTTGGATCCCGAAGATAAATGGGGTCTTCAGAAAATTGATTTCAACAGACGATGGACATGGCTTAATCGACTCCGTTATCTATAAGGATTCAGAATATATATACTGTATAGGGTCGGAAAATTATATTGTGGAAATTATAAACGGAATGACAAACTTATATACACTCTTCTCACGAAACTGAAAGGTATAATAATGGTTTTAAAAAAACAACTTGACAACTATTACGAAAGATATTTGTAAAAAAAAAACAAAAAAAATGAAATCAAGGTAAAAATCTAAAATTTCAAAATTTAAACTTAAATCAATTTTAAAGTATAAGAGTTAGCTTAGTGAAATAAATATAATTTTTTAATTATATTATTTGCTTTATAACGGAAATGTATTTAATATCTGTCCGTATTTGTATAAGCTCTAAAAAACTTTGCAAACTAAAGGCGAAGAACTTTAACACCATATATCTCACTTTGTATTCTAATAGGGTGGTCAAAAATTTTCAATTTCAGAAATCTTATGTCCTCCTGTACGATTTGTTTGTACATCAGTTTGCAATCGGAACAGTAATTTAGAAAATATAGATTTATTATCACTTTAATTCCGTTTAAACCCCTCTGTGGCCGACTTGAACGGAAATATCAAGGATTTTGGAACAAGCTTTTGCTAGGAGAATATAGTTGAAGTATCGTGAGGATTACACAGTTTATTTTCATTTTTTGATCCAATATTCAATTTTTTATTTAGTATTTTTTTCTTAATAAAATTTCAAATTATTGAATTTGTATTTAGTTCTTTAATGCTTATTGGGGGAATACTTGCATTTCATATGTATAAAATAATACAATTTTGTTTTTGTTGTGTAAAATATAATTTTGTTTTACAAAATTTGGATTAAGTTCTAAAGAATATACATTTCTTATAAAAGTGTTTGTAATATTTTCTTTAAAAAAATGTATTTAAGTAAATAGTTTTGAGAATGATTTGAGAATAATATTTGATATCTAATACAGTTTCTCAAAATACAGTGCACTCGCGGTAACGTGAACTAAATAAAACCAAGGGAGTTCATGTTAGTGAAATTGTTCACGTTAGCGATTGTCGAATTTCATGGAAAAAATATAAAATTTTATAATATAAACCTGTGTTCTACACTCTTGAACGTGAAATTCTTTCGTTATTATTTTCATTACTAAAATATAAAACAAAAATTATGGATTAAAATGCATTACAAAACAAATCGAAATCACGAGAAAATATACATTGAAATAAAATTAGATAGCAAATAAAATTACTCATTCGTTGCCATACAAAAAATATTAATTTAGAGGATACAAACACATTTTTAATATAAGGGGATTCCCTAAACTTTAAAAATCGAATTTAATGTATATATCTCAGTGTTGTCCACATGCTTAGGAAACAGATGCAGTGAAAAAAATGTTTCACGTTATAGAACTGTCTTAGTTTGTTCACGTTACAGAGTAGTCAATGTAAACAAAAGCTTGTTCACGTTACCGCGAGTGCACTGTAACCTCAAATTTATTTCAAATTTTTTAAAACATCTTTGAGAATTCCAAGTGTTTTTTAGTATTTAGTGATAACAGTATTATCCAAATTGAGTTACGAGGGTGAATAAGTCCCCGACTTTTTGAATTTCCCGACTCTTAACTGAAAGGGCAATACTCCTGCTCCTGTCAACAGGAATATGGGCAATACCATATCATCGTACGTGACATTTGTACGCCTATAGAGTTGAATAGATTTTTAAAAAATAAGAGTATCTGAAAAATAATTTGGTCTTTATGTTCCACTAGACGGTACTATAATTTAAAAAAAATAATAAGTTCTTTGAAAACATTGCTGTCCAAGATATCGAGCGAAATAAGGGTATATCGAACGTGACGTAAATCGGAAGTAATTTTGAGGTAAAATTTGCGAATCGCGAGAGGCGTTATGTATTCTTTTAATTTTTTACACTAAACCAAATATGGTTCCTTTATAATATTTTTGCACTTAAAACGTTGTAATATGCTCTAAATACTTTCACATAGTAACATTTTAGTGGTTTCTCCTATTCAAATCATCTTGAAAAAAAGTTTTAAGAGTTTTAGTTTTTGTTTTTTCAGTCGTGGTTGTCATTCTCGTGGAATTGGTCATATGTCAGTGGACTCCTGTCAAAATTTCAAGAAGCTGTATCATTTAGTGACTTGAGGAGGAAATGGAAAAAAGTGAATTTCGTCTGCCTTTTTTGCGGAAAAAACCATCACTCAAACAAAGGCTAAGCTGGATAAATACTATGGGAACTCTGCACCATCAATTTTAATGGTAAAAAAAGTGGTTTACTGAATTTCGTTGTGGTCGTAGAAGCACGGAAGATGCCGAACGTTCAGGATGTCCAGTTGAGTTATCTACACCCGAAACAATTAAAAACATTCACGATATGGTGTTGGCCGATCTCAGATTGATAGTGCGAGAGATTGTGGAAGCCATAGGTATCTCGCATGGCTTCAATTTTGGGTATGAGAAAGCTTATTATTTAAAATTATGGCTTAATTTTATTGAAAGTGTTATGTTTACAAGATGTTGCCTAAATTCTAAACATTATTCATTAATTAATTAACTAATTAATTTATTCATTCCGTAAATTAGCATCATTTCAACATAATAGATTAATTTCTAGAGAAAATTAAAGAAAAAGTTATCTAACAAATTTATTTATTTCCATTAATATGTATATTAGGGGTATAACCTAATCTCGAGCTTAATCAATATTTTGCATACAAATGCTTGTTTGTTGTTAGTAACCCAACATAAATTTGGAATTATATTGCATGTTTTATGCGCATATATTGTAATAATTATTAGGGCATGAAAGTCTCAGCTAGCCTGCAATAAAATGTGGATTTTGCGGTTTTGTACTAAGTATAAGCCCCATTTATTATTCAAACCTTTAAAATTCTGCTTATTTTTCTATAGAAAGTACTTCTTCTAATAGAACTTGTTATATCACTAATGTATTTATTATAATATTAACCCCTCAAGCTTATTGAAATCAAATTACGAAACATTTGCGATTTTAAAAATAAAAATCGCAAAAAACGTGTTCGCAATATTTATGAATAAAAAAGTAAAAGTTTACTAATAAAAAAAGAAACACGAAACAGGAGAAATTTATAACTTGCAAATGAAAAAAAAAAAAAAATCCAAAACATTTTATATTAAAAATAAAACAACAGCTAGCATCAAATAAAAATTCATGGAAACCAAACAACATTCAAAGGCAACCAAACAAGATGCAACACCGCCAACAGACAGACAGATAGACAAACATTGACCAAACAAAGCAAAACAAAACATCTTTAATAGGAAACTTGTTCAATGAGTTTTCAATTTCATGAATTGTTTTGTAAAATACCAAAAAAAAAAATATACAATAAAAACTGAATAAATAACTTACCATTTCTTTGATGTTGATATGGTTGTTGTAATTGTTGTTTTTGTGATCCATAAAAACTTCGACTGCGGGTACTGGGTATGGGACTCCAACTATAAACCAATGGCATTAAGATTAATAATGACAATAAATTAAGATGCCAATCCATTGTTGCAGCCAACTAAAGATGTTCTCTGTGTGTTTAATTTGTTTATTTTATCTTCTTCCTCCTCTGCTGTAGGCTGGCTGGAGATTCTTTCTAAAGCACTTTGGATTTATTCACAAGTTACAATTTAGTATTGCTGCTCTTGCTTGGTATCTATAAACGTTTCGTAACCGTTAGTTTAATTGTCATTTAACAGCAAGAATTTGTGGAAAAATATTCTTTTTGTTAAATGAAACATTTCAAAATATAATCAAACATAACACGTTTTTATTAACGGTTCTTTGATTTTCTTTACATTATTTTCAAATTCGTTTTTTTATCTGTTTTTTTTTTATTATTATTGTTATTATCAAAATTGTTTATTTTTCGTTTATTAGTCACTGTTATTTTTATTAAATTTTGTTAAAAAAAAAGTTTCACTGATTTCTTTTGTAATTTATTTTTTGATATGTTTATTTTGATTTGAGATTTTGTCTTCTTCTCACTGTGTTACATCTTTGTTGATCGCCACAGATGACAGTGCTGATATTCGTTTTGTGTTTGCTGCAGCCACTGCCGTTTAATTTAGATCCACACACCACCAAGTTCAAGGTAAAATTAAGCCATGACTAGCATACGTAAGAAGTTTTATACCGGCGTTTAAACATGCAGCGCATTCATTAGCCAGACCTGGCTTAAGAGTGGTTTTTACCATAAACCAAGAGCAAACAACTTTGGCTTAAGAGCACACAAATGTTTTAAGGTAAAACAACTACAAAACACTTTATTATTAAACTCTCTTCTTGTTAAAATTTACTAAGAGCAGTTTACAGTAAATGGAGGGAGGGGGGGAATGCTATTTCAATTTCAAAATTGTTCAGCGTTCTAGTGTGGTGTGCTTAGACATGCAAACATACTTGCAACCTCAAACTAAGGAAAGTTATGTTGGTGTTAGCTTATTTACACTTTTTTTTCTTTTTTTTCAAAAATTGATTTTTATCAATGCATTTTATAAATCATATTTAAGGCTTATTTCTTAACTCTTTCGTTTTTCATGCCATAAAATTGCACTCAAATCAAATATTTTCAAAGAAATTATTAAATTCTTTTATTATAAAAGGCTGTTTTTGTTTATTTGTTGCAATTTTAAACTGAAATTGTAACATTTTTTGAATGTTGTTATAAAAAATTTTTTAAAAATATTTCAATCAATATAATTTTGCCTTAAACCCATAAGTGCGTTCGTTACACAGTGGTTAAGAAACTTCTTTAAACTGATGTTAAATTTTATCTCTTACTAACTTAATGGATTCCGTGTCAAAAGAACGGCTTATCTTTTGAGGCCAAGAACGAATCAAGCCAATATCGTATACTAGGGAGTGAGATTGTAAAATTCTTAACACACGTTTTTCATTAAAACTTTTAACCCAAGTATTATTCGATTTTTTTTTTTTGATCAAGTTACCTTTTTAAAGCATGTCAGTTATTATGTTTAATGTCAATTATGTTAATTTGTTGTTAATCTGATTAAAATGAGTGACCAGAAAAAAGTGCGTACTAAAATTATTAAATATTTTCAACAAAACTTAAGTTGGTCCTACTAAAAGTATGCCAAACAATCAAGGATCTGCCATCAAACTGTTTCCAATGTTATTAAGCAGTACCGGGAGAACTTTTCCGTTAATATAAAAACCTGGTTCAGGTAGAAGGAATGGTCCACATGATGTTTCTAAAGCCAAAAAAATTGAAAGCATTTTCAAAAGAGCTCCCAACATCTCCGGTAGGAAAGAAGCCCGGTTAGCTCAGTACTCGGACTATTTGGTACGAAAAGTTAAAACCGATGAAGGTTTAAAAGCATACAAGGCTCAAAAAGTTCCTGACAAGAACTTTGCTAAAACTTTAGAGGCCAAAGACAGAGCACGGAAATTTAAGTCAAATTTTATACAAAAAATATACCAGCTGCATAATGGATGACGAAATGTACGTATGGACAATTTTTCGCAGCTTCTGGGCAGCTTTAGGACTCAAAAGCAGACAAAATTTCCCAAAAAGTTCTTGGTATGGCAAGCAATATGCAGTTGCGGCGATAAAGCCAAATATTTGTTACAAAGGGCTCTATAAACACAGAAATTTGCAACAAGGAATGTTTACCAAAAAGGATGCTTCCATTCATAAGACTTCTTAGTGTGTCCACTTATTTTTGGCCTGATTTGGCACCCAGTCACTATGGTTAGAAAGGTCTTGAGTGGTAAAAGAACAATAATGTGGTATTTGTACCAAGAGAGGCAAATTCTGCAAACTGGCTGAAGCTAGGGCCAGTGGAGAGATATTGGGCTCTTGTTAAAAGGGAATTGAAGAGCACAAAAAATGTATCCAAAAGTGTGGTAGATTTTAAACGGAGATGGTCAACCTGTTCGAACAAAGTCACATAAAGCACTATAAAAACCATAATGGAAGGGTTTTCGAAAAAGGTTCAAAATTTAATCATTAGTGATTAGAACTATAAAAGTATTTTTTTTTTGTAAATTGTAACAATAATTTCAATAAAATAAAAAAAGTTTAGTGGTTTTATTTTTATTAACATATATGTATGTTAAACATTTTTCAATCTCAGTCCTTATGTTTCAAAGTGAAGCGTACACCAGAGAGAGAGTTCTGCATCGATCGAAACAAATAGTAGGCAAAACTGCCCAGCCATTTCATTATTAATACTTTTTAAAAGATATTGCAACATGTGGCCGAGCGTTGTCATGATGGAATATTACGTTTTTTGGCTGGCCACAAATTCTGTGCTTTTTTCGGCCAATGCTCGCTTTAAACAATTCAGTTGGGTTCGGTGCAGGTTCTCTGTGATGCTCTGGTCAAATTTCATCAACTCATAATAGATATGATGCTTTAGCTCCCACTAAATACAGAGAATTACCTTTGCGCCTTGGATATTTGGCTCTGGTGTCGATTCGGCTGGTTGGGCGGACCTCACATATGATTTCTTACGCTTCGGGTTATCGTAATGATTACATTTTTCACCGTAAATAATGCTTGAAAGCAAAGCTTTCAAGCATCATTTCGGACATGCAAATCGTGTTTCAAGGTATCTCTGCTTCAGTTCGTATGGTACACAATTTCACTGCTTTTGGATGAATACTACTGCTTGCAAACGTTTTGAAATTGCTGCTTGAGTAGCTCCCAATGATTTTGAAACCTCTTGTTGAGTTTGACAACAATCTTCATGGAGTATTGCCTCCAATTCTTGGTCTTCATACTTGTTTGGCTGGCCTGGGCGATTTTTGTCTTACGTTTCAAAATTACAAATTCTGAATCGCACAAACCATCTCTCGCACATTGAAACTGATGTAAAACATTCACCATAAGCTTTTGAGAGCAATCGGTGTGCTTCAGCGGCATATTTTTACAAATTAAAGAAGTAAAGAAAAACTACCCGCATATGACGATTCGTTGGTATCAAATTCGACATTTTTGAAACTAAAAAAAAACTTTGTTATTTACACTATAATGCTCAATAACTAAGTGGGAATAATGTATGTACCCTTCAAAAGGACATACAAGTTATTAAAAACATAAACAGCGTTCAAAAGATACGCCATTTATTGTACATCCCGCATTTTTAAGTCATACACCCAATATTTCTCTTATAGAAACAAAATTTCTTCCGGCACGTATACCCAATAAGCATTAAGATCCTTAAAATTCAAGCACTGGAAAATATTGTTGAAATTTTACTTGAATTCCAATATAATTATGTTTTAAACTTGAAAAATATTTGAAAATTTGACAAGTACCTATTTCTAACAAAAATTGTTTTTCTTTTTACTGGAGAATGCTATTGATATAATATAACTCAATTGCTTTACACTAGAATCCAGGCTGGAATTACATTTATTTTCAACTTGAATTCCATCAAAAATGCTAATTAGGTATATTTTGTATTTATTTCTGAAAGAAAACTTAACGTAAATGCATGTAATATAAAAATTGGTTTATTTTAGGAAATAGGGTCCATTTCAGCCCTCTCCAAACTTGAATATTTTGATGAAAACTTTCAGATTTATCTAAACATTTCAAAAAAGGTAGATATCATTTTTGATAGGCCCAAAATATAGTTTATTTTAATAAGATATCACACGGTAAATAACGGCAGAGCGGGAGCTTTGCTGAACCTTTTTTTTAACCTTTTTCGAAATCCCTTCCATTATGGTTTTTATAGTACTTTCTGTCACTTTGTTCGAACAGGTTGTCCATCTCCGTTTAAAATCTACCACATTTAGGACACCTTTTTTGTACTCTTCAATTATCTTTTAACAAGAGCCCAATATCTATCCACTGGACTCAGCTCCAGGCAGTTTGGAGGAATTGCCTCTCTTGGTACAAATACCACATTATTGTTCTTGTACCACTCAAGACCTTTCTTACCATAGTGACAGATGCCAAATCAGGCCAAAAATAAGTGGACACATTCAGAAGTCTTATGAATGAAAACATCCTTTTTTTTGTAAACATTCCTTGATGTAAATTTCGTTATTTATAGAGCCCTTTTGTAACAAATGTTTGGCTTCTTTTGCCGCAACTGCATATTGCTTGCCATACCAAGAACTTTTTTCGAAAATTTTCTGCTTTTGGGTCCTAAACTTCTCTACAACATTCCCTCGAGCATCAGCAACATACAATTTTTGACCAGGAAGTTGCAAAAAATCTGCCAGTACATACGTTTCGTCATCAAACAAGAATATTTTTTTTTATAAAATTTAACTTCAATTTCCGTGCTCTGTCTTTGGCCTCTAAATATTTAGCAGAGTTCCTGTCAGGAACTTTTTGAGCCTTGTATACTTTTAAACCTTCATTGGCTTTAACTTTTCGTACCAAATAGTACTGACCTAACAGGGCTGCTTTCCTACCGGAGGTGTTGAGAACTCTTTTGATAATGTTTCTATTTAGTCGGCTTTAGAAACATCATGTGGACCATTCCTTCTACCTGAACTAGGTTTTCCATCAACGGACAAGATCTCCCTATGCTGTTTAATGACATTGGAATCAGTTTGACGCCAGACCTTTGATTGTTTGACCAACTTTTTGTAGGACAAAGTTGGGTTTTGTTGAAAATATTTAATGATTTTAGTACGCACTTTTTTCTGGTCACTCATTTTAATCAGATTAACAACAAATGAACATAATTGACATTAAAAATACTAACTGACATGCTTTACAAAGGTAACTTGATCAAAAAAAATCAAATAATACTTGGGTTAAAAGTTTTAATGAAAAACGTGAGTTAAGAATTTTACGATCTCAGTCCTTAATTCAAATTTAAAATTTTTCTTCACGAAATATCACTAAATCATGAATTTTCAGATTTTTATGAGAAGTGTTATTCTGAAAATGTATAGAGTCATTCTATCCTAATGTTTTTATTAATAATAAAATCCTTGTCCTCATAGTGCTTACATCTACTCTTCAGGAGATTCACAAACATTACGTTTTTACGAAATTTTTAACGTAAAATATTTTCAAGTAGTATCTAAATATAAAATTTCTTGACATTCGCATAACAACTGAATTTTTTGTATGCTTTTTTAAATTTTTTAGGCAAGTTGGGGGGTCGCCCCCTAGTCCCCACATTCCAACTATGAAACCATGTAAATACAAATAAACTTAAAAACCCCTCAGCACTGACTATGTGAAATTTCCTTTAAATATCTGAAATTGTTCACGAGCTATCAAATTATTTCCAAAATAAAATGTTTCTAAACCACTGTGCGTCATTAAATAGAGCAATTTCTGATGAATTTCTTGCCTTTTTGAATAAGTTTTTATTTTTTGAGTGACTTTTAAACTTTTTATGATTAACAAGTTTAAGCCACTAAATACATATTCAAATTGTTCAAATATTTGTGGTTATTTAAAGCAAATGTTTAAGAAAATGTTCAATTGATCTTACATGGCTTTTGTAGGAGCAAACTATGTTAAAAGATCTTATAATTTAAAGCATGTTCAATGGAAAGTCAAATACTTACGTATCGATTATTTAGTGGTCTGTGTTATTTCTTTAAATACTTAAATAATATGAACATAAGTGAGAGTCTTTGTCACATATCTCTTAGCTATTAAACTTTGCTTTAGAAAATGTATGATTAGGGTTTTCGCTAATCATCACTAGATATGAATAACTAACCAGGTGCGCTTCACTACCTCTATCTTACAAAAATAAATAAAATATGAAAGGATTGTATATAAAAATAATATCCATTCTATGAAGGATAAGTTATTATTAAGTCATCATTTGTAAATTCACACTCTTTCAGGAACATCTCAAGTTTATTGTAATAGAAAAATCGAAAAGTATCATTTATTGTTTCCACGTTCATTAATATGGAATTAAAAAAAAAAACTAAAGGTTGAATAGGAAAAAGTAAAAAATCCTTATTATTCGTTCCCACTTCATTCAGGATCACTTATGCCCTATTTTTATCATTATTAAAATATAATTAAAAAAGTACAATTAGAATATAGAAAAAGTACCCTAAAATCTCCTCCACTGGATTATCACATACTTTGGACATATATGCAAATAGTACAATTATCAAAGTACCATAAGTTCTCCATTTTTGGTACCTTAATGTAATTAAGCTCCCTGTTCTTGATTCTTACATCTGCTAATTTGTATATCCTTGATTCTTATAACATGTGTGTCCCTCTTGTGTCGATAATTTAAATAATAATAATAGACTCTATACAAATTGAGATATTTAAAAATAACAAAACAATGTAAAATTTACTGAAGATGTTGAAAAAAAGCAAACGAAAGATAGGATAACATATAAAATTTAATAATATTTTTTTTTTGATTTACTAAGAACAAGTGAAGTTGAATGCCCGAAAATATAGAATTCTATGAGAAGATTGATTAATGAATGAAGGTGGATTACTAAAGTAAAGAAAAAATTCTAAAAAAGTACCATAAGAATAAATAGTACCAAAAGTACCATTAGAAGAAAAAGTACCAATTTCTCTTTTGCGTCATGAATGAAATTTTAAAATAGATAGGTTGCAAACGATACAAATCTGTGTTCATGTGCTTAACAAAAAAATATATTTAAAAAAAGTACCAAGCTATTTACCCTGTTCTCTCTTCGTTCAGCATAATATGAGCTTCATTTTATTTTTCTGGGTTTATTATTACAGAAATTTCTCTATTAAATTCAAAACCGTTAGAAGAAAATTTGGTTCCATAAGGCAAAATTATAAAATACTCAAAAAGTACCATTAATAGAACGTAGAAGTATCTTTTATGAACTCTAACTCTTTCAGGATTATACATACTAGGATCGTCCGGTGGCCGAAATTCGACCACTTTTAAAACGCTTTAGAAGAAAAAGTACCAATTTCCCTTTTCCGTCATGATTGAAATTTTAAAATAGATAGGTTGCAAACAATTCAAATCTGTGTTCATGTGCTTAACAAAAAACTATATTTAAAAAAAGTACCAAGCTATTTACCCGGATTTGGCCCAATCTACACCTTCGTACTCGAGTTTCAAATAAAATCCTGTTAGTTAATCTGTGTGTGACTGAAGGAACCAATGGTTATAATTTTGTCTAAATCAGCCTAATAGTTTTGAATAAAATTAATTTTCCCGTTTAATCCCTATTTGGTACTTTCTTTCCCGCTGAAATGAAACTAATTTTATTCAAATAAATTTCAGTATCTCTCATTATGTAATATTCATATACTATTTCAATTTATAGATTAACAAATTTTATGCAAATAATGCCAAAAATAAATACATTTTTTAACACTAAAGAGTTTGAATTTCGAAAAAGAACCAAATTTATATTTGTTATTTTTTTGATAGGTAAAGAATGTTTTTGTTTGTTTAAAAGATACATACGGTGCCATAAAAGTACCAAACTACAGTTTTTATCAATAAAGGTTTAAAATTTGAAAGAAGTAATATATCAAACGCATTCTGCTCTTTTTTCAAATGGATATCTTCTTAGTGGATCTATACGGGAAGAAAAAAAAAAAACAGGATTTTCACTGTTTTTTGTATTTATCCATTTATGGACCAATTTAGTCAGATAACTAAGGTTTTCGGAAAGTTAATTTCAGCCTATGAATTATGGAGCAAAATTTATAAAAATTGTTCCCACAACAAGCTCAGATTTACCATATTTTCGACATCCTTTTGGAAAAAAATTGCGAAAATTTGTATTGATATCATTATTTCAAAAAGCTGGTGGGGAACTGAAGACTCTTATTCATAATATGTATATATTAATTTAGAAAATTCAAAGAGTTCCGCAAAGTGCACTTTTATTGGTTCTCACTTTATTCAGAATCATTAATGCATAACATTTCAGAATTAGCATCAAAACTAAGAAAAAGTATCACTGAGTCACCATTTTGTGGATTATTACTCATTCAGAATCTTATGTACAATCTAATTTCATGTTTCTATATTCGTTATCTATATATATAAAACACAAAAAATGTTTCTACCTACTTATGTTCCTTATAGTCTCTGAAACCATCCAACCGATAAGCTCCAAAACGTTTTCATTAGAAAGGCAATTTTGTGAGAAAAAATATAGCTGTGCATGTTTACAGTAACCATTTCAACATTTTTAAAAGTTTTTTAACAATATTATAGTCACAGTAACTATTTACATGATTGTGGTAACCAAAATATTGTTAACTTACGATTCACATGATTGTATGAATCATATATATGGTAACAGTAAACAAGTATATGTTTGTGACAACCATTGTAATGATGAATTTTTATATCAGTATATGTTGTTCTCAGATTATGATATCAATTAGCCGAGAGCAACATAATATGGTAAAACCTTAATCATAAAAATGGTTGTCACAAACATATACTTGCTTACAGTAACCATATATATGATTAATACAATCATGTGTATCGTAAGTTAACCATATTATGGTTACCACAATCATGTAAACAGTTACTGTGACTATAATATTGTTAAAAAACGTTTAAAAATGTTGAAATGGTTAATGTAAACATGCACAACTATATTTCTTCTTTGCGTTGCATTAGGTTCATTCGGTCCATTCAAGAATTTTCCCATACAAAAATTTTGAACTTTTGAACAATTTTAAAATTTGAATGTCTTGACCTCTCCCGATATATAGAT
The DNA here is from genome assembly GCA_942486065.2 of Calliphora vomitoria. NCBI lineage: Eukaryota > Metazoa > Arthropoda > Insecta > Diptera > Calliphoridae > Calliphora > Calliphora vomitoria. Next base: position 29,865,106 of record OW818031.2, on the reverse strand, counting down.
TCACTAAGAAAGGATCTTTAGAAATTCGAATTTTAAGGGGATATAAATGGGTAAAAACGGGTAAAATCGTTATCTCTACATCTCTGGAACAAATAAAGCCAGTACAAAAATTCAACTTAATCTGTACTGTGTGGTACTTAGTAATTTTTGTACTTTTAAGGGGATAAAACGGCTGAAACCCGAGTTTTGGAACTTTTTTTTTACGAAAAAAAAATTTTATTATAAATAAACCGCCATTAATAAACAATTCAATGCGTAGTAGAATACGCCGGCTATCCGCTAGTTAACTATAAAATATACAAAAGGTACCATTAGAATAATTTAAAGGTACCACTTAGTACGCCCCATATTAGTAAGAGAAAGTAACACTCACCACAATTTTTTAATGGATTCTAATTCATGCAAAATCATATGTGCCTAATTCCAGGATCAGTATTACAAAAAAAAACATATACATATATCTAATGGTACTTTTAAGAATAATGAAAAAGTATCACTTATTACCCGTTTGTCTTCCCTGTTCTATCTTCATTCAGCATAATATGAGCTTAATTTTATTTTTCTGGGTTTATTATTACAGAAATTTCTCTATAAAATTCAAAACCGTTAGAAGAAAATTTGGTTCCATAAAGCAATATTATAAAATGCTCAAAAAGTACCATTAAAAGAACGTAGAAGTAACTTTTATGAACTAACTCTTTCAGGATTATACAATATAATTTTAATACCCTTCACCTTATATAATTTTCCGACCCTAAAAAGTATATATATTCTGGATCCTTATAGATAGCGGAGTCTATTAAGCCATGTCCGTCTGTCTGTCTGTTGAAATCAACTTTCGAACAACTTACATACACGATTCATACATCAATATCTCAGGAATTCTTCCGGTTCGGCTGCTATTTAAAATCGAGAAAATCGGTCCACAAATGGCTGAGATATAAGGAAAAAACCGGGACAACCTCGATTTTTGACCTATTTTTGACCTATATCTGGATTACTAAGTCATTAATATAGACAATATGGATATCTAATGATAGATATTTTAAAGACCTTTACAACGACATATATAATTCCATAGTAAGTTGGACCTATGGGTCAAAATCGGAAAAATATTTTTTAACCCGAATTAATTTTTTTTTTTCACCAAAAGTTTTTTTTCGCTAAATATTAGAAAAAACATTAAAGAACAAACAAAATTATTTTAAAATTTAAAAAAACAATACGAAAAAAATTTTTAAAAAATTTAAAAAAACATCTTTGGAAAAAAATTTAATTTTGTTTACCTAAAAATATTTAAAATTTGTATTTTGAAGTATAATTTGATGAAGGGTATATAAGATTCGGCATAGCCGAATATTGCTCTCTTACTTGTTTATTTCTAGGTTTCTTATTAGAAATATGCAAAGAAAAAACCTTTAAACCCCTTATCATTTTGTTATACATTAGTTATACTTTATTTTACGATTAGTTACCATACTTTTGTGCGTACTGACTTTATTTTGCCATTAGAAGAAATAAAAAGTACTGATTAGTGACCCTTTTGGCGTCCCACTTAATTGAGTTCATATGCACTTAAATTAAATTTCATTCAGGATTATGTGAGTCTAAATTCATGTTTGCAAATTCATTATTATAAAACGATATAGACTCTACTAAATTTTTATTATTTTTCCTTTTAAATAAATTCATCCGGCTATTATTGTTACAAATAACTTACGGCCTATATGATCGAAAATATTACAAAACGTTCCATTTAATTGCAATATTGCAAATTTTTATTTTATCATATTTGCATGCTTAATTCAACTAAATAATGCAGCTATAAAATTTATGTAACAAAATTTTTCCTAAATATTTATTAAATAAAACCATTGAAAAAAAGTTATAAACATAAAAAAATCCAAATAAATATTGGCACATTTCATAATAATTCGTAAAATGCATACTAAATTATAACTACAATGCAAAAATGGTCAAATAGAAAGTACCATCATTAATGCATTTCTGAAAACAAAACAAAAATTAAAAATATATGGTAAATAAATTGAATTTTTTGGGGAAACGTGATCAAAATGTTTAATGTTTACTCCAATGAACACATTCTTTTAAGGGCAAAGACGTAACACACTAATATAATTTAAATTTTCTCTATTAAACTCAAAATTTTATATTTATTTATTTATGTATATGTGAAAAAGAATTGTTGAATAAAAGAAATTGTGACATAACTAACATTGTTATAAATTATTTAATAAAAAAATAATAGCAAATCGTGTGTACTTCATTCACTATTGTAAGTTTTGTGTTACTTTTAATAGTAAATGAAATTATTTCCAAATATTTATTTATATTTTTTTTGTATTTATAAAAATGATTATCTTAATAATGACAAACTTTCAACTTTCATTGCGGAATGTTTGTTTGGAAATATTTTTTTAATAAATTAGCACCTATTGGCTGGATGGAAACTAATAAAAAGTGGTCTAAGTAAAATACTCATAAAAAATACGAAAAATACTACACTATTTCCAATTACTTATTTTACAGTATTTTCTAGTTGTGTTTCAAAAATTTTCAATTGTATTTCAGACTTTATTTTAAAATTAGAAATTTTGAAATTATAAAATACTGAAATACAATTAGACACTAAAGTTACCTTTTTTGTTTCTCATTTTATTCTAGATCATTAATATGGACGGCTTAAAAGGTACCCTTAAAAGTAAGAAAAAGTACCATTATGTAGCTTTTAATTGATCCTAACTCATACAGAACTCTTTATACTCCTTATTATAAAATATACAAATCCAATATTACCACTTAGTACTCCTTTGTACTTTCTATCTTAATTTATAATTATATTTGTATAATTCTATATGTCTATATTCATTATTACACAAAATTCAAAAAGTACCAAAAGTACCATTATTAGCAAATACTCAAAAAGTACCATTGGAAGAAAAAATAGTACCCTCAACTCATCTATTTATGGATTCTAACTCATTCAGAATCATATGTGTCTAATTTCATGTTTCTAGCATATTCATTACATTAAAGAAATTAGAATAGTAACCATTTATACGTTCTCTGTTTACTCAACATCATATGAGCCGAATTTTATTTTTCTAGTTTCATTATTACAGAAAATTCAAAAAGTACCACTAGATGAAAAATAGTAAATAGAAAATAGTTCCATAAATTACTCAAAAACTACCTTTTGAAGAACGAAAAAGTACCATTATGTCATCCTTTTATGGATTCTAAATCTTTCTGATTCATATGTGTATAATTTTATGTGTAGAATGAAAAAATACACCCCATACTAATAACAACTAATCACAAAGTACCATTAAAAAAAACGTAAAATTACCCTTAAGGCTTTTTTTTATCTATGTTCAGTATTTTAAAAAAATTTCCTTCTGATACAAAAACAAGTAAGAGAGCTGTGCTGAATCTTATATACCCTTCACCAAATTATATTATTTAAAAAAAAAAAAATTATGTGAAAAAAATTTAAAATTTTTTTAAATTTTCATTTAAATTTTTTTTTAATTTATTAGGGAAAAAAAATAGTATGGGATAGAATTGATTTTTTAATTTTAAATTTTTTTTTTTTTTTTTTAATTTACTAGTGAAAAAAATAGTATGACAAAAAATCTTTTTTTGGGGGAAAAAAAAATTTGGTTTAAAATATATCCCGATATTGACCCATTGTAGGTCCGACTTACATTACGTCGCTGCAAAGGCCTTTGAAATATCTATCATTAGATATCCAAATTGTCTTTATTAATGACTTAGTAATACAAATATAGATACAAATTTGTTGACCGGATTTCAACATACATTATCGACAGACGGACATGGCTATATCGACTCCGATTTCTTAATGGGGTCACAAATGAAAAATGTAGAAATTACAAACGGAATGACAAACTTATATTTTTAACAATTTTGCTTTTCTGCAGATGCTTTTTGTTTGTCTGCAGATACACCCATAGTCTCTAATGGGAATCGAACCCGCAACTCTCATATTGATAGCCCAGCACACCCAGTCTAGTCTATCGAGCTATAATAAAGAAAAATACTAAAATACAATTATAGAATTCTGAAATATAATTGAAATTTTCTGATGTATAATTGGAAATGGTGTAGTATCAGTATTATTCAGTTGTGTATTGTACGAATACATTTATGTGTGAGAAAGTAATAATGGTTTTATTTTTATTATTTAAAGAAAATCAAAATCAATAAAAGATTCAATCAATGTTTAGAAAAGAAAATGTGAACAAGTGATTTTCAATGATTATACCCTACACCTCCATAGTGGGCAGGGTATTATGCTTTTGTGATGATGTTATACCAATTCCATGAAATTTGGCTGACACTTCTTTATGGTGTCTGCCTAGCCCCCATACAAATGTCGTCACTAAAGATAACCTAAACACTCAAAAATATTTTAAATAATTAAATTAATTTCATTAAATTGATTTTCTTAGAAAAACAAATTTATTTTATTAAATATTCATAATTTTTCCTTAAATAATGGTCTAAATGGTCTAAATGGTAAAAATGAGATTATTCCAAATGATATAAGGACGTTAATCGAAGTTTGTATGGATAGCTTAAATTGTCTGTAGTCACTTAAATAGTGATTTAAATGGCGAAAGGACATTAATTTATGATCACTTGTGTTTTTCTTCAAAACTCTCAATTGTATTTGAATACCTAAATAATGCCCTTATGGCTAAAACAGTATTAATATGATCACCTTTTTAAAAAAAAAATCAAAATTGTATATGAAAATCATAAATTGGCTCTAAATTCTTAAACAAATGCTTTAATAGAGACATAAATAAATAGTTTTATCAAATCTTTTTCCTCAAAAATCGATTTTTTATATTGAATTCTTAAATTGGCTGTAGTTTACTACAATAAATAGCTAATTAAATGACAAAATGACGTTAATCTGTAATTTTTGGCATAATGAATTGAAATTGGCTGCAGTTTCCTAATAAGAGGCTTAAATGATCAAGGACGTAGATCAGTAATCCCTTACAAATTGATGTTTCAGAGAGGAACATAATTTCTTAACTATTTGCATAATTGTGTTTTAAGTATATATAAAAAATAAGTTGATTCTTGGTTCATAAATTATGTATTAATCCTTGCCAGTTTGTGTGTAAAAAAATGTCCTCCTCTCTTACATTGTTGATTTCACCTTCTGTTCAAAAAACTCTGTTGTTTGCGTATGGTTCTATTGTGGGGATCCCTCTATTTTACTATTGTGTTAAAGATGGTTATTATTAAACGTCCTTATACGAAAAATATCAATTTGGAGCAAATGTCTGATGAACAATTTCTCGATTTCATCGATTCTGTAGACAGCACAGATGAAAGTTTTGATAGCTATGACAGTGTTGCTGATTCCACCTATGCTCCAAAGACGAAACACCATCTCCGAAAATACAAGCCCAATATGCCGCATAAAAGGGTTCAAATTGTTCGTGCTTTGTGATTCAACCCGTTTTACCTACCGTTTTTAAAACTACAATGGGTCCGAAAATAATATCCATTTGCCTGATACACCGGACATTGGAGCTACCTTAGATGGTTGGAGATTCCTAATTTAATACATCACATCCTGTATTTTGATAACTTTTACAAATCGAAGCCGCTGTTAGTCTTTTACGAGCCAGAGGAATTTATGGTTTAGGTACAATGAGAGGTACTAATTTTGTTTGTGATATTTCTTGTTGATCATGATTTGCTTTTGTGTAAGCTGCGAAATGAACAAAGAGCAGTGATGATTTTGCGTATGGAAGAATAACAAATATGTCCTCCCGTCATCGACATATGTAGGTATTGAACGTTCCTGGCGAACAACAATCATAGGTTCCTCGGTATGATAGAAAGCAGAAGAAATTCATCGAAATCAATTGTCCTCAAATTATTCCAGAAAACAATGATCGCATGGGTGGAGTAGATCTTATGGATGGTCCCCAGGGTCGATACCATATTTGAGCTAAGACTCGCAATATTATGATTAGGTTGTGCTATCTGGCTTTATGCGGTTAATTTGATAAAAATTGTTCCTGGAACTAGCACCATCGAAAATAATGTGTATTTTAACTTTGTTTCTTCCCTTCTCTCAATGAAATTTGTTTATATAAAAAATTTACCTTTGGTGTCATATTACACGCAAACCGGCAAGACCGCCTACAGACGGCCTTCACAATTTTTTACCTGGTGTTCGTTCAGAATGTTTTTTCGCCTGAAAATTAAAACTTGGGGATCTATTGACTACATGTGATCACTTATTTTTAAATTATAATTTCAACAAAACCAAGGTTTCGGTTTCAAAAAAAAATTAAAAACGTTCGGTTTCGGGTTTGAGCTAGTTTAGTAAGTAAATACTAAAATATTGTAGAAACATGAAACATTTGCTAATATACAAAAATACTATAAAAACGTTGCTCATATATTGAAAACTCACGAAGGAGCGATTTTGTGGCTGTCATAACTCAATTTGAAGTTTTGTTGACAGGAGATATAATCAATATTTTTAATACAAAAGTTTCCTTGACTCCTTTTTCTTTTCTAAATGTTCTTTCTGCTGCAAGACTCTAGTTTAAATTACAAAAGGATGTTATTTAATGATTAATTATATTTACTTAAAAAAACAATTATTTTCAGTGACAATTAAAGGTCTAACTGGCAAAAGAACGTTAAATGATCAATTAAATTGTGGTTTAAATGAGGTCATTAACTTGTAATAACTTCTATTCTCCTTTAAAAATCGTTTCCTATGGAAAAACTTCTGCAAAAACTAGTCTCCAGTTTATTAAATAATGGTTTAAATCTCAAAAGGGTCGTTAATCGGCCCTTAGTTTCTTAAATAAAGGCTTAAATGAAAAAAAACTTTAAACAGTGATCACAGATTACTTATATTTTCCCACAAAATATGTAATTTTTTTTGGATAAACTTCTTAAAATGACTTTAGTTTATTAAATATTAGAATAAATAATAATATAACTTTAATTATGTTACCTACATTTTCTTTCAAAAAACGATCTTTATATGAAAAACATAAATAAGTTATAGATCGACTTAATTGACAAAAGTACTTTAATTTGTGATCTCTCCAAATCGATTTTTTATGTGAACAACTTAAATAAGCTTTAGAAATGGCATAAAAGTTTAAAGAGCGTCAATTTGTGATCTCTTCAAATCGATATTTTATATGAAAACTGGCTCTAGTTTCTTAAACATTAAATGACAAAAAGCCACTAATCTCTGACTACTTATATTTTTCAATACAAATTGGAAAAACTACTATAGAAATTGGTGGTAAAAGGACCGTTTATGGGGCCTCGAAAATAATTTTTTGTATATTAAAAAGAAAGTTAGTTTGTGATCGTGTATCTAGCAGTAGTTTCTTTAATAGTGGCTTAAATGGCAAAATGACATTAATCTGCGATCATTTAGAATTTTTATGTAAAAAAACTAAAATGGTTTATAGTTTCTTAAATAGGATGGAGTTTTTTCTTAAAAATACATTTTTTTTTCATTTAAAATAGTGATCTAAACACCAATCGGTGATCACTTAAGTTTTCTCTATGTGATCACAGACTGGCGATCTATTGAATAAATATCACATGATAATGATAAACAAAATATATCTTCTACGTATATCATCAACAATTATTAAATTTATTTAAAACCAAACATTAAATAAAACCTGAACAATAATTGTTTCAATAAATATGGTAATTTTCAAGTGTTTGCTCCGAATAGATGTTTATAGCGCGTTTTTAATGCAATTTTTTTAAACTTAATTTAGCTTTAGATGCTAAAATGGTGCTCTAAACGACAAAAGAACACCAATCTGTGATCATATTAAAAACTGGCTATAGTTTTTTAAATGGTAAAATGACGCTAATCTGTGATTACTTTTACCTCAAAAATCGACATTTATATAAAATAAAACTACCTTAAATAGTGTTCCAAATGGCATTAATTTGAGATCACCTACGTTTTTTCCTAAAAAATCGATATCTTATATAGAATCACAACCAATTGCTCAACTCCTATTGATCAAATTTTTATTATAGGGTCTTGTATTATTAGAAAACTCTAAATTGTATATAAATTTTTGTTCATACATTAAATATTTATACACCAGCTACCCATTGTTTGTTCGCAAACAATTAGACGTGTTTTTAATTTACTACTGCCTACAAAGGCAGATTGAAATACGTGCGAACGTTGTAATTTATGTTATTTATTCTCAAATATGTCATCTGTTAGTTTTACCAATTAAAAAAGTTTTCTTCTTCTGCCGTTGTTGGTTGGCTGTTAAAGTGCTTTTGACCATAATTGCTTTGGTAACACTCACATCAATAAGTTATAATGTCAATTATGAGGACAATCGTTATCATGATCGTTTAATCAACGAAAATCAAACAAATCATAAAGATACGACAAGTAGTACCTAACTACTTGTTATTGCCACAAAAGTACCATTAACTAGCAATCACTGGAAAAAAAAAATTGGAAACTTTTGGATTTTTTTTTATTGCAACAAAAAAATCGGAGGAGTGAGATCAGTTAAACTAGTAGTTATCAGGCAAAAAATAGATAGGTCTTTGCACAAAATTTTAATTTTTTATTCAACCATATTATTTATTGTGTATTCATTTACATTTACTTACTTTACATTTACTTACCATAAAACCATAATTGGTTTTATGGTTTCATTGGTTTTTCATATAAAATAAGCCGTTTCTTAGATTTTCTGAGAAGAACATATAGGAATTCTTGTAAAAATATACTCTACATCAGTGGTCGGCACTCATAACTACCAATGGCCAAACATGATGGGTTATTTAGAAGTAACCATACAAAACATAGAAGTAATACAAAACAAAAATAACAATCAATAGCTGATCTGACTACAACAGGGAAATAAAGTGCATAACATGTTATTACGGGTATATTCCGTGTTCTCTTAATGCCGAATACTACCATAGATAAATAAACATAGATTGCAAAGTCTCCTGTCAAAAACCTAGCTCAGTTGTCTAAAACCTGAGTTGTGAAAATGTCTTGGGTGTATGACTTAAAAATAAAGCATTTTCAAAAGATGGCCTATCTTTTGAACTCGGTTTTTGTATTTAATAACTTATATATCATTTTGAAGTGTACATATCTGTCATTTATTCTTACTTAGTTATTGAACATTATAGTTTTTTTTTTGCTTTGAAAATGTCGAATTTTGTGCCAACAAAACGTCATATGTGGAAAATTTTGCTTTACTTCATTAATTTGAAAAAAGTGCCGCTGAAGCACACAGATTCCTCACCGTCGGTTTCAACGTGCGATGGTTTGTACGGTTTAGAAGTGGTGATTTTGACACGGAAGACAAAGACCGCCCAGGCCAGTAAAAAAAGTTTGAAGAACAAGAATTGGAAGCATTACTCCATGAAGATTGTTGTAAAACTCAACAAGAGGTTGCAAAATCATTGGGAACTACTCAAGCAGAAATTTCAAAACTTTTGCGAGCAGCAGGATTCATACATACGAATTGAAGCCGAGAGACCATCAAATACGATTTTGCATGTCCAAAATGATGCTTGAACGCTATAAAAGAATATAATTTTTGCACCGAATCATTACTTGCGATGAAAAATGGATCGATTACGACAACCCGATGAATAAGAGGGCATATGTGAAGCCCGGCCAAACAGCCGAATTGACACCAAAGCCAAATATCCATAGCACTAAGGTAATTTTCTGTATTTGGTAGGAGCAAAAGGTCCTATCAATTATGAGCTGGTGTAATCTTGGCAGATCTTCTCAGGGAACTCGTACTGAACGCAACTAAATCGTTGCGTAATATTTCATCATGACAACGCTCGGCCACATGTTGCAATACCTATTAGAAAGTATGAGGATGAAGTTGAATCCATATGTTGCCAGAAAGATGGGAAAAGAGCATAGCTAACAATGGCTAATACTTTGAATAAATTTATATTGTACAAATGTTTTAAGATAATAGCTAAACATTTCAAAAAATCTCGCATTTTTAAGTCATACACAAAATACGTCCCTCGTAATATAGCGTGAAGTCAATTGTCACTTTAGAGGCTCTAAGTAACCTAGAGTGTAGTCACTTTAATCGTTTATTTTGTTCTGAACTTTAAAAAGTACTTAGTAGTACCCACCAGAAGTAATCTATTGAAGAGTTGTCGGAGGAAGTTTTATTTATAAGCAATTGGTTATTGGACTGCACAGTGGGGCAGAATCAAATTTTTTTGGAAATAAATCTGACATTTCTAAACGGCTGATCCAATCTGAATAAAATTTGACACTGGCGTAGCCAAGGAGTATGCGAGTTTTATTTATATTATCGCCCCAAAAAACAGCACAAATCTAGTATTTTTTGAATTTTTAATTGAAAATCGTTTATTTTTGAATCCGTAATTGACATTGTAATTTAGTTATCTAACTAACAAAATAAATTTGAGTTCATTCGGTTCAAAAGTAGACCATATATTTAAAAAAAGCGAAGGTATGGCAAAATTTTAAAATGTCAATATTGAAATGCCTATAACTCGGAAATTATAAGAGATAAATAGCACACGCATGCATGTTTTTTCAAGACCTACCAAAAATAAAAAAATCTTTGAAATCGGTTGAGTAACAAAAAAATGGCACGTGCTTAAAAATAGTACATGTCAAAGGTACCCTGCTTTGAACCCCCATTGCGCCGCGCCTGCATCATTTATAGTTTTTATTTTATTAACATAAACTCGAATACTCCTTGGCTACGCCAATGTCATACTTTATGCCGCTCGGACTAGCCGTTAAGAAATGTCAGATTTATTTCCGGAAAAATTTGATTCTACCCCACTGTGGACTGTCTATGAGATGTCCTTTGACAATTTGAGCTTAATTAGGACCCGTTAGGTAGCTAATTATGTAACTGGTACTATGTACCCAGTTTGTGAATCCAATGCGTTGACTAATTTTGACAGACAGTTTCATTGTAATCCAAAAGGGTCAATTGAGCTCCTGCTTAGGAGATGCACGTGTTAAAAAATTTAGTCACCTAATACTATGTTCAGACATGCACCTTAATTGCGCAATTAGGAACATTTCGACAATTAAGGCCTTAATTGAGCTCAATTTATCATATAAGAACTCAATTAATAAATTGCGCAATTAATACTTAATTGTATCACTAATTGCGTAAAATTCGAAATGCAACCCTTGTCGCAAGTATGTTTACTGAGAAGTATGTTCAGAGAGAAGGAAAAATGCTGTACAATGGCAAGCCGAATGTCAAAAAAGTAAACAAACAAATGAAAAACTGAAAAAGAATGTCCGGCGAATTGGTTTTTAAGTTTATTTAATTTTCTAAACAAATTTAATAATTAATAAATAGTTAAATAAAGCCAATTATATCTTTCTCAAAATGAAGAGGAAGAGACTGGCGTGGAGTGAGGCCAGTGAAGAATGTCTGCTTGACTTGTGGCCAAATGTTAATTGAGTAAACTAAATTGAGTACATAAGTGTGAATTGCGCAATTAAAATTAAATTGAGACAATTAAGAATGCATGTCTGAACTAGTTATGTAACTACATAGTTGTCACCCTAAATGATAAGTAAAATCACTAGTTCGGGACAGTCTCCTAGAACAGCTGGAAGTGTTTTGAACACCAAACATTTTAATAACACATTCTTAAAGTTATGATTTTTACGACAGTAGACTTAGGTTTTTTTGACAGCGTTTCACTTCCATAATTTTTGGATTCAGAGATCCCAAATGTGCAGTTAGATTTGAATATGGAACCACCGTAAATAGATAAACATAAATTGATCAATGATTTCTTTACACTAGTTTATCTGATCTCAGTATTCTTATTGATTTTCATTGTATGTTGAATATTTATATGGCAACTAAGTATGAATATGTATTCGTGTATTTATTTCTTTTTTTTCTAATTTTATTTTTCAATTTTCATTTCTTTTACAATGACAATGTGGCGTAAGGAAAAGTGGCCACAACTGAAAACACATGTAAGCGACAATGTCAGACAGTCAGCATGAAAATACACCGGTAAGTACATACAAGTACATGTAATTATTCATAATTGGTAGCGAAAACAAAAGATATAAAAAATAAAAAAAATCAACAACAACATCAACGAATTGAATATTGAATTGAATGTTGAATTACCAATTATTGCCACAACAATTATGCGTCTGTTTCTAACTATCGATCATCACCTTTTCACATAGCCACACATACGCCGAGGCAAAGCGTGACACAGAAGTGAAAATCTAACAAAAATTTCTGAAAATAAAATCAATATGGTATAAACACATACATACATATACTATGTACTAGTTAAATAAATATTTATCACATGATGATCTTAAACAGAATTAAATATCACTACTGCACTCTCTTCTACGTATATCAACAATAGTTATTAACAGTTTTCAAGAAACAACCATTAAATTAAACCTGAACAATAATTGTTTCAATAAAAAAAAAAAAAATTGTCATCAGCAAATATTCGCCCCGAATGGGTGTATGTAGCACGTTTTTAATCCAATTTGTTTAAACTAAATAAAACTGCTACAAACTGCTCAAACAACAATTGCTTTTGTTTTGCCCGTTCAACACAGTCTCTCAAGATTTTTGTTATTGACCATGTTAGCTGTTAAAAGATTTTGAAATATGTAGACTAGTGTAATTCCAATGAAGTTATTATTTCACAAATAGATGTAAAATACAACTTAATGTAAGTTATTGCTAGACTCAAACTAAAAAAAAATAAAACGCCTTTGGTGGCATTTTCCTAATAAGCTGAAAAATAAATGTCTTTCGATAGTAGATTGATTTCTATTAAGGATATTATGCAAGTGTAATTAATGCTGATTCAGCAAAAGTTGTTTGACGGTAAAGATCTAGGGCCATTTTCTGGAAAACGAATGGAGAAAATTAAATATAAAATATTTGTTTATGAAATAACTTCAAATACATATACAGCTAATCACGAAATTTTAAATTAGTGGTATAAATGGAAAAATAACCTTAATAAATAGTTGACCCTAAAAATGAATTAATTTATTGAAATACGTAAATTATCTGTAGTTTCTTAAAGAGTGGCTGTTGAAATCCGATCAGCAGTCATAGAAGATCTTGTAGACGACTTAATTGACTTCAACGACGGCCTTATTGAGTTTGACTGACAGCCTCCAAACAATTCCAGTGGTATTCCGAACTCTTTGGCCGACATTGGCGCCTCACATTGGCATAGACAAAAAAAAAGGAAAATAAATCTGTAACTTCTAAATGTATAATCCGATTTGAATAAAATTTGACATGCGCAAAGTGGACGTGTTGTCGAGTTTAAGTTTTGAATTGGGACCTCATGGGCCCACTAGTTGCGCAACCAGGTGTCCCTAAAGTAGGACACCTCGGATATGCAAAATTTTTAAAACGATCCTATATCTTCGTATGTGTTCCGATTACAATTACATACATATATAGAATCTCCTCGTCGTGCACTTCAAAAAAACCTCGTAGTAGCTATTAATTATCTATTACTGCTTTAGAAATATTCGCATTTAAGAATTAAATTTTCAACATTTTTACCAACTCCAGTTTTTTAAATCCGAACACATACGTTCGGAAATTAACATACCATCGATGTTTCTATTTATCTTAAATGTTCTTAAATAGTGGTATAAATGACAAAAGAACACAATATTCTGATTTGGAATACTTAACCTTAATAAACCATTTTCTAATTTTTAACATTCGAAACATTTCTATATTTTGATTTCAGAAATATCAGTCCTAGAATTGAAGCACAAGTTAGACAAAATAAAGGCTACGATTGAATCTCAACATAGTCAACATACAGATCTACGATTGAGGCTAAACTTAAACAGTATAAAAATAGCTATAACTGAAGCTAAACTAAGGATCCAATTTTATAAATTGAAACGACAAACGTTAAAATAAAATTCTATGGAAAATATTTAAGTTTCAAACCCTTTTCCCAGTATTCTTCATGCAAGTTGCTTACGCTTCCAAACATTGTGTTTAATAAAAGCTAATCTAAGACTACATTCAGACCTACGATTGAAGCTAATCCAAGTCTCCAAATTGCGCTACATAAAGACCTACGATTGAAGCTAATCCAAGTCTCCAAATTGGGCTACATAAAGACCTACTATTGAAGCTAATCTAAGACTACATAAAGCCCTACGATTGAAGCTAATCGAAGACTACATAAAGACCTGGGATTGAAGCTAATCTAAGACTACATTGAGACCTACGATTGAAGCTAATACAAGTCTCTAAATTGGGCTACATAAAGACCAGGAATTGAAGCTAATCTAAGGCTGGAAATTGGGCTACATAAAGACCTGGGATTGAAGCTAATCTAAGACTACATTGAGACCTACGATTGAAGCTAATACAAGTCTCTAAATTGGGCTACATAAAGACCAGGAATTGAAGCTAATCTAAGGCTGGAAATTGGGCTACATAAAGACTTGGGATTGAAGCCAATCTAAGACTACATAAAGACCTGGGATTGAAGTTAATCTAATGCTGGAAATTGGGCTACATAAAGATCTGGGATTGAAGCTAATCTAAGATTACATAAAGACCTGGAATTGAAGCTAATCTAAGACTACATAAAGACCTGGGATTGAAGCTAATCTAATGCTGGAAATTGGGCTACATAAAGATCTGAGATTGAAACTAATCTAAGACTACATAAAGACCTACGATTGAAGCTAATACAAGTCTCCAAATTGGGCTACCAAAATACCAGAAATTTAAGCTAATCTAAGGCTGGAGATAGAGCTACATACAGACCTGGAATTGATGCTAATCTAAGGCTGGAAATTGGGCTACATAAAGTCCTGGGTTTGTAGCTAATCTAAGAATACATAAAGACCTGGGATTGAAGCTAATCTAAGACTACATAAAGACCTACGATTGAAGCTAATCGAAGACTACATAAAGACCTACGATTGATGCTAATACAAGTCTCTAAATTGGGCTACATAAAGACCTGGGATTAAAGCTAATCTTGGACTAAAGACCTACGATTGAAGCTTATCTAAGGCTAACAATTTGGCTACATAAAGACCAGGGATTGAAGCTAATACAAGTCTCCAAATTGGGTTACATAAAGACCAGAAATGTAAGCTAATCTAAGGCTGGAAATTGGGCTACATAAAGACCAGGGATTGAAGCTAATCTACCGCTGGAAATAGGGCACATTTTATAAAACGAAACGACAAGCGTTATACAAATTTTCTATGGAAAATATGCAAGTTTCAAACCATTCCCCCAAAAAAAGTGTCTGAGCACTTCGTTTTATAAAATGAGGCCCTTAATCAACATAGAGAACTACAATTGAAGCTCAACTTAAAATTCATAAAGGCCTACGATTAACTTAAATACATAAAATTCCAAGAACAGCAATATAGAAATTCCGAAAAAAATCCAACGTATTCTATTAAGTTGTTCATAATTTTTGGAAGAATCGTTATTTTGTAGTGGTGTATAATTTCATAGTCGTCATTTCTGCCTGCCAACTTACACTAAGTTATTTGCAGTATTAGATACTAGAAACCTGCAACAGTCTGTACTACACCTGTAGCTGACATCTTATTGAATTTGATTTGTTTTCTCTAAATTTTTTACCTAGAAAATTAAAAACCATATTTGATATGAATAAAAAAATCTTTACTGAATACATTTGAAGAAATTAAATATTTAAAAATAACATTTATGGTCATAAAGAACTGAGTACTCACATACATGAATAAAGGGTGTTTTTTTAGAGGGGATAACTTGAAAAAATCATCGGGCGTTATGGTGCTCATAATCGTCCATCAGAGCATTTAATTCGAGAACCAGCAAACTGGCCACATCATTCCTGTGATTTGACGCAATTAGATTATATTCTCTACACGCAGAAAAAAAATATAGCTGTGCATGTTTACTGCAACCATTTCAACATTTGTGCATGTTTACTGTAACCATTTCAACCATCACAGTAACTATTTATATAACAATAATATGGTTAATTTACGATTCACATGATTGTAGCAATCATATATATAGTTACAGTAAACAAAATATGTTTGTGACAACCATTTGTATGATGAAGGACTTACTATATTATGTTGCTCTCGGCTTATCGATATCATAATCTGAGAACAACATATGATAAAATAATTCATATATATGGTTGCTACAATCATGTGTATCGTAAATTAACCATATTAATGTTTAACTAGTTACAGTAAACATGCACAACTATATTTTTGATCTGCGTGTAGTCCGATGCTTTGTACGCACTAGCCGCGGCGGCCACATGCCCAAAATCGTATTTAAGCATTAATGCCATAAAATTATCTAAATTATAAAGTCAATTGGATGGATATTAAAAAAGTTTTTCTCTGTTTTATTTAAATTTAAAGTTCTACGCCTCTATAAAAAACACCCTTTATACATACTAAAACATATACCAATTACTTAGTGTAAGACAGATTACAAGCAGTTTACAAAGTTAAGTATTAGTAAAGTTAGTATTAATAATAGTATATGAACAAAAAAACAATATATATAAAATAATATGATAAAATACATTATAAATTATATTGTTTGTACAAGCATTTAAAAAAGGAAAAGTGCAATTAAATAAATACAAAGAAACAAAAAAAGTGATCAGAAATTCATAAAAAGAAAAACTGTTGTATGTTTGAGGAAAATTATCAAGTTGTATGGTAGTCTTTATTTGTATTAAGATGGGGATATTGAATAAAATTCATTTGTATGCTGTTTATTTTTCTTACAATATTATTAAGTACTTACTTAGATATAAATCAGCATTTGTCAAATATTTATGGCTGAGTTGAGGAATACGCAGCGAAACTAAATAAATAATACATAAAATGTATACTTATTTTCCTCTACGATGGATAGTCATCTTGACGCGATGTAGAGGCATAAATGCGATGATTCGTGTTGGTCATGCTGGAGGGGACAGTTTAACTTGAGTTGGCTGTCTCTGGCAGGGTCTCCATTTCTAAAAGCATAATACTAAGAACTACCCTCCCCCTCTGTCGGATAGCGTCTGTTCTCCTTTGGGGCGGCTATCAGATAGTTCCATCGAACCATTTTCCCCTCACTGAGAGGGGTGGTTCTGTTGGTGGTCCGGTTGGTCCGTAAGGCCTCTTTTTAATGTCCGTCCGAAATCCACCAGCGACTGTTTCCCACATTGGGCGGCTGGTGGTCTGCGTCTGTTTTCCCAAGTGGGGCGGCAGTTATTCAATCTCCGGGGACCCTACTCCACCAGCGATGGTTACGGGCGAGTCGAATGTTACTGTGACCCAGCCTAGTCAGGTGATCACACTGGTCCAAACTAGTCTGCATGCTACTGGTGTCGCAGGAGGTCAATCTGGTACACCCAGGTTGGCTGACTGTAAAAAATTCAAGGCAATAGGTGGTAGTGACCTAAGCGGCGAGGTACCTCTATATTTCTCCCCAAGTACCTAAGTCGTTAGCCAAGTCTTTTATCGAGTTTGTCAAAGACTGTTGTCGCATCATTGGGTGAGGTGTGGCCGGGTGGTATACCCCGAAAGCCTAGGTTTAGGTCCATAGCTAAAATACCAGCTGAGCCAGACTAACCGATTACGTAAAATTCTATCAACCTCACCGGTTGTACCAAGCTATATGGAAGATGGACGCTGAATAGTAAAGAAACTCTAGAGTTCCTACTGGACACTCACTTCCCAGGCTGTCTCCCAGTCGACGATGAGACTGTTAATGAGGCTGCTGATTATGTTGCTCCGTGTGATAACTCTGTTCCAGGGAAAGAATCCAGTGGGCAATCAAAAGCTTCGGCCCGTTTAAATCCCCTGGGCCGGATGGCATCATTTCTGCTGATCTTCAGAAGAATGAAGTAATAGTTGTACCATGGCTCATTAATATATACACAGCGTGTATCAGATGGACCTATATTCCTTCGTGGTGGATGAGGTGTAGAGTAGTCTTCATTCCTAAAGGAGGTAAGGCGACACATACCAAACCGAAGGATTATAGACAATTAGTCTTGCATCTTCTTTGCTGAAAACCTTAGAAAGGGTAATTGACGTATACTTGAGAATGACCATTCCGACGGAACTCATCTCTAGATCCCAATATACCTACACCAAGGGCAGATCTGTGGAAACAGCTCTACATTCGTTAGTTGGCTCCATTGTAGAGTCACTATCACGATATTGAAGGAGCTTTTAACAATGTCAGGCCCGAAGCCATCCTTTCTGCGATGCATGAACTTGGGATTAATCTATGTGTACGCCGGATAGTCGGAAATCTTAGTGTGAACCCCCAAAAAACGGAATTGGTTCTCTTCACTAGGAGGTATAAGATCGATGACTTTATATTACCTACACTGAATGGAATCAGTCTTGAGATCAGGGATAATGCAAAGTATCTTGGCATCATTCTGGATAAGAGACTGTCCTGGAATCTAAACATTCAGAACATGAGGCCTATGTGGCTATCTAATCCTGCAAAATGGCAATTGGTACTAACTGGGGTATTACGCCGAAAGGTATCAATTGGATCTTTAAAGCAGTTGTTAAACCCATCTTGTTCTATAAAGTATCGTTAACGGAATATCGGGTATCCTCACGACATCTAGATTAACCGAAGAATGCCGGGTATCCCTAAATGAGATAGCGAGACATTCTAGGATAACGCTTATATGGGTCCCTGGACACGATGGAAATCAGGGTAATTGTATAGCAGATGAATTGGCCAAAAGGGGTTCGATAATGAATGAAGAGGCATTCTATGATGACTGAAGAGGCATTTTCTGGTATTTCCCTTGTTAAATGCAAGATGACTGTTCAGCAGAAACTATATGAGACTGCATAAAACAGGTGGACTAATGAACCTTCCTGTGCTACAGCGAGGTCGACTTGGCCTGTATATGATGCCAGCAGGACGAATCTACTTATATATTACCGTCATGGGCAAATAAAGATAATTGTCTCTTTTATTACAGGACACTGTTTAATTGGGGCACATGCTAGAAGAATGGGCCTACGGTACAATGATTACTGTAGAAGCTGCCATAATGAAGAAGAGGAAGAGACTGTGTATCACCTTTTCTGCCAGTGCCCGCCTCTGACAAACCTGAGGGAACGCATCCTCTGATTTCCATTCCTATCATGATTGGATGAGCTATCAAGGATGAATCTTATACAAATCTACTCCTTCATCCGGGAATCTGGCTGTTTAACCTGGAGGCAACGGAAGTATTGTAAATACCCTACTGTCTTCCCCTTGGGTATCACAATTTGCACCGTTCCATAACTGTGGGCGAAACACTAGAGCAAACAGCAGTCAAAACAGCGGGTTTCTGAATATGCTCCTCAGAAGGACAATGTGGGCTTGTCAGCCTATAAAGTCATGGCGACAGTTGGCTAAGTATTGCTCCCTCATACACCCTATTCTTCGGATTTAGACCCGAGTATTTCCATACCTGAATAAATGGCTCGCTGATTTGACTCCAACGATGAAATCATCTCAAAAAGAAATATTTATATATTTTGATGGCCTCTACAAATCTTATTTTTTGGAAGGAATAAAAATAAAAAAACGTTGGACAAAGTGTATGGAGCTCAAAGGAGACTATGTTGAAAAATAAAATGATAAATGTCACGGACTTATGGTCAAGCCCTTGTACGTCGTTAGAGACCTCTCATACATAACCGAAATTTTCATATAACTACTTTGAAACAAATTCAAAAATAATTCAAGTAACTTGATCCTGAGATAGCAAATAATTGATTAGTTTTAGAACAAAACATTTTCGAAATGGTTTCATATAGAGTTTCGTGTTCGGCTTTAATTGAAACTGCGATTTCTCTTGGCAAAAAAACCAAAAAAAACCAGAAAATGTTGATTAAGTTTATCAAAGCCGTTCACATTACATTTAAGATGATTAAGTTGATAGTAAAAGACAGCTGACTAATAAATAAAAAACAACAAATAAATTTATATTTCTTTAAATCATTAAAAATAGAATATGTACTTTAATAAAGTTATCATCAGATTATTTTCAACTTATTAATGATGGATTATTTAAGGTTGTTTATGAAAAAACCCTTCTGTCAAAGTTTTAATCATTTCATCTCGATTTTGATGTGATTAGACTCTGCAAATGTGAACATTCTATAACGTAATAAATAAGAACTAACAGCATTTTAGATCCTGATGATTCATCCACTAAATTCTACTAATTGTACTCTAGCATTTAATTAACTCTGAAAAATACTATTTTCTGAAGAAATATTATTAAGTTTTGATATATTAAATATTAATAATTCAATGAGCTTAATTCCTCTAGAATTAATTTGATGTAAACATTTCATTGGATGGATTCCTCTGTTGTAAGTAAGACACTACCTTCCGTACGAGAGGCAAGGAACCTTATAATCCATATTTGGAAACCTTTCAATAAAGAATATTACCAATTAACTGACAAATATTCATATCACTGGACAATAATAAAACTTCAAATTGAGATTTATTTGACTGCCATAAAATCAACAATTAAACTGAATTTTCTTTTTAAAGTATATACTTTTTCCCACCCTGTATAAATCATGATATATGTATTACTTTTTATACACCCTGTTATCAAATTCAACCTCATATTGCTATAATAATTAAATAAATGTGTTGCCTGCTTTAAAGCATGATTTTATTAGCCTACATTCATATGGAAATGTTAAATTTTGTGTAGCATGTCTTAAGGCTGTAACATATTAGTTACTGTGGTACAATGATAGTACGTACTTATTAATTTTGTTTTTATTTACATTAAATACTAGCATTAAACCCGGTGCGCTTCGCCACCCCAATTGGATGAAAGAATTTGTACTATTAAGTCTCCCTTTGTGAATTAAAACTAATTCAGGATAACATGCCTCTAGATTCATGTTTATTGAATCATTGTATTGTGGCTTCTAGCACATTCGAAACGTATTATTATAATAAAAAAGTACCATTTAGACCCACATTTTATATGCCATCACATGATCATTTTTATAGAAAATGCTAAAGAAATGTACCACTAAAGTCACCTTTAGTGAATTCTAACTCATTCCGAATCATGTGTGCCTAATTTTGAATTTTTAGGTTTAATTTTATAAAATAGTCAAAAAATATTATTAGTTGGAAAAAAGTACCTGCGAGTCCCTTGTTTAGAGTCTTATTCGGTCAGGATCATATACTATTCGAAGAACGAAAAAATACAAATTATTTTTGTATACTCAATAACATTTAGATGGCTTAGTGACTTTCTTTCTTTACTCAGAAGCATATCAGTAAAATAATTTAATATAATAAAAAGTATCATTAGAGGAAAATGTACCAATTTTCCACACTTGAACCACCGTCAAGTTTTAAATCAAAGTAATTTCCTTATTCTAAGTTCAATATATTAGAAAATTCAAAAAGTACTATTTAAGAACGAAAAAATACTTCTTAGTTTGGTTTAGTTCACAATTTTTGGTATCATAATACAATTGAGCACCCTATTCTTGCATATTTCTTTAGTGAGAAGTATATTAGCCTACCATAATGTATTTAAGCTAACTAATTTAATATATTAAAAAAATACCATTAAAAGAAAAAGTACCAATTTTCCTTTATCCTCTTGAACACCCGTTAAGTCTGAATTTAAAATTTGTATAGCATTTCCTATATTATCAACTTGAAATTCTTTTTGGAAACTCTACTATAAATGTATTTAAAAAGTACTATTACAACAAAGAAAATGTACCATAATGTCTCCAATTTAATTTTTACTCACTGAGGAGCATATTTTATATTTCTAGGTCCATTCATATAGAAAATTCAAAATATACCATTAGAATAATGAAAAAGCGCCATAATGTTCCCAGTTATAGAATCCTACTCGCTCGAGTCCATATAATTATTATGTTCATGTTTCTAGATTTATTATAGAAAATTTAAAAAGTACCATTAGAATAAAGAAAAAGTATTAAGTATTCTCTTTGAATTTTCACTCACTTAGAACAATATGCAGTTAATTTGGTATTTCTAAATCCATTATTAGAGGAAATTCAAAAAGTACCTTTATAATATAGAAAAAGTAGCATAAAGCCCCTACTTGTGGATTCCCACTCATTCGGGTCCATATAACCTTTATTTCACAATTCTATGTTCATTGGTGAAGAAGATACAAAAAGTACTATTCGAATATAGAAAAAGTACCATAAAGACTCCCCCTTAAATTCTCACTCCCTTATGACCATATATGTTTAATTTTATGTTTCTAGGTCCATTATTATAGAAAATTTAAAAAGTACAATTAGAATGAAGAAAAAGTACCATAAGTACCACTCTAATATAGAAAAACTGCAATAAAGTTTCCCCCTAAAATTCTCACTCACTTATTACCATATATGCTTAATTTCATGTTTCTAGGCCCATTATTAAAGGAAATTCAAAAAGTACCATTAAAAGAACAATAAAGTATCTATATTTCGGTTCTCACATTTTGGTACCTAAATATTATCCCCTACTCCTAGCTCTAACTTCACTCAGATACATAACTTTAATGTCGATAAGTGAAATAATTTAAAATATTAAAAAAAGTACCATTAGGAAAAAAGTACCAAATCCCCTTTTCCTTTGAAATTTAAAAATATTCCATTTTGCCAAAATTGTTTATGCTTAAAGACATGCCTCAAACGATTAAAATCTGTGTTAATGTGCTCAAGAAAAATAAGTTTTAAAAAAAGTACCAAACTGTTTTCCCGGATTTGGACAAATATACATCTTGTCAGTCGAGTTCCAAATAGCAGTCTGTTAGTTAATTTTTGCATGAATCCAGGAACCAATGTTAAAAATTTATCAAAATTGGCTGAAAATGTTAAATAAAATGTATTTTTCCGTTTACACCACAATGGGGATAAAAAAAGGTACCAAAAAGGGGGTAAACCTTTTTTATCCCCATTGTGGTGTTAAAATTGTATCCAAATAAATTTCTGTATCATGGTGGGAGCTTAAAATAAAATATTTATATGTCTTTATCAATTTGTAGAAAAATATAGTTTATGAAAAAAGTACCAAAAATAAACACAATTTTTATCCCTTAAGGGTTCGAATTTTCAAAAAGTACCAAACTTATATTTGTTATTTTTTTATAAGTCAAGAATATGATTTTAAATTTGTTTGTATGTTTATTGGTTTAAAAGATACATATGGTGCCAAAAAAGTACCAAAATACAGTTTTTACCCGTTTTCTCCCCTAAAAGGTCCGAATTTTGATAAAGTACCAGACACCTGTCAGCTTATTTTTTAAATGGAGTAACATGATATTGTAAGTTCAAAAATCCCTTCTTATCGTATCGTTTTGGGAAGGGAGGAATCCACAGTTAAAATTTCATGATTCTAGCTTCAGTCGTTTGGACTGTGCGATGATGAATCAGTCAGTCAGTCAGTAACGTTACTCTTTTATATATTAAATATTATGAAATGCATTAAATGTAACTTCCTCATTACCATTTTATAAAGTAAATTAAATGATTTACGAATCTATTACATTGATATACAACTTCTATAAATAAAAGGAAAATTAATGATTACATTAGACAGAAACTAACTAATTTCTAAACAAATTCTCAAAATGAAGTATATACTTTTATAATTTTATAATCCAATGCAGAATACAATTGCGCTAAACAATTGTTTGAACTTTAAAGTAAAGTCACATTTTAATAGTAATTTGTTTTCAAACTCACTTTTAAATCTTAAACCATAGAGAAATACACATAGAGTGGAAACTAGAAAAAAACTCAAACAAAACAATTTTACTTACTCAAAATATTACACATACGAGTGTTGTTTTTGTTTTTACATAGTTTTTTTTTACTGCTAGATAAGTTCATTCTCACCACTTAGGGTTTAGACTATTGAGTATGGTATTGACAGGAGAGTTTGCGATCTATTCATTCGTCTTGAAATACGATCATTAAAAGATTTTAAATTTATTTATTATTAAAAATAACAGAATTTAATTATTAAAATTGTCATACGCTTAAAAAAACCCAAAAATTTCATTAATTATATTCTTTTAAATGACCAATTTACTAACATTAAGCTAATTAATTTAACTGTTTAAGAATAGAAAGCAGGCTTGTTTAAACCTTTAAACACAATACATTTTTTCTCATTATATTTTAAAAAAATATGTACAAGTGAAAAAACAAACAAAAACATTTTTAACAAATTTTTAAAAAAATGAAAGTAGAAAATTTAGACTAATTGAAATACCTTTACAAGACGAATAATGATCAGTCAAAGAATTCACACAAACTGAAACTCACATCATATTTTTCTTCACCAAAAAACCAACAATGGACAATTATTGTCAAAGTGTTAAAAAAAGAGATGAATGAATGAATGGAATGGGAAGCAACACAAGTGTCTAGAGTAGTTAACATTATGTTAAATGAAACATTAACAAAAGTTTAAGTTAAAAACTCTTTTAAGTGGCGGTCTCACGTTGATTAATTATGGACAGAGTGGAACCTTAAAGTATTTAAATATGTAATTTGTTTATTGATTTAACATGTTATAGGCTTATGGGGATGATCATGATGATCTGTGAAAGAAATCATTAATTAGACATGTTAGTGTCTAAAGTCTTTTGTTTAATTGTGTGAATTTTTTTATGTTTTGAATATAATAGTTTTAAAAAAAGTGAAATTATAATAGCAGGTGGTATCAAATAAAAGTTACTTAGATATTAACAATAATATATATTTAGTAGGATTTCCCGAAATTCATAAAGTTTGAATCGCAGTTACGGAAAAATTATGAGAGATATTCACTTAATTTTTTTAGATTTTATTCTCGTAAGGACTGAGATCGAAAAATTATTAACATACAGTTTTGATTTTTTTTTTATTTTATTGAAATTATTATTACAATTTACAAAAAAAAATATTTTTATTGTTCTAATCCAGAGTTGGGGGTGGTAGTGCACTAATTTTTAACTATCACTAATAGTTAGTGGTAGTGTAAAATTATTCACTAAGTTTTTTAATGTTTAGTGATGAATTGAAAAATATAAGCCTCACTCAATAATAGCGATAGTAAAAATTTTTAACTAATAATATTTTGAAAATAGTTAAAATATTTTTTTTGCAGCCTAATGAAATAATTTTTTCTACACTAGTGATTAGAACAGAGTTGGGGGTAGTGCACTAAATGTTGAGTGCAATCAACATTTCACTAGCACTAAATATTATTTTAAAAAATATATTTTTAACTAATTTTCATCAGCTTTAGTGGTAGTGAAGCTTATTTTTTATCACTAATATTTTTTAGTGATAGTGATATTTTTTTAACTATAAATCAAGTGAGTGGTAGTGTAGAAATAAGCACTAAACTCAAGTATTAACAATAACTAAAAAAAGCTTCAATAATTTTTTTCAATAATTTTCTTTGCACTAATATATTCAAAATTAGTGATCATGAAGTTAATCCAGTTTAAACTAGAATATTAAATATATATATATGTATAATGAAAAATAATTTTGACATAAAAAACTAAATATAAATAATGACTTGAAGAAATTATAGGACACTAGCTAAAACCCGGTGTGCTTCGCTACCCGTATCGTAATGAAATAAAAAGTTTAGAGTTAAACAAATATATTTATTAAGTTATTAAAATCTACAGTTTTCCTTTTATACAAACACACACACATTCACTTTTATATATAGATAAGGGCTTCAAATGTATACAAACTTTAACATTTACTTAATATTGTTGGTAGTCAGCGCATTTCTGTCCTAAATATTAATATTGATTGATGATATAGCTTTCCCTATTTATAATTTGTCATCATATGTATGGGAGGTGCCACGCCCACTATTGATAGTCCGCCCATTCTTGTCCTAAATATTAATATTGATGGTAGAATAACCGTACCATATATCTTATTGGTTCCCATATATAAATTTTTTTTAATTATCATCATATGGGAGGTGCCACGCCCTCTGTGGCTACTACTCCCATTTTTGCCGCAAATATTTAAACAAACAGTGGAATTGCTCATGCAAAATTTGAGGACTATAGCTATTATAGTTTCCTAAATATTTGATTTTTAAAATTAACTTTGTATGGGAGGTACCACGCCCACTTAAAATTTCAAAACAAAAAGTAGCCTATAGATCCTTCCAGACATACGTAAATATACTGTAAAAATTTCAAGCAAATCGGTTCAGCCGTTTAGCCGTCTATAGATCCCAAACTAATAATAATAAACATACATACATACAGACACACATTCACTTTTATATATATAGATTACAAGATTTAATTTGTTAAAAGATATATTAAAAATGGAAAATACGGATAGCGATGACAGTATAATGGATCCTACATATGCATTGGAAGATACACCAACTACATCCCATGCTTTAAAAATAAAGGGAAATGTCATTACTTAAAGCCAATAGTCGCTAATTATTTTCTGTGTTATGTATTGCTTATTTCTCTTTTTACTGTAATTTGTGTATTTATATATCGCTTTTACGTTTTTTCCTAAAATATATTAACATAAACTATGAATAGAGTAAAGCATTTCTTTGTTGAAAAAAATAGTGCAGGAATATTTTTTTAACTAGAAATTTTAGTGTAGAAAATATTATTTCATTAGGCTGCAAAAAAAAAAATATTTTAACTATTTTCAAAATATTATTAGTTAAAATTTTTAACTACACTATCACTATTATTGAGTGAGGCTTATATTTTTCAATTCATCACTAAACATTAAAAACTTAGTGAATAATTTTACATTACCACTAACTATTAGTGATAGTTAAAAATTAGTGTACTACCCCCAACTCTGATCCATACATTAACATTGAGCTTTGTTAGAGCAATTAAATTTCAATTGCCGAAGTTAGAAGGTAAGTTGTATATACAGTTAGGGACAAAATTGTTCACAAAAAGTATGATTAAAGATATATCTAGAAAAAATTTGTTTACAAACTTAGACCTGTCAACCCATTTTGTGTTATGTAGTCTGGCACAATGTTTTTTTGTATAGCAAAATTTTTTTGGTGTACCGTTACTTTTTTACTAAAAAGAAATTAAACAACTATATTAACGTGTGTGAACAATTGGAGTCCAAGAGCGAAATATTACAAGCACAATGAAATTTGGAGGTGGATCTTTGATGGCTTGGGGCTGTTTTCGTGGAAACCAGTTGGATGTACTACGCCGAATAACTGGCAGAATGTGTGCCAAAAATTACATTACAATCCTTGAAGACTCATACATGCCAAGTTTGGATGTATTTGGTTTATAGCCGGGTCTGGATGACATCTTCATGCAAGACAACGACCCGAAGCACACTGCCGGAACTACAAAAAAGTGGTTTGAAGAAAATGGAATTAAACTTTTAGATTCGCCACCCCAGTCTCCGGATTTAAATCCGATTGAACACATTTGGTCAATATTGAAAAGGAAAATATTGGCTAAAAAAGACCCAGCGAAAATCATCAATGAACTTTGGGAAAAACTAAGCCACAGGTGCTAATAAATCTTGTAAATAGTATGCCAAAATGAATAAAAGCTGTTAAAACTGCAAGAGGAGGGCACACGAAATATTAATAGCCAAAAACTTAAGGATTTTCGTCAAGGGTCATAATTGTTCACAGCTAACATGTGAAACCTTTTTAAATTTAAAGAGTGAATTTAATATTTTGTGTAAGTTTTATCTTTTTTTTATTAAAGCATAATGTAAAGATTAAAATCAATTTAAAAAATTTCAATTAAAACAATGAAGAAGAAAAAGCAAGTTATTTATATTTAATATTGGTTGTTTTGTGAACAATTTTGTCCCTAACTGTATGTACATATACCTATGTAGTCAATATTTAATAATTGTTTAAAGTAGAACCAGGAATCGAGTATGAATTACGTAAGAAGCCTTTTAAGACAAGACAGTGTGTATTTTAAAAAATTGTGTTACTGAAGGCGCTATAACTTTTTTGTCATCTGAGTAGAGAGACAAATTAATAAATATAATCCTGGAAAACGCCATCATTAACGGAAAAATGTTAACACCATCTGATTTTAAGGTAATTTTCGATGACATATACAGGGAATTTCCTCAGGAAGATCAGGTTTTGGTGAGTTTATAGAAATAGTTGTTTATGTAAACATTTATGTATGAATAATGCTTGTAGAATATATTGAATAAATTTTGTTAATATAAAAAAACATTTAAAAATCTTTTATTTAATTTTCTGAATGCAGCTAGTAAACTAATACCCCCTGTCTATACTTGACAAATATTTATCATAACAATTAATGACGTTTGTTGTCAAGACAAAAGTTGTATTTGCATATATCTCTCGCGTATTTGAGACATATTTATCAAATATGTCTGCATTTGGGACAATCCTCAAAAAAATTCACATAACATTTTTAAAAACGTTTTTAAGTTGTGATATATTGAAATCTTTTTAGAATTCTTTTATGTTGTGACTAGAGATGCTAATCGGGACCGATTTTTAAAAATCCCGGGGTTCGGGATTTTCGGGAAATATAAATCCCGAAAGAAAGAACGTTAAACATACATATGTCTTTACATAGAGCTATAACCAAATTTTGGTCCGAGCACCACGCGATACCAAATTTTGTATTATTTACTTACTATACAATTTTTTCGTGTCATTATAGAATAAAAACCTCACCCACAAAAACGATTTTTTAAAGTCAAAATTAGAATATAGATTCGAGCCAGGTTGATATGTTTATAAAAAAAATTACTTGCGTTTTTTGGATAAAAAAAAAAATAAAATATTATCTCCGAACTTTACCGCGTTTTGAAGTAATACCATTTTTTTAAATAACTTTCAATGGTCTATTCGACTATGCTAGAGCCATTTTTATATTTGCAAAACAATTAAAAAAGTTATAGCCCTATTGTACATACTTTTAGTGTTTTAGTGTTTTTTTAAATATATTTTTAAGAATACTATTGCATCTATGGTTTCATTTGCCATTCTGTAACGAATTTTGTTTGCGACATATGCTGATACCGAAAAACATCTTTCACATTCCATATTTCACATTGACAAAACCGTTTCCAAATGCTTGTAACAAGTCTGCAAGTATTTTCTTCTTGTTCTTTCAAAAATAAAATAATATATTTCTTTAGCAAGTTGCAAATCTACATAATAATTTGTTTTCGTTATTGTTATTTGGGGGCTTTTACATATATTAATAATATATGTATATATCATTTTGTTCGAGCTCCTCATCTGAGATAAAATCAATTTCGTTTGAAGAGGATTTTAATTAATTTTGTTAGAAAACTTATGAAAAATAAAATATGAAAAACTGATTTTCCAGGGTCCCACTTAAGGGAAACCAAAAATATCGCATTCCATTATTAACTATGTTGAGCTAAACAACTTTTCTCGGGCATGTAGAATGTAAAAATGCATGAAAAAATTACACAAAAATTACAATTTCCTCTATTTATTTAAAATTAAAAAATCCCAGGCGATTTTCGGAAAAAAATTAGTTTAGAAATATGTACATCATTATTGTTCTAATGAGACATTAACGTGCCTCAGGCCACTAGAACAAGAAATGTAGGAACAAAATTAACATATTTTAATTACACAGAAAAAATAAAATAGTAAAAAACTGAACAAACGTTTAGTTTTTCTGAATATTTATTAGATTTTTTGCACCCTGAATGCCTGTAGTAGAAAACCAAATAAATCGTTCAGCTTTACGTTGAACGTGCGTTCAGCTTTTTACTATATAGAGTTCAGCTTGTGCAAAAGTAAACGAGCGTTCAGGTTTTAACTATATTCTTTTAATTTTCGCAATACTGAACGAGAGTTTAGTTTTTAATCCGATGCATTCAATTTCTTCATTACTGAACGTAAGCTTATTATTTTACCAGCTGCGTTCAGAAAATTAAATAAAAGATTTTTAAATTTAAGTTTTTTAATATTAACAAAATTTATTCAATATATTCTACAAGCATTATTCATAAACAACTATTTCTATAAACTCACCAAAACCTGCTCTTCCTGAGGAAATTCCCTGTATATGTCATCGACAATTACCTTAAAATCAGATGGTGTTAACATTTTTCCGTTAATGATGGCGTTTTCCAGGATTATATTTATTAATTTGTCTCTCCACTCAGATGACAAAAAAGTTATACTGTCTTAAGTAACACAATCTTTTAAAATACACACTGTCTTGTCTTAAGAGGTTTCTTACGAAATTTATACTCGATTCCTGCTTCTACATTAAACAATTATTAAATATTGACTACATAGGTATATGTTCATTTTACATATATACAACTTACCTTCTAACACCGGCAATAGAAATTGAATTACTCTAAGCTCAATGTTAATGTATAGATGTCACTATATAAAATATGAACTACTCACTTTAATAATCAACACACAAATGAGATTCGGTCAAACTTAACACTTGTTGGTTTTTAAAGAATCCCGTTATTTCTGTAGCCGGCAATTGAAATAATATTAAAGTTTTAAAAAAATTTTCTAAAAATATTTTCAGATTTACTGAACGATGCGTTTAGTTTTTTTACTATCCCACTATGATGAACGGCACGTTTTACGGTATCTATGAAGAATATGGTATTCAATTAATCGGGTTTCTGGTTTAATCGGTTAATCGAGCAAATAATTAATCGGGGTCTAGATTTAATCGGTTAATAATCGGTTAATTTTAAATTATTCGATTAACCGAATAATTTCTATTTTAATTTTAAATTGAAAATAAAACTATAAATTTTGTGTACTTATTTAAGCATTTCAACAAAAAAATAAATAATAGCAAAATAATAATACACATGTGAGTATTTTTTACGATTTAAGTGAAATTTTCTGAAACAATCTTTTAAGAAAAAAATATAATTTAAAAGCTTTCCTTGAAAAAAACTCTCTCACTGATTGTAGATGTTGGAAAAATCAAAAGTAAATCAAAAGAAAGACTATCCAATTTCTCAGTTCTTTATTCATTTTTTTTTTAAGCATATAAAATCCTCAGTTATACCATTGGAGTCGTTTTGGGATTTTTTAGATTTTTAATACTTTTAAAATACTAGTTTCAGTAATGTCTTCAGTTTTGTCTATTGTCATGTCTACCTCCGACCCATTAGGATAAAGTTCATCATGAAACCTTCTAGAAAAAATGTCATTTCCAAATTCCTTAGTTTCAGTTTTTGAGCTATATGTTTATGAGTTAAGAAATAAAATGTGTGTGTTTAAAACTATATTTCTATATAAAGTACAAAAAAAAAAAAAAAAATTTCGGTTAATCGACACAAATTAATCGGGTTATTTGATATTTGAAAATCGGCAGTTTTAAATTATTCGAACAGTTAACCGACCAAAATTAATCGGTTAATCGATTGAATTTACTGAATTTTGCATTCAGTTATGCTAAATGTGTGTTCAGCGAAGAATTATTTGGTTGATTCTAAAAATCTGAACAAAACGTTCAGGTCGCTAGTAGAAAGGATTGGATACGTTGCGTTCAGAAAAACGTTTGCTTGGTCTATTACCAGCTGAATGTCGCGTAGTAAACAACAAAATAAGCGTTCAGATCTTGGATATTTGAATGCAACTTTAAAGGGGTGTAGTACATTCGCCTAGTAGCATTCAGTTTGACTATTTCTAAAAATTGCGTTCAGATAATTTAGTTTTTTCTGTGTACTTATTTGGCCATTTTTTGGCGAATAAGCTCTATTTCCTTACTGTTATGAATTTAAAGTAAAATCTATTCAGAATATTATCGTCCAGATAATTCTAAATATACTCTAAAAGTTTTACTAAAATTGGAAAACCTTAAATCGTGAAGGTCAAAGGTAAAATTTTTCAATATTTGGAATTTCTAATTTAAAGATAGCTAAATGTTATTTATTTTTGGGTCAATTTTAATGAAACTTAAGAAAAATATAACATGAAGTCTAGTATTTATAATAACGACATTAAAATGGAAATTAACCCTTAGTGGCACTTGGGGTTAAAATTACACAAAACTTTAAAAAAAACATAAAAAACCTTGTCAATTTCAATAGTGCTGATCAAAATTTGATTTTTAAAGGAAGCAAACTTAAAAATATTGTATTGTGTATTTAAAAGTAGTAAGTTAACCCATTTTAAATTTTTTTCACAATTTTGACCACACATTTTTTAAACGGTAAAATATTGTGTTTATACTTGATTTTTGCCTTAATAACGTAATTAATATTTTATTGAACATTTTTGAAGAATAAAACTGATTTTAACCGTTTAT
The DNA here is from genome assembly GCA_942486065.2 of Calliphora vomitoria. Lineage (NCBI taxonomy): Eukaryota > Metazoa > Arthropoda > Insecta > Diptera > Calliphoridae > Calliphora > Calliphora vomitoria. Next base: position 29,832,634 of record OW818031.2, on the reverse strand, counting down.
TGTACTTTTGATTTATTAAATTTAAAAAAAAACTTGAATGATTCAGTTTATTTAATTATAAAAAAACATTAAAATTAGCACCATTCATATTGACTGTATTCATCGTGATTTTAAAATTTGAGTGCCATTAATGTGACATTGTCACAACTTGAAACATTTATTAAAAATGTCAATATGTGACTTTTCAAAAATTCATTAAAAATCGAAAAACTTACATTTTCAAAATAAGTTTTAAAGATTCCGGTAGCGGGTTCAATTACCTTTAATTTGAGGTATGTCATGTCTTTAAAAATGTTATGTGAATTTTTTGGTGGAAAGAATTACGTTGACGTAAAGAATTTCGTTGGTAATCCGCATAATTGATTGTAGAACCTTATCCGGATTATCAAATTATCCGAACTACCGAATACAAATTTTAAATATTGTTCTTGTATTAAAAATGCTTTTAAAACACATATCTAATGATATATTGCATTTATGTATTATTTAAATAAATGATTACATTTAAAAAGAACATTTATAGTATGTATGTACATATTAACATATTCCAATTCTACAAGTCATGAAAATAACAAAAATATTAAAGCTATTTGTTTTGCTTGGTAAAATAGCCATTCAATATTTTGTTTGTCGAGAACTATTCAAATATTTTTCCAGAGTTTGTATGAAATCCGTATTTAAAAGTTATAAAGATGCAATCAATCTGAATTATAGAGTACACAATGTAATGAAAACTAATGAAAATGAAAACTGATCAAGGTTTTACCATATTTAACTTGGCGTATTTAACTTCACTCACATATAATTTTTTAATTAAATAAACTATATGTGGTTAAGAAATTATTAAAATCTAAGCCCTTCAGAGTCATATATTTTAGCCAACTTCTTTATTTGGGTTGTATTTCTTATAAATATACAGTAGTGGTCAAAACATTTGCAACTGAGATCGTATTTTAACTTTTCATTGACCAATTTTCTCCAAATCACATTTCGATACAAACATTTATTTTTTTCATGTCATCATACATTGTTTTTGTTAAAAATATAAAAAAAAAAACAAATTCCGTTAAAGTAAAACAACAAAAAATTAATTTTAAAAGATGTATTCAAAATGCAGCTGTTCAAAACATTTGCAACTCTTATTACTCTTATTCTTAACTATGCTATTAACACTAACAAATGCTGGGAAATAACGGTAATCGCATTTGTTTTATTAATTCGTGATTTCGATCTTTGCATTTTATTAAAAAACTCATTATAATTATTTTACTACAAGAGTTTTAATAAGATATTGGAAGCATTAACATCGTAAGAATTACTTTTGTGAAAAATGGCAGGAAACAAACACAATTCCGATTTGAAGGTCGAATTTTTAAATGACTTTAAAAGTGGACTTTCTCAAAAAGACATTTCCTTAAAATATTCCGTTCCAAAATCAACAATTTGTCGCATTGTTAATAGTGGTAACATCCATACAACTCACAAAAGAGGAAGACCCCGTATTACTACTGTAAGAGAAGACAGAAAAATTAAGAATTTTTTCACGAAATATCCTAAAGCAGTTCCTAGAGAAGTTAAAACCGAACTTTCCATAGATGCCAGTCTTTCCACAATTAAAAAAAGAGCCCGAGAATATGGTCTTAAAAGTTTTAGATGCACTAAAAACCCGTTGTGTCGGAAAAAATAGAAAATCTCGGCTTGAATTTGCGCGCAACCATTTAAATTGGACTCAACTGCAATGGAAAAACATACTATGGTCCGATGAGTCCAAATTTAATCTCCGGGGTTCAGATGGAAGAGCCTACATTCGACGACCAGGAGGCGAAATGTTTAATCCCAGATACATAACTACCACAGTGAAATACGGAGGTAGAAACATTATGGTGTGGGGGTGTTTTTAGGGAAATGAGATTGGCCCAGTTCTCCGGATTACTAATACAATGACGGCCACAATATATAGAGACCTTCTAAGCTCAGTTATGCTTCCATATGGAGAATGGGAAATGGCTCTTTCATGGACATTCCAGCACGATAACGACCCTAAACATACGGCAGGTGTTGTAAAAGTATGGTTGGAGGAAAATAATATTAGTGTCATGTCGTGGCCGCCACAATCTCCCGATCTCAACCCGATTGAGAACATGTGGATGATTGCAAAACGAAATATTGGTAATAAAGTATTCCGAAATCGTGATGAACTTTTTGCAGAGTTGGAAAAGCAGTGGAATGAAATTCCCGAAGATTATATTAAAAAGCTAATAGCCTAAATGCCTAAAAGATGTTCCGAGGTAATAATAAATAACGGCTATGCTACAAAATACTGAATAATGAAATCGATTTTTGGATTTGTATAATATTTTCTTTAAGAGTTGCAAATGTTTTGAACACTTGTATTTAGACTAATTTTGTTAAACTTTATTTTTTTATTGTTTTATATTTATGAAATTTTTTTTTTGTTTTTGTAAAATAATATGCAATAACTGAATTTTATAAAAAGACAATAAAAAAACTTATGCTGAAAGTCTTTGTTAAAAAAATAAAGAATTAGGCAAAATGTGATTTCAGTTGCAAATGTTTTGAACACCACTGTATGTATTTTAGTTTGCTTTTTATTAAATAACTTTTGAATTTAGTTTGACTTACCGAAACGCTCTAGCTGCACTATATTTGTTCTAATAAGTTGATACTTTTTTGGCAGACATTTTATGTGTGTATTTAAATATAATCACAATTAAATTTTTAACAACCACACTTTAATTTTTATAAACAGGCCATATTTGCAGATATTTAATTTTTTTTAATTTAATTTCTTTACTTTTTCTTTACATTTTTATTATTAATCTGCTCCTTTAATTCATCTTCTTTTGCATCATACACTAACACCAAATATTTACAAAAACAAACACTCTCCGTATTTTAAACAGAACAATAACAAAAACCCCGGGCTCCATTTTAACAACAACAACAATAATAACGAATGAAAAAATTAAAAAAACACGACATTTTTTTTCCACTTGCAATTTTGCCAAATGTTTACACGGATTTTTTTAGTATTTCTACATCATAACTCTTGAAAAAAATACACAAGTATTATTAAAAATGTATTAAATTTCACATTTTGCTAATTTTTATTTAACTTTGAGCACTATTTATTAATATTTTTATTAATTTAATACGACACTAAAATTAAACGATCTAATTACAAAAGCCGGCAGTTAATAACTAAAGCAAATGTCAGAGAAGTTTAATTTTAATGAGTAGAGCTAATAAAGAGCAGATAAATTATATGTGCTGCCATACTTGGTTAGATAGAATTACTTAGGGTTGTTGAATTTGCTAAGTTAATGTTTGGTATAATAGTTGTTATATTTTAATAGTCAGGGAATTGTTAATAATTGATATAAACGTTAGTTTTGCTGTAAAATCGTTAGGAAACCTTTGAAGTTATATTAAAAATTATATAAAGTGGTTATTTGTGGACTTTATATTACAATAAACAACGTTTTGAAATGTATAATCAGTTTTAAAAATTAGCTTGTTTCTGTTTAACAGGTTGTTGAATTTGCTTTAATATAGCAAGTGCCACAACCATTGTAATCAATGTAAAAACAAATATGGCAACACATATATTTACTCATGTTATTAAATTGTTATTAAAATGACTCTTGTTTGACATTTCCTTTAGTTGATATTAAATTATGTAGTTAATTTGTACCGGCTTTTATAATCAAATCGTTTAATGTTAGTTTATTTGCCTTTAAGTTACTCCCTTAACTATGAAGAAATTATTTTGCTTAGAAATCTTCGTAACGCCCAAACACAAATTACCATTTTGGCCCCGTGCCCACTAAAATTGGATCTTCGCTCGGAAAGGTCCGGAGCTATACTGCAATATGGTAGTACTGTTGTAACAACAACTCCTTTTCAGAAGTAGTTTTATAGCCTTTATGAACTACAAGTCGTCCTACATATACACATATGTAAGTATCTTCTTATAGAAAGCCGTAGCTGCCAAACTCAACTCCTGAGTTTTATAGTAACCAGCAAAATCAAATTCCGAATCCTTTGTCACTGCTCCAGGTATTAATGCATTTATTAAGATGTGTGTTTAACAAAATGCATGTGCCCAAGACAATTCCTTGAGAACGCTTACAGGCAGAACAAACTGCTGCCTAATTGTCTTCAAACAGTAAAGGCAATCAAGTAGGCGATGGAATTGGAAAACGATTTGGAACCCAAAAAAGTTTGAGAATATAACATTCAGTTTGTGTATTGTTTAATGGGTCGATTATGGATGGCAACCGAACTTCAGTTGCATTGTCAGTTGCCTAAATGGTATTACAGATGGCAACTGGCAGCTATCATTTCTGTTGCCAAATTGGCAACCAGAAATGTGTGGTTGCTCTCTAGCAAATGACGCATTTGAAGTTCGGTTGCTTACATTTTGATAGTTTTTAAGAATATTTACGAAACTTTTTGACTAAATTGTTTGTTATTTATCATCTGTACTGTGTTGTTTTACTTCTTTAATTTGAAAAAAAGTGCCACTGAAGCACACCGATTGCTCACCAAAGCTTATGGTGAATGTGTTTCATAGGTTAATATGAATAGTATCTGCATTTCTCTTAATTTAACTTGGCTCTACTATTAAAAGCCGCCGTAAAATCCTTATGGCTGCCTAAATAACATGCACGTGATGCTGGAATATGATGGAAACCACTACCACTTGCTATTTCCTTGTAAAGGTTTAGTATTGCGAAAATTAAACGAATATAGTTAAAACCTGAACGCCCGTTTACTTTTGCACAAGCTGAACTCTATATAGTAAAAAGCTGAACGCACGTTCAACGTAAAGCTGAACGTTTTATTCGGTTTTCTACTACAGACATTCAGGGTGCAAAAAACCTAATAAATATTCCGAAAAACTAAACGTTTGTTCAGTTTTTTACTATTTAATTTTTTCTGTGTATAGACGCGACCGAAGAAGAGGTTACAAATAAATTGCACAACCTCCGAACGCAGTTTGGTCAAGAAGTAAACAAGCTGTACTCACATTGTGTGGAAACACGTCGACAATTTCTAGCAGCAAGTTCGTCGTAATAACTTCTACAAACTACTTCTGGAAGCAGACTTCTGCAAGTTTCGGTTTAAGTGAAAACACTTCAGCTAGCAAGTGACTTGCTAGTTGGCACACGGCTTTACTTGTTTTGAATTAGATCACTAATTTAGAAATATTATTCTTTTGAGAGCATCTAGATTTCAATTTCTTGTTTTAAAGATTTTGATATTTTAGTCTTAAAAAAACTGCTACATTTCATATAAATTTTGTACTTTATTTTTAATTTTTAATAATTTACATTAAGAATTTTATTAACTTAAATTATTCTATAAATAAATATTTACATTAAAATTTTTTTTATACATTTATAAACACTAAAGGCTTTATTCATAAACAATTTTTAAATTTATAAAAGGTTTATAAAACGGAAACTAGAAAAAAACTCAAACAACAAAATTACTCAAAATACTCAGACATACGAGTGTTGCTTTTTGTTTTCACATAGTTTCTATTACTAATATATTCACCATTTAGGTTTTTGACAACTAAGTTAGGTCTTTGACAGGAGAGTGTTCGATCTATGTGTATTTATCTATGAAACAGATTTTTTATGGAAATTTTGTTTTATAAACCTTTTATAAAATTAGAAAATGGATTATGAATAAAGGGGTAAGTAAAACTAATTACAACAAAATAAAGCAAAGTTTTGTTACAATATTTAAATATAAATTAAAATAAATTTAGGATCCCTAAGTTTAATTTAAAATATTACTAACTAAAGACCAGTTTAGGTTTCAAGCTATTGTAATTTTCACAAAACGAACAAAAATAATTTATTCTATCTAACAGAAACTTCTCGTTCGTTTTATAAAAACTCAAGCTGTGAACTTTTTTCAATTAAAACACTTCAAAGCATTCGATGATTTGTGGGGTAGTTGCCACTAAACTGTTGGTCACTCGGTGCATTTGTCAATTCATTTGGCAGTAATTCATTTTGTTGGCCCTGCAAGGCAATAGTTTCATAGGCACTATAAGGATCATTGCGTCGCTCCCAACCATGGGAGGGTGCAGCAGCTGCATTATTGCTGTAAGAATAACCTGATACATGTGGTTGGGCTTGGCCACCATGTATGTGCAAATGAATTTCCTTATTGCTGTGATGTTGTTCTACGGGTGCCGATTGCCAACCTGTGCTAGCATAAGGGGTCCAATTCCAGGCGGGTGGTGGTGGATGAGCAACATGTTCAACATGACCAAAGTTGGTTTTAAGCGTAAAGAATTTGGCCAATATAGCAAGTAGGTTCATAGCAATCAAAACTTTTACCAAGAAGAGAGTTTTCAAGCCGATCGCAACCAAGAAGGCCACCATGGCAGCGAGTACACCAAATTTAAAGATAATGGGTATGAGAGCCATTTGCAAGCGACGAATTTTTCCGAAAGTACGTCCTTCTGTAAAAAAAAGATATAGGTTTAATTAATGTAGTATGAATAAATAATAAAGAAAGTAAATAAATATATTTTTATTTTGTGAAACTTAATGTGAATTTCGGTGAAAATGTGTTAAATAATGCATACCGTTTTAATATGGCATCAAATAAAGTTTGGGCGAATTTGAGGTTATGTAGTAAATTGACTGTCAAATGAATAAATTTAAATAATTGAGCTGTCATCCTTTGACATTCATTTAGTACGAACTTAGTAAATTTTAACCACAAAACGCTATATTCGTAAACAATGAATTTTAATTGTGAAAATTTACTATCAACATGATGAACATTTTTTTTGTATTGCTTCCTTAAATTCGAGCAGCTTTTTCTCGCCGTCGCGGTAAATTCTCTGCGCTATCAAACCTTAATAACCGATTGACTAATGTTGACACGCAATTCCCAGATTTGGCGATATCAGTTGGCCGCCTCCTTCTCGTGATTAACGTTGCTGGACTATTTTCTCTAGATCCATTTAAAAGACCAGGTTTCTGGAATAAACCACAAAGAACTAATGCTCTGAAAGGTGAAATTCGGTGCTGCGTTGACAAGATAAGTGAAACGTTTTTGAAAAATATTGATGTCAATTTGCCGCTTCATTCTTGTGAAATAACGCCGCTGAACTATTTACTCCGGGGCCATTTAAAAGACCGGGTTTACATGCACAAACCACAAACAACTAATACTCGGAAAGATGAAATTCAACGCTGCATTGACGAGATAAGTGAAGTGTTTTTTGAAAAATGCTGAATTGGCCGCCTCGCTTTTGTGATTTAACGCAGCTGAACTTTTTTTCTGAGGCCATTTGAAAGACCGAGTTTTCAAGAAGAAACCCCAAACAACTGATACTGTGGAAGATGAAATTCGTCGCAGCGTTGACGACATAAGCTAAACGTTTTTGCTTGTTTTGTTGTTTTCAATTGGCCGACTCGTTGTTGTGATTTAACGCCGCTGAACTATTTTCTTTTGGGCCATTTGAAAGACCGGGTTTACATACACAAACCACAAACAACTAATGCTCAGAAAGCCGAAATTTAACCCTGCACAGACGAGATAAGTGAAGTTTATTTTTTGCAAATCGCTGATCTCAATTGGCCGCCTTGTTCTTGTGATTTAACGCAGCTGTACTTTTTTTCTGGTGCCATTTGATAGAGCGAGTTTTCGAGAAGAAACCACAAACAACTTATACCATGAACGATGAAATTCGACGCAGCAATGACGAAGTAAGCGATATGTTTTTGCAAAATGTTGTTTTCAATTGGCCGACTCGTTGTTGTGATTTAACGCCGCTGAACTATTTCCTCTTGGGTCATTTGAAAGATCGAGTTTACATACACAAACCACAAACAACTAATGCTAGAAAAGATGAGATTCAATGCTGCACAGACGAGATAAGTGAAGTTTTTTTTTTTTTGCAAATCGCTGATCTCAATTAGTCGCCTCGTTCTTGTGATTTAACGCAGCTGATCTTTTTTTCTGCGACCATTTAAAAGACCGAGTTTTCGAGAAGAAATCACAAACAACAGATGCAGTGAAAGATTAAATTCGCCGCAGCATTGACGAATTAAGCGAAACGTTTTTGCAAAATGTTGTTTTCAATTGGCCGACTGGTTGTTGTGATTTAACGCCGCTGAAATATTTTCTCTTGGGCCATTTTAAAGACCGGGTTTACATACAATGCTCAGAAAGATTAAATTCAACGCTGCATTGATGAGATAAGTGAAGTGTTTTTTGAAAAATGCTCAATTGGCCGCCTTGCTTTTGTGATTTAACGCAGCTGAACTTTTTTTCTGGGGCCATTTGATAGAGCGAGTTTTCGAGAAGAAACCACTAACAACTAAGGCTCGGAAAGATGAAATTCAACGCTGCACAGATGAGATAAGTAAAGTTTTTTTGCTTGGAATTTTTTTCTGGGTCCATTTGAAAGACCGAGTTTGCGAGAACAAACCACAAAAAACTGATACCGTGAAACATGAAATTCGTCGCTGCACAGATGAGATAAGTGCAGATTTTTTTTGCAAAATGGTGATCTCAGTTGGCCGCCTTGTTTTTGTGATTTAACGCCGCTGGATTATTTTCTGCTGCACCATTTGAAATACCGGATTTTCGTGAATAAAACACAAACAAAGCAAAGCGTTTTTGAAAATTTGATAAAAAGAGCGGACGTCTGGCGATGTGCTAGAGTTGGATATTGGCCCGACATCATATTCCATTATTGTGCTTTTTAGCCAATTTATTCCATAACCTTTCATTGGCCGGTAAAATTTAAATGGTAAAATATATCCAAAGTTTAAAAGACTATAACAAATTAATACGAACTGAGTTTTCAAAACCTTTAGAAGTTTTGGTGTACAAATAGTTTTCTTTCAATTGCTGGCTTATTCTGAAAATAGGTGACCTCAAATTTTCTCACCCTAAACTAAAGTTTTCAAGGACTATATATAATTAAATGGTAAAAAATAGCCATGACTCACAAGGCTATATATTACAAATTAAGACGAACTAAGTTTTCAAAACCTTTTAGGAGTTTTTGATCTACTCTTAGGCTTTTTTCAATTGCCGTTCTATTCGGGTAATCGTTCTATTCGGGTAATCGTTCTATTCGGGTAATCGTTCTATTCGGGTAATCGTTGATGCAAACGTTTTTGCTTAATTTTAATAAAGCAAACCAATATTTAAGTTGGTGTTAAGCTTTTTCTTCAACCTAAGGGTTAGAGGTTCAATTCACTGGGAAAAGTTTAGTTGGAATATTATTTTCTATAATTCTCTATCTTGGCCCCCCTTGTTAAGCTGAGGTTGTTCTCCTTGTTTGGTTTTTGTAGATTATTAACACTTGTCGATTATTTGATTTTCTTTTTCATACAACTTGCATTATTAGAGCTGAACATTTCTATTTATTTATTTTGTTTTTGTTTTGTTTGCTCTCTTTTCTATTTCAATTTATAAATTTATTATCAGTTTTGCAGCACTAGAAAACAATAAGCTTGTGTTGGTAATTCAATGGCTGTTTCGTGCAATTACAAAACAATTGTTAAACTCTTTAGTGGTGGCAATGATCTTAAAATTGAAGCAAATAATTTTGTTAAAAAAAATATATAATTATGTTAATAAATACATGAAAGTGAAATTGAATTTGCAATGAATTTGTTGTTAAAAAAAAGAAGTTTCATTTACAATGAAAATCTTGCTATAAAATTTAATTCAAATATTTACAGTTTGTATTTGTTTAAAAACTTTAGTTTGTTTTTAATAAATTACAATTGAATTTTGGTGTTAAGGGAGTAATAGCGAAATGTATGTATATAAAACACACCTAGTTTTTCTAATATTATTACAGCATGATTCATGAAATACTTTTGTATTGTATTTCTGGCATTTTGAAAGAGAAAGTACTATAATGGCTAAATGAAATATTAACAAATTTCAAATAACTAAGAAATAAATGGACCATTAACTACAACTACAGAAAATATAGTGTAGAGTTTAATGTAATAAAACTAATTCTTACAAAATCATCTAAACAGCGCCTACATAAATTTCTTGAAATGTTTTCGCACAGTAAAAAATGCTTATTTAAAAATATTATAACTAAATATTTATGACATAATTATGTTTTTTTGTTAGTTCATCATTATGAGTTTGTATTTGAAATTAAAGCTGTTGCCCAAAATTTCACAGTATCATTAGCATAAATACATACCAAAAATAAAGTACGACTGCTGTATTTGGTCTGTTTAAATTTCGCAAACCCATTAAAGATTAGAAATAAATTAATAACCATGCAAGATCATGTTTAAGTAATATCAAAACAAAAAATATATCGTTGCTTGTAATATGTATTTATGTATGTAGGTCATTTCATATGAAAACGAACGGTTTTGTATAGAAACGGTTTTAATAATAAAAATTTTTTACAGAATACATAAAAACCAATTAAAAAATAGAATTTTAATTTGCTGGAAAATACTAAAATTTAAAAACAAAAATAAATATTGCACACATGGGATATTTTGTAATATATTGAGTGCATGACTTAAAAATGAGGTTTTGTTTTTAATAACTTGTACAATATACATATGTGCAATTCCACGAGAATGACTACCACGACTGAAAACCCAAAAACTTTTGAAACTTTTTTTCAAGATGATTTGAATAGGAGAAAACATAAAAAAATTACTATCTGTCAGTATTTAGAGCTTATTACAACATTTTATTGGCAAAAATAATAGTTTTAACTGACTATATTTAATTTTTTAATTTAATTGGAGTGTTATAGGCTAAAATTGCGGTCAAAACTAAGCTCCCAATTAGCATATAGTGTAAAATGAATTTGACTCTGATTGTTTATTTGCTATTATAAAATTGTTTATTGAAACCGAATGTATATTTTGTATTAATTTTTTTAGTTTTTGTATAGATATATTTAAATTTAACCCGAATTTTTTTTCAGCAAAAATGTTTTTGGCTAAATATTAAAAAAAAAAATAAAATTTAAAAAAAATTAAAAAAATCGAAAAAAAAAATTTTTCAAAAAATTAAAAAAAAACAAAATTTTTATTTTGAAGTATAGTTTGGTGAAGGGTATATAAGATTCGGCCCAGCCGAATATATCTCTCTTACTTGTTTTTGTTATTTATTTTTTTTGTTGAAATGCATAAATAAATACACAAAATTCGTGGTTTTATTTTCAATTTAAAATGAAAATAGAAATTATTCATTTAGTCGAATAATTTTAAATTATCCGACTATTAACCGATTAAACCTCCATTAATTATTCGCTCGATTAACCGATTAAACCAGAAACCCGATTAATTGAATACCATAGTAAATACTATCTGTCCTTTATTATCACTTAGTTATTGAACATTATAGTGTAACTTTCAATAACTTTGCTCACCAAAGCTTATGATGAATGTGTTTCAGCAGTTTCAACATGCGAGAGATTGTTTGAAGATCATGAATTGGAGGCATTACTGCATGAAGATGGTTATCAATAAGAGCTTGCAAAATCATTGGGAGCTTCAGTAGCTCCCAACGATTTCAAAACGTTAGCAAACAGCAGGATTCACCCAAATGCAGGTAAATTGGATAACATACAAATTGAAGACAATAGACCTTGAGAGACGATTTTTGCATGAACGAAATGCTGCATGAACGCTATAAAAGAATATCATTTTTGTATCGTATCATTACTTGAGATGAAAAATTGATCCATTACAATAACCCGAAGCGTAAGAGATCTTATGTGAAGCCCGGCCAACCAGCCGAATCGATAACTAAGCGAAATATCCATGGCGCTAAGGTAATGCTCTGTATTTGGTGGGAGCAAAAGGGTCCTATCTATTATGAGCTGCTGGAATCTGGCCAGACCATCACATGGAATCTGTACCGAACGCAACAGATTTGCCGAAAAACACCCAGAATATGCGGCCAGATATGTAATATTTCATCATGACAACACTCGGATGTTAAAAACCTGATAAAAACTATTTAGAATGAAGTGGTTGGGAAATTTTGCCTCACCCGCTTTATAGTCCAGACTATTATTTGTTTCGAACGAAGCAGAACGCTCTCTCTGAGATACGCTTCACTTCGGAACAGAGTATCCGATATTAGGTCATAGCTAACAATGTCCAATACTTTGAATAAATTTATATTATACAAATGTTTAAACAAATTCTTTGAATTTTTCAATGATTTTATACTCTAAAAACAGGCAAAATCCATAAAACCCAAATTAAATCTTAGGGCCTGACTCACAAAATGCGAACGAACATTTTCTTTCTTATTTTATATTGAAAACAATAACAAAAATTCAAATTTATTTGTTGTTTTCAATATAAAATAAGAAAGAAAATGTTCGTTCGCATTTAGTGAGCCAGGCCCTTAATTTTTAATTCGTTTATATTGAAAATTTAAATTTACCTGATGTTAGTTTCAAACATAGAGAAATATACATAGAGCGGAAACTCTAATATCAAAGACCTAACTCAGTTGTAAAAAACCTAAGTGGTTAGAATGTATTATTAAATAAAACTATGTGAAAACAAAAACAACACTTGTATGTGTGATTATTTTGAGTAAGATTTTGGTTTGAGTTTTTTTTCTAGTTTCAGCTCTTGTTGTTTCTATTTGGTTTCAAAATTCAATGTTCGAAAATCCCAACAACTTAATTTTATATAATTTGTTTTCAAAAATAAAAAATTTATTTATTTCGAATTTCCAAAATGACAAAAAATCTTAATTTTTACAAAATCGAAAATTAATTTATTTCAAATTTTCAAACTAACCAACAAAAAGTTGAAATTTTTTAAATATGTGAAATTTTTTGTTAATGAAATTAAATCCCTTTAGAAAAATTGAAATTTAACTGATTTTAATATCGAAATTTAATGTTCGAAAATCAAAAAAAAGACATTCATGGAATCCTTTAAAAAATTTAATTTCAGTAAATGAAATGTCATGGATTTTGAAAATTCGAAAATAATTTCAAATTTTCAAACTTAATTTCGAATTATCAAAATTTCCTTAAATGTTAGAATTTCCAAAATTAATAAATAATTTTGAAACAAAAAATTAATTTCTTTGGAATTTTTCATAATTTTATAGTTTTAGTAGCATTTCTATGTTCGAATTTATGAAATTCAACAAAAAACTTTATTTTCTTACATTTTATTTACGATAAATTATATTTACACGTTTATCGCAAATTCGAAATAAATTTTGAGTTTTCAAAATGAGCAGAAATTATTCAACTACCTAAAATATATTCAAAAATTGTTTAAGCTAATTAAATTTCTTTAGGAAAATTTTAATTTATACGATTTTAATTTCGAAATTTAAGGTTCGAAAAGAACAAAATCTTGATTTTACACGTTTTTTACAAACTCTAAAATAAGTTCGAATTTTCAAAATTAATTTTGAATTTTCGAAATTTCAAGAAATGTTAGAATTCCTAAATATTCAATATAAAAATATTTGAAACAACAATGAACTTCTTTGGCTTTTTTTTAAATTTTATAAAATTGTTTTATTTGCAAAATTCAATGTTCGAATATCTAAAAATAGCGATAAATCCATGTTATCCAAATAAAAACCTTATTTTCACTCATTTTAATTTCGAAATATGATTTTTAAGGTTTTTTTTCAAATTCGAAATTAATTTCGAATTTTCGAAATAAATAGAAATGATAGAATTTCTAAAAAAAAAAATATAGAAAATTCTGTTTTTATAGAATATTTCAAATTTAAATTAAATTTCTTTAGAAAATAGCAAATTTACCTGGTTTTAGTTTCAAAATATAATGTTCGAAAATCTCAAAAAAGCGAAAAAATAAAAAATCTAAGAAAACTGTTAATTTTCATATATTTTTACAACAATGAATGATTTTTCCGTGTTTTTTCAAATTCGAAATTATGTTCGAATTTTAGAAATTTAAATAGAATTTTTAAAAGTACCACAAAAGTTGATATTTCTAAAATATTACAAAATTTTGTTAACCACTTAAATTTCTCTTATTTACTTGGTTTTAGTTTCGAAATTTAATGTTCGAAAATGTAAAACAAGCGAAAAATTCATCCAATCAAAGTCCTAATTTGCGTTAATTTTTAACAAATTTCGGCATAAAAAAGAGCAAATTCATCGAGCATGATTAATATTTGTTGGATTTAGCTAGTCTTGAAAGACATGCAGATTAAACTGATATTTCACACTCATAGAAATAATTTGCTTACATTGATTTCAAAGCATCGGGAAACCATTAACAATTTGTTTTACTTGATTCTCAAATAAAACTTCCTAATGTTCAAGTAGTAATGAGTCGACTATAACATATCTCGCACAATATCGATCTTTTTTTTGGTACAATACCGGTAACGGTAATTGCAGTTATTGCGATAACTATAAGTTAGCGGTAACGATAATTGAGCTGAAAGTATATTTTAGGGGTAACGGTAGCCAACCTTGATAAATATTAATCCTGATTTAGTGGAAGCTATGGCCAATTGTTTACTGTTTCTCAATTTGGTAATACGATAAGAGAAATTTACATATGAGCTATAGTTACTTATAGAACGATCTTACTTACTAAATTTGGTAATTTATGTTTATAAAAACATTTTCATGCTAAATATCGTATGGATGTGGATATCCGCCTTCATGTGTGAGGACATTTTTACATTAAGATGTGTAGATGTAAAGATGGGTATATACTGGACTACTAGACACGATCACTTAGTATTAAAACTATAATTATGTAAATATGTCTGATAGTAAAATGCGTGTCATTCATTAAAATCATAAATATTTATATTTATTACTGCTATATTAAAAAAAAAAACTTCTCCTAATTAACAAAAACCATAAAAAACCATGTAAATATTTTGAATATTTTTTAAACAAAATTTAATAATTAAATCAATTTAACACGATCATATGCTGTCATTTAAACTAAACCTACAAACTGTCTTTCGAAGACCTAATTAACACTTCAGTGATGAAATTGAAAGTGAAACCATAAACACATTTATATTTTTTAACACATTTTCCCAGCCATAAGATTGTGTGTAAATAAAAGTACAAGTATGTATCTATATTCAATTATAAAACTGTTAAGTAATTGTTTGTAGTTATTTGAAAAAGTACATGTATTTATTTGTTCAATAATATTTACCTCCAACAGCCGATGTTTTATCATCATCACCAAATAGGCTTTCACTAATATCTTCTCTAATCCAATTCCACAAACCCCTTACAATACCCCAAACACTCAGTGACGTATCGGCGGCCGGTTGTACAGCATTTTTCTCTGCTGTTTCATCTTCATCATCTTTATCTGCTGTGTCACTGAGGTCTTCTTCATCATCGTCGTCATCATCATCCTCGGATGACTTGCTTTCGGTTTCATTTTTTGCCGCTACAGCTGTTTCTGTTGTGGCTACTTCCGCTGCTTTGACTGGTGTTGCAATATCGGTACCATTGACATTGGCTTTTATGTGGCTTTTTGGTAATTTACCAGCATTTGCTGTAGCAGTTAGACAGCATAAAGCCAGTGTTATAAATAGTAATTTATAGATTTGGGATTTTGTAAAAATCTGTTACAAAAAAAAGAAAAGAAAGAAACATAATTAAAGTTTATAGGTTTTTTGTGTTTTATACGTAATGTAAACGTATAAAAAGTTTACATTTGTTTTGAAGTGAGGTAATAAGTATTTAAAGTAAGTATTGTTGGCTTTTTGATGTTTTTAATGATGACTTATTAAGTTTATGTTGTAATTTATTGATACAAATCTGTGTAAAATTTGTAACATTTAACTATAATGAACTAATATAACTTTATAAATTAAAATTTCACTAAAAAATATTTTAATTTTAAAATTTTGTTTACACTATTTATTAGATTTAGTGTCACATTTGTATGGCTTGATAGAATAAGTGTATTTTTTCAATATTAATTTATTAAAGTTTTCCAAAGAAATTTTTTAAAAAAAACTGATCTCGATGTTCCAAACGTTTATGACTAGTGATATACAAACAATTTCCTAACTAATTTACTAAGTAAGAACCAGTAATAGAGTTATATTCGGCTGTACCGAATCTTGTATAGTTTTGGCCTTCTATGGAGACTTGAATCTGCTATGGTCCGAACTGTACAGAATTTGATGGTAACTTTTAATGATTTATGTCGAAATTTATGTTAAAATCATTATATATTAATTATTTACTGACAATAACATATTTTTCTGATATGGGGGTTATGGGAGGAAGGGTTAATTATGGACCGATCCTAAACAAAGTTTGTAGCAAGATTTAGGTTCATATAAAGCTTGTTTATGTCCTACTAGCTTGACCCGGTGCGCTTCGCTACCCCTGTCGTAGTCTATGTTGGAAATTTCAATAAAATCGTTTTTATTTTTTAAGAACTAAAGGTACCAATTTTACCGGTTTTCCACCCGTTTACCCCTTTCTGGTGCAAGTATTGAAAAAAGTTATAGCCTATTGACGCTTCCAAGTAAGGATCTATCTACGTTCCAAATTTCAATAAAATCGATTCAGCCGTTTAGGCGTGACGCTCAAACAAACAAATAAACAAACAAACTTACAAAGACATTTATATATTTATATAGATTTCATCACGATATTAATTATAAAAAGACAATTATGAATGTTCAAGTCATTTTCTAAGGGGGAGCTTGTATGGGTACTAGGGACAAATTTTGCCCAATTTGTGCAAAATTTGATAAGGTTTGCCGCATAATTAACATATTTATGACTGCTCAAACAGTATTTCGGGGGGACATTTGTATGGGGGCTAAGTGAAACCATAGACCTATATTGCATATTAACAGAGAGTATTTGTGAAAAATTCAGCCAGTTAGCTCCTTTTGTTTAGACCCTATCGTGTTTTCAACAGACATATTGACAGTCTAAGGTTTTTCAAAAAAAAGTAGTTTTTAGTGTTTTTAGGCCCTATTGTGTTTTCAACAGACATATTGACAGACTAAGGTTTTACAAGAAAAGTAGTTTTTAGTGATTTGGATTCTGTAAACCGAATTCGAGGAGCGTTCTCGTTTTTAAAACGAATCCACATGATCTACTCGTTTTACTTTCGAATAACTAAACCTGTTTCAATGTGCAAAATCGTACAATTTGCAGAACATCAATTTGTCAACTATTCGTTTTTGAAAGTCGCTCGATTTACAGAATGAGCGGGAATATGGAACCTGTGGTAAAGAACCGATCTTCTTGAAATCGATGGTGGTGTAGGGTATAAATGAGATTTACTTCAAGCTGTTTTCCATCATATACAGAAATTTAAATCTTAAATTTATAAAAAAGAGCAACAGCTGACACAAAATATATCGACTGAGATCGAAAAAACCTTAACACACATTTTGCATTAAAACTTGTAACCCAAGTACAAGGTAAACTTCCGATGTTTTTTGGCTGTAATTAAAAAAACAAATGAAAAACTTTGATTCTTCTTGTGGATTATTTTTATTTGGTCTTTTAATTTATTTTACATCAAGTCGAGAATATGATGTCATGTAAATGGCCGCCGCAACAGTTGATTGTCATTTGAGCCCTTTTTATGTCATTTTCCATCACTTTGGCCAAAATCCTCCAGCGAAAACAGCACACCATACAGTGACTTTGAGCGGGTCTAATGGCTCTTCGTGGGTTACACGCGGATTTTCAGTGCCCCAGAAGCGTAAATTTTGCTTATTTACGTACCCGCTAAGATGGAAATGGGCCTCATCACTCATGATTATTTTTGATGAAAAATCATCTTCCTCTTGGTAGTTGATGCACCGTCTGGACTTTGTACGGCAACATCTTCAAATCTTGTACCAAAATTCGCTGTAAAGACCGTCGACTAATACCCATTTGCGTGGCACGTCGTCTGGTCGATGTCGACGGCGCTTCCATGACATCCTCGGCTACAGCAGCAATATTCTCAGCAGAACGGCTACTCCGGAGTCTGCCACGCCTGGCAGCATCTCGTGTTGTGCCAGTCTCTTCGAGGCGAGCGGCTAAACGTCGCAGTGTTTCACCAGTAGGCGTTGGACGGCCAGGAAATCTGCGACGAAATTCACGTTGTGCCAAAGTCACCGACCGATTATTGGTCAAATAAATAGTCAGCAATATTCCGCGTTCTGGAGCAGTGTAGCGTAACATTGTTTATTAACGTGTATTTCGCATGTGTTTACTACACAAATGTCAAAACAGAACTGACATAGAGGCCAATCGCAAAATTTATAGCATTTTCTGATAGGAGGATTACTTTTGCGCCACCTTGTATTATTTGATTTTTTTTTTTTTTTTTTGATCAAGTTACCTTTGTAAACATGTCAGTTATTTATTATGTTTAATGTCAATTATGTTCATTTGTTGTTAATCTGATTAAAATGAGTGACGAGAAAAAAGAGCGTTCTAAAATTATTAAATATTTTCATCAAAACCCAACTTGGTCCTACAAAAAGTTTACAAAACAATCAAAGGTCTGCCGTCAAACTGATTCCAATGTTATTAAACAGTACCGGGAGAACTTGTCCGTTGATAGAAAACCTGGTTCATGTAGAAGGAATGGTCCACATGGTATTTCCAAAGCCAATAAATAGAAAGCACTTTCAAAAGAGCTACCAACACATCCGGTAGGAAAGCAGTCCGGTTAGCTCAGAACTCGGACTATTTCGTACGAAAAGTTTAAGCCAATGCAGGTTTAAAAACATAAAAGGCCCAAAAAGTTCCTGACAGGAACTCTGCTAAAAATTTAGAGGCCAAAGACAGAGCACGGAAAGTGAAGTAAAATTTTATACAAAAAATATACCTGCTTGCTGATGAACGAGGGAATGTTGTAGAAAAGTTTAGGACTCTAAAGCAGACAATTTTCCCAAAAAGTTCTTGGCATGGCAAGCAATATGCAGTTGCGGCAAAAGAAGCCAAACATTTGTTACAAAGGGCTCTATAAATACCGAAATTTACATCAAGGAATGTTTACAAAAGAGGATGCTTTCATTCATAAGACTTATTAATGTGTCCACTTATTTTTAGCCTGATTTGGCATCCTGTCACTATGGTAAGCAAGGTCTTGAGTGGTACAAGAACAATAATGTAGTATTTGTACCAAGAGAGGTAAATCCCAATATACACAACTCCAGCTGTTGTATTATTTCTTTGCAAAAAAAAACATAAAACTTTCTTGCATTTGGATTTGCAACAATAAACCAATGATTATTAAGATAAAAATCTTAGAAAACATACATGATTCATTAAATTATGCGGAAATTACATTAAACATAGACTAATTAATAACATTTGTAGCAGCAAAATAAACAATCACAAGATCATTGAACCAATGTTGAGACAAACTCATAAAGAAATGGAAAAATTTGCGATAAGTCATCAAAAATAATGTAAATTTATAACAAATTTTGTTTGTTGTAATTTACATAACAATACAAATGGTGGTAGTTAGTATGGAGGTCTTAAAAGATTTTAAAACATAGACAATGAACTATTTTTTCCACTCGGTTTAAAAATTGTTTTATTGCAAAAATGTTGGCAAAATAGTCACGAATTAAATTCCCAGCATCCTTATTTGTAATTCAAAACTTCGCAAGCAAACTTGTTTTTTTTTTCAATTTGTAACATTTCTTATTGTTTTTTTTTTTTTTTAATTAACAATTTAAATTAAATTTCTTTTAAAACAGCGCATACACATTTTGCTAAAAAAGGTTAGAGGTATTTAAATGTCAAATTATTTTTGTTTTATTTTTGGCACAAACCTATAATCCATACATTAACCTAAAGTCTCTCCGGCTAACAGCTGAAATATTTATGTTTCTATTATATAAAACAGCTTGTGGGGCAACAGACTACAAAAACGTTAACAAAATAATGTTTACATTATGAACTGTGTGAACTAACTTTAAGATGATTGTTTTTGTTTTAAATAAAAACGAAAATAACAGATAGCTAATAAAGTAAAGTGGCTGAATAATAAACGAAAATAAAAGGAAAAAAACCAACGTGTAAAAATGCAGTTTATCTCAAAACAATTATGTGTAAATTATAAACATTAGTCATAAAGTAACAAACGAGGCTTTTTCAGTTTTTAATTTTAAACAAACTCTTCTCGGTTTATTTTAAATACTTAACTACCAGTGAAATCACATGAGTTTATTTGTTTTAGCTTTCTTTAAACATACACTCCCAATTATTACATCATTATTGATTCTCTACAACCTTCAAAAAAAGCTGCACTATATTCATCTGTTCGTATCCAAATAAGTATATAAAACAAATTTCACTATCTGTTTTTTTATTAATAACACGGTGCTACAGTAAATAATTTAAAGCCAGAAAATTAGTTTTATTAAAAAATCAATAAAATTTTTTTAATAACAATATTAGCAAATTGAAAAACAATACAATTTTTTAAAGAAATGAAGTCGTTTTTTTAAGTTTTGCTTTTGATTTCTAAATTTAACAATAACATTACCCATATAATTGGCAGTCGTATTTTAATAAAAGTTTCCATAGAGATTTTTTACATAAGGACTGAGATCGAAAAAACATTAACACACGTTTTTCATTAAAACTTTTAAACCAAGTATTATTTGATTTTTTTTTTTTTTTTTGATCACGTTGCATTTGTAAAGCATGTCAGTTATTATGTTTAATGTCAATTATGTTCATTTGTTGTTAATCCAATTAAAATGAGTGACCGGAAAAAAGTGCGTACTAAAAGTATTAAATATTTTCAACAAAACCCAACTTGGTCCTACAAAAAGTTGGCCAAACAATCAAAGGTCTGCCGTCAAACTGGTTCCAATGTTATTCAACAGTACCGGGAGAACTTGTCCGTTGATAGAAAACCTGGTTCAGGTAGAAGGAATGGTTCACATGATGTTTATTAAGCCAAAAAAATAGAAAGCACTTTCAAAAGAGCTCCCAACACATCCGGTAGGAAAGCAGCCCAGTTAGCTCAGTGCTCGGACTATTTGGTATGAAAAGTTAAAACCAATGCAGGTTCAAAAGCATACAAGCCTCAAAAAGTTCCTGACAGGAACTCTGCTAAAAATTTAGAGGGCAAAGACAGAGCACGGAAATTGAAGTCAAAATTTATACAAAAAATATACCAGCTGCATAATGGATGACGAAAAGTACGTATGGAACATTTTTCGCAGCTTCTGGGTCAATTTTTTTCTCGAGGGAATGTTGTAGAAAAGTTTAGGAGCCAATAGCAGACAAAATTTCCCAAAAAGTTCTTGATATGGCAAGCGATATGCAGTTGCGGCAAAAAAGCCAAACATTTGTTGCAAAGGGCTCTATAAATACCGACATTTACATCAAGGAATGTTTACCAAAAAAGGATGTTTCCATTCATAAGACTTCTTAATGTGTCCACTTATTTTTGGCCTGACTTGACATCCTGTCACTATGGTAAGAAAGGTTTTGAATGGTACAAGAACAATAATGTGGTATTTGTACCAAGAGAGACAATTCCTCCAAACTGCCTGGAGCTGAGTCCAGTGGAGAGATATTAGGCTCTTGTTAAAAGAGAATTGAAGAGCACAAAAAAGTTGTCCAAAAGTGTGGTAGATTTTAAACGGAGATGGACAACCTGTTCGAACAAAGTGACATAAAGCACTATAAAAACCATAATGGAAGGGTTTTCGAAAAAGGTTTAAAATTTCATCATTAGTGATTAGAACTATAAAAATATTTTTTTTTTTTTGTAAATTGTAACAATAATTTCAATAGAATAAAAAAAGATTCAAAACTGGAAGTTTAGTGGTTTCATTTTTATTAACACACTATGACAAACAATGTTTAGGCAGATTCAATAAAAACAAGTAAGAGAGATATATTCGGCTGGGCCGAATCTTATATACCCTTCACCAAACTATACTTCAAAATAAAAATTTTAAATATTTTTAGGTAAACAAAATTTATTTTTTTCCAGTTGTTTTTTTTTAATTTTTTGAAAAAATTTTTTTTTCGATTTTTTTTTTTTAATTTTTTTTATTTTTTTTAAATTTAAAAAACTTTTTTTTTTAAATTTAAAAATTTTTTTTTTTAATATTTAGCCAAAAAAACTTTTGGTGAAAAAAAATTCGGGTTCAAAATTTTTTCCCGATTTTGACCCATTGTAGGTCCAACTTACTATGGTCTTATATACGTCGTTGCAAAGGTCTTTGAAATATCTATCATTAGATATCCATATTGTCTATATTAATGACTTAGTAATCCAGATATAGGTAAAAAATCGAGGTTGTCTTGGTTTTTTCCTTATATCTCAGTCATTTGTGGACCGATTTTGCTGATTTTAAATAGCAAACTTCTCGAAAGCATGTCTGACAGAATTATTCAAGATTTGGATCCCGAAGATATCTGGGGTCTTCAGAAAATTGATTTCAACAGACAGACAGACAGACAGACATGGCTAAATCGACTCCGCTATCTATAAGGATCCAGAATATATATACTTTATAGGGTCGGAAAATTATATTGTGGAAATTACAAACGGAATGACAAATTTATATATACCCTTCTCACGAAGGTGAAGGGTATAAAAAGTTAGAAAAAAGACCGTGGTATATTTTATGATAAAGATTAAAAAACAGTTTATTCGCTAAAAAAAACAAATTTTTGAAGGAAAAAAAAATTTGTGAAAAAATTGTTACAATTTTGTGCCAACAAAGCATCATATGTGGGAAGTTTTGCTTTACTTCTTTAATTTGAATAAAAGTGTCGCGGTTTCAACGTGCGATAAATTATTGGTTCTGTTCGAAACATAAAGACAAGTTGTAATAATGGCCCTTAGTGGCATTACTAAAAGTTGTTTAAATTATCTTCGTTTTTATTCATATGAAAACTGTAGAACTAAAAGTGAAACGTTACGAATTGATGTTTACGAAATCACTACACATTTGTACAACACCTGTTATATGCATGAATATTTTGATCTTGGAATTTTCGAATTCACGATCAATTAACTTAATTTTAAAACAATTATAGATATTTAAACTTTACTAAATAAACGATAATTTTCAGTAAATTAGTTTTGTGTGTCAATTTCACTTGTGTTTACATTAATATTTCTTGGCATGCTGTCAATGAATTGTGTGCGTGTGATTATTTTCTATAACAAAAAGAAAGAAAAACAAAACAAATTCCAACATCATAAAATATTCACCATAATAACAATGGGTCGGTGGTCTTTGCCTTGACAAATAAATCTTATCTCTGACAGCGATATTTGTATGAGTGTTAAATAAATTCGCACTGTTTTTGACATAAAGCTGAGAATAAACAATTAAGAAACTAACCATAGAAAAGAAAACAAAAAAAGAAATTGAATTTTTTTTTTTCTTATACTATTTTGATTTACTTTGCGCCTAACTGTGTCTGTGTTTTATAATTTATGTTTAAATTTCTTTTGAAAGAGAATCTTGTCATCATTCAATTACAGTTAGAATTTAAAAAAATTTCTTTATTTTATTTATTCCTACAACTTTAAATTTATGCATTTATCAGCACTCATTGTTTTGCAAATTTTTGTCAGGTTTTTTTGTTTTATAAGGGAAAACAAAAGTATTTATTTGATTGAATAAAAATGAAAATAAATATGGGACATCGAAGTAAAAGTGGGTTAAATTTTTGAGTTCTTTTAATATTTATGTATCACATGAGCAGAATTGTAAAGAAATTAATTTTATTACTAAAAATAATTGATTATAGTAGCACTGTGCTACAAAAGTTTTAGTTTTACAAAGTGTTAACAATTGTGTGTCATTTAGTTTTACAAAGTGTTAACAATTGTGTCATTTAAATAATTGGGTCGTTAAATAATTTAAATTAACTGTTAATGTTTGAAGAGTTTTGTTCTTAGACGTTTTTACGTTTTCATTTATGCTTTAGAATGAAATTTACATAATTTATTTAAACGATTTATAGAAATTTCATGGTATGTTCTAAATTCTTAAATGTTTTCAATTAAGATACTGTTATTTTTGTGGTGGTCTACTGATAAAACAAAACATTAAGCTTAATTAAACGAATTTTAACATAAAATTATAAATCACTAGCTGACCGCACCGGCTTCGCCCGTTATCTATTTACTAATGACAGTTCTTCAAGTTTCTCCAAAAAATTTCTTTTATTATGAAAAATGAGAAGTGAAAAGGAGGCAATATATTAAAAATTTAAATTTCCGAATTTTTGAATTTTTTTTATTTACAAACCATCTCCTGAACATTTCAAATCGAATAAAAAAAATCATCCAAATCTCTCCACCCGTTCTCACGTGATGACATTACGTACATGGACCATTTCATTTATATATATATATAGATTAGCTTAGATTACGAATGTTATAAGTCCCTTTTCACATATTTTACAGGAGACAAAAATGACTCTTTTTCTATTATTTATTTCGTATTTCTTAACTCTATAATTTAATATAAAGACTTTATTGTTACTAAAGTTGCTCTCAAAAGGCAATTTATATCAAAAAACGGTTTTGATATAAATAGCCGAGATGGTAATAAATTTCATAATGATCCAATATTTTCTTTAAAAAATTATGATTCACATTATTTTTGGTTAAAATTAAATAAATAAACTAATAACTAAGACAAGATTGGTGCTATTACGTATTTATTAACGAGGTTGCTGCCAATTTAAAATTTGACTGTGATAATAATTTTGCAATTTTGAAAAATATAAATGGACTTGGCACTTTTGCATACAAGAGTATAACAACAAAAATCTAAATATTCATAAAAAGTGGACTTAGCACGTTTGCTCACTAAGCTAATGAAATGTTAAATATTTTCATTTAATTTAATAAATGACCTAATTTATACAAAAAGAGTAACGGCAGTGAGTGACTGACTGAATCAACATTACCCAGTCCAAACGGCAAAAGGTAGGGACAAGCAATTTTGAATTTATTTTATTTATTATTTTATTATTTATTGTATACAATAAATTATAATATAATATTATAATATAAAATCCATCCAGGTCAAAAACAGTATTAAGTACTTAGCAATACAATCCAGAGTATAGTTATTATAATTCATTTTATAAATCTATGGCTCTTCTTAACTAATATAGATACAAACAAAAATTATCAGACAGGTTTAGTACTTTTTTAAATTTTAAATATGAAAACTGTTTTTTGGTACTTTTTTGATACCCCATGTATATTTTGAACCAATAAACATAGAAATATATTTCAAATCGTATTTTTTACTTAACCCCCTGTCTATACCTGATTAATTTTTATCATGATAAACGTCAAAATGGTTGTCAAGATAAAAAATTATCAGGTATAGTCTCCATTTATTAGTATTATTGCTTCGTTATGACAAAATTGTTAGTGCTTTTGCTTAGACAACTTTGTCTTGACAACAAACGTAATTAATTGTTATGATAAATATTTGTCAAGTATAGACAGGGTGTAATAAAAAATATATGTTTGGTACTTTTTGGAATTCGAACAGTTAAGGAATACAAATCATGATATAAAAACATTACAAGGTAGTTTCATTTATAATTTTCTGACAAGAAGGGGGATTATTGAAGTTTATTTTATTTGTAAGTATTTGTAAGAAAGGTAACAATACTTCGAGAAATTTTCAATGAAATATGTGTAGTATGTAACAATTTACAATACTGTGTAATTTATCTTTAAAATAAATTAAAAAAAAAAAAAACGGATTAATCTAAGACGCTTGGCTTTGTATAACATATATAGAAAATGAAAATGAAGAGCTGTCCGTTTTAAATTTATCCAAGGAATAATCGTTAAAAGGATTTTGTGATGAACCTTTTTTTATAAAACTAGTCTGTGCTACAAACTTGTCACTGCAGTCTTTCCTGGAACTATTTTATGTGTTGGCTAGAGATTTGCGAGAAGACTTTTATCCCTTGTCTCTCGTGTTACAAACTTGTGTTGCACATTCGTAAAATTGTTCTTTTATTCGTGCATGTGCAAGAGGTTTGTGTCCGCAAATAGCTGTGTGATTTAGTTGCCGATATAACCAGAATCAAGCATAAACAAAATCATTTAGCTAACGATACTCAGCAATTAAAAACCTTGGGCAGAATTGTATTGCTGCTCAATGCCTTGGGTAAACGCACAATAATATATTTGAATAAAATATGTTTTTATTTTATTTATGTTTTCAATAAAGGCAAAAGTGGGATTCATTTTAATGAATATGGCTGCTTTATTTTACACATAAACTTCAAATCCCCTTTATTGTCAAATGCTTAATAAATTTGACATAAAGAGAAAATTAAACTACCTTGTAACATAGGGTACAACTAGAGGCGCAACTGAGAATAAGCTGAGAGAAATAATAATTACTCTCTTCACACGTACTCGTGATATGTGAATTCACCATACTTGTGAGAGAATTTAACACATCAAAATACTTGAACTTTTAACTTCGATTTTCCGACAAAATATAGACCGAACCGCTCTATTACACTTGTACACACTTCTTGACAATTTTTTTTTAATATTTTGCACGACACTTTTATTCACAAAACGCGTTAATTTTGCTCAAATGAAAAAATTATTTTTTTATGAATTTTTGACACTTTTTTTATATGTGGTAGAATTTAATTTATGGAACAGAGTTTCTATTTTTGGTATTGGAAATTATAAGAAAATTTAAATAAATTAAAATTTAAACATTTTTATAGAACTCTGTGAGTCTGGTGAAAATTAAAAAGTCACCAATACTACCTCAAAAATATGTACTAATACATTCTCACGACTTAGGTTTTTGACAACAGACTTAGGTTTTTTCCCTCTCAGTAACGCTTCTATGGATATATTATTCTATGCCTTGTAATCTTTTTATATCATGATACAAATTGTATTCATTTTTGCTACACTTTTCATTAAATAATGTTATTCTATAAATTGACATAGACATATGAAATTTTTTTTAAAATTTGTATCATTTCAATGGGGACAAAAAACTAGGTGTATGAAATAAAAAATCGGGACTTACATTAGATGGCGTATCCTTTGATTTAATAACTTGTATATCATTTTGAAGGGTACTTATCTGTCATTTAGTTATTGAACATTATACTGTAAACTGCAATGTTTTTTTTTTTTTTTTTTTGTTTTTGCTTGGAAAATGTTGGATTTTGTGCCAACAGAGCGTCATATACGTGAAGTTTTGTTTTACTTCTTTAATTTGAAAAAAGTGCCGCTGAAGCACACCAATTGAAATTGATAGGCCACATGTTGCAATACCTGTTAAAAAGTATTTAGAAAAAAGTGGTTGGGAAGTTTTGCCTCACCCGCCTTGTAGTCCAGACCTTGCTCCGCCCGACTACTATTTTGATCGATGCAGAACGCTCTCTCTTCTATACGCTTTACTTCAGAAAACGTATCCAAAATTGGCTTGATTCGTGCTTGGTCTCAAAAGATGAACAGTCATTTTGGCTTTGAATCCATATGTTGACAGAAAGATGGGAGAAGGTCATAGCTGACAATGGCCAATACTTTGAATAAATTTATATTGTACAAATGTTTTAAAATAAAAGCTAAATATTTGAAAAAATCCGTAATTTTTATGTCATATACCCAATACATACATTTTTAATTTTTCGTTTTGGAACCAGTGACAATTGAAATCATTGATCGGCATAAAGAGCACTTTCTTTCTTTTGCAATCTGACCACCTATATATTGTGATATATTTGTTTCTTATTTGATAATTTTAATGGACTTCGTTGGCACTCGTGCTGTTTACTGTTAAGTAACCGATCATGCCGACCACTGGTTAAAATTATTATAAATGGTAAGCTGCTTAAGTCTTTTGATTTTTTTTTGCTGATTTTCAAACAAACTAAAATTGCTTTAACGTTTTATGTGTTATTTTTCAACGAGATACAAAACTATTTCATTTATTTTGACTAGATTAATCTCATGTAAATATTATTACATCAAATGTAGTTTTATCTTGTCCACAACGAAGCACGTGCTTGAGAAACTTAATAATTAATGGCGGAGAAAGACAAACAAGAGACCAACTGATATAAAGTCTCAAAACATAAACTGTAACAACATAAGTAAAATAAATACTATTTAAATGTACAATGCATATGTAAACAACATAGCATTAAATAAATCATATTTTAACACAAATGTATTGTTTAAAAAATATAAAAAGAAAACGTTTAATACCGCAAAAAGTTACTCATACTATTTCATGAGTTAAAAAAAAAGAGCCATAAAAAATCTTAAACCTGCATTGTGTTCAAGTATTATCTAATATTTTCAAGAAACAATACATTAAGTACCAAGTTAAAAGCGCAAAAAGGTATAATAACATAATGTATATTTTTTACTACACATGTTTGAGGAAAAACACACCTACAAAAGAAAGTGGTTAAATAAACAAGCAGATGAATAAACCCAATTGGAAATTTCTAAATGACTACGTGAGGGAAATAGAGACTTAGTCATTAGATCAGTTAAAAATCTTGTGAAGATCAGGGTTAGAAAATTCAGTACTATTATATATTAACAACAATTTAAAGTACCAAAAGAGGTACTTTTTTTGTTATATTTTTTTACTGAAATTTTCCCATTGTAGTAAAGTACCAAAATAGTACGTTTTAGTACTTTGTAAAAACAAATTAATAAAACTAAAATTTAACATTCACGTGTTATTTCTTAGTTCAGAAGCCAAATTTACCCTTTAAAAAAAAAATACCAAAAAAGTACTTTTTTAGTTATTTGGTTTAGTGTTCACTAAAAAATCGCAATGATAAATAAAATAAAATGTTTTAAGTAATTTTTTCCTCACAGTGACAAAATTTACCCTTTTAAATAAAGTTCCATGAAGTACTTTTCTGCTATTTTGCTTAGTTTTCCAAAGAACAAATATAATGATACTAAAAATATTATTGTTAAGTATTTTTTAGTTGAAATACCAAAATCTACCATTTTTAAAAAAAGTACCAAAATAATACTTTTAGTATTTTGCAAAATTTTCACAAACAATATTGATAAAACTAAAATTTTACATTTTAAATTTATCTTTTTTTTAAATTTTCATATTGAATAAATTATCAATATCATAAACAAAAAATTTTTAAGTAATTTTTTCTTAATTTACCAAATTTTTCCCAAAATTAATAAAGAACTTTTCAGCCTTTTAAATAAAGTACCAAAAAAATACTTTTTTATTAAATTTCGAGAAAAATTAGTAATGAAGCTTAAAATATCAATTATATGCATGTTTTAGTTAAAGTACCAAAATGTACCCTTTTAAATAATGTACCAAAATAGTTGTTTTAGTATTTTGCAAAGTTTTCACAAACAATTTTTACATTTACAAGTTATTTTTAAATTCAGAAACGAAAATATACCTTTTAAAATAAAGTACCAAAAAGTACTTTTTAATTATTTGGCCAGTGTTCCCTAAAAAATCTCAATGACAATAAATGCACTATTTTTAAATATTTTTTTCTTAAAGTATCAAAATTTTGCATTTTTATTAAAGTACTTTTCTACCTTTTAAATAAAGTACCAAAAAAGTATATTTTTATAAATTGCATCAGAAAAAATATTGATGAAATTTAAAATATCATTCCTAGGTAAATATTTTTCATTGTGGTAAAGTACCAAAAATAGTACTTTTTAGTATTTTATAAAGTTTTCAACCACAAACTTAATATTTACAAGTTGTGTTTTTAGTTCAGAAGCCAAATAAACCCTTTTAGAGTGCCAAAATTTTGCATTTTTAATAAAGTACTTTTCTACCTTTTAAATAAAGTACCAAAAAAAGTACTTTTTGATAAATTGCTTGAGAAAAAATATTGATTAATAAAATATCATTTACAGGTAAATACTTTTCATTGAGTTTTCACAAACAATATTAATAAAAATATATAAAAATGAAATGGTCCATGTATGTAATGTCATCACGTGAGAACGGCTGGAGCGATTTGGATGATTTTTTTATTCGATTTGAAATGTTCAGGAGATGGTTTGTAAAGAAAAAAAAATTAAAAAATTCGGAAATTTAAATTTTTAATATATTGCCTACTTTTCACTTCTCATTTTTCATAATAAAATAAATTTTTTTGGAGAAACTTGAAGAACTAATATTAATAAATAGATTACGGGCGAAGCCGTTGCGGTCAGCTAGTTTATGATAAATTCCATGTCATCGTACGTGACATTTGTACGCCTATAGAGTGAAATAGACTTTGCACAAATAAGAGTATCTGAAAAATAATTTGGTATTTTTGTTCCATGCAGAGGGTACTACATTTTAAAAAAATAATAAGTCCTTTCGAAACATTGTTGTCCAAAATATGGAGCGAAATAATGGTATATCGTACGTGACATAAAACGGAAGTCATTTTGAGGTACATGTAGAAATTTGCGAATCGTGAGCGGCGTTATGCGTTCTTTTAATTTCTTACACTAAACCAAATATTTTTCCTTTACAATCCGTCATATTTAAATAAAAATAATCTTTGGATGATTTTATAATAAATAAAATTTAATATCGTACGTGACAGATTTTTCTCTCATAGTAAAACAATATATATTCTGTAAATATATGTATACAAAAACTTAAAAAATAAATAGAAAATATATATTCGGTTTCAATAAACAATTTGATAATAGCAAAAAAAAAACAATCAGAGTCAAATTCATTTCATACTACATGCTAATTGGGAGCTTAATTTATTTGCCATGTGTGACCCTACCTTTAGTATTCACTACAAAATCTCAATGACTAAGTATTTTTAAGTAATTTATTCTTTAAGTACCATAATTTATCATTTTTAATAAAGTGTCATAAAATACTTTTCTGCTATTTAGCTTAGATTCCGAAAAAATGTATTAGCGAAGCAAAAAATATAATTTGAAAATAATTTTTTTCATTTTAAACTAAAATAAATACTGATCAAAATAGTCCTTGTTCAGAACGATCAACTTGAAAAACCTTGACTTTGTTATTTAATAACTTTGAAAACATTTAAGACATGATTTTTTATATAGTGGCTATTCCTTTGAGAGTTGGAGTTCTGAAAGATATTCTCCTAATTAAAATTTAATGATCAACACGATCCCTTAAAACTAAATTCCCAGTTGGTATATTGTTTTTAAAAAACATTATATTGTTTGGTCTAAAACTTTACACAGTTAAAAAAAAAAAAAAAACCTAATAAATAACCGTTGTAAACTCTTTAAATAATTAATGTTTATTTTCACAATATCTTTATGAACAAAAGACGTTTAAACAAATAAATATTTATGCCACAATAAACAATTAACAAACGAAAATGTGGGTAACTATGTCGTAGTTAAAATACCAAACAGTATTTTTTTTTTTTACATACCATTTTTAAAATATTTTGCTTTATTAAACTCTTAAAATAATTCCACAAAGTTGTTGTTTAAATTGATCCTTTAATATTTTTCACAATTATTCTATATTTAAGTTTTAGTTTCAATTATTATGCACTTTTATTAGCAGCTTTCACATGCACGTTTTTGTTTTTGTAAAAATATTGCTTAATGAAAATAAAAAAAATT
Organism: Calliphora vomitoria; assembly: GCA_942486065.2. Taxonomy (NCBI): domain Eukaryota; kingdom Metazoa; phylum Arthropoda; class Insecta; order Diptera; family Calliphoridae; genus Calliphora; species Calliphora vomitoria. The sequence continues at coordinate 29,800,988 of OW818031.2, read as the reverse complement.
CAAAACAACTTTTGTTTATTTTCTCCTTTTTAAACTTTTTTTTAATTTTATATTTTTTGTGTTTGTTAATTTAGCAGCGTTTGTGGTAACCACTCTTTTTGGCGTTTATTTTAAGACTGATTCACTTGACAGCTTCTTCAAACATGTTAAATCAGTTGAAACCATTAATTTCATTTCGTACACGAAAATATGTATGTCTTTTAGCCAGTTTTATCTTTCTTTACAACAATAATTGCTGTTTGCCTCTTTTTCGCTCTCTATGTGTTTTTGGTGTCTACGTGAGATGCGATCACATTGGTTGTTGTTGTTGTTGTCAACACTAGCTTTTCGCTCTTATTGGGAATTGTTTGGCTTTAAGCATTTTCTTCTGTTTCTTTTGTTGCCAGCACCATGTGCTCCAACAATGACTTTCTTTCTTTCTCCCCAATGTCACATAGAAATGAATTTATTGTTTCAATTGTAACCACATGCGACTTTGAGCGGACATTTGAATTGTGTCAGTTGGTGACAGTTTTTTTAAAGCGAAATTACTCGGTGAAATATACTGAGCTCTGCAATATTATATTTTTCAAATTCTGTATTTGACAGTAAAAAAAACAATTCGTGTTCAATAAAAATAGGGATTTGAAAGCCCTTACAAAATTGTTTCCTTGATTAAAGACGTAACAAAATGTAACAAAATTTGTATGAATAATTTCAAATTTAAAAAATGTTTTCGTGGGTTAATTTAAAATTTTCATTTCTTAATCCATAATAATATGTTCTGACCATAGATAATAGTCATAGAGCGGAAACTCTCCTGTCAAAGACCTAACTCAGTTGTCAGAAACCTAAGTGGTGTGTATTAGTAGAAAAAACTATGTGAAAACAAAAACAATACTCGTATGTGTGATTATTTTGAGTAATTTTTTTGTTTGAGATTTTTTCTAGTTTCCGCTCTATGTTTCTCTATGGTTCTGACTTTGAAATATTTTATTTGACCCCAAATCTTAAATATTCACATTCATAAAAATATGATAGATACTGATCAAATTATGTTTGTGTTTCATTTGTTTAAACATATGTATGTATATTCTGAAACAAAGGTTCGAAAGAATTAATTCGTAATTCTATTTTCAAAATCAAATTGAATTTTATATCTTAACCATCTTAAATTAATTTTATATCTTAACCATTCTATTCCAATAATTCATTCCTTAGTACATAGATAAATACACATAGATCGGAAACTCTCCTGTCAAAGACCTAACTCACTTGTCAAAAACCTAAGTGGAGAGAATGTATTAGTAAAAAAAACTATGTGAAAACAAAAACAACACTCGTATGTGTAACATTTTTGAGTAATTTTTTTGTTTGAGTTTTTTTCTAGTTTCCGCTCTATGTTTCTCTCTGCCTTAGTACTTCAAACGTATTGAATTCTTACCTTTGAGATCTCATTCTTTATAGAATTAATACCTTACTGAATCATTCAGGTTTTCTTTAATTAAAATCCATTACAAAATGGATAAATAAAATTCATTGAATAAATAAATAAATATTTGTTCAATTCAAATCTTTTACAAATCTATTTGTAAACGATAGAAAACAAAAACAAATTAAAAGAAGAAATATTTTCATTCAATTTGGATTTGATTTGAATTAACAAAAATGTATCCATTGATAGCTGGAATGGATTTAATTATGAACTAATTCCATTTTGAATTAATTTAACAATTAATGAATTCTATTCAAATAAAAGCATTTAAATGAAGCTAAAGAATTGTATTTTTTTTATGGAATGAAAAGTTAACATTTTTTATGAATAAATCTCAATTTTTTTATTGACAATTCCCATTTAAAGTATAAATATGGGAATTATTAATGGAATGTGAAAAGGAATATGTCGGGCCAAGTTGACTCTTTTCACAAACTTTAAAAGACCATTTAGCAAAAAATAAACTCCAGAAAAAATAGTCCAGAATGAGGCGGGCAATTTATATCGTCATATTGAGAAACTACGAGAACGGGATGTTTCTCACGCAACAGCTGAATTGTTTTCTGGTACAACAATCGATTTTAGAAACTTTTACGAAATTTATCGTGCAGGAAATAATTACCACAACTGAATTAGGAAATCCAATGGATAACTGGGCACAGTGGTATTGAAGTATTTTACTTTTAATACTTCGGTTGTGAACGTTACAAAATTCAAGAGAAATCAAAAATTGTCTTCTGAGGATGTATTTGGTAATATTGAGAACTTTACAATTTGAGGATTAATATTTTAAAGAAAAAATATGTGTGATCAATTTTGAGAAAAAATTTATCATAACAAGTAAGAGAGATATATTCGGCTGGGCCGAATCTTATATACCCTTCACCAAACTATACTTCAAAATAAAAATTTTAAATATTTTTAGGTAAACAAAATTAATTTTTTTTCCAGTTGTTTTTTTTAATTTTTTGAAAAAAATTTTTTTTCGATTTTTTTTTTTTTAAATTTTTTTTTAAATTTAAAAAACTTTTTTTTTAAATTTTAAATTTTTTTTTTTAATATTTAGCCAAAAAAACTTTTGGTGAAAAAAATTCGGGTTCAAAATTTTTTCCCGATTTTGACCCATTGTAGGTCCAACTTACTATGGTCTTATATACGTCGTTGCAAAGGTCTTTGAAATATCTATCATTAGATATCCATATTGTCTATATTAATGACTTAGTAATCCAGATATAGGTAAAAAAATAGGTAAAAAATCGAGGTTGTCCGGGTTTTTTCCTTATATCTCAGCCATTTGTGGACCGATTTTGCTGATTTTAAATAGCAAACTTCTCGAAAGCATGTCTGACAGAATTATTCAAGATTTGGATCCCGAAGATATCTGGGGTCTTCAGAAAATTGATTTCAACAGACAGACAGACGGACAGACAGACAGACAGACAGACAGACAGACGGACATGGCTAAATCGACTCCGCTATCTATAAGGATCCAGAATATATATACTTTATAGGGTCGGAAAATTATATTGTGGAAATTACAAACGGAATGACAAATTTATATATACCCTTCTCACGAAGGTGAAGGGTATAAAAACTTGAAATTTCCCGAAATTATTCAAAGTTTGAATAAGTTTGAATTCTAAAGGGGCCCATAGACACATACTGTTCATGCTCATGCAATAAGCATGTGTTGGTAAATTTTAAATTTTTGTTTATGTATGCGACACACAGACAATGCAGTATGAAAAATCAAAATAGTTTTGATTTTGAAATGAACTCGTACTGCTGACAGTTGTTCAAATGAACAATAGTATACATTTTTTCATTTTTATGAAATATAATTTTTAAATTTAACGTTTTAGTTACTGAAAAATAGAAAGTAATAATTTTTTTTGTTCTCAAACGCATGTTTATTTTAATTAAAATTTTTTTAAATAATGATTGATATGTGTGTAGTAAAATATCAATCACACACGTATACGAAAGGTTCATCGGCAGTGTGTGTCTATGGGCCCCTTAATGGATTAAAATATCTTCATAACTTTTCGAACTTTCATAGATCGAAAGATCTTTTAATCATGATCAGATACTGCAATATTTTTATTAAAATTAGATCGCACTCCATGCGATATCTTATTAACTTTTGGTGTATTTAAATTGCATATAGGGCCATCAAAATTTATATATTTTAGACATTTTTAGATAAATGGTCGTTAAGCTTTCTTTCAGTAACATAAACACAATGTATACGAGACCGAAGAAATATTTTTTCCATTCGAAAAATAATATGTACAACTATATTTTACATGTTAAACATGAAATTATAGACATGATATCCTGGAATTAGTATTAATTCACAAAGGGAGACTTAATAGTACTATTTCTTTCTTCCAATTGGGGTGGCGAAGCACACTGGGCCAGCTAGTACTCCATACTTTTATAATATGTACAACTATATTTTACATGTTCCGAATTTGGAAACGTGTAACTTTTTACAGAAACCTTATAACTGTACGAAACTTTAAAATATTATCAGAAATATGTTTAACTGACGTACCCTAGTTAGGTCTATCACATCAATTTAGACATTTTTAGATAAATCTGAAAATTTTCTTATATATCACCCAAGTAGCTCTGTTCCCTTACATGATATTTTTCGGACAAGTATATTAAATTTTTTTTCAGAAACATATACAAAATGTATACGAGTCCGAACATTATTTTATCCTACGAGAAGTAGCAGCCTTTAACCCCGACTAGACTAGCAACAAATATTTTGGCAATAAAGCAATAACGCCGGCAGAATAACGGATCAATATTGATTTACTTATGGTAAGGCTATGGGAAAACGTATTTAGGTTAACACATTTTATCTTGTTTTTTTTTTTAATTTTCATTTGAGGTTTTATTTTAAATGTCAAACACAAATTGACAACCAAATTTGACATCTTATGTTTGCGATAATTGTCAACAAAAAACTGTTGACAATTATTGCCAGGTACAAACTGGAGATAACATAATTTTGAGATTTACTGCAATATTTGTTAATGAATTAATTGCCACTCTAGACTATGAGTTAGAATTTTTTTGCTTTGTTTACATAAAAAAGCAACCCTGATCTAAAACTTTTTTGAAAAAATTAATAAAGTGAAAATTTAATTAAATAAATTAAAATTTGCATCCGTATTTTCTCTCAATGTCAGAAGAGGCAATCCCATTCGTACTCATCTACCAGAGCTGTAAATGAAACATTCATTTTTAAATTAATTCGCGAATACTCACACAAAAAAATTAATTGAATGAAATTTGAGTCAATTCAAATGAATTTGGTAAAAATGAATTGCAATTCATTTGAATTGAATTGATTTTGAATTAATTCAAATGAATTAGCCATTTATTTCCAACTCATTTGAATTGATTGAAATTTGAATTGATTTTGTAAGTAAATCTACAGTAAGCATCACTCTCGTTTTATTATTTAATTAATTTTTTATGTAAAAGACAGCAAGCATTGCTCTCGTTTTGTATATCACCTAATATAGTGCAAAGACAATACATTCTTAGATTTAAATTTTAGCAATCATTTTTTGTTTAAATAATCTCATATTTGTACAAGGTGGCGCAAAAGTAATCCTTCTATCAGAAAATGCTAAAAATTTTGCCGATTATTGGACAAATAAATAGTCAGCAATATTCCGCGTTCTGGAGCAGTGTAGCGTAACATTGTTTATTAACGTGTATTTCGCATGTGTTTACTACACAAATCTCAAAACAGAACTGACATTAGGGGCCAATCGCAAAATTTATAGCATTTTCTGATAGGAGGATTACTTTTGCGCCACCTTGTATATTGTGGAAAATTTTTCAATCGAACTTTAAAGATTCTAATGTCGTCAAAGATGGCTTTGATTAAAGTTTATTGTTTGTGATTGAGAGACAATATTTTGTTTAAAGTTTCTTGTGATTGATCAAAAATGAATATTGTTTTGTTTAATGATTAAAAATGTCTTCAGCAAGTGATTTCTCAAATGATGATGAGTCGATGGATCGATCCTACATATTCTGTTCCACAAATAACGCGAAAACGATTGTTTAATTCTGATGATATAAATGAAGACGGACCATCTTTGTTTAAAATCTCGCGCGTTATTTCTTGATCAATCGCGGATCCAAGACAAGGCTTTTAAATTTTTGTACTGAATATTTTTATTTTGGTAGAAGAAATTTTTCATTTCCCCTAGAGATCTGCTTTTCAATTTGATTGATTGCAACTCATTTTTGATTTCATTCATTTTTCTAATTCATTTGAATTAATTTAAAATCAATTCAATTCAAATGAATTGCTAATTCTTTTTTCTAATTCATTTGAATTAATTCAAAATCAATTCAATTCAAATGAAATGGAAACGAATTGCAACTCATTTTTACAAATTCATTTGAATTGGAAATGAATTGAAATTCATTTCTGCCTAATTCGTTTGAATTGATTCAAATTTCATTTAATTCATTTTTGTTGTAAAATTAATTCAAAATTTAGCTAATTCATAATGAATTAATATCAAAAAATAATGATTCATTTACAACTCTGTCATCTACACAACAATTTGACAGATCATACTACTTGTGTGACAATGTAAACAGGGCTTTAGTAAACTCAATAATGTTAAATTCTCATTAACATTGCTATAACAAGTGTTATGTTTTATATTAATAAAAACCATTTAAGTACATCAAACATTACTTTAAGCCATACTGGTAAGTATCAGTACAAGTATTTCATTGCCTATTTTAACCTTTAAGTGACGTCACATTAACAGTAAATTCTTAAACAGTCGCAGACAAGTAATTAATGTTATAATTGTCATATTATACCATAATAATAATAATAATACACATATTTATATTACGACTAAATTGTATATTAACTCATGCATTGAAACATTCATACATTATTCACACGTCATTTGTTCTAAACTGCCAGCAACAGTTATTTTATTTTATATATTTGGTGGGTTTCTTTTTTTTACTTAGCACGCGTTTTGTAATATGTAGTTTGTTTTGGTCTTGATCTTGCTGTTTAGTCTCGGTCTTAGTATGAACTTGTTTTGTATTTACTTGTGAGTGTTATGTTAAATAAGGTGTTTTATGTGTTGTCATGTTATTGTTTGCCGGTATTGCATTTGACCCAATTTTTTTTTTTTTGTGTAATATTCTTGTTGTCTTTCATTAGAATCTTGAGACAGTTTATTGTTTATATATTTAGTACCAGATTAACGTTTTGTTATTTTATATTTAATATTAAGACATGTAACGTTTTTACAAGAAAATTTACATAAATACATCAAATTAACGGTTAAAAAGTTCTTAAAATAAATGTATAAGAAACAGCTTTTAAATGTGACTTTTTGTTTACAATTTCCTTTTCTTTTAAAGTGTGGCAAGAATTTAAAAAAAAAGATACATAAATATTTGTAATAAAACCATTTCAAAACAAAACATTTGTTATGAATAACAGAGTACACTATAACAGGTGGGTTTATTCGAATTCATTCATTCATTAATTTATTTATGTATTTATTCGTCTTGGCTTGCAGCTTAAATCTTTTGTTTTTGTTTTTATTTTTTTCAAACATTAGAATTATTGTTGTGAATTAAATTTATGGTCATCAAAATCTTGACTATTTTTGATTAAATGCTTGACAGCATCATAAACCTTTAAGGTTTTGATTAGAATTTTTATATTAAATGAAAGTTTAATGTGAATTTAAGTACTTTAATATTGAAATCGAAAATTTGAAAGTAAAGGTGAAACATAAATCGGTTGTGTTTGATAAGTCGTATATAAATTGCTTATTAAAATTATTTTTATAAAACTTTTGACATATTTCACTTCTTAAGATTAAGAATCTATTTCTCAATAAGAATTTTATTTTTGGCATAAAGAGAAAAAAGTGAAAGTTGTAATGTGTTTTTAATGAATATTCAATAAGGTTGATGTTTAAGAAAACATGGCCTATTAGGGAAATTTTAGAAAGGCTTTGTTGGATATTCCAATAGCAAAAACTAATTGGTTGACTTCCATAAAGTATTTTAGTAATAATTAGAAATAGGCAAACTTGGGCCAGAATAATTAATTTAAATTTACTTTCAATTAAACATAAGTTCAAATAAAAAGATGAATTTATCAAAGGTTTATAAATCAAATTTTGTATGGAAATTTTGTTTTATAAACCTTTGATAAATTTAAAAATTGTTTATGCTTTTTATTTGAATCATTTGTACAATATAAATGTATTCAAAGTTTTAGCCATTGTTAGCTATGCAAAACTGATGATGCAAAACTTCCCAACCACTTTATTCTAAATTGTTTTTAACAGGCATTCCATAATGGTATAAACTATGAGTGATCACAGATTGAGCTAAAATCGCAGAATTTACAAAGTTATTAACGATTTAAGATATTTGAGTTTTTTATACTTAAAATCGATTTTTGGTATAAATTATGAGTGATCACAGATTTAGCTTGTTTTCCCAAAAATCGCAGTATTTTCAAATTTATTAACGATTTAATATATTTGAGATTTTTCACATTAAAAATCGATTTTTGGCATAAATTATGAGTGATCACTGATTGAGCTGGTTTTCCCTAAAATCGCAGTATTTACAAAGTTATTAACGATTTAAGATATTTGAGTTTTTTATACTTAAAATCGATTTTTGGTATAAAATATGAGTGATCACAGATTGAGCTTGTTTTCCCTAAAATCGCAGTATTTACAAAGTTATTAACGATTTAAGATATTTTAGTTTTTTATACTTAAAATCGATTTTTGGTATAAAATATGAGTGATGACAGATTGAGCTTGTTTTCCCTCAAATCGTACTATTTACGAAGTTATTAACGATTTAAGATATTTGGGATATTTTATACTTAAAATCGATTTTTGCTATAAATAATGAGTGATCGCAGATTGAGCTTATTTTCTCTAAAATCGCAGTATTTACAAAGTTATTAACGATTTAAGATATTTGAGTTTTTTATACTTAAAATCGATATTTGGTATAAATTATGAGTGATCACAGATTCAGCTTGTTTTCCCTAAAATCGCAGTATTTACAAAGTAATTAACTATTTAAGATACTTGGGATATTTTACATTAAACATCGATTTTTGGCATAAATTATGAGTGATCACTGATTGAGCTGGTTTTCCCTAAAATCGCAGTATTTACAAAGTTATTAACGATTTAAGATATTTGAGTTTTTTATACTTAAAATCGATTTTTGGTATAAAATATGAGTGATCACAGATTGAGCTTGTTTTCCCTAAAATCGCAGTATTTACAAAGTTATTAACGATTTAAGATATTTTAGTTTTTTATACTTAAAATCGATTTTTGGTATAAAATATGAGTGATGACAGATTGAGCTTGTTTTCCCTCAAATCGTACTATTTACGAAGTTATTAACGATTTAAGATATTTGGGATATTTTATACTTAAAATCGATTTTTGGTATAAATTATGAGTGATCACAGATTGAGCTTGTTTTCCCTAAAATCGCAGTATTTACAAAGTTATTAACGATTTAAAATATTTGAGTTTTTTGTACTTATAATCGATTTTTGATATAAATTATGAGTTTTTTATACTTAAAATTGATTTTAGGTATAAAATATGAGTGATCACAGATTGAGCTTGTTTTCCCTAAAATCGCAGTATTAACAAAGTTATTAACGATTTAAGATATTTGGGATATTTTATACTTAAAATCAATATTTGGTATAAATTATGAGTGATCACAGATTGAGCTTGTTTTCCCTAAAATCGCAGTATTTACAAAGTTATTAACGATTTAAGATATTTGAGTTTTTTATACTTAAAATCGATTTTTTGTATAAAATATGAGTGATCACAGATTGATCTTGTTTTCCCTAAAATTGTACTATTTACGAAGTTATTAACGATTTAAGATATTTGAGTTTTTTATACTTAAAATCGATTTTTGGTATAAAATATGATTGATCACAGATTCAGCTTGTTTTTCCTAAAATCGTACTATTTACAAAGTTATTAACGATTTAAGATATTTGGTATATTTTACATTAAACATCGATATTTGTTATAAATTATGAGTGATCACAGATTGAGCTTGTTTTCCCTAAAATCTCAGTATTAACAAAGTTATTAATGATTTAAGATATTTGGGATATTTTATACTTAAAATCGATATTTGGTATAAATTATGAGTGATCACAGATTGAGCTTGTTTTCCCTAAAATCGCAGTATTTACAAAGTTATTAGCGATTTAAGATATTTGAGTTTTTTATACTTAAAATCGATTTTTGGTATAAAATATGAGTGATTACAGATTGAGCTAGTTTTCCCTAAAATCGTACTATTTACGAAGTTATTAATGATTTAAGATATTTGGTATATTTTACATTAAACATCGATATTTGTTATAAATTATGAGTGATCACAGATTGAGCTTGTTTTCCCTAAAATCGCAGTATTTACAAAGTTATTAACGATTTAAGATATTTCAGTTTTTTATACTTAAAATCGATATTTGGTATAAAATATGAGTGATCACAGATTGAGCTTGTTTTCCCTAAAATCGTACTATTTACGAAGTTATTAATGATTTAAGATATTTGGTATATTTTACATTAAACATCGATATTTGTTATAAATTATGAGTGATCACAGATTGAGCTTGTTTTCCCTAAAATCTCAGTATTAACAAAGTTATTAATGATTTAAGATATTTGGGATATATTATACTTAAAATCGATATTTGGTATAAATTATGAGTGATCACAGATTGAGCTTGTTTTACATGATCACAGATTGAGCTTGTTTTCCCTAAAATCACAGTATTAACAAAGTTATTAACGATTTAAGATATTTCGGATATTTTATACTAAACATCGATATTTAGTATAAAATATGAGTGATCACAGAATGAGCTTGTTTTCCTAAAAATCGCAGTATTTACAAAGTTGTTAGCGGTTTAAGATATTTGAGTTTTTTATACTTAAAATCGATTTTTGGTATAAAATATGAGTGATTACAGATTGAGCTAGTTTTCCCTAAAATCGCAGTATTTACAAAGTTATTAACGATTTAAGATATTTGGGATATTTTATACTAAACATCGATATTTGGTATAAAATATGAGTGATCACAGATTGAGCATGTTTTCCCTAAAATCGCAGTATTTACAAAGTTATTAACGATTTAAGATATTTGGGATATTTTATACTTAAAATCGATTTTTGGTATAAATTATGAGTGATCACAGATTGAGCTTGTTTTCCCTAAAATTGTACTATTTACGAAGTTATTAACGATTTAAGATATTTGAGTTTTTAATACTTAAAATCGATTTTTGGTATAAAATATGAGTGATCACAGATTGAGCTTGTTTTCCCTAAAATCGTACTATTTACGAAGTTATTAATGATTTAAGATATTTGGTATATTTTACATTAAACATCGATATTTGTTATAAATTATGAGTGATCACAGATTGAGCTTGTTTTCCCTAAAATCTCAGTATTAACAAAGTTATTAATGATTTAAGATATTTGGGATATATTATACTTAAAATCGATATTTGGTATAAATTATGAGTGATCACAGATTGAGCTTGTTTTACATGATCACAGATTGAGCTTGTTTTCCCTAAAATCACAGTATTAACAAAGTTATTAACGATTTAAGATATTTCGGATATTTTATACTAAACATCGATATTTAGTATAAAATATGAGTGATCACAGAATGAGCTTGTTTTCCTAAAAATCGCAGTATTTACAAAGTTGTTAGCGGTTTAAGATATTTGAGTTTTTTATACTTAAAATCGATTTTTGGTATAAAATATGAGTGATTACAGATTGAGCTAGTTTTCCCTAAAATCGCAGTATTTACAAAGTTATTAACGATTTAAGATATTTGGGATATTTTATACTAAACATCGATATTTGGTATAAAATATGAGTGATCACAGATTGAGCATGTTTTCCCTAAAATCGCAGTATTTACAAAGTTATTAACGATTTAAGATATTTGGGATATTTTATACTTAAAATCGATTTTTGGTATAAATTATGAGTGATCACAGATTGAGCTTGTTTTCCCTAAAATTGTACTATTTACGAAGTTATTAACGATTTAAGATATTTGAGTTTTTTATACTTAAAATCGATATTTGGTATAAAATATGAGTGATGACAGATTGAGCTAGTTTTCCCTAAAATCGCAGTATTTACAAAGTTATTAACGATTTAAGATATTTGGGATATTTTAAACTTAAAATCGATTTTTGGTATAAAATATAAGTGATCACAGATTGAGCTAGTTTTCCCTAAAATCGCAGTATTTACAAAGTTATTAACGATTTAAGATATTTGAGCTTTTTATACTTAAAATCGATTTTTGGTATAAAATATGAGTGATGACAGATTGAGCTTGTTTTCCCTAAAATCGTACTATTTACGAAGTTATTAACAATTTAAGATATTTGAGTTTTTTATACTTAAAATCGATTTTATATGAGTGATCACAGATTGAGCTTGTTTTCTCTAAAATCGCAGTATTTACAAAGTTATAACCGATTTAAGATATTTGAGTTTTTTATACTTAAAATCGATTTTTGGTATAAAATATGAATGATGACAGATTGAGCTTGTTTTCCCTAAAATCGCAATATTTACAAAGTTATTAACGATTTAAGATATTTGGGATATTTTATACTTAAAATCGATTTTTGGTATAAATTATGAGTGATCACAGATTGAGCTAGTTTTCCCTAAAATCGCAGTATTTACAAAGTTATAAACGATTTAAGATATTTGAGTTTTTCAAATCGATTTTTGGTATAAATTATGAGTGATCACAGATTGAGCTTGTTTTCCCTAAAATCGTAGTATTAACAAAGTTATTAACGATTTAAGATATTTGGGATATTTTACATTAAACACCGATTTTTGGTATAAATTATGAGTGATCACAGATTGAGCTAGTTTTGCCTAAAATCGTAGTAATAACAAAGTTATTAACGATTTAAGATATTTGGGATATTTTACATTAAACACCGATTTTTGGTATAAATTATGAGTGATCACAGATTGAGCAGTATTTACAAAGTTATTAATGATTTAAGATATTTGAGTTTTTTATATTTACAAAGTTATTAACGATTTAAGATATTTGAGTTTTTTTATACTTAAAATCAATTTTTGGTATCAAAAATGATTTTTGGTATAAAAAATGAGTGATCACAGATTGAGCTTGTTTTCCCTAAAATCGCAGTATTTACAAAGTTATTAACGATTTAAGTTATTTGAGTTTTTTATACTTAAAATCGATTTTTGTGTAAAATATGAGTGATCACAGATTGAGCTTGTTTTCTCTAAAATCGCAGTATTTACAAAGTTATTAACGATTTAAGATATTTGAGTTTTTCATACTTAAAATCGATTTTTGGTATAAATTATGAGTGATCACAGATTGAGCTTGTTTTCCCTAAAATCGTAGTATTAACAAAGTTATTAACGATTTAAGATATTTGGGATATTTTACATTAAACACCGATTTTTGGTATAAATTATGAGTGATCACAGATTGAGCTAGTTTTCCCTAAAATCGCAGTTATAAACGATTTAAGATATTTGGGATATTTTATACTTAAAATCGATTTTTGGTATAAAATATGAGTGATCACAGATTAGGCTTGTTTTCCCTAAAATCGCAGTATTTACAAAGTTATTAACGATTTAAGATATTTGAGTTTTTTATACTTAAAATCGATTTTTGGTATAAAATATGAGTGATCGCAGATTCAGCTTGTTTCCCTAAAATCGTACTATTTACGAAGTTATTAACGATTTAAGATATTTGAGTTTTTTTATACTTAAAATCGATTTTTGGTATAAAATATGAGTGATCACAGATTGAGCTTGTTTTCCTTAAAATCGCACTATTTACGAAGTTATTAACGATTTAAGATATTTGAGTTTTTTATACTTAAAATCGATTTTTGGTATAAAATATGAGTGATCACAGATTGAGCTTGTTTTCCCTAAAATCGTACTATTTACAAAGTTATAATCGATTTAAGATATTTGCGATATTTTAAACTTAAAATCGATTTTTGGTATAAATTATGAGTGATCACAGATTGAGTTTGTTTTCCATAAAATCGCAGTATTTACAAAGTTATAACCGATTTAAGATATTTGAGTTTTTTATACTTAAAATCGATTTTTGGTATAAAATATGAATGATGACAGATTGAGCTTGTTTTCCCTAAAATCGCAGTATTTACAAAGTTATTAACGATTTAAGATATTTGGGATATTTTATACTTAAAATCGATTTTTGGTATAAAATATGAATGATGACAGATTGAGCTTGTTTTCCCTAAAATCGCAGTATTTACAAAGTTATTAACGATTTAAGATATTTGAGTTTTTTATACTTAAAATCGATTTTTGGTATAAAATATGAGTGATCACAGATTGAGCTTGTTTTCCCGAAAATTGTACTATTTACGAAGTTATTAACGATTTAAGATATTTGGGATATTTTACATTAAACACCGATTTTTGGTATAAATTATGAGTGATCACAGATTGAGCTTGTTTTCCCTAAAATCGCAATATTTACAAAGTTATTAACGATTTAAGATATTTGGGATATTTTATACTTAAAATCGATTTTTGGTATAAATTATGAGTGATCACAGATTGAGCTAGTTTTCCCTAAAATCGCAGTATTTACAAAGTTATAAACGATTTAAGATATTTGAGTTTTTCATACTTAAAATCGATTTTTGGTATAAATTATGAGTGATCACAGATTGAGCTTGTTTTCCCTAAAATCGTAGTATTAACAAAGTTATTAACGATTTAAGATATTTGGGATATTTTACATTAAACACCGATTTTTGGTATAAATTATGAGTGATCACAGATTGAGCTAGTTTTGCCTAAAATCGTAGTAATAACAAAGTTATTAACGATTTAAGATATTTGGGATATTTTACATTAAACACCGATTTTTGGTATAAATTATGAGTGATCACAGATTGAGCAGTATTTACAAAGTTATAAACGATTTAAGATATTTGAGTTTTTGATACATAAAATCGATTTTTGGTATAAATTATGAGTGATCACAGATTGAGCTTATTTTCCCTAAAATCGCGGTATTTACAAAGTTATAAACGATTTAAGATATTTGGGATATTTTATACTTAAAATCGATTTTTGGTTTAAATTATGAGTGATCACAGATTGAGCTAGTTTTCCCTAAAATCGCAGTATTTACAAAGTTATAAACGATTTAAGATATTTGAGTTTTTCATACTTAAAATCGATTTTTGGTATAAATTATGAGTGATCACAGATTGAGCTTGTTTTCCCTAAAATCGTAGTATTAACAAAGTTATTAACGATTTAAGATATTTGGGATATTTTACATTAAACACCGATTTTTGGTATAAATTATGAGTGATCACAGATTGAGCTAGTTTTGCCTAAAATCGTAGTAATAACAAAGTTATTAACGATTTAAGATATTTGGGATATTTTACATTAAACACCGATTTTTGGTATAAATTATGAGTGATCACAGATTGAGCAGTATTTACAAAGTTATAAACGATTTAAGATATTTGAGTTTTTGATACATAAAATCGATTTTTGGTATAAATTATGAGTGATCACAGATTGAGCTTATTTTCCCTAAAATCGCGGTATTTACAAAGTTATAAACGATTTAAGATATTTGGGATATTTTATACTTAAAATCGATTTTTGGTTTAAATTATGAGTGATCACAGATTGAGCTAGTTTTCCCTAAAATCGCAGTATTTACAAAGTTATAAACGATTTAAGATATTTGAGTTTTTCATACTTAAAATCGATTTTTGGTATAAATTATGAGTGATCACAGATTGAGCTTGTTTTCCCTAAAATCGTAGTATTAACAAAGTTATTAACGATTTAAGATATTTGGGATATTTTACATTAAACACCGATTTTTGGTATAAATTATGAGTGATCACAGATTGAGCTAGTTTTGCCTAAAATCGTAGTAATAACAAAGTTATTAACGATTTAAGACATTTGGGATATTTTACATTAAACACCGATTTTTGGTATAAATTATGAGTGATCACAGATTGAGCAGTATTTACAAAATTATTAATGATTTAAGATATTTGAGTTTTTTATATTTACAAAGTTATTAACGATTTAAGATATTTGAGTTTTTTTATACTTAAAATCAATTTTTGGTATCAAAAATGATTTTTGGTATAAAAAATGAGTGATCACAGATTGAGCTTGTTTTCCCTAAAATCGCAGTATTTACAAAGTTATTAACGATTTAAGTTATTTGAGTTTTTTATACTTAAAATCGATTTTTGTGTAAAATATGAGTGATCACAGATTGAGCCTGTTTTCCCTAAAATCGCAGTATTTACCAAGTTATTAACGATTTAAGATATTTGAGTTTGTTTTATACTTAAAATCGATATTTGGCATAAATTATGAGTGATCACAGATTGAGCTTGTTTTCCCTAAAATCGCATTATTTACAAAGTTATTAACGATTTAAGATATTTGGGATATTTTACATTAGATATGGATTTTTGGTATAAATTATGAGTGATCACAGATTGAGCTTGTTTTCTCTAAAATCGCAATATTTACAAAGTTATTAACGATTTAAGATATTTGGGATATTTTATACTTAAAATCGATTTCTGGTATAAATTATGAGTGATCACAGATTATTAACGATTTAAAATATTTGAGATATTTTATACTTAAAGTCGATTTTTTGTATAAAATATGAGTGATCACAGATTGAGCTTGTTTTCCCTAAAATCGCAGTATTTACAAAGTTATTAACGATTTAAGTTATTTGAGTTTTTTATACTTAAAATCGATTTTTGGTGTAAAATATGAGTGATCACAGATTGAGCTTATTTTGCCTAAAATCACAGTATTAACGAAGTTATTGCCAATTTAAAATATTTGGGATACTTTCTACTAAAAATTGATTTTTGATTAATGAATTTTCTCGAATTTGCCTGAATTCGCCACTGTCACCACCTGGAATAAATTCGCTATGGAAAATATAGTATATTTTCAAGTAAAAACAAAGAAAATCTGAAGATTAACAGTTCTTCAGCAAAAGTCGTAATCTATACCAGTTTATTTGAAAATGGAATTTTCTTTAGATTATATTTTTAGACACAAAAACTTCTCGATTTAAAGAATATTTACAATGCTGTTTTCGTACAATACTGTATTTTTTAAATAATAGTTTGCAAAACAAGAAAACAGAATTTTTGAATGATACATAGGTTAAAAAATCGTGGTAATCGTGAATCTTGATTACATCTGAGACATTTGTGGCAACCAAGGCTATAGTGGATATATTGATGTATCAATCATGTTAGTAAGTCATTTAGGAGCTTCGGAAAGTTGATTTCAACAGACGGACATGGCTATCCGGGCATGACTCCGCTATCTATAACAATCCACAAAATATATACTTTATGGGGTCCCAAATTAAAAATGTGGAAAGAAAAAGGAATCTTTATCACTTATATTTTTAACCGATAATGAATTTTTCATATAAAAATTAACTGCAACATAGAGGTAGCTATAAGTCGGTAAATAGTGATCCAAATGGAAAAATGAAGATAATCTGTGATCACCCAACATCAATAAATAGAGGACCAAATGGAAAAATAAAATTTAAAAAGTACCATTGGAATAAAAAAAGTGAATGAATGAATTATATTCAAATAAAAGAATGTATTTCCGCATAATTCGGTAACGGTATTTTAGCGGCAACGGTAATAGCAAATGTCCAGCTGAAGGGGTATTTTAGTGGCAACGGTAACCAATCTTCATCAATTCTATGTCGCGGTGACTTTTTACAATTTTAAAAGTCTTTATTCTAGACATATAATGGAATAAGTCGAATTCAAGCAAATTAGAATGAATTCACTATTTTTGTATATATGTATGTAGATAGTAGTCACTTTTATAAATTTGTCTTGGGATTAACAAATGTCAGTATGACTTTTCATTAGCTTATCATTTAATAATTACATATGTATTTTTTAAAATATGTTTTATTAAAATAAATTGTATACATAAGCTTAACAATTAATAGAATATAGTATGGAGTAAAACAATAAATAATTTCATAACTTTGAAATACATACTCGTCTAATAAAAAAAATCACAAATTTTAAGAAATTTTCAATAATGTTCTCATTTTTTCCCCAAATGCTGTTGATTCCATGCTGCTTGCCAAGTATTTACTAAATTATTAGTGGCGTATGTTTGTAATGTTGGCCTGACATTGTAGGGATAATTATTGTTATTGTTGTTATAAAAATAATTATAAGGATATTGAGCATATTGATCGATCACAAAAGGCCAAATGCGTATTTTCTTGTAATCCAACTGATTATATGAATGGGAATCGTAAGGATTACCATAAGCATACGGTGAATTAGTGGTATAAGTTTGTACATCCAAATCGGAGAAGGTAGGATTTAAATTCAATGCCTGTCTATAAGTATCATAATTATTATAATTGTAATTATTTGGATTGACTGGAGCGATTTGTGCTTGTAAAAGCTAAAAAATAAACAAAATATTAATAATATAAATTATAAATTTGTTTTTAATGTAAAACTTACCATTATCAAGGTTGTTATTATTAACAATATTAAATATGTAAACATGTTGTTTCGATATTATAATCCACAATAAACCTTTTAGTTGTAACTTCAATTCAATACTAATAAACATTTTCATTTACCATACATTTAAATATCAAATTATTTAGACATTTTTGTTATGTTAATGAAACCATTTTTTAGCATTGAACTTGAACCAAAGGGAGTCACCTCAATTTCACTAGACATCGATGTTTATCTCTAAAAAATATCTGAATCATTTGTCATCGTCACCATTTGCACCATTTAATTGGTGTTGTTTTGCTTTTGTTTAAAATAAAATGCTTAAATCACATTGTACATTATTTAGTTAATATTCGATAATGACTTTTTATTAAAATTAATTAGAACCATTTGACAATTTAATAAAATTGTAAACCCCTTTTTTGTTTGTGTTTAAATAGTTACACTGAGTATTTTGATATTATTTTAGCAAATTATCACCACTCATACATATATGATAGTGGATTGTAAATTATTGAAAATAAATACTTAATTAAGAATTTATCAGAGGCAAGATGTTTTAAAACAAATATTTTGTGACCTTTAGGCTAAATATATGGAATTTTTAACAGGTGCTTTAATGATCAACAGTGGTTGACAATACAATGGAAAACAAACTAAAAAGTATTTATTATTATGGTATTGACAAAACACAATAGTATAATTTCTAGAAAAACTTGTCAGTATTTTGTTTTCTATTACTGCTTCACAGCATCAATGCATTCAACCGATTAAAGACTGTATCGTATCCTTTGAAATATATATTTCGCCATTGTCTTATAACCGCATCTGTTAAAGCTTTATTTGTGGAATAATTTCACATAGGTTTTCTATGGAATTGAGATTTGGCGAGTGGCCAAACAACTTATAAACACGTACCTAATTGGATTTTAACCATTCTTAAATTATAATTATATTCTGAAAAGAGAACATTATTCCATTTCTGTCTCTTTGGCAAATTGTATACAAGCAGCACAGTTTTCCAGAAATAGGAGGTTTTTCTGAGGGGCGATTGCAAACAAGACCAGAATCATTTTCCTAGTGGCTAACAGTTCGAGAACTAATTTTGTAATTTTGGGAATTGCTTAAACTCTCTTGCTATTAAATTATCTAGTGTTGGATTAGTTTTGCGAGGTATTCCGCCCAAAAGTTGAGTTTTTCACGATATATTTTTATAATTTTTGAAAATACTGATCTATTAATAACAATTAATTGGAAATTCGTCACAACTTTACGAATCGATAGTTTTTCATTACATACATGTGTACCTTATTTATAGAAAACTCCCTAGAATTTATGTTTTATTATTTTATAAATTCAAAAGCAGAAAAAAATATCAACACTAACTAAAAATACTTTACTTTAAATTGTAGTTAAATATGCAAAAAATAATAATTAATAGGGGAAATAATCTAATGGGGAAATAAATATATTTATCACTAGATCGGATTTAATAATATTATTTATACAAACATTTAAATTTATTGCCACAAATACGCTCATTAAATATTAGTAGTACATATTTGTATATTTCTATTGCTGTTATTATACTATTAGATTAATTCATAATTGTTTAAATTAAACGTATTAAATAAATGAAATACATATAATTGAAGAGAATAAAATATGTTTTGTAATGGAAATTTTTATAATAAAATAGGGTATAATAATAATCATAAAATGTTGAGAATTAATACAACTTTTGTCATAAAGTAGAAAGGGGATTTTCCCACATTTATAAATAAAATTATGCGCCTTAAAGTAGGCAAGAGATACGGTTTTTTGGAGCATTTTGCTCTGCCAGTATGGCATCACCGTAAGCCGACGCGGCTGATATGAGCAAAACCATTTTTTTTATATTAAGTTTTTCGCTACGAAAAATGGGGGGTCTTCAACCAATCAGTCCCATAAGAAATACATTGTGTGTGTGTATTTACTGTGTTTGACGTGAGCCATGAGCCGGAGTATAAATTTAAACAATCTGGTAGCACTTTATAATCTCAAAGAAAATTTAACATTCTGCTTTGTCGAATGCAGGTGACAACCCGCATTTTTCAAGTCTCTAACGGAAAATTGAACTTTTGAGATATAATTTAACGAATTTTAATCCTTTTGCATCGCTACTTTACTGAGTCATTTTTCTCCACTGAAGACATAATTTGAGAGCTAAAACAGGGAAAGGGAAAACTCCTGAGGAATATGTCAGATAATGGGCGTCCTGGACCCCCTGGAGGGCAGCGGAAAGGTCGAGATAGGCTTCCACGTTCTGGGAACGATAGGAGCCGTAGTAATTCCAGTACGAATTCCAAAAGGAAGCGTGAAGACCTAAACACCCAACAAGTTGATGACTCTAACTTGAATATTTTGGCAGAATCGGCCATTGCCATGGCAAGAAAGATAAGTATTGATTATAAATATAATGATGAACATCGAGGTCCTTATATAGTATACGTAGATGCGGTGGAACCGACTGGATCCCGTAAACCCATAAACGCAATATCCCTAAACAGAACCTTAAGGAAATTAGAAGTTGAAGGCATAACAGAAGTTGCAAAGATTGGTTATGGCCGATGCAAGGTGACCTTCAGAAACCGAAATTTGGCAAACGACTTTGCTTATGATATGAGATTAAAAGAAAATGGCTACATGCCAAAAATTTTCGCACATTTTGTATCGAAGATTGGTTTAATCTTTGACATCCCAAATGATTTGTCTATGGAAGAATTTCAATCAGCAGTTATTTCACCAGTACCCATTTTGAAATGTATTCGAGTTGAGAGAAAGAGCCCGGATGACGGAGAAACAAAAATAGCTACTGGTAGAGTCAAAGTTATTTTTGACGGACTAGAAATTCCAAAAGAAATTTCCTATGAATTCACCAAGATAAAGGTAAAACATTACATTTCGTTCGCACAATGTTACCGTTGTTTCAGGTTTAATCATTTTGCTCAACATTGTCGGCAACAGACTGAGGTTTGCAGAATTTGTTTCAATAGACACGAGCAGACTGAGCCTTGTGGACAAATGATGTGTACTAACTGCAAGAATAATCATCATCCTACTTCGAAATCATGTCCCGCTAGAACTAAAGCATATGCTATTAAGAAAATCATGACGTTGGAAAATCTCTCCATTAGTGAAGCAAGAATAAAATATTCAGGTGTTTTTGGAAATCGCTTTGCCGCACTAGAAGGTGCTGAGGATAACTTCCCTCCTCTAACGACCATATCACATACAAAACTACGGGACAATAACAAAGAGGCTGCGAATGTTATACATAACGTAATGCCTTTTTCTAAAGTAGTTCGCAGAAATGTGAATCGTGAAAGAGAATCAGAAAAATCCAGACAAAACATGGAACAATGGCGACAACTGACAATAGATTCAAATTATATTAATAACGAACCTAATAGGAACCTTTTCAATCCACATAAAACATCCAATATTGAGAAGCTTTCTCGACAAATGAATCAAGGCAACAATACTCCAGTAAATACATCGCAATTAAGATCATCAAACGCCGAGAGAACATTAGCTGAAATAAATTTGAAAATAGACGGCTTTATGGCCGAGTGGGTAAATTATAACCTAACATTAGATCAAAAGGAATTTTTAAGAAGCCTTCAGAACCAAATCATTGATATTATAGGACCTAACGGCGATACGCCGTAGGCCTTCTTTTTTATTTTATTTCTGACAACAGATATTTATACAATGAAAATATTACAATATAATATACAAAGTTTAAGGAAACCTGGTAATAAGGAAACTTTGGAAATGGTTCTAGAAAATTATAATTTTACTTTCTGTATGTTATGTGAGACATGGTTAATGGATAACTCATCTACCAGTTTGGCAAACTATAATTTTGTTTGTAAGAATCGTGCTGATGGTTATGGAGGAGTAGGAATATATGTTAAAAGAAGCATCAGATTAAAAATTTTGGAATTTGTATCAAATATAGATGTAATTGGGATTTCAACACTTAACTTAAGGCAAAATATTAACTTAATATGTATTTATACACCGCCTAATATGGCAAGAAACACTTTTAAAACTGAACTCGACAAAATCTTTGTACAATTTAACAACACTACAACTTCTACATTTATATGCGGAGATTTCAATGCTAAATCAACAACATGGGGCTGTCAGATGACTGATACAAAAGGATTAATCTTGGAGAATATTACTGCTGATTATGGATTTTCATCTATTAATAACGGTCATTCAACATTTGTATGCAACGATTCTGAATCTGCTATTGACGTTTCTTTTGCCAAATGTATACCACCATCAACCTCTTGGTCAACTCTCGACATTAAAATATCTAACAGCAACCACAGCCCAATAGAAATTAGCTTGATGAATTCCTACCCAGAACCGTCCAAAAGATCTTACCTTGACAAGACAAATATGATTCGGGACATTAACTTGTTAGTTTTGGATGTGAACTTGAAGAGTATAAATGACTCGTTTACCTCTATAATGAGAAAAAATACGATCAAGATTCCAGATAATAATAAATTCGTAGCTAAGAGTTGGTGGTCGTCTGAATCTCTACGACTTTTTCGTGTAAGGAATGCCTTAAGGAAAAAGTATCGTAAGTATAAAACTAATGAGAATCTTAGGGCATTTGATATTGCTGAGGGAAACTTTAATAATCATATTCAGGAAAAGAAGAAGAAAAATTTCTCTCAAGTTATAGACGATTTGAGTAACCCTTCGTCTCTTAGGGAAATGTGGAATAAGATGAAAAATCTTAAAAAATATGGGTGTATCAAGAATGCTAATAACTCCTGGGATAATCAACAACAACAATATTATTTGCTACATATAACAGGAGGCAACACTACAACTACCACGGAGAGCTATTTTTCTCCAGCAACGACAATCATCCCTAATCTTGATTTTCAATATTTTAGAGATTTCTTAAACACTCGAAATTTTAATTCCGCACCAGGTATTGATGGCATTTCATACAAAATGGTTAATTCACTACGATTGGAAGAGCAAGAGAAATTATTCCAAACTCTTAGAAATATATGGATAAGCGGAACAATTCCTGATGTCTGGAGAAAGATTAGAATAATACCCATTCCAAAACGGAATTTAAATCAATCTGAAATTCGAAATTTTAGACCTATAAGCCTACTACCATGCTTCTATAAGATTATTGAAGGGATGATGAAGGTTGTTATTGATGATCACATATCTAGCAATTGCTTACTCCCTGATAGGTCGTATGCATTTAGAAGGAATCGTTCAACTGCGAATTGCATCAACGATGTCATAAATATAATATGTTTCTTACAATCGAAAGGCCGGTGTGTTATGGGAGCTTGTTTGGACTTGGAAAAAGCCTATGATACTACCAATGTGGAATTATTATGTTCTTTGTTGGAAAATATGAATTTTAATACACATATAATAAAATGGATATATTCCTATCTGGGCAACCGAAGTCTATTATTGGGAGATGGTCTTAGCCCAACTCTATTCAATTTATTTACTAAATCATTTCATCGAATTTCGGATGAATATTGTGAATTATTTCAATTTGCTGATGATTTCTTTTTGATAGTACATGCAGAAACGTTTGAACAAGCAAAAAATCTTCTCAAGCATAAGATATCAGAATTTACAAATATTTGCACAAACATTGAACAACGTATTAATCATAACAAGACTAATATTATGTGCTTCAATTCAAATGGAATTCGTCTTAATATCTCAGTTGATGACATAACTCTAAATGAGGTGATCGAGCTAAAATATTTGGGAAGAGTCATTTCTTCAAAAAATTCTATTAAACCTCACATTGATTACATTGTTTCAAAACATAACAAGACATGCACATTTTAAGTGGATGCAGATTTGGAATTCACCCAACAAGGGCTCTACAATTTTTCAAAGCTTATGGTCGGTCTAAACTTGAATATGCGGCATCTTCATTTGCTAATTTATCATCATATGCATCGAACAAGATTAGAACAACGATTAATTCGAATCTCAGAAGATGTCTTGGTTTAATTCGTTCAACACCAGTCCATTTAATATACCATCTAGCAGCAGAATTACCGCCTACATATAGAACACAACTTTCCGCTGCCAAGGAACTAGCTAAAGTATTTGCGTTTAACTTACCAGCAATTTCTTTATTTTCCAATGACAGTATTCCTAATTTTGATACTAGTTACACCACCATTTTTCGCATATATGGTCATATTTTTCGAAAGATTCACCCTTTTCAAAATATTCGATTGAATTCATCGAAATTATCCTTTTATGAAGAATTTTATCACAGTCAAGTTAAATCAACCTCAAACACGAAAATAATTTTTTCGGAAAAAATTAATAATCTCCATACGAGCAACTTTGAAGTTATTTTTACTGATGGTTCTGTGGGAGATTGCAACTCTGGAGCGGCATACATCCATATGGGTACTGGAAGAACAAATAGCTATTATACCGACTTCATAATTTCCTCAATGTCCGCTGAATTGTTAGCTATGGAGAAGGCAATTGAGTTCGCAATTGGAATTAACGCTTCGAAAATTGCCATACTATCAGATAGTAAAAGCGGAATTCTAGCATTAAAGAAAAATTATTCTGATAACTATTTCATCCATAATATTATACAACTAATAAACAATAGCAACATCGAGATGGCAGAATTTCATTATATACCTGGGCACTCTAATATTACTTATAATGAATTGGCTGATGAAGCAGCGAAAAGGGCACATGAATATGGCACACTCCTTGATGTTAAATTTCCATTAAAAGACGCAATAAAGATGATTGAAAGAGATCTTATATCTAAATGGAACAACGATTACAAAAACCGAATACTGGATAAAGGCAAAGACTTTGGTAGAATTTTCCCGCAAGTGTCTAAAAAGCCATGGTTCTCGAACAAGCAAATTGTTTTTAAACCTTTGGAGATCAAGCTAATCAATCGTTTACTAACTGGTCATTCTTTCTGTAGAAGCACATTAGCGAAGATGAAAGTTTTCCCAGATGACTTGTGTGAAGAATGCAACATCGCTGAAGACAATTCTCATATCATTTTCCACTGTACGAAATTCAACAATCAGCGAGTGAAATATCCAACGATTCTTAAATATGGCAACATTGTTGACTTTTTTATTGCTGAGAAACCATCTTCATATGCGGAATTAATTAATTTTATAAATGAAATCAAGATAAATATTTAATGAATATTTGACACTTTGATTAATCAAATAATTGGTGATGGCAGTTTGTCTTATGACAGCCAAATAATTTTCTAGTGCTGGTCACTAGAACCTCCATCTGTTTTTCGTGTTATCGAAATGAGATTGGAGTAATCGTAAACACAAAAAAAAAAAAGAAAATTTAAATCTGACATTTCTACACGTAAAACGTAAACAATAAACAATGTTCGGTTCGGTTATAAAAACAAATAAACAGTTACGTCTTTTTTTGTACAAAAGTGCATTTTTGTTTGTAATGATAATGGTGGAAGAAATTGATGATAATGGATTTTATCGCGAGGATTTTAGTGCCGAATCTGATTGGGAAATACAAAATGCCCAATTGTGTGAATTGTTTCAGAAATGGGAATTGGCCAACACTGACTAGGGACGCAATTTCCAGCAAAATGAATTGTATCAATGTAACTGGAGAATTGAAGAGGAACTGCAAGATGTTAAGGGTAATCAGTTAGTGGTGCCCTATTAACGGGCGGAGCTAAAATCTTCAGATAGAGTTAAAACAAAGGAATTGAACGGTTCGCCCATGCATGAAGATTTATTATCTTTGGCCAATAACTTTGGTCCTCCGGTCAGGGATGATAAGACAAAAATCTGCATTGGTTGGCCAGATTTTATGGCCTGAGACGTTTTGTGGTCTTAAATCCTCGCAGTGAACAAAATAATTTCATTACCAAGCGATCGGAATTTAGTTTTTACTTCAGTGCCCTTTCGGTACTGGGGGCCGAAGTTTGTGCGCCTGTACCCATGTTTGTGCATATCTATGCTCAGAAATGGAATTTCTTTTTGGGTCTAGGCATGACCTGTTATATGCGCACCAACTTTGATTTGGTGGCAATGGAGCAGCCTCCCCAATATTATTGCTATTTGTCGGGTTTACTGACCATGTTTAAAGAAAAGTTGCCCAGACATTGCAAACAACCGGCCTTGGTAGCTGTGCGCAATATTTATGCTTTGGATATGGTGAAAATACGTGTACCTATGTATGTACCATTTGGCATGACACCACCGGTGGATGAGGATAGTTCGGTTATAAGTTGGTTCTACTTTAAAGCTTTGCCTCATGACTATTTCCCTGTCACACACCAAAATATTTGCCATATTCACCTGGCCCGAATTGACTGATAATATGGTCATCGACTGTGCCATGCAGACACTATTAAGTTGTATATCGTTAGCTAAACGAAAGGACGTAATTACAAGTGTGTTTATTTGATAAATGCAAAACGATGTAATTACATTTTTTTTTTTTTTTTAAATATAAAGAAATGGTTTTCTCTGAAAAATGTTTGAAGAATTGTTTGGACGATCTTATCAATTCATGTTTTTTTGATGTTGGTTAAAAGACTATCATGTCCATATCAAGAAAAGTTGCACAAAGGTATAGAAAAAAAGGGAAATAAATCTGTAACCTATAAATGGTTAGTCCGGTTTGAAAGTTATATTACATACACAAAGGGATCTCATGGGCATACCGCGGGCGCAGCCAGGGGTACCCGAAGTAGGACATCTCGGGTATGTTAAATTTTTACAACGATTCTATTTCTTCGTTTTTGTTGCGAGTTCAAAAGAATTACATTTATAAAATATAGCTTAGTTATAGCTTAGGAGGTATTCGCATTTGAAAGTTAAATTTTCAGCATTTTTACCAACCCTATTTCCTTTATAGGCCTACCAATAAAGTGTGTATCAAATAAAAAAAGAATTGGTTAAAAATAATTATTGAATCTAAAGTTATATGCATTTGTATTTAAAAAAATTAAAAAGGTTGTTTTTCGATAGTTTTATGGGAAAAAGTACTTTTTTTCTTTTTAGTTATCTAAAAAGATTTATAAGGAATTTATACTTTTTGTAAAGCTAACTTTACACTAAATATTTTATATGAAAAAAAATTTTATATTTTGACCAGGGGACAAATTTAGGTAAAAAATTCTCAAATCGAATAGTAGATATCAATATGTAGTAACCCATTTTAGATGGCCCAATATCTTCTTAAATATTTTGTAAAGGGCTCCGATAACCCCGCTCCTGGTATGGATATTATAGCCAAAAAACTAAAAAATCGCATTTTTGTGATTTTTCAAAACTTTGTAGGTAATTGCTGGATTTTAGATAGCAAAGATTTAAATTGTGTTTTTGAATTTGCATTTTCAATAGAAAAATCTAATAACTGTAAAATTTCATTAAAAAATATTCATAAATAAAAATTTAATTTTAAAAATTTGTATCTTCTCAAAAACTCAACAAAAAGCATATTTTGTCATATTTTTTAAAAAAGTTTTCCATGAATTTTTTAATTCTCAAAAATTATAAACATTTTTGAAAAATAGACGAAATCCCCTATCCATTGATATATAACATGTCTAATTTATGTGTTTTACGTGGCAAATTAGTTAGGGAAAACTTAACATCTAGCAGAGAATTTACCTAATTTTTTTTTTTTTTTTTGTTTTAAAAATAAATTTGTCGATATGTGTAAAGTGAAATTAGAAAAAACTTCGATAAAAATGTTTATAGTTTTCATTTTACAAAGTTTTTTGCTTCTCCTATAAAGTTATATTTTTGTTACTTACGTCTTTTTGCATTTTAGCTAACAATGCCACTTCGTATTTGTCATCGTGCATTAAACATTTCCACAATTTAATAACGGCTAAAAATGTACTTGAATCATATGTGGGTCGCAACTTTACGGGCACCCTATCACCTTCAGACGTGGCAAATCCTTTGGAGCAATTGACCAAACCACATTTAGGCAAATTTCAGACATATCGCCAAATGAAACGCAGCAATGAGAGTGGCCAGCAGTCCTATGCATGAGCACGAGCTTAATAAAATGTTGTATTATTTGTTTCCTGACTTACATCCTGAAGTGGCCTACGAAACAAGTTATTGGTTGAAGGTATTTAAATTTGTTTATGTTGAGTAGATTTTGCTAATGATGATCGCATTAAATCAGCGGTAGCTGATTCATTGGTTCACCGTTTAAGGTGCTTACTGCCCACTTGTAATGCTCATTTTGGCGACAAAAGCGGCCTGGCTCAATTGTGGGCCACCTTTTCGTTTGCTTTGGGATTGTTACATTACTATACCGGGGCACAGTGGTTTAGAAACGTTTTTTTTTTTTTGGAAATAATTCGGTATCCCGGGAACTATTGGAGATACTGTTACGAAATTTCACATGGTTGAAGCTGTGTTTTTGAGTTCATTAGCACTTATTCAGCTTCCTAGCGCTAATGCGGTTCAGTGTGTGGTCCCTCAAAGTTGGTCTCCTCGGGTCTCAACATTTTTAAAAATCGCCAAAAATCTATTTATGATCCAAATGAGCTGAAATTTAAAATATAAATAGTCCTTAAGACGATCTACAAAAAATACACATACATATGTAGGTTATCTCTATTAGTTGAAGAGATATTTAGGTTATTGATTTATTTTTTTTTAATTTTGCTCGATCTTTTTATGGGATTGTCGAAATTTATTTTTAAAATATCGGCTGTATTGGTGACAAAATTCTAAATAAAATAGAAATAAGTTGCTAAGTTACATGTATCCAAAGTTGGAACATGTAAAAATTGCCGTACTTTTTACGTTTTTTCCCAAAAAAGGCCCTATATTTTTTCTTTTGTAGAAAAAATTTTTCTTCGTGACTCTACACAAGTTTTATATGATCCAGGAAGAGAACTTAATGCTAAAGCGTGTAAAGTAAAATATGGCTCATCCAAATATGGCCAATTTTAACAAATAATTTTACGTTTAAGTAAAAAATTCTAAAAAGGCAAAGCACCGATCTAAGATAATGTTCCATATTTGTATAACCCTATATGTTACTTAAAGACTTACAAAGTTTTTTCACGGTAAATAACATCACAGTGGGCACTTTTCTAAAAAACTCAGTTTTTGGAACAAATTTTTCCCGGTTTAGGAATTTCGATATTTTAAAATAAAAAATGTCAGAAACTATAATACCGTTGATTTAAGTGCATTTTAATATACAAGGTGGCGCAAAAGTAATCCTCCTATCAGAAAATTCTATAAATTTTGATTGGCCCCTAATGTCAGTTCTGTTTTGACATTTGTGTAGTTAACACATGCGAAATACACGTTAATAAACAATGTTTACGCTACACTGCTCCAGAACGCGAAATATTGCTGACTATTTATTTGACCAATAATCGGCAAAATTTATAGCATTTTCTGATAGGATGATTACTTTTGCGCCACCTTGTATATTAGTTCCAAATTTTGTAATGTTATCTTTAACCGTTAAAATTTTACATTAATTCAAATTTCAAATTTTTCAAATCGATGGAATAAATTTTTCATATGAAGAATCTCAAAAATCTAAAATCCTTATTAACTTTGTAAATAAGCGTTTAATCAAGAAAAGGAACGATCATTCATATTTCTGACCCAAAATCGATGTTTCATATGTAAAACTTTAAAAATATAATACCCTTAATAACTTTGTAAATATGCGTTTAATCGAGAAAAGGAGGTGGATCTGTGATCACTCATATTTCTGACTAAAAATCGATGTTTCATATGTAAAAAAAATATAATCCTTAATAACTTTGTAAATAAGCGTTTAATCGGGAAAAAGAGATCGATCTGTGATCACTAATATTTCTGACTCAAAAATGTAAATTCCTTAATAACTTTGTAAAAAAGCTTTTAATCGGGGAAAAAATCATTCCATGATGGGAAAAATGACAAACAATGCATTCTGAAGCCAGTTTTTGGAGATATACCACCCACATTCAGTTTTGTGGCACTTTAAGAAGAAAGGTGTGGATATTGTAACGACTCAAATGAAGAAGGCATCAGAATGCTTATTGAGAAAATTAAATATGTGGATCCGGAGACAAACAGGAAATGGTGTAGAAAAAAAAACAATATATTTAGATCCTCATACGAGAGAAAACTTCGGAAAGTGAAAAAAAGGTTTGAGGTAGGTTTGGCTTATAAAATCAAAATTTTGGTACTTTGACCAATTATAGTTCTTGGACGACAACATCATTGGAATAACGTCCATAGATAACGATGTAGTAAGTGGAAACTTGTGCGTAAACGTTGTAATAATATCACATTTGTACCTTACTACACACTATTGTCTTCGTTTTATTCCAGACAATATAACAGTGTTAGAGGCCACTGTTGCAGGAAAAAAACTGAGGCAACCTCTCAGCAACAAGAAGATGATTTAATGGTGGTATCTAAAATTCGAAAAAATTTCCTTCTTTGGGGAGCACAGAAAACATATTAAGATGTTGCAATTTGATGCAGCCAAGGTTCGTAAATGCAGAAAATTGTTACATCACTGATGCAATGAAATGCAAACTTTTGCAACAGTAAAATAAATAATGCGGTGGTTTTATAAATTTGCGGCATCACTGCCAGCAATATGCATTATAAAACGTTTGACGTAAAGAAATGATGGCAAATGTACTTTAGTTATGCTGCAGTGATGCAATGCTACTGCACTTACGAACGCACCCAAAGTTTTCGTTGGTGCCACATTAATTCTTTTTCTTCATATAAAGGTACCACTTTGATGTCATTGATGCAAACATATGTTATAACTAGGGTTTTTATCCCTGGAATTCTCATGATAAATTTCCTGGAACTTTGCCAATTTTTCATTACCCGATTCCAGGGATTTTTTGTTGTGAATTCCGAGAGTATAGAACTGACGAAAAGTTGGAATCCAAATTTTTTCACCAAAAAATCAAAAACAGACATAATTAAATTTTAACAGTAAAACTATTGGAAAAAATAATCCAGGATGCTTATTTTGTAACTCGTTTCGAAAAGAACATCATTCGAATTTGTATGTTTAATGCATTTTGTTTCAAAAATGTTTTTATTACAATCGAAGTACACAATAACCCTCCGCACTCGGGGACATCTAAATTTCGATTATACTAACAAAAAACATTTCCTTTAGATACCACATGTATATATTTAACACTATTAAGAAACTTTATTCATGTTTCGATAACAAAAAAGTAAAAATCTGCCTATAAATGGCATTATAAGAGACATTTTAATATATTACACGAGAATGTGGAAAATTGGGTGTGATTTGGAGAAATTGTATAATGAAAATTTAAAATCATCTTGATTTTGTGAATAAACACCATCTTCGATTTTTCCGTCATTATATTTTTATAAAGTTGTTTGAATGGGATGCGAATGATAAAATACCTATATGGAAAATTCCAGACACATATATAATGTACGTGTCTATGGGCTACATACATTTTTATATTTTGTAAATAATATGACATTAAATGAAGACGTAATGTAGATGTACGTATGAAAAATTTACCGATTCCCGGGAATCAAAAAAGGTCGGCAAATTAAAAACCCTAACTGTTACATTTATCTCACACCCTTTGGCTTTTGGCCAATTTTTTATTTATGTATACCTACGTATACATTGTATAAATACAAACAAATTCATTGATATATATTTTAGCGTAATTCGGTTTTGCCAAAAAATAAAATCAATAAAATTTAAATTTTGTATGAGATTACTATGTTGTCTTTGGCAGAAAAAATCACATAAAGTGATATAACGGAGAGTTAAATTGGAGCTTGACCCATTACAGGATAAAAAAATAACTGTTTTTGATGAAATCTATTTTTTTTTTACATTACAACTTAAAATTCCAGTTCCTTCCCATTAAGGAAAAACACAAATTTGTTGTTCAACTCACTTTTCTTTGAACTTAAAGAAACTGACAGAAACTGTTTCCTTGTTAGGAATTTTTGTTGCAGTAGATAAATAAATAGGTACTTATATTCCCCCTGTTCATAATCAATTTATTAAATTATAAAACAAAATTTCCATACAAAATTTGTTTTATAAACCTTTGACAAATTTATTATGAATAAGTCCCTTTTCACTAATTTTACAGGAGACACAAACTACATTGTAAAATCTATGGTTTTTAATATTTTTTTAATTTACATACTACATACATATTATTAACAATACCTACAATGGAAGCTTTGCCAAATTTTGTAATGTATATTTGGAAAATATTAGAAATTTGTCACATTTTAGCTGTTTAGAAATGGCCACATTCTAATATATAAGATTCAGTAAAGCAAAATATATTACACCATTTGCATTTAATTTAAAAATGTTATTTGTTTCTCCTGTAAAATATTCCAAAGCTTACATATATTCGGTAATCGATAATCATGGATTGTTAAAAATTATATAAGTCTTGATTTTATTTAATACATAAAATGCTTACCTAGATAATAGCTTCGTCTGTCACTCATTGTTCTAATAAGAAATTATGATTATTATAGATTGTGAATACCTCTACTACATTTCCTTCAGCCTATTGAATTTGGATCCGTTGTTTATAAACAAAAGCATTAATTTAGTATAGGAAAATACAAACATTTGTTTATACAAATTTGGGTTCATAGGTGTTATAACTTTACACTAACAAAATTCTTAACCTCCTTATTCTGCAAATCACTTCAATTAATTGTGAGAAATTATTCATAGTCTAAAATTTACTTTTTTTCTGTATAGATAAAGAAAAGAAATTTAAATATTTTAAAAATGTGAACTGATTGACAAAATAAATGAGTGGGTGAATAATATGTATATTACAAAGTAAATTATTGTTTAATTTTATCTGGGCGTCATCATCTATTATCCCATTATTACATTAGTACAAAAAAACACTAACAACAACAATAATGTATTTGATAACATTGTCATGTTTTTTTAACCAAAAGTATTAAGCAACCACTATTAATTATCACAAATTTTGTACCATAATATATTATTGCACAACACTTCTCAGACACCCCCCATGTAAGATTAAAAATTAGTCGATGATTCTGTATATTTGCCTATATATACATACGTAACAAATAATGACTTCTTGACTTCATAACCTCTTTACAATATGATTATTATTACTATTATCACTCAATGTTTGTAGATCAGGCAATGTATAATAAAATTGTTTTCAAAATCCACAATTTTAACTGTAATTTACTCAAAAAAGTTTGCAAAACTATTTACTTTTTGAAAAATATAGGGAAAATATTTTTTTCCATCATATGATTTGTTGGAAATTATTATACACAAGACATCATTAACAACAACAATGCATGTAGAAAAAACAGCTCACTACCTCTCCCTCTTATTAACACAAATAACACAGTTTCACTTCTGCGCCTCATTCTCTACCTATCTCTTTCACATTTTGCCGACATGAAAAATACAATTTGCCTGTTATGCAACACCACCACAAAATCTCACATGTAACCAAACTTTCCTTTGCCGGAAACTTATTATTATTGAAATGAAAAACAGCCTTTATGTAACTTTTTTTTAAGGATTTTTTCTTTATTTTTATTCACTTTTAGTTTGAATATTTTTATTTTATATAACTTTTTTCACTTATGAAATCTCGTTTGAAACGAACATTTACAAATACAAATAATTAAATGACGCGACTTTCACACAATGTGAGTCCGTGCATTGATAGCTATTAGTTTTTTGGAAAAAACACATTCTTATAATAGAATTTTTAAATAGATGTCGGTTGTTCTTATAGTTTTATATAGGGGATGTTATAGTGGATGCAACGTCTGGTGTTTAGGCAGCTTCCTTAGCGAGACGTTCGGCCTTTTCGACGACTTCTTCGATGGGACCAACCATGTAGAAAGCGACTTCTGGAAGGTGATCGTAATCACCACCCAAGATCTTGGTGAAGCCCTTGATGGTTTCTTCGAGAGGGACCAATTTGCCGGCATGACCAGTGAAGACCTCGGCGACTTGGAAAGGTTGGGACAAGAAACGTTGGATCTTACGGGCACGAGCGACGGTCAATTTGTCTTCTTCAGACAATTCATCCATACCCAAGATAGCAATGATATCCTGGAGGGACTTGTAATCTTGCAAGATCTTTTGGACGCCACGGGCAATGTTGTAATGCTCTTGACCGATGATGTTGGGGTCCATGATACGAGAGGTGGAATCGAGGGGATCGACAGCGGGGTAGATACCCAATTCAGCGATGGCACGGGACAATACAGTGGTAGCGTCCAAATGAGCGAATGTTGTGGCTGGGGCAGGATCTGTCAAATCGTCAGCAGGTACATAGATAGCCTGGACAGAGGTGATGGAGCCCTTCTTGGTGGTGGTGATACGTTCCTGCATAGAACCCATGTCAGTGGCCAAAGTGGGTTGGTAACCTACAGCGGAGGGGATACGACCCAACAAGGCAGATACTTCAGAACCGGCCTGAGTGAAACGGAAAATGTTGTCAATGAAAAGCAATACATCTTGACCTTCTTGATCACGGAAGTATTCAGCAACGGTCAAACCAGTCAAAGCGACACGAGCACGGGCGCCTGGGGGTTCGTTCATTTGACCGTATACAAGAGCTACCTTGGAGCTCTTATCCTTGAGGGAAATGACACCGGACTCAATCATTTCATTGTACAAATCGTTACCTTCACGGGTACGTTCACCGACACCAGCGAATACGGAGTAACCACCATGGGCCTTAGCGACGTTGTTGATAAGTTCCATAATCAATACGGTTTTGCCGACACCAGCACCACCGAAGAGACCGATCTTACCACCCTTGGCGTAGGGAGCAAGCAAATCGACGACCTTAATGCCGGTAACCAAGATTTCTTGTTCGACGCTCATGTCCACGAATTCGGGGGCTTCAGCGTGAATGGGGGCTCTCTTATCGGTGCCAATGGGACCACGTTCATCGATGGGTTCGCCAATGACGTTCATGATACGTCCCAAAGTTTCGGCACCAACGGGAATACGGATTGGGAAGCCGGTGTCCAAGACTTTGTGGCCACGAACCAAACCCTCAGTACCGTCCATAGCAATGGTACGTACGGTATTTTCTCCCAAATGCTGGGCGACTTCCAACACCAAACGAGGTGAGCGTTGGTCGACTTCCAAGGCGTTCAAAATTGGGGGTAATTCATCCTCGAACTGGACATCGACGACGGCACCAATAACGGCCACAATTTTGCCATGTGCAACGCCAGCAGCCTTAGCGGCAGCCTTGGCATACTCACGTTGAGATTGGGCAAGTAGTGATATAACTTTCTTGTCCGACCTATTAAGGGCCGAGCGTACAGAGTTGAACATTTTTAATGGATTTTTTTTGTATATGCCCGTAAAAAAAGTAAATTAGTTGAACGCGCTCCTAAAAGGAATTAAAAATATTCAGTTTTTATAGGTTTTTCTTAATTTTTTCCTAGAAAATTTTAATGAAGAAAATTTTTTCACACACTTCTTATGCACTCACCGATTACGAAACAGCTAATTTTTTGCAGGCAATGTGGCCGTCTTCGTTTTCAATGTACAGGGCAGTGTTACCGAATGTAGAATTCACCTTCGTTCTTATTTTACCGTTTTCTGATGTTCGAAAAATTTCCCTTTATTCACAATGGCCTGACATTTCGAAAAAGATGCCAGACTCTTGAAAAACTAAACAGGGTTGTATTTTAAAACTGCAGACATAAATCAGGTTATGTTTATTAAAGTGATAATTTCTTTGTAATTGTTTATGTAATTAAGAAACAAATAATTTTGCAGCATATTATTAATTAAATTTGAAATGCAAACTAAAGACAACTATATTCCTGATTTTAGCTTGAATAATTCTTTAAAATGTATGATTGATTAGGCCTCATATATATGTGTAATTTATCATTACATATAAAAACAGCTGAACTTATTATTGTTATTATTAGTGGCAGATTTATATCCAAATGCATGTTTATTCCCGAACATCCAAATACCATGTAAACCAATTATATGTCCGAATCAAACATTTTGCTGTAAAATATATTTCGACATATTCTACTTCAAAATGGATATTTATGTTATCCAAATTTGTAATAGAAGTATTTTTTGTTGTTTATGGAAAATGTATTGAATATGTATATAGAAAACTTTTGCTTATTTTTTTAAAGCACTGAAAACAAATACAAAACCATATGTAAACTACAACTTTTAAATTTATTTTGTTTAAAATATATATTGATATACATTTTTTGATAATTTAATGAAATGGAAATACATATATCAGAAACATAAATCTAGCTAACATAATTAATGTTTTTTATATGTCTTGTCATTTATGAAATCAATCTGGCAGCATAACTGCCATTTGCCTCAATTCACAATTGAATCGTCGAAAATGTCTTCCCCTAAAATATCCCACTATATTAAGAGTTGCATTGAACAAAATCAAACAAATTTCAGTGATGAAATCAAAAGTTAGTATTTTTAGTACTTTTTCATTTGCATATCTGAACAGCTCACATAAGCAAAACTATTTTTTTATATTGTTTTTTTTTAATGAGAAATGTGGGGTCTTCAAACCAATCATTACCTTAAGAAATACAAGGCGTTTGTGTGTAAAGTGTTTGACGTGAGTCAGAAAAGTGTTTCTGGTACTACTTTTTACAATCGTGTAGCTTGGAACTTGTATAAATACAAACCTAAATTTAAAAAATCAATCGAAAAGATAAACGAAATATGGATTCGGAAGACAATTTTAACAAAATCACTGCTAGTATTGATGAAAAATATGAAAAAGTTGTACATGAAGTGTGCCATGTGCCGCGTGTAATGAATTTGAATGATTTTTACAGGGTTTTTGAATTGGAGGAAAAGGCAATCAATGAAAAATATGATAATGTACCGAGAGTAGCGCCTACCATCGACCTATTTGCAGAAGTATTTAAAAAGTTCGATGAGTATCCAGCCAATTTGCAAAAACTGAAGAAAGCCCCACCACCCATGCGTGAACGTTTAAATTCTACCATATCAAAGTCTTCACCTACTCTAAACGATTCAACCAGTTCCACTACCAGTAACAATAACAAAGAAAATTCTCTGAGCTTGATAAATTTAAACAAGATCGATGATGTGCCCACAGCCTCCGAAACTCTAAGTAGTTTTGTTAAATTTCAAAAACAACTAAAACTATTGAATGCCGAAATAATGCAACAGGATGTGGACAAGGAATATTCTAACAAATTAAAGCAACTAAATATGTTTGCCCAACAGCTGGAAAAATTACTGCCTACGGAAAAAGTTGGGAAGTCGGCTCTGACAACGGAAGAGGAGGATATTTTAGAAGATTTGGTCAATAGAATGGATGATCTCAATTTCATACGAGGCCACCAAGATGTTTTTCGACAACAAAATGGTTTAGTCAACAATATTGCACCCAAGTTAGAGAATTTAGTTGATATTTTATCTTATTGTTTATTAGCTGTTAATTCTTTCAATATAAATTAATTTATTTACTACATATTAAAATGGTGTTACTACATATCGATGGCTTAATATAGAAAGGTCGTATCTCAAATTTTAGTTACTTTACAGGAGAAGCAAAAAACTGAATAAAATCTGAAAGTGGAAAATAAACAACTAAAAATTTGTAATATATCGAAATATACTTTTAAAAAAGTTGTTTTAATATAAACCAAAAAAATATGCATTCAACATTAAACGAGTTAGCGCTTTTTCCTTCAAACTATTGTTGAAATGAGTTAGGGTTTTCTTTAATTATGTAAATCTGTTATTCGTCAACATAGGAAACTGAATTTTTTAGGAGAGGTGTATTTGAGTTTTGTCTACCAGAATATGTGAAAAAACCCGATTTTGAAAAAAACGAGATACGATTTTTCTATATTAAGTCATCGATATTGAAATGGTGTTTTATTAAAAACAATCATCCTCTACATCGCCATCATCATCGCTATTGATCTCAAGTTCTTGACGTTCCAAGACCACACGCATTTGTTGTATGGTATCCCATATGGCCAACAGTTTTCTTACATTACAACCCAAAAATTCTGCTCTTTGCCCGGCCCCCTCTAAATACTCTTCAAAATTACGATTTTCGGTACACAGGTCACAGCCACTTAGCAAACTCATAAATTTATCCACAATCCTGGTTAAGGCATTCACAGTTTCTTTATTGTATGTATAGGGCGTTGAATTATTGCCGTTGGACGTTGGTTTGAGACTTCTAGATGCTTCAATTTGTAGCAAAACATTATTAGACTTATCCAACACATCGGTAATGGCTGCAGTCTGCGTTTTTATAGAAGAGCGTGTGGTTTCTGAAAACGAAAAATAACATAAGTTATATACAATGTTTAGTTTATTGCAATTAATATCCTACTTAGCTCATTTAACATTTTACTAATTAAACATTTATCAGAAGACATGATTTTCGTTTTTTTCTGAGTTAATTTTGTTTTTCAGGCGGTTCTTATTTGAATTAATCTAAACAAAGTAATATTACCAGATGGTTACAATTTCCGATTTGAGGTTACCATATACTATTAATTACACATTTTAAGATTTATTGAGACTTCAGATATTCAGTTTTTATATGTTTTTTTTTTTTTAAAGCTATTTATAAAATACTTATAAATCATCGAAACAGCTTGAATTTTAATAATTTCTGAATGTTTGATTGCTCTGTTTTAGTTTAGCAGTTATATTAATTTAAAGACAATATATATAATAGTAAATTACTCATATATTTAGCAAATGATCTGATCATTATGGGTATCATTGAATGGTGCTACAAAATACCTCTTATATGATATATAGTATGGTACTGTTTATTAACATTGTGAATCAAAAATTCCCTTTTGAATTTATATGACAGTACTTCAGAAAATTTTGATATACAGAAAAAGAGATTTTAGCGAAGCCGGTGTTTGATACACCCCTTCAGCATTGAAGAAAATGTTAATATTAACAGAAAAAATTACTAAAATATAAACTGTTACTGGGATCTTAAATTTTCCTATATTACATATAATATTATTGTAATTTTTATTGTTGTCATTCTCCTAGAATAACAGTGTGATCTTTTAATTTCAAAAACGAAGAATCTGGCAATTTAAACAAAAAAGTGCTACCAAGTTTGTAGGAGACAAAGCGTCATTTTATTGATGACGTCATATAAATAATCTTACAACAACAAGCCGGCCAGTTTTTTATTTTTGTTTTTTATTTAGTTCAGAATTAAAAAAAAAAAATATTTTACATATATTTTGTTTATTTTTAGCTTATTGTGAGCAAAGCATTAACGCATAACATAATTTATTTTAAGGCAATTTAGAGAAAAGTGAATTTTATTTTGTTTTTATCAAAAACGTGGCGCATTTTTAATTAAACTAGTTTTCTTATTGTAAAAACAAAATTATAACGCCGTGTTCTTATTATTTCGTAGTGTTGTAAAAATAAATTAACCAATTAATAATAAGCCATATATATAATCGGTAAATTTTCTATGAAAAAAAAGTTGAAAAGATGAATTTATTATTGGTATTTCTGCTGCTATTTGCTGTACGTTTGGCTTCAGTGTTTGTGGTGAAAACGTTTTATGTGCCCGACGAATACTGGCAAAGTTTAGAAGTGGCCCATAAATTAACCTTTGGGTAGTTTAATAACCTTTAAAATTATTACAATACGGAAAGCATTCTTATTCTGTTATTTTGAATTTCTAGTTATGGTTACTTAACATGGGAATGGGTCCATGGCATACGCAGTTATGTGTATCCTCTTATTATAGCTGGTGTCTATAAACTGTTGGAAATATTCAGTTTGGATTCAGCCCAATTGTTGGTCTTGTTACCACGAATTTTACAAGCCACCTTATCTGCTTACTCAGATTATCGCTTCTTTGTGTGGTCCGGTAAAAAGAAATGGGCACTTTTCTTAATAATAGGAGCCTGGTTTTGGTTCTATACCGGTTCGCGCACTTTGTCCAACTCTTTGGAGACATCATTAACAACAATTGCCCTAAGTTATTTTCCATGGTATGGTGAAGGTGTTGGATATTTATGGCCCGTCGCATTATGTTGTTTCTTAAGACCAACAGCCGCCTTAATATGGTTACCATTAGTTGTTTACCATTTGCGTAAATCGAAATTTTCGTGGCCTGAATTAATTTTCAAACGTTTTTTAATAATCGGGTAAGTAATTTATTTATCTAGTTACCACAACATATATTTTTAATATGTAATTATTATTTTTAAGTCTAATTGTTGCTGCTTTTTGTATTGGAATTGATTCGTGGATGCATGGACAACTTTTGATAACACCTTACGAATTTTTGAAATACAACATTTTCCATAATATCGGCAGTTTCTATGGTTCCCATCCTTGGTAAGTTCAGTTTTAAATGTAATTGTTTTAAAAATATGAATATATTTTTTGGAACTCATTAAGGGAGAGTTTTTGATTTTAATAAAATTATGTTGAATCTATCTCTGATCTAGTTTTTGACTTGAAAAATACATAGTTAAAAATTTAATATATAAATAATACTGTTATATATAAGATTTTCTATAAAAATACTGTTATACACAAGATCTTTTTTTTACTGTTATGCACGAGATTTTCTATAGAAAATACAGTTATTCACAAGATTTTCTTTAGAAAATACTGTTAGACAAAATTTATTATTCCAGCCCAGAGTAACTTCGAAATACAATCGAAGAACTAATAAAATTATTATTAAATTAAAAAATGGTTCTCCTTCAACTAGAAACACGCAGATAATTTGTCCCATTAGACACTTGAACTGCTTTCAGAAATCGTTTCAAATTCGTTTATCTAAAATTTGGAATGCCTTACCGAGAGAATTGAGAAAATTTTCTTATACACTTCCTCAATTTAAATCAAAATTATTAGAACTTACAGAATCGCATGTATATCATAACGCGTAACATATTTATGAAGATTATTTAAAATTATACTTTGAACTGTTAATCAATGAAAAACAATATGAATCTTATCCAGCATTCATTGCTTGTTTTTCCTCTTACTGTTTATTGATCTCAAAAATTTAATGATTATTTATTTTGTACTTTATTTACTATGTACAGTACTTTAAATTTACATATATATAAATTTTTATTATTTGTATGCTATATGTAAGTGAAGAATTAATAATTATTAAACCCCTAAAAATTTACAGGTACTGGTATTTTACTGTTGGTTTACCCACTGTTTTGGGTATCAATTTTCTGCCATTCATTTTCGGAATCATGGAGACTGTACGACATAGTGAGGTATATCCAGTACGCAAGTATTTACTCATAACGATTTTGCTGTCACTTTGTGCATTGAGTGCAATTGAACATAAAGAATTTAGGTTTGTAAGTGTTTTACTGCCGTTATGTTTGTATATCACAGCTGATACCTTGACAAGATGGAGTTACAAAGCTTCAAGGTGTGTACATATTACAATTTTAAAAACGATTGAATGTTTATAATATACATTAAAATTTCTGTTCAGGATTTCACTATGGTTTATAGCTGGCGTAATTTTATTTGGTAATGCCTTGCCGGCTTGGTATTTAAGCACAGTCCACCAGAAAGGTCCATTGGAGGTAATGGATAAACTTCAAGACATAGCCAAGGAATATCGTGATGAACAAAAGCATCCGGCTAGTATAATATTTTTAATGCCTTGCCATTCTACCCCCTATTATAGGTATGTAATTATTAATTATAACTTTCTTCAAATATTCAAAGTAATTAATTTGTT
The DNA here is from genome assembly GCA_942486065.2 of Calliphora vomitoria. Taxonomy (NCBI): domain Eukaryota; kingdom Metazoa; phylum Arthropoda; class Insecta; order Diptera; family Calliphoridae; genus Calliphora; species Calliphora vomitoria. The sequence continues at coordinate 29,758,871 of OW818031.2, read as the reverse complement.
CTTTAAAGTCATATTCATCAAAATGTAACAATGCGCTTCCTTACATGTGAGCCTAATCTGAAACAACAAAACAATTACAAGGACGAGGCCGATCAATTCTATGATTCTCCCGTCCACTGGTTGCGTTCGCACATCCCTTCATATCCACGCACAGCGAAGCCCTCGCATGTAGTGTTATATGAACCATTAGCTCAAAAAATCAATGAATTTCTTGTGGACTATAAACTGTTGCATAGGATAGCAAACGCGGAGGTAAACAATAACGTTGATCCCCAATTAATCCTTAATGAATGGTCCACCCTCATTAAGGAGAAACAGTTAAATGTTGACTCTCTTTTACAGCATGTCCAATCAAGAACTGGTAAAAATATTCTAGTCTATCAACGTTTACGTAGCGGAGAAGAAAACACATTTAATCGTGATGAATTTCAAAATTTAGATGAAAAACTCAATCTACCAAAATTAGCTGAATCGACTGAAGACTTCCTTTATGGCCAAGATGAATTTACCACCGAAACCAATATTTTCAATTAGATTTAGGTCCCCTCTAAATACCTCAACTATGCTTTGTTTCAAACATCAGAAGGCTCATTATCCACCTGGTACAAACAAATCAAAATAATTATATATTAATTTGTGTAGGCTATTATTTTTATAGTTTACTGTTAATTTTAAATGTGTGCGTTTAAATTTTGTGTTAATTTATTTTTAAAGTTAAACTTTTCTTTAAAAATCGTGTGTTTTAACGTTCAATACTCTTAAATTTGTAAAAAAATCTACAAAAGAACCAAGTGCAAACATAATTTATTAAATTAAAAAAAAATGTTCAATTTTAGAATAAAAATTAAATAAGTTTGTAAAAATTGTTCCATTGAATTTTATTTAAAATTAGCTGATCCCTTCACCATGACTGGTATGGTTTGTCATGCCGACTCCATAAAGATTATATGTTCTAGATCGTTATAGTTATCGGAGTCGATATAGCTAGCCATCATCTATCTGTTGAAATAAACTTCGAAGAACTTACAAACATGATTGCTATGAGATATAAGCAAAACAAAAAAAAAAACACGAATACCCCGATTTTTTTTGTCTATATCTCGATTGCTGGTATGATTTGCGTGTATATAAAATATATTTCTGCTGAAATTTAATTGGATACTAACATATTTCAGAGATTTATGCACATTAATGAAATTTTCGAGAATGGTGCTTATATGGGAGCTATGGAACATTGTGGACCGATCGGTACTAAATTTGGTAGTACGAGTTCAGCTTATATAAAACTGAATTTGGTTTGGATATGTATATAATTAAGTCATTTATGAGAGCATAACTATTTTCAGATAGGCAGTTGTATGAGGCTAGGAGAAATAATGGACCGATATAAATATAAAGTTTGTGGCAAATTTTGTCGAATTATGTTTAAAATTGCGACCTGTAGTTTGATTACAACGTTTACATGGCACCATTGAACAAGTCAATCGTTTAACTGGAGAGATTAGAAAATCTTTTGAATTAAAGAAATATTGTTCTGCCGTCTTTTTAGATGTTGCCCAAGCTTTTGACAAGGTATGGCATAAAGGTCTAGTACATAAAATCAAATGTTTACTACCACTATGTACTCATAAATTGCTGGAGTCTTATCTATCGAATAGACTTTTCAGAGTTAAGTTCAATGATTATGTGACGAGAGAATACAAGATTAGAGCTGGCGTTCCACAGGGAAGTGTACTAGGACCTACGTTATATTTGATTTACACCTCTGACTTGCCTACGTGCGATAAATTAACAATCTCTACATTTGCGGATGATACCGCCATTATTAGTTCACATGAAAACCCACTCATAGCATCTAGTCAACTGCAAAATTATCTCCTACGTGTGGAGACATGGTTGAAAAACTGGCGAATAAAGGTGAATGAGCTGAAAAGTAAACATGTTACGTTCGCTCTAAGGAGAGGAAATTGCCCACCTGTCACACTCAACAACGTTAATATACCGCAGTCTGATTATGTCACCTACCTTGGTATTCATCTTGATAGACGGCTTACTTGGCGCCGTCACATAGAAACCAAGAGACTTCACATGAAGCTAAAAGCCTCTAGCTTTCATTGGTTAATCAGTGATCAATCAAAATTAAGCCTTGAATATAAAGTCATCCTGTATAAGACCGTTTTAAAACCAATTTGGACGTATGGAATTCAATTATGGGGAATGGCTAGCAACACCAGTATTGATCTTATACAGAGGGCCTGTTGCGGTCGAATTTTCCATATGAAAATGTGCTCCAATACGCCTGGATGTGCTCCAATACGCCTGGACATTAATGTTGTTTATTTAGGGGTGGGTTTTTTGTTTTGTAGTGGCACTGAAAAGATGAATTTTTTTTATTAGGAGGGAAACTGGAGCAAGGACGATGGTAAACTTACCATTTATGTATTAGCAGCTTACAGGGTATTTTATTTCCAGAATATTATCGTGAATATTATTATATATTTAAAATATTAAATAAAAAAAATTTTTGTTTGTAGCTTTGCTATAGTGGTGTTGTGTTTTACTTGTCTTCTTCTTGTTTGACAATAAATGTGCAGACTGGAAGTTTTGTTTTGGTATTAAATGGTAGTGTTGTATTTTATAGGAAGAGGTGTTACCAGACCATGTCTTAAGAGTTGTTGGTAGGGTAAGTAAGAGAAAATTAAATATTTTCTCACTGCCCCTAAGTGGAAATGCATTAGGTTTCAAGGCCTAAGGAGAGCGTGCATTGACCCTTTAGTTGTATATTGTGTGTTAATGTTATCCACCGGTATCTGTTTTTTGTTTAGTTTTTAATTGTGTTAGTGTTTATGTACTTATGTTTTTAGTTGCAGGGCTAACACAAAAGAAGATAACAATTTAAGAACATTTTATAAATTGCACTCAGTGGAGTCAGTACAATCATATTGCAACTAATAAATTTTAAACATTTTAAATCTTTGCAAGATAAAAAAAAAAAAATAATTATATTTCACTAAAAACATATTTATATGAAAAAAAAAGAAGAAGTGTCAGCAAAAATACGATGTAAGTGTTTATTTAAAATAAATTAGTGCGCGAAGGTTTTTGTGTTCATATTACGTTTCTTTTCCTTTGTGTTAGAAATCCCCGGTTAGAAAGGAGACATTTGAAAACTCCAATAAGCACCTGTTAGACTGGAGACCTTTGGAAACACCAATAAGCATCTATGGGGACAAGTGCCCGAAGAAATTTAATTAATAATTCAAAAAGATAAAGGTAACAAAGTTAAATAACGTCCAAGTCTGGTGAGCAAAAAAGTGGCATCCCAGAAAATAGATATTCAAAAAACTTGGTAGCATTATATCTGGAAGTTTGTCTGCACATAAAAGAAAAAAAAGCTCCTTTGTATAAGTGTGTATAGTCTCCGAAAATTGTCTAGGGTGATATATCGAATTCCCAAACCCAAATTAATATCTGGGGTGAGCTTTTCGGTATCGCCCCAGTAGGAAATTTATACTTCTAAAGATCGTAAAATTGTTCTCCGTATTAGGGTAATATTAAATTCAAATATATATATATATATGAGTGTTCAATAGGGTAGATTAAGATAGGCTAAGTTCATATTATATTTATTTTATGTTGTTTTATATGTTCCTAATGTAAAAGGGTTCGCACTAATGGTGCAAAATATTGTTTTATCGAAGATTTTAGTTTATGGTGAAGAAATAGTCAATCCCTCAGAGAGCTCTTTTAGGATTGTTAGTAAACGCGATTAAGTTAGGCTTAAAAAGTGTATGAAGCCATTTTTAGTTTTAGTTCGAGCCTTTAGTGTGATAGTGTTGTGTTTATATATGTGTGTGTGTTGTTTTATTATTTAGAGTTAATAGTGCTAAGTTATTATTATCGTGTATTTTATAAAGTATAGATTTTGTGAGAGAACACTAAGATGCAATTCCAAAAAAGTAATATATTTGAACATCCGGTAAGATAAATTTTATTTTGGATGAAGTAAAAGTTTGTGAATTAAAAGTAATGGAAAAAGTTATATTTATTTTTGAAATTGTACTTACGTGATATGAAACAAAATTACAAATCATAAGTAAAACGGAAACGGAAATAAGAGTTTATAAGAATTTTAAAGAAATTGGTTTTATTTATTGTTCAATTCTATGTATAGGTTTAGGTTTATTTTATGTATTGTATTAAATAATTTTTATCAATAAATGTCTATATTTTGTATTTTATAATGAAACATAGTGAGTGAATTCCTTTATTTTGGGGATTGTTGATGTAGATAGGGCGGAAAGAGATGGGTAGCGGGGTCCGTATGGAAAGATGATGTGGATGCAGCACGGCCATGGCAGGGTAAGGGCGATTGGAGATCTCCATCTATCTCCCTATTTATATATGTTCCAGTGTAAGTTTTTTTTTTAGAGTGAGTATTTGTTTACGATTCATGTATTTATTTTGTACGTTACTCAGTAGACTCAGGGTTGAGAACTACTCCCAGAGAAGAAGCCGCAAGAGTTAGTAGGGCCGGTTTAGTTTGACGACCGACACTGGGCACGTAACAGAATATGGCGCCCAAACTTAAAAATCAGAGAAAAGTATAACAGTGTATGTAACCTAAACACTAAGCAATAGAACATTAGTTTTTTTTTATAGCCTAACGTGTATGTTTTTAAGTGTTTTAATAAAGGGAAACGATGTCGTATCCGTTTTTGATTTATTGTGCAAGAAGTCCGCTGTATGAATAAGTTTCTTTTAGTTAGAATACTTGGAAAAATAGACGACTAGTTCATACGAAGATGGGGTTGATCTTAGCAAATGGGAAAATGTCCATTCTAAATGTTCACCTTATTTCGAATTCTAGAGTCACTAAAGTAGAGTCAGTTTGATGTTGTAATTATGGAGCAGTGGTAACGGAGTTCGACAGCCGCTCAAGTCTAAAGCATGAGGTCTGTTGTGTCGAATAACGTTATATACTAGCCTCTAGTGGTTATCGAGTAGGATAGCTAAGGAGCATAAATGCAACTGTTTTTTTTTATTTTTTTTATTTCATTGATTTTAGGAACTTTTGAATAGCTCTCAAAAGAGAATCAATTGAATTAACCGTCTTACCGCTGCTGGTCAACAATCCCTAAATAATTAAGTTTTGATTAAATTAAAGTTTTCAAGTTTATTTTATTTATCATTGATTTCAAAAATATTTATTTATCCTTTCACTTATCATTTAATTTATTTATTTTACATATTTAATTTATTTATTTTACATATTTAATTTATTGAATTTATTTAATTTATTTTTCTTTATTTTATTTATTTATTTTTCTTTTATTTATCTTATTTATTTTTTTTTGTATCTTTCTAGTTTTATTTTATTTGTTTTATTTATTTATTTTTCTGTATTTTTCTAGTCTAATCATATTATTTTTATATAAGGCTTTATTAGTTTATCAAACAATTTAAACATATTTCCTTACGCATTCACCTTAATAGTCTTGAATCTAAATTAATTTTTTTTTAACACAAATTTACTGAACATTGAATATAAATCTGTCAGACAAACAATTGTCCAGAAGAGAGATATGAACAGAGAAACCCGTGCTCAAACTAAAAATAGAAAACGGCCTAGTCAAGAAGTAAATCTAAATAATTCATCAGAGATTCAAAGAAAACAAAAAAGATATAGTTTTAATCGTTCAAATATGGCAAATAGTAACGAACATTTTAGGGATCTTTCAGGTACCATTAATGCCAGACCTAACATGAGTGTAGAAATAACAACAAATAATGGTCAAGGATCATCTGTCAATGCGTCAAATATGATCGATCCAGAGGTCAGAGAATTAGTGGCTGATGAAACACTTGTCGTGCAAAGGGCATTAGAAGAAAGAGTCAAGAAAATGGTTCAAAATGAAATGGAGGAAATCAGAAAGTCTGTAGGAGAATTAACAAAGGTTGTTAGAGAATTGTCAACGGTTAGATCACAGACTCAAGGATCAATTGATACTCAGCAAACTACGCAAAACAATGCTATAAATGATAATATTAATACTAGAGTTAATGTTAACCCAGAAGGCAATAGATTCGCATTTCATAACCCTCCCGTAGCTTTTGCAAACGGCATAGTATTTCCGCAAGGCAATCGCAATTTAGGAAATGTTTTACCAATAGGCAATAATCTTCCAATGAACTTACCAACTGGCATCGGTAATATAGGAAACTTTGATCCATCATTAGAAAACCGTAGTGCTCAGGGAAGTAGAGAAAATTCTGAAAATTCAAATAGAAATCAGGAGAAAATTTACATTCGTGTTGATAAATGGGGTATTATTTTTGATGGTAATAATACTCACATGGGGGTGGAAGACTTTATCTTCAGGATAGAACATCTCCAATCCCATTATGATATAACCTGGGATGAAATTTTGAGAGATTTCCATTTGCTTGTCACTGGAGCTGCGAGAGATTGGTATTGGTTACGTATTCGTACACATGGTGTCATGAAGTGGCCAACTCTTAAAAGTGAATTACTGAGCCAATATAGAACAAACACATCTAACTTTGAAATAATGAGAGATTTAGTCGAAACAAAACAACAACCCAACGAATCCATAGATAATTTCTTTCAATCGATGTGCAAACTTCGTTCCAGACTCATACAACCAATTCCTGAGTACGATATGATTAAAATACTCAAGAGAAATGTAAGAGAGCATGTAGCGAGAGTCGTTTATCCGATTTCAGTTTCTTGTGTGGAGCAACTGAGAATTGAATGCATAGAAGCTGAGCGTATTTTTCCCAGAAAAGAAACCAGAAGTACTATGCCACAACAACGTCTGTTCAGAAACGTTAATGAAATTTATGTTGATGATAATGACAATATTGGAGAGGCTTACGAAGAAGTAGCTGCCATTCATTTTGGTCAACAGAAACCAAGTTTAATATGCTGGAACTGTAAATCTTCAGGCCATGGATTTAGAGATTGTAACTCGAATGATAGAGCTTTGTTTTGTTATCGGTGCGGCAAGCCCAACGTGATAGCTCCTAAATGTCCAGAATGTATGCGGGGAAACAGAATGAGGGACGTAGTGGATACAGGGGACCTACGTCCGTCCAAAAACCCCATTCAGGAGAACAAATAAACACCAAACTAGAAAATAATAAAATAAGTTTTCCAACTCCATTAGATAAGTGGGCAAAATACATACCGAATAGAAAACACGAAGTTCCATTAGGGATGAGGAAAAGATACTATGACCACGTAAAATCGCAAATATTTCATTCCAGGAGGCCAATTTCCAAACGTATTCTGAAGATTAGGGAAAAATATAAAAAAAAAACGCGAAACAAGAAGATTGATTTTGGAATCAGTAAATACAATAAATAGAAATGTAGATAATAGAATTTTTGTAGAAGTAGAATTAGAAAAGGGACATATTATATCAGGACTATTAGATAGTGGAGCTACAGTCAGTATTTTAGGTAGGGGATGTAGAGAGTTAGTGGAGGAGCTCGATTTAAATGTTATACCTATATTCTCTAACGTGAAGACCGCCAGTGGTCAATACCATAGAATATTAGGAAAAGTAAACACATCCATAAGGTACAAAGATAAGAAGAATAATCTACTTCTATATCTTTGTCCAGATTTGGAACAAGAATTATACTTAGGGATAGATTTTTGGCGTATGTTTAATTTAGCTCCGGATATTATTAGAATAGATGAAATAGACATGAGTAAGGTTAAGGAAGATTTTGTAGAAAATGATAAAGATTATATCATAGGCCCACATGATTTAGATGAAGATCAGAAAAACAGATTGAAAAAGGTTATAGAGAAATTTGATACGTTCGAGGAAAAAGGTCTAGGGAAGACTACTTTAGAAAAGCATAATATAAAACTAATAGAAGGCGCAGAACCAATAAAGGATCGTTACTATCCGATTTCTCCCGCAGTGCAAGAGATAACATACAAAGAAATAGACAACATGTTAAATCTAAAAGTTATAGAAATTAGTGAGAGCCCGTGGAGTAACCGAACCACTATAGTTAGAAAACCAGGGAAGAATCGATTTTGTCTTGACGCAAGAAAATTAAATAAACTAACCATAAAAGATGCATATCCATTGCAAAATATTGATGGTATATTGAGCAGAATCGACGAAACTTATTATATAAGTAGCGTCGATTTAAAATACGCGTTTTGGCAGATCGAATTAGAACCGGAAAGTAGACCATATACCGCGTTTACTGTCGCTGGTAGACCACTTTACCAATTCCGCGTCATGCCATTTGGTCTCTGCAACGCGGCTCAACGCTTATGTCGCTTAATGGACAAGGTTGTGTCTCAGGAGCTTAAGGATAATGTGTTCATCTATCTCGATGATTTATTGATCATCTCAAATGATTTTGATAAACATCTATATTTGTTAGAAGAAGTTGCGAAGTGTTTAAAAAAGGCAAATTTAACAATTGGGTTAAAAAAATCCCAATTTTGCTTCAAGCAACTTAAATATTTGGGATTCATAATCGGGAATGGTATGTTGAAAACTGATCCAGATAAAATAAAGGCTATAACTGAAATCAAAGTGCCAAAAACTGTAAGAGAAGTTCGAAGCTTTTTAGGAACCGCAGGATGGTATCGCCGGTTTATTAAAAACTTCTCAGTGATAGCCGCCCCATTAACCGATACTCTTAAAAAGTCGAAGAAATTTGAAATGACTCCCGAGGCGATAAAATCGTTTGAAAGTTTAAAAAAATCCCTAACTTCAGCTCCCGTACTACGCCATGCTGATTTCTCAAAACGATTTTACATACAATGCGATGCGTGCGATTATGGAATCGGTGCTGTTTTGTATCAAATAAATGGGAACGACGAGGAACACCCCATTGCTTTTTATTCCCAAAAACTAAACGCTTGCCAAAGGAACTATACAGTGACTGAGAAAGAATGTTTGGCAGCAGTGAATGCAGTAAAAAAATATAGGCAGTATATTGAGATGATGCCTTTTACCATCGTGACAGATCATGCAAGCTTAAAATGGCTCATGTCAATGAAGGATCTTACAGGGCGACTGGCTAGATGGTCACTACATCTGCAATCATATGATTTTGAGATACAACACAGAAAAGGTTCCGAGAATATTGTAGCAGACATGTTATCAAGATTACCTAACGTCGATGAAATCAACATAACAGACCTATTGGGATTTGAAACAAATGAATTCGAAAGTGATGAATATACCGCACTAATATCACAAATTGAAAGCAATGCTGAAAAATTACCAGACCTCAAGGTTGAAAACGGATTAATTTATAAAAAAACCAACTATGAATCAATGGATGAATGTCCATGGAAATTATGGATTCCGACAACTATAATTCAACCAATTATAGACAAAGCCCACTCTTCACCAACCAATGCACACGGTGGGATAGCTAAAACACTGGAAAGAATAAAACGGTTCTACTACTGGCCAAAAATGTCGTTACATGTTAAAAATTTTATAAATCAGTGTCAAATTTGCAAGGAAAGCAAACCATGTAATTCCAATCTTCGACCAGAAATCGGTCAAATGGTGCTTACAGAAAGACCCTTCCAGAAGTTATATATAGACTTCATGGGAAAATATCCACGCTCCAAAACGGGCAATTGCTACATTTTCATCGTGGTCGATCATTTTACGAAGTTCACTTTTTTGAAGGCGATGAAAGAAGCCACAACTAATAATGTAATAAACTTTTTAGTACACGAAGTATTTCATAAATTTGGTGTACCAGAGGTTATACACAGTGACAATGGTAGCCAATTTATAGCCAAATCTTTCGAAGCTCTAATGAAAACCTATAAAATACAACATTTGAAAACGGCAGTGTATTCACCCCAAAGTAACGCCAGTGAGCGTGTAAACCAATCGGTATTGTCAGCTATAAGATCTTATCTAAAAGAAGATCATAGAGATTGGGATATGTATCTTCCGGAAATAGAATGCGCCTTGAGAACATCAGTACATACGGCGACTGGTGTAACACCATTTTTCGCGCTCTTTGGTTATCATATGTATACAAACGGAGCTGATTACAAATTAGGTCGGAAATTACTATCGTTGACTGATCATGAAATATTAGAATTGAATAGAAATGATAAAATGGATATGGTTAGAGATGGAATGAGGAAAAATATGCAGAAAGCTTACGATAGATGCGCAGAAAGATACAATAGAGGTGCGAGAATCGTTAAATTTGTACCGGGGCAGGAAGTGTACCGGAGAAATACTATTTTAAGTAATTTCGGAAAGAATATTAATTCAAAATTTTGTAGAAAATTCTTAAAATGTAGGATTATTAAGGCCATAGGGAATAATATGTACGAACTAGAGACAATTCAAGGGAAACCAATTGGGATATATCACTCAAAGGATATTAAGGTATAAATTATATCAAACATCTTCTAAAGACAGCAAGACTATAGTGAATAAAGACTGCGTCTACAAGAGCAAGAGCCTCTGATACACCTGTGATAAATTCTATAATGGAATTTACTTACCTTATAGAAATTAAACTTTTTTAAGTAATGTGATCAAATCTGTGATATATCGTGTAGTGTCCCAAATGTGTCCAAAACTAGATATTGTGCAGTGTAGTACAATTCCACGATTGACATGAATTCGAAAGGCAGGTAGACTGAAACGAAATGAAAGAAGAATTAACAAAGTAATAAGATACTTTTGTGAAGTTTCTTTTATTGTACTTCCCGTAATTCTAATTTCAGGAAACAGTGAGGGAATATGCAAAATTAATTTCAAAATCTTTTGGATAAAAAGTTTTTAGAAATTAGGTAGTGTATATTGGAGAATTGCTAAGAGTAGTGTTGATGTCTGAGGCATTTCCATGTAGTGTTGTGATGATACCGTATTAATATATTTTTAAATAATTAGGACAATTGAAAATAATGTTTGTTTTCACTTTTGAAGCAAAGCAGCCGAATTATTTTTGCACTTGATGTGCTACAATTGGTCGGGGACCAATTCCAAGAACGGTAAAGGTATCTAGATCAATGATGGGGAGCCACTATGCATTTTCATTACGGAAAAGATTATAGTCGGCGGTTTTCTCAGGTATACATTAAAATCATATCCCGAAACTGATGTAATCCTGTTCAATAAGGGAAGAATTAGAAATGCAGGATAAATGTGCAATAAAACAATACTTTTTTTTAGTGCAATCATTATTTTTAATCTGTGATATTATTTAATTTAGTGCAATATTAGGTTAAGAAAACGACGTATTTATTTTTTTATATATAATTATAGTTTTTATGTTGTTTTCGTCCTAATATTGATCTTAACTTAACGATATTACCATAGATTAAAACAATTGTTGAACTTTTAATATTGATAAAGAATTCAGTCATTTAAATACCTGCATATAGTAGTTTTGTATACATAGTATACACAATCCCATAATGTTATGTGGAAAAAGATGCTTCGAACAGAAATATTATTCGTTCGATCACGTGTCTCTATTGAATTACAAACAGTCGTATGCCCGTGCATGAGACTTCAGGGTGTGGGAGTTCCCCGCGTTGGATGATAGTCAAACAAATTAACCGCACACCGCTTCCTCTGACTATCGCCAGCGGTATCGGAGTTTTGTTGCGGTCGAATTTTCCATATGAAAATGTGCTCCAATACGCCTGGATGTGCTCCAATACGCCTGGACATTAATGTTGTTTATTTAGGGGTGGGTTTTTTGTTTTGTAGTGGCACTGAAAAGATGAATTTTTTTTATTAGGAGGGAAACTGGAGCAAGGACGATGGTAAACTTACCATTTATGTATTAGCAGCTTACAGGGTATTTTATTTCCAGAATATTATCGTGAATATTATTATATATTTAAAATATTAAATAAAAAAAATTTTTGTTTGTAGCTTTGCTATAGTGGTGTTGTGTTTTACTTGTCTTCTTCTTGTTTGACAATAAATGTGCAGACTGGAAGTTTTGTTTTGGTATTAAATGGTAGTGTTGTATTTTATAGGAAGAGGTGTTACCAGACCATGTCTTAAGAGTTGTTGGTAGGGTAAGTAAGAGAAAATTAAATATTTTCTCACTGCCCCTAAGTGGAAATGCATTAGGTTTCAAGGCCTAAGGAGAGCGTGCATTGACCCTTTAGTTGTATATTGTGTGTTAATGTTATCCACCGGTATCTGTTTTTTGTTTAGTTTTTAATTGTGTTAGTGTTTATGTACTTATGTTTTTAGTTGCAGGGCTAACACAAAAGAAGATAACAATTTAAGAACATTTTATAAATTGCACTCAGTGGAGTCAGTACAATCATATTGCAACTAATAAATTTTAAACATTTTAAATCTTTGCAAGATAAAAAAAAAAAAATAATTATATTTCACTAAAAACATATTTATATGAAAAAAAAAGAAGAAGTGTCAGCAAAAATACGATGTAAGTGTTTATTTAAAATAAATTAGTGCGCGAAGGTTTTTGTGTTCATATTACGTTTCTTTTCCTTTGTGTTAGAAATCCCCGGTTAGAAAGGAGACATTTGAAAACTCCAATAAGCACCTGTTAGACTGGAGACCTTTGGAAACACCAATAAGCATCTATGGGGACAAGTGCCCGAAGAAATTTAATTAATAATTCAAAAAGATAAAGGTAACAAAGTTAAATAACGTCCAAGTCTGGTGAGCAAAAAAGTGGCATCCCAGAAAATAGATATTCAAAAAACTTGGTAGCATTATATCTGGAAGTTTGTCTGCACATAAAAGAAAAAAAAGCTCCTTTGTATAAGTGTGTATAGTCTCCGAAAATTGTCTAGGGTGATATATCGAATTCCCAAACCCAAATTAATATCTGGGGTGAGCTTTTCGGTATCGCCCCAGTAGGAAATTTATACTTCTAAAGATCGTAAAATTGTTCTCCGTATTAGGGTAATATTAAATTCAAATATATATATATATATGAGTGTTCAATAGGGTAGATTAAGATAGGCTAAGTTCATATTATATTTATTTTATGTTGTTTTATATGTTCCTAATGTAAAAGGGTTCGCACTAATGGTGCAAAATATTGTTTTATCGAAGATTTTAGTTTATGGTGAAGAAATAGTCAATCCCTCAGAGAGCTCTTTTAGGATTGTTAGTAAACGCGATTAAGTTAGGCTTAAAAAGTGTATGAAGCCATTTTTAGTTTTAGTTCGAGCCTTTAGTGTGATAGTGTTGTGTTTATATATGTGTGTGTGTTGTTTTATTATTTAGAGTTAATAGTGCTAAGTTATTATTATCGTGTATTTTATAAAGTATAGATTTTGTGAGAGAACACTAAGATGCAATTCCAAAAAAGTAATATATTTGAACATCCGGTAAGATAAATTTTATTTTGGATGAAGTAAAAGTTTGTGAATTAAAAGTAATGGAAAAAAGGTTATATTTATTTTTGAAATTGTACTTACGTGATATGAAACAAAATTACAAATCATAAGTAAAACGGAAACGGAAATAAGAGTTTATAAGAATTTTAAAGAAATTGGTTTTATTTATTGTTCAATTCTATGTATAGGTTTAGGTTTATTTTATGTATTGTATTAAATAATTTTTATCAATAAATGTCTATATTTTGTATTTTATAATGAAACATAGTGAGTGAATTCCTTTATTTTGGGGATTGTTGATGTAGATAGGGCGGAAAGAGATGGGTAGCGGGGTCCGTATGGAAAGATGATGTGGATGCAGCACGGCCATGGCAGGGTAAGGGCGATTGGAGATCTCCATCTATCTCCCTATTTATATATGTTCCAGTGTAAGTTTTTTTTTTAGAGTGAGTATTTGTTTACGATTCATGTATTTATTTTGTACGTTACTCAGTAGACTCAGGGTTGAGAACTACTCCCAGAGAAGAAGCCGCAAGAGTTAGTAGGGCCGGTTTAGTTTGACGACCGACACTGGGCACGTAACAGGCCCAATCTAAAATTCTTAGGACCATGACGGGAGCACCATGGTATATAAGAAATGAAAACATCCACAATGACTTAGATGTGACATTGGTAAAGGAAGAGTTCAAGAAAGTCCGTGAGAAATATATTGTTAAGCTGCAAAACCATCCCAATACGCTTGCAAGACAACTTGTGCAGATCCAACCCCGATCCAGGCTCCGTAGAGCTGATCTACCACCCCGCTAAGATGAGTGCCAGTTGATCATGAAGGCTCTCTTGTTGGAGAGCAACTATTTTTAATTTTAGTTATAAGATTTAAATACTTATTGTTAGGCCTATAAAAGGCAGATTCAATAATCTAATAAAAAACGTATAAAAAAAAAAAAAAAAAAAAAACATGGACGGAGGGACATCACCTAATCGACTCAGAAAGTGATTCTGAGCAGATTGGTATATTTTAAGGTTAGACAATATTATTGCACGTTAAAAACATCAGTAAACCAAAAAAAATATTGTGCAATACATCTTAAAAATAACACAGTCTACACAAGTATGTAAGTAGTATTCACTACAACAATATGGATACCAAATGAACCAATTTTACCCTAAATTTTGCTTCACCAAATTTTTTTTTTTTTAACCAAAAAAAAAAAACGCATAATAACAACTCCCCTGTTTTGTAAATCGAGGGATTCCAAAAACGAGTGATATTAAAAACGAATAATTAAAAAATTTGTGTTATGTATTAAACATTCAAGAAATATTTAAAAAGTGTGATTTTTAGATTCATTATTAACTACTTTTCATTTTAAATTCAACAATTTATTACATATTATTTTGCCATGCATTTATTTAAAATTTAGTGTTATACACTTATGTATACATACTACTTAAGAGAGAGATAAAAAGCACTAAATCTATTATAACTATTACTATCTTTCAGTGATATCACAATAGTATACAAATAATTTTTACTAAAATAAATGTAAATCTGAAGCTTACTAATAAAGTATTCAAAGATAATAATAAGAGTATGGAAGAATTCATTTTTAAAAAATCTTAAAAATATGGAGTTAGTACTTTTAGAATGGAGTACATATATTGATAATTGTGAGCCAAGTTTTAATTAAATTTCAATAGAATAATTTTCTGGTGTGTTTTTCTTTCACTATCACAAGTGTTAATAGTTTATTTCGTTTAGTTTTTGTTAATTTGTTTAAAAATCTAATAAAGCTTTTATATTATTTAAAATGATCGTAATTATTAATGTCATATATGCATGGTATGAAATTAAACCTGCATATATCTGTAGCCTCTCACATCTTTATGATGGTGATAGGTTTCATTTAATTTGATATATTGTCCTAAAAATTGTTGTACAAATGCACTGCGACATAATGCATGAATATAGCCAATGGCATATGGTGTTGCTATTGTTATGAGTATATAAGCTAGATTGGGAATTTTGTCGGTATGACCCCAGGGATAGAACCAATAGCCACGTCTAATGGCATCACGAGTATGATGTGTTATGAAGGCACACAACAATACGCCAAAGAAGAGACTCCACTTGAAGTAGTTGAGACACGCGGTACAAATGTAAAACAGAAGCAATCCAAAAATTAACGTTGAACAATGTAGAAAAGGGCGACGCAATAAATTTGTTGCATCCTGAATAAAAAACATATATATCATGGATTTTTTCATTTACGCAACCAATATGCAAATTTGCTATTACTCACCTCCAAGTTCCAGCTTCTAGCTGCTATAAAATGATCTACATCTATTAAAGATGAGCCTGCAAAACAGGTGAATATCATAAACCAACCAAAGAAATGACTTGTCCTTTCGTAGAATTGTACTGCAAATGCAATTCCCGATAGAGCTCCAATTGCCGCATGTGTAGCATTATCAGCTAATGCTTTTAACATAGGGTGTTGAGTTAATTCGACAAAATTATCACCTAATAGACACGTAATACTCACTAAAGTAGTGAGTATAATGCGCATATAAACCATTAGATGACAGTGCATGTAAATCAAATAATCGAAAAACAGTAAATTTATAAAACCGGACGGACGGCTTCCTTGCGATTCGTTGTATACTAAAGAAATCCTGTGTATAAGTTTTAATAAGATAAAGGCATTTTAAATTATTTTATACTGTGTACGTTTTTCTGGCTTCGAGTATAGTTGTATATAGTATAGAATGGTGTCCTGTTTAAAAAACAATTATACATTATTATTGTAAAATCAATTATTGTTATAATGGTTTTATTTAGCTATCTATGTGTTTATTTCATTTAAATTACCACAGTCGAATGTATTTTATTTATAATATATTTTCACAACATTAATAATTTTTATTATCGGCTTTTGTTTATTTCCTTAACATTCTATTCTACAGCTGTTCGATGTTATATTCCAATTAGATTTTTGTAATAGATTAAAATAAACTGTTGCCAGATTATATAAATTTTTATTAAAAAGTAAGAAGCTATTTAATTTGTTATCTTATTTTGTTTTATTCCATGCTATTTTATATTTTTGTTTTATTTTTAAACAAACAAATTATTTTTAATTTAATTTTACAGATTTAGAGCAATACAGATTTAGAGCTGGAGTCTTATATCCTATAGATTTTTTATTTCTACGGAAGGATACTAATTATTGTTTTTATTGGCATTCGGACATAAAATGATAGTTATTTAAAAATAGTCAAAAATAATCCATTATAAAATTGAGGTTCAAATCTGGCAACATAGATAAATGCACAGATGCATAAGATAATTTATAAGCATTTCTATATTTTTTATTATTGTTCTTCCAGTATAATAATTAAAAGAAGTAAATTATGAATAATTCAAAAATAAAGAAAATCCGCATACCAGTTGAACTTCAGCAACTAATCAAATCGCACCAGGAACATGGTATGTTTATAACATCATTTAATCAGCATTAGTTGAATGTTTGTTGTATTACAGGCATAACCTGCACAACTTTGCCGGGTAAATCTGATGATTACACTTCTCTAGAAGCATATATACCCGGCCCTAAAGGTTCACCTTACCAAGATGGAACATTTAAACTTGCTATA
Source organism: Calliphora vomitoria (assembly GCA_942486065.2). NCBI lineage: Eukaryota > Metazoa > Arthropoda > Insecta > Diptera > Calliphoridae > Calliphora > Calliphora vomitoria. The sequence continues at coordinate 29,741,827 of OW818031.2, read as the reverse complement.
AATTTCGGGGAACAATATCCATTTCGACCGCCGACCTTTAAATTTGTTACTCCTGTTTATCATCCCAACATAGACAATTGTAAGTGTTTAATATTAATGTATGCAAGAGAGTATTTTTAATAAAATCTTTACTTAAAACTTTAAAGCTGGCAAAATTTGTTTGGATCTTTTACGTATGCCTCCTACTGGATCTTATAATCCAGCTATAACTTTGGAGTCCATATTGTTATCGATACAACTTTTATTAGCTAATCCGAATCCTGATGATCCCCTACAAGGCGATGCTGCTGATTTATTTAAATCTAATAAAGAGCTATTTAACCAGAAAGCAAAAGAGCTCGTTAAAAAGCATTGTCTGCACAAAATGAGGGAAGTGGTTGATAATAACGATGTTAAGGAAAACGATGCACCTTCAAAGAATGAAGTGAAAAAGAAAAAGCTCAATCTTAGTTGTAAATAAAGAATTGAATATTACAATTTTTTCTATTCTTAAATCACGCTTATATATTTTTTACGATTTTCTTCAGCGCTTTTGTTTTTTGCTTGATTAAATTATATTATTAGTGAATAGCAAATAAAATTAAATTTCCATAAAAACTTATCACGTTTGCACATTAAGCTAACGATATTGTTTAAAAAAAAAACTTATTTTTCATTAATTTTTGAATATTGTCAAAGATTTCACGGCCCAAGGATTGAAATAGGACTTTTTACCTTAAGTGTCTGATTTATGTATAACAGAGATGTACATGAGTTGATTCGCTTTTTAGATATGAATAAAATCACTGCATTTGTTGTGTTTTCAATCATCAACATGTGTTAATTATATTGCTTGCGGTCTCACAAATGATTCACAAAAGCTCGATGATAAGTTGAATGTATAGTACAAAAGCAGTACATTAATTTTTTTTAAATAAGTTTTCAAGAACTAATTTCGTCTTATTTTGATATAAAGAACTCCGGAATAATAAAAAACTTTGAAAATTGTGTTTTCTGTATTATAAAAAATAGAAATATGCAAGAAAAATTAAATTCAAACATACTCATATAGAAAAGTGTATAATTACTCAAAAAGCACTTCGTATATTCATAACACTCATATTGATTCGCTGCTTTTGTGAATGATAAGAGTTAACAGAATATGCAAGCAATTACATACGTTTTGTAACAAAACACTTGCCCTGGTGAATCATGCAATGACAGTTTTCGTTTAGTTTATGTATAGTGATAATTATTCACTTTTGCAAAATAATGGTATTCATGCAGATCTCTGATATATACATATATTCACAAAAATTCTTTAATGGATAAGTTTTATATAAAAAGAAATCACATTTAAAAATATTATGCGGATCAATCCTTAATGGACCAAAGCTCCCATATAAGGCCCACTTCCGTATATCTCCTTAAAGGGCAGCAATTTCTTAAAAATGTAGCTATCTATCTACACATGGTACAATCAGTTACCAGGTACAATTATTAGAGTTTCTAGTTCTGTCATGTATGTACATAAAATTTAAGAGAAATAAGTTTTATATAGAAATAAATCACCTAATTTCATGGCATAAATATAAAAAGGTTGGAATCAAAATAAAATTTAACAAAAACAAGTTTCATATAGAAAGAAATCACTCGATCCAATTTCATGGCGATTGGCCCATAATTTCCATATAAGGCCCAATTCCGAAAATGATTAAAAATTCAGGAATCCATATAAAATTTAAGACAAATAAGTTTTGTATCTACGGAAATCATGTCTTAATTTCGTGACGTTCGGTCCATGATTAGTAATAGCTCCCATAGCTTGACCGCTATATTTTCTTACTTGTTTGTAAGACTTACTTTTTGTTGGTTGGAAATATGCTAGAAAATTGGAATAGGTGTTTGATATACATCTTAATAGTTGAATTTAAATCATCATTGCCGTAAATTAAAATATTTACAAAAAATACATATTAAATTTTTAACTAAAAGACATCCTTTTTTAACATAAACTTAAAAGATGTTACAATATTTTATTGGTATGTTTTTAGTTTTAAATCTCAATGACAATAAAATTTCGAAAAGTACTTAGATTAAAATTTGAAATTAATACTTAAAAAATCAATTTTTGTTTTATGTGTAATCGAAAAAATCAAAGTAAACTTTAATTTATGATAATCATTTGTTTTGGACTTCCTAATAAAGATTTTACAAGTGTTTTTGTGTTAAATATAATTAAGATTGATTTAAATTATGGAATAGAGATTCAACTAAATTTAGCTTAAACAAAATCAAATTTACGTGATATGAGGAATCATCTCTTTTACAATAAATAACTTTTTTTTCTTCTAAAGATCAGTAAATTTTTAATTGGATGCAGTTGTTAATAATGTAAGACGATAGATGGTTTAAGATTAGTGGTAATAAAACTAAAAATTCCAATAGACGCACAAACATTTACTAAAATCAATAAAAAGGATGGCATGTGGTTGGTGTAGTTTTTGAAGGGGTGTGAAATCAATGAACTTATGTATCTTGATGTTTCTCATAAAATGCATCAAGATATTTTTTGTACTCTGTCTGATCGGCCCACATCATCGCTGCCTGCGCGTTTAAGGGACTGTCGTTATTGGGCTCGCCCAGCAGAGATTGTATAGACAATAAAATGGTGCGAACATCGTATAGAGCCGACCATTTATCCTTTAATATATCCAAACAAATGGCACCTTGTAAGTCCACATTGGGATGAAAGCAGGGCGTTAAAAATTTTACTACAGGAGGTGCATAGGGATACGAGTTGGGAAATTCCAATGACAATCGATATTTTTGTGTAGCGTAAACTGTATTAATAGGTCCAGCTATGGTGCCAATCCACTTGAAAATATTTTCACCGTCGGGAAATGCCGATATACCCTTTTCGGTGGTCATCATTAGACTCATTAATTCTTTTTGCAGTCTAAAAATAAACATATTAAAAATTTTATGAAAAAATGTGTTTTCATTTTTTACCTTTTACTAACAGCGTGATTATCCTTTATAGGTACTGAATCATCATTATGCTTAACACCCTGAGAGCCGCCTGAGAGTCCACTGTGTTCAGGACTTATATTTTGTGCCATTATTCTTCTATTTATTTATTGCGTTTGTAATAAAAGTGATCGAATGATATTTTGCTTTTATTTGCGAACGAATTTTTCTTGTTTGTATACCTTTCTGTTTTGTGCAATTTTATAGATTTTTTGCAAGTAAATTCCGTTTGGGTTTTCTCTATGTTGTCTATTCGTATTGTTACACTTTTCTTTTTCTTATACGCTTTGCGTCTTAAATCTCTCTTTTTGACAGCTTTTAACGTTATAAACAAAATGGAGACTTCGAAAAACAAAAAAAGAATTTGGTGGGAAAGTAACAAAATGAATAAGAAAACAAAGGGTTGTATTTGAAGTATGAAAAACTACACTGAACGATATTGAAAACCGACTCTTTAACAATATACTTCTTGCAGAAGAATTAATCGGACAACAAATCTGTTTTATAAACCTTTAATATATTTAAAAATTGATTATGAATAATGCCCTTAAATAAAATAATTGAATTAAGAAGTAATTATTCAAAAAAAATTGGGTTTTTCATTCAGAAATATATTTTTTCAAGATACATAAATTATAAAAATGTTAATCAAATGGTAAACAATATTTTTTTCTTTGAAATTCTACAACAGATGTTTGCATAAAAAACTAATTTTCATGAAAATTTAATTAAATGGCTATTGAATATAGTCCCTCGATTTACCAACAAGATTTATCAACTTTGGAAAGACTGGATGTAAAAGCAACTAGAACATATACTCGGTTTTATTAGGGGAATAGATTTTACGCACATTTGGATTTTTCTTATTCCTTATCTTTATGTCTCCTTATTTACACATGGCATACTTTTCTTCTGAATCTGACTCTTGAAGGGAATCAGAATGGACCTAATTCCAAACTAAACTAAAACACATCAATTCAATATTATAAATTTGTTTACCATTTCATAAATTTGAATCTAAATATTAGAAACAAAAGTGTTAATGTTTTAAATAAAGCCAAGATACAATTTATTTTTATTGCAACACTAAAAAATGCGTGAATCTCATCAATAAACCAGATATTTTTTTTTACATTAAAATAGGATATTCCTAAATGTATAACAATCGAAGAAGAAATTAAGAAATTTTAAAATTTTCCATGTTTGTGTAATTACATAGAAATCGGCAACACTGTCATATATAAACAATTTTTTTCGTTTAAAAGAAATTTTAAACAGCTGACTTTCGGAGTTTTTAATTAATCACAACAAAAACATAAGCTTAAAGAATTAGTAAATATATATAAACAGTAAAACAAAACAAGTTGCAGAACGGAAAAATAATTCTCGGATAAAATGGATGATTCAAATGGTTTAATTTACGGCCTGGAATTACAAGTAACTTTTTAAATTTTTCGTTAAAATAACTAATAAAACAATTTTTATTATAGGCTCGAGCTTTAGCACCACAATTGGCTGAAAGTAATGAAATAAGATATTTTATTGCCACCAATTCCTTGAAACCTACCAACCAAGTACATTTGGTAGAGTACAATGAGGAAAGATCAACTATTACTTCGAAAATATTTGAACATACAATGGGGGAAGTATGGAAATTAAATGCAAATCCTCATGATTTATATGAAGTTGCTACATGTTTTAATGAGCAAAATGGAAATAGTTTTAAAACTAAAGCTGCTCTACTGTCTTACAGTGATGACGACAGCGGAGAGGTAGGTGTAAAATCCGAATTTTTATCGTGGCATAAAATGGAAATTTTAGATACAGAAAAACACGGTGAAAAAGTAAAAACTGTGGAATTCCATCCAAATCACATTGAAACTTTGGCGTGCGTAGTGGATAACAAAATAGTTCTATTTGATCGAGGGGAAGCAGAAACTAGACAAATTGCAGAAGTAACGTCTACGGGATCTGCTTCGAAACATATTAATCCTTTTAATACTGGGAAATGGTCCTATCACCATCAAGGTCAACAATTTGTAGCTCTGCATGATACGCATGTTAGAGCCTACGATATACGTGACCCTCAACACGTAACGTGGTCGATTGACGATGCTCATGGACAGTTGGTGCGCGACATTGACTGCAACCCAAATAAACAATGCCATTTTGTTACGGGGGGTGACGATGGCTTTATCAAAATATGGGATTGTCGCATGCCAAAAGAAGCTGTATTTGCTCGTAACGATCATGCCCATTGGGTTTGGTCCGTCCGCTTTAATACATTCCACGACCAGTTAGTTTTAAGTAGTTCCAGTGATTGTAAGGTCTTGTTAACATGTGCTGGTTCAGTAAGTTCTGAAGCTGTAGAAGAGCTAACAGTAAATAATCATAAAGAAGAAGTACAGCGAAAGTTTTTAGCGGATGGTTTATTGCAGGCATTTGATCAACACGAGGATTCGGTATATTGTGTTGAATGGAGCAACGTTGATCCTTGGATATTCGCTTCGCTTAGTTATGACGGCCGTTTATTGATCTCAAAAGTACCCAAACAATATAAATATCAAATTATTTTGTAATCTTTTGTATTTCTACATTATATTTAAAAGGTATTTCTAATTACATACATACGTATATTACTTAAATTGCTAAGTTTATCTATACAAATAAATGTGTTATCAACCAGTATCTTCTGAAGTACAATCGGATGAATCGTTGGGATTTGTAGTCTCTATAGAACATACCCTCTTAATTAGTTCATTCTCTATTGGTTTGCCATTGTCGACAGCTTCTTCCATTTGTACATATTCGACTGTGGTAGAACTACTAGGTTTATCGACCTCATTAACTTTTTTCGAACATGATGGTACATTGGGGTCGTCGGTTTTTGATGATTCTTTGGTTTTACAAACAGCTCCAGAAACTCTTTTCACTTCAGTTTCATCTTCCGCCTCCTCGGCCAAACTACTTCTCTGGGGCTGAGCCTCTGCGTATGCTATGGGATATTGATGGCTTAGCTTTTGTTTGATGGAACGTATTTTTCGAAATATATAATCCAAATCCTTTTTCATATCAGCCAATACCTTGCAGTGTCTTTTAAAATCATCATTTGCTTGTTTTAGACGACTTTGAGATAATGCGTTGCAATTCAACAGCATCTCATTGGTTTTTTCAAAACGTTGCAGCCTATAAACAAAAACTTTTAAATATTGGGAATAAATTTTAAAAAAAACATGTTCTTTATAAACATACATTTGTTTCTGAGCCCTTATCATTGTTTCGACATCACTTTGATTAACTAATCCAGCCAAACCTTGGATAAAAGCTTCGCCAGCCGTATAACTGTTGAATCCCTCCATGCTAAATTCACTCTCTGGTGTTACATCTTGTGTGACATCATTGTTTATTGTTTCGGATTGTTGGAAAGAGGTTTCATTACTCATTTTCTTTGTTAAAAAACTAATATTTGTAATGTTTGCCGTGTATGAAAATTTATTATTGATTTTTTGTTTACATTTTTTTCGGACAAAAACAAAGAATTTGTTGCTTAGAGTTGCCACATTTATCGCACATTTTGTTACCAATCTGCATAGGAGGAGTGGTAGATATCATCCGCATAAGTTATTTTCTGTCGCAGATAAGAAAATAATAAAATTATTTACATACATTAAGCTGTCCAGATTGGACACCAATGCTTGTTGGTGTCAGGTCATAAAATGTATGTTATTAACTTTAAATTTAAAATGTGTTGTTTGCACAATTCTTTTTTTAAGTATATATTGTTACGAAATTGCACTATCAATTTGAATTTAACGGTCTGTAACGACTGCTTGCAACATTCATCATGTTTATAAAAATGTCCATTGCTCGACCGATAAAGTCTTATTTCGGCAGGACATTTGCATGGATGCTAGGTGAAGTAATGGACCGATATTTTCTTGTTTCAATAGGCTTCTTCGTTATGCCGAAAATAATAAGATGAACAATCTGGCAGCATTTATAATTATTGTTCACAAATTATTGTGCTTCTTCTTATTAACAAAACGAAGCTGTTTATACATCAATTTTCAAATTTCAACAACGACGCTTTGTTTTCTCCGCCATTCTTAGCAGCTGCAGAAGTTTTAAAAAAATAAAATGTTTTAGTTGTTTTATTGATAAAATTGTGTTAAAATCATAAAAATATTGGGAAAAATCAAAAATGGCACAACTTCGTGATGCTATAAGTGTGAGAACCACACGTTTGAACAATGTTTTACTGGGTAAAACAAAAAGTGCAAAATTATTAAACAAATTATTAATGAATTATTTTTAAAGGTGGAGGACGAAGTTATGGAGTTAGTGCTGCCTTAGCGGAAACCATGACTCGCGAGAGTTTATTGGATGCCTTTAGTTTGCTGTATCAGGAATGTGATAAAGATACGCTGCGCAAGCGGGATAAAAATATCGCAGAATTTGTAAACAAATGTAAATAGTAGAAACATTTTTCTTGAATTCAATATATTATCTAGAATATTTGTTTTAAATGTAGATCGTAGCATTATGGAAGAAACCAGCCGATTGCGTGTCAATGTTGAAGATTTTAGTGTACGCACTTTGATTGGCAAGGGTTACTTTGGAAATGTTCATTTAGTTGTTGAGCGACTTACCGGCGATGTTTACGCCATGAAAAAGATAAAGAAGTCAGTGGTTACAACATCGCAAGTAAAGGAAGAAAGAGATATCATGTCCAAAAGATGTTCGGAGTGGATTACAAATTTACAATACGCCTTTCAGGTAAGTAACAACTTTATGTACATTTTGAATTATAATTTTAAATATTTATTTCGTCTTAGGATAATGAACATTTGTATTTAATTATGGAATATTTACCTGGTGGTGACTTGTTGAGTTTAATGTCCAGGCATGGTCCCTTCGATGAGCCTTGGACACGTTTCTATTTAGCTGAATTGACATTAGCTATACATGCTCTCCACGAAATGGGTTATGTTCATCGTGATATCAAGCCTGAAAATATTCTTATAGATCGTTTTGGTCATATAAAGCTGGCAGATTTCGGTAATGCAGCCGCCTTAGATCGTGATGGTCACGTATTTAGCTTATCTCCAGTAGGTACTCCGGATTATATTGCGCCTGAGTTATTGCAAACAATTTCAACATATAAATTGACTAAAAATATGCACGATGTGAGTACTATGTAATTATATTTCACTGCAATTTTCTTTCTTATTTTGTACTAAAGAATAGATCGTGTGCGATCTAGTTCAGTTTTTATAAAAAATTAGATTTATACAAAACGCTAGAATAAGTAAAAATACACTGTTTGCGTAAACAAAGTATCCAATTATTTCCTTTTTTCTCGTTATAATGTACAAAAAAGTGAAAGTACATTTTGTGGTATGCAAACGTAATAAGTCCATTTTATTTTTCCAAAATTGAAAAATTATTTTCTCAGTCAAATGGTATTGGTTATAACTAAATTATAATAACGTCAAACTTGTTTTAATTATTGGTTTATTCATTAAACTTCAACCAAAAAAAGTAAATCATAAATTTTTTAATTTTGAAATTTATTATCTCGACTCCTGATTCAAAAACGCTGCTCCATTGCTTCTTGTGAGCAACTTTAGTGATAATATGTGACAAAAATTGTATAAGAAAACCAAAACAAAAGTAATAGAAAATGTGCTAAGTCCCAAAAACGGAACTATAATTAGCCAATGCACTTCTTTTAAACTGTGATTATCTATCATTATAGATAAGAATAGAATAAGTAATCCGTAATAAAATTAAGGATTGTAGAACGTTTTTTGTGGCTCCTGTAAAATTTGTAAAAAAGGGACTTGGCACGTTTGCACACTAAGCTAACGATATATAGTTTATATATATAATATATACTCCTACTCCTTTTTATTAAATTTTTAGGTCAGTTGCGATTATTGGTCAATGGGTATTATTGGTTACGAACTAATTTGTGAAATAACCCCATTCCATGAAGACAACGTACATGAAACCTATTCAAAAATCCTTAGTCACTGTGAGGATAGTAGTCTTAAGGAGTTGATATCATTTCCCACCGACATAAAGATTTCCAATAACTTCAGAAACCTTATCGAATCTTTAGTTACTAATCCCTCGAAGCGTTTAAACTATGAGGCAATACGGAAACATCCGTTCTTTGAAAACATAAAGTGGGAGAACTTGCGTTCGGAAGTTCCTCCAATTATACCCAAGTTACAAGGTAACGACGATACCTCAAATTTTGAAGATGTACAGCGTAAGAAAACTAAAGCGGCTGGTCCAAATGCTAAGAAATCGTTAAGTACATTGATGGGTTCGAATGAATTTTGTGGCAAAGATTTGCCATTTATTGGCTATAGTTTTGTACATATGGAAAGGAACGAAGTGGAGGCTGGAGCTATTGAGGACGCCAGATTTACAAAACTAAATAATAAGCTAAAGGAGCTGCAACAAAAGCACAAAGAACGTTTGGGAGAAATCACACAATTGAAACATGAACTATTGAGGGCCGAACTGACGGCAAAACAATCGAATACTCAATCTAAAATATTGCAGGATGCCAAAGATGAAATAACTAAAATGAAAAATATTATTAAAGACAAGAACATGGAACTGGCAACCTGTCGCACACAAATTAAAACTCTGCAGAGCTCTTTAAAGATCGAACAGGAAATGTGGGAAAAGAAAGAAGCCACTATAACAGACCTCTTGCGTATGAATCGTCAAAAGTATGAAGATGCCAAAAACGCCACGGAATCGCGCTATGAAAAACGCATTTCTGAGAAGAAGGCCGAAGTAAATGCCATCAATAAGAAACTGGAAGAACGCGATGCGGAACTTTCGGCCAAGGTTGAAGAATGCGCACATTTACAAGAGAAAATGGAAAATTATAAAGAAATGCTGAAACAGCAAAAGGAACAGGCTCAAAGAGATCTGGAAGAGTTTGAAAAGAACAAAACACATTTGGTCGATATCTATGAACAAAAATTAATCGAATTGCGTAATAAGCTGCGTTATGAAAAGGATCACAAGTCTCGTTTGACCATGGAATTGAGAGATGTCAGAAGTGAGTTGGACGACAGTATTATTTCTACCAAATCTACGGAGGAGGCTAAACAAGCTACAGCCAAAACTACAGATGAAATCCTTAAACGTTTGAATGATGAAATTAAAGCGAACAACGAATTACACAAACAAAATACAGAATATCAGCAAAAACATTCAGATTTGCAGAAACAAGTAGAGACTTTGCAACAGGATGTCAGTCGTTTAGAACGAGAATTACAGGTAGGTACAAACAGCAGGCTGGACTTATAAATCACTTTATTTAAACATATTATTTTTTTAATAAAAAAAGGTTGCTGAATGTAGCAAGAATTTAGCCGAAAGCAATTTGGCAACTCAAACTTCCCCATATGAAACAGCACCTGGTTCGTTAACAGACGTACGTGTTATGGAAGAGCAATTACGTGCTGATTTGGAGACGGCTAAAGAAAACGAAAATACCCAAAAAGCCAGAGCTGATAAGCTTCAAGATATTGTTACCAAATTAGAAGAAATGTTAGAGCGTTTCAACGAACAAAGTCTATCGCCCTGCAAACCACTACCAGCTCCACGAAATGGCCAGGGTGGTCACCATGGGCATGTGCAGTCTGTGGGGGATATGTTGGAAAAACAAAATGAAAAACTTGAAGATAAACTGGCAGCTGTGCGCGAACAAATGATTGTTGAAAGACAATCGGCACGCTCTGCCAATTTAGCTTTATGGAAGGCTGAAAAGCAATTGGAAGAGGTATTATCTGAAAAGAAAATGACCCAAAGGAGAATGGAGTTGACGGAAGAGCGAATTAAAAAAATGCAAGCGGAAAAAGAAGAGGCAATTCGTTATGGTAAACTAACTGAAGAAGCTAAAAAGCAGAAAGAAGAAAGAATCGAAGAGTTGAAACAAGAGATTATAGCTTTAAAAGCTGACGTCAATAAAGAGCATCGTATGTGGGAAAGAGCTGAACAGGAGCGTATGAAATGTAAATCTGAGGTAAGTGTGTTTTTTTTTTTTTTTGTACTATTACTACTACAATAATTATATCAATATTCTGCGTATAAAACAAGAGTTATACCATTCACCAAGAGTGATAAAGGTTTGTAACTTCCACATTTTTCATTTGCGATCATTATAGATAGAGGAATCAATATAGTCGTCATGTGTGTATGTCAAAATTAACATTCCGAAGTGACCAACAACTTACAAATATGATTGATACACCAATATATCGGGTATAGTCCTGGTTCGCTTGCAATTTAAAAACGATAAAATCGTTGCAAAATGCTACATATGAAGCGCTGCAAAAGTCTACATACCACTTTTACTTCTATACAACATTATGATAAACCCGTTAATTTCGTTATTGTAAAGATGATCTAGTTTTATAGTAGCTGCGCGTGTGAGATTTGGTGCTAATTTTTTTTATTAGTTTTAAACCGAAAAATTTTAGTGAAAAACACTAAAATTTTTTTTCACAAAACATATTTTTTTTTTTTCAACAAATGTTTTCGACCAAAATTGTTTTCAATGTTTATCTTAAACTTACTTTGGTATACGATTTGGCACAGTCGAATATAGCTCTCTTACTTGTTTTAATTAAAATTATATATTTCAACACTTTTTTAATTTAATTAAATCAACTTTCTCTCACAGATTATAGAACACATTTCGAGTTGCAAAAAATTGGAGGATCGATTAACCGAAACTCGACAAAAACTGCAGCAGTGCCAACAAAAGTGTGATAAACTAGACTTTGAAAATAAGTCTCTTATCAAAGAGCTTCATGATGAAAAAGATCGTCATTCAAATACAAGTGATCAGTGTTTAGCAATGCAAATACAGTTGAAAAACCTGCAAGACAACTACGAACGCTTGAAGTACGCTTGCACAGTCACCGACACACAATTAACTGAGGTGGAGACCATGTTGGAAAAAGAGCAAAAATGCAACAAGTCGCAACAGGAAAAATTAGATCAATTGTATGCTGCCGCTCGAAAAAAGGATGAATTGGGGACTCAATTAAAGAAACAATTAGCCGAAGAACAATTACAAAAACAAACAGCAGAATCAGAAATTGCTACATTAAAAAATGAATTGCAAGAATGCCGTTCCAATCTAGAGGAACTACAAAGAAAATTCTCCAACCAACAACAGTATACAATGGAACAAACAACGAATTTGTTTGTTACGCAAGAAAAAGTAGATGTCTTACAAAATGAAAATCAAAATATACAAGCTGTTAATGATAATCATCAGCGCGAGCTGCTGCTATTGAAAGAAGAGAATGCTCGAATACTATCCGATCTCTTCATTGCCAAAGAGGAGTCACAACAATTACAACAAAATCTTAAAGATGTTTATGGTCAAAATGGGGACTTGCAAAATGAAGTACAAGATTTGAAGAGAATACAGGAGGAGAAGGAAAATTTCTATTTACAAAGAGAAATAAAATCCGAAGCCACCCTAGCTCAGCATAAGAAATTAATAGATTATCTTCAACTGAAGGTGGAGGATTTGACACAGAAGAAAAAGAAGACACTAGCGGACAAACTATTTGGAAGTAATAACTCCTCGCATTCTAGCAAAAAAGAAAATGTCGGGCCTTCGAACATAGAATCATCAATTCTATACCGCACTCTACAAGAAGAATTGAAAAGAGAAAAAAATAAATCAAAGTCCCTGCAAGAAAAATTGGACAAACTACAAGAGAAGCAAATTTGTGCTACTATGAGATCTCCTTTAAAAAGTAAAGAGAATCAGGCAGGGCATCAAAAAGATATTGATACTCGGTCACATACAAAATCTCCAAGAAAGCAAGAAGAAAATAGAATTTCTCTTACAACAACTTCATCTCCAAAGAAAAATAACGCCGACAACAATGAATGCGGCACTGCAAAACATTTGCAGTCTCATCACCGTTTTGAATTAGCTTTACAAGAAACTAACATCGAAGGAGTTCATTGTTTAGCTTGTCAAAATCCTATTATATCAGGTGCGGCATATTGGAAATGTAGGGAGTGTAAGAACTCGGCGCATCGAAAGTGTCGCAGTGACGTGAAACAGGCTTGTGGTGATGTTGGCGCCATTTTGGCAGCATTTGGTTCCGAACCTGCGGCCGAGTGTTTGGAAACGATGGCTCTTGAAGCAACAGCAACAGCTCCTTTAGAAACAGATTTAGATGCTGAATCTATAGGGAAGTTTTCATACGAGGGCAAATTAGATACAAACGATGGTACAAGTTGTGATGATTCTATGACGCTTTCTAACAAAAAGTACCTGGGAACATTAGTATTTACAGTACCACAAAATCGCACGGAAAATACCTTAGAGGTGGCATGTGCTTATGAGATGGAAGAAAGTAAAATTCTTCTGCTAGGCTGCAATACAGGATTATATGCTTTACATCTTGAGCAGCAAAAATTAGTTAATATTGCTGGTGTGGATGCTGTTAGTTGTATAGCAATTTCTCAGCCTTTGGCCAAGGTTATAATGGTGGGAGCCAATGGGGAATCGTTGTACCAATGTGACCTAAGACATCTGCAGTCCCGCAGTCAAGCAAGTGCTTGCTTAAGACCCGCTTTGGAGGCTTCAGTTTTGGATCTTCCTTTTGCCAATCGTACTTCCTCGGAAAAATGGAAGCTAGTACAAATTTCTCAAGAAACCGAGCAACCTTTGGATACTGTTGCCATTGCCGCCACCTCATCACGCATTGTTATTCTTAAGTATGATGTAAAACAACAGAAATTCAAACCAGTTCGAGCATTAGATACAGCTACCCCAGTTTCGTCTATAATCTACACACGTCATACAGCCATTGTTAGTTCAGATAAATTCTTTGAAATAGATCTATCAACCTATGGAGCAGAAGAATTTGTAGACGTTGCAGATCAGTCTCTTTCCCATACACAAAATTGCCAACCTGTTGTAGCGCTTCGCATATCGAAACAAGAATTTCTTTTGTGTTTTATGGAATGTGGCGTATTTGTTGATGAATACGGATGTCGCTCTCGTCCCTACGACATTAATTGGGAATATACACCCTGCGGTTTTATGTATCGCGCCCCATTTCTATATGTTGCCCATTTTCAATCGATGCAAATAATACGTTTACATCGTTCATATACCAACGAAATGTTGACCGCATCAGCCACAGGCGCTCAAAAAGATTTAGACGCTGATGTCGACGATACAAATAGTGGTCCACTACTAAAACGTTCATATATACCGTTCTATATGCCAACACTTCTAACCGAAAGCGGCAAATTGAATGCATTCATGCTGGCCATACAAAAAAATACTGGACTTCAGGAGATCTATCACCTTGATGCTCTGCAAACCTTTAAGCAACAGCACAATGAGTCGATAGATACTATTTCATCTATTGCAACTTCAGTGACATTGGATTCAATGGCTATTACGTGTACTGACACTGCTACCACCTCTGAATAAAAGTAAAACATTTTCTGATTTTGTTTTTTCATGTTGCATGTATTTGGATGTTATTACATGTATTTTATCTTTCGTTAATTGGTAAATTTTATAAGTTACTACACATGTATTATTTTAATTAAATGATATTTTTTATATTTATTTATGTACAAAATTTGTAACACAATTTAACATATATTTTTCCAATAATAAAAATCAATTTTTATTATTTTTTGCTAAATATATTTTAGTTTAAAAAAAAAACTTTCATGATGGTTTGCTAAAATTTTATTTAATTGTGAGTTTTATTTTTGTAAGCCTTAGATTTATAAGAAGTTTCTCAAATAAAATAAATCCAGATAATCCTTATTATACCCTACACCATAGTGGTAAGGGAATATATGTTTTTCATTCCATTTGTAATTTCTAAATTTTTCATTTGCAAAACCATAAATTATTTATATTCTGTATCGTAGCGGATTCGATAGTCGAATTCCGAAGCAACCCAACAACTCACAAACATGAATGATAGATACCAGGGGGGTTACTCTCTAATTCGATTCGAAAGGAAATTGTTTCAAATTGCAATGTATTTAGCACACATTTTCGAACATTTCCGTTTTCGGATTCAGTTACGCGGTAACCCCCCAGGACGAACCCAGCGATGACGATTTCATCAACATCGATATAAAGATTATGACTCTCGCTTGCTATGACTGTGGTGCTTTGTACTATTGTGAATGCCGCTTAGGAAGACAATTTGACAATTTAAGTTATTGTCAATAATGCAAAATTTTAAAAATACATAAATTATATGTAGAATTTGGAAGAAGTTTTAATAATATAAATGTCCTTATGAATAAACGACAATTTGTGTTTTCTAAGATATAGTCCCTCGATGTATAAAATTATTG
Organism: Calliphora vomitoria; assembly: GCA_942486065.2. NCBI lineage: Eukaryota > Metazoa > Arthropoda > Insecta > Diptera > Calliphoridae > Calliphora > Calliphora vomitoria. Next base: position 29,726,413 of record OW818031.2, on the reverse strand, counting down.
AAATTGCAAATTGCTACGAAATTGCAATATGAATTTGAATTTAACGGTCTGTAACGACTGCTTACAACATTCATGCTTATAAACATTTCCAGTGCTCGAAACTTCTACTTATCAACAATGTTTATAAGTATAACAACATTAACTGTTAAAGCTGCTAACATTAAAGCTTTTAGCGGCACTAGGAATAGGATTCATGAAACTACTAGAAGATGGCATTGTGTATATAAATAATAACAGCGAGTTGTAGAAAAAGTTAGTGTATCGTAGACGCTGTTAAACTTAACATCAACGGTATTACGAGTGTGTTTTTAAAGTCTATAAATGAGCGTCTGAATTAAAAGAGAGTGACTATTTAAATTGTTGTGTTAATTTAAATAAAGAGCCGTTACAATTTATAAACTACTGATCGCTTGTATTTGTAATTAAAGTAAACCGGTTTATTTAAAGGAGATAAACCACCGTTTTTAAAAGGTAAAAACGTAACAGTATTTACAAAAATAAAATACTATTAACAGGGCATATTAATCAGGTGAGAGCGACTTGGTAACAAATACAACAAAGACAATATTTGTTAGTTGTAAAATTATTTTCAAATAATCATACATTGATTTTTCGCAGGATTCTATCTCACAGATTTTATTTAATACACAATTCCACTGGATTTGTTTGCAAAATGTTCAGATTTTTTTATATTTTTAATGACAACAAAAAATATTTAATTTTTCAAAAATCTTGCTCTATTTCCAATTGTATTTAAAAAATGTCCATATTAATTAAAAACTTTCCAATTGCATTTAAAAAATTTCCAATTAAAATAAAAATTGACAATTTCGTCTTGTCTCTATGTTACCCAATGACCTAAGTTCTCATAGTGAGAAACTTTATATAAAAAAATGGTTTTGTTCATGTGAGCAGCTCACGAAGTGGGCAGCGCTGTGGCATCGGCTAGTGAGCCAAAAGCTGAATGTTATGAAAATTCATTAAATGTAACTTTTCATAGCAATGAGCTTTTAAGCCAGTGCTGAATAACTAGCTTTTTCTTGACGACTAAATAAAAAGTTTAATAGTTTTGTTTAAACGCAAACAAAGCAAATAATGAATTGTATTTATTTCAATAAGACTCATTCATAAAACCATCGAAATATTTTACGGAGCAATTGTTTTGGAGAAATACATTTGAATTGCGCGCCATAATAAAAACTCGGCCATCTTTTTGTATACATTATTGCAAAAAAGATATATAACTGCACTTCTTCTTCATAGTAGTTCTTTTGTGGGTTGTCATAGTTGTCTCACTTTGTTTGCCGTTTTTTGCATAACGAACATGAGCGCAAAGAAAAACAACAAAAATATTATTTTCATTCCAGTGCTGGCAACTTAGTAATACATATGTATATAGCCGTATGTGTTCAATTATGTTACGTTTTATAGATGGTTAAACAATAGCTGTCTCCTTTCTACCTTAAATTATAACAAATGTCGCCATATTGCGTATTAAAATGTAACACTGTTTCTTCCACTTTTGACGAGGCAAGTAGGCAAGCAAGGCGAACAACTGTCGTTGAAAAAGGCAGCAAAAAAGTGGAAAGTTATATTTTTTTCCTTTAGGAAAATTAACGCAATTTCGGCCTATAGAAAAGAAGACTATTTATAAATTGTGTTATTAAAAAGTTTAAAACTTTTGTTTAAAGAATTTTGACTGTTTGGCCGCTGTAAAACAATAGAAAGTGTGAGAGTGTTTCCTGAGTAAAAGCCATCTTGCGACCCAGTCGTTTTTTTGCGAAAGATAGTGACTGAGCAAATATAGACAAATAAAAAGGCCAACTTAACTTTTCGGTCGATTGTATTTCAATTACTTTAATTGGAAAAAAACATAAAAAACAATAAGAAGTGCTGAATTTGTAAAGATTTTGGAAAAACTATTAAAAAAAAGTGTAAACGTGTATCTGCGAGTCTCTCGTTAGAGTTGAAGTAAAAAACACACCGCAAAAAAGACTGCATTGTTGTTGTACACACAAATTTTTCTTTTTTAATTTTCATTAGTTTCCATTGTTCAAAATATTGCTACTAACATTTTTTATTGCGCAAATTGAAATAGCCACTAAAACAAAATGAGTGGCGGTATGCCGGAGCTGGGTTCGAAAATCAGCCTTATATCTAAGGCTGATATTCGTTACGAGGGACGTCTCTATACAGTGGATCCTCAAGAATGTACAATTGCATTATCAAGTGGTAAGTATTCAATATTGGAAGAAATTTATCTGTTTCATATGTATGTATGCATATGTACATAGGACTCTTTAGGAGCACCGTTATCAAACGGTAAAATAGTTTTTTTGTATAGTACTTTTTTCTTTTAAAATACCTTTTTCTTCTATTTATCTTATTTTTGGTTTTTAATTTTACGGGTTTTGACTTTATTCTTTACTAAATATTTTCTTGATTGTCAAGCTGGCATCAGTTCTTTATACCGTCATACATTTTCTATATTTTTTTGCTGCCCCCCTTTTTTATAACTTATCACCTTTAATAGAATTACATATATTAATATATATGTATGTATTTTTCGTTTTTTCTTTTGTATGTATATTTGCCTTTATAATTTCGTTTATTTTACTTTTCCTTAATTCTTATTAGATTTCTGTTGCTGTTAATTTTCTTCCTTTTCTTATTGCATTCATATTTGTTTACCTTTCTTCACATGTTTTCCTGTCACTTTTAATCCGTTACAATTATGTATAACGGTTTTTGTCAGTTTTTTTTTTTAATGCAAAATATATTTTACATATTAGTATGCATATATTTACTATAATTTTATAATATACATACATAGGTGTATGAACATACATATATTTTATAATTTTTTAGATCTAATTTTTAACACTGGAAGAGATAATTTTTTGTGTAATAAACACAATTTTTTTATTATATATTATATACGTTTATTTTCCTAATAATACCAAATAATATTAGGTATAAATACTTAAACAATGCAGGATGCATGCATTTTTAAAAAAAATATGTATAATCTTATTAAAGAGGAGCGGGAATAACAAATAAACAAATTATAAATTATAACATAAAAATGTTAATATCGCCTGTAAATATCATTGGATAATTCAAATAATCGAAGAACAATTTTATTGGATAATTCGAATAATAGAGGAAATATATTTTATTGGAATGAATAACATTTTTCAATTTAGAATAAGAAATTCGATAATTGCTGAATAATCGAGTACACTTTTCTGCAATCTACAATATTTTTAAATATTTTATGTAAACAAAAATATTGAAGAAAATACTCAAAAAAACAACACCAATAATTCATAACGACAAAGACAATGTTAATGTTATATACAAAGACAATGTTAAATGTTATATGTTAAAATTTATATTTCTGTTTTTCAAATATTTTGAATTAACAACCCCCCAAGTTCATAACATAGGTTCCATGGGCAGCCACTCTTAAAGCAGCTGACTTGGGTCCATTAAAAAAAACTGATCCCATTGTGATAGTTCATAACATAACTTTAAAAATAGTTGTGAATCGTAAAGTCCCAGGAAAATATTTTTAATAAAATAATGATTTTACACTTAATGTTAAAGGATTTATATATACTACTGGGTTCTGAATATCTAAAGAAAATAACCTTTTAAACCATATATGTTTCATAAATATTGGTGGACAATAACATACTTAAAATTGTACCGCAAAAAACTTTTGACCTATTTATATATAAGATGTATGCCAAATTATAGTTTCCAGTTTGGTTTAAACCGAAACCGTGGTTTTTCATGGCCTAAAACCGGAACCGAGAATTATTCTTCGGTTTTTTACTTTTAATCTATTTTCAGTAGAAAAATTAAAAATTTAGAAATGAGAAACAAACTTTTTTATCCAATTTCTCTAAAAACAGATCGGTAAAAATATCTTAGGTGGAACCTATTCCATGGGCAGCCGCTCCTCAAGCAGCTCACTTGGGTCCATTCAAATCTGATCCCATTGTGCTACCCAAGGGGTAGTCATCAGAGTATTTGCAGTACTTCCGTTGACTCCAAATTAAACCAACCAGATTCCCGGATGAAGGATTTAATTTATTTTATTCGTCTCAGATTCATCCTTGATAGCTCGTCCAAACATGATAAGAATGGAGATCCGAGGATACGTTCCCTCAGGTTTGTCAGGGCCGGACATTGGCAGAAAAGGTGATACACAGTCTCTTCCTCTTCTTCATTATGGCAGCTTCTACAGTAATAATTGCACCGTAGGCCCATTCTGTGTCCCGATTAAACAGTGTCCTGTAATAAAGGAGACAATTAGCCTTATTTGCTCACGATGGTAATCTATAAGTAGATTCGTCCTGCTGGCATCATATACGGGTCAAGTCGACCTCGCTGTAGCACAGGAAGGTTCATTAGTCCACCTGTTTTGTGCAGTCTCATATAGTTTCTGCTGAACAGTCATCTTGCATTTAACAAGGGAAAAGGGGTCGATCGTCTCCTCACTTCATCGCTCCCCTTTTGGCCAAATCATCCGATATACAATTACCCTGATTTCCATCGTGTCCAGGGACCCATATTAGCGTTATCCTAGAATGTCTCGCTATCTCATTTAGGGATATCCGGCATTCCTCGGTTAACCTAGATGTCGTAAAGACACCCGCTATTCCGTTAACGGTGGCCTTGCTGTCAGTAAATATACATATATCACCAGATATTCGATAATACCTCAGCCAGTTGGATGCACGTTTAATGGCAGTAATTTCCGCCTGAAGAACAGTGCAGAAGTTAGGTAGCCTAAAGAAGGATTTTATCCCAAAGTTTTCAATGTAGAAACCTCCACCGACCCTGTTAGCCCTGTTAGAGCCATCAGTGTATATCCGTATGACGTCAGCAGGGGGGAAGAGTCCGCGTTGCCATAAATCCCTATCCGGGATCATAATATGGAAATGCCTATCGAAAAAAGGTTTTGCGATGCAGTAATCGACATTACCATGTATGTGCCCATAGTAATTCAGTATCCTAGTGTCCAAGGTCCTTACCAGACCACGAACCACCAGCATTTAGTCTCACGGCAGAGTTGAGAGCCATTTGTATCACCATCAAATCAACTGGTAACCAGTTAAGAATAGTAAACAGTGCCTTAGAGGAGGTAGACCTTGTAGCGCCTGTAATCAGTATCGCGATAGTCCTTAGAACTCGTTCAACGGCCTTCCGGTGAGTAGCATTAAGATTTCTTTAAATTTTTTAAATTGTATTACAATAATTGCTTCAGATGATGTAGCAGGCTACATTTCGCAGGCTAGGCAAGGAAACCTGTAAATAAAGAATGATCATTTAAATCATTTAAAAACATTGATCATACGAGTATTTCCTGACAATTAAACTTCAAATGACAGTTTATTTCTTTAATTTAAAAAAAAAAAGAAATAATGCAACATTTTTGTAACAAAGACTTAGTTATTTTCAAATACCCGATAAAAGTATGGAGTACTAGCTGATCCGGTGCGCTTCGCCATCCCAATTGGATGAAAGAAATAATACTTCTTTAATTTAAAAAAAAAGAAATAATGCAACATTTTTGTAACAAAGACTTAGTTATTTTCAAATACCCGATAAAAGTATGGAGTACTAGCTAATCCGGTGCGCTTCGCCAACCCAATTGGATGAAAGAAATAATACCATTTCTCCCTTTGTGAATTAATACTATTTCAGGATAACATGTCTCTAGTTTCATGTTTATTGATTCATTGTAATGTGGATTCTAGCTCATTTAAAGCGTATTATAAAAAAAAAAAACTACCATTTAGACCCACATTTTTTATTCTCACTCAAGATCATGATTATGGGTCCATTATTATAGAAAATGCTAAAGAAAGTCACTTTTTGTGAATTCTAACTCATTCAGAATCATGTGTGCCTAATTTTTTAATTTTTAGGTTTATTATTATAAAATATTCAAAAAGTATTATTAGTTGGAAAAAAGTACCTGTGAGTCCCTTTTTTAGATTCAAACTCGCTCAGAATCATATGTGTTTAATTTTCATTATTATAGAAATTTCAAAAAATACCATTCGAAGAACGAAAGTACCGATTTTCCACATTTAAACCACCGTCAAGTTTTAAATCAAAGTAATTTCCTTATTCTAGGTTCAATATTATATTAGAAAATTCAAAAAGTACTATTTGGAGAACGGAAAATACTCCTTAGTTTGGTTTAGTTCTCCATTTTTGGTATCATAATACAATTGAGCATCATATTCTTAAAACTACCATTAAAAGAAAAAGTACCAATTTTCCTTTATCCTCTTGATTTGTATAGCAGTTCCTATATTATCAACTGATTTTGTTTCTATAACACTTAATATTTACTAAATTACCACAAAACCGATCGGTTTTTAATTTTTTAAAACCGAAACCGCGGTTTTGAAATTCTTCGGTTTTTTGGAAACTCTATGCCAAATGCCTATAAAAAGTAAAATAAATTTTTGGTTTTCGTATTTTTAAAAATTTATTGTTTACAAAGTTTAAATTTTTTAAAGGTTTTAATCATGGCAGAACCAACAAGGTACAATTACTAGAAAGTATGTTCTCAATTATACATTCCCTATAACGTCAAAGAAAAGAAAATTCCAAAAAAAAACAAAACGAAATGTCTAAGACAAAAAAATTAATTTGTGGTTTTATTAGAAAATATCTATGTATTTGCTTTTTTTCGTGAAATATTAAATAGAAATTAAAATTTTTACAAATAAATATGTGTTGGTTTTAATATAACGTGCAAAACATTGAGAAAACAAAATAAAAAGTGACGAGAGTAAATGCGTTATTTGACGTTGTAGGGGTAAATATTGATAACTCTCCGTAATAATTGTACCAGGTTGGTTCTACCATGGTTTTAATTATACTTTGCAAGTAAATTTAAAATAAATTAACTTAAAATAGTACAGAATAACGGAAAAAGTAAAATTAATGCCAATTCAAGGACATTTTTGGTAAAACTTAACACAAAACAATAATTGCAAACGAATCTCAGTTCTTTCCTTTGTGTCAGTGCATAATATTGACACTGAGTTCAATGGATCATCGCCGTATATCGAAGACATAACTTGAACAATGTCCCCGTCAAACCATCTTATTACTAAAAATTTATTTTATCTCTCCACACCGAAGTCATAGCTGCCTCTCACTTCCTTTTTAGGTCTTTTTCAGAATAGTATTCCAAAAACTATTTTACCGGATGTTTTTCACAAAAGATAGGGCAACATATTTCGAAGATTGATCTACAACTTCTATTACTTCATATTCTATATTATCTTCATAGTTATTCTCCCGCAAAATTTCTTGCCTGACATAAGAATCATTTTCTGATATATCTTCTATATCTGATAAATCAGAGTCTTTAAAATTAACTAGAATTTTGTTCAATTTCAATTTAATGATGGCAAACAAAATGTGAATGAATGCCATACAAAAAATAAAGAAACGTGTGTTATTGAATTAAATACGCAACGATGATTTGTTGCCATATGGCAACAAGCCGATTTTAAAAAATCATTACTATATGTATGTATTTTATTGTAAAATTATATTAAAAAAAAGTGTTTTAGAAAAATCATTTTTTTTTCTCAAAAAAAAAAAAAAATATACTGATGCATAGAGGTTACTTCAAAGTCCGTTATTGCCTACTTATTTTGCCAAAATAATTTTTTTTTATTTATTGTTAGTACTTACATATATATCGATTTTAGTATAAAAATCGTAAATCAATTACGAAAAATCGTTTTTAGAGGGAACTGTTCTTTTGAATACTTTTTTAATATCTATTAGTTTTCTTAAAAATTAAGTTCTCGGATTTTGTTTATTATATTCAAAAATTGTATTTCCTTTAAAATTACAGTGCAGCTTCGATTGTTCGGACATGTGCCAGTCCGGTCACTCCAATAATTCGGATGCTTTTACATTTCGGACAGCTTAAAATGTTTACCTCTACAATCCGGATTAATTTTTTTATGCAAGAAGATAATTTAATGGCGTTGTTATACCGTTTTTACCTCGAATGTTTTGTTATTCACACTTTGATTTACATTTTGCACTGTCATTACTACCAAATGGCAAAATCTGCAAAATCTATGTCGATCAAGTAATCTTTTTGCGACGGTCTTCAGAATTTATTAAAATTTGGCACAAATATACCCTAAGTCATTTTGACATTTATTTTATTTTTATTCACAATTTATGTAATAAAAAACCTTTAAAGCATTGGTAGTCGTTCATATTGTTCAGGTTACGTAAATTTTCGTCAATTTACACGTACACAACCCGAAAGTAAACAATAGAGCGTAAAAATACAAATATTTTCTTCAGTTGCTAGATGTTGTTGCTGATATTTTATTTTTTACCCATAAATACACTCAAATTAAACGCCTCTATTTGCCTATCAATGCTTTAAAGACCCTACAAATTTAAATTTTTAATTTTTCAAATTTTGAAAAACTTGCGATTTATTAATTGGCTATTTTCGATTTTTGAAAAGTGACAAAATTCGAGTTTATGTATATATTCATATCTTGTAAGTATGTGGTTCGATTCGTTGTGGAACCATGTGAAAGATTATTATGTCCTCTTTAAATTATATAAATACATAGGGATATTTTAATATCAAAGTGCATTCATAATGCAAATGCAATTTTCTGATGCAGTTTTGAAAAATATTTGAGTTAGTATGTTATAATTAGCATATACTATCGGTCATTTGCTGCAACGTCGTAGTTTTTAAACCGATATATTTTTTTAAATTTTTTTAAGGAAAATAACACACATAACAAAATGTGTCACTTTTCTAGATAATTTAAAGATGTTAAACACAAAAAGGGCAACGCACAACTAAAATAATATTTTATTTCAAGTAATAGACAATAGGTTATGAAATTAGAACAAAATGCTTCTATGGCGATCCTGCGTGTAATTTTAGAAGTTACTTCATAAGACTTTGTTAGTTATTAAAACAATTTATTTAGTATGCAATGGTGTTATTAACTTGAAATTTGGGTTTTTTGAATTATGACGTTGTTGTAGCAAATGAGCGATATATATATAGTATACTTTAAGCTAAAAGTGGTTTAAACATTTGAAACGTTTGTTGAAATTTCATAGGTGTACCAAGTACCTTTACAGTTTTATAGCAAAACAAATTTTAGCTTAAATGTAAATCGCCAAGCTCTTGTAAAGTTTGTTGTTATGCACATAAGATATTTTTGAGGTTTGGGCTCGATATTGTAACCTTCTTTTAAAACTTATGTAAAAGTCTAAGAAAACAGCTTATTCGAAAACCGTTACTAGTTTTTAGCTCAATTTAGTATTAAAAAAATCCCGGGAATGAAAAAATTATTTTATTATTTCTCCGAGAATGCAAAAAATCAGGAAAATAAGGAACTCTATTTAGCCAATGAAAATATGGTATTTTTTTAATAGCAATTCGAAATAAGATTCATTCAATTCAAGAAGCATTATTAAAATTGTATGTGTATTGATAAGGAAAATTGTGTTATTGAGTTCAAATATAAAAATCTAGTAGATATCTAGTAGACCATTAATATCGTTTTTAAGTTTGATTAAATCAGTTGTTGTTTCTAATATGTAGACTTTGATAAGCCCATCTTTTATTTTGTTTGATAAGCTATTTATCATTGTTTTATTTTTTATTTTAAGTTTTTAAACAGATCTACTGACATGTGTTTTAAATTTTGTATTTTTAGTACGTTCCTTTGGTACCGAAGATCGTGAAACACAATTTCAAATTGCACCTCAAAGCCAAATCTATGATTATATTCTGTTCCGTGGTTCTGATATTAAGGATATACGTGTGATTAACAATAGTCTACCACATCCCAATGATCCTGCTATTATGCAAGTACAATTGCCCAATGGACAACACGTGATGCCACATTTTTCAATGCCAAGCATGAATCCTCAGCAAGTACCTCCAATGGGAACAACAGGTACATATGGTAATCCCTTTGGTACTATGAGTGGCTTAGGAGCAATTGGAGGTACTGGTGGAGCTGGTGCTGTACCATCTTTAGCACCTGGAGCTGGAGCTCCAGGCCCATTTATGATGGGTGGTAATCAACCTGTACCGCCACAACAAAAACCCCCACAGGGCCAACAACCACAAACACAACAAAAACAACCAAGTAAGTGTAAATCATGGGTTTTACGAATAAAAATAACAATGTTAGTGGACATTTAGATATTTTTATTTCTACCACCCAAACAATTTTACTCGTATTTTAGGACTTATAATAATACTGTTAAGCAATGGTATGCTTAGCAGCTCTACAAGTTTAGATTTCTGAAATCAAACTTCGAATCTCATAAATAAATTCAATCATATATGTTTTTCCCCTACAATAACCGGCTGCAACAGGACGATTTTTAAATTCACTACTTGCTACTTATCGTTGTTTTATCTCTTTCGTTCTTTCGTACAGGCTGTAATACTACGGATACTAATAATTTGGGTACATCCTCCTTACTAACCACCGTCGATAGTATTGGCTCGAATCTTAACAACAGTAGTAGTGCTCATAATAATAACAATAATACAAATTCCAATACTAACACTAATAACAGTAGCAACAACCACAATCATAACAATGCCATTAACAACGTTGGTCTGCTGGGCATAGGTCTTGGTATTGGTGGTTCAGGTGGTCTTCTTAGTAACATAGGCTTAGGTATTGGTGGAGTTGGTGTTGTTGGTAATAATTCATCTGCGGCTTCAGCTACAACTTCCACAGCCAAGAAATTATCTCTAACAAATGCAACGGCACTAAATGATCACAAAGACCAAGGTGTGAGGGTAAACTTTTCTAATAACAAAAAAAAAAAAAAAAATCGTACACCAATAGTTGTTTTTAATTTTCTTTTTTTTATAAATTATTTCCTTTATGGTTTATTTTTTTTAACATGTTTTTGTTTTTGATTTTAAAGCCATATATTTTTTTTTTAATTTAGAGCATTAGTTTGCGATAGAAATTTTATTTAAAAACACGTTGAATTTCATAATTAAATGTCTATTGGTAGTTTTTCGATATTACCTTTAGATTCATCTCACCCTTGTGTGGGAAACCACACAAAATTAATCTTTTTTCACATTAGAAACAAATTGATGAGCGATGTTCATGAAATTTCTTGGCTTTTCCTGCCGCATCAATTTAGCACAGAAAATGCATTGATTAATTAAAAAATATTTTTAGATGTTGAGATATTAAAAAATTACGTTACTTACCCTCTTGTGTGGTTTTCCACACATATGAAATTTCAATATATTTTGCACTTATAAATGCTGAAATGTAATCGGTACCCAAAAATTTCAGAAATTTAAAATAACCATTTTCATTTAATCTAAACGAATACTAACTATAACTTAAAAAAATTAAACTACATACAAAATTTAACAAAAAAATCCAGTACAAAAATTAGCAAGAAATCAATAGCCAACTCTTAATTAATACAAAAATACTACATTCAATATAAAATACATAAAAAATAATTGAGAAATTCCTTTAACACAAAAAAGTACCACAAATTTCGGAAACTAAAAGAATCACATTCAAAACATCAACATTGCCTAGAAATTAGTTAACATAAACATATTTTAATGAAATAAATAAACGTACATATTTAAAAAAGGTCTGTTTAACAAATTGTTCGTTACTATGGCTTTTTGGGCCATAATAAATCATCTACAATGTTTATGGAATTTAACCGTTTATTACTGAAATACCAACAAAAGCAAAGTGTTTAATGAAATTTTATGGTTTATAAAGAAGTTTTTCATAAAATAAATGTTCCATGTGCATCTTTCAAACATTTTCTGAAGCTTTCACAAAATTTTTCCGAAAATCTTGTATATCAGTATAATTAATCTTGTATGTTTAAGATTAAGTTTTAAGATTTTTTTTATATAAAAAATTTATAAAAACCTAATAAAATCTTTTATAAAAATCATTCACAAATAAATTGGTATATTTTGTTTTCTCCATTCAAAAAGCATCAATTGAATTTTTAAAAATTCAGCCAGTTAAAGTTAAATTAAAATGTTCAAATCGAACTATTTGTATTAAATATTCTTTAAAATAGATTAGAAATCTGTTTTGTTTTATGTAAATACAAACTTTTTTAACGACATTTGTTTTTTCACGGTATTAAATAGATTTGCAGTTTTCAGTTAAACTTTTATTTATAATTTATTGTTTTTTTTTTAACAAAATCTGACTAAAATCTCCAAATGTACAATTTACAATTACATTGGTTGTTCTTTTTAGCAGAATTATGAATTTTTATTCCGTTTGTTTTATTTGTTTAATTTACACCACAGATTTGTTTATTTTCTCTTTATTTTTTTTTTTTACAAAATATATATTTTTTTGAATTTGTTTTTTTTAATAATATACATTAATAATAAAATTTTAATAAAACAAAAACTTTTTTCTCATTTTCCTTATTAAATGTTAATTTAATAAAGTTTCCGTCATAGACATGCTGGCTGGTGCTTCACGTTCAACGACGCCCATAAGTCTTATTTCTCGAAAAAGTCCTTCGGCTGATATTGGTGTACAAGTTAATCAAAATCAACAGCAGCAACAGCAAACACATCAACAACAGCAGCACCAACAACAACCACTTCATCACAATAATCAAAACCAACATCAACAACAGCAGCATCAACATCCGAATCATCAGAATAATGCTGGCCATGGCGGTGGCGGTGGTGGTCAATCGCGTGATGCTGGTCATAAGCGACAAAATCATCAAAATCAACGTGGCGGCAATCAACAGCGCAACAATGATAATAACTATCGTTCCGGCGGCCGTATGATGGAAAATTACAACAACATGAATCACTACAATCAACGCAATAACCAAGGTGGTAATCGCAACAACTGGAATACACACCGTGGTAACATGCCCAACAACAATAACATGCGTAATCGTGGCGGTGGACCACGTCCCAACATGCGTAACATAATGGTAATTATACATACATAATTAGTTTTAAAGTTGTAAAAATTGTTTAATATCTAATCATTGTTGTGTGTTCTTTTTTTCTTTTCTTTTAATTCAAAAGATGGGCTTTAGATCAACAAGTGGTCCTGGTGGCATGCAGAAACCTCCACGTAATCCCATCAAATTTGAACAAGATTTTGATTTCGAACAAGCGAATACCAAATTCGAAGAACTTCGCTCTCAGTTATCAAAACTTAAGGTGGGCGATGAACCCAAATCTGAACAGGTATCCTTTTTTTAGTTTTCATTTATTATTAATTTGTTATTAGAATATTATTTGTGCATTTGTTAAGTTGTATTTGTTGTCAATTTGTTTTTTTTTTTTTTAATATTTTTTTTACATAAATTTAAACTCAGAAAAAGAGAGTAGAGAAATTTGGTTTTAAATTTGATTTTACGAAGAAAAAAAGGATACCAACGAAGAAAGTTTTTTTACTTTTCAATATTTTATCTTCTATATATGTAATTGTGATTATTAACTTTATAACATTATAAACATGCAAACATTAACTTTTATTATTTATTTTATAATGTTTTACATCTAAAACATCTTTACATTTTTCATTAAATACTAAAGAATGTTACTATAATTTTAAAACAAATCATTATATTGTTCCAAAAGAAAATTATTTGTGAATTTTTATACTGATTATTGTATAAAAATTATACATTTCACTGCAAAAATTAGGATGGTCGGCCACAACGGTTCTGAAATTTGGAAAAATTTTATTTCAAAATAAGTAACTGTAAAAAATATTGAATATTTGAAAAAATTATTGTATTTTTCTAAAATTCAAATTGAAACCACCCAAAAATTATGAACGGCTCTGAAATTTGGTAAACTTTGATTTAAAAATGTGGAACTGTAACAAATATTGGTTATTTGACCAAAGTATTGCATTTTTCCAAAGTTCATATTCTAATGCTAAATTTCTGTTTTCTTTTACCCTTCACCATGAGTGGCAAGGGTATAACATATACGTTTTTCATTCCGTTTGTAGTTTCTACATTTTTCATTTGGGCACCATAAAGTATATATATTCTGGATCGTTATAGATAGCGAAGTCGATATAGCCATGTCCGTCTGTATGTTGCTCCAATATAAATTACATACATACATGATTGATACATCAATATATCTGCTATAATAGTCCCGGTTCAGTTGCTATTAAGCCATTAACATATAAAATATGGATATCTAATACGGTTTCTAATTTCCCGGACTTTTTACATTCCTGGGAAATATTAAAAAAAATGTCTTCTATCCCGCGAATTCCTTGAAATTTTTTAATACTAATTTAAGCAAAAAACCAGTAAAATTTTTGAAGTTATCAATATAGACGTGCCTTAAGTAAAATCTGGAAAAAATACGTAATTCGCATAGAAAGAGAACTTTTTATACCCATCACCATGAGTTCAAGGGTATATATATAAGTTTGTCATTCCTTTTGTAATTTCTACATTTTTCATTTGCGACCCCACAAAGTATATATATTCTGGATCGTTATAGATAGCGGAGTCGATATAGCCATGTCCGTCTGTATTTTGAAATCAACTTTCTTTCTGTAGCCCCCAAATAACTTAAATACACGATTCATACATGAATATATTGGGAATACACCCGACTCGTTTGCTATTTAAAATCGAAACAGTCGGCCCAAAATGGCTGAGATATTTTGATCTATATCTGGATTACTAAGTCATTAATATAGACAATATGTATATCCAATAATAGACATTTCAAAGACCTTTTCAACGGCGTATATAAGGCCAAAGTAAGTCGGACCTACAATGGGTCAAAGTCGAGAAAAATATGTTTTACCCCGAATTTTTTTTTCAACAAAAAAAATTTTTTTATTATAAAATTTTTTCACTTATCAATTAAAAAAAAATAATTTTAAATTAAAAAAAATTAAAAAAAAATTTTTTGCCATAAAGTTTTATTCGATAAAATATTCGGCACACCCGAATATAGGTCTCTTACTAGTTTTAAATCAGAATGTATATAAACAAATTAAAGTAATTCTTTTGTGTTAACATTCACTAGCTAGTATCGAACAAAATCTATAGGTATAACGAATCATTCGATTGGCAACAAATCATAACGAATCTGTTTTATCTGTGCGGAAATAATACTAAAACTTCAACAATAAAACTTATAAAGAAATTCCCGAAATTTCCATCAAATGTCTAAAAAAATATTCGCGGGAATTACCGGGAAATTTTTCACGATTAGGAACCCTAATATCTAATGATAGACATTTCAAAGACCTTTCCAAGGACGTATCTAACACCATAGAAATTCGGATCGACACGATCGGGAACAAATTTAATCAAAATATTCTGCATTGTGTCTAAATATAACATTTTCTGTATTTTTTTAAATTACGACAATTTAATAATAAAATTGTCTTTCCAAGGAAAACAATTTAATGAACTCGAGCCTGAATAATTTACTACTAATATTCAAATTTATATAAATATATAAATGTCTTTGTAAGTTTGTTTGTTTGTTTGAGCATCACGCCTAACGGCTAAATCGATTTTATTGAAATTTTGAACGTATATACATCCTTACTTGGAAGCGTCAATAGGCTATAAATTTTTTCAATACTTTTACCAGAAAGGGATAAACAGGGGGAAAACTGGTAAAATTGGTACCTTTAGTTCTTAAACAATAATTACTAAACGGCTGAACCGATTTTTACTACGACAGGGGTAGCGAAGCGCACCGGGTCAAGGTAGTTAAAAATATTTTTTTCACAAACATTTCTTTATCTTAAATTATACTTTGGTGAAACTCTCTTATTATTATTATTATAAAGGGGCATTAAAGCCGTAAAGCGTTTAACTAAGCAATATTTATAAAAAACGCCCAAGAATAACAATCGAATATTGGTAAGGTTTTGACCTTAAAAACCTGAAAAAAGGTTTGATTTTAAAATGAATGCTAATTTAATTTGATTTACTTAACAAGGGAAGAAAATATCGCAATGACATGTTGATTATTTGAGTATATTTTCTATTTAACAGTTTTATTTAAGAACTATGATTTTAATTAAATACATACTTAGTTAAATACACCAATAAAACGACTTATTTTAATTTATAAACCATTGAAACACAACTTTAACATCTGCGTAGTAAATTATCTAGAAATTTGTATTATTATTAAACAACATCTAACCGTATATTCTTTTTGTTTTTCCTTTTTTGTTTATAATAATTTCACTACACCACTACTACTACTACCACCACAATCCTGCAACAAATAATAATCAACCCAACGCTACTGTCCAATTAAAAATGTCTAAACATAAAATTAAATTGGCTTAAATTTTAATAAAAACCATCCTTATCCTATAAAATGCATGGCTGATTGCTATAAAAAATATTCCAACACACCTACTCCTGCTATTACTCTACACTATGTACTTGCACATCCACTACCCAAATGCAACAATTTACCTAAACACCTTACATCTTTGACAAAATTATTTGGATTTGATTTTAATTTTAAATAATTATGATTTGTGTAATCCTTTTAACACCTTTTATCGTTAAACCACAACCTAATTATCATACCATATATTAAAATCAAACAAATATATATGTGTGCATTTATACATGGAACAAAAAAATTATCAAAAATAAAACACAAACCAAAAATTAAAAAGTGTTCTTCGCCTACTCCTACTACTTCACAGATGAATGGTGAAACTGATAAGAAAGATGATTCTGGTAATGAAACAGGCGCTGGTGAGCATGAACCTGAGGAGGAAGAGATTACTGTAGGCTACGACAAAACCAAATCATTCTTCGATAATATCTCCTGTGAAACTGCACAAGATCGTGCAAAGAACAAGAATTATGATTGGCGTCAGGAACGCAAATTGAATAGTGAAACATTTGGCGTTTCATCCACAAGGCGTGGAGGGTAAGTTTGAATTTGAGACATCATCATACCCAAAAAACAAAAAGAAAAATTGCTCTACTGTTTTTTTTTGTTTTTTTATTTTGTTGCAGTTATCGTGGTCGTGGCAACTATTACAATAATCGTAATATG
This sequence comes from Calliphora vomitoria, assembly GCA_942486065.2. Taxonomy (NCBI): domain Eukaryota; kingdom Metazoa; phylum Arthropoda; class Insecta; order Diptera; family Calliphoridae; genus Calliphora; species Calliphora vomitoria. Next base: position 29,709,270 of record OW818031.2, on the reverse strand, counting down.
GGCAATTATAATAACGGTGGTGGTTACAACAATCGCGGCTATCGTGGCAATAATTATCGTAATCGCAGCAACAATCGCAGTAAAATGCATAACAATCGTGATGGCAGCACTTCGAATGGTGGTGTTGGCGGCAATACCAACAATATTACAAATAATCCTACAGCCAACAATAATAATGCTGCTGCAAATTTAAAGAATCAAACGCAACAACCTTCAACTCCAGGTTCAGCTACAAATCATACTGCTAATAATACAACTCCAGCGACCACATCAAAAACGGTGTCTTCAGGTTTACAAGAGACTAACAATCAACCACAAATGGCCGCAGTTGGTGCAGGTGAGTGACAAAAACATTTTTAATATTTTTTGTTGGGTCAAAAGTTACATATTTTTTACGCTTTGTCATTTCGTGTATAATTTCCAAATTTTTCATTTGCGACCCCATATGTATCTATATTCTGAATCGTTATCGATAGCGGAGTTGATATATCCATGTTCGTCTGTTGAAATCAACTTTCCGAAGCTCCCAAATAACTTACTAACATTTTTAATACATCAATATATCCACTATAGCCCTGCTTGCTATTTAAATTCGCTTAAATCGTCCCACGAATCTTCTGAGATGTAAGCCGCGACTACACGTCGTTTTTTTATACCCAAAAATGTTTCTGTTTTCTATTATTTCCAATCTTTATTTTAATGTATACTTTGGTGAGGGCTGCATACGATTCTGCACAGCGCAATGAATATAGCACTATTACTTGATTTTAAAAATTGTTGTTTTTTTTTTGCCATCTGGAATTCATTAATAATTTGATTTTTGAAAATGGAATTATTGAACGGCTTTCAATCTTAAATTCCGTATTAAGATTTTAGAGAATAAAGCTCAAATTTAATCAATAGATTCGAAGATATTTTTCTACGCTCCTGAAAACACATGGGACATTTTATTAGCTCTTCAACGATATATTTTGTTGCATTATACTTTCCAAAAAAGTTGAGTTATGATCAAAAATATATTTTCCCAAAATTTAACTTCTAATATTCACCCTTATCGTGGTTGGCGTAAACGTCTTACGCCTACGACTGTTTCGTACTAGATTAAAGATAAAATGCAAACTGTTTCTTTTATCTAGTAGGCGTATGACGTTTATGCCAACCACGATACGGGTGATTATTCAAATAAAAAAAAATAACATTTCACTATTTTTTATTTTATTTATTTAAATTCTATATTATTCATTTCATTTCAGGCCAATAATCTTTTGTGTTGATATCTACATGAGATAAGTTCAAAAAAATTCATTAAACAAGAAAAAAAAAAACATCATAAGGAATTTTTATAACAAACATAAAAAAGTACATTTTGAGCATCAAAAGTATTTTTTTAAACTGCTGACGTCCTTCGCTCCCATCTACGAAAAATTTAAAAATACAAAAATCCAAATTATATATAGATGAAATCATCAAGTACAAGAAGAACAAAACTGAAAACTGGATATAAATAATAACATTTTTCCATAAATATACTACTAAATACTTTATACACAGCAACTATTCATTACAAACTGGAGTGAATGTCAAAGAAGAAAAACAGAAATCATAAATTATGGGTCAAAAAGGCAGCACACGAAGAATCATTTATATTAAACACAGTAACAAATCAAGAAAGGAAATAACATAAAATAAACATTTTAAAGATGTTAGCATAATATAGATTTAGAGAAAACAAAAACAAAATGAAAGGATAATAAGTAATAATTTATATTTGGAAAAAATGAAATGAAAATTAAAAAAAAAAAAAAACAATGAAAGAAAAAATATATCCCCCCACACACACAATACTGAAGAAACTAATTTAGAAAAGGAAATTGTTTGAAAGATATGTAATAAAAAGGCGCTTTAAAAAATTAAAAAGGTATACAATTTTTTAATGTAATAACGAAAAGAAAGAGAGAAGTAACCACGAGAGAGAGGGGAGTAAAAAAACGTTTTGTTTTCTAAAGATTTTGATACTTTTTAGGAATAAAAAAAAAACAAAACAATTTTTTTTGTTGTGGAAGTGGTCGAGTTGCATTTATTGGAATTATATTAAAAATAAACTTTAATGCTGATGAAGATGAAGATGGTGTATGAATATTTATAAAATTAAACTAATTTGAAAGTGAAAAATCACCTTAAACCTAATTCTTTGAATGAACAAACAAAAATATCTAAAAATAAAAATTGTAAAATTGAAACAAGTTTTTTATAAATGCGTACATACCTAAATACATATATAAATAATAATAATAATAAAAAACATTGAAAAAGAGCATGTATAAAATTGGTTTTCACATGATGAAAGAAAGTAAGAAAGAAGAGAGTGAGCTTTGGAGTAGTACTACAACAAATATTAATTATCGTATTAAATGGCGTTAGTTTAATAATTAATTAGAAATGTTTATTATTTTAAATTATATTATTATACATACATATATAGTTTAAGTTTATCATGTCGCAACGACTTATGATTTTTTCCTAAACAAGAAAAAACACAAACATTGGACCTCAATACTAAAGTACTAAAGAAACGAAATAAATAAAAACGAATTCGCCAAAAAACGATATTCCAAAATTTAGTAGAAAAAAAAAAAAAAAAAAAATTACAATAAAATTCAAAGAATTTTATTCAAACTTCTTTTTTTTTTAATAAATAGTAAACCATTATTTTTTTTAAATAAACTAAAATTATTTTAAATCATATACATACATATATTTTTTAATTTAACACAAATTGTCTAATTATGTTAAACATTTATTATTAATTAAATTAAGCTTTATTATTTGTTTTACTATTTACTATACATACAACATACATTTATAAAAAGCCACTAAAACTTATAAAATTGTAAGCGCCAATCAACAAAACCAAGACTTACTTAGAGAAAAATATTTTAATTGCCTTTTTCCTAAACAAAAACCAAACAAACACCCCACCCACCTCTTTATATAAAGCAAATTCCGGTCTCTTTGATTTAAAATCATTCTAAGTTCAAACTAAAAGAAATCCTCAATTAAAATGCATGGATTTCAACAAACAAAAAGCGCCAGTGTTAAAATTTTTTTTGTTATTTATACCTACCTACATACTATAATAATTTTTTTTTAAGTTTATTATTTACATAAACTATTCTCTACCTCTCTCTCCTCCCCCTCTACATTTGTTTTAAATGTTTAAAAGAAAACGTAACGTATGTATACTAAAATAAAAACTCCACAACATTTTTTTTTACTCATCTTCTAAAAGTAATTTTTTTTGTTTGTATTACCCGCAAAAATGAGCTCACTCTCTGTTAAATTACTACAAGAGAAAAAATACCAAGAAACCAGAAAATATATTAAAATTTTATTATATAAATTTTAAAGAAAGCATACAAAAATAAACAAACAAACAAAAATATATATACACAGAAATATGTATTTTGAAATTATCATTAAAATTTAATAAATATAAAGCGAAAAAATTAAATCATTGTCAAAAATAATAAAACAAATTAATAATAAATAACAAATTTGTGTAGTATATAAAAGGTTTATAACAGTTTTATCCTTATTATTAAAATTAAAGAGAATTAAAAAAAAACAACGTGTACACTTTTTTCTTTAGCTGTTAAATTTCTATAAACAAATCCAATAATTATTATACAAATATAAGTTTCCGTTGCCCTTTGTTTATGCTGTAAATTAATTTGGAAAATAAATTTTGATTTGATAGCAATTAACAATACATTTTTAGCAAAAAAATACAGGGGGCTAATTACCGCAGTCGACACGATCGAATATTTATTTGAACGTGCAAGTTTTTTTTAGTTTTGGGATTCTCTCATTCGATATCGAAAAAAATATATAGAAATTATAATGATTGTGCTTGATAACGAACGAGTTTTTACTCGAAAGCTAATAAGCATTCGAAATTTATTTCGATTACGAGTGCGAGAATTTGCCCCCAGCTCTAGCGTTTCTTTTATTTGGCGTCTATTTCGAAATGCTACATTCTCTATTAAATGTATAATTCTTAGACAATTGTGTAAGTCGATTCGAAAAGATTTATACACGGAAATTTGAAAATGAGAGAGCTTTACGTGTCAACCGTTTTTCGAGAGAAATTTTAAATATATACTGGCTTATTTAGACAATTTGAAAAAACTAACTTCGCAGAATTTTGTTATGATTTTCTACTTCAAGAGCAAATGCCATACTAATACATTCTCACCACTTAGGTTTTTGACAGGAGTGTTTCCGATCTATGTGTATTTGTCTGTCATGTATGGGTGCGTTCAAAAATTCACTAAATTTGTGAATCACTGATGTAATTACCTTCAAACTTTTGCAACAGTAAACTAAATGATGCGTTGTTTGCATAAATTTGCCAAAAACTAGCATTGAAAAACGTTTGACGTAAAACAATAATGGCAAATATGCTTTTTCGAACGCTAAACTTTTCCAATCAATGTTAATGCATTTATGAAATTTCATTTAAATCAAATACGTATTAACCATATGTGTATTTCTGCATGGTATTAAATGTTAAATTTGAGTTATAAAGCTACCTTATTCGTCTTGAAAAGAAAATCGTTTGAATTTGTGTGCTTTATACATTGTCTTACAGATCTGAAAACTGAATCAGAGTAACGTTTCCGTTTTTAAAACGAATTCCATCCAGACGATTTATCCATCACATACCTGTATGACATTCGATATCAAACAAGAAATCTAGCACATTTTATATTGATTTCGATATTGAAATTCCTTTTTGAAACGAAAGCTCTTTCGATATCAAATTCTGCCCCTGAGATCGAAAATAATGGGTTGATTATGGATGGCAACCGAACTTCAGTTGCGTTGCCAGAGGGCAACTACAAATTTCTGGTTGCCAATTTAGCATCTGTAATATCATTTAGGCAACTGACAATGCAACTAAAGTATTTTTTCTCTCGCTCTGCAACCACAACCATCAAAATATGGTATGGTTCGATATTACTTTTTTTAGAATTTGTTTCATATCTGTAATAATCTGTGAGGTAGTCCCTCTCCGTTTAAAATCTCTTTTAACAAGAGCCCAATATCTCTCCACTGGCCTTATCTCCAGGCAGTTTGCAGGATTTGCCTCTCTTGGTACAAATACCACATTATTGTTCTTGTACCACTCAAGACAGGATGCCAAATCAGGCCAAAAATAAGTGGACACATTAAGAAGTCTTATGAATGGAAGCATCATCTTTTGTAAACATTCCATAATGTAAATTTCGGTATTTATAGAGCCCTTTGTAACAAATGTTTGGCTTCTTTTGCCACAGCTGCATATTGCTTGCCACAACAAGAACATTTTCTGCTTTTGGGTCCTAATCTTTTCTACAACATTCCCTCGAGCATCAGCAACATAGAAATATTGATGTGGAAGCTGCGAAAAATTTCCAGAACACACGTTTCGTCATTTATTCAGCCCAATTATGAATAGAAATTCCCCGGGAGTGTTGGGAGATCATTTGAAAATGCTTTCTATTTATTGGCTTTAGAAACATCATGTGGACCAATAACAGACAAGTTCTCCTGATACTGTTTACTAATATTGTAATCAGTTTGACGGAAGACCTTTGATTTTTTAGCCAACATTTTGTATGGCCAAGTTGGGTTTTGTTGAAAATATTTAATAATTCTAGTACGCACCTTTTTCTCGTCAATCATTTTAATCAGATTAACAACAAATGAACATAATTGATATTAAACCTAATAACTGACATACATTTCAAAGGTAACTTGATAATAAAAAAAATCAAATAATACTTGGGTTACAAGTTTTAAGGATAAACGTGTGTTAAGGTTTTTTCGATCAAACTCCTTATACTATTTTTTTTAATCAATTTTATTATTTTGTTTTTCTGCAGATTTTATGTAAATTAAATGAAGTACATACATTTTAAGTTGGTAATTAAAATAAATAAAAAATATAAAAAAACATATATATTTAAAATAAAAATATATTTTTATTTAAATTTTGATTTATTCATACAAATTAATATTCACCCTTATCGTGGTTGGCGTAGGCGATTAACGCAAGCGACAGTTTCGTACTAGATTAAAGATAAAATGCAACATGTTTCTTTAATCTAGTACGAAACTGTCGATGGCGTAACCACGATAAGGGTGATTGATGATACCTTATTTTGGTTTCAGAAAACAATAAATCAAAATAACGTAAGACACATAGCATAAAGTGTAATTTAAAAAGCAGATTTTTTTACCCTACACCATCATAGTGCGTATGTGCTAATGGTTGTAACGCCAAAAAAAAAAATAGTATAATACCAACCTTAAAATAAGCAAAGTACAATCGCAATTTTAATGATTTTTCGATTTTTTTTTCGGTCCATGGACGAAGCCTATTAAAATCGGTCCATTATTTCACCAAGCTTCCATACAAATGTCCTCAACAAATAGGAGTTAATCGGTCGTAAATGTTTAATTTATAAAGGCATCTACACAAAAGTGAAATCCATATATAATCTAACAAAAATTAGTTTTATATAGAAATAAATCGTACGGCCTAATCTCATGGCGATCGCTCCATAATTGCTCATAGCTCCCATATAAGGCCCATTTACGAAAATCACTCACGAGTTTTACTTTTGATTAAACAAGAGAGGGGTTATTTTGTAACTCGAATAGAAAAGAAAATCATTCGTACCTATGAAATGCAAGTAAAAAATCGAGATTGAATATAAATATTTTCCAAAACAAATTGTCAGATTTTTAGGCAAAATCATTACAGACGGGAGGTTGTAACATTATTCTATTTGAAAAAATTGTTTGAATTTGTATGAAATATTCAGGAAAGAGAATCTGACTCGAAAACGAATACATACATATCGATGGCTTAATATAGAAAGGTCGTATCTCAACTTTTAGTTACTTTACAGGAGAAGGAAAAAACTGAATAAAATCTGAAAGTGAAAAATAAACAATTAAAAATTTGTAATATATCGAAATATACTTTTAGAAAAGTTGTTTATTTTAATATAAAACAAAAAATATGCATTCAACATTAAATGAGTTAGCGCTTTTTCTTTCAAATTATTATTGAAATGAGTTAGGGGTTTTTTTTAATTACTGTAAATCTGTTATTCGTCAACATAGGAAACTCAATTTTTTAAGGAGAGGTGTATTTGTGTTTTGTCTACCAGAAGTAAAAAACCCGATTTTGAAAAAAAAGAGATACGACCTTTCTATATTAAGCCATCGATATATAATGTTACCTTAATATAGAAATGTCCTAACCCAGATTATAGTTTATTTCGATAAATGTTCGGCTCATATATCATATTTAGCCAAAAAATATCGAGTTATAGCCTTTCTAAGGTAACGATAATTTTTATTCTTTATAAGTACATTAGCAGAGTTCACAATCTTGTGCAAATGGTCTTGCATCATTGTATATGCATTGCATTTTTTTACACTAACAAAATATACAGAAATACACCATTGCATAAATTTACAATACAAATGCATAAGATTGTGAATACCGCTATTGTAATTTAAAAGTGTTTTCTTACGAATTAAATTATGCAGTAGTGTAGAGCAGGAAAGGGTTCAACGAAGGAATTATTTTATATCAATCGTAAATCGTAGAGTTGTGTTTTTGCTAAGAATATATTGTTTAATATAAAATATGTTTTTTTTTTTGTACTTTATTAACAACCTAAATAAAATATGAATTAGCACATATATTTATTAGAGTAAATTTAACTTGCGGGTTTTGTAGGTTTTTGCGTAAATAAAAATATTGGCGGTGATTCAACGTACCTAAAGACGCGGATTTTGAGCTCATTTTTTTTGTAGAGCTAAAACGTTTGAATATATTACAAATCAGATTTCACCAGTCGATTCTGCAGCAAAAATTAAAATTGAATCCTTAAAAAAAGTTCTAAAAATTCATTACAGCCTTCTGTTGTGGATTTAATAAAAAAGATTTTCAAACATTTCCTTTTTATCACAACCCGTTATAAAGTTATATGACTTTAAACATTTTTTTTTTGTTAAGGCAAAGTAAAAATTTGCGATCCCTGTTGTGGGTTTTTGGAACTTTTTTTAAGGGTTTCAAAAATGTTCATTGTATTAATTTTTGCTGCAGATCCTACTGATGAAATCAGATTTGCAATATATTCAACCGTTTTAGCTCTACAAAAAAATGAGCTCAAAATCCTCGTTTTTAGGTGCGTTAATAACCTTTAGAATTGAAAATTTTACCAAAAAAAGACCGCCATTTTTTAAATGAAAACCTACAAAAAAAAAAAAAATGATACCCGAAAAACAAATGAAGTGACCTGGTCACCAAACGAACTCTAATATTTATACATATAATTTATTTTAATTCAAAAAAACTGATGAAATAATTTAAAAAAAATAAATTATAAAAAATAAAATAATGAAAGAGAAAACATATGTATATTTAAAAAGAAAACAAGAGAAAATCATAAAAAAGTAAATAAAGTAAATTAATGCAAAATTAAAAAAATATATATAATTCATTTATAACAAGCGGCTAAAAATAGAAAAAGTTGTGGAAGGACAATGAAACTTGGTACATAGGCATTTTTTTTTTGAATTAAGAAAAAAATGGAAAAATCAAAATGATCCGCCCACCTCCCATACAAAGTGAAAATAAAATTTTGACCTACGGCATTGTTTTTTGCACATAGCATTTTTAAACACTCGGAATAATTTGTGTGAAATTTGAAAAATATCCGCCCACTTCCCATACAACTTGTATTGAAAAAGTGGCATAACTCCCTTGATTTTGAATGCATCAACTCAATTTTCACAAAAAATAAATATTATAATTGTAGAATGGGCTCCTAAAAATATATACCTGATCCGCCCATCTCCCATAGAAGAAACATTAATAAGTAATTTAAGCATAGTCTTTCAATAATTTTTTAACATCATTATCGTACTCCAATATTTGCAGCTTTGAGCGAAATCTATTTATAAATGGGTCTGAAGACAATAAGAGATTATGCATTACGTCTTCATTAGTGGCTACACGTCCAATTCTTCGCGAATGATGTAATCTATTGGAATCTCAGGAAGCGAGGAATAAAGACTATAGACTTTATTCCTCGCTTCCTGAGATTCCTTGGACAGCACCTGATACAAATAATCAATTAAAATGAAAAAAATAAAAATGAAATCATTGAATAAGGGCCTTTATATAGAGACATACTATTGGCAGAATAGCTTCTTGACTAGTATGTATATTACATCCATATAAATATATAAATGTCTTTGTAAGTTTGTTTGTTTGGGCATCACGCCTAAACGGCTAAATCGATTTTATTGAAATTTGGAACGTATATAGATCCTTACTTGGAAGCGTCAATAGGCTATAACTTTTGTCAATACTTTTACCTGAAAGGGATAAACAGGGAGAAAAACTGGTAAAATTGGTACTTTTAGTTCTTAAACAATAATTACTAAACGGCTGAACCGATTTTTACTACGACAGGGGTAGCGAAGCGCATGAACTTCAAGCTGCAATTTGACATCTTTCGTTAAACAGCGCTCCACAGCGCTAAAAAGATGCAGTCCACTGAAGTTGATGAACATTGAAATTTTGAGGTTGTTTATATATTGTTCTACGAAATTTTTTATATGACAACCTTTTTTAATGCAAATCTCATCTACGACAATTGTCATTTTCGAAAATAAACAACAAAGTCAAATGATAAGTTTACCCTGATTGTACCAAAAGATTGAATATACAATAAATTTGCATGCCATTTTAAACAAGCGAACATATATGAACTTTGAGCGTGTCTGTCCAAACAAATAATAAATATATCAGCCTATTATTACGGAATTATAATATTCAGATATCTGACAACAAAATACCAAAAAATTATCCAAATCGGCAAACATGAAAAAAATTAATTTCGGCCACTCTTCAACCAATGTGTGGCGGAGGAACTAAATTACTAGGCGATATTCGGACATTTAGATGGCCAAAATGCATGAAAAAAGCACAACAAATTAAAATTTTCCCTATACGAAATTCACTAACTTCTAATCAATATATCACCATTGCGAGACCTGACCCAGCGAAACGCCGGGACAATATTACAATATACCTCTGACTTCTACCATTTGTCGCATAGTGTAATAAAAGCAATTGACCCCCACCCCCAAAAAATATAAACAAAGAACTGGCTTAAACAACAACTTATTAATCACTAATTATATACTTAGTATATATCACTAATGTATGTATATAAATCTTTTTATATTTTAATTAAGTATGTATTAAACAATTGCCTTTGTTTTCTAATAAGCATTTTTAATGTAGTACATATGTACGTACTAATAAACAAATGAATTTAAAATATCTTTAGGTCAGACTTAATTGGCAATTAATTTTATTCAATCAAAACATAAAATATTCGATGACACACTAATACGCTAAAATAGCTTATCACCTGAAGTGAAACATGCAAATCTTGAAATGCATTCTTGAATTTAAGAAACTAAAAGCTATAAAATGTGAAACTGAAGATTTTAAAGCAACAGTTTCACGAAAACCGTTCTAAGAATACCATTAACAGTAGGAAGAATATATTCTGCAAAATGTTCGATTGGACTAATAAACATGTTGTCTATGTTGGAGGCTTCAGTGGCATCGGTTATCAAGTCTGCCAAATGATTGTGAAGAAACCCATTAAAGTAAGTCTAAACAAAGGAAAAATTATCTTATAAATAATGATAAAGTGAATAGGATGCAATAAATGTTTTTTTTCTATATACATATGTATTCTTAATTGCAGTACTTAATTGTGTGCGGTCGCATGGAAAATGTTGAAATGCTGAAAAAACTTCAGGCTATTAATAGTGCCGTAAAAGTAATGTTTGTCCAAGTGAATATTGCAGATTACACGAGTATTGTTAATGCGGTGAAACAGGTTATTAGCTATGTCGGCCATGTTGATGTTTTGATTAACGGTGCTGGCGTTTTGGCTGATAAGGACATTGAAACAACGGTGGCTGTTAATTTGGTATGTAAATATTTATTTGCTTTATTGTACTCTATAATTAAGTAGGACATAATTTATATCTTCATATTAATCTATATAAATGCGTAACAGAATTCTTCTCAGAATTGGAACTGATTATATTTGGAAGAAAAAGCGAAATAGAAGACACATTAGGTATTTGTCAAAGACATACTCCCTGCTGTTCTGTAAATCGAGTGATTTCAAGAAAAGAGCGAGTATCAAAAGCGAATAGTCGACAAATTGATGTTCTGCAAACAGGATTGTTTACTCTATATTAAAACGAGTAAATCCTGTGGAATCGATTTAGAGAACACCAAAATACGTTTTAAAAACGAAAACGTTACTCTGATTCGGTTTACAGAACAGGGGAAATGTGTTTATTATTTTCGTTTAGTTCATTGTTTAACATTTAATTTCGATACGTTTAAAATAATTGTATCACATTTCAAAATTTATTTCAATTATCGCCACAGATGTTTTGTGAATCGAACGATTTTGTATATTGAAACTCGAAAGTAAAACAAGTAAATCATGAGGATTCGACATACAGAACACCAAAATATGTGAATTCGTTTTAAAAACGTTACACGGATTCGGTTTACAAAACATGGATGAATATATTTGGTCAATTCACAAGGTCTCTTATCACGTCATATTGTCATAATGTCCTAATATTTCACAATGGTTTTAATTACTTTTCAAGTAAAAAATTTCTAAAATAATACTACTTTCTATGCTATGTTTATTGTGTTATCGTAACCAACCAGCAGAGACCAACGCCGAATGCCTAAGAGTCGGTTAAGCCGAGCCGCCGAGTCGTGATATATTAGGACATTATGACAATCTGACTGATAAGAGACCTTGTGAATTGAACAATTATTGTTATTAATCTGGTAGTATATTGCAAATAGTTTTCATTTTGGAAAAGATTTGATTTAAGTTTTCCTAAGAATTCAAAAACTTCCAAGCGGAGTAGAACTGGGATCTTGTTATGATGTGTTCTATTAGTCTAAATAGAATATACTTTTAAGTGTTCCCACCCTTAATTAGGAAACCTTTATACATTTTTGATTTTTTTTATACATTTTGATAAAAACCGTTAAATCTTGCAAAATTGGCGAGAAGAAACGCAGCTATTATATTTCAAAATAAAAGAACTGGTATTTCCTTGGTTTACATAAACATCCTTATAAATTTGTTCTATCAATTAAGACCAGGTGAAAATTTCCCCCCAAAACCAAAAAGTTTTAATATAAAAAAGGAAACAAAAGAAAAATGTAAAAAAAAATTTACTTTATTCCCCCCAAATGGTTGTTGACCTGGATCCGTGTCTGATTGATACAATATGTAAAGGGTGGGAAAATGTGAGGCTTTTAAATATATTGGAGATATTCAGTTTTGTTGGTATCAATGTAAAGTAGAAATTAATAATGGAATATGATATCGGGTAAATGTTTACCTCTAGCACGTCGGCAGACTTCCGCTCTTTTCACAAAATTTTGAACTACATTTTGCAAAAACCCCTTCATTTGTCTCGTCAATGCAGTTCTTTTATAGAAGCAGTTAATTGTTTGTGTTTTTCCTCCTAAATTTGACCCAGAGAAAATATTTCAGCGCAGCGTAATACAACGAGGCGGCCATTTGACATCGTCAAATTCAGAGATTATACGACCGGGAAATTCCTCATGCAACAACTGAATTATTTGGTCGGGTGTGTGGCCCGTGGCGCCTTCTTGCTAAAACCAAAGATCACTGATGTCAACATTAGTTTGTTTGTATAACCGCATAAACCGCAATTGAAATGTGTTAGTTTCGTTCAGTTTTAAAAGTCTAAAGAATGTCAACATTAGTTTGTTTGCATAACCGCAATTGAAAATGGGCCTTACGACTAAAGATTTGGTTGAAAAATGTGTTGTTCTCGTTTAATTTTAAAAGTCTAAAGGTTCAAGACAATACAATTTTTTTTTAAATTTTGTGCAACCTAAAAAATCAATTCTAAATACCAGTCGCCCAAAAAAAATCGTAATCGAAATAAATTTCAAACGCATATTAGCAATCGAGTAAAAACTCGCTGGCTATCGCGCACAATCATTATAAATTTCTGTACATTTTATTCGAATTAATTTTATTCGTACAGCAGACACTAATATCCAGATATCTAGTATAGGTTGGTATAGGTTGGAAAAGTTGAAACATTTTACATTTAAGAATCTTAAAGGAAACATTTTAGTTAATAGATTAATGAGTCAAGATACAAAATAATACTCATTTTACATATTGCCAACTTTTAGACTGGTCTTATTAATACCACCCTACTGTTCATGCCTCATATGGACAAAACTCAATCAGGTCATGGCGGCATTGTAGTAAATATCTCCTCTGTCTATGGCTTGGAACCCGGACCAGCGTTCAGTGTTTATGCTGCAGCTAAACATGGTGTCGTAGGATTTACACGATCTATGGCGGTAAGATTTGTATCTTTACACAAAACAAACAAAAAAAACCTTTATTGCATTGTGTTATATCTTTTCAACTTTATAGGACGAGCATTACTACCATAAGACTGGTATTGCTTTCATGTGCATTTGTCCGGGATTGACCTCCACCGAACTTATGATGAATAAACGCGGTATGAACTGGATGAAATGGGTGCCACACAGTGAGAAAATTTATAAAATTGTAATGGAGGCCAAAATGCAAACACCCCAAGAATGTGCTGTCAATGTGATGAATATCATGGAACAGGCTAAAAATGGTGGCATCTTTATGTGCAGTGATGGTGGTATGAAAGAAATTACACCAACTGTTTTTATGAATTATTAAGTGATTGAATAAAAATAATAAAATTACATATGTACATGCAAAATTAAATTTTGTTTAATAACTTTCTATATAGTTACTGAAAACCTTCGAAATATTGCTTGATCTAGTACTCATGTTAGCTTTATAAATTGACAGAAAGTACTTTTAAAGTTAATTCCATTTTGAAGTAGCCTGAGGCTAATGTGTGAATGTGTTTCTGAAACATTTTTTGTTCGGAACATTTTTATACCCTTCACCATGAGTGGCAAGGGTACATATAATAGGGGGGTCACACGGCATGTATTGCATGTGTTTTGTGACATGTATTGGGACATTTTTCCACATGTAAACATATACATACCGTGTGATCCATATGAAACTTTGTGTATGTAAAATACATGTGTATGCCTTATGACATTTTTGGCAATTAGAGTATGTTCTATTTTCGTGTGTTTAACATGTGTATTTTGAAATACAACACTGCGTGAGAGCAAAATAAAAAACACAAAACAAAAAAGAGTAGAGAAAAATCATAACAAAATAAGTTTCATTCGATTAAATATATTTATTGTGATTTAAAAGTATTTTAAATAGATATATTGTTAAAAACAACAAACATATAAACTAATAGAGGTTATGTCACATGCAATTACATATGTACGTGTGAACGTGGAAATTATGAATCGCATATATAACGTGAAATTTGACATACACATGTAATTCCATATGTATCGAATACATGTCCCAATACATATGGAATACAAACGGAATGACCATTAAGTTGGTCATTCCGTTTGTAATTTCTATATTTTTCATTTGCGACCCCACAAAGTATACATATTTATTCGAGATTGTTATAGATAACGGAGTTACTTTCCGTAGCCCCCAAATAACTTACAAACATGATTGATACATGTTTGCTCGGCTCGGTTGCTATTTAAAATCGGTCCACAAATGGCTGATATTTGGCCTATTTTTTTATCTATATCTGGATTACTAAGTCATTAATAAAGACAATATGGATATCTAATGATAGATATGTCAAAGTCCATTGCAACGATGTATATAAGGCTATAGTAAGTTTTTTTTGTCAAATGTTTTTCACATATAAATTAAAAAAAAACGTTAAAAAAAAAATTAAAAAACAATTTCGAAAAAAAAAAATTTTTAAATTTTGTTTACCTAAAAATATTTAAAAAATTAATTTTAAAGTATAATATGGTGAGGGGTATATAAAATTCGGCATAGCCGAATATAGCTCTCTTACTTGTTTTTATTAGCAAATGTAGACAAATAACGATATTCTGAAAGATACAACTTCAAAAAATCATAGGTATGTTGTTTTGAAATTAAGCTTTGGTTGGAGTTTAAACTACCGTAATTCAGCCATTTTCGAACCGATTTTCGGAAATCATTCTTCTGTTTCAAACAAAAGAAACAATTCGAACATTAGTTTCAAAATAAAATATACGAAAACCGTTATTCCACTGAAACGAAGTGATCGAGAAACACCATAAGTATGTATTTTGCCATAATAAAATACTAGAGTAATTCAATTGATTACACATTACATATTTTTCTATTATGAGTTAAGATTTTATAGAATCTATTCATATATATACAAATGAAATGGTCCATGTATGTAATGGTATCACGTGAGAACGGCTGGAGCAATTTGGCTTTTATTATTATTCGATTCAAAATTTTCAGGAGATGTTTTGTAAAGAAAAAAATTCGGAAATTTAAAATTGTAATATATTGCCTCCTTTTCACTTCTCATTTTTCTTAATAAAAGACATTTTTTGGAGAAACTTGAAGAACTAACCCAGCGAAGCAGGGGA
Source organism: Calliphora vomitoria (assembly GCA_942486065.2). Classification (NCBI taxonomy): domain Eukaryota; kingdom Metazoa; phylum Arthropoda; class Insecta; order Diptera; family Calliphoridae; genus Calliphora; species Calliphora vomitoria. The sequence goes on along the minus strand of OW818031.2, from coordinate 29,693,543 downwards.
GTTAACTGGTTTTAAATAAAAAATCCATTTTGGTGAAAATGTTTATGAGTGACCACTGATGATTAAGTACAGTAAAACCTTGATAATCCGGACGGCGTTAATCCGAACTTCAGTTTTCATTACATTGTGTATTCTATAATCTGGATTGATTGCATGTTTATAACTTTTTAATCCGGATTTCATACAAACTATGGAAAAAAGTTTGAACAGTTCTCGACAAATAAAATTGAATTATTATTTTACCAAGCAAAATAAATAGCTTTAATATTTTTATTGTTATTTTCATGACTTGTAGAATTGAAATATGTTAATAATTTTTTATAAAATGTACATACATACTACAAATGTTTTTTTTAAATGTAATCATTTATTTAAATGATAGATAAATATAATATATCATTAGATATGTGTTTTAAAAGTATTTATAATACAAGAACAATGTTAAAAATTGTTATTCGGTAGTCCGGATAATTTGATAATACGGATTAGGGTCTGCAATCAATTATCCGGATTATCAAGGTTTTACTGTATAAACAATTTTCATTTTATCTTATAAAAATACATTTTTACTACTTTTACTCAGTTAATTCTATTTACAAATTGTAAAGAATTTAAAATTTTGTTTTTATCTTTTAAAAAATAGAATATTAATGAGAATTATAAGTTATCACACATTTTCAGTTTATCAGTTATAACATGTTTAAATTGTTTTAATGTTATATTAAACAAAATTATGTTAGAAAATATTAGTGATCTCAAATTTTCATTTTATCTAAATGGCATCATATATTAAGAGAGAGAGAGCAAATTCAATTTCATTGGTTGTGTCAATGACATTTGCGCATACTGTATTCATGCATCTCTTTTATCATTGCGAATTAAATAATTTGTTGTTACTTCTTCTGTTTAATTGTTGACATAGAATAAATTGTGCTAAAAGTAGATCATTTGTTTTCTTTTATTTGCCGTAATAAACAGTGTTTTTTTTTTTTTGTTTTACCAACAGCTGGCTATAAAACCTTATCAGTTATGTAGAACGAACGGTGATGCCAGTAGGTAGGATGATTTATATATTATTCTTAGGGGAAAAAATTGTTTTATATATAAAATTAAATAGTTTTCTTGCGAAAAAAGCGGATTCAATCTGAAAGTGAACTGGTAAAATTACAATTTCTTGAGATTTTAATGCAAAAAAGTCAAGCCGGTTGCTAATAAAGGGACAACATTGTTGTTGAAATCCACTTTCCGAAGCCCCCAAACAAGCTTACTTATATTCCTATTTAAAATCGAGAAAATTGGCCTACTAATGGCTGATATATAAGCAAAAAACAGCGACTGTCTTGACTTTTTCACCTATTTTTCCAAAAACAATTTAGTTTATTCATAATTTTTTTTTCCACAAACAATTTTTTCACCAAAATTATTTTTTTCAGCGACATTTTTTTTCATTAACTTTTTTTTCAATATTTTTCTTAAAGTATACTTTGGTGAAGGGTATAGAATCGTCACAGTTGAATAAACAGTATCGGTCATAACTAAAGCACCCCCTCCATGAATTTTTTTATATCATAATTTTTTTGATAAAAAAAGGTTTCTTGGGATGTATTTTATATATATTTTATTAACTTATATTGTTAATATTTGTATAATGTTCGTTTAGTACAGGATAATTTTAGGAACAGTTGATTTAAAATGATAAAACATAGAAAAATACAAAACGGGACGGTCAAAACAAAAGCACCCCTTTATAAGATGTTTAAACATTTTACTATTTTTCTGCATATTTGCAATGTTCACAACGGATGCATTTAAAAATTTCAGAAGATAAAAATAAAGGAAGGCGTAGTCTGTATAATTTAAGTTTTATACAGTTTATTGTGAAAAAACTATGGATGGCAAGAAACAAGTACTCCAGTGAATTTAAAATTAAAGTTATTGAAGACTGGAAGGCGGGCTTATCACGGCATGAATTGAGTAGAAAATATTCAATTAACAGATCAGTTATTTCCAGGCTGATTCCAAAGTTTTTGCAGAATGGCCGTATTTCTCCGGGACATTCTGGAGGCCGCCCGCGTAAAACCACACGATATAATGATTCCTTGATCAAATGAGCTATACAAAAAGATCCTACAGTATCAGCTAGTCAAGTAATCCGTAGAAGAGCAGTAGAAGTAGGATTATTCAGCCGACAACCAGCAAAAAAACCGTTTAAGAAAGAACAAGAAAGCTAGACTGGAGTTTGCCAAAGGCCACCTTAACTGAAGTGTCCAAAAATGGAAGACAGTTCTGTTCTCTGACGAATCCAAATACAAATTAAAAAGTTCCGATGGAATAAGGCGTGTACGCAGACGAAAAGGAGAAAGACTTAAGCCTAAGTATAGCAAAAGAACAATTAAACATGGAGGGGCAATATAATGGCCTGGGGTTAAATTTCTGGTCAAGGAATTGGGCCAATTCATAAAGTTAATGGGTTTATGCATCGGTTCAAGTACCGTGATATATTGAAATATGTAATGTTGCCTTAGTTTTGACCGTTTTATTTTCTAGCTTTAAATATTTTTTGATTTAAAGTTACCTCTTATAGAAATATTGACTTTAAAAGTATTTGTTTATCAATAGTAAATATATTAACAATTTAAAATAATACATAATAGAAATTTAAAACTTTATTTTTATAAAAAAAATATAGTATGAAAAAAATTCACTGAGGGGGTGCTTTAGTTATGGCTGATACTGTAGAACTCTTACTCTGTAGAACTCTCAATCAGCCTGTATTTCGGCAATAACGCATTGAATATTCGCTTCCAAGCGCTCGATCGCTTGTGGTTATCTTACATATCCCCAGAGAAAATAATCTAATGGGGTCAAATCACATGAATGAAGTGGCTAGTTAACAGACCCATTTCTGGAAATTATTCGTTCGCCAAATGTGTCCTTCATCAATGAATAAAATTTTCAAATGTTACGTTAAGTATGCGCTAACCATGACGGTCACATGCCCGAAATCATATTTAAACATTAATGGAATAAAATTATCAAATTGATAAAGCCAATTGGATGGATATTGAAAATGTTTTCATCTGTTTCAATTTCAATTTAAAGTTCACCGCCTCTATTAAGAAACATTTGCAATTGGATTAGATTTGAATTAATATAAATTTAACTATTCAGAGATTGAATGAATTTTTTTTAGGAATAATTCCAAAATGAATTAATTCAACAATGAATGAATTATATTCAAATAAAAACCGTTCAATGAATCTAAAGAATGGTTTTATGGAATGAATTGCTAACTTTTTTAAACCCATCATTAAAAAAAGTTGGGGGGGGGGATTTTGATTTTGTCATTAAAATATTTGTATATTCTGGGCCCTCATAATATTCTAAGACGATCTAGCTATCTCCGTCCGTCTGTCTATCTGTTGAAAACACGATAGGGTTCAAACGAAAACAGCTAGCTGGCTGAAATCCTGATAAAAAAAAGTATGGCGAAAGGTCCCCCTTGTATGGGGACTAGTAAATAACTGAAACATTCATAATTGTCTTATAATAATTAATATCGTGATGAAATTGGTCATAAAAAAGATTTATATAAATCATATATTTCAAATAGTTTATTGTCAATAAATAATGATATTAATAAAAATTTCGACATAAGTTTAAGAAATTAATCACTCAATCGAATTCTATACAGTTCGGACCATGATTAAAGTTCGCATAGAAGGACTACATATTGATGGTGGGTATACAAGATTCGTCACAGGCGAATATAATACTCTTACTTGTTAATTCTGGATTAAGATTTTAGTAAATTAAGCTTAAATTTAATTAATTAATTCGAAGCTCTGCCGCTTAATCATTCAAACAACAAATTACCATATATAACAAATTCCTCTGGAGGAATGAATTCTTCATTATCAAACATTATATATGTAAATCGTGAGCTACAGCTGGCCATTCTATTGATTTTGTAATCTTTTATTTTCATAAATTTCATAATATCGTAAAAAGATATTCAGAAAATAGGTCTCATTGGAACAAATACCTTTGCAAAGTAGGATAGGATTTATAAACATACTTCTGGCAACTTCGATGGTTTTTTCTTATCAACTCGAGAGGTTTTTTATAGTTTTGCTTTTTTCTGTAAAGTCAGCTGTCGAAGTTTTCTAAATGCAGTTTAAAAAAACATTTGTTCTTGAAACAACTATATCTATCTGCGTAAAATTGTTGCTTTAGAGTTCATTTATTTGCAATATATTTTACAAGAAATATTAAGCGAAACTAATCTGCGTAAAAATGGAGTTGGATAATAAAAATTTAATTTATCTAGGCGGTTTCGGGGGTATTGGCCAGAAATGCGTGGAAGAGTTTTTGAAAAGAAATATTAAAAATCTAATCATATTCGATTTGAATGAAAATACAGAAGTTTTGAAACACTTGCAGAGTGCGTATAAATCCAGCGAAATTCGGTATATACAGGTAGATGTAACGAAAACGGAGAGCATAGAAAATGCCTATAAACAAGCTAACGAAATATTGGATAATATTGATATTGTGGTTAACGGTTGTGGCCTAATGAATGATAGACATTTGGACTTGACTATAGATATTAATTTGGTAAGTAAACAAATTAAATCATGGAACATAAACAAATTGAAAGTAAAGTGATTTTAGTGAAGGTTTAGATAAGATTAGAGTGAATAAATTTCATAGATAATTTTAATAAAAAAATGATATTAGAGGAATTAATTATTTAATTAACATGATACTATAACAGTGTTTATTTTAAATCAGTTATATATGTTTTGGAGTTCGTCAGAGTATTTGTTTTGTATTAGGACCAAAATTTGATTTTGGGCTTTTGGGCGAAATACCGATACCACGAAAAAAAAAACACATAGATTATGTAATATTGAAACATAAACATGTATAGAATCATAATACAAACATGCGAAAAAACTCTACTTACCTAGTAAGCCAGCAAGTAATATTTTTAGTTTAATAAAAAGTACTTATTATTTGACTGAAGCACTAGTTATTTTTGTTCTCGATATGAAAAAATTCATGCGTCTTGCTTACAAACCCCAAAAATAAGTAGCTAAAAACAGAAAAAATTTCTTTGTTATTTTATCTTAAGTTAACAATGGTTTTAACATAATCATATAAATTAATCTAATATGAACAAAAAAAATGAATGGCTTCGACTGGTATTGAACCACTAACGTCTCGTTTTTCAGTCAAACACACTAGAAGAAAGCTGTGTTAAATGCAAAAGTTCATTACAAATCTTTGTAAAAATAAGTACCTACTCTACTTAATAAAATAAAGTGCTGGGTAACGAACACTCATTACAAAATAATGTATGTGGTAACCAGCTGTCATTACCAAAATTCACAAAAATTTTGTTGAGTTATTAAAAAAGATCTAGCAAACTAATAGATTTTATAAAACCACCCAGAAATGAAATTTATTTAAAAACACAATCAAAATGAAATATTAGATGTACTGCTTAAAAATTACGGATTTTTTTCAAGTTTCAAGTTTTTAGCTTTTATTTTGAAACATTTGTACAATATAAATTTATTTAAAGTATTGGCCATAGATGACAACTAGATAGGTAACTAAGAGCCAAAAACCTAAGTCTGTTGTCAAAACCCTAATTCATGAGAATGTATTGCCATGTATTTCGTACAAAAAATTTAGTTGAAGATGAATGATTAAAATTGTATTGTAAGGAGTGAGATCGAAAAAATCTTAACATACATAACATGTATATGTTTATAAAAACGAAACCACTAAACTTACAGTTTTGAATTTTTATTTGATTGAAATTATTGTTATGTAGCGGGGAGCTAAGTTGTATTTGTTTTATATGTAAATTATAGGTTGGTCCTATAGAGACTCAAAGGTCAGCTTTAGTCCTCAACCACACAATATCCACAAGGGCCTTAAGTCCGCAAGGGTTAGATTGTGTTTAATAATTTATTAAATTTTTTATATTTTAATGAAACGCCGATTTAAGACTTTGAGGTCTTCACCGCTCGAAAGCTAGAATCAGAGTGATTTTTATTTCAATGTTCGTCTTACATCTAACCAAGCATTAAAACAAAACGAATATAACATAAAACAGAATGAATGATAATTTAAGTTACAAGTGCCTTTCAAACTGTAAATATTATTTTATCACACAGAGTTGTATTTAACAAAAAGTAATTGGTTTTTAAAAGTTAAACAATTAATGTAAATATTTATCCGTTAATAATTAAAATAAATGTAAATATATAAAACAAACAAAATATAAGATTAAGTAAACAATAATGGAACATAATATAACATGTGTGAATATATCTGCTACAATCTCCCCCTCTGTTGTATAAAATCGTCCCGATGATACAACAGCATCCATGGTTTTAACTTCTTTGGACTGGATTGTCTTGTTGACTTTGTAAACGTGCTGATCTTCTTTGATTGGCATGTATTTGTTGAACTTCGTTGTTATTGTTGCATTGCATAAATACGTTGTTGCTGTTGCTGTCGTTGTTAATGTTTTCATTTTCACAGCTTTCATTTTCATCATTTCTTGGACGACCTCTTTTTCGTATTGGATAGATCGGCTTCGCTGTATTTCCTTCATAGGGAACGAGTGCTGATACATGATGCGTGGCAACTGGTGTATTAACATCTTCCTCTGTGGCAATTGTAAAGCAAGATGATCCTTTTTTAGCAATTACGATGTATGGACCGTCCCTTCTTGGAGTAAATTTGGAGGTTAATCCTTGGCTTGCTTTGCTCAGTATGTGCGTGGTAACTAAGACTTTATCACCAATGTTTATAATTGTTTGTGGTTTACGAGTGCGGTCTACAATGTTTTTGTTTCTGTCCTGCATTTGCTCTTGACATTCATTTGCTAACTCTAAAGTATTTGCCAAACGTAATAGATGTGGAGTAATTTGTGGAATGAAGTTTTCGGATTTTACGATCGCTTTAAAATCATATTGTACTTCTGTTGGCGTTCTTAACTCTCTTCCAAATGTGAGATAAGCAGCGGTATAACCAGTACTTTCGCATTTTGCTGTATTCATCGCGAATCTTATGGATGGTAACATCAAATTCCATCTGTTGTGCTCCTTTTTGACGCAAATAGACAATTGAGTTTTTAAATCTCTGTTCTTCCTTTCAACAGGATTTGATTCTGGATGGTATATTGGAGTAAATGTCTGCTGTATACCTAAACAAAATGTTAGCTTCTGCATCAATGATGATATAAATTGAGTTCCGTTGTCTGTGTGAATTGTGCGCGGTATGCCATATCTAAGGATTACTTCATTTAATAATGTTAAAGCACAATTTTCTGAAGAACCTTCTCTTAGTGCAAATAATTCCACCCAGCGACTACATATGTCTTCAACGATTAGAACCCATTGATAGCCATCTTTAGTTCTTGGCAGAGGCCCAAACAAATCAACTGCAATAACTTCAAATCGTTTATTACTGCTTACAGTTTGTAATAAGCCCATTGGTTTCATGTTAGCTGGTTTGTACTTTTTGCAATCATTACACGATTTCACGTATTTCTCAATATCAGACCGAATTCCCGACCAGTAAAATAATCTTGTGATACGACTAATTGTTTTGTCGATACCATAGTGGCCAGCAATTGGATCGTTGTGGTATTTAAACAAAATTTCGTCGCGAAGAGATTTTGGTAGTACTATTTGTCCGTTTTCCGAATCTTGTTCTGAACAATATCTATACAGAATACCGTCCACCATTATATATCCTCGATTGGTATAACGAATAATATTTTCATCATTATTTTCAAATGAGGTTATGATTTTTCTTATTTCTTCATCCTCCATTTGTGCAGCACGAAATTCTTCAGCACCTTTCCTTGGAAAGTCTATTTGAATATGATTACAATCACATGCTTCTACACATTTATCATTAGGGCAGGGCGGTCTTGATAGGGTATCTGCAATAATATTTTGTTTACCAGGAGTATACGAAAAACTTAAATTATAGCTTTGTAGCAATAACGACCAACGTGCTAGTCTTCCTGTGGGAGACTTTAACGTAAACAGCCATTTTAGAGGTTGATGGTCGGTTAATACCATAATTTCGGCTCCTTCAATGTAGCCTCTAAATTTTTGTATAGCCCAAACAACTGCTAACGCCTCTCTCTCTGTAGTGGAATAGTTTCGCTCAGCAGGAAGCAACAGTCTACTGGCATATTCTATTGGTTTTTCATCGTGTTTCTCCCCCTGCATCAAAACAGCTCCTAAGGCATATTTGCTAGCATCGGTTCTCAAATAAAATTTTTAATTTTCCTTCACCTGTTGTAATACAGGTGGTGAGGTTAAAAGCTCTTTTAGTTTATCAAACGATCTTTGCTCTTCTGTTGTCCATTTCCAAATTGCTTTCTTTTTCGTTAAATTAGACAAGGGTTTTGAAACTTCCGCAAAATTTGGAATAAAGCGACGAAACCAGGAACAAGTTTGAAGAAAAGATATTAGTTGTTTTATGTTTTTAGGTTCAGAACGATTTAGAATAGCCACAGTCTTCTCTGGATCGATTTTTAGTCCATTGGTAGTTAAAATGTGGCCTAAGTATTTTACCTCTGGCTTGCAAAATGTACATTTTTCTCTGTTTAAGTGAAACCCAAGTGCTTTTAATTTGTTAAATGTGAGTTTTAGGTCATTTAAATGCGATTTGAAATCTTTCGAACAAACTATTATATCGTCTAAATATGCCAATATGAGAACATTCGGCAAACTCAAGCGAAATTTGTCAATAATTCGCTGAAACGTCGCCGGTGCATTTTTCAATCCAAATGGCATGCGATTGAATACAAAAATACCATAAGGTGTAGTAAATGCCGTTTTAGACTTATCTTTGTTAGCTACCTGTATTTGCCAATAGCCTGATTTTAAATCTAGAGTGGTCATAAAAGGTGTAGTTTTAGCTGCGTGCAATACATCGTCGATCCTTGGCAGTGGGTAAGTATCCGTCACTGTTATTGCATTGAGACGTCTGTAGTCTACACAAAGTCTTATACTTCCATCCTTTTTTGGTATAAGAACCACTGGGAAGGCCCATGGAGACTCGGTTTCCTCAATAACATTTTGCTGTAGCATGTCATCAAGCTCATTGCGAAGTTTTTGTTTCATAGCTGGTGAAAGACGGTACGGAGCATTAGCAATTGGCTCATGATCTCCTGTGTTAATTGTGTGAACAACACCCTGTATTGGGTTGGCAATATTTTTGAAAATTTCATTTTGTTCATTTATAAGTCTTTCAAGATTTTCTTTTTGCATTTTGGATAAGTTTGGCGCTTCGTCAATTCTTAAATATATATCTATTGAATTTAATTCGAAGTAGTAATTTGTTGGTGATTCCTCATTCAGTTTTACTTTTTTCAAGGGAGGAAATAAATCAGAAACTTTTGGTGTTTCATAATTTTCTGGCAAGCATTCAGAAAATATTTTGTTTATTCCATTTGGGGAAAATTCGTTTTTCATTGGAGATGTTCTGTTTGGTGTTTTATTAATTTCAACGAACCATGATAAGAAGTCATCTATGGCCTTTTTCGGTTTTGGTGTTTTTTGTTGTTCAACGATAGTTTGGCTAAGGGATACGCATTCTGCTACTTTACACGGTTTGTTTTTGAATTCAAATATATTTTTGGGTTCATCTTTAAAGTACCAAGTTCTCTGCGCTAAATCCATAACGATACCGATTTGTTCCAAGAAATCTATACCTAACAGAGTTCTGTTATCTTTGGCATTAGGTAAGCATATAAATCGTATACGTTTTAAACGTTTTCCAATAGTTATGTTTACTATTGTTGATAATACCGTATCTTTACTTATGCTTCCGTCAGCTAACGTTATTTCCGCCAGTACTTTTTGAAAAACGACTCCTTTTTCTTTCAATTTTCGAAAAAGATAATGTCCTGCCACACTTGTTCTTGCGGCCGTGTCCATATAGGCTTCACCATTCAAACCATTTACATTAATGTTAACAGTTGGGACATTTCTGCCGACTATTGTGGTGTGGATACTATTAAAATCTAGTTCTTTTGGACTTTCCATATTACTATTAGTTTTTTTATTGCATGTGGGACAATTTGACCTATAGTACCCAGTAGCACCGCAACCATAACAACTCAATTTAACTTCTTCTTGTTTACCTTTTCTTTCCTGCTCAATTCGTTTGTAGCAAACATCTGCGGAATGATTTCTCTTCCTACAATATGTGCATCGAGCGTTGGATTTTTCTTTAAGTTCTATATTTTTGTGTATGGGTTCACTATTTTCAAGAAGGGTTAATTCGATGTCACGAGCATTGTTTAATAATTCCTGGAAGGTATCAACAGAATCTCTAATGATTTTTTCTCTGACTTGAACAGCTATTTGGGAAAATATCATATTTATTATTGTCTTTTCTGAAATTCTTTCCTTAAGTTGTGCAAACAATCGCCTTTTTCTGCAGACAAAACTATCAGTTGGTTCATTTGGTTTTTGTTTATCCTGAAATATTTCAGAGAAAATTCTCCAGTCAGGTTTTGGAGGGGAAAATGCGTTTCTTAAAAGCGTAATAGCTTCATCAAATGTTTTGGCTTCGTGTTTTACACCCTGCCACCAGGTTGAGGCATAGCCTTCGAGTAGGAGAGGAAGACTGAGAAGAGCAAACGTGTCGGACACATTCTCAGCTTCTTTGAAAACGAGCACAGTGGCAATAAAATCTTCCACTTTTGTGGCACTACGTCCACCATTGAATCTAGCACTACATGAGCTAAATGTCGACTTGTTTTCCTGTCTAGGATTAACACTTCCCATTAGAATAGAAAACTGACGTTCTGTTAAACTAATCATTTGAGGATTCATTTCACGGTTTCCTTCAGATAAATTTGTCTCATCGGGCAAACGATTGTGTGTGGGCAAAGGATTTTGTTGTACAGTACTCGCTGTGGATATTGTAGACGCAGTGGACGTTGTAGCTCTAACAGGAGTACTAACATTTTGTTTTGTTGTAGAATTATTAGCGTTTTGCGAATTCATTGTAGTTCTAGGCATTTTGCACTATACTCACTAACGATATGGCAACACTATTATACAAAAGTAGCAATATTCGAATGTCAAGCAAGAAACAAACGAAGCATGCACAAACGTGATTACGTATATAGAATTATACAGTTAATAATTTAGAAATTAACTGTATGAGGGCAGATTGAAAATCACACCAAAACGAAGAAATATTTATGCAACAACAACGTATTATGCAGGAGAAGCTGACACCAAAATCTGCATAAATTGTTGTATACTATTTTATGTTGATTTTCAATTTAGATTTTTTTCACAAAAAAATTAAATTATTTAATAATTTAAAAAAAAAAACTTTATTTGCGTTGGGCGCCAATGTAGCGGGGAGCTAAGTTGTATTTGTTTTATATGTAAATTATAGGTTGGTCCTATAGAGACTCAAAGGTCAGCTTTAGTCCTCAACCACACAATATCCACAAGGGCCTTAAGTCCGCAAGGGTTAGATTGTGTTTAATAATTTATTAAATTTTTTATATTTTAATGAAACGCCGATTTAAGACTTTGAGGTCTTCACCGCTCGAAAGCTAGAATCAGAGTGATTTTTATTTCAATGTTCGTCTTACATCTAACCAAGCATTAAAACAAAACGAATATAACATAAAACAGAATGAATGATAATTTAAGTTACAAGTGCCTTTCAAACTGTAAATATTATTTTATCACACAGAGTTGTATTTAACAAAAAGTAATTGGTTTTTAAAAGTTAAACAATTAATGTAAATATTTATCCGTTAATAATTAAAATAAATGTAAATATATAAAACAAACAAAATATAAGATTAAGTAAACAATAATGGAACATAATATAACATGTGTGAATATATCTGCTACAGTTACAAAAAAAAAAAAAAATAAATATATATTTTTATAGTTCTAATCACTAATGATGAAATTTTGAACCTTTTTCGAAAACCCTTCCATTATGGTTTTTATAGTGCTTTATGTCACTTTGTACGAACAGGTTGTCCATCTCCGTTTAAAATCTACCACACTTTTGGACACCTTTTTTGTGCTCTTCAATTCTCTTTTAACAAGAGCCTAATATCTATCCACTGGACTCAGCTCCAGGCAGTTTGGAGGAATTGCCTCACTTGGTACAAATAGAGCTGCGGTTAAAATAATAGCCACGACATTCATATTGTTATATAATAAAATTACGTAAAAACTGTTAAATTGATTTTAGTTGCTTTTGTATCAAATTATACTTAATTCAATAATTTTTTAAACATTAAAAATAATTTTCAAAACAAGATGCAAATTTTAAAGAAAAACTACATAATATATAAATACCTGTGAAATTCATCAGTCAAAAAAATAGCATCAATATAGAAATTGATTAAAATAAACAAAAATTAACCAGGACAGAATTGAATTTAGTAAGAATTATTACGGTTTGTAACGTTCTTAACACGTTGTTATTAAAAGTAAAATATTGGTGTCTTTTGTTTTCGTAGTTATTTGGAAAAAAAGAGACCGACCACCGCCTAAAGATTCTAAAATTTGGCAATTTTTGTATCGAACTTGTATGCCAAATATATTTTTGCATTCCCCAAAATACATTCTTAAATGTTTTTGGTTTCATTTTACCCTTTTTGTGACATCCTGTGCCACGACATTGACTTTATAGCTTGAAACCCAAATTTATATCAAGATATCATTCCTAAGGTCATAATTCCTTTGATTTATATGTGAATATGATTTGATCAAGCATTTGATCTATAAAATTGAATTATTTATTCCACATATTCAATATATTCTTCGAATGTTATAGTAGGAAAACCACGATCAAACTATAATTTTAAAATTTGTGTGTTTTATTCATCTTATCATACATTTTGGTTAAAATTGGATTCAGAGGACATTCTATAGAAGTCTGATATCAAACAATATAATTTGTTTAATTATTTGACCAAAAAGTTTTTTGGTACTTGAATGCTGAAGAATGGTAATGCGACTTCGGAAATTTTATCATCAATAGAGGATGTTATATTGTTATTGATGAAACTATTCCAGGATTTAAATAATTTAAATTTTATTCTCGTAATGGTCAGCGAATAACTGCAACACTAGTCGTCACTTTTGACCACTGTAGTGAACATAAAGGCCTGATTTTCGAAACGGTGTGCCAAGAGTTTTATTATTAAAAGCGAGAAGCAGTTTCTCAACCTAAAATTTATATTTTTATTTGAACGGAATGTTTTTTAATACCATTTCTAAATATCTATAAATATTTTTAATCTGAATTCAGCTAATTTCTATGTTCAGAAATCATACATTTTTAACCTAGAGCTCACATACACCACTTTTCCGTTACTAAGTAAAAAAATAGAAAATATTTTTTTTTTAATTTTACTCAATTCGATATAAATAGATTCAAATTATAATTTTATGACGTTTTTTTAAACGAAAACATAAATATTCTATATTTTTTTTTGGCAATTTCTTACGATGGTGCTATTATTTTGACTGCAGAAAATCTGAGTATTTTTCAAAAATACCATATAATTGATTGAAAGGTAAATATTTCTCAAGGAAAACTTTATTCATAGAAGAAATAGAAAATAATTAACGATTTTATAATTTATCTAATTAAAATTACTATGAAAATACAAATATTTTCCATGTTAATTGCTTTATGGTTCTATGGTGCTATTATTTTGACCGGCACTGTACCTCATTATTGGTCTTGTACCACTCAAAACTTTTCTTACCATAGTGACAGATGCCAAATCAGGCCAAAAATAAGTGGACACATTAAGAAGCCTTATGTTTACCCTTTTTTATAAACATTCTTTGATGTTAATTTCGGTATTTATAGAGCCCTTTGTAGCAAATGTTTGGCTTTTTTGCCGCAAAACATACCAAGAACTTTTTGGGAAATTTTGTCTGCTTTTGGGTCCTAAACGTTTCTTCAATATTCCCTCGAGCATCTGCAACATAACAAATTGACCCAAAAGCTGCGATAAATTTTCCATACGTACGTTTCGTCATCCATTTGACTTCTATTTCCATGCTCTGTCTATGGCCTCTAAATTTTTAGCAGAGTTCCTATCAGAAACTTTTCGTACCAAATAGTCCGAGAACTGAGCTAACCGGACTGCTTTCCTACCGGATGTGTTGGCAGCTCTTTTGAAAATGCTTTCTATTTATTGGCTTTAGAAACATCATGTGGACCATTCCATCTACATGAACCAGGTTTTCTATCAACAGACAAGTTGGCGGCAGACCTTTGATTGTTTGGTAAACTTTTTGTTGGACCAAGTTGGGTTTTATTGAAAATATTTAATAATTTTAGTATGCATTTTTTTCTCGTCTCTCATTTTAATCAGATTAACAACGAATGAACATAATTTTCATTTTACATAATAAATGACATGCTTTACAAAGGTAACTGATCAAAGAAAAAAATCAAATAATAATTGGGTTAAAAGTTTTAATGAAAAACGTCTGTTAAGTTTTTTTCGATCTCAGTCCTACAATTATGAATGTTCAATTCATTTTCTGAGGGGGGCCTTGTATGGCGACTAGGGGCAAATGTTGCCCGATTTTCGCCATACTTTACAGTATAACTTCAGAGTACTTAGAACTAATTTGAGCAATATTTTATTAGGGTTGACGCATATCAACATTTTTATGACAGCACCAACAGTATGAGGGCTAGGTGAAATCATGGACCGATATTGCCAATTTTCAATACCAAATAAACCTTATTAACAGACAGTATTTGTGGACAATTTCAGCCAGCTAGTTCCTTTCGTTAGGGCCCTACCGTGTTTTCAACAGACAGACGGAAGGAAATACCTAGATCATCTTAGAATTTCATAAGGACCCAGAATATACATATATACTTTTGTGGTCTGCGATGAATATTTCGATGTATTACAAACGGAATGACAAAATCAATATTTTTTGATGGTGGCTATAAAAATGTCAGCCATTCATAAATACATTCCCAAAAGCTAATTCTTTAGCTTTATTCAAAGGCTTTTATTTAATTCATTCATAATTCTTAACAGAATTCATTCAACATTTGAATGATTAAAACTTCGTAAATTCAAATCTAATACAGTTTGAATTAATATAGTTGTTCTTCATTCAATTTCTTTTTGTTTTGTTTTTAATAATTTAAAAAATTAATTTAAAAAAAAATTTCTAAGGCCTATTTGTAATAGATTTAAATTCAAGAAAACTTGAATGATTCAATAAGGAATTAATTTTATAAATAATTTATTTTCAAAGGACTAAGGAAGATTATTATCTAATATTACATATATGAAACAAATGACAGTTTGCAAAAAAGGTAATATCAAACTATATGGTTATTTTGACGACCTACAACCACTTTTGAAGAAAAATACAATTGTGATATATATTTGTCACTCTTTCCGAACTACAACCATTTTGACATTTTCTTTTGTTTGTTTTCTATTGCCATATTATTGATTCATAACTGTTTAATATGTGATATGTACTTTATTAAAATATTTAACTTTAAAGTTTAGTTAAGTGAAAACAGGGAAGTTATAATCAGAGTTTGTTTTTGCTTCACTGTGTTTCAGTTTTACTTATTTGCTTAACTACAACTACGAGAAAATAAACAAGCAAAGTCAAACAGCAAAGTCAAAAAATAAAAAAATGCTTATTAACTTATAGTGGTACAGTGATATGTTATCTGATTGCGCAGCCAGTCACAGCGATTAAATTCACAAATGCTGAAATGCTGTGATCAGTTCAGTATTTTTGTTTTTTCCTATGCTTTTGCTGTGCTTTTTGCTGCGCTCTTTCACTTACAAACAACTGCTTAAGGTTTTTTTAATGTTCAGAAATTAACTGTGTGTTTGCACAATTCTCTTTGAAATATTACATACATACACACATACATACATTATTTATGAACATTAAGAAAAACATTAAGCAGTTGTTTGTAAGTGAAAGAGCGCAGCAAAAAGCACAGCAAAAGCATAGGAAAAAACAAAAATACTGAACTGATCACAGCATTTCAGCATTTGTGAATTTAATCGCTGCGACTGGCTGCGCAGGCAGAAAACATCTCACTGTACCACTATAAGCTAATAAGCATTTTTTTATTTTTTGACTTTTACTGTTTGTTATAGCTTGGACGCAATTGCTGAAAAACTGTAAGCAAAGCATTTTTTTAGGTGCTTTTGCTAATTTCAAGCAAGCAATACAAACACTGGTTATAATTAAGCTAATTATTTATTTATTTTTTTTTTTAAGCGTGGGGTTATACAAAGTTCAATGATTGCCTTAAATTACATGGACAAATCGAAAGGTGGCCGTGGTGGTACCATTGTAAATATTTCCTCTATAGCGGGTATAGAAACTACCGGCATGTTTGCCATCTATTCGGCTGCCAAACATGGAGTTACAGCGTTCAGCAGATCCATGGCGGTAAAATGAATTTTATTTAAATATTCTTCTTATTCATTAAAAATTCTCTTTACAATAATTCCTCAGAATCCTCTTTATTTTCATCATACACAAGTAAATTTTATAACCATTTGTCCCGGTCTTACTGAAACCGCTCTATTAGAGAATCTTCAAGACAAGACCACATTACGTGAATATGCTGGTCCCATGGTGCAAAGATTTGCCAACATTAAACGCCAAAGTGCCGAGGCATGTGCGCAAAATGTTGTCAAAGCAGTGGAAATTAATAAACTCGGTTCAGTGTGGTTATTGGATTTGGGTGAAATGTCTGAAGTTGAAATGCCCATAATGTGGAAGCCCACTGTGAATAGTAATCATTGAAAATTTAAATTATATTTAAGGAATTACAATACATTTTCATTAATAACACAAATTGTAATTAACATTTTAAAATAGCTTAAGTTTTTAAAGACAAACAAATAAATAGTTAAGCAATTATACAGCACACATTTTAAATTCTATTTTATCTAACAAAACAAACAAAAATAATTATCATTTTAAAGTGAAAGTAGTAAAAGCGTTTTAAGAATGATAATTATAATAAAAAAAACTGATAAGGATTTTTTTAAAATTCACCGATATGAAATGTATAAAAGGTAACACAAGCGCTAATTTAGATTATTTCAGTAAACTGATTTTTAGAATTTGTAACATATTTCAATTTAAAGAAACGAGGTACAGTATTATATGTATATAAGGGCAAAGATTCTTAATAAAATTTTAAAAATCACGATAAATTTTATCTCTTAACAATTTCCTTAAATAATTAATTACGAATAAATTCATAGGCTTAACTCCTTAGTACTTCAAATTATTCCTTTTAGAATTCACTCTTTATAGAATTAATTCTTTATTGAATCATACAATTCTCTTTTAATTCAAATCCATTACAAAATAGCTTTATACAAATTATTGAATGATAAAATTTTTCATTATTCATTTTTCATTTGCGACCCCACAAAGTATATACAGTTAGGGACAAAATTGTTCACAAAAAATTGTTCTAGAAACATTTTTTTTACAAACTTAGGTCTGGCAACCCATTTTGTGTTATGTAGTCTGGCACAATGTGGTTTATTGTATGGCAACATTTTTTTGGTGTACCGTTACTTTTTTACTAAAAAGAAATTAAACAACTATATCCACGTGTATGAACATTTTTGACCCTCAGATCTTTTTCTCAATTTTTAAAAAATATAAAAACAAAAAAAACTAAATTTTTTAATAACGTAAGTAAAGGACATTATTTAAAGTTATTTAAATAAAATACTACTCTTTTAAATAATATATTTAGCCTTTTATAATGGGAAAAGCTAACACTCGCCTAAGAAACAAAGTGTGGCAAAAGACATAATGGAAGGTGTCCCATATCGCGAAATCGCTAAAAAATATAATATATTAATAGGGTTAGTGAATAAAATAAAGAATCAGAATAGTTTAAACTCCACGGGAAATAAAGAACAAAACTTAAAAAACCTTATTTAAGCGAACAAGTACGAGCATTTTTCGACAGACGACTGGATGAAGGTAACTTGGTCAGATGAGACAAAAATCAACCGTATTGAGTCTGATGGGCGCCAATGTACATGGGTTGATAAAATAATTGGAGTCCAAGAGCGAAATATTACAAGCACAATGAAATTTGGAGGTGGATCTTTGATGGCTTGGGGCTGTTTTCGTGGAAACCAGTTGGGTGCACTACGCCGAATAACTGGCAGAATGTGTGCCAAAGATTACATTACAATCCTTGAAAACTCATATATGCCGTGTTTGGATATATTTGGTTTAGAGCCGGGTCAGGATGACATCTTCATGCAAGTGGTTTGAAAAAAATGGGATTAAACTTTTAGATTGGCCACCCCAGTCTCCGGATTTAAATCCGATTGAACACCTTTGGTCAATATTGAAAAGGAAAATATTGGCTAAAAAAGAACTAGCGAAAACCATCAATGAACTTTGGGAGCGTTCTATCGAGGCGTGGGTAAATACTAACCCATAGGTGCTAATAAATCTTGTAAATAGTATGCCAAAATGAATAAAAGCTGTTAAAACTGCAAGAGGGGGGCACACGAAATATTAATAGCCAAAAACGTAAGGATTTTCGTCAAGGGTCATAATTGTTCACAGCTAACATGTGAAACCTTTTTAGATTTAAAAAGTGAATTTAATATGAATTTAATTTTTGTCCATATCTGTATGCGTCGTTACAAAGGTCTTTGAAATATATATCATAAGATATCCATATTGCCTATATTAATGACTTATTAATCCAGATATAGATAAAAAATAGGTAAAAAATCTAGGTTCCATATATCTAGAGATGCCAATCCGGACTGATTTTTGAAAATCCCGCGGTTCGGGATTTGATAAAGATTTCCGGGAAATCTAAATCCCGAAAATTATAAGAAAGAAACGTACATACATATGTCATTAAAATTGAAAGTAAATTTTTTATTTAGCAATTAATTTTTATTAAATATTAATTTTTTTTTTAAATTTTTCATTTCATTAATTACTTTCATTTTCATGCAATATTCTCATTTTGTTTTAGCTCCTTATCTGAGATAAAGTCAATTTCGTTTGAAGATGACGTAAATTGAGTAATTTTCCAGGGCCCCACTCAAGGAAAACCAAAAATACCGCTTTCCTTTATTAATCTGTTGTAGCAGGCGTTGAGCTGAACAACTGTACTGGGGGGTTACCGCGTAACTGAATCCGAAAACGGAAATGTTCGAAAATGTGTGCTAAATACATTGCAATTCGAAACAATTTCCTTTCGAATCGAATTAGAGAGTAACCCCCCTGAACATCACTTTGCGATATTCCGGCATGTGGAATGTCAAAATTAGAGTTTCCAAAAAACCGAAAAATTTCAAAACCGCGGTTTCGGTTTTAAAAAATTGAAAACCGATCGGTTTCGGTTCGGTTTTGTGATAATTTATTAACTATTAAGTCAGTTGATAATATGTATAGGAAATGCTATACAAATTTAAAGTTCAAACTTGACGAGTGTTCAAGAGGATAAAAGAAAATTGGTACTTTTTCTTTTAATAGTACCTTTTTAATATATTAAATAAGTTATTTTATATACATTAAAGTTGGCTAATATACTTCTCAGTAAATAAATAATCAAGAAAAGGGTGCTCAATTGTATTATGATACCATAAATGGAGAACTAAAGTAAACTAAGGAGTATTTTTCTTCAAATAGTACTTTTTGAATTTTCTATAATATTGAACCTAGAATCAGGAAATTACTTCGAAACTTCAAACTTGACAGTGGTTTAATTGTGGACAATTGTTACTTTTTCTTCTAATGGTACTTTTTATTATATAAAATTATTTTACTTATATGTATACATAATATTTGGCTGATATGCTTCTGAGTAAAGAAATAATCAAGGATAGAGAGCATAATGATATTGATGTAACAGAAACTCTTATTGAAATTTCTATAATAATGAACCTATAAGAAGAAATTAAACACACATGATCTGACTGAGTTAGAATATAAAAAAGGGACTTGCTGGAACTTTTTCCAACTAGTAGTACTTTTTGAATATTTTATAACGATGGATCTAGAAACGCGAAATCAAAAGGGATAAATAATGTTACTATTTCTTTATTGCAAAGGTACTTCTTGAATATTTTATAATAATAAACCTTAAAATTGAAAATTAGGCACAAATGATTCTGAATAAGTTAGAATTCACAAAAGGTGATTATAGTGGTACCTTTCTTTTGTATTTTCTATAATAATGGACACAGAAATATGAAATTAGATATTCATGATGCTGAGTAGGAATACAAAATGTGGGTCTTTATGATACTGTTTTTATTCTAATACTTAATACGTTTAGAATGAGCTAGAATCCACATTACAATGAATCAATAAACATGAAAATAGAGACATGTTTTCCTGAATTAGTATTAATTCATAAAGGGAGACTTAATAGTACTATTTCTTTCTTCCAATTGGGGTGGCGAAGCGCACCGGGTCAGCTAGTACTCCATACTTTTATCGAATATTTGAAAATAACTAAGACTTTGTTACAAAAAATTTGCATTATTTAGAATGCGAAAGGTAGCTTGCTACATAATCTGAAACAATTATTGTAATACAATTTAAAAAATTTAAACAAATCTTAATATATTTTTACCGATTTGTATTTAGAGATATTGGATGAATAATTGGATGAAAAATTTTGTTTCTCATTTCTAAATTTTGAATTTTTCTACTGAAAATAGATTAAAACTAAAACCGAAGAATAATTGTCGGTTTCGGTTTTAGGCCTTGAAAAACCGCGGTTTCGGTTAAAACCAAATTGGAAACTCTAGTCAAAATGCATAAAAAAGGCACACAAAAATGACAATTTCCTCTATTTATTTATGAAAAACGGGATTTGGAAAATCCAGGGATTTGAAATTATAAAATCGCGGACATGAGGATTTAAGAAATCCCGGAATTTTCAGGAACGGGATTCCCCGTTTGGCATCTCTACTCTTTTGTGGGTCGATTTTCTCGATTTTAAATAGCAACTACTCCAGGTCTATATCAAATATATATATATGTATGAATCATGTATGTAAATTATTTCAACGGAAAGTTGATTTCAACATACAGGCGGACATGGCTATATCGACTTCACTATCTATAACGATCCAGAATATATATACTTTGTGGAATCGCAAATGAAAAATTTAGAAATAACAAACCCTTGCCACTCATGGTGAATGGTATAATAACACACAAAACTTGTCCCAAACTAGCTATAGCAGAAACCCTACTTATTATAAATGAATAGAAATCTAACCAAGCTTTAAACCGCACAAATATTATCAAATTTCTTAAAAGCTTGAAAACCAGTATTTAAAAATCAAATACAAAACTAATAGCTGTTAAGTATTTAAGGAAACTACTAAAAACTCACAAAATAAATAGAAAATGCAACCAAAAACGTTAGAATACCTATGCAAAAAAAAAAAAAACATTTTTATTTAAAAAAAAAAACAAAATTATTGCAAAATTTTATTAAAACTACACTTGCTAGTCAAGCATTCAACTGTTAAGTACTAATTCATTAAAATTGAACGAACGTTTTTATAAACAAAATAATTTGACCTCTATAACGATAAGTACTAAAATGGATTTAAAGGGTAAAAATATTATTTACATTGGTGGTTTTGGTGGTATAGGGCAAAAATGTTTGGAAGCGTTTTTAAAAAAGCAAGTCAAGGTAAGTGTCTACAATATACATACTTATTGTGCAATATCAATTGAATAATAAAATTAATTCATTTTGGTGCGTGCATGCGTGCGCCTCTGCAGCATTTGGTGATCTGTGATCTTCACATAAATACGGACGTTTTAAAAACCCTCGAAAGCAGCTATACAGATTCATGTCTAACGTATTTTCCCATCGATATAACAAAACGTCAAAGTATTGAGGAGACTTTTAAATTAGCCGCCACAGAATTAGACTCTACTATAGATGTTGTTGTTAATGGTTGCGGTTTAATGGATGATCGTTATATCGATCTTACCATTGATATTAATTTGGTAAGTTGTTGTTATTTAATATCTGAAAATTTTCTGTGCCATACATGTTTGTTGTTTTCGTTTTTGTTTGTGTGCTGTGTTCTATTCGGTTTTATTGGTGGTGCAGACTGGTGTCATACATAGCACTCTTATTGCATTGGATTACATGGATAAATCGAAAGGTGGTCGGGGTGGTTTGATAGTGAATATATCATCAGTGGCTGGTTTGGAACCAAGTGGCATGTTTGCCATTTACTCAGCGGCTAAATGTGGTTTGACAGCTTTTACCAGAGCTTTAGCTGTATGTTAACCAACATAAAATAATTAAAAATATCTTATATTTATTTAAACTTTACAGAATCCTTTGTACTTTGCCCACACTGGCGTTAGTTTGGTTACCATGTGTCCCGGCTTTACCGATACTGCACTATTATCTTCCATACGTGGCAAGGAAACTTTAACCGATTATGCTGGACCTATGGCCCAACGTTTTGCCTTTGTCAAGAAACAAAGTGCCGAAGTATGTGCGGAGAATTTGGTTGATATTTTGACCAAGGCCAAAAATGGCTCAGTATGGATGTTGGATTTGGGTAAAGTTAAAGAAATGGAGTTTACGGTTTTATGGAAACCAGCCATGAATGAATGAATGAATATTGATGTACGAGCACCTAATTAAAACAATTTAGTTAAATATTTACCCCCGTATGCATAAACATTTTATAAATTTATCAAAGGTTTATAAAACAAATTTTGTATGGAAATTTTGTTTGATAAACCTTTGATAAATTTATAAACTGTTTATGCATATGGGGGTTAGCATGTGAAAATGTACATTGAAAAATAATGTTCAATAAAATATTACTATATGTTGGAGAAACTTTCTCTGGATATAGAATTCCTTTGAAAAAGCTCCATAATCGTAACATTATTGTTTATTTATTATAACAAAACATTTTAATATATTTGGGGCCTTTAACAATAAAAACTTAACATAAAATTAGAACTATCAATAGGTCTATTAGTAAATTTATTTTTGCTACCACTAGTTGTTGTTAAATTAAACCACAAAATTATGACCTATAGTTAATGCTAACCGATGATAAGTTTTTATTTAATTAAGTTCTATTGTAGATCTTTAAATTTTAATGATTTATTGGAAATCGATTTGTATAGACAGTCTAAAGGGAAAATTTATGTGCGTTATATTCCTATAGAGATGGAATCCAAGATCTTTCAATTTCAGTTCAGAAATGTTCGAAAAATTTGTCTTGGATGGATAATTTTGATTCTCAGCTAAATGATGTAAAATTTGAAGACAATTGAACAACAAGTACCCGTACCAGATATCGATTGAAAGTAAAGGATTTGTTTATAATTTATTTTTTTTTTTAAATTTTCATTAAAAGCGGGATATTAACTTGTGATCAGTAACTTTTGTTTAAAATTGTCACGCTTCAAACTATATTCTGCAAGCTGTTGAGAAATTTGTATTATTTTTGGTATAATAATTGAATCTCAATTAGCTTAAGGAGACTGCGATTTATCTAAAAAACGCTTGACAATCAATTTTTGTATTGATTTACATACTTTCTATAAAATTCAGTTGGAAACATTTCTGTAAAAAGATTTTTATTACCTGTTCATTCATCATTCCACATTTTTCATTTGCGACTTTATAAAGTATAAATATTCTGGATCGTTATAGATAGCGGAATCTATATAACCATGTTCGTGTATCCGCATCCCTCATATAACGCTATAGTCCCGGATCGGTTGCTATTTAAAATAGAGAAAATATTCATATGTAAAATTCAAAATCAATAAATATTTAACAATAATTAATCCAAATATAAGAAATTGCAAGGACTGAGATCGAAAAATTCTTAATAAAAATGAAACCACTAAACTTACAGTTTTAATTTTTTTTAATTTGATTGAAATTATTATTACAATTTACAAAAAAAAAAAAATATATTTTTATAGTTCTAATCACTAGTGATGAAATTTTGAACCTTTTTCAGAAACCCTTCCATTATGGTTTTTATAGTGATTTCTGTCACTTTCTTCGAATAGGTTGCCCATCTCCTTTTAAAATCTACCACACTTTTGGACACATTTTTTGTGCTCTTCAATTCTCTTTTAACAAGAGCCCAGTTTGGAGGATTTGCCTCTCTTGGTACAAATGTAACGAATGTTTGGCATTTTGCCGCAACTGCATATTGCTTGCCATACCAAGTACTTTTTGGCAAAATTTTATCTGCTTTGGCATCCTAAACTTTTCTTCAATATTCCCTTGAGCATCAGCAACATCAAAATTTTAACCCGGATGCTGCAAAAAATCTGCCAGGGCATACGTTTCGTCATCCATTATACACCAGGTATATTTTTTGTATACAATTTGACTTCAATTTCCGTGCTCTGTCTTTGGCCTCTAATTTTTTAGCAGAGTTCCTGTTAGGAACTTTTTGAGCCGTGTATGCTTTTAAACCTGCATTGGCTTTAACTTTTCTTACCAAATAGTCCGAGTACTGACCTAACCGGGCTGCTTTCCTACCGGATGTGTTGGGAACTCTTTTGAAAATGCTTTCTATTTTTTTGGCTTAATAAACATCATGTGGACCATTCCTTCTACCTGAACCAGGTTTTATATCAACGGACAAGTTCTCCCGGTAGTGTTTAATAACATTGGACACAGTTTGATAGAAGACCTTTGATTGTTTGGCCAAGTTTTTGTAGGACCAAGTTGGGTTTTGTTGAAAATATTTAATAATTTTAGTACGCATTTTTTCCTGGTCACTCATTTTATTCAGATTAACAACAAATGAACATAATTGACATTAAACATAATAACTGACATGCTTTACAAAGGTAACTTGATAAAAAAAAACCAAATGATACTTGGGTTAAAAGTTTTAATGAAAAACGTGTGTTAATAATTTTACGATCTCAGTCCTTAGTTATAGTTTTTTCTGTGTACACTTTGGTGAAGGGTATATAAGGTTCGGCACATTCGAATATAGATCTCTTTCTTGTTATTCATTTTAACCAGGATGCACTAAGTAAGGTGAAATCAACAACACAGCTGATTTTTCTTTATCTATTTTGGGTTTTGTCAAATTGAATTTATTTTGAAAAAAATAATAAATTTTATTTTCAAAGAAAAAAAGTTTTAAATGAAAAAAATCAAATATAATGACATTTGGTAAAAGCACTATTAAACAGTTGATTTAAAAATTTTGACATATTTTCCCAAAAAAAAAAGTAAGTGATCTATAGAACTAGTCAAGAACAATGTATCATTAGTTCAAAGAACAGGTTTTGATTACACTAATTCTAGATCTAGTTATTTTAGAACAAGTATCAAAATTTTCTTGGGATTACTTATTAATTATTTCCCGGGAAATCTCAAGATTGTCCAGAATTATCGATTTCCAAACCCTATCATTTCTCGTTTTATTTCAAGTTTCCTTCGTGGACGTACTATAAGGGTAGTAATAGATGGGGTTTGCTCAGAGAACTTCATATTGAGCTCTGGAGTCCCGAATGGCAATGTTCTTTCTCTTTCCTTTTTTTAATATTCATCAATGATATACTAACAATCCCTTTATTCTTTCGAGGATGACAACTCTTTCTGGGACAAAACTCTCAAGAATGAATATGGATAACTCGATAAATCGTATTATTACAACAATCTCAAGTTGAGGTGAATTGAACCGAGTTAATTTCAAAGCGCTCAAAACTCAGTGTTGCCTATTGGCACATAAACATCTCGAGATATCACCACAATCTTCGTATGGGTAATGAAACTGTTGGAGTTTTGATTCTATGTACGAGAATACAGTGTGACTTCCATTGGAATCGTCATATATTCGATGTTGCAAAGGAAAATTTTAGGTGCTTTATTCGTCCAAAAATGAAACATAATTCTCACATATGGGCCGAAGCTGCTGGACCTGGTTCAAAGAAGGGCGGTACTTTAGAACATCGTCGGAATGTGGGCAGCTTATCCTTATTTTACAGATATCACGGGTGCTGTTCGGCAGGCATAAGTAGTCTTATACCTAATACGCGCACTTTCATTCGGAATAGACGACTATCACGCATATCGCACCCATTTGCTATACATTTGAGTATCGACCGCACGACACATTATAAGAAAATAAATTTTTTGGTCGAACCATAAGTATGTGGAATCTACTACCAGCCAACGTATTCCCGGCGGAATATAATATTTATCAATTCAAGTCAAACGTCCACAAAGACTACTCGCTGTTTCCTCCATCTCATAACATTTCAAAACATCAACACAAGATGTAGGGTTATCCGCTGAGTGTTAGATATACAAAAAAAAGTCGTAAAACAAGTCCAAATTGTAATAATAATTCGTTGAAATTTGGTAAATTTTCTTGTGATCCCTATTGCATTGGTGCTATAAGGTCTACTTACTCTAAGTCACTTTTTACTATTCTTAACTGGTTACCAGTGGATTTGATGGTGATACAAATGGCTCTCAACTCTGCTGTGAGGCTAAATGCTGGATATTTGTGGTCTGGTAAGGACCTTAGACTTTATAGGATACTGAATTACTATGAGCACATACATGGTAATGTTGATTATTGCATCGCAAAACCTTTTTTCGATAGGCATTTCCATATTATGATTCCTAATAGGGGTTCATGGCAGAGCGGACACTTCTCCCCTGACGATGTACTAAGGATATACACTGATGGCTCTAATAGGGGAAATAGGGTCGATGGAGGTTTCTATATTGAAAACTTTAGGATAAAATCCTACTTTAGGCTACCTATCTTCAGTACTGCTTTTCAGGCGAAAATTACTGTCATTAAAAGTGCATCTAACTGGCTGAAGTATTATCGAATATCTGGTGATAAATGTATATTTACTGACAGCAATGCCGCCTTTAACGGAATAGCGGGTGTCCTCACGACATCTAGATTAACAGAGGAATGCCGGGTATCCCTAAATGAGATAGCGAGACATTCTAGCATAACGCTTATATGGGTGCTTGGACACGATAGAAATTTGGATAATTATATAGCAGATGAATTGGCCAAAAGGAGTGCGATGATGAATGAGGAGGCGATAGACCCCTATTCTGGTATTTCCCTTGTTAAATGCAAGATGGCTGTTCAGCAGAAACTATATGAGACTGCACAAAAAAAGTTGGAATAATGAACCTTCCTGTGCTACAGCGAGGTCGACTTGGCCCGTATATGATGCCAGCAGGACGAATCTACTTATAGATTACCGTCGTGGGCAAATAAGGCTAATTGTCTCCTTTATTACAGGACACTGTTTAATTGGGGCACATGCTAGAAGAATGTGTAGTAGATTCGTCTAAGATTCATCCTTGATAGCTCATCTAAGCATGATAGGAATGGAAATCCGAGGATGCGTTCCCATGGGTCTACGGTACAATGATTACTGTAGAAGGTGCCATAATGAAGAGAGAAAGAGACTGTACTGAGACTGGACTGAGGGAACGCATCCTCGGATTTCCATTCCTATCATGCTTAGATGAGCTATCAAGGATGAATCTTAGACGAATCTACTACACATTCTGTAATGAGACTGGACTGAGGGAACGCATCTTCGGATTTCCATTCCTATCATGCTTAGATGAGCTATCAAGGATGAATCTTAGACGAATCTACATCCGGGAATCTGGCTGGTTTAACCTGGAGGCAACGGAAGTATTGTAAATACCCTGCTGTCTACCCCTTGGGTATCACAATGGGATCACAATTGAATGGACCCAATTGAGCTGCTTGAGGAGCGGCTGCCCATGGAACCTAACCTAACCATCCTTTATAGACAGTAATTGTCAGAAATGTCACTTGGCTGACTCCAATTTATATATTTAGGTCATTTGACATGTATGTGCTATTTGTAGTGTAGAGAGTCAATTGGTTACTTTATACATCATATGTAATCTAGCGTGAAGACAATTGTTACTAAAGTGTCTCTAGGTAATCTAGAGTGTAGTCATTTAAAATGTTTATTTTGCACTTTTTTTGTGAGAAATTCATACACACTGGTTTTATACAAATTGTGTTGATATAATTCTCATACAGTTTATTTTCCTTTTGCTTAATATAATGACATCCTATGTAACCTAGAGTTTAGTCACTTTAAACGTTTTTTTGTACTGCACTTTAAAAAGTAGTTATTTTACTCCACCAGAAGTAATCTGCTACATGTTAAAATAACTAGTTTTTTAGCTAACCAAGTAAACAGTTAGGTAGCAAGTAAGGTAATTGACTCTACTACTTTAGACCAACTATAATTTTAATCCAAAAGGGCCAATTGACACATGTACGTGTTAAAATAACTATTCACATAGCTAGTTATGTAACTAGTTGTCACCCTAAATGATATGTAAATTCTCTAGTTCGAGATAGTCTCCTAAAACTGCTGGGTTATGTTACAAGAGCTAATGGGAAAAATAACTAAAGAATGACTGAGTGATAAATAAATGTACTTGTTAATAATACAAGGTGATTTCTTTTCACCCTTCGCTAATCTCGACAATGCAGCGCCGATTTTCACCTTTCAGAGTTTGTGGTTTGTTCACATAAAGCCAGTCTTTTAAATGGCCCCAGATAAAATTGTCAATCGGCGTTAAATCGCAAGAACGAGGCGGCTAATTGGCATTGTCAAATCGAGAAATTACGCGACCGGGAAATTTCGCATGTACCAACTGAATTATTTTGCCGGCTTGGAGCTGTATTAGTGCAAAGAAAAATTTCAAGAAGTAAATTCAGAAACGTTTTATGCGTCCAAAGCATTCCAGGGTTAAAGATTCCCCAGTTTGTACTAAATACATGTCAAAGGATGACAGCCCAATTCTTATCATTTGACAGCCAATTTAATTCATAAATAATTTTATAGTTACACATTAAACATACAATTTATTTTTTGTATTTAACAGTATTTATACTTAAATTTCGTAAAAGATTTATATTAATAAAGTAAGAGGAACTTATTTAATCTTGGAGAAACAACTTACAAATTGAATTGTCCAGGATGGAGGTTTTATTATTGAAAAGATCTATTACATTGTGATCAGTGATTTCAGTGATATTTAAATTTTAAAATGGTGACCCATTTTAAAACATTTGAAATGTGCAGTCTAATTATGAATGAAAAATTAAAAAACAAAAAACTGATTCTTAAACACCACTATGTGAAGTCATATCACAATAAAGTTTTTATTTCTATATTTAAATAAATGCATCTAAAAACAACATGAAATTTGATACAATTGAACAAATGATCACAAACTCAAAACACAAATAAATAAAAACAAAACAAAATTACAAAATTTTATACATATATTTTTTTGGAACTCTGTGACGAAAACTAGCAAGATGACAACTAATACAATACAATACTTGCCACACTAGCGCAGAGGCAATAGTATAGATTACTTTGCTCAGTTGCATTAGGGCGCCAAGTTTCGAGGTCAAAAAAGAAGACTTTTAAATTAAAGATCTTTTAGCAGTTTAATCTAAAATGTGCTGTCCACTGGCCACACTTCAAAGATTTTCATAAAGAAAATAACAAACCGTTGCAGAAAATATGCCTAGACTATAAATTGTAAGTGCAACGAACAAATAGCATTAGAAGCATATCAAAGCTTCAACAAGATACTTACAACTATTGTTGATACCGTCTGCAAAGTGCGTGTGTGATTTATAATAGAAATAAAATAAAATTATTTGAAAAAAATTAAATTAAATTAAATCATATAAATATTCAAAATGAGAGTTATATTCTTGTGTGCCTTTGTGACATTGGCTGCCGCCTCCCGCAATCATCAGATAATTGTGTTGAAAAGTGAAAATCCTACTACTGAATACAGAGAAGAAGATTCGAAAGGATTTTATTCGTACGGTTATAGTAGTGATGATTCTGCCAAAGCTGAATATAAAACTAGAGATGGTTCATCCAAAGGATTTTACTCCTACATAGATACCGATGGAAAATTGCAGACTGTGAAATATGAAGCTGGTCGCAGACAGGGTTTCACAGCTTCCGCCACCAACTTGCCTACACCACCCATGGATAATAATCGTGCTCCCGAACCAGTACAGGATACACCAGAAGTTGAAATGGCTAAACAGGCTCATTTTGAGGCTTATCGTGAGGCGGCCATTAAAGCTGCCATGCAGCCAGACACTGGTGACAATGGCAGTGATGCTGAGGAAGATGCTAATGAGGCAACAAATGCCAGCGATGGTTCTAACGATTCAAATGGCATTAATGGCTCTTCCTCGTCCACCTCCTCCTCATCCGCTGAAAATAATTTGAGTGCTGAGCAAGCGGCCCAGCTGGAATCTGATTTACAACAAAATACCCGTGAATTACTAATGAATCGTCAAAACTCCCGTGAACAGTTATTGCAACTTTTGAGAGAACAACAACAACTGGCCTCCCAAGAAAGTCACAGCAGCGAACTAATTGCTCAACAGCAGCAGCAGCAACAACAATTGCAGCTACAACTACAACTTCAGCAACAACAACAACAGCAGCAGCAACAATTGATCAGCCAGCATCCACAACTTATGACAACATATGTCCTAAACGCCGAAGCACGCGTTGAGCAACCTACACTCTCCGAATTGAAAACCATTTATCGTTTGGATAGTTCCGACTCTAAGGTGGAATTGAAACTTGGCGGTTTAGATTTGGATAACAGTCAACAAAGATCCTTGGACTTACTGCAACAAACTGCCCATGTCCCACAACTGTCGGCTGAGGAGAGTTTAGGTTTAGGTTCCTTTGAATCCATACGTGTTCCCTCCAACTCCTACTACACAGTCACCAATCCCGATACCCATTATACCGTTGAAACACCCACTGTGTTGACCACTTTGCCACGCCTTGTCTCCATTAGTTTGGGCAATCATCGTTTGCCCATCTCCTTGAGCACAGCCTTCTCTTCCCAACGCTTGGGCGGCAAATCATCAACTCATTAAGAATAGTTTATTGTGTCTGTTTTTTTAATACAAGTTTAAAGTGGAAATTGTTATGTATTTAATGAAACAAAAACAAAGAAATGGCAAAATATTATTATAAATATGTATGTTGTAAACCAAATGTAGATAAATTTTAGAAGGATAATAAAAAAGCAATGACATTAAATCGTTAAAACTTTTATTTTGTAAATATTTTGCATGGCAATCAGTAGGGTGTCAGTTTCTGTCATCTTTTAATTTAAATTCGTTATGACAGACGGTTTTATCAGCTCTGTTCCCACTTAACTGCGTAATCCATTTCCGGTACGTGTTAAGAATTGAAATGTAATTAAAATTTTACTTAAACATGACTTGTTTTAATATGTTTTAAGAGTTTAAGGATTTGCCTAAAGTCAAAATAAAAAGTTCAGATTTTTTTTTCTTGAAACACCCTTTAATTAACGGTCATCATAATGCGATTAATCAATCATAAACACTGTCGCTTCTATTTAGGAATTTAGCATGACGCCAAGAGATGCGAAACTTAAACGACAATTGAGATTGGCAAGGTAAAGGACAAAACATTAACATCTTCACACAGAGACAAAGCGATGGAATGAAAGGACCGACGGACGTACGTACGTACGGATGAACCAATGTACACAGACAACATACAATAAGACATGATAACAAATTACAATGTTGTAACGATGAAACAGCAGCAACGACAGTTTAACGATACAATAAACAAAACGTGTGGATAACTGACCAATAAACAAAACAACTCACGTGCTGCACCACATGATGTCGGTGCAATGTTGTTGATGATGATCCTCTGCATGTAGCAGGGGTAGAGTAGAGGAATTATATGAGGAAACGGACAAAACAAAACGAAAATACCTAAGGAAGTACCGCAATGTTTAAAAATATATTTCGTTTTTTTTTACATTTTTTTTAATAAATTCGCGCACACACGAACAAGGAATTAAAAATAAAAAACTGTAAATTGTAAGTGCAACATAATACAAGCACACACTAGTAGTGGCATGTAGCAGTGAGTAGCCACGACATACTCATAAAAACTAAACTAAGAAGCATTCATATGGGTTATTCCATGCCAAATGGTTTTTGTTAAAAAATGGATTTTGAATATTCTTCAGCTTGGCCATATGAGAAGATATAAGATCTTTAATTTTTTTATATAATATTGTTTGACAATTCTTTATGGAAAGACCTACACCACAACAACGTCTCCAAATTATTTAGCTGTATTACGAACACCAGTCTTCTGTGAAAAATATTTTTCGTGCACTTCGAGCAACATACGGGTTCCAGCCTTCCAGTTAATTTCGCGTTCCGGACCTATCTACAGGGCGTCTAGATGTCACACACCTGTATTTTTCTTTATGCTAAGTTGATGTCAAAAGCCTTCGCCGATAAGCCAGCTACGATTCAAGACTTGGAAGCCAACATTACTCGAGGGATATCGTCAGCAATGCTGGAAAGAGTGTTCGAAAATTGCACCGTACGATGAACCGAGCTACCACGCTGTCAACATTTGAATAAAATTATTTTTTAAAATTAAGAGATTGTTCTTTCGGGTCATAATAAAGATTCCGACATCCAATTCTAATTTAAGTTTTGTATTTAAAAATTAAAAAAAAACCTCTAAGTGAATCACCCTTTAAGTGATTTCGTTTCACAATTGAAAATGTTAGGTTAAGTTAGGTTAAAAAAGTCGTCGGTCAAAAAGCTTGTTCACTCGGAAGCCATATGTCCGATTGCGATCCTCAAAAGGTCAAAGTAACCACACAATTTGTCTCGATGTGAAACCCTAGTTTAAACGGTTATTATGAAACCAACCATATAAATCTTTTAAAATGAGTGACAAACCTATTAGGAGTCTGCAATTAATTATAAAAGTTTAGAAACGTTTATTGAACGAAGATTTTAGACAATGAACAAAATATAATTCATACTAAATATTTTGTAAACTCAAAAGACAAATTGTTTCCATTATAATAAAATAAAAACAACAAATTTTAAATACACATAGATACCCTCCTGTCAAAGACCTAACTCAGTTGTCAAAAACCTAAGTGGAGAGAATGTATTAGTAAAATAACTAGGTGAGTTTTTTTCTAGTTTCCGCTCTATATATATATTCTCTACGCTCCCACACCCTTGTTCAAATGGATTCCACAGAGATCGCAATTTCGTAAATTGGGGTTTCGACAGCGGCTTTGTCAGAACATCAGCTAACATCTCATTTGAGGGGCAGTATACACAACTGATAAGGACTGAGATCGAAAAATTTTTAACATACATATTTGTTAATAAAAATGAAACCACTAAACTTACAGTTTTGATTTTTTATTTAATTGAAATTATTACAATTTAAAAAAAAAAAAAAAAAAATATTTTTATAGTTCTAATCACTAGTGACGAAATTTTGAACCTTTTTCGGAAACCCTTCCATTAACGTTTTTATAGTGCTTTCTGTCACTTTGCCCGAACAGGTTGTCCATCTCCGTTCTTCAATTCTCTTTTAACAAGAACCCCATATCTCTCCACTGGCCTTAGCTTCAGGCAGTTTGGAGGATTTGCCTCTCTTGGTACAAATACCACATTATTGTTCTCTTACCACTCAATACCTTTCTTACCATAGTGACAGGGTGCCAAATCAGGCCAAAAATAAGTGGACACATTATGAAGTCTTATGAATGGAATCAGCCTTTTTGTAAACATTCCTTGATGTAAATTTCGGTATTTATAGAGCCCGTTGTAACAAATGTTTGGCTTTTTTGCCGCAATTGCATATTGCTTGCCATACCAAGAACTTTTTGGGAAATTTTGTCTGCTTTTGGGTCCTAAACTTTTCTTCAACATTCTCTCGAGCATCAGCAACATCAAAATTTTGACCCGGAAGCGAAAAATCTGCCAGAACATACGTTTCGTCATCCATTATGCAGCAGGAATATTTTTTGTATACAATTTGCCTTAAATTTCCGTGCTTCATCTTTGGCCTCTAAATTTTTGGCAGAGTTCTTGTCAGGAAGTTTTTGAGCCTTGTATGTTTTTGAACCTGCATTGGCTTTAACTTTTCGTACCAAATATTCCGAGCACTGAGCTAACCGGGCCTCTTTCCTACCGGATGTGTTGGGAGCTGTTTTGAAAATGCTTTCTATTTTTTTGGCTTAATAAACATCATGTGAACCGTTCCTTCTACCTGAACCAGGTTTTCTATCAACGGACAAGTTCTCCCGGTACTGTTTAATAACATTGGAAACAGTTTGACGGCAGATCTTTGATTGTTTGGGCTATAGTACGCACTTTTTGTTGGAATTTTAGTACGCACTTTTTTCTGGTCACTCATTTTAATCAGATTAACAACAAATGAACATAATTGACATGTTTTACAAAGGTAACTTGATCAAAAAAAAGAATCAAATAATACTTGGGTTAAAAGTTTTAATGAAAAACGTGTGTTAAGTATTTTTCGATCTCAGTCCTTATCACCTTTATCGATATGATCCTTTATGAAATGAACCTTGGTAGCAATGTGTTTAGTCGTGGAACTGAGCTTTAGTTATTTTATCAAGCAGCTTTGGTTATCCTCATATATTATAATTGGAAATTTCTGTGGTATGTGCATGTCACCTAAGAGCTATTGTATCCAAATAGGGCAACTAACTTTACGAGCAAGTATTGAAACGCTCGCAGTTAAGTACAATTAAGAGAAGTACAATTAAGAATCAGTTTTTGATATTGTTCTTTATTTGGCATATTCTGAGATTCAGTTTTCCAAATCCAGGGTCTAGTGGGTATTTGAGAAATTTTTTAATCTTCTAAGCCAAATTCTTTAACAAGATTTTTGATATAAATTGACTGACGAATGGATTAATTAAAGTTTTCATTTTGAAATATTTCAATTCCCAAATAATAATATGCTTTTCCAAGACAATTTATTTAAAAAATTAAACAATAGTTTTTCTACACGAACTATACATGTTTTTTTCTAACTAGCAACCAATCTGACACCACCCAGATCTAGAATTGAGCGCATGTTGCAATGTCTAGCTAAGTCTGCATTCCAGTAGAGCTAAGAAGTCGACTTATTTCCCTACTCCTCTTATCAATCTCCTATCAAGTGATACAAGGGTTCAAAGAAGGGCGGTGGATCTTATGGGGAATGAAACTGTTATTCGAACTATCGATACTTTGGATCATCTTAGGAACTTTTCCAGCTTTTCTTTATTTTACAGATGTTATCATGGGGAATAAGTAGTCTTATTCCTAATAGACGCGTTTTCATTCGGGACAGAGAAATGTCGTATTCATTTGCTATAGATTTTATTATAGGGAAAATTATTGCTTTAACCAACCATACACAGAATATAATATTTACAATTTCAAGCCAAACGTCCACAAACACGACTACATCCCTCCCCCACACACCTTAATTTGATATTGAAAAATTGCCTAAAAAAAGTTTGACATGGAATTACCCATATGAAAACATAGCTACGTTTAATATTTCCAATAAGGAAATATCATCATGAGCATTTATAAGCATAAGAGTGGAGACATTCGACCAATGCAGAGTTGTATATGTAATTTGGAGTAAAAGTAAACTGGATGACCTTCCTTGAAATATGTTTTGAACTTTTATAGTACACATAAGCATGCAATGATATCGTGTGGTGGTGGTACTCATATGACCATTCCGTATGAATTTTGGTAACTATTTTATATATATATTTTTTTTGTTATTCTTGTGTCACATTAAAGTTCAATCAGAGAAAAACCAAAAAATAATAAAAAAAAATACTATATGTTCTTCAAGTCCTGCTTGTAATGTTGTGTTTTCCTATAAAAGGAAGAACAATTGTGTAATCAAAACACAAACCAATTCCACAGTTCTCAAGAGCGAGTACTAGTCTAAACACAAAACTGTTAAAAGAACTAGCAGCGCTAATCACACAAAAAACTGTTATTATTCGATAAACTAAAAACAAAGCAATTCAATTCAAATAAAATGAAATTCCTAATTTTGATCAGTTACTTAATTGCCGGCATTTTGGCTGATTCATATTTGTATCCAGTGCCATTAAAACAATTGCAAACTCCCTTGCTAGTGGTAAAAACGCAACAGCAGCCAGGATTACAGACTCAACAGCAACAACAACAACAACAGATTCAACAATATTTTACCCAAGATACTTTGGGTCAATATGCTTATGGTTATAGTGAACCATTGTCGACCAAGCAAGAATTTCGTACTTTGGATGGCGTAACTAGTGGTTCTTATTCTTACATCGATGCTAATGGTCTAATACAAACTGTTGATTATACTGCTGATGACAAGGGTTTCCATGTGGTAGCCACCAATTTGCCAAAAGATACTCAAGAAGCTCCTAAACCTGTACAGGAAACTGCTGAAGTCGCTGCTGCCCGGGAACAGCATTTAGCTGCTCACAAAGCCATACTTGAGGGTAATCGTTCGGCTTCTTCCATACTCCCGAAACCTGTAGAGGATACCACAGAAGTTGCTGAGGCTAAAAAAGAATTCTTTGCCCTTTATTCTGCCGAGCAGGAAAAGCAGAAATTTTTACAAAAAGCGGCTCTATTGAGAAATAAAGAGATTATTGTATCTAATTCTGTACATCCTACATTGAATGTATTTAAGTCGAAACCAGCTGTTGTTGCTCACACCGATTTTAACAATTTTCCCAGTTCCAAAACATATCTTACACCCAGTATTGGCGCTTTCACGTATGGCTATCAAATTGGTGGTGCTATTAAACCTACACGTTATTATTTGCCCCTGGCTTAAAGTTCTAAAAACATATTTTTAACTGAGTTGACTATTTGTATATTATGGATATAAAAAATAAATGTTATTAAACTTGAATTTTTTAAAAATTGTTTTTACATTTATAATCGAAATGTTTCCAAAAAAAAATGCAAAACTTGAAAAAGCTTTGACAAATTTCGTGAAGGGAATGCCAATAGTGAATTTGTAGTGATTTACTAGTGACATTGTCAGCATATGTACCCCAGCCAATGAAATCTTCTATTGACATTTAACATTAGCTCGCATTGAAAATCCATTAGTAGACTGTATCACTACTGACTAGGTAGTTATTTTTTATACCTATTGGCTACACAGCATAATAAAAAACAACTAAACTATTGACGCGTTCGTTGACATTGTCACCAGAAATACACTACAACTGTTATCTCTAACGTAACTCTACTGACGTCATTCCATAAGAGGTACTTTGTTGACAGCAAACGACTCCTTTGCCAATTTTGAGGAGTGTTTTGGATCATTGTCCTGCTGAAACTCCCATCTCTAGGGAATCTCTACCTCAGCAAATGGAAGCATTATACTTTGCAATATATTTACGTAGTCCAGGATGCATATTTTGTTCTTTATCCAATATATTGGACCGATATTAGAAGAAGAGAAACAATCACATATCATGATGGATCCACCGACGTGTTTTACGGTCTGTGAAATCGATATTTATAAGATGTTTATGTATATTAAAGTGTTTTTTCGAAAGTGATCCTTCTATGGGAGCTATGACCAATTATGAGCCGATCTTCATAAAATTTGGTATGGCTGTTTTATATATAATAGGATTATTTATTGAGAATTTTAAGCTAATGACAATATTTATAACAGATTTATGAGTATTTAAGTGATTTTCAGAAGTGGACTTTATATGGGGGCTATGGTCAAATATGGACCGATTCAAACAAAATATCGGTTCTTTCTTTTATGTATCATAGAGCCATATTTCGGTAAGAAATTTGTATGAGACCTGGAAGAAATCATGGGCCAATTCTTACCATTTCCTTTTATAATAAGAACAATGAGTGCAAATTATCTGCTATGTATTTAAAAAAAAGGGCAAAAGATTAATGAAAAATATCAACGTTTTTGGAGGTTCTCTAATATTTTGGTCCATCTGCTTCTACTTGTTCGATTTTGCATAAACATTTCTGATCAACAAAGATTATTTGGAGAAAATTTCATCGGACAGAATATGTACAAACGAAATGACAAAATCAATATAAAACCTTTTTATAATGGTGGGTATAAAAAAAGAACTTAAAATTACTTCTTTTAAACTGTGTATATTTTATAATTTGTTTGTCTCCTCTGTAAAATTAAAAAAAATAACTTTGCTCATTTGCACACTTAGGGCAGGTGCGGATCCCCCCAAAACCGAAAAGTTTTCATTTAAAAAAGAAGAAAAAGTAGATCAAATTTTGATTGACACCCCTCCCTCAAATGGTTGACCTGGATCAGCGCCTGACTTAGGGTCTAATTCAAAAGCACGACCGGAAAACAATTTTCAAATTTTTATATGGACAACCATAGAGAATTATACATAGAGACGAGACACTCCGTATTGTCAAACAAAAAAACAACAAATTATATGTCTGATACAA
Source organism: Calliphora vomitoria (assembly GCA_942486065.2). Classification (NCBI taxonomy): domain Eukaryota; kingdom Metazoa; phylum Arthropoda; class Insecta; order Diptera; family Calliphoridae; genus Calliphora; species Calliphora vomitoria. Next base: position 29,655,004 of record OW818031.2, on the reverse strand, counting down.
CAACAAAATACATTGACTTTCATGTATTTTGTTGTTGCAAGAGATAGGTTTTTGACAACAGACTTAGGTTTTTGACAATTCCGTCTCGTCTCTATGTTACCCTATGTGGACAACACTCAAAATTTATTTAAAAACTAACTGATTTATGAATCAGGTAGGTAGCAAACTATATAACGAATACACTCAATGTTATATTATATATATATTTTTTTTATTTCTCTCACATTAAATTTAGTTTTCCAATTTTTTTGATTAATAATAAAATCCATTAGAATAAAAGTGTTTGGTTAGCGGATAACCATAAGTGTATAACTTGGGCACTAGGGTTTTCGCAACTGGTACACTGGCTACAGCTAGCGGTGAGGTGACCACAACTTTATGAGGCTTTTCATTCAGGTAAACAGCATTGGCCGGGGTAAGGGCCAACTTAAAGGAATCCGCCACGGGCTGAGACAATTCCACAGAGCGAACATTGGCTGGATCTGTAAGAGATTTTGAGTGAGCGGCTGCAGACTCTGCCAAGCGCAGCCCGCTCGACGTATAAATTGTCTCACCAAACGAACGAGTTGAGGTATTCGATTCAGTATCGGTATCTGAGGAAACGAGGGAATTTGTGGTATCGGCAGCTGGGGAAATTGTATGGGAAACTGACGGCTCTGCTGTAAGACGAAATGTTTCCTGTTTCACAGGTTTGGGTAAATTGGTGGCAGCCACATGAAAACCACTATCGTCTGCTGTATAGTCTACAGTTTGCAGAATATCATTTGCATCGCGGTAGGAATAGAAGCCGCGTGTAACACCATCCAACGAACGCACCTCTTGTTTGGTAGACAAAGGATCACTGTAGCCATAAGCATATTGACCTAATTCATCCTGAGTGTGATATTGATGCTGTACGGGTGTTATAATGGATGAAGTTTGACTGCCGTATACAAAGGGATAAGAACGCAAGCCGGGTGCCACCAAATAGGATAAGCTGGCAGCTTGGGTAACACCAACGACAGCCAAGAACGCTAAACAAATTTTCATTTTGTCAACTGTGTTTAGAGGTTGTAGGTATGTATTTAATGTTTGTTTTCTGTTCACTTAGTAGAAGCGCTGCTAGATTAAAGAGACGTTAACTAGTACTCGCCTGAAATAGTTATGATACAGTTGGCTAGAATTCTTAATCCTTTTATACTTGTTCTTGATTGCTGGTGATCTCTGCCAGCTTTTCAACACATTTTTGCGTTGCTTTTATTGTGTGTATTGTTCCTTCGCACAATTCTTTAGATTTTCTTTTCTAGACTTTGCAACACCATTCTTCTGATGTGCTGTCGCATGAAAAAGAAGTTGATTGCATATTCTTATATTCACTACGTATAGAGTAGTAGTACATATTGGAATAATCATTATGTTGGCTGGTTGTCTCGCTGGCATGTTGCAGTTGATCATACTTTTTAGTTTTTTTATTCGCTCTCTTTTTATTCTGTACTAAGTGTAAGACTCTGTCTGTAACTTAATTGATTTTTCAAAGTCATTATTCATGTTGTGTTATAGTAACCTTTGTTTGTTTGTTGTTTGTTTGCTGTTCCAATCTTTTTGTATATTCTTTGGATGATTTGAAGTCATATTTTTATTCAACATTTGCTGCCAACAACTTTATCTTGGTAAAGACGGGGGATTTCAATTTATCACCCAATAAGGTATATTTGATTTCTTTGATGCTGTTGTTGATTTTCCTTATTATATGTATGAAGTGCTTGACGATTTGGTGATTGATTTGTGAAATTATATGAATTGAAATAAGTTTGATGAATGCATCAGCAGAATATATTTATTATCAATTCCAATAGACTGGTTGCAGTTGAAAATGTTGATTAACAGAAAGAGTTAAATGCACAGTATTTGTTAAATCGTCATGTTGCCTGCATAAAAAACTGTTTTATTAGATCATTTCACTGTGATTTCATTTCACTGTGGTTCCAATCCCAAATCTAGCTTTATTTCTCAACATGTTTCAGAATTAAAATGTAATTATATCGTAAATTGGCCTTATCCTTAATTTAGGATCTTTGTTGTCTATTTTATCTATAGATAGTAATAAATTTAAATACAAAATCAATTAAAGCCAACTATCAACAAATTACCACGTTTGAAATCTCCTGGCTGCATCTCTCAATTGAAACGAGATTTAACCAATAAATAAAACATTCTTAAATATCGTCAAGATCGTGTGATCTTGTTTCCCTTAAAATGCAAAATCAAACAAAACAAAACACAATAATACGGATGTGCCTTTCGCTTTGTACTGGTAAGTACTTTAAAAATTATTACAGGTCAGATCATTTTAGCCGTAAAGGGGAACAATATCAATGGAAAAAATCACAAAAACAGAAAAACAATAATATAAATTGCACAACAATTGGAAATACAATTTAGTTTTTATTTTTATGCTTGACTATAGCACGTATTTACTCGGCTCATTGGGAATTAAGATGATCTTTTATAATTGTAACGATGAAAACTATTTTTTTGTATTGGAAACTCCGCGGAGCAGGCCCCAGAGAGTAAGTGCATGTGTAACGGTTAAACGATCAAATGTTGTTGAATTGTTTATTTATTTATTTGTTTAGAGTCGATGGTAAGGCATGTAGTAAAAAAAAGATGTGCCACCAAAAGCGCTCATGAACCATGAATGTACATGAACATGACAGTACAATTCAAGGTAAGTGAAGGCCAAGGTCTGATATGAACTGGAGTTTGTTGGTTGTTGAACAAAATACACGTCGTCTTACATGGATTTGGCAGCAGTTAAATGAAGCTGCAAAACATTTCGAGTGTGTGTATTGTCGTCGTGTCATGAACAATTTGCCATTGCATGCAACATTTTTTGGACATATTGAAGGTGTTATTTTAACAACATACTTCAACAATACAAAACAAAATTTAATTTACCGTAAATACTGACTGAACATTTTAGAAAATTGTTAACATTTTACTGTTCTGTTTGTATTTGGTGGATGCTGAAGATATGATATTTTTTTTATTTTATTTGAAACTAGCATTAAACCCGGTGCGCTTCGCCACCCCAATTGGATGAAAGAAATAGTACTATTAAGACTCCCTTTGTGAATTAAAGCTAATTCAGGATACCATGTCTCTAGATTCATGTTTATTGAATCATTGTATTGTGGCTTCTAGCACATTTGAAACGTATTATTATAATAAAAAAGTACCATTTAGACCCACATTTAATATGCCCACACACGATCATTTTTATAGAAAATGCTAAAGAAATGTACCACTAAAGTCACCTTTTGTGAATTCTAACTCATTCCGAATCATGTGTGCCTAATTTTGAATTTTTAGGTTTAATTTTATAAAATAGTCAAAAAATAGTATTAGTTCAAAAAAAAGTACCTGTGAGTCTCTTTTTTAGATTCTTATTCGGTCAGGATCATATACCATTCGAAGAACGACAAAATACAAATTATTTTTGTATCCTCAATGACATATATATGGCTTAGTGACTTTCTTTCTTTACTCTGAAGCATATCAGTAAAATAATTTAATATAATAAAAAGTATCATTAGAGGAAAAAGTACCAATTTTCCACACTTGAACTACCGTCAAGTTTTAAATCAAAGTAATTTCCTTATTCTAAGTTCAATATATTAGAAAATTCAAAAAGTACTATTTGGAGAACGAAAAAATGGTTTAGTTATCATAATACAATTGCGCACCCCATTCTTGCATATTTCTTTAGTGAGAAGTATATTAGCCTACCATACTGTATTTAAGCTAACTAATTTAATATATTAAAAAAGTGCCATTAAAAGAAAAAGTACCAATTTTCCTTTATCCTCTTGAGCACCCGTTAAGTCTGAATTTAAAATTTGTATAGCATTTCCTATATTATCAACTGATTTTGTTTCTATAACACTTAACATTTAATAAATTATCACAAAACCGAACCGAAACCCATCGGTTTTAAATTTTTTAAAACCGAAACCACGGTTTTGAAATTCTTCTTGAAATTCTTTTTGGAAACTCTACTATAAATGTATTTAAAAAGTACTATTACAACAAAGAAAATGTACCATAATGTCTCCAATTTAATTTTTACTCACTGAGGAGCATATATTTTATATTTCTAGGTCCATTATTATAGAAAATTCAAAATATACCATTAGAATAATGAAAAACGCCATAATGTTCCCAGTTATAGAATCCTACTCGGTCGAGTCCATATAATATTATGTTCATGTTTCTAGATTTATTATAGAAAATTTAAAAAGTACCATTAGAATAAAGAAAAAGTATTAAGTATTCTCTTTGAATTTTCAGTCACTTAGAACAATATGCAGTTAATTTGGTATTTCTAAATCCATTATTAGAGAAAATTCAAAAAGTACCTTTATAATATAGAAAAAGTAGCATAAAGCCCCCACTTGTGGATTCCCAATCGGTCGGGATCATATAAGCTTTATTTCACAATTCTAAGTTCATTGGTGAAGAAGATACAAAAAGTACTATTCGAATATAAAAAAAAGTACCATAAAGACTCCCCCTTAAATTCTCACTCCCTTATGACCATATATGTTTAATTTTATGTAGGTCCATTATTATAGAAAATTTAAAAAGTACCATTATGTCCCCACTTGTAGATTTTCTTCCGCTTAGGTCTATATAAGCGTTATATCATGTTCATTGGTGAAGAAAATACAAAAAGTACCATTCGAATAAAGTACGAAAAAGTACCAAAAAGTCTACCCCTAGAATTATTCACTTAGGAAATTTAAAAAAGTACCATTATAATAAAGGAAAGGTATCACGAAGTATTCCCTTGATTTTTCACTTATTTAGTACCATATACGCTTAATTTCATATTTATATGTCCATTATTACAGAAAATTCAAAAAGTACCATTAGAAAACAGAAAAAGTACCAAAAGGCAGCCACTTGTGGATTCCCACTCACTCGGGTCCATATAAGCTTTATTTCATGTTTTTAGGTTCATTGGTGAAGAAATTACAAAAAGTACCATTCGAATAAAGAAAAAGTACAAAAAAGTCTCTCCTTAGAATTCTCACTCACCTAGGACCACAAATGCTTAATTCCATGTTTCTAAGTCCATTGCTATAGAAAAGTCAAAAAAGTACCATTAGAATAAAGAAAAAGTACCATGAATTTTCACTTACTTATTACCATATACTCATAATTTCGTACTTCTATGTCCATTATTAAAAAAAAAAAAACAAAAAGTACCATTAGAATATAAAAAAAGTACCAAAAAGCCCCCACTTGTGGTTTCCCACTCACTCGGTTCCATATAAACTTTATTTCATGTTTATAGGTTCATTGTTGAAGAAATTACAAAAAGTACCATTCGAATGAAGAAAAGGTACCAAAAAGTCTCCCCCTAGAATTCTCACTCACTTAGGACCATATATGCTTAATTTCATGTTTCTAAGTCCATCGCTATAGAAAAGTTAAAAAAGGACCATTAGAATATAGAAAAAGTACCAAAAAGCCCCCACTTGTGGTTTTCCACTCATTCGGGTGCATATAACCTTTATTGCATGTTTATAGGTTCATTGTTGAAGAAATTACAAAAAGTACCATTCGATTAAAGAAAAGGTACCAAAAAGTCTCCCCCTAGAATTCTCACTCACTTAGGACCATATATGCTTAATTTCATGTTTCTAAGTGCATTGCTCTAGAAAAGTCAAAAAAGTACCATTAGAATAAAGAAAAAGTACCATGAAGTGTCCGCTTGAATTTTCACTCACTTATTACCATATACGCATAATTTCGTACTTCTATGTCCATTATTACAAAAAAATCAAAAAGTACCATTAGAATATAGAAAAAGTACCAAAAAGCCCCCACTTGTGGTTTCCCACTCATTCGGGTCCATATAAGCTTTATTTCATGTTTCTAGGTTCATTGGTGAAGAAATTACAAAAAGTACCATTCGAATAAAGAAAAAGTACCAAAAAGTCTCCCTCTAGAATTCTCACACACTTAGGACCATATATGCTTAATTTCATGTTTTTAAGTCCATTGTTATAGAAAATTCAAAAAAGTACCTTTAGAATAAAGAAAAAGTACCATGAAAAGTCCGTTTAAATTCTCACTCATTTAGAACCATATATGCTTAATTTCGTACTTCTATGTCCATTATTACAAAAAAATCAAAAAGTTCCATTAGAATATAGAAAAAGTACCAAAAAGGCAGCCACTTGTGGATTACCATTCACTCGGGTCCATATATGCTTTATTTCATGTTTCTAGGTTCATTATTAAAGAAATTCCAAAAAGTACCATTCGATTAAAGAGAAAGTACCAAAAAGTCTTCCCCTAGAATTCTCACTCACATAGGACCATATATGCTTAATTTCACGTTTCTAAGTCCATTGTTATAGAAAATTCAAAAAAGTACTAATAGAATAAAGAAAAAGTACCAAAAGGCAGCCACTTGTGGATTCCCACTCACTCGGGTCCATATAAGCTTTATTTCATGTTTCTAGGTTCATTGGTGAAGAAATTACAAAAAGTACCATTCCAATAAAGAAAAAGTACCAAAAAGTCTCCCCCTAGAATTCTCACTCAGTTAGGTCTATATATGCTTAATTTCATGTTTCTAAGTCCATTGCTACAGAAAATTCAAAAAAGTACCATTAGAATAAAGAAAAAGTACCATGAAGTAACCAATTGAATTTTTGCTCACTTAGGACCACATACGCCTAATTTCGTATTTCTATGTCCATTATTACAAAAAAATCAAAAAGTACCATTACAATATAGAAAAAGTACCGAAAAGTCCCCACTTGTGGTTTCCCACTTATTCGGGTCCATATAACCTTTATTTCATGTTTATAGGTTCATTGGTGAAGAAATTACAAAAAGTACCATTCGAATAAAGAAAAAGTACCAAAAAGTCAACCCTAACTCACTTATTGCCATATATGGTTAATTTCATGTTTCTAGGTCCATTATTATAGAAAATTCAAAAAGTACCATTAGAATAAAGAAAAAGTACCATAAGTACCACTCTAATAAAGAAAAACTGCGATAATGTCTCCCCCTAAAATTCTCACTCACTTATTACCATATATGCTTAATTTCATGTTTCTAGGTCCATTATTAAAGAAAATTCAAAAAGTACCATTAGAAGAACAAAAAAGTACCTATAGTTCAGTTCTCACATTTTGGTACCTAAATATTATCCCCTACTCCTAACTCTAACTTCACGCAGATACATATCAGCTAACTTTAATGTCGATAAGTGAAATAATTTAAAATATTAAAAAAAGTACCATTAGCACAAAAAGTACCAAATCCCCTTTTCCTCCTTGAACACCCCTCAAGTTTGAAATTTAAAAATATTCCATTTTGCCAAAATTGTTTCTGCTTAAAGACATGCCTCAAACAATTAAAATGTGCTCAAGAAAAATAAGTTTTAAAAAAAAAGTACCAAACTGTTTTCCCGGATTTGGCCCAATATACAGTTTGGCAGTCGTGTTCCAAATAGCACTCTGTTAGTTAATTTTTGCATGAATCCAGGAACCAATGTTATAAATTTATCAAAATTGGCTAAAAATGTTAAATATAATGTATTTTTCCGTTTTTACCCCCTTTTTGGTACTTTTTTTATCCCCATTGCGGTGTTAAAATTGTATTCAAATAAATTTCTGTATCATGGTGGGAGCTTAAAAAAAAATATTTATATGTCTATTTCAATTTGTAGATAAACATAGTTTATGAAAAAAGTACCAAAAATAAACACAATATTTATCCCTTAAGGGTTCGAATTTACAAAAAGTACCAAACTTGTATTTGTTATTTTTTTATAAGTAAAGAATATGATTTAAAATTTGTTTGTATGTTTATTGGTTTAAAAGATACGTATGGCGCCAAAAAAGTACCAAAATACAGTTTTTACCCGTTTTCTCCCCTAAAAAGTCCGAATTTTGAAAAAGTACCAGACACCTGTCAGCTTATTTTTTAAATGGAGTAACATGATATTGTAAGTTTTTTTGTATCTTTATTAGTTTTGAAGATATAAGGTTACCGAATTTACCCGTTTTTACCCTTTTTTACCCCCTAAACGTTCGAATTTCCAAAAATCCCTTCTTATCGGATCGTTTTGGGGAGGGAGGAACCCACAGTTAAAATTTCATGATTCTAGCTTCAGTCGTTTGGGCTGTGCGATGATGAATCAGTCAGTCAGTCAGTCAGTCAGTCAGTCAGTCAGTCAGTCAGTAACGTTACTCTTTTATATATATAGATGACAACAAAACTGAAATTTTTAAAAATGAAGATAATTATAGGAAAATAAAATGGAAAAGCGCTTGGATTCTTATACATACTTAATTAACCTGAGAGTTTTAAGGTATTTTGTTATTTTTCCTAAACAATGATCTTGTTAATGCTTTTTAGTCTTGTTAAAATTCTTATAGAAGTTTTTTTTTAGTAAATCAACTGAAGATATTCTTCGATTGGCTTTGTTAGGGGACACAGTGAAACTGCAAATTTGAAAATTATTGAAAAAGAGAAATTCAGCTTCTGAGTTTAAATAAAAGTTGCCCACTCTTTATGGTTATGAAGTAAATTAAAAAATTAAAAACACACTTTTGTTTGAGCAAATTCAGTTTTATTGATACCAAAGCAGAAATATGTAAATTAATAATAGAATATGACGACAAGCAAATGTCCACCTCTAGCGCGTCGCACAGTGAAAGAATTAAAAAAAAAGTGGAAACTTCTACAAAAGTCAGATTTTAATAAAAATGTTCATGAATATAGAAGAGATACAGGCAAGTTTAAATTTTGAATTTAGACCTTATAGAATATCCAGGGGTCACAACCGCCAAAATGAGTCACCTCGTGTATATGCAAAATGTTAAACAATCCCAAATTTCTGTTTTTTATCCGATCCGAAAGAGTGGATATAAATCTGGAATTGCAGCTTATTCATAAGGACCCAAAATATATATACTGTTACGAATTTGCAATAGCAATTTAAATTTAACTATCTGTAAGAAGATTCACGAAAGATGACGTGTGTATAAATAGTGGCAGAGGTTGCAGTCGTTAGGGAGTTTATCTTAGGCGCTGTTAGAGTTAACAAAAGAATCCGGTTTATTTAAAGGAAATAAACCAACGTTTTTTGCGATGAATATTTCGATGTGTTACAAACGGAATGACATCTTTTTTGATGGTAGGTATAATAAAACGTATTCATTATTATAGTGTAGGACAAATCAATGGAAACTTATTATATGGACTTATTGTTTTGTTGGATATCCCTTGTTTTTAATCACTGCTTTACAGCGACGATGTATTAAAACAATTATAGAGTCAATCGTCTCCTTTGAAATATTTTGCCATTCGCGTATAACCGCATCAGATTAAGTTTTCTTCGTGGTAAAATTTTGCGATCTACAATTTTCCATAAGTTTTGAGATTGGGCAGGCCACTTCAAAACACATACATTGTAACCACTCAGTTGCAACACTAGAGGTTTCTTAGGATCATTGGCGTGCTGGAACCTCCAAACTAGAAGCATATTTTCCTCAGCGTATGAATACATAACATTATTTCGAATGGCTCTGTATCCAATTCCATTCATATTATTGGTGATATGTATTGGACCCATACAATGCCCTGAAAAAAAGGCCCACTTTGACACAGCCAAACTTGACTGTTTTATTTATGTACTTGGAGTCCAGTCACTTTCCCTTCCCATAACTGCCACTTAAATTGTATTTGGATTCATCCGAAAGTATTCCATTTCTGTCTCGATCAGTTTAAATGTTCTTTGGCAAATTGTATATTCCTTCAAAACCAGGGAAATTGGGTACTATACGAATTGAAGCCCAAAGACCTTGAAAGTCGATTTTGCAAGTCCGAAATTATGTTTCATTTTTGCACCGAATCATTACTTGCGATTAAAAATGGATCCATTACTAAACCCGAAGCAAAAAAGATCGTATGTGAAGCCCGGCCAACCAGCCGAATCGATACCAAATCAATGGCGCTCAGATAATGCTCTATATTTGGTGGGATCAAGAGAGTCCTATCTATTATGAGCTGTTGAAATCTGACCAGACCACCAAAGGGAACCTGTACCTGAAAAACGGCCAGAACCTGTGGCCAGTCATGAAACTGTAATACTCCATCATGACATGGTTGGGAAGTTTTGCCTCACCCGCATTATAGCCAAGACCGCGCCCTGTCCGACTCCTATTTGTATCGATCGATGCAGAAGGCTCTTTCTGGTATACACTTCACTTCAGAACAGAGTATACGAGTTTGTCTTGATTCGTTTTTGACTTTAAAATACGAATAGTTCTTTTGGCGCGGAATCCATATGCTGCCAGAAAGATGAGAAAAGGTCATAGCTAACAATGGCCAATAACTTGAATAAATTTATATTGTACAAATGTGTAAAAATAAAAGCTAAAAGTAAGGACTGAGATCGAAAAATTCTTAACACAAGTTTTTCATTAAAACTTTTAACAAAAGTATTATTTGATTTTTTTTTTGATCAAGTTACCTTTGTAAAACATGTCAGTTATTATGTTTAATGTCAATTATGTTAATTTGTTGTTAATCTGATTAAAATGAGTGACGAGAAAAAAGTGCGTACCAAAATATTTTCAACAAAACCCAACTTGGCCCTACAAAAAGTTGGCCAAACAATCAAAGATCTGCCGTCAAACTGTTTCCAATGTTATTCAACAGTACCGTGAGAACTTGTCCGTTGATAGAAAACCTGGTTCAGGTAGAAGGAATGGTTCACATGATGTTTATTAAGCCAAAAAAATAGAAAGCATTTTCAAAAGAGCTCCCAACACATCCGGTAGGAAAGCAGCCCGGTTAGGTCAGTACTCGGACTATATGGTACGAAAAGTTAAAGCCAATAAAGGTTCAAAAACATACAAGGCTCAAAAAGTTCCTGACAGGAACGCTGCTAAAAATTTAGAGGCCAAAAACAGAGCACGGAAATTGAAGTCAAATTTTATAAAAAAATATTCCTGGCAGATTTTTCGTAGCTTCCGGGTCAAAATTTTGATGTTGCTGATGCTCGAGGGAATGTTGAAGAAAAGATTAGGACCCAAAAGCAGACAAAATTTCCCAAAAAGTTCTTGGTATGGCAAGGAATATGCAGTTGCGGCAAAAAAGCCAAACATTTGTTACAAAGGGCTCTATAAATACCGAAATTTACATCAAGGAATGTTTACAAAAAAGGATGCTTCCATTCATAAGACTTCTTAGTGTGTCCACTTATTTTGAGCCTGATTTGGCACCCTGTCACTATGGTAAGAAAGGTCGTGAGTGGTAAAAGAACAATAATGTGGTATTTGTACCAAGAGAGGCAAATTCTCCAAACTGGCTTGAGCTAAGGCCAGTGGAGAGATATTGAGCTCTTGTTAAAAGAGAATTGGAGAGCACAAAAAAGTGTCCAAAAGTGTGGTAGATTTTAAACGGAGATGAACTACCTGTTCGAGCAAAGTGACAGAAAGCTCAATAAAAACCTTAATGAAATGGTTTCCGGAAAAGGTTTATAAATTCATCACTATTGAAATAAAAATATTTTATTTTTGTAAATTGTAATAATAAATTCAATCAAATAAAAAAATCAAAACTGTAAGTTTAGTGGTTTCATTTTTATTATTTTTATTAACATATATGTATGTTAAGAATTTTTCGATCTCAGTCCTTATACACCAATAATTTTTGAAACTGCTGACTAATTAATTCAATATTTAACACAGATTATATTTTTTTTCAATCCAGATTTATATCGTTTATTATATTTGCTTTAAAATTTTCGCAAATCGAGATTTTCTTACATATTCCATTTGTTTCAGTCTTCATTCTTGTAGAAGTTGAAAAGTTTCAATTGTTTCATTCTATAAATGTTAATTCAAGATAGGTCCAAGACATTTATTTCTACTTATGAAAGTATATTAGAGACTTCAGAGGAAAATCGTAAAATGAGAATATTATATTTTCTTCCAAATAAGTATTTTCGTTACTCGAATCACTGTGCGCCTACATGTAGTTGTTTAATTTGCCTTGACGTAATGATCTCGTTACTTTTTCTCAGTTCAGTACTTATGTATGATCCTTCTTATTATATGGTAGCGTTCTTATTATTGCTGTTACTTCTTTTTTACTCTGCAGCATTGCAAAAAGTATTTAATCTTTTTTTTTTTTATTTTCATACATAAGTATTCCATACAAAATACAATACATAAGTTTAGTTGGTAAAATTACAAACGTTGGTTGGCATTCAAGTACTTCGACATCATCATGGGTCCATGGATTTTATAGATTGTATTTTGCTATTGTTGTTGTTGTTATCTTAAGTATTTGCCATGTTGATCCATAATAAATTTAAAGGGAAAAAAATAAATGTTTTAAACCTCCACACAATGTTTTCCGAATATTTGTGGCTCCTTTCGAAGGAGGTTAATAAAGTTGGCTCAAAAACAGGCACACACGCACACACCAAATAAAGAAGGGCGTTGTAATATATAACATTAACGCGTTTGATAAAATCAAAAAAAAAAAAAAGAAATCGCCTCTATGTGATAGAATGTAGGCTAAAGATTTTTATTCCTTTGTTAACTTGTAAAAAAAAGAGAAATATTTACAAAGTACTTTAAGATTTCCCTTTTTTTCTTTGCCATAGTCTAATCTAATGGATTTTTGTGGTTGCAAAAATGTTGTAGTCTTAAATTCAAATGACATCTTTATTATGGAACAAAGCCAACAAAATAGCAAACAACATCATGGCAGAAAACAACCACCTGACTTCGTTAATGCTAAGGGAGCATACATACATAAATAGGCTTGCAAATTTAGCATATTTTCGGCAGAGACCTTTAATGAACGCACTATCTAATGCAAGTAATTTACTTGCACAAAATATCTAATGTAACATTTGCACTTGAACTTGAACATATTTATTTATGTTTATAAAATGCCCATAAAAGCATGATCTAGATTAAATATGGGCCAAAAATATCCATAAAGAGTAGAAAACACATGAAGATATAAATAAAGTTTGCGTGTGGAATTTAAACAACAATCACACCTCCTCTGCGAGTTCGTTCGTAGTAATACTAATTTATATTGTTTACATAAATAATGAGGAACAAAATGAAAAATAATGCTAAAATGCGTGTTAATCATTAAGAAAAAACTTATGAGAAGTCATGACGCCATGCGTAATCAAGGGAAAACAAAAACAAAGGTAATACTTTGTTTAAGATAATGGGGAGACTTAATCCAATTAATCAACTTTTTAATCCAAGTGTTTACCATATAAATTTTTTATAAAGTTTCCCTAATATAAGATTAATGCATTAGGAAAATTATCCTAGACATATCATCAAAATATAATACTCTGCGTCAAAGGTTCAAATGAATTAATTCTCAATTTCATTTTAAAAATCAAATTAAATTTTATGTCTTAACAATTCCGTTAATGAATTCATTATGAATTAATTCTAAATTCCATTTTCAAAATCAAATTAAATTTTATGTCTTAAAAATTGCGTTAATTAATTTATTATGATTTAATTCATAGGCTTAATTCCTTTGTACTTCAAATGTATTGAATTCATCATTTGATAATTCATTCTTTATATAAATAAATCTTTATTGAATCATTTAAATTTTCTTGAACTTAAATCCATTCACAATTTTCTTCAATTCAAATCTAAGGACTGAGATTGAACAATTTTTAACATACATATATGTTAATAAAAACGAAACCACTAAACTTACAGTTTTGAATTTTTTTTTATTTGATTGAAATTATTGTTACAATTTACAAAAAAAAAAAATATTTTTATAGTTCTAATCACTAATGATGAAATTTTGAACCTTTTTAGAAAACCCTTCCATTATGGTTTCTATAGTGCTTTATGTCACTTTGTACGAACAGGTTGTCCATCTCCGTTTAAAATCTACCATACTCTTGGACACCTTTTTTGTGCTCTTCAATTCTCTTTTAACAAGAGCCCAATATCTCTCCACTGGAGGAATTGCGTCTCTTGGAACAAATACCACATTATTGTTCTTGTACCACTCAATACCTTTCTTAACACATTAAGAAGTCTTATGAATGGAAACATCCTTTTTTGTAAACATTCCTTGATGTAAATTTCGGTATTTATAGAGCCCTTTGTAACAAATGTTTGACTTTTTTGCCGCAACTGCATATTGCTTGCCATACCAAGAACTTTTTGGGAAATTTTGTATGCTTTTGGGTCTTAAACTTTTCTTCAACATTCCTTCGAGCATCTGCAACATAAAAAAATTGACCCAGAAGCTGCGAAAAATTGTCCATACGTACATTTCGTCATCCATTATGCAGCAGGTATATTTTTTGTATAAAATTTGACTTCAATTTCCGTGCTCTGTTTTTGGCCTCTAAATTTTTAGCAGAGTTCCTGTCAGGAACTTTTTGAGCATTGCATGCTTTTAAACCTGCATTGGTTTTAACTTTTCGTACCAAATATTCCGAGTACTGTCCGAACCGGGCAGCTTTCTTAGCGGAGATGTTGGGAGCTCTTTTTAAAATGCTTTCTAGTTTTTGGCTTTAGAAACATCATGTGGACCATTCCTTCTACCTGAACCAGGTTTTATATCAACGGACAAGTTCTCCCGGTACTGTTTAATAACCTTTGCAGACCTTTGATTGTTTGGCCAACTTTTTGTAGGACCAATTTGGGTTTTGTTGAAAATATTTAATAATTTTATTAAGCACTTTCAGGTCAGAAATCAGATTAACAACAAATGAACATAATTGACATTAAACATAATAACTGACAAGCTTTTCAAAGGTAACTTGATAAAAAAAAAAAAAATCAAATAATAATTGGGTTAAAGTTTTAATGAAAAACGTGTGTTAAGAATTTTACGATCTCAGTCCTTATTACAAAAATGCTTGTAAATTTTTTTATAGCCACCATCAAAATATTGTTACGAAGTTGCATTAACGATATGAATTTAACAGTCTGTAACGGCTGATTGCAATATTCATCATATTTATAAACATTGCTAGTGCTCGAAACTTCTACCTATCAACAATGTTGATAACACGGTGTTATTAACATTTTTTAAACTGCTGATATTAACATTAAAGCTGCTCTAGAAATAGATAATTCATGAAGCTACTAGAAGATGTCACTGTGTATATAAATGGTAACAGCAGTTTTATTGTAGGCGCAGTTAGACTTAACATCATCTGTATTATTGTACTTTATAACGTGTGTTGTTAAGGTGTGTGTATTAAAAGAGAATGACTATTTAAATTTTTGTGTAAATTTAAATAAATAAAGAGTTGTTACAAAATGTTAAACTACTTCACAGCTTTTATTTGCAATCAAAAGAATACGGTTTATTTAAAGGAATAATCAACAGTTTTAAAAAGGTAAAAACGTAGCAATATTCTGGGCCCTTATGAAATTTTAAGACGATCTAGCTATGTACGTCTGTCTGTCTGTTGAAAACACGATAGAACCCAAACAAAAGCAGCTATCAGGCTGAAATTTTCCACCATTACTCTCTGTTGATAAGATTTGTTTGGTATTGAAAATGGGCAATATCAATCCATGATTTCACCTAGCCCCCATACAAATGGCCCCCCTCGGGGAAGTACTCTGAAATTATACTATAAAATGTGGCGAAAATAAGACAACATTTCTCTCTAGTCCCCTCACAAGGTTCTCCTCAAAAAATGAGTTGAACATTCATAATTGTATTAATAATTAATATCCATAATTGAGCCTAGCCCCCATAGAACCCCTATATCAGATTCGTTACAGCAGTATTGTTAATTTTTTTTTTCCTAAATGATTAAAAGCAAAACAAAACTGAATAAAGAAAAAAAATGTTACTTCAATTTGTTGAAGGTGAATTAATTCATAACAGGTTGAATGAACTCTGTTATGAATTAATTCAAAGACGAGTTAATTCTATTTAAATAAAAGCCTTTGTATGAAGCAAAAGAATTTGACATTTTTTAATTGCGAATTAAGCTCAAATTAAATTAATTAATTCGAAGCTCTGCTCTCCGCTCTGCCATAAATGGCTGATATATTTATAACCAAAAACCATCCACTACCTCGATATATCATCCAGAATTGTCAGAACATGTTGGTATTATTTTCATTAAAATAGTAGCATTAGCAAAATCGGAAAAAATTTTTCATATTCTTTAAAATGTGGTCTTAAAAAAAAAAACGCTAAAACATGGTTTTATTTCTTAACCATTTGTAGAATGCTTTTGCATAATGCTTTAAACACATAGACTACAGCAGGCTAAACAGCTACACAACTACAAATGTCGTTGGCAGCAATAGTCACCCTGTAGCCAGCTACTTAATTATAATGAAAACGACATCAACATCGTAATCAGCTGACATTGAGGTTTGACGTTTCGATACATATTGTTAATTTAAAACTAAAACCTAGTAAAATTAAATTTTTTATTCCCAAAAATATGATTGCTTTGGATCATAATATAATTCCATTGGATCATAAATATTATCATATGTTGATCTATGTTGTTTACCACAACAATGTTTTTTCTCTTCGTGTAGGATGTTTGTTATTTAACATATCGCAAAGAAATTTTATTTCATAAGTAGAACATGTAACTCGTAATACTAAAGTAATAACAATTTTGTGGATAAAGAATCCAAGAATTCCCAAAAAAAATAGTTTAAAAAATCCCATAAAATGGGAATTTTAGGATTTTTGCCCATTGGGATCACATTTGGTCCGAAGCTGGTAAAAGGCTTATATAGAGATTACAAACGTACTAAGGTATATAAATCGTAAAAGATATTGCTTTGAAACTTTATTTATATGAAGTACTATGTCGGTTTCGTAACCCTTTTAGAAACTTTAAATGTTTACCCTCGAAGTTAATTCAAATCTATTAAACCTCATGTCTTCCCCATCATCCCTTACTACATAACAACACCAACAATGACAGCATTAATAAATCATTCAACATTTAGTCGTACGTACGCTTCGCGAGTGTGATTATAAACTAAAACTAAATTTTTTTTGTTTTGCTGAAACTTATTTACATTAAAATCAAATTTTAGCCGGTTTAAGGCGGGTTTGTAGAAGAAATTTTAACCAAAAATACAAATAACCATTAATATGAGCTCATCGTTAAAGTTGTTGTTGAAAAAAAAAAATTAAAGTTTGAGAAAAATACACAAAAACTTCAAATGATTTGAATTCCAAAGTTTTTGCAAACTAGACGAAAATAATGGCGCCCTAAATACATACATTTTCGTAAACTCATCACTCGTCCAAAGAACTCCCTCTCGGAAGGGAGCAAACACAATTGGGGTTACAGTTATTATTATTGTTTTGATAAAACCCATAAAAAACAATGTTTTGACGGGAATTATATGCATACAAACATGTTGACATTAGGGTGCTGCCAAAATTGTAGGATGTATGACTTAAACATGAGGAAATAACAATAGATGGTGTATCTTTTTAATAATTTATATGTCATTTTGAAGGGTACATATCTGTTATTTATTCCTACTTAGTTATTGAAAATGTTATTTTGTTATACTTCTTTAATTTGAAAAAAGTGCCGCAGAAGCACAACGATTGCTTACCAAAGCTTATGGTGAATGTGTTTCATCGGTTTCAACGTTAGAGAGATGATTTGTACGGTTCAAAAATCACCCGGATGACAAAAATCACCCAAGCCAGCCCAAAAATGTTTGAAGACTAAGAATTGGAAGAATTACTCCATGAAGATTTTTGTCAAACTCAACAAGAGCTAGCAAAATCATTGGGAGCTAGCCAAGCAGTAAATGCAAAACGTTTGCGAGCAGCAGGATTCATCCAAAAGCAGAGAAATTGGGTATCCGACGAATTGATGCCGAGAGACCTTGAAAGGCGATTATGTATGTCTGAAATGCTGCTTGAACGCTATAAAGCAAAATCATTTTTGCATTACTTGCGATGAAAAATTAATCCATTACGATAACCCGAAGCGTAAGAGATCGTATGTGAAGCCCGGCCAACCAGCTGAAACGACGCCAAAGGCAAACATCCATGGCGCTAAGGTAATGCTGTGTATTTGTGTGGGATCTATTATGAGCTGCTGAAATCTGGCCAGACCATCACTGTACAGAATGCAACTGATTCCCTTGAAGCGAGCATTGACCGAAAAATGCCCAGAATATATGGCCAGACATGAAACCGTTATATTCCATCATGATACATGTTGTAATACCTGTTAAAAACTATTTAGAAAGAAGTGTTTTCGAAGTTTTGCCTCATCCGCCTTATAGTACAGAACTTGCCCCGTACAACTACTATTGGTTCACTTTGGAACAGAGTAACCGATATTGTCTTAATTCGTTCTTGGCCCCAAAATATGAGGAGTTCTTTTGGCGCGGAATCCTATGTTGGCAGAATGTTGGGAAAAGGTAATAGCTAACTTTGAATAAATTTTTATTGTACAAATGTTTTAAAATAAAAGCTAAAAATTTGAAAAAATTCCGCATTCTTAAGTCATATACCCAATAAATTGCTCCGAATTATTCATCGGATAAGATATATATATAAAAAATTGGTTGAGAAGTATTGTTTGGAAAGTATTAATAATAACTTTTGTCTAAAATTCTTAAATTCAATTTTTGGCAACAGCCTAATATTACAACATTATGTGTATAGCATGTGTAATTCACCAAACATTTGGCAGGGGATTCTGTTTACTATTCAAAAAGCATCTGTCTGTCTCTGCTTGAGTAAATTCCAGTTTAAACTCATAACAAACAATTTATATTTTCCGAGTAAAAATCTTAAAATTACTCAATCGTGGTAAATATGATAAAACACCCTTTGTGATAAGAACACAGAAAAGAGCTTAATTCTGAGTTATTTTCTCTATATTTCTCACAGTTTGACGACGTGTTATTGTGGATTTTTATATTTCTTCTGCTTCTTTTTCTATACAATCAAAATTGTTTGGGAATATTATTATTTTTTGTTTTTGTTTCCATTTGTTCGAATATAGGAACTAACCTATGAAGTCATCGTTACCAAAATACATATTTTTATTATAAAAAAAAATTATTTTATTTTAGTTTAAGTTTATTGTGTTTGTGTTGTGGTGATACTAATATATGACTTTCAAAATATCATAATAATATTTCATTAATTATATTGTCAGATTTTTAGTAAAAGTTCATTAAATACTGACAATTATTTAGCACAGGTTTGGTTTTTTCATAAATTTCTTAAAGAAATTTAGTTATTTTTGTGAGAGGATATCGAGTTAAATTAATTATTAGAATAGTGGAAGGAATAGGGATAATAAGATTAGAAATTGATTGCAGAATAGAATGTAAACAGAATAAAGAAACTGGACATTTCTTATAGATAAATATCTTAATGACATGTTAGAGTCTCTGCTGCAGTTTTTCTCAATCTTCTCAAACATCGAAATTCATAATTTCAAAACGTGTCAAAAGTTCTTCTATAAAATTCTGCTACTTTATACACTTTTCCTTTGATCTTCTTTTTGAAACGGTAAATTTTCTTTTCTAAAATCATCCAAAATAGAGTCTCTGCTACAGTTTTTTATTCACTATTTCCAAACATTAAAATTCATAATTTCAAAACGTGTTAAACGTTCCTTTGTTCTTCTTTTTGAAACGGTAAATTTTCTTTTTTAAAATCATCCAAAATTGTCAATAACTTGATGTCTTCAATATTTATGCATTAAATACATTCACGACAGCAGGCTACAGACTGCAACCAGTCATAAATAGAATATATATACGGCTACAAGGCTACACGACCACCCTTAATGCTGTAGCCAAGTTAAACTAATTTCCATTTTATTAGGGGGCAATGAACATATCTAGTGCTGTCCACATATCCAATAAATGAGAGCTTACAAATATTTTGTTTTATTAAACAAAAAAGAACATCAAAAACATTCAATAAATGTATTGGGTGTATGACTTGAAAATGCCGGATTTTTTTTTTAATTTTAGCTTTCATTTTAAAACATTTGTAGAATATAAATTTATTCAAAGTATTGGCTATTGCTAGCTATGACCTCTTCCCATCTTTTTGGCAACATATGGATTCCGAGCTAAAAGAACTGCTCATCTTTTGAAGCCAATATCGTGAATAAGTGAAGCTTATCCCAGAGAGAGCGTTCTGCATTGATCGAAACAAATAGTAGTCGAACGGGGCAAGGTCTGGACTATAAGGCGGGTGAGACAAAACTTCCCAACCACTTCTTTCTAAATAGTGTTTAACAGATATTGCCACATGTGGTCTAGCGTTGTCATGATGGAATATTACGGTTTCATATGTGACCGCATATTCTTGGCGTTTTTCGGCAAATGCTCTCTTCAAACGAAGCAGTTGCGTTTGGTACAGGTTGTCTGTGATGGTCTGTGCCAGATTTCAGCAACTCCTAATAGATAGGAATCTTTTAGTCCCAAAAAATTTAGTGCATTACCTTAGCGCCATGGATATTTGGTTTTGATGTCGATTTAGCTGGTTGACTGGGCTTTATATACGATATCTTACGCTTCGGGTTATCGTAATGGATCCATTTTTCATTACAAGTAATGATTCGCTGCAAAAATGCTATTTCAAGGTCTCTCTGCTTCAATTCGTATGGTACCCAATGTGCTCTGCTTTTGGTAGAATCCCGTTGCTCACAAAAGTTTTGAAATTGCTGCCTGAGAAGCTCCAAATGATTTTGCAAGCTATTGTTGAGTTTCTCTCCAATTCTTGGTCTTCAAACTTTTTGGCTGGTCTAGGCGATAAAAACCATATCTCGCACGAACAGTGGGGCAGAATCAACATTTTTTGGAAATAAATCTGGCATTTCTAAATGGCTGGTCCGAGCGTAGCCAAGGAGTATTCGAGTTTAAGTTATTAAAATGGACCCTACAAATGCTCTAGGCACGGCGCTATGGGGGCTCAAAGTAGGGTACCTTCGACATGAAAAATTTTTAAACACGTGCCATTTTTTTGTTTCAAAAGATTTTTAAATTTTTGGGAAGCGGTCGGCTAGGTCTTGCAAAAATATGCTTGCGTGCGCTATTTATCTCTTATAATTTCCGAGTTATAAGCATTTCAAAATTGAAATTTTCAAATTTTGCAATACCTTGGTACGCATTTTTAAAAATAGAGGGCTTACTTTTGAACGAAATGGATTCGAATGTCTTTCATTAGTTAGATAACTAAATTACCAATAATATGCAAAAAATTTCAGAGCAATATCAATTACGGATCCGAAAATAAACGATTTTCAATTTAAAAATTCAAAAATTCAAAAATTTGTAGATTTTTGCTGTTTTTTGGACGAAAAGGTGACTTAACTCTTTTTTTATTAAAATAAAACTTTCTTTAAGAACATATAACAGTTTTATGTTTTTCTGTAAGATATCTTTACGGAGAATATTTTGGTATAAAAAACATGTCATATTTTTCGAATATGTTGCCCCTACGCCCCTCGGAATTTGACCTATTTTTTATCAAAATTTTAACTTTGGTCCACATGTTCTAAAATCCCAAAGCTGGGATCAGAAAACGGAAAGCAGTTTTGGAAACCTTGATGTAATTCCTATTTAGTTTTAAAGCATTTTCCCAGCCCCAAAGGAAATGTGGACGTTATGGGCAAAATTGTAAAAAACACAATTTTTGGGATTTTCGCTCCAATTTTTAGGAATTGCGGGATTCCCTTTGACCTTTTGACAAGTTTTTTTACACTTTGTTATTTGGAATGAAAATTTTAAAAAACCCTGCAAATTTCGTTTAGTTTTGTTAATTAATAATGATTTTATTACATATTTATTGAGCTCTAAAACTAAAATTTTTATCAAAATTTTGATAGGATTGCAAATATTAGGAACACTTTGGTCCAAATTTTTTTCGAACAAACTTTTTTGTTTAGATAAGTTAATTTCCGATATTACAAAAATAATTTCAAGTCAATATCTCAATTATATTCAAAAATATGCAACTTTAAAACTGCGTCCTTCAAAAATATTGCTTTAGAAATGACAGATTTATTTCTAAAAAATTTTGATTCCGTCCCTTTGTGGCACGTTGAAACCGATGGAATACATTCACCATAAGCTTTGGTGAGCAATCGTTGAGCTTTAGCGGCACTTTTTTTCAAATTAAAGAAGTAAAGCAAAACTTCCTGCATATGATGCTTTCTTGGCACAAAATTCCACATTTTAGAAGCAAAAAAAAAACATTGTTGTTTACACAATAATGTTCAGTAACTAAGTGAGAATAAATTACAGATATGTACCTTTCAAAATGACATATAAGTTATCGCCATCTATTGTAAATCACGCATTTTTAAGTCATACATCCAATATTAAGTTTGCCAGGAAATATGTTTTTTTAATTTATAATAAAATTTAGGGCCTAATTCAGAAACACGATCGAAAAACTATTTTAAAATTTTTGTATGAAAAAAACTTAACAATTATTTGAAAACTAATCAGGCCCTTATGTGGTATTAAAGCTTAATTCACTGCAATCTTAATTCAGAATTGATAGTTTTAAGAATTCATTCCATATAACCATTCCCAACATCACACAATCTTTAGCTTTATTCAAAGGCTTTAATTTAAATAGAATTCACACATTGCTGAATTAATTCATAATGGAATGAATTAGTAATTGAATGCTTAAATTTGAATGCTTAAATTTTTGTTAATTCAAAACTAATACAAATTTAATTAAAATATCAAAAAAGATGGGGGTTATATTGATTGTCCGTTTGCAACACAACAAAATATTTGTCGAAGATTCTAACTATGTCCGTCCGTGTTGAAAACACGATAGGACCCAAACGAAAAGATCTAGCTGGCTGAAATTTTCCACAAATAATCTCTGTTGATAAGGTTTGTTTGGTATGAACAAATCGGTCCTTGATTTCACCTAGCCCCCATACAAAAATGACTCCCTGGAATACTGTTTGAGCAAACATAAATATGTCTTAAAAATGTGTTAAACCTTTTTGAAATAGATTTCATTTGAAGAAATATTTAATCATTCAAAAAATTGTATTAAGCTATTTTTTAATGGATTTGAATCAAAGAAAATTTGAATTATTCAATAAGGAATTAATTCTTAATAGAATTAATTATCAAAGTAATGAATTCTCAAATCAATGAATTCAATACGTTTGAAGTACTAAGAAATAATGCCTAGAATTAACTCGTATTAAATTCTTTAATGGAAGAGAAACAATTTTATTTGATTTTGAAAATTGAGTTTAAAATAAATTATGTATTTCGATTAATAAAGAAAATTCATATTTATTTATTTGTTAATTCTTTTAAGTTTTTATATCAAGATTTTTTATTATTATTTTCATTTCCCCAATAATTTCCAAGTCCATAAAATTTTAACTTTTCCCTAAATTTTGTAATTAATTTTTTTAGTTTTATTCACTGAAATCTATATGTATTTAAAAATGTTGTATTTTCATAAATATTTCTTAATGAGTTATTAATAATTTGTTTTCTGGTTTTTTTTTTCATAAATTTACAAAATTATTTGTAGTAATAAAAAAAAAATATTTAAACAAAGCAAAAATTACTCAAAAACTATAAATTCATAAAAGTCACATACTGTAAAATTGGTCATTAAGGTCTCACCAAGAAACGACAAACAAAACAACAAGAAAAAAAAACTCACTCATGACATAGAGACAAAAACAATCACACTCATTCTAATGTTATTGTTTTGTTGTAGGAACTTTAGAAAGCTCTTTGCGTCTTTCAACAATTTAGTTGTGTATCAACAATATTTCCGTAAAGTTATAAATTGTAAAATATTAAAAATAAAACGGTCAAAACAGGATATTCAGTTTAAATAAAAATTTTGAGAAATTATTAAAAAAAAATTAAATAAAACCAAACCGTGGGCAAATAACATATAAAAAAAAACAATGTGAGTTTTTATAAAAATAGAAAATCATTTTTCAAATAAACACGATTTGAATTTAAAATGAAAAAATCCTAAATATATGTATATATAAACGTTGCTAGATTCCTGACCTAAATTAATAATTTTTTTGTTTAAGTCATAGACATAAAAGAAAATTAAACGTATTGAAACACAAATATCTATTGATGTCTATATAAATTTATGGTCACTTGTTCTATTTGCCATACAAAAAAAAAATAAAATAAAACTTAATCAGATTTTCAAGTATTAAGTACTGAGTAAGAGGGAAATATTGTTTCCATTATAACAAATAACCATTGTTTGAAATAGCTATTGATAATAGTCCTCTTAAAAAAAAATAGGAAAAGAAAAGACTAACGCATCCTTTTCATCTATTTGTGGCGCAAAAAAGACTTGTCATGGAAATGTAATAATGATTAATACACTTTTATGTATGTACATCATTTTACACATGATAATAATGATGATGATAATGATGATGATGATGACTCTGTCATGAGTATGTAGCAGCAGCACTCATTCTTCACCAAAACATCCTCATTCATGCTGATGATGTATTCTGGTCAAAACATGCGCACTTTATTAGTTTTTCTATTACGAGAGGGTATGATGTCATGTTGTTTGTTTGTAGGCTCCCTTACACACTTGAGTTTAAACTGCATACATTACGCTCCCTTTTTTTTCGTTTTTTTTTTTTTTTTTTTTTGAAAATAGTAGGAAATGAAGTTACGTTAGAAGTTTTCCCCATGGAGTTGTTAAGTGAAAGTACATGCTATTTCAACTTTAAAAGATTAGCAGTTTTTTGAACTTTCTTTTCTGAATTTACATAAAATAAGGGTGAAAATTAACTATTTTTTTAAAGGCGACAATACACAATTTTTAAATAATAAACTTAGAAATGCTGGATTTTTTCAAAATTTTGTTTGAAACATTTGTACAATACAAATTTATTCAAAGTATTGGCTTTTGTTAGCTATGACCTTTTTCCATCTTTCTGTCAACATATAGATTCCGAGCCAAAAGAACTGCTCATCTTTTAAGGTCAAAAACGAATCAAGCCGAATATGTACTCTGATCCATAGTGAAGCCTATCCCAGAGAGAGCATTCTGCTTCGATCGAAGCAAGTAGTAGTAGGAGGGGGCAATATGTGGCCGAGTGTTGTCATGATGGAATATTACGGTTTCATGTCTGGCAGCATATTCTGGTCGTTTTTGGGCAAATGCTCGCTTCAAACGAATCAGTTGCGTTCAGTACAAGTTCCATGTGATGGTCTGGCCAGATGTAATAGATAGGACCCTTTTGTTCCCACCAAATACAGAGCATTACCTTAGCGCCATGGATATTTGGCTTTAGTATCGATTCGGCTGGTTGGCCGGGCTTCACATATGATCTCCTAAGCTTCGCAAGTAATGATTCGGTGCAAACGTCCAAGCATCATTTTAGACATGCAAAATCGTCTTTCAAGGTCTCTCGGCTTCAATTCGTATGGTACCCAATTACCCTGCTTTTGGATGAATCCTGCTACTCGCAAACGTTCTGAAATTGCTGCTTGAGTAGCTCTCAATGATTTTGCAAGCTCTTGTTGAGTTTGTAATGGAGTAATGCCTGCAATTCTTGGTTTTCAAACTATTTTGTCTGGCCTGGGCGATCTTTGTCTTTCGTGTCAAAATCACCACTTTTGAACCGAACAAACCATCTCTCGCACGTTGAAACCGATGAAACCATAAGCTTTCGTGAGCAATTGGTGTGCTTCAGCAGTACTTTTTTCAAATTAAAGAAGTAAAGCAAAACTTCCAGCCTATGACGCTTTGTTGACACAAAATTCGACATTTTCGAAGCAAAAGAAAACTTTCTTGTTTACACTATAATGTTCAATTACTAAGTGAGAATAAATGACATATATGTACCCTTCAAAATGACATATAAGTTCTTAAAACTGTTTCAATAGTTTTAATATATTCTCCTAATACACACCCTCCCCCATCAACTATCATACTATTTGATGAACTAGCCCAAAACCGAAATCGATCGGATTATGATTTTTCCAAACTTTATAAGTCGAACAATATCAGTTTCGCCACACAAATTCCTAAAAACCCATCATTGTTGCCCAAGCGTAAGTCATTCCCGAGCGAAAGGCAACTTCAATGGAAATTAGAGATTTTAAAACACAATAAATGTACAAGAAAATAATTCAAACAAAAAATTCGACTTCAGTTGCATTCTAAAAACGTAACGGATTAACGAAATTGAGGATTTGATATAACAGTAAATTTTAACAAATAAAACTCAGTAAATGACTTATGAATTATTTATTTTAAATTTCTGATATGGAATACACTCATTTAATTAATACTATATCAACAACATATCAACTGTTTCAATAGTTTAAATACGTTCTCCTAATACACACCCTCCCCTCCCCCATCAACTCTTCGGCAAACAAAACTAATTAAATTTGTCTCGCAATTTATGTACTCAAAAAGAATATTAATCATTAGATTAACGTCAAACATGAAACTTTCCAAATTTAGAAATTTTTTTTTAATTTAAATTAAATTTAAATTTATACCAAAGAATAAAAACTAATAAATAATTTTTAATAGCCGAATGTTGCTCATGCCGAATTTGGACAATGTCTCATTATTGAAAAGTTATACAACATATAATTTAAATAAACCAACCACAAATTTTTGGTATTTCCTATTTGAAATTTGTTGAAGATCATTACTACTACTAATAACCAAAAAATATTTGTGTAAATAATTGTAAATAGGAAACCGAAACCTTGATAAAAAATATATATTTTTTTTTTTGTAGTACATAATTACATAATAATGAATAAACAAAAAAAGGTATACAAAAAATAAGAATCTTATATAATTAATTTTAAAACCGATTAAAATACGTATTTATAGTATAGCAATTAATTATAAGTAGGGTAACAGAAAAGTTTAAATTAAACCTAAAAGCGTAAAATAAAAAAGATTTTTTAATGATATTAAGGAATTATACTAAAATAACTCAATAAGCATCCAACAAATTTAAATTCAAGTATTGGAAATTTAATTGGAATTCAACTTGAATTTCAGCCTATTTCTCAAGTTTTTTTAACGTTACAAAATGTTTGGAACATAGAGAAATACACATAGAGCGGAAACTAGAAAAAAACTCAAAGAAAAAAATTACTCAAAATTGTCAAACATTCAAGTATTGTTTTTGTTTCATATAGTTTTTTTTACTAATATATTCTCATCAATTGGGTTTTTGATAACTGAGTTAGGTCTTTGGCAGTAGAGTTTCTGATCAATGTGTATATTTTAAAATGTTTGTTTTCTTGTCAAGCAAATAATAAATATGCAAGCAATAAAAAAACAGTACAATTAATATACAAATGTTCACAGTTAAGTATTAAGCAAAATTGAACTACATAAGTCCGTTAGCAAATCATAAGTAAAATCAAAATATGTTACTAAAAGAAAAATATCCACATAATATTGTTTAATTTTTCCCACTACACACAGAATGTTACATCACCGTCCAAATCTCACCAATTTCCAAAAATGTAAATAGATGAAACGCACCTATGTTTTGCTTCTAAAGAAGATGCTTATTTTTAAATGTGAATATATTCAGATATCAGTTTAAATCAGTTTCATGTAAATATAGTTTTGCAAAATACTAGGGCGGGTCAATAAGTCAGTGACATTTGAATTTCCCGCCTCATAACTGAAAGACCAACACTGCTCTTGTCAAAAGGTATTTGTCAGTTGGCTCCTGTCAAAATTTGAACAGGCTGCGTCATTTAGTTTATTTGACAGCCAGTGATAGCAGGCTACCGCGTGACTTGAGGAGACTTTTAGAAAAAAGTGAATTTCATGTGCTTATTAAGCAATATTTGATACCCTTCACAAAATTATACTTTAAAATACAAATTTTAAATATTTTTAGGTAAACAAAATTAAAAAAAAAAAAAATTCAAAATTAAAAAAAAAATTAAAAAACTTTTTTTTTTTAAATTTTTTGTTTTTTAATTTTTATCCAAATTTGTTTTTAAATTTTTTTTAAAATTTATTACTGAAAAACAATTTATGACAAAAAAAAAAAAAAAATTAAAAAAAAAAAAAAAAAATACGGGTTAAAAAATATTTTTCCCGATTTTGACCCATTGTTGGTCCAAATTACTATAGGCTTATATACATCGTTGCAATGGACTTTGAAATATCTATCATTAGATATCCATATTGTCTATATTAATGATTTAGTAATCCAGATATAGATCAAAAATAGACAAAAAATCGAGGTTGTCCCGGTCTTTTTCTTATATCTCAGCCATTTGTGGGCCGATTTTGTCGATTTTAAATAGCAACCGAATTGGAAGAATTCCCAATATATTGATGTATCAATCATGTTTGTAAGTTATTTAGGGGATTTGGAAAGTTGATTTCAACCGACAGACGGACATGGCTATATCGACTCTGCTATCTAAAACGATCCAGAATATATACATATACCTTATGGGGTCGCAAATGAAAAATGTAGAAATTACAAACGGAATGACAAGCTTATATACCTTTGTAACTCATGGTGAAGGGTATAAAAATGGGTTTACTGAATTTCGTTGTGGCCGTACAAGCACCGAAGATGCCATGCCGTACGTTCTGGACGCCCAGTTGAGGTTTCTACACCCGAAATAATTGAAAAAATTCTCGATATAGTGTTGGGCGATCTGAGATTGATTGTGGAAGAAATTGTGGAAGCCATAGGCATCTCACATGGCACAGTGGTTTAAATTTTGAATGATCACTGCGATATTAGAAAGCTATCCGCAACATGGCTATCGCGTTTGCTCACAATCGGGTGCACAAAAGGAAACACACATGTGCAGTTTCCATGGTAAAAATCTATGAACTAGGCTACGAATTGCTCACTCTTCCGCTGTATTCTCCAGATTTAGCTCCGACTGACTATTTCTTGTTTCAAAACCTGAAGAAATGGTTTAGCGGAAAGAGATTTGACTTCAACAATGAAATCATATCACAAAAATAGCTATTTTGTTGACCACGACAAATCTTATTTTTTGGAAGGGATAAAAAAAATTGAAGAAACGTTGTAAAGAGGTAAAATAATTTTTTATCCAAAAACCTGTTTCATACAAAAAGTCTAGGACTTATTGACCCACCTCGTAAAAGTAATCAAAGTCAAATTTGTTTCTGAATTAAGAACTTGTTAAAAATCAAAGCTTGAATTCTATTATTTTTCGACATGAATTGAACTATAATTCAAGGTTTGAATTAAACTATATTTCAAAGCTTTAATTCAAGTATTTTTTCTATATTCATTTCATTTAATTCAAGGCTTGAATTCAACTTTATTAACACTGTAATGTTTGACTTCAATTCAAGTTTCTTTTTTCACTGGAGAATACTATTAAATACAAGTATATTTCAACTCTTGAAATATGAATGTAAGTATAACTGGAATTCAATTGGTTTTACACTTGAATTTCAGCCAAAAAGCTCCCAATAACCACCAAAGGTCCAAAAATTCAAGCACTTGAACATTTTGTTGGAATTTGACTTGAATCCAAATATAATTATGTTTTTTATTGGAAAAAAATTAAATATTTTTCAAACAAAAAACATATGTCTTGAATTTATGTTTACTTTTAATAGAGAATGCTATTGATATAAACTATAATTTAATTGCTTGACTATAAATCAAGGCTTGAATTGCACTTGCCAGTAAAAATGCTTATTGGGGAATTTAAATAATAGAAAAACAAAGCTTCTAAGAAGAACAAAGAACCCATAAGATTCAAATTGCAGCAGAGAGTCAATATCATGCTTATTAACCCTCTAATGCTTTAGCATGCCTCAAGGCACTCATCGCAAAAATGTCAATTAATGCAAATATAACTGATTTTTCATTTCAAAAATTTTGAAAGTTACAAGAGTTTTTGAAATGAAAAATCAGTTATTTTTGCATTTATTGGCATTTTTGCGATGAGTGCCTTGGGCATGCTTAAGCATTAGAGGGTTAAGCTATTCAATATAAGCAGTAACAGGCATTCTTTAGCCTTAACCTATTTCTGTAAATTCTTGTTTGTGTATTTTTCAGAAACACTCCCTCCTTACTTTCTCATTTGTGCTACTTCTTAGTCCCAATATGATGTCAAAAACACAATGACATAATTCCTATATTCGCTGTTTTAATGATGTGCACTTTTTTTTATTTTTTTGTTAAATGTACTTTAGAAATAGTTTTGTGTACATAGATGTTAAACTAAAAGTTGTTTTTTATTTTTCAATATTTTTATTTTGTTTGCCAAAGTTGATGTCAGCGGGTGGAAAATGCGAAGAGTGTGATGAGCTTATTTGCGAAAGTATTTTGTTTATGGGTGGTTACGGATGGTAGCGAACATTGTAGTTATCGCATAACACATCATATTACGGATGTTGTTTTAATAATCACATTTTAAGGTTGACTTAGTCAACCTTGACCTAACCAGAGTAAAATGCATTTACATTTTGGGTATAAAGGTTTAACTACAATATATGTAATACCTACTTAGGATACTAGTTAAATGTTTGGTTTTATTGTATGGTTGCTCAATCAGTACAAAGAACTTTGACGATCCTCACAAAAGTTGGTAGAAATATTTAGTTTCATTTAAATCATGTTTATGTTCAATTTCAGTACTATATTAATTATTATAAGACAATTTTGAATGTTCAAGTCATTTTCTGAAGGGAACTTTGTATGGGGACTAAGAATAGGGGTATGCCAGTATAGTTTCAGAGTACTTTAAACTAATTTGTTAGGATTGCAGCATAATCCACATATTTATGACTGCTGAAACAGTATTCCGGGGGGACATTTGTATAGGGGCTAGGTGAAATCATGGACCGATTATTATTTGCTTATTATCAATACCAAACAAATCTTATCAACAGAGGGTATTTGTGAAAATTTTCAGCCAGCTAGCTCCTTTTGTTTAGGCCCTATCATGTTTTCAACAGACAGACAGATTAGAATTTCATATTGGCATATTACCCAGTATTTATAAAGTTTTGGTAACCATTTTGACCGAAATAACAGTTGAAAATTAAAGTTGTATAAGTTTTGTTTGACTCACTCTTTAATACCCGTTTGAACTCGTAAAAACTGTAATAAATACTCATAATAATAATAATAATATATTTCGCCTCATCTTGTAAAATTACGCATGATTATAAATTCATGATTTTATTTTTACGATACGATAAACCAAATAAAACAAATGACATTGTAATCATCATTATTATCTCTGTCATGATCAGTTATGGTCGTCATATGTATAAAATTAAAAAAATATAAATAAATCAAAACTCAATTAACAAGATAATGTAATATGATTTCATATACAAGTTCCTACAACATGTAAAATTCAACAATTCAGTTACAAATTATAACCTACAGCTAAAACATAAAATACAAATACTAAAACATTTCAAAAAATTAAAAACCCTGGACTGAACCGTGAAAAAAAATATAACGAAAACAAACAAAAAAAAAAACAGTTTATAAAGCAAAACTGTTTAAAAGACCAGAAACTGAAAACAATTTTTGAATTTAATATAAACAAGTCTAAAATTAATGATTTTGCCACAATTGTTCGATGTAAATTATGAATAAGTTTGTAGCTGTGTATAAATTACAAGTTTTTTTTGGGGGGTTTGTTTAAAATAATTTTGTTAATCATCGTAGTAATAATAAATAAATTAATATAGACAATTTTACTTCCATCTGTGTAAAATTTATAGGTTTTTTATTAAATTTTTATCAGCTTTAGGCTGGTCAATTATTTCAATATGATTTATATTTCAAAATGGTAGTCATTCGTTGGCAATTATTAATAAAAATTCAATTAATGAAATAAGGTTTTTTTTTTTGGTTTTTATAATTTCTTTTTGTGGTAAAAGGAGGTGTGTTTTTGTTGTAGTGCGTGCAGGTTATTTAGGGATATACTCCTAGTACATATGAATATGTTTAAAAGTTTGACATAATTTAGCCTTATTTTCTCAATCTACGGTTATTTTTTATCGTGACGATATACAAACAGTTCTTGTACAAAAATTATATTAATTGAAAGTATATAAGGACTGATATCGAAAAAATCTTAACATATGTTAATAAAAATGAAACTAAACTTACAGTTTTGATTTTTTTTATTTGATTGAAATTATTATTACAATTTACAAAAAATATTATTTTCATAGTTCTAATCAATAGTGGTGAATTTTTGAACATTTTCCGGAAACCCTTCCATTAAGGTTTTTATTGAGCTTTCTGTCCCTGTGTTCGAACACTTGTCCATCTCCGTTTTAAATCTACCACACTTTTGGACACCTTTTTTGTGCTCTTCAATTCTCTTTTAACAAGAGCCCAATATCTCTCTACTGGCCTCTGCTCCAGGCAGTTTGGAGTATTTGCCTCTCTTGGTACAAATATCGCATTATTGTTCTTGTACCACTATACCCTTGCTCTCCATAGTGACAGGATGCAGAATCAGGCCAAAAATAAGTGGATACATTAGAAGTCTTTTGAATGGAAGCATGTTCTTTTGTAAACATTTCTTGATGTAAATTTCGGTATTTATAGAGCCCCTTGTAACAAATGTTTGGCTTCTTTTGCCGCAACTGCCTAAACTTTTCTACAACATTCCCTCGAGCATGAGCAATTGGCCCGGAAGCAGCGACAAATTTTCCGTATGTACGTTTCGTCATCCATTATTCATTATTGTATAAAATATGACTTCAATTTCCGTGCTCTGTCTTTGGCCTCTAAATTTTTAGCAGCGTTCCTGTCAGGAACTTTTTGAGCCTTGAATGTTTTTAAACCAGCATTGGCTTTAACTTTTCGTACCAAATAGTCAGAGTACTGAGCTAACCGGGCAGCTTTCCAACCGCATGTGTTGGGAGCTCTTTTGAAAATGCTTTCAATTTATTGGCTTTATAAACATCATTTGAACCATTCCTTCTACATGAACCAGGTTTTCTATCAACGTACAAGTTCTCCCGATACTGTTTAATAACATTGGATTATTTGGCCAACTTTTGTAGGACCAAGTAGGATTTTGTTGAAACTATTTTCTTGTCACTCATTTTTATCACATTCACATCAAATAAACATAATTGACATTAAACATAATAACTGACATGCTTTAC
The DNA here is from genome assembly GCA_942486065.2 of Calliphora vomitoria. Lineage (NCBI taxonomy): Eukaryota > Metazoa > Arthropoda > Insecta > Diptera > Calliphoridae > Calliphora > Calliphora vomitoria. The sequence continues at coordinate 29,621,776 of OW818031.2, read as the reverse complement.
AAAGGTAATTTGATCAAAAAATCAAATAATACTTATTTTAAAAGTTTTAATGAAAAACGTGTGTTAAGGTTTTTTCGATTTCAGTCCTTAGTTACGAAAAACGATAACCAGATATTGAGAAAATGGGGCTTAATAAGTTAAACATTTTTAATTTAACGTTGAGGAATTTCTTATTTCACAGTGCTCTGAACAAATTATTTGGTTTTTGAAAAAACTTAAAAAAAACAAAAATTGTTTAAATATATCGGACGGACTGGACTCCGCTTGATATATTACTATCAAACCTTTGTAAAAAACGAAAAAGATAATAAATTTTATCCAAAAAAGCTATTAATGTGTAGAGTGCGTGTCCAAATGTTCCTGAAATTCTAATACAATATATCTATATTCGTATATATTCGTCCGCTGAAATCACGATATGACCAACAGGGAAGGACTTAGGGGTATAAAATTTTCTTCAAAAAATCTATATTATTTAGTAATATTTGGTATTAAAAATAGGAAAAATCGGTCTGGTAGAACCAGAGTTATGGACCAATATTTTATAGTAAACAAAAGAAGTTGGCTCGGTAAATAATGTTGAATCAAAATATCTATGTATATGAAAAATATTGGTGGGTCTTACCACTATTTATATTTTGTTACCGATAACAATGTATGAATCTAGTATGCTGAAATTTACCGCTGATATTTTTTAGTAATAGAAAAATAACCAGTTAAATGTTTTTTTTAATTGATATTGCTCTGAAATCTTTTGTATGTTATTGGTAAAAAACGTATCCATTCGGACCAAAGTACGACCTATATTTTTAAAAAAGCGAAATTTTAAAATTTGAAATTTGAAATGCCTATAACTCGGAAATTATAAGAGATAAATAGCACGCGCAACCATGTTATGTCAAGACCTAGCGAAGCGCTTTCCAAAAATATTTTAAATCGGATGGGAAGCAAAAAAATTGCACTTTGCGAACCCATAGCACCGCCACTGGAGCATTTGTAGGATCGATTTTAATAACTTAAACACGTCTACGCCCATGTCAAATTTTATTCCGATCCAACCAGCCGTTTAGAAATTTGATTCTGCCCCACTGTGATTGTGGTAACAGAAAATATTTAAAAATTAATCTAAAAACAGTTTACAATTCAAATTATAATGCTACAGTTATCCACTTTTAAATTATTTATTTTGTATAGTATTGATAAATATAGTTTTCTACTGTTTTTTTTTTTGGGAAAAAATTGTATCGTAATTGGTAAACAAATATAGGTTGAATATTTTAGTAATTTTATTTTAAAACTTTAATGGAATAATACAAAAACGTCATATTTTAATGTACGAGTATTATTGTTGTGAAGTTTATTTTTTTTTAACACACAACTGATAAGATTTCTTATGTGGTAGAAGGTAATGTTTAATTTATATTTTTTTTATTTCTGATACGCCATAAAATTGGAATGGGTATATTAAGTGTATTAAGACATTTGTAACATTAGAAGTTTTCGCTCTTGTAGATAGTTATAAATATAGTTAAAATGCTACTACATATTTACAAAATCTCTACACAAAATGCTGTAGTAAGTAAACAAGTGTGGTAAATTTTCAAAACCATTAATAAATATGAAAAACTAAAGTCAGCATTGTAGTTAAAAATTCCTGTTCAAAACATTTTCTACAAAAAAACATGATCTATATTTTAAAAAATATCTGTTGAATTGTTAAAAGTATAATTGATTGTTTTTTAACTTACGAGATAGTGTCATCATTCTTAGAGAAAGTGACATATCTCAATATTTCAACCAAACAATACAAATTTTAATTAAAACCTAGCGTATACAAAAATCGACTTGAACTTTGATTTCTATACACTTATTAACACACCAGTGTGATTTACCTACCGGTACCTCTAGGAATGTTTAATAATACTATTATTATTGTTATTATTTTATACATATATATGTATATAATATTCTTTCTTCCTAAACATTTTGCTATAAATGATATCATCTTGACTAAATAAACAAATATATAGAATAAAGCTACAAAATAAACGCAATGAATTAAAACCATAAAATGCTGCTAATACTATTTAAAAAAAAAAAATTTGTTTAACAATCAGTTTGATTTCACTGGAAAGAGAAGCCAATCCACCTTTAGAAAGTTTAAGAAAAACAATACAATTGTATTATTTACAAATTATAAAATCAAAGACATCAATTAATTGTGTAGAAATTACAAATTGATAAGAATACTTTTGTAAAAGAAACAAAAAATAAAACTTTATTATTGTATTTTTGCCATTTAAAATTGGAACAGTAGAGAGCGTAGTAGTCGTGTGTTTAAAGAATTGGGTTTTTTTTAAGTAGAAATACTTGAATTTGTGACATCAGTGCATAATTATTTGTTGTTTTTATTTTTTTGCTAATTTGTGTTAATTTTATGATAAGAATATCTTTATCAGTGTTTCAATTGTAAAAGACAATACATTTCTATTTAAAATTTACTCTAAATAAACAAGTTTGTTGCAAATATAAATTTTAATACATAATATATATATTAAACTGAATATAAATGTTAACAAAACTTTCATAAAAAAAGCTTCAATATTTTTCAGTGAAATAATTATTTTCAAGGTTGGCCACCGACTCGATACAGTTAAAAGGTAACGGTAGATTATTTTGGTAACGGTAGATTATTTTGGTAACGGTATTTTGGTTTATTTTGGCAACAGTATTTGCTGTTTCGTCATTAACGATATTTAAATAATAACGGTAAATCCAGTCTGACTTAAAATATTTATAAAATTGACAAAACTTTTAAATAAGTTTACAAAGGTCACGATTAAAAATGCAAGATTTTTTAAAATTTTAAAATTTTATTTTGATACATTTTTACAATATAAATTTATTCAAAGTATTGGCCATTGTTAGCTATGACCTTTTCACATCTTTCTGCCAACATATGGATTCCGATCCAAAAGAACTGCTCATCTTTTGAGGCTATGAACGAATTAAGCCAATTTCGGATACTCTGTTCCAAAGTGAGGGAGCGTTCTGCATCGATCGATACAAATAGTAGTCGGATGGGGCAAGGTCTGGAATATAAGGCGGGTGAAGCAAAACCACTTCTTTCTAAATAGTATTTAACGGGTACTGCAACATGTGGCATAATGGAATATAGATAGAACCATTTTGGTCCCACGAAATACAGAGCATTACCTTAATGCCATGGATATTTGGTTTTGGTGTCGACTCGGCTGGTTGGCTGGGATTCATTTTTCATCGCAACTAATGATTCGGTGCAAAAATGATTTTCTTTTATAGACTTCAAGCTGCATTTCAGATATACAAAATCGTCTTTCAAGGTCTCTCAGCTTCAATTCGTATGGTACCCAATTCCCCCGCTTTTGGAAGATTCCCCCGCTTTTGGAAGAGTACTGCTGCTTGCAAACGTTTTGAAATTGCTGCTTGAGTAGCTCCCAACGAGTTTGGAAGCTCTTGTTGAGTTTGACAATAATCTTCATGAAATAATGCCTCCAATTCTTGGTCTTCAAACTTTTTTGGATGGCCAGGGCGATATTTGTCTTCCGTGTCAAAATCGCACCACTTCTGAACCGCACAAACCATCTGTCGCACGTTTAAACCGAGGAAACACATTCACTTCAACGGCACTATTTTATTCTAATTAAAGAAGTAAAGCAAAACTTCCCGCATATGACGCTTTGTTGGCACAAAATTCGACATTTTCGAAGCAAAAAAAAAAAAAACTTTATTGTTTACACTATAATGTTCAATAACTAAGTGGGAATAAATGACAGATATGTACCCTTCAAAACGATATATAAGTTATTAAAAACAAAAACCGCGTTCAAAAGATACGCTATCTATTATAAATCCCGCATTTTTAAGTCATACTCTCAAGGTTGTTTGTCTCTTATAAGAGACAAACAACCTAAGTCTGTTGTCAAAAACCTATGTCCTGCAATAACAAAATATTGTACATGTATCAATGTATTTTGTTGTTGTGTCTGCCATAAAATTTGAGAGAGAGAGTAAATATTTTTAGTATTTTTTACACTCAATGGCGACTCTAGTTCTACCCTATGTCTATAGATTTCAATAAACTCAATTACGGAAAACAAAAATTTGTATTTTCATAATTTAAAATTATTTATAGAATAACGGAAACGCTATTTTAGATGTAAAGGTATTTTCGATTATTTCGGTAATGGTAGAGGAACTGAACAGGTATTTGATTTCGGTAATGATAACCAACCTTGATTATTTTACAATATCTAAAAAGTTTTATTGATAAATTACGACCTACAACAACATGCAAAAAGAGATTTTAACAAAACATACGATATTTTCAAAGTGCAAGCTATAATTTGCTATCTAAACACCTTTTATAAAAAAACTTCATTAAAAATAGTATTATATTTTTAATCTCAGATTACTTAAATATATTTTAAAGGAGTACCTTAATATAATTGGGAGAATTCATGTCATAAGGCAAATGATTGTGAGATTTGGTTCTCAAATTATAATGTTTTGTAAATGAACATAAATGGCAAAATTTACCCGGTCCCTTAACCATAGAACAATAACGGTAGCCCACCGTTACCGCGAAGCTACAGTTATTCCTAAAATAACCGTTCAGTTCGACTACTGTTAACCAAAATCAAATTTATTAGCATGTCTTTACCATTCCTTTAATGGTATTAGTATTAATTCATAGTATTGATTCCTTATTACTTCAAACATATTGAATTCATTCATATCTTTTCTTTAATTCAAATCCATTACAAACAAAATATATTGAATGACTCGAATTACCTTCAATTCAAATCTATCAGAACACAAGATTTAAATTAACAGAAATTTAACCATTGAAAGATATAATGAATTTTTTTATGAATTAATTTAACAATGAATTAATTCTATTTTTAATAAAAGCCTTGAATGAATACTTTTATGGAATAAATTGCAGAATGCTTAAGCTTAAATTTAATATATTAAAATATTAAGGTTCAATAAAATATTTCAGAAATATTTTTAGTTCTGCTGTGGTCAATAGTTCTTTCGTTATATATATAAAGCTGATTATTTTTGGCCGATATCAGAACATAAAACTAGCTAAGGAACAATTTAATTGATAATTCATAATTTTGGCTCAAAAAAAAGTAAACTGAATGTTAAAAAAAAATTGTTTTTAGATTTGAAAAAATTATTTAAAATTGGAATAAAATAAAAATTTGAAACATGCATAGTATGATTGCCAGAACTGCCGCCCATAGGTGAGTGAGTCAAACATTTTATTGTACTTAATATATAGATGCAAACTTTATAGAAGTAAGATTCAGTAGAAAACCTTTTAAAGATTCAGTAAATTATTTTCTAAATTTAAATCCTTCTCTTAAATCTCTGAGATAAAACATTTAATTTAATGCTAAATTAGGAGTGTATATTTTCTTATTTAAAATTAACTTTTTCTATTTTAGAAACACCATGTCTGACGAAGCTACTAATGGCAGTGCCTTACCAGCCCCACCCACCACTGAATTGGCTGAGATGGCTTTAGAAGAGCCCAAAGTATCATTCCAAGATCAATTTAAGGCTTTCTCCAAATTCGGCGATACAAAGTCCGATGGCAAATTGATCACACTATCGCAAAGTGACAAATGGATGAAACAGGCCAAAGTAATCGATAAGAAAATCACCACCACCGATACTGGTATACACTTTAAGAAATTGAAGGCCATGAAAATCTCTTATGCCGATTACAATAAATTCCTCGAGGATTTAGCCAAAACCAGAAAGGTTGAGTTGTCGGAAATAAAATCAAAAATGGCTTCTTGTGGAGCTCCAGGAGTTATGCAAGCATCGGTATGATTTAAATTGTTAATTAGCTAGCAAATACATTATTTACTATTAATTTATTTTCAATTGCAGGCTGGCAAAGCCTCTTCTACTGTAGAACGTTTGACTGATACCAGCAAGTATACGGGATCTCATAAGGAACGTTTTGATGCCACTGGCAAGGGTAAAGGTATCGCCGGTCGCAAAAATCTTGTTGATGCTTCCGGTTATGTATCTGGCTATCAAAATAAGGACACTTATCCCGCCACTGGCAATTAAATTTTGTATTTGTATAAATTTATAAACATTCTTATAATCTAAATCAAAACTTTTTATATTATAAAATTTTACTAATTTTTATAATATTAGCAAACACAACAAACAAACAAATATATTTAAGCCTCAACAATTTAGTTAAGTAAGTTTAAAGTAAATTCCTTTCTGAGAAAAAGCACATTTTGTTATAATTTCTTAAGCATTAAAAACCTGTAATTTTGTCTTAGTTAATTTTATAATTTATCTTTGAATATTTTTTTTTTGTTTTCTTAAATAAATTGTGATATTTTTTTTGGAGTAAAATATATTTTTGGTTTCTTTTGGTTTTTGTTTTTATGGTTTAATGTTTTTGTTCTGCCGCCAACAATCCTAACCCTCCAATTTTTTGGATAAACTTTTGTACCCAAAAAACAAAATATTAATAGTTCAAATTTTTCCTACAACATTTTTGGAAAATACACGTACAATATATTTTAAATATTCTGCAATTTAAAATATATATATATATATATATATTTATTAATAAATATTTCGTTGATCAGAGGATGCCAACATCTAACTGAAGATGTAAGTGCAATTTAATTATAATATACTTAACTCAAGTCGATTACTCTTGTTGTCAGTTATAAGTTGTCAACTTTTGATTAACGATTTATAGAACACAATAAAGATTCTCTATTTAAAAAAGGTAAGGTGTGTTTTTTTTTGTTTCAACATATTTTTTTAATTCTGTAGCCCAATTCACAATCTTGTGTGGTCTTGCATCATTGTATATGCATTGCATTTTTACTTTACACTAACAAAATATACTGATTGTAGATTGTAATGAATTATGTACACAATTTTTAGGACATCAGATACATTTTTGTCATTGGCACGGCTCGTATGTGCTCTTTGTAGTGCAGAGAGAAGACAATTGGTTACTTTAGGTAATCAAGCGTGAAGACAATTGCCACTTAAGTGTCTCTTAGTAATCTAGAATGTAGTCACTTTAAACGTTTTGTGGGTAATTCATACAAACTGGTTTTATACAAATTGTGTTGATATAATTCTCATACAGTTTAATTTTATTTTAGTGTCTCTTAGTAACCTATGGTGAAATCACTTTAAACTTTTATTTTATACTGCACTATTTTTTTTTATTTTACCCACCAGAAGCAATCTATTGGAGAGTTGTCTGAGGAAGGTTTGTTTACATGCAATAGTTTTTTGTATTGTCTATATGTCTTTTTAGCTGACTATTTGAGGTCAATTAGCAACCGTGCATGTTCAAATAATTAGTTATGTAGCTAATTAAGTAACCAGTTAAGTAGCTAGTAAGGTAACTGACGCTATATAACTACTTTGGACCAGCTATCAGTTATGTAACTATTGTCACCCCAGTTCGGGAATGTCTCCTAGAACTGCTGGGATATGTTTAAAAAAACGTGATTTTACATTTGTACAATCAAATTTTAACCACTCATTTAATGCATTCATTACGAATTAATTTATAAGCTTAATTCCTTAGTACTTCAAACATTCAGAATTTATTATTATTAAATCATTAAGTTTTTATTTATTTCAAATCCATTACAAAAAGGCTTAAACAACTTTATGGTTTGATTAAAAATTTCTTTAATTGCAATTTGTGGCAAATGGACACATTAAATACGTTCTCTTAATCTTTTCATTAAAGCATTCATCAGGAATTAATTCGTTGACTTAATTCCTTAGCAATTAAAGCGTATTGAATTCATTCTTTAAAGAATTAATTCTTTATTGAATCATTAAATTTTTCTTTAATTCAAATCCATTACAAAATAGCTTATAAAACTTTGTTGAGTTATTAAAATTTTCTTCAATTCAAATCTGATGCAAATTGGCTTTAGTCAATATTTTTCAATTCATTTTGTAAATGATTAAGAACAAAACAAAAACATATTGAATGTATTTTTATACAATTTACATATAAAGGGTGTCTCAGTAAGAGTGCACTTTTTAAATATAGTGTAATTTTTGTGCCCTTTTTGGACATTTGACGGATGTATTATTCCATATTTAATCGGAACATGTATTCTTTATAATCCAATAAAAAAATCACAACTATCTCAAAAATACGTGTTTTTATTTTAAAATGAAAAAGTGAATTTTTACTGAGACACCCTTTATTTGAATTAACAAAATTTGAATCATCAAAAACCTAATTCATCAGAAGAGAGTAATTTTTTCTATTGATATTTCTATCTCCTTTCGATCTATCAGCCCAATCATGAATAAAAAATTCGCGGCAGTTTTTTCCCTTTTCCCATTTTTAACACCGAATTTGAATAGGAAAAGGGAAAGGGAAAAAACTCCCGCGGATTTTTTATGACTTGAATCATTCAAAGCTTAAATTAATATTACTTATTATGAATTCATTCCTTTACGAATTATTTTAACAATGAATGAATTGAATTAAGCTAAAGAATTAGTTTATTAGGAATGGTTTTGTGGAATGAATTCTTGACATTTTAAATTCTGAATGAAGATTTTTGTGAATTTAGCACAACTTTAATTAATTAGAAGCTTTGTATACAACAACGGATAATAAAAAGTTGTTCATTTATCAATAAAAATGTTATTGAACAAATCATGATTCTCTGTACAGCTTGAGTTTGAATATTTTTACTCTTAAAACCAGGCAAGGCGCACATCTTCACACTAATTAAAAAAAAACACTATTTTTTAAAGAAATATTTTTTTATTACTCCAGTCCGGTTTTTTGTGAAAAAATCAGATATTTTTTCAAAATCTTGAAGTGGCCTGCCCAATCCCCAGATCTCAATACCATAGAAAACTTATGGAAAATTGTAAATAGCAAAATAAGGACTCAAAATTATACCACGAAATAAGCTTTAATAGAAGTGGTTATATGGAGTTGTCAACATACTATTACAAAGGAGACGATTAACTCTTTAATTGGTTCAATGCATCGTCGTTGTAAAGCAGCAATAAAAAACTAGTAAGATTGCTATATTCGGCTGTACCAAATCTTATATACCCTTCAATACTTTAAGAAAAATATTAAAAACCATTTTTTGGTAAAAAAAAATTTTTTGATGAAACAATTTTGGTAAAAAACAAGGAAGAGTGCTATTTTCGTTTGTGTCGAATCTTATACACAAAAGTTTACTTTAAGAAAAATATTAAAAATATTTTTTTGTGAAAAAAAATGTTGGTAAAAAAATCGAGTATCGCGACTACTCCTTATATCTCAGGCGATTTTAAATAACAATCTAAGTTGGAATACAGCGGATATATTGATATGCGAGGGTGGCTCTATGCACTTTGTCCAACGTTTCTACAATTCGTTTATCTCTTCCAAAAAATAAGATTTCTCGAGGTAATTTCAACATAGCCTCATTTTTGTATCACTTTCAAAAAATAAAAAAAAAATTAGATTTGACGAGTTCATCAAAATAAGTATTTTTTTGATGAACTCGGGTAAAATCCGGCTAATAGGGCAGAAGAGGGAGCATTTCGTAACCTCATCCATGAATATTTGCCATGGAAACAGCACATGTGATTATCTCTTTGTGCACCCGATTGTGAGCAAACGCGGAAAGCTATCTTGGAGAAAGCTTTCTCATACCCAAGTGATATTTCACAATTGAAACCACTGAGCCATATGTGATGCCTATGGCCAACACCACATCGTGCTTTTTTTCAATTGTTTCGTGTGTAGAGGCCTTTACTGGGCGTCCAGAACGCTTGGCATCTTCCATGCTTGTACGGCCACAACAAAATACTGTAAACCGTTTTTTTTTACCATTGAAATTGATGGAGCAGAGTTCCCATAGTATTTATCAAGCTTAGCCTTTATTTCAGTGAAGTTTTTTACGCAAAAAGTAATGCTTAATGAGCACACCAAATTCACTTTTTACCAATTTCTCCTCAAGTCAAAGGTCTGCTATCAGATTCTGTCAAAAACTAAAGCTGTGTTACCGTTTCAGTTAAGAAATTCAAAAAGTCGGGGACTTATAGACCCACCCGCTGTATAAATCATGTATGTAAGTTGATTTCTACATACAGACGGACTCCGCTATCTATAACTATCCAGAATGTGGATATTAGAAACTGAATCAAAAACTTATATTTACCCGACACAACTCATCGTTCATACACTTTTATTTTCTTATAAGTGAAGGGTGAGTAAGAATCGACAAGAATCTATGCAATATTTCAATTTCAATTGAGCAAAAACTAACCAAAATAGTGCGAAGACAGCGGTTAAAATATGACATTATTTATAATACCAATAACTCTTCGGAGGTTAAATATTTTGTCTAAAAGATCAACGCAACACTACTAATTCAACAGTATGCACTGTAAATAAAACCAAACAAATGTTTGCAGAAAAAAACTAAATAAAAAATTCAACAGCTCATTGATTGAGGAGAGTAATCATTGCCTCATGAAATTAATATCTTCTACTACACCTGTAATGTATTGTTACATGTTACAAAAATTAAGTTAAGTAATCTGTACGAGTATGTTAAAACCAATATTGGAATATCAAATAACACTCTTGGCATAAAAGTATATATAATCGACCTCAATTGAACAAGCTAACCGCATTTTAAGTTGAACGCCAAGAAACAAAGACCAAACTGGATAGCTATTTCAATATTTGGCGTTTGAAAACAAAACTAAAAGAGGAAAAGGATACTCAATTGAAAATAGTCGAAAGTATAAAATACAAAATGGCGTTTAAAGGCAAACATGCTATAGTTACAGGAGGTGCCAATGGCATAGGCTTGCAAGTGGTCAAACAATTGTTAATGCACGATGTTCATGCAAGTTTAAGTTTAATATTTGTAAATAAATGAATAAAAAATAAATTAATTTCATTGCAGAAAGTAGCCATAATAGATTTACAGGACAATTTGGAGGAAATTGTTATTTTGAGAGCTGCTTTTCCGGCTCAACACTTGCTGCTAATCAAAATGGATGTGGGCAATACAAAGGGTATTGAGGCTACATATGAGGAAATTTTAAAAACTTTTGGACATTTGGATATAGTGGTAAATGTTGCTGGTCTCTTTAATGATCAAGATTTACAGCGCACTTTACTGGTCAACTTGGGTGGCATGATTAATTCCACTTTAAATGCCATGAAAGTCATGAGTAAGGAAAAGGGTGGCAAGGGAGGTATAATTTGTAATATGGCCTCGGTGGTGGGTTTGGATCCAATGTTTTTGGTACCCATCTATGCGGCTACAAAAGCTGGTATTATTAATTTTACACGCTGCATGGGAGTAAGTGTATTTTTTTTATTGAGTTCAAAAATTAATAATTTTTTTGTTAATAATAATAATATCACTATTTAGAAGGAAATCTATTATCAACGTAGTGGCGTAAAGTTTATAACTGTATGCCCCGGAGCTACCATCACCGATATGTTTACCAATTTTACCGAGAAAATGTTATTCCCTGATATGAGTGATGAATCGTATTTGGTATTAGATCGTCTAAATAAGCAAAGTGCCGCTGATGTGTCGCGCTGTATTCTGAGTGCCTTGGAAAAACAAGAAAATGGAGCTGTCTATATAATAGAAGGAAAGCGTTTGTTTCCCATTGATATGAAGCGTTATTGGACGGGTATAGAAAAGGAGTTAAATGAATAGTCGAATCAATGATAAATAAATAACCATTGAAATGTGATAGCAAATAAGAAGCTTAATAATATTATGAATATAAATATAAAAAATAAATATTTACACACCTGTTACTGTACGTTTTAAAATATATGGATTTTGTTCTGTTACTTGAAATTTCTTGAAAACGTCCTTTATTTTAAAAATGTTAAATTTTGGTTAACTAATCCTCGCGCCATGTCACCAACACCTCATCGGTGCGATATCTTTGCGTTACAAAGGAGTCGTCGAACTCCATACGACAGCCCGCTTTAAACATTTCAGCACCAGCGTGAGCTATCATTAAACCATTATCTATGCAATAACTTTCATCGGTGGCAAATAGTTTGCCATTTCTTTCTTGACACATAATACGCATCATATCCTGTAGGCGTTCATTACAACCCACGCCCCCAACAATAAGTACCTTTAAAGCCACACCGTTAAAATATAAGAAAAATTATCTATAGTAATTATGATTAAAATTTTTACCTCATTTGATTCACAGTGAGCCATGGCTCTTTCTGTTATCTCTACTAACATGGCAAATATGGTCTCTTGCAGAGAATAACATAGATCGGCTTTTGTATATTCTGGTTCTTCGGGTTCATCAATCTTCTTGCGTTTATTGCGTCTCTTTGAGGGATCGGCAATTTCTTCAATGTGTGATAATATGCCAGAAAAACTGACATCCATACCTGTAAGGGAAATATTTTAAATTTTAGGAACATTTACATCTACCCCATAAACAAAGAGTCATTATAATACATATTAAGTTTTTAAAATCTTTCTTTACCTTTTACCACATATGGTAGTTTCACAAACTTTTTACCCTCCTTGGCCAGTTGTTCAATATTATAACCCGGACTGGGGTCATTCGACAATTTAATTATTCGGGCGAAACGATCCAAACAATTGCCAACTGCAATATCGATGGTCTCACCAAAAATACGATACCTTTTATTAGAGTAAGCAATAACTTGAGTGTTGCCGCCACTAACATACAAAACAATGGGATTTTTGGCGCCAGTTATAAAACGTCCCATTTCAATGTGGCCAATACAATGGTTAACACCCAACAAAGGCTTTTGCCACAGTAGCGATAATGTACGAGCCACTATGGCGCCAACTAATAAAGGTGGCGCCATACCAGGTCCCTTAGTATAACAAATCACGTCTAAATCTTGTGCTGAGATTTTAGCTACTTTTAAAGCGTCTTTAATTAAGCCCAAAATTTGTTCACGGTGATGTTTTGCAGTTTCTTTAGGAAGAAAGCCTTCAATAAAACAAATTTGGATGATGATATTATAAAAATTTTGTTAATAACGAACAAAAAAAAAAAAAATACCTTCACCGGGCGGTGTAATGTAGGTTTTTCTAACATTCGCCAAAACTTCTCCATCTTTGGTAATGCCTATACCAATTTTATTGGCACTGCCTTCTATGCCTAGCGCACAAACCATTTTGTTTTTTTATACTTTTATTATAATTAATAAATAAGATATTTAATTTTAATTATTTTAAGAACTTCAGCAACAATTTGTTAAATTTCAAAACATCACATTTGTTTGCCAGCTGTAGTAAAGCGAATTTATATTTGAATTCGCCTTAAGCTGTAGGGTTCTATACAAGGCGAATTCATACAAGGTGGTGGCAGTTCTACAAAAACAACAATTGGTCTTAACAAATGTCAAAAAACAAAAATTAAAAATTAAACAAAAATGTATTAAAACTTAATATAGTGTAGATAATTGAATAGTGAGGGCTTTACTTATTTATGTAAAAAATAAATATTTTGTTAATAAGCTTAGAATATATAGATATTTAAATATAAACAAATGCTTTGACAACTGTTAGAACCAAAAAGCGAAAAAAAAGTTATCAGCTGATTGACTGACTCCACCTTGTATAAATTCGCCTTGGTTCTATACAAGGTGAATTCTACAAGGTGGTGGAAGTTCTACAAAAACAAGGATTTGGCTTACCAAATGTCAAAAAAAAAGAAAAATTAAAAAAATGTGTATTAAAACTTAACATAGTAAGGATAATTAAATAGTGAGGCCATAACATATTCATGTAAAAAATAAATATTTTGTTTATAAGCATAGAATATGTAGATATTGCATTATATAAACAAGCTTTGACAGAGACTAGAACTTAACAAGCGTAAAAAAGTAATCAACTGTTTTACTGACACCACCTTATCTGAATTCGCCTTGGTTCTATAGTTGAAACACAAAGTCGATTTATCGAGTCTTATCGATATTTAAAACGTTGATTGTTCGAACATAAATTCCTATACATGGTTTCTAAATTTATTGATGCTAATTTTTCAGAGTTTATCAATAAAAATTAAATATATCAAAGCGATAATGTATTAAATATTATTATCAGTTTTGTTTTTAACACTTTTCTAAAAGCTTCTGCAACACAATTATGTAAACATGTATAAGAGGATTTAGTTTTTATAGAACAATTTTGGATGAATTTTTTTGCATACGCTAGAAGAAATACACGTCTCCAGGTGCTTTGTTAATTTTTTTGTGTCAACCTACCCTTCGACATTTTTGGCATAATGTTCATTCTTCGACTTTTTCATAGCATCCAGTCAAATTCAACTTATAGAACCCTATTTCAAAGGTGGAATCAAGGCGAATTAAGAAGGTGAGCTCGGAAGAACATCTATTTATGTTTACTTCACTTGTTTAGATAATTGAACTGTCAATTCAATTATGTTTGTTATGGGGAAATATACAACAAACCCAAAAGTAAAAACAACAACAGGCAACTTTGGCAGTTCAATTATCTATTAACAAAAACAAAATACCCGTTGTTTTTAAACATTTTGTAGTTCTGTCGTCACCTTCTATAAATTCGCCTTGGGTCGAATGAATACAAAGAAGATGCAAACAAGCTGGTGAAATTTTTTACAATAAACAAGCACGTAGAAAAAAAAAACAAGAAAATGCAATTAATTAAATAAACAAATAAATAAATGTTAAAAACTTAAATAGTAAAGTCTATACCAGATGATAAAATATTTAACATAATGGAAAATGAAGTACTGACAAATAATGTCACAACTTGTGATGAAAATCCAGATAAACAACATTCCATTGAAAATGGACAGAAAAAACAATTAACGTCAGCAGATATTGAAGCAACTGTCCAGCTGGAGGAGAGGGTAGAAGAGCAGGCAACGGGAGAAGAAACTATAAACGTAGCAACGACAACAATCGAAAGTGGTAATGATAACAGAACAACAGTTGAAGTTGTAAAACCCCAGTTAGAAGACAAAAATGCTACACAAATTACCGCAAATACCGAAGAAGTACAAAAATCAATAACGTCTACTGTTAATGCTGTGTCAGCAGTTAACGGTATGGAAGAGGAAGAGGAGAGCAATGAAATGGTCACAAAAATAACAAATTCACAAGAGAATGTCTCAAACAATGATGATGTGGGTGAAGGTAATAATGGTGTTGTTTCGAGCCAAACTAAACCAACAAGTGTTTCTACCTCTTCGTCGTTAAATAATTCTCCCTCTGTCCGTTACTCTGATTTGGCTGAAAAACACTATGAAGTTAATGTAGAGGAAAAGAAAGATAAAATACAGCAACATGAAGATTGTGAATTGAAATTGCAACAACAAATGTTACAATACGAACAACAAATGGAACAGCTCAAAGCGGCTTTACAACAAAAAGACAATATGATAACACTGTTCCAAAGAGAAAATGCTATTTTGGAAAAGGAAAAAGAAGCGGTAAGTAGAGATGTTAACAAATAATGTTAAATTTAAAAATTTTTTAGTGTGGAAAATGTTTCAAAATGTGTAATATTTGTTGATGCTTTCAACAAATGAAAATTTCTTGATTCTTAATCAGCCCAATTATGAATAAAAAATCCGCAGGATAAAACTATCTGTGATAAATACCCATTCAATTAATAAATCAGCAGTTTCAAAATTTATATAAAAATTTCGTGAGACAGGTACTGTAAAAACTCAACGTTTGGGAGGAAGACCTTGTAGAAATACTGCAAAACAAGATAATTTAAGAAAAGCTAAAAAATGCCTCCCCTGGATGTAATCAATATTCTAAAATTAGTTCTCGAACTGTTAGCCACATTTCAAATAAGGTTAGATTTTGTTGATATTGCTCGCTGAAAATATCTCTTATTTTTAAAAAACCGTACTGATCGTATACAATTTGCCAAAGAACATGTAAACCGGTCGAGACAAAAATCTAATACTGTTCTCTTTTCGGGTGAATCCAAATACAACATTTGTAAGACGGCCGAAGGTAAAGTGACAGCTACCCAAGTACAAAAATAGGACAGTAAAGTTTGGCGGTGGCAATATTACGGTGTTGTGCAATATTATGGATATCTAATGATAGACATTTAATAAACCTTTCCAACGACGTCTATAATGTAATACAAATTCGGGCAGACAATGGCTCAACATTTTGTTTAAGACGATTTTTTTTTTTATTCAAATTCACAAAAAACATTTTTGTTGTATTTTTAGTTTCGCAAAGAAAAAGATCTTGCCAATAAGGAAAAAGAGTCCACAGTCATCAAGTTTGCCATGAAAGAAAAGTCCGTAATAGATGCCAAAAAGGAAAAGGAAGTGGTTGAAAAGCAATTGGCCGAGGCTAGAAAAGAAATTAAAAATTACGCTACAAAGTTTCAGGCATTAAATGAAGAGAAATCTCGAGTTACCTATCTTATGGATGAAAAGGTAATTAATGTTAATAATGTAAAAACAAAAAGTTTATGCTAAATAATTTTTATTATAACCAACAGTGCAATGAAGTACGAAAATACCAAAGAGAATGTGAAAAACTTAAAACAGATTATGGTCACTTGGAATCAAAACTAAAGTATCATATAAACAAATTAAATATGGAAACAGAAGCTAAATTGGTAAGTAGTTGTTTAAAAAAAACAACATAATTACATATTTTAACATTATATTTACAAAAAATTAAAAGGCTTTGGAAAAGAAATTGGAAGAAGAAAGAAATGCTCCCAATAAAATGGAGGAGAAAGCTAATGGTGGGTTTTCTTGAAATCAATAATTAATATTTATTTAAACTATTTAAAATATTAATATTTTAGAAAAAATAAAAATTGAATTTGAGGCTCAAAGTATTTTATTGAAACATGACATCTCCAACAAAACCGAACAGCTAGATAAACTTTTCAAAGAATCAGAAGTACAAAAAGATGTCATCAAACAATTGCAGGAGCAATTAAACAAAGAAACACAAGAGGTAAATAAATTAAACTAAATTTACTTTTACTTTTAATTTTAAATAATTTTTTCTATTGGGGTTATTTTTTCAGAAATCCCATTTACTAACAAGTTTTAATAGCCTACAAGAAGAACACAATCATATACAAAATTCCTATAGTGAAGAAATGTTAAATTCGGCCAAATTACGTGGTCAATTGGAAGAGCTACAAGTCTTAAAAACCCAAAATACCTTGCAAGTTTTTGAAAAGAGTTGAAAGGGGCCTCTAGTTTAATATATATTTTTTTTATTTTTAGAAACGAAGACAAAATCTTTACTCTAACTCAGGAACTAAATGAAGCTATACAAAAATTACAGGACAACGAACATGATTTGGAGCAATTACATGCTAAGGAAAAGGAATTATTAAGTTTTAACAAGGAAATGAGTGAAAGTATAGTGGATTTACAAAATCAAATATGTTTGCTGAAATCGAAGGTAAGATTTTTTTTTTTTTTAATAAAATTTGGAAAAAATTCAGTTTTTTTTTGAAACAATTATTGTAATTAGCAAAATTCTCAGGATTATAAAAAAAATTAAAAAACGGATGACTCTAGGAGACTTAAACTTTCAAAATCAAGGTTAACACTAATTTGGATTATTTCGGTAACGGTAACGGTAGCTTAACGGTAACTTTATTTAAGTTGAAAGGGTATTTCAGAGTTAACTGCAGCGTAGCGGTAACGAAAGCCTTCCTTGCTCAAAATTAGGAAATCATTTTTCAAATAAAAAGTTTTAAAATTTAAAACAAAAATTTCAATTCGTTAAAAATTAAGAAAGAAATTAGAGGTAACTGCAGCTTAGCTTCCGTTACTCAAAATTAGGAAAGTATTTTTCAAATAAAAGTTTTAAAATTTAAAAAAAAAAAATTCAAATTCGTAAAAAATTAAAAAAATAACGTTATTGCTGGTATTTTGGTAATGGTAGCTTAACGGTATCGGTATCGGGTGTTTTAGAGGCAACTGCTGCTTAGCGGTAACGGTAGACTTCCTTGCTCAAAATTTTTAAATTATTTTTTAAATAATAAAGTTTTATAATTTAAAAAAAAAAAATTTAACTTCATGAAAAATTAAAAAAATATTTACCAAAAATTACCAAAAACGTATGCCCCGGGTGAGGCTCGAACTCACGACCTTAAGATTATGAGACTTACGCGCTGCCTACTGCGCCACCGAGGCTATGAATCCTATGCATGTTAATATGATTTACAAACACAACAGTTTCAACCCTAACTACTACAGCTCTTGTGCAAAACTGAGAGAAAGTTGCCACGTTGTAGTTTTCTTTATATACAAGGGATTTCCTTTAAATTCTTAAGCTTAAAAGAAATGTAAGTTATTAGGGCAAAGAAAAATGGCTCTTTTTATAACATATTCTAAAAAAAATTATTTCATGGTGACATATTGCTAAACTTTATATTTTATTTTCAATTGATTAGGCTCAAGGCACTGCTGCCGAAAATGATTTATTGAAAAAAGAACGCTTGGCCTATGATGAAAAATATGCCACTTTAGAGAATCAACTTAAGCAAGAACAAAATCAAAAGAACGAAGAACGCTTGCTGCTGGCCAAACATCTATCGGAGAAAACTAAACTTTATGAAAATACCAAAATTAAACTCGAAAATGTTTTGGGCGACTTTGAAGCCACCAAACATAAACATGCCACCATAGTTAAGGAACTGCAAAGGGAAATAGTTAAATTTAAAAGAGCAGCAGAACAAAATGCCGACAATCATCGTAGCTTTATTTGCTCTAGATGTCAAAATCCCTCACAAAATAATGGCTATCATCATAAGGAGAACGAGGATAAGGTAACAGCCATAGAAGCGTTAGATATTAAAAGATCGCACAGCCGGCAAAGCAGTATTAGTACAACGGGTGGACAAAGTGCGACGGGTAGCAGAAGGGGAAGTGAGTCTTCCGAATCGGATACGGTAACTGGAAGGGAAATGGATTTTAAGGATGATAATAAGGTAAATTATAAGAAATATCGAGGGCTAATATTTAATAACGGATATCCCCTTTACTGAACATTTTTAATAAAAAAATGAAAACAGGAAAAGGGAAAAATAACTTTAATTTTTTTTTTTTCAACAAACCAACCAAAAATCGATAAGCTTAATGGTTATCCCTGCAGATAGACCTTGTTAAATATAAGCCCTCTATATATTTATCTGAATAACTAAATTTACACTAACTTAATTTTTAGGGACCTTCCAAAAAACATTTAGTCGAACGTATTTTACGTTTACAACAAGCATCCGCCCGACAAACCGAAAAAATTGATTTTCTTGAACAACACACACTTTCTCTAGTCGCCGAATTGCAAAAGAAATCCAAAGTAGTACAATACTATATGCTGCGCGACCAAGCGGGTGCCTTGACCTCCTCGAAAAGTGATCAGAATAAAAGTGAGCTGGCCAAATATGGCCATGGCGTTATGTCGGCTATTTATGGTGGCATTAAGGGTGTTGAAAATAAGAGTATGTCTCTAGAATTATCTTTGGAAATTAATAAAAAACTGCAAGCCGTTTTGGAAGACACCCTCCTCAAGAACATAACCTTAAAGGTGAAAGCAAAACTTAGTAAAAATTGTGTTAATTATTTCACTAACGATTTTTTTTGTTTTGTTTTCTAGGAAAATTTGGATGTTTTGGGTTTGGAAGTGGATAATTTAACACGAAAACTACGACAAATTGAGGCCAGACAATGAGGCCTATAGTCAAATGTAGTTTTTTTTAAATACATAGTGTAAATTATTATAAATTATAACTGTATATTGAGGTTATGTAGAAATAATGGTCATGTCGTAGCAGTATTGCCAGTTAGAAACAAATTATTTAATACATTCCTCATTTTTTAATGTATATATTAATAGTGTAATTAATAAATTAAAAAGTACATAAATTATGAAATTTGTGTTTAAATTTTAATATAATTGTTGTTTTTTTTTTTAATATAGCGGAATATTTATTTCCGAATTTGTATAAACTATAATATGTTATTATAGTTCCTAGATTTTGAATTTCAATATAAATTTTTCAGATTCTGTGTATATGTTTATAATTTGTAAATGGCACGAATCCTCCGCCTAGACCGTCCAAGGGAACGATCAATGGAACCAAGTGAGCTGTACGAAACGAAGTTTTTGGACGGCTGCCTGATTATCTAGGCCGTCGAAGATTTAATATAGGAACTTTTAGAACAAACATTTGTCTAACATCTCTTTCGTAGGAATTACGATGTACTTAGATATCGAATTTCTATGTTATTCCTTCAAATTCGATATGTTTGTAAATTGTAGCTACTTTACCAGTAACTTGATAAGTCAGAGAGCTATATTTGGCTATGCCAAGTCTTATATACCCTTCACCAAGGTATACTTTAAGATAAAGATTGAAAACAATTTTTGATGAAAAAAAGTTTTTGTTGAAAACATATTTTGAAAAAAAATATTTGGCAGAACAAATTGATGTGGTGCAAAAAAAAAAAAATGTTGGTAAAAAATTGGGATTAAAAAACAATTTCCCAATTTTCATTTATTTTCGGTCCGAATTTCTACGGCGTTATATACAGTGTTGGAAAAAATAATAGAAACGAAAGCATTTTTTTCCAATTTTGTAAGTATATTAGTCAAGTTTAGTTTTGTTAAAAAAAATTGATATGCAGTTTTGTTTATCAGACATACAACATAATAAAAAACAAAACCATTCCTCTTTTCATTAATATTTTAATACACTATATGACTAACAATGTAAAGAGTCAATATTTTTGCTGGAAAAAATAATAGAAACGCGTAAAAGGATTCAATTTTTAGAGGCATATCTTTTTATTTTTTGTTAAAAAATTGTTTTATTTTAATATTTAGAGGCTCTACCTTTATTTTTCACAACTTCATTGCATCTGCGACACATGGAATCAACCAATTTTTTTTGAAAAAGTTCTTGTCAATGGAAAACCACTCTTCCTGGATTTTTTCCCACAATTAGTCCTTATTTTTCCGACTGATGCCCTCCAACTTCCTCTTGAGCACTCCCCAATGGTGTTCTATTGGTTTAAGGTCCGGTGGCAGTGAAGGCCATTCCATAAGAGGTACTTTGTTGATAGCAAACAAATCCTTTGCCAATTTTGAAGAGTGGTTTGGATCACTGTCCTCCTGAAACTCCCATCTCAAGGACATCTCTTCCTCAGCAAATGAAAGGATTATGCTTTGCAATATATTTACGTAGTCCGGGGCGCATATTTTGTTCTTTATCCAAAATATTGAACAGACACCAGAAGAAGAGAAACACCCCCATATCATGATGGATCCAGCGCTGTGTTTGACGGTCTTTTTGGTGTATTTTGGATCATATGCCTTATTGTGTGGGTGCCTAACATAATGTTTCCCATGGGATCCAAACAAATTTATCTTTGTTTCGTCTGACCACAACCCAAGAAGACCGTAAAACACAGCGGTGGATCCATCATGATATGGGGGTGTTTCACTTCTTCTGGTGTCTGTTCAATATTTTGGATAAAGAACAAAATATGAGCCCCGGACTACGTAAATATATTGCAAAGCATAATCCTTTCATTTGCTGAGGCAGAGATGCCTTTGAGATGGGAGTTTCAGCAGGACAATGATCCGAACCACTCTTCAAAATTGGAAAAGGATTGGTTTGCTGTCAACAAAGTACCTCTTATGGAATGGCCTTCACAGTTACCGGACCTTAAACCAATAGAACACCTTTGGGGAGTGCTCAAGAGGAAGCTGGAGAGCATCAGTCGGAAAAATAAGGAGGGATTGTGGGGAAAAAAACAGAAAGAGTGGTTTTCCATTGACAAGGACTTTTTCAAAAAAATTGGTTGATTCCATGAGTCGCAGATGCAATGAAGTTGTGAAAAACAAAGGTAGAGCCTCTAAATATTAAAATAAAACAATTTTTTAACAAAAAATAAAAAAATATGCCTCTAAAAATTGAATCCTTTTACGCGTTTCTATTATTTTTTCCAGCAAAAATATTGACTCTTTACATTGTTAGTCATATAGTGTATTAAAATATTAATGAAAAGAGGAATGATTTTGTTTTTTATTATGTTGTATGTCTGATAAACAAAACTGCATATCAATTTTTTTTTAACAAAACTAAACTTGACTAATATACTTACAAAATTGGAAAAAAATGCTTTCGTTTCTATTATTTTTTCCAACACTGTATGTCGTTGGAAAGATTTTTGAAATGTCTAGTAATCCAATGGCCCGAATTTAAATATCAACCTAAGCGGGACTATAGCGGATATATTGATGTATGTAAGTTATGCGGGGGCTTCGAAAAGTTGATTTCAATATACGGACGGATATTGATTTCGCTATCTATAATGATCCAGAATGATCGCAAATGAAAAATCAGAAATAACAAACGGAATGACTTACTTCTATATATAACCCTTATTACTGATGGTAAATGGCATAATAAAATGTAATTTCCATGATTTCAATGCCTGGACCAGCCAGGATTTTATATATGAACGTTTAGAACAAACATTTGTCTAACTTCTTACTTATTTTAAAATATATTTTATTATTTCTTTTGTGTTTTCACAATTTCAACAATATGCACCTTTATTTAACTAAACATTTACAAAACACCCTCATATAACTTTTGAGCAACGGATGAGGGTTGGCCGAGGCCCATAACCATTTGTATGGTGGGCTTCTCGCCTTCCTTGGCCAAGCGCACAAATTTGTTGTCCTTTTCCTTAAAGTGGACTTTCATCATGGGATTCTGTTGGCCCGTTTCTTGAGCAATGAATTCTCGCAGCAAAGGAGGCAACTCCACTTGGCTGGACAATATTTTTTCACTAATTTTGTTGGAGTTCTGTAGAAATTTGGGTTCATCTTCTTTGTCAACCAATTCATAATCGGCCTTGTAGCTAGTGCTATAGATTTCAATGGGTTTGGGTAAAGTTACGCCACGCCAGGTTTTTTGTACGGTAACCTTAACTTTGCGGGCAGAATTGGGATCCTGTTACAAGAAACATTTAAAATTTATATATTTTAGCATAATTTATATGTCTATGCAATTTACCTCATGATCCACAGTTTGAACTTTTAAGATTCTTAAATAGCAAGGCTCTGGATAACGTTGGAACATGTTACGCACAACCATACGTCCAACACCATAATCTTTCAAGTCTCCCACTATTTCCCACAGCGTTTTTCCTTTGAAATCAGTTTTACGGCCCACATATTTTATAACAGTATTAGCCATTTTATTTCTTTGGTATAACAAATTAAATTTTATTCACAAAATTGTAAAAAATCTCTTGATTACGTTAATATCGGCATGCAGTTTTGCTATTCTTGTTAGAAAAAAAGAAAAACAAATGCAAACAGCTGTTTAAGCGTAACCACACTACGTTAACGTTTCTACATTAATGCTAGTGGTGTAGAACAGCTAACGGTTTTAGCGCGTATATTTTTTCACTTGATCGGGTTTTTCGTTAGAAAATTTATTAATTAATAAAAATAAGTGTTAAATAATTAAGTTTGGTAAAAAAAAATTATATGAAAATATAAAGCAAAATGTTGGCATTAAGTGTTAAATAAAAAAAATAAGTTGAAATCATTAAAAGTTGTATAAATATCAATACAAAATGTAGGCGTCGGTTAATGTATAGTGTTGTAGCTCTTTTGTTTATAAAAAAGTTAAATCTATTAAGGTTTTCATTAATATCATGAGCTAATAAAGCAGAGTAAAGTGTTTTTTATATAAATCAAGTAAAAATAAAGTGTTTTGTGTCGTAAAAAATATGTGTTTAGCCGAAGTGTTTGTTAGAAAAAAGTGGTGTACCATGAAGTGGCCACCTATGTGTCTCATCCTCGATATCTGATGCAAACGGTCCGGAAGGTGAGTTATTGTTAAAATTGTATTATATAAAGTATATTTATTGATATTTAAAAGAATTTTTGAAATTTCAGTTTAAATGTAAAAAATTAAGAGCATTTTAAAATTTAGTCTGAGATAAAAACAGGAATTCGTTACATTTTTTATTTTAAAAGTGGTTGTTAAGCGTTTAATTAGTTAGAAATACTTTGATACTAAAGTGTACTGCATAGTAGGAGTAGTTTTTATTCTAATTGGAAATATTTTTAAGGTATTCATTGACAAATTCAAACACAAATATCAGAAAAGAAGATATTTCTGTTATATATTCAGATATGATATAGTTTTTTTTTGGAATTTCATTGCTAGTTGTTAAAATATTACACAGAATCAAAGAATAACCACAGAATGAAGTAATTGAAACTTAAGAAAATGATAGGGAATAAATTTGAATATGCCCTGCGGGGAATGCCAATAGTGAATTTGAAGTGATTTACAAGTGACATTGTCAGTGGTACTACTGACCAGATGTACCCCAGCCAATGTAATATTCTATTTACATTTAACATTAGCTTTTCCACCAGTTGACTGTGGCACTATTGACTAGGTAATTATTTTCTATACCTACTGAGTTCGTTGACAATGTCGTCTCTACTGACGCTTATTTTTTTTTATTATTTACTAGTGACATTGTCAGTAGTACTACTGACCAGATGTACCCCAGTCAATGCACTACCGATTAGGTAATTATTTTCTATACCTATTGAGTTCGTTGACAATGTCACCAGTAATACACAAGAACTGTTATCTCTAATCTATCTCTATTGAAAGTTGCGACATTTTAACTACTCCATTTTCAACAGTAATTCAGAAAAGAACAATTGATAATGAGAATTTTCATTTATAATTCAGAAAATATCAATTGGAATTGGATTTTTCATTTGATATTCAGAAAATCCCAATTGATAATGAGAATTTTCATTTACAATTCGGAAAAGAACAATTTATAATGAGAATATTCATTTATAATTCAGAAAATATCAATTGGAATTGAGATTTTCATTTGATATTCGGAAATTCCAAATTGATAATAAGAATTTTCATTTATAATTTGGAAAAGAACAATTGATAATGAGAATTTTCATTTAAAATTCGGAAAAGAACAATTGATATTGAGAATTTGCATTTGAAATTCCGAAAACCACAATTGATAATGAGAATTTTCATTTATCATTGGGAATTTCTGAATATCAAATAAAAAATCTCAATTCCAATTGTTCTTTTCCGAATTTTAATCGAAAATTCTCATTATCAATTGATATTTTCTGAATGATAAATGAAAATTCTCAATATCAATTGTTCTTTTCCGAATTTCAAATGAAAATTCTCATTTTCAATTGTTCTGTTCCGAATTATAAATGAAAATTCTCATTATCATTTGCATTTTTCCGAATTATAAATTAAAATTCTCATTATCAATTGTTCTGTTCCGAATTAGAAATGAAAATTCTCATTATCAATTGGGATTTTCTGAATATCAAATGAAAAATCTCAATTCCAATTGATATTTATTTCCAATTGAAAAAGGTGTAGTGCAATTGTCGATAAAGAAAGAGTGTTGACGTAGAGACATATGGTTCTAAGCTGACTACAGGGTGGGTTTATTGTTCCGTACATTTCACTGAATATATTGTTTTTGATTTAGTTAGAAATATTTTTAAGGAATACATTGACAAATTCCAACACAAATATTAGAAAACAAGATACTTCCGTTATATGTACATATATTGAGATATGATATCATTTTTTTGGAATTTCATTGCTAGTTGTTAAATTATTACAAAGAAAGAAGTAATTAAAACTTAAGAAAATGATAGGCAAATTTCAATCATTTTTGAATTTCATTTAACAAAATAGCTGCATCAAATTTAAGGAGGGAACAATTTTAAAAAATTAGAATACCGAATAATTTTTAGTACATTTGTAGTATACCCTAAATGTGTGTAAAGTTGTGGCCTAGAGATAGTTTTCGGTTTAATTATAGGTAGGTATACAATTTTTGAAGAATTCTTTTAATAAATTTATAATTTATTTTTAATAATCTTATTAGTTAGTTGTTAAGTTATTGCAAAGTTCGGAAATTAGTTTATAATTGTTAATATTGTCATCTTTGTGATGTACCTATGTATGCATTGCTGCAATTAATAGCGATATAAACTTTATTAGTTCTTATGTACAATCACAAGCTTCAATATAAACTTGCGTGGTGATTAAAAACTGCACAGCAATAGTCTGGTAGTGCATATTGTCATTGGAAAGAAAATCATTAAGTTATATGTAGTCATTTAGAACTGCTGTGTGATGAGTTTGAACATCATACTTATTCAGAATAGTTTTTGTAAATAAAACATGGCAATTTAATATTTTTGTCATGTATTTGATTTTCGATCTTTTTTTATACTTTATTTATTACAATTGTTTTGCGTCATATTTATTTTTCCGTGAAACTTCCAAAATATTTTCCAACCAGAAAAAAAAACCTAAATTGTAAACAAACATCAGCTGTTTAATAAACTATTGGCCGTCTTTACATATGACCGTATTTACATAGTTGTGCTGAAAAAAATCACAGCAGTGCTTACACTATGAACTCCAAAAAATCACCTCTGTATTTTCTAGTCGTGTTTACAAAACGGATATCCCACCGTAGACAGGAAATTAATATTCAAAATTCAAATTTCTTCGTATTTACACTAAGGAAATCCTCATTTGAAATTCAAATAATCATTATTAGTCGTATTTACATAACTAAAATGGGCAATTGTAAGAGGAAATCGTTTTTAGGGCAGGAAATTGGTTTTGATTAAGGTGGTTAATTTTTTTTGTAATAAAAAATACATTTTAGTGGAAATTTAGAAACAAAATAAAATAAAAAGGAAATTTGTAAATACATACACAATGAAATGAAGGATATTAAAATTTTCTTTTCTCGAAAATTAAAAATAAATTTTATAAAAAATAAAATTAGGAAATAAAGCAAAAATTTTATTTAAAATAAGAACAAATTAATATGAATCTTTAAATTTTAAGAAATGTTTTATTTTTGTGTATTTTTTTCTATTAAGCAAAAACATTAGGAGGAGCAGTAAATTTTTAAATTTTTTTTATATTAATTAATTTATAGTGAAAATAATTCGTAACTATAAATTGTTTAATCGGAGTATGTTAGAAGACAATTGGTGAAACAAATATTTTTTGGATAAATGTTATAAACCATTTCAAATATGTAGTTAGTTCTTATTCACACGAAATGTTATCAAAACTTGATTCATTAAATCCTCTGTGTTAATTTTATTAAAGCTAAGACTACTTTTTTCTTATTTTTTTATCTGCAAGACATGATTTATTTTCTTATACATATAGTTGCGAACAAGATAATAGCAGTACCACTAAATTTTGAAATATTTTAATTTTGTTCACAGTGTACTGTGCTTGACATGCATAAGAGAGTGGACGTCGAATATATTGTCTACAGACAGTGTCAGTTCACAAAATATTGTGATATTTGCTTGCAAACCAGTCGGCATTCAGCTTACTCCAAAAGAGTACCACTATGTATATTTTTTGAGAGTGGTTTTTCCATGGACTTCGTTCTGTGAAGTCAACAGCTAGATATCATCTCCTTACAGTCATATCAATAACTTCTAAATTTAATTCTGTATTTATTTGCTTGGGAAATTTAATGGATTATATTTGATGATTCTGATGATATTTCAATTGTCCTGAGGTGCATTTTTTCCTTTGCAATCCTATTTTTTCTTTCTATTCAATTGTGTTTGATATAGAGTTGAATATATGGAAAAGATTTTCCTTATCTTCTTAACTTTGAATAAATTTTCGCTAAGCAATGGTGCAATTTATTTATTATTATAGAAAAACGAACGATATTTAACATTAAATATACAATAAATTCAACATATTTAACTAAATTGTACTTTACTCTTAAAAAATATTTGACTTCTTTAAAAACAAATTAAAACAAATGAATTCAATAATGTTTCGGGGCTCGCAATCGAAATGTGTGACAGTACTTGCAACCGACTAAATTCGATTGGCGACAAATTCAGTTGCCACTACAAATCTGTTTTCTCTGTGTATAGTCCCCATTTATTATTATTTTTGCTTCGTTATGCCAACATTGTTTGTGTTTTTGCTCTGACAAATTTGTCTTTAAAACAAACGTCATTTATTGTTATGCTAAATATTTGTCAAGTATAGACAGGGTCTTATTCATATTGGGTGGTATTATTGATACCGCACGGAAAGGAAAATTTAGCGGAAAGAAATATCGATCGATATGAAAATTGCAATTATTCATTATAGCGGTATACATTTTCCGCGAAGTAAATTTAACATCCCTGTTTTAATTAATTACGAGTTGTGTCAGCTGATGGTAAAAAAAGACATTTGAAAAGTAAAATAAAAAGAGTTTTTTGTGTTTTTAGTAATATATGTTTATCAAAAGGCAGTTAATATAAAATTAAAATATGGATACAATTGCGTTTTTTGATGATAGTAGTGACGATGATTCCTTGGACATCCGGCTAGAAAGAAGAGTTTTGCGCTATAATCTGAAGATGTGTTACAAATGAACGATAGAGAGTAAGTTCAAAAATAAAGAAATACCAGGATGAAACTTTATTAATAATTTTACAGCTTTTAAAAAAATGTTCGCTTAAATAAGGCAGCGTTCAAATATATTTTGTCTGAGCTGGAGTCTGCCAGCTCTGAAAGCGTTCGTCAGGGATCACTTTCTGCAAAAGATAAACGTTCTGCTTGTTTGAGGTTTTTTGCAGAAGGCAGCTATCAGCATAGTGTCGGTAAGGATTTTAATATGTCACAATGTCTTCATTTTTTTCATCAGATCAACCATTGCTTCTATATGCAATTGATTTGTGTATTTTTCTCTTTTATTCCTGTAAAAATATTTGAAAAAATCAAAATAATTAAACTAAAACTATTTTTCTTAAAAATTTTACAATTCCTTACATTTTTGTTCTTTCCGTTAGGTTTTCGTTATAAAATTTGAGCGTAAGCAAAATGGAGAAATAAATCTATATTGAGGAATCAATAATATGGCAATACCGTCAAGGTAGAGTTGATACTGCCACAAGGGAAAGATACCGCAGAAACGGAATGAATAATTGCAAATTTTGTTTCCGCACAAAAAATGATTTCCGCAATCGCGGAACGGAATC
This sequence comes from Calliphora vomitoria, assembly GCA_942486065.2. Taxonomy (NCBI): domain Eukaryota; kingdom Metazoa; phylum Arthropoda; class Insecta; order Diptera; family Calliphoridae; genus Calliphora; species Calliphora vomitoria. The sequence goes on along the minus strand of OW818031.2, from coordinate 29,592,558 downwards.
AATAACTACACACATTAAATATTTTTGTGGAGTTTTTAGTTTGTTGGTTTTATATTGAAATAAACACATATCATGATAGAAAAAAATCGCCCGTGTGACATGTCCATGCGACTGTGATTAAAATTTATTTAAAAAAAAATATAACTAATTTTTGGGTAAAATCAGAATCATTTTTAAGATACAACAATGCACAATAGCCTAAAATTAGTCACATTGAAATATTGCATCAGGTTTCGCTGAAATTTTTGTTTGAATTGTTGGCCGCGAAAATGTCTTCTGTATTTGTCCCGTCGGTTATTTTGCAATTATTTTGAAGCTGAAAACTTGCCCAAAATCAAACTTAGCACCAATTCTATGGCTAATTAAGAGCTATAAATTAAGCCTTTTGTCAAAATAAAAATTCGATTTATTTTGACTTTTTTCACTTTAAATGTGTACGACGGTTCCGTGCGACATAATAGAATTGCCCATATTATCTTCTCTTCTTTTTTGATGATGGGTTTCAAAATAAGTGAGTATTTTCTGAAGCATAGTTTTACACATATCTGGACTTGTTCCTACAGGCTGCAATAAAGGCTTAAAGATAACTCATTATTTAATCTTCTTTCATAAACTAATTATTCGTTTTGAAAAAACATCGTTTTCTCGTATTAACATATAGGGACTGAGATCGAAAAAACCTTAACACACGTTTTTCATTAAAACTTTTAACCCAAGTATTATTTATTTTTTTTTTTGTTTTATCAACTTAGCTTTGTAAATCATGTCAGTTATTATGTTTAATGTCAATTATGTTCATTTGTTGTTAATCTGATTAAAATGAATGACGAGAAAAAAGGGCGTACTAAAATTATCAAACCCAACTAGGTTCTACAAAAAGTTGGCCAAATAATCAAAGGTCTGCCGTCAAAATGTTTCCAATGTTATTAAACAGTATCGGGAGAACTTTTCCGTTCATAGAAACCTGGTTCAGATAGAAGGAATGGTATACATGATGTTTCTAAAGCCAATAAATAGAAAGCATTTTCAAAAGAGCTCCCAACACTTCCGGTTAGCTCAGTACTCGGACTATTTGGTACCAAAAATTAAAGCCAATGCAGGTTTAAAAACATACAAGGCTCAAAAAGTTCCTGACAAGAACTTTGCTACAAAATTTAGAGGCCAAAGAGAGAGCACGGAAATTGAAGTCAAATTTTATACAAAAAATATTCCTGACAATTTTTCGCAGCTTCCGGATCAATATTTTTATGTTGCTGATGCTCGAGGGAATGTTGCAGACAAGTTTAGGAACCAAAAGCAGAAAATATTTCCAAAAGTTATTGGTTTGGCAAGCAATATGCAGTTGCGGCAAAAGAAGCTAAATATTTTTTACAAAGGGCTCTATAAATACCGAAATTTACATCAATGAATGTTCCATTCATAAGACTTATTTATGGCCTGGTTTGGCCTGTCATGTCACTATGGTAAGCAAGGTCTTGAGTGGCAAAATAACAATAATGTGGTATTTGTTCCAAGATACTCAAATCCTCCAAACTAGAGCTAAGGCTAGTGGAGAGATATTGGGACCTTGTTTAAAGATAATTGAAGATCACAAAAAGGTGTCCAAAAGTGTGGTAGATTTTAAACGGAGACAGACAACCTGTTCGAACAAAGTGACAGAAAGCTCAATAAAAACCTTAATGGAAGGGTTTTCGGAAAAGGTTCATAAATTCATGACTATTGATTAGAACTACAAAAATAATATTTTTTGTAAATTGTAATAATAATTTCAATCAAATAAAAAAATCAAACTGTAAGTTTAGTGGTTTCATTTTTATTAACATTTATATATGTTATGAATTTTTGGATCTCAGTCCTTAGTTTAAAAATTTCATTTCATCTTATTTAATTTTTTTTATAAATTTTATTAATTTAATTAAAAATACCACATCATTACAATATTTTTTTTTACCCAGGTGAGAACATTAACATTAATAGGTAACACAAAAAATACCGTTCAATTTATACCGACATGTTAGTTATTTCGTCTCAGTACTGTTCAATTCTATTTGAACGTTTCGATTTCTTGGGCCGCCTGTCGATAGATGGATGACTCGGCGGACCGTTTTGTTGTGAATGCTCATACGGCTGGGCATCTTCGTAGGAATCATCGTCACCTGAATTATTTTGCACACTTTCGTGAAGTTCTAGAGTAGCATGCGCAGCCGCTTTTGAGGCATTCACTTGAGCTTCTGCTGCGGAAGAAGAAGCCTTAAGTGTAGCCTCTTTTGTAGCATCATAATCTATGCTGGCTTGTTTCAGTTGTTCCTCCACCTGTTCTAATCTGGTTTTAGCTTGCCCTACCATGGCTGATTGAGAGGCAAGTTGATTGGATACTTCCTGGGAGGCTTGATCAGCATGTTCGGCCACAGCTTTAGCACTATTGAGGGCCGCTGTTAGCACGGATATATGATTGCGGGCAGATTGTGCTGTCTGCTGGGCCAATTTGGTAGCTACTTTTGCGGCCTGCAATTGTTCTAGTTCTCGGGAGAGAGCTCTTTGAGCATTTGCCGCTTGATGTTGCAGTTCCTCTAAGAGTACCTGTTTACCTTCTAATGCTGCTTGGGCGGTAGCCGCCGCTTGAGAAGCAGCCTGAGCTAAACTATTTTTCGCCAAAAAGGCAGCCTGCTTGGCGGCGGCATGTTGCGAAGACACCGCAGTATAAGCTTGATTGGCTGAACCTTGAGCTATAGAACGTAAACCGCTGCCAATGCTGTATCCTGATTTGTGACCATTCGAAACTGGCTCACTGACCAGATGATATGTAGGTGGATTAGAAGAATGTGCTGAATGCGCTGAACCTCCACTGGAAGAGCTTATTTTATATTCATAGTAACTATTGTCATATTTGTTGTCAACCGGACCACCACCACCACCTCCACTGGGAGCTTCATGTTCTGCAACCGAGTGCTGCTCTTGAGGCTCAAATAACGCACCATTATTATGTGAATGGCCACCGTGTGTTTGATACGTACTATAGCCATTACGTTTTGTCAGACGTCCCACTGTTTCTTGAGAACAGTGTAGAGCTAAAAGAAGGAATAATGTTTATGAATAATCTTTTTAGTTTTTTTACAAAAATTCCACCACCACTTACCTAAGATGACGCAGGCTATTGTATGTATTTTAATCCCGTTATACATTACTATTCAACAATAATTTATGGAATGTCCACCAATTGCTTGTTATACATCAATTTTATACCTCGGTAATGTAAACATACATACCTTAAGTTAGTCAACCGTCAATTTTCCATGTCCAATATTTTGTTAGCATGTTGGTATAACTTTTAAGCTAAATTAAATACTCAATACAAACTTATTTGCTAAAAATGTTTGAAAGAAAATTTTCACTTATTGCTGGTCTATTGTAGCTGTCTATCTTTCATATAATTTAATTGATCATTTGCGGAAGTTTTGTTTTATAGGTGTTAGGCACGTACATATGTAGTTTTATAGTGGGCTGGCTATAAAAGTAGGTGTTTTTACTTACAAGTGAATTTTGTTATTGTTAACATGGGGAAGAAGTTGTAAATTGTTAAAGTTTTGCTTTTAGTTAGAGTGTTGTCCTGGAGAAATGGAATAGTATTTAAAAGGATTTATGAACTTCAAAAGGTTGTTGAGATTTTGAAATAAACTAGAAACCTGCAGTCCTTTGTTGTTGTTGCTGTAACAGCTAAAACTATACAATTTTCTACTCAAGGGGTTCAGCATCGAGGTAAAGGCCAAGAAATTCAGCTATTTTCACATGGTTGGCCCATAAATTCATTGGACGTAGTGAATTAGGATTGGCTTGGCAGGTGAATTTGTGAGGGTATCGTTAGGACCCTGACCACAAGCTGGGCATTGAGCCTGTTGCTTCCTCCCAACCTCAGTTGTGCCAGAACTCCGGGTCTGCTATGGGCGGTGGGCGACTTCCAAGTGCGACATTCATGCCATATCCTTTAACCGCTGTATGATGTTTAAATTTCGATGACTCCTCCGATGACATCCCAAGAGAAAGTGTTTCGACAACATGACATTGTGTTACTTTACTGGATGAACCCTCGTTTTCTTGTGTTCCGAGGTAATTAGCATGCAGCTTTATGGCAGCTTTGAATATTCATCCTCTAGGTTATCTCTGGCTATCATACACTGGAATAGCGTAATTCACTACTGACCGGCCAATAGTCTTGTAGGTAGCCAACTAGGTTTCTTTATCCATTCTCCATGTGCAGCCGTCTGTCGCTTTGAGAACCTTGTTTCAACATCGCAATTTATGCGTGATTGCAGTGGCATGCGATTAGGAGATAAATAGGCTTTCTAAGGTGACCACCAATATTTTTGGACTCCATCGCCTACTACGTCTAGGTTGAGATTTACCACCTTCGTCCAGGCGTTGAAGACTTCGTTGAGGATAGCTTCAGGTTATGTGCAGTGAAGAAATTGTGTATTTCTCCGAGATAAACATTCACTCGATTGACGCATTGTTTTAATAGAATGTTAAAATTGTCGTGATTTCTGTATTTACGATAGTGGGTCAATAAGTCCTTGACTTTATTAAAATTCCCAGCTCTTAACTGAATGGGCAACACTGCTCCTGTTAACAGGCATCTGCCAGTTGATTCCTGTCATAATTTGAAAAAACTCCATTGTTTCGGGTGTAGAGACCTCAACTGGGCGTCCAGAACTAAATGTGTTTGACAGACATTTATAGCAAACTACCTGGTGATTTGAGGAGAAATTGGCAAAATGTGAATTTCGACCGCTCATTAGGCATTATTTAGTCACCATCACACAAATAAAGACAACATTAATTTCAATGCTAAAAAAGTGATTTACTGAATTTCGTTGTGGCCATATAAACACGTTCTGGACGCCCAGTTGAGGTCTCTACACCCGAAACAATTAAAAAAATCATAATATGGTGTTAGCCGTTCGGAGATTGAAAGTGCAGGAGATTGTTTATGCCATAGGCATCACAAAAAGGTACATACATGTGCAGTTTTCATGGCAAAAATTCATGCATCTGCCCTATTCTCTGGATTTAGCCCCGAGTTGCTATTTTTTGTTTCCAAACATGAAGAAATATCTCGGCGGAATGAGATTTGACTTCAACGATGAAATCATCTCACAAAAAATACTTATTTTGATGAACTCGACAAATCTTATTTTTTGGAAGGGATACAAAAAATTGGAGAACCGTTGGACAAAGTGCATAGAGCTCAAAGAAGACTATATTGAAAAATAAAATTATTTTTTATCCACAAACCTGTGTTTCATTCAAAACGGCACGGACTTTTTGACCCATCCTCTTATCTAAAGACTTTTAGCAATCAATTGGTAGTAATACTTTTATGAATTGGCCGTTCTACAGTGCTGTAATGACATATTTGGATCTAGTTAAAATGTCCCTTTGGTCTTTCAAGATATTCATAAGAGTAATAAGGTTAGGCTTATAATGTATTGGTACATGTCACGATATCTTTTGCAAATTTTGATGGGCAAATGTTTATGCAATATTATAAAGCCCAACGACTATGATTTTAGTAAGGAAAATATGCTAAAAAAAAATTATTTTTATAGTTCTAATCACTAATGATGAAATTTTGAACCTTTTTCGAAAACCCTTTCAGTATGCTTTTTATAGTGCTTTATGTCACTTTGTCGGACAGTTGTCCATCTCCGTTTAAAATCTACTACATTTTGGACACCTTTTTTGTGCTCTTCAATTCTCTTTTAACAAGATCCCAATATCTCTCCACTGGACTCAGCTCCAGGTAGTTTGGAGAAATTGCCTCTCTTGGTACAAACACCACTCAAGACCTTTTTTACTATAGATGCCAAATCAGGTCAAAAATAAGTGGACACATTAAGAAGTCTTATGAATGGAAACATTTTTTTTTTGTAAACATTCCTTGATGTAAATTTCGATATTTATAGAGCCCTTTGTAACAAATGTTTGGCTTTTTTGCCGCAACTGCATATTGATTGTCATACCAAGAACTTTTTGGGAATTTTGTCTGCTATTGGGTCCTAAATTTTTCTTCAACATTCCCTCGAGCATCTGCAACATAAAAAACTTGACACAGAAGCTGCGAAAAATTTTCAATACGTACATTTCGTAATCCATTATGCAGCAGGTATATTTCTTGTATAAAATTTGACTTCAATTTCCGTGCTCTGTATTTGGCCCCTAAATTTTTAGCAGAGTTCCTGTTAGGATTTTTTGAGCCTTGTATGTTTTCAAATCTGCATTGGCTTTAACTTTTCGTACCAAATAGTCCGAGTACTGACCTAAACGGGCAGTTTTCCTACCGGAGGTGTTGGGAGCTCTTTTGAAAATGCTTTCTATTTTTTGGCTTTAGAAACATCATGTGGACAATTCCTTCTACCTGAACCAGGTTTTATATCAACGGACAAGTTCTCCCGATACTGTTTAATAACATTGGAAACAGTTTGATAGCAGACCTTTGATTGTTTGGCCAACTTTTTGTAGGACCAAGTTGAGTTTTGTTGAAAATATTTAATAATTTTAGTACGCACTTTTTTCTGGTCACTCATTTTAATCAGATTAACAACAAATGAACATAATAACTGACATGCTTTTCAAATGTAAATTGATCAAAAAAAAAAAAAAAAAAAAAATCAAATAAAACTTGGGTTAAAAGTTTTAATGAAAAACGTGTGTTAAGAATTTTACAATCTCAGTCCTTATGTCTCAATAATTAAAAACGTAAAATTTTATGCAGGTACCAGGAGAGTTTTTGAATTCGAATCGAAAGAAACTACACTATGTTTAAAATTCTTAAAATTCCATTTTTGAATCGAATTACGGCATTGGCTGTAATTGGCTTTTTAAGGAAATCCTTGAAATATAAGTTTTACTTTCCATTCCAGTATTAGGAGACTTCAAACTTATAGTTTAAGAATTCAAAGCACATTAACGAATAAATACAACAACCATTTAATTTTAAATACAAAACTTTATTTAAATAAAAAAATAAATTAAATACATTATTTATAAAAAACTATTAAATAATAAATCCTAATTGATATTCTAACATGTTAAACACATAGATCTCTTGACAAACTTTCCAAAAGCAGAAAGTTTGGAAAAGAAAATCGTATCTGGATCACGTTTATAAATTTCAATTGATAACAAAATGTGTATAAAAATAATAAAAAAACAATAAATAGTTGAGAGCACGCTCGCTTACAACACTAACAATAAATTAAAAGATGTTTTTTTTTTTTAAAAGTTGGGAAGCAAAAATTAATACAAAAACATGGCGATTTAGAAATGAAATTCAAATATGTCACGTGAAGAGCAACATTTGTTGCGTCGCGCAGTTGTATGTGAGAAAGCATCTAATCATTTGTAATATTGAGTGATTTGACGGATCCAATCCAAGTAGTGAGCTACCTTAACATAAACACCAGGTACATTCACTTGACCACAGCCAATACCCCAGGATACAACACCCACAACGTTCCAGACACCAGCACGTTCACACACCAAGGGGCCACCACCATCACCCTTGCAGGCATCCTTGCCTTCTTCACCACCGGCGCATACAAAACCAGGATTCAATTTGTAACTGTAGCCGAGACGGGTTTGACGCAATTGATTTTCACACTGGTGATGGGATAGAATTGGTACATCGACTTCCTTGAGGATATTTTGGTATTTGCCTTGATCGCCGAAAGCATCCTTGCCCCAGCCAGTAGTCCAGCAACGGGCGCCAGTGAAATCGGAGAATTTGTCGGGTAAACAGGCGGGACTAATGTGAGGATTCTTGGTGAAGTCCACAGGGTGATCCAACTTCAAAACAGCCAAATCGTTATCCAAAGTACCAGCATAGTATTCGGGATGAATTTGCACCGAAACAACATCACGTTCAATGTAAGGGAAGAATTCAACATCATGATTAACATCCCATTCACCCAAACGAGCTCTTAAATCAAAACCATTTTGTCTGCAATTAAAATAAAAAGTTAGTTACTTTTCTCCACAAACAAATGAAATCTTAAACTTACGATTTAATACAATGAGCAGCAGTTATAACATGTTGGGCATCAATGAGGGTACCACCGCAGGCGTAAATCGATTCTTTGGGATCCTTTTTCAAAATGGCTACATGCCAGGGATATTCACCGAATTCACTGTCACCATCTACATAAACGGGGTTCTTGATACGACCGGTAATGCCAGCAGCATTGCGTACACCACAACGACCCAGCTGTTGCTGGGGTGGTTGAGCTGGGCGCAATGGACGACGACAGCAGACTTCATTAACACGGCAAGTCTTTTGTACTGGGCGGTTGCCATAATAAGCGCGCTAGAAAGAAATATTAATAACAATTATTAATTACAGTTCATTATCTAATGAGTTGTGTTCAAATATCCTGTATGTATTTCCTTTTACACTCAATACCTCTTGCAATTTAACCGTTTCTGCTAATACACTACTACTACTACGCTTCTCTAATGTTTCTTCATGTTCTTTAATGCTACGCCTTTTGCGATCTCTAGGGAATGTTATATAAGCGCTTCCCTCAGCCGCTCCAGGAGCTTGAGTTGGTATTGGATGTGTAATATCGGTATTGGTGTATTCCAGTTCCTTTCCTTTTCGGTAACGTTCTGATTCGGAAAAGGATAACGATTGATTTACATTAGCACTGCGATCGTAAGGGTTTTCAAAACCTTGATTGCCATCATAACCACTAGTACCAAAACCTGTTGAGTAGAATTGGCCGGGCGATGGATATGAAAGTGGAGAGGGCGCAAAATTTGCACCGCCGGTTGGATATTGACTCGACGAGTGTGTATATTCATTGCCTGGCGTTGGATATGAACTTGGAGAGGATCCAAAACTTGCACCTCCTGTAGGATAGTGACTTGAAGTATGTTCAAACCCATTTCCTGTTGTGGGATAGGAATGAGAATTGGAATCAAAACCGGTAGACGTTGTGGGATATGATGAGTGACCTCCGAGAGAAGAGTGACCATGAGCCGTATGGGCAAATGAAGTAGTATGACTAGACACATGTTCATAATGTTCTTTATGATGATCTTCATAATGATGTATAGAACTTGGTTCTGTGTATATTTGGGGACCGGAATGATACTCAAATATTGGTTTGCTTGGTATCATTTCAATTTCATATTTGTTAAAACTTGGTGCTGTTGAGGGGAAATGATGTATTGGACCCGGACTGGTAAAGGTAGGACCATCATGATGATGATCATGTTCAATTCCAGAATAATGATCATGATGATGGTAGTGACTATTGTGCACCACACTTGGCTTGGATTTAAATAGGTTTCCCACTGCATCAAAGATATTGGCACTTGGTGTAATATGCAGGTTCACCAACGGTTTTACCACATTTTCACCAAATTCGGTCTTCTTTACTTGCACAGATACCAATGGATTTACATTTACTAAACCAAGGTTTAGGCCATTTGGTCCAATTGCACCAAAATGCGGATTTTGTGCGGGATAATGATCACCTAAAACATTGGTAGGATAACCTCCAGGATGATTGGGATAGGGGAGACCAAAAGAGACACCATATGTTGGCAAAATTTTACGTCGTATAAATTCAATGGCTTGCAAATAAGGCAGTCCTAGACGCTAAGAAGTGAAAAGGTTTACAGTCGTTATAAAATGTGTGCGTCTCTTTGTTGGACAACAGCAACATGCTACGTTAAAAAGAGCGTGCAAAAATGTAACTCCATGAAAGTGCGGTTAGCATACGAAGGGTTTTAGTTTAGATTAGTTACGTAAGTAAAGCACATACGCTACCGCACATAAACTAAACACCCACACTTCTAGCTTGAGATCTTAAGAATTTTTGGACGCGAGTTACCAACCTGATAAGAACATGAAGACGTTTAAGTTTAGGCAGCGTAGTGTGCAGCGTTATTAGAAAAAACGCTAAAACTGCAGGGGTATTAAAATGTTAAAGGCTTTAGTTATTTTTTTCTTGTATTAGAAAATATGCTGGCATTTGTTAAAATATTAAAAAGGTTAACGTTAATTATATATGAAACTAAAAAACTTACGCCTTGAGAATCTTGAGTCAAATCAGAAGCAGCATCCTCGGGTTTATTTTCCTCTTCTTGGATAGCTTGACGTTTGCTGCGTTTCTTGTCTTCAGTCTTATTGTCTTCAGTTTTATCATCATCAGATTTCTTTTCGGCGGTGGCAGAGACGGTAATATTGGCAGCAGCTTCATCACTCAAAGCCTCAATGTCTTTACCCAAATTACGGGGATCAATAGGCAAAATTAAATCTTCTTTGCGACCAATACGATCTGCCGCAGGACATTGATTGAAGGGTACACATTGGCAATCGACATATTGATTGCGTGCTGTGTCATAACCACCATTGAATTGTTCATTGCCATAGCCGGAAGTTAAACTATTGAAATTGTTGTTGGAAGAAGCAGCAATACCACCAATGTTATGTAATTCCTTTTTGTAGTAATCGGGATTTTGACTGTGATAGCTACCGCCAGGAGTACTAGATTGTCCATAAGCAGACTGGCCAAAACCAGATTGTCCGAAACCAGTAGATGAGGAGGAAGATGAAATGCCACCAAATGAAGATAATCCAGCTGAAGGTTTGGTATACAAATCACCATTAGGTTTGAAACCATTTAAACCTTGTCCGAAACCAGAAGAACCTTGAGACAAAAGACCACCTTGGGAAGCACCATTGAAACCGGCATTGAAACCAGAACCAGAAGAACCTTGTGACAAAAGACCACCTTGGGAAGCACCATTGAAGCCAGCATTGAAAGCTGAATTCTGGAATGATCCTTGAGTTTGAGGAGTAAAGGCCGTGGAAGACTGAGCTAAAGCGGAGAAATCGGTGTTAATGGTTTGGCCGGAACCTACTGGTATGGGTACACTGGGAACTTTTGCGCCATCAGCGCCTTCAACATGATGATAGTGATGATGGACATGTTGTTGCAAAGCAGCAGCATTGGAAGCAGAGATAGCAGCACCTGTGGGTGGTAAGCCACCACTAACTACAACTTTAGTACTGGAAGAAGCAGCTGAGGCGGAAGATTGATGACTATAAAAGTTGCTTTGTTGAGAACCGGCTACTTGAATCTTTTCGGGATTTTCGAAGGCATAAGGAGGAGATGGACCATGACCGGAGTAGATGGGACCGGGAGGTTTGCTACCATAAATAACGGCTCCAGGTGGAGGTCTGCTGAAGCCACCGGATGACGAAGAACCATCAATAGCAGAGGGAGGAGGGGATTCCAAATAGGGGCCATTGTAATTAGGTCCTGAGGGTCTGTAGCCAGGCTTGTAAGAACTTTCATAGCCTACTTTGCGTGGTGGTCCGAAAGAGTTGATCGAAGATGGAGGTGGTGGGCCCATGGGAGGACGTCCATTGAAATATCCAGGAGGAGGCATAGGCTTGGGAGCACCATAAGGTCCACCACCGTATTTGGGAGGGCCTTGGGCATAAATATTAGAGTAGTAGGGACGTTTAGCTTCTTCACAACTCATCAAACCCAAAGCACATAATTTATCACGCACCAAATTACGAGCTTGCATATCATTGCCCTGCATCAAAGCCTGGTCTACATTGCCATCTTCATAGACACGATCATATTCATTCAAAATTCTACCCTCACGGCGTGAATTGATGATTTGATCAATAATTTGATTGATATCGGTATCATTGCTATAAATGGGCTCATTAACGGCATAATTGCGACCTTGCACATCTTCTTCACCCTGCTTGGGTTCGGCATCAGCGTCAGCAGCACGTTTGGTCAACATGGAATCCTGGGCCGGCACCGACCAGCTACCGCTCCATGATGATTGATCCTCAGCTTGTGTGTATAAGACACTAGCCAATACAACTGTGGCCAAAAGGGCCAAATTCAACATAACTCTCATGCTGTAAAAAGAAATAAAAAGAAAATAAAATAAAAACCATCAATGTTGACCTTCAAATTATTAATAACGCTCAAACCATTTGTTAAATGGCTGATGAATATTAAGTAATAATAATAGTAATAATATGGTTTTGTTTTTGTGAAGACACCTCCGTCATGGCCTTAATATTCAAACACTCTTGTGGTCATTGTGCTACTTTTGAATTTTGTTATTGTTGTTGGTAAATATTTCAAAACAAATCGTAAAAATAAACAAAACAAAAAAGTATCTACTACCATTAACACTCACTCTATAGTAAATACTGTACTGTGCGCATGCTTAACCGGTTTGAATGCTTAGCTTTTGAAGATTGACTCATGGAGTCGGCAAAGAAAATTATTTGTTGTGTTTGAAAATACACAACAATATATGGTACTTTTACTTTCGTTTTAAGGTCATTAGCTTACAGCCGGCATAAACAAAAAAGGCAACGAGTAAGAGCTTGCATTGGCTTTGGCTTTGCTTGGCGGATTCGTTTGTTAGCTCGTTCATTGGATGGATGGATGGCTGACTGACTGACTATTGTGGAGTTGTGCAAGATTTTTGTTTTTTACTTTAAACTGACGGTTGATGCTTGTGCAAAGATAATTTTAAGCATCAATTTTTTTTCCATTGTACGAGTATGAAGTAATTTCGGTTACGTTTCCTTCCCCACTCTTTTATTTTTATTTTTTGGTTGGTTTTGTTAAATTGAAATAATTTTGCAATGTTTGCTCAAACCGAGCGTTGAGAGCAAAGTTTTCTGAAATAAAATAAAAGCATGACTTTTAGTCTTTAGCTTTTGACAGCTGACAAGACATGAGAGTCATTTTTAAGTGTCTTTATGCTGTACTTTTCCACTTTTAGGGAAGTTGTAAATAAAAAAAAGCCAACAACAAAATTTAACGCCCTATGACTTTAACGAGAGTCTTGCCTGTTTTTTTTTTTTTGTTAACAATTTTGTTATGTCATGGATTGTCTGTCTGGTTTGGGGTTATTTTCAGTGTGTGGGTTTGTGTTTTAGGTAATTATTGTTTCAATTTTTTTTTTCTGGAGCGCAAATGTTATGCAAAAAACCAAAAAAAAAAAAAAAAAATTAAGAAAAAATAAACTTCAAATAAAATTGTTTATTTATTTGTGTGTTTATTTTGCACAATAAATTGTAATGTAACGGTTTTAAACCGGATATGGTGGGTGAATAATATTAAAATCTTTGTAAATTGAAAACGAATGTGCAGTGTTGCATTTGCAGACAATGGCTGCAAAATTAACAATGGCTCCATTGAAATGTTAATTTTTTAGACTTCATACGTATTAACAAATCTCCCATGGAGTTGAAGACAATTGAAAATTAATGTTTTACTTTATTTCAGACAAATGAAATTACTTAAGTTATGCACAAATTTTCCTTTTTGTTAAATGTTGGAAAAGTTTTCTTAATATTATTAGAGTGAAATGATATCATTGAAATCACTTTAAATTGAATGCTTAGGGAGATTGATTTAAGGCTTAAATTTGGCTTAATGGAACAAAGCACATGACAATATATATATAACATGACAATATCTGTACTACATATCTCAAAGATTAAAGAGACCACTACTGAAAACCTTCATTTGTTTCAATTTACAAACTGTGTAAAATATAATGAACTGAGCTAATTAACATTTTAAACATGAAATGAGAAGAAATTTAATGTACTACGATTTGTAGAGAAAAAAGATTTGACAGATACTGTTTTCTTTTTGACTTAGAGATTCCTCAAGAGCAACTCGTTGGAAAGCCAGTATCAATTTGATTCATTTATATGAAGCTGAGTGTCAATATCATCTGAAAATTGAAGTATTGTATTTTATTTCATTCAGAACCCATGTAATAGAATATTTAGATGACACCGATATTCGAAGATCATGTATAGATATTAGGCGCAGTATGATCCTTGCGATATTAAAGAATATACTCTATGAATATGTCAGAATGTAATAGAATATTTGGATGATCTCGATATTTGAAGATCAGATCTGGATATTAGACACACTATGATCGTTAGGATATCAAAGAAGAAGTTGGTTTGTTTAGAACCGGCTACTTGAATAATTTCTGGTTTTTCGATGGCATAAGGGAGAGGAGAATGGGACCCAGAGGTTTGCAGCCATAAGTAACGGTTCCAGATGTAGCAGAAGCTGACCGATTATGATAAACCATTAATAGCCTTATATATGGATTCCAAACATAAGCCATGTTAATTTAATCCTGAGGGTCTGTACCAGGCTTGTTAGAACTTTCATAGCCAACTTCGTAGTGTGGAGGTGGGCTAATGGGAGGATGTCAATTGAAATATTCAGAAGGAGGCATATATTTGCGAGCTCCATAAGATGAGACAAATCTGCTTTCTGGAGTCTAAAAATTTACTAGATTTATTTTGAAGATTATATGAAATAAATAACATTATGATAGCGGTTTGTTTAATAAATGCTATCTAGAACAGACATGGATAAATATGTCAGGAAGAGGAAAATTTCAGAATATGTATATTTATGATGATTTATGTAAATCAAGAAGTGGTAGGAAGTAAATTTGGCATTCCCTGTCACTGTAAAATACACTAGACAAATTTAATTACTAAAAACAAATAGTTCAATTAAAAAGCAGTAGATAAATTTTAATGAAAACTGAAACAGTTCCATTTTAAATGACAGTCAAAGGACTTTGAAATGTACTGTTACTGTTATACTGTTTTCTTTTTGACTTAGAGATTCCTCAAGAGCAACTCGTTGGAAAGCCAGTATCAATTTGATTCATTTATATGAAGCTGAGTGTCAATATCATCTGAAAATTGAAGTATTGTATTTTATTTCATTCAGAACCCATGTAATAGAATATTTAGATGACACCGATATTCGAAGATCATGTATAGATATTAGGCGCAGTATGATCCTTGCGATATTAAAGAATATACTCTATGAATATGTCAGAATGTAATAGAATATTTGGATGATCTCGATATTTGAAGATCAGATCTGGATATTAGACACACTATGATCGTTAGGATATCAAAGAAGAAGTTGGTTTGTTTAGAACCGGCTACTTGAATAATTTCTGGTTTTTCGATGGCATAAGGGAGAGGAGAATGGGACCCAGAGGTTTGCAGCCATAAGTAACGGTTCCAGATGTAGCAGAAGCTGACCGATTATGATAAACCATTAATAGCCTTATATATGGATTCCAAACATAAGCCATGTTAATTTAATCCTGAGGGTCTGTACCAGGCTTGTTAGAACTTTCATAGCCAACTTCGTAGTGTGGAGGTGGGCTAATGGGAGGATGTCAATTGAAATATTCAGAAGGAGGCATATATTTGCGAGCTCCATAAGATGAGACAAATCTGCTTTCTGGAGTCTAAAAATTTACTAGATTTATTTTGAAGATTATATGAAATAAATAACATTATGATAGCGGTTTGTTTAATAAATGCTATCTAGAACAGACATGGATAAATATGTCAGGAAGAGGAAAATTTCAGAATATGTATATTTATGATGATTTATGTAAATCAAGAAGTGGTAGGAAGTAAATTTGGCATTCCCTGTCACTGTAAAATACACTAGACAAATTTAATTACTAAAAACAAATAGTTCAATTAAAAAGCAGTAGATAAATTTTAATGAAAACTGAAACAGTTCCATTTTAAATGACAGTCAAAGGACTTTGAAATGTTGCCAACTTTTATACCTAGATGCCAATTGCTAAACGACATGACACTGCTTTGAAAAATATTTTTTGGCAGGAAGCACTATAATTGCGACAAACAGGTTTTCATATCAATTAAATTTTAATTTCATCAAGTATTTATATTAAATTTTATAATTTGAAATATTCCAACTACATATTTCACTATTTAATTGCAAATCCATTAACTTTCAATTGTTTTCTTTCAGTTTCAGTTTCATTTCAATATCCACATAAATTCATTTAACTCCATTTTTATATTGTATCTCCATTGTTTAATATTTTTTTTTGTGTCATTTCTTTTACTTTTTTTCGGTTTCATTTTGAATTTCATAACCATCAAGGTCTTTATATTTTTTTTCTTTCAGTTTTTATGGTTTAATCAAGTTTCATAAGAAAATAAAACTTTTTTTTTAACTTCACTTTAATTTTTGTCTTTTGTGTTTTACTTTTGTTTTGTTTTTTTTGTTTGTACAACTCACTTTTTATTTTTTACTTTCTGTAATCCTTATGTAATAAATAAAATAAATATCCTTAAATTTTGTATTCACACCACTGTTGCTCCACTACGTTTGTTGTCTGTACGTTGACTGTGCTGTACTACCCAGATTCGCTAGTTTTTATACTAAAAAACTACAAAAAAGTCAATCTCATCATATTGTCTCAGTATTTTTGCTTCGGTTTAGGCTTTAGTTTCAAATACAAACAATACGAAAATCTCTGCAAAGACCAAAGTACTGTGTTTAAGCTTGTCTCACGCGTTAAACATATCATTTTGCTTCTCTTTAAGCCTAAAAAAGCAACGATAGTGGCTTATTTGTTTGTTTGACGTCACAGAATTTGATTTTGGTTTTTTTAGTTTTTATTTGGCTTGGCTCAGTTCTTTTAATTCTGTTCATTTCTGCGAATGAATGGAGGACGTATTAGTTGAATTTATTAAAGGTATTTTTAATATGTGTTCAATGAAAAATCTTTACTATTAATAAGAATCAATAAGTTCGCCATTTGGATATATATTTGGCTTCAAAACTAATAGGTTTTCCTAAGTTTATGGGTTACACAAACAATTTTAGTCCGTCATTAAAAATATCGATTTATGGTAGGAAATATTAGTGATCACAGATCGAGCTCCTTTTCTTAATTAAACGTTTATTTACAAAGTTATTAACGATTTAAGATATTTCGAGTTTTTCATAGAAAATATCTTTTTTTGGTATGAAATATGAGTAATTACACATCGAGCTCCTTTTCTTAATTAAGCGCTTATTTACAAAGTTATTAACAATTTAAGATATTTTGAGTTTTTCATAGAAAATATCGATTTTTGGTAGAAATATAAGAAATACGCATATGTATTTACAAAGTTATTAACGATTTAAAATATTTTAAGTTTTTCAAAGAAAATATTTATTTTCGGTAAGAAATATGAGTGATCACAGATCAAGTTCCTTTTCTTTATTAAACGATTATTTACAAAGTTATTAACGATTTAAGATATTTTAAGTTTTTCATAGAAAATATCGATTTCTGGTGAGAAATAAGAGTGATCACAGATCGAGCTCCTTTTCTTAATTAAACGCTTTTCTACAAAGTCATTAACGATTTAAAATTATTTGAGTTTTTCAAAGTAAATATCGATTTCTGGTGAGAAATATGAGTGGTCACAAATCAAGCTCCTTTTCTTAATTAAACGCTCATTTACAAAGTTATTAACGATTTAAGATATTTTGAGTTTTTCATAGAAAATATGAGTGATCACAGATCGATCTCCTTTTGTTAACTAAACGCTCATTTACAAAGTTATTAACGATTTAATATATTTTGAGTTTTTCATAGAAAATATCGATTTTGGGTATGAAATATAAGTGATCACAGATCGAGCTCCTTTTCTTAATTAAACGCTTATTTACAAAGTTATTAACGATTTAAGATATTTTGAGTTTTTCAAAGAAAATATTGATTTTTGGTAAGAAATATGACTGATCACAGATCGAGCTCCTTTTCTTAACTAAACGCTTATTTACAAAGTTATTAATGATTTAAGATATTTTGAGTTTTTTCATAGAATATATCGATATTTGAGTGTTTACAGATCGAGCTCCTTTTCTTAATTAAACGCTTATTTACAAAGTTATTAACGATTTAAGATATTTTGAGTTTTTCATAGAATATATCGATTTTTGGTGAGAAATGTAAGTGATCACAGATCGAGCTCAGTTTCTTAATTAAACGCTTATTTACAAAGTTATTAACGATTTAAGATATTTTGAGTTTTTCATAGAAAATATCGATTTTTGGTGAGAAATATGAGTGATCACAGATCGAGCTCCTTTTCTTAATTGAACGCTTATTTACAAAGTTATTTAAGATTTAAGATATTTTGAGTTTTTTAAAGAAAATATCGATTTTTAGTGAGAAATATGAGTGATCACAGATCGAGCTCCTTTTCGTAATTGAACGCTTATTTACAAAGTTATTAACGATTTAAGATATTTTGAGTTTTTCATAGAAAATATCGATTTTTGGTGAGAAATATGAGTGATCACAGATCGAGCTGCTTTTCTTAGATAAACGTTTATTTACAAAGTTATTAACGATTTAAGATATTCTGAGTTTTTCAAAGAAAATATCAATTTCTGGGGAGAAATATCAGTGATCACAGATCGAGCTCCTTTTCTTAATTGAACGCTTATTTACAAAGTTATTAACGATTTAAGATATTTTGAGTTTTTCGAAGAAAATATCGATTTTTGGTGAGAAATATGAGTGATCACAGCTCGTGCTCCTTTTCTGAATTAAACGCTTATTTACAAAGATATTAACGATTTAAGATATTTTGAGTTTTTTAAAGAGAATATCAATTTCTGGTGAGAAATATCAGTGATCACAGATCGAGCTCCTTTTCTTAATTAAACGCTTATTTACAAAGTTATTAACGATTTAAGATATTTTGAGTTCTTCAAAGAAAATGTCGATTTTTGGTGAGAAATATGAGTGATCACAGATCGAGCTCCTTTTCTTAATTAAACGCTTATTTACAAAGTTATTAATGATTTAAGATATTTTGAGTTTTTTCATAGAATATATCGATAAATGAGTGTTTACAGACAAAGTTATTAACGATTTAAGATATTTTGAGTTTTTCATAGAATATATCGATTTTTGGTGAGAAATGTAAGTGATCACAGATCGAGCTCCTTTTCTTAATTAAACGCTTATTTACAAAGTTATTAACGATTTAAGATATTTTGAGTTTTTCATAGAAAATATCGATTTTTGGTGAGAAATATGAGTGATCACAGATCGAGCTCCTTTTCTTAATTGAACGCTTATTTACAAAGTTATTTAAGATTTAAGATATTTTGAGTTTTTTAAAGAAAATATCGATTTTTGGTGAGAAATATGAGTGATCACAGATCCAGCTCCCTTTCTTAATTAAACGCTTATTTACAAAGTTATTAACGATTTAAGATATTTTGAGTTTTTCATAGAAAATATCGATTTCTGGTGAGAAATATGAGTGATCACAGATCGAGCTCCTTTTCTTAATTAAACGCTTATTTACAAAGTTATTAACGATTTAAGATATTTTGAGTTTTTCAAAGAAAATGTCGATTTTTGGTGAGAAATATGAGTGATCACAGATCGAGCTCCTTTTCTTAATTAAACGCTTATTTACAAAGTTATTAATGATTTAAGATATTTTGAGTTTTTTCATAGAATATATCGATATTTGAGTGATTACAGATCGAGCTCCTTTTCTTAATTAAACGCTTATTTACAAAGTTATTAACGATTTAAGATATTTTGAGTTTTTCATAGAAAATATCGATTTTTGGTGAAAAATATGAGTGATCACAGATCGAGCTCCTTTTCTTAATTAAACGCTTATTTACAAAGTTATTAACGATTTAAGATATTTTGAGTTTTTCATAGAAAATATCGATTTTTGGTGAAAAATATGAGTGATCACAGATCGAGCTCCTTTTCTTAATTAAACGCTTATTTACAAAGTTATTAACGATTTAAGATATTTTGAGTTTTTAATGGAAAATATCGATTTTTGGTGAGAAATATAAGTGATCGCAGATCGAGCTCCTTTTCTTAATTAAACGCTTATTTACAAAGTTATTAACGATTTAAGATATTTTGAGTTTTTCATAGAAAATATCGATTTTTGGTGAAAAATATGAGTGATCACAGATCGAGCTCCTTTTCTTAATTAAACGCTTATTTACAAAGTTATTAACGATTTAAGATATTTTGAGTTTTTAATGGAAAATATCGATTTTTGGTGAGAAATATAAGTGATCGCAGATCGAGCTCCCTTTCTTAATTAAACGCTTATTTACAAAGTTATTAACGAATTAAGGTATTTTGAGTTTTTCAAACAAAATACCGATTTATGGTAAGAAATGTGAGTGATCACAGATCGAGCTCCTTTTCTTAATTAAACGCTTATTTACAAAGTTATTACCGATTTAAGATATTTTGAGTTTTTCATAGAAAATATCGATTTTTAGTGAGAAGATATTTTGAGTTTTTCATAGAAAATATCGATTTTTAGTGAGAAGTATGAGTGATCACAGATCGAGGTCCTTTTCTTAAGATATTTTGAGTTTTTCATAGAAAATATCGATTTTAGGTGAGAAATATGAGTGATCACAGATCGAAGTCCTTTTCTTAATTAAACGCTTATTTACAAAGTTATTAACGATTTAAGATATTTTGAGTTTTTCATAGAAAATATCGATTTTTAGTGAGAAATATGAGTGATCACAGATCGAGGTCCTTTTCTTAATTAAACGGTTATTTACAAAGTTATTAACGATTTAAGATATTTTGAGTTTTTCAAAGAAAATATCGACTTTTGGTGAGAAATAGGAGTGATCACAGATCGAGCTCCTTTTCTTAATTAAACGCTTATTTACAAAGTTATTAACGATTTAAGATATTTTGAGTTTTTCAAAGAAAATATCGATTTTTGGTAAGAAATATGAGTGATCACAGATCGAGCTACTTTTCTTAATTAAACGCTTATTTACAAAGTTATTAACGACTTAAGATATTTTGAGTTTTTCAAAGAAAATATCGACTTTTGGTGAGAAATAGGAGTGATCACAGATCGAGCTCCTTTTCTTAATTAAACGCTTATTTACAAAGTTATTAACGATTTAAGATATTTTGAGTTTTTCATAGAAAATATCGATTTTTGGTGAGAAATATGAGTGATCACAGATCGAGCTCCTTTTCTTATTAAACGCTTATTTACAAAGTTATTAACGATTTAAGATATTTTGAGTTTTTCATAGAAAATATCGATTTTTGGTGAGAAATGTAAGTGATCACAGATCGAGCTCCTTTTCTTAATTAAACGCTTATTTACAAAGTTATTAACGATTTAAGATATTTTGAGTTTTTCATAGAAAATATCGATTTTTAGTGAGAAATATGAGTGATCACAGATCGAGCTCTTTTTCTTAAATAAACCCTTATTTCCAAAGTTATTAACGATTTAAGATATTTTGAGTTTTTCATAGAAAATATCGATTTTTGGTATGAAATATGAGTGATCACAGATCGAGCTACTTTTCTTAATTAAACGCTTATTTACAAAGTTATTAACGATTTAAGATATTTTGAGTTTTTCATAGAAAATATCGATTTTTGGTATGAAATATCAGTGATCACAGATCGAGCTCCCTTTCTTAATTAAACGCTTATTTACAAAGTTATTAACGAATTAAGGTATTTTGAGTTTTTCAAACAAAATACCGATTTATGGTAAGAAATGTGAGTGATCACAGATCGAGCTCCTTTTCTTAATTAAACGCTTATTTACAAAGTTATTAACGATTTAAGATATTTTGAGTTTTTCATAGAAAATATCGATTTTTAGTGAGAAGATATTTTGAGTTTTTCATAGAAAATATCGATTTTTAGTGAGAAATATGAGAAATATTTCTTAATTAAACGCTTATTTACAAAGTTATTAACGATTTAAGATATTTTGAGTTTTTCATAGAAAATATCGATTTTTGGTGAGAAATGTAAGTGCTCACAGATCGAGGTCCTTTTCTTAATTAAACGGTTATTTACAAAGTTATTAACGATTTAAGATATTTTGAGTTTTTCATAGAAAATATCGATTTTTGGTAAGAAATATGAGTGATCACAGATCGAGCTACTTTTCTTAATTAAACGCTTATTTACAAAGTTATTAACGATTTAAGATATTTTGAGTTTTTCATAGAAAATATCGATTTTTGGTGAGAAATGTAAGTGATCACAGATCGAGCTCCTTTTCTTAATTAAACGCTTATTTACAAAGTTATTAACGATTTAAGATATTTTGAGTTTTTCATAGAAAATATCGATTTTTGGTGAGAAATTGGAGTGATCACAGATCGAGCTTCTTTTCTTAATTAAACGCTTATTTACAAAGTTATTAACGATTTAAGATATTTTGAGTTTTTCATAGAAAATATCGATTTTTGGTGAAAAATATGAGTGATCACAGATCGAGCTCCTTTTCTTAATTAAACGCTTATTTACAAAGTTATTAACGATTTAAGATATTTTGAGTTTTTAATGGAAAATATCGATTTTTGGTGAGAAATATAAGTGATCGCAGATCGAGCTCCTTTTCTTAATTAAACGCTTATTTACAAAGTTATTAACGATTTAAGATATTTTGAGTTTTTCATAGCAAATATCGATTTTTGGTGAGAAATAGGAGTGATCACAGATCGAGCTTCTTTTCTTAATTAAACGCTTATTTACAAAGTTATTAACGATTTAAGATATTTTGAGTTTTTCATAGAAAATATCGATTTTTGGTGAGAAATATGAGTGATCACAGATCGAGCTCCTTTTCTTAATTAAACGCTTATTTACAAAGTTATTAACGATTTAAGATATTTTGAGTTTTTCATAGAAAATATCGATTTTTGGTATGAAATACGAGTGATCACAGATCGAGCTCTTTTTCTTAAATAAACGCTTATTTCCAAAGTTATTAACGATTTAAGATATTTTGAGTTTTTCATAGAAAATATCGATTTTTGGTATGAAATATCAGTGATCACAGATCGAGCTCCCTTTCTTAATTAAACGCTTATTTACAAAGTTATTAACGAATTAAGGTATTTTGAGTTTTTCAAACAAAATACCGATTTATGGTAAGAAATGTGAGTGATCACAGATCGAGCTCCTTTTCTTAATTAAACGCTTATTTACAAAGTTATTACCGATTTAAGATATTTTGAGTTTTTCATAGAAAATATCGATTTTTGGTGAGAAATATGAGTGATCACAGATCGAGCTACTTTTCTTAATTAAACGCTTATTTACAAAGTTATTAACGATTTAAGATATTTTGAGTTTTTCATAGAAAATATCGATTTTTGGTGAAAAATATGAGTGATCACAGATCGAGCTCCTTTTCTTAATTAAACGCTTATTTACAAAGTTATTAACGATTTAAGATATTTTGAGTTTTTAATGGAAAATATCGATTTTTGGTGAGAAATATAAGTGATCGCAGATCGAGCTCCTTTTCTTAATTAAACGCTTATTTACAAAGTTATTAACGATTTAAGATATCTTGAGTTTTTCATAGAAAATATCGACTTTTGGTGAGAAATAGGAGTGATCACAGATCGAGCTTCTTTTCTTAATTAAACGCTTATTTACAAAGTTATTAACGATTTAAGATATTTTGAGTTTTTCATAGAAAATATCGATATTTGGTGAGAAATATGAGTGATCACAGATCGAGCTCCTTTTCTTAATTAAACGCTTATTTACAAAGTTATTAACGATTTAAGATATTTTGAGTTTTTCATAGAAAATATCGATTTTTGGTATGAAATACGAGTGATCACAGATCGATCTCTTTTTCTTAAATAAACGCTTATTTCCGAAGTTATTAACGATTTAAGATATTTTGAGTTTTTCATAGAAAATATCGATTTATGGTATGAAATATCAGTGATCACAGATCGAGCTCCCTTTCTTAATTAAACGCTTATTTACAAAGTTATTACCGATTTAAGATATTTTGAGTTTTTCATAGAAAATATCGATTTTTGGTGAGAAATATGAGTGATCACAGATCGAGCTCTTTTTCTTAAATAAACGCTTATTTCCAAAGTTATTAACGATTTAAGATATTTTGAGTTTTTCATAGAAAATATCGATTTTTAGTGAGAAGATATTTTGAGTTTTTCATAGAAAATATCGATTTTTAGTGAGAAATATGAGTGATCACAGATCGAGGTCCTTTTCTTAAGATATTTTGAGTTTTTCATAGAAAATATCGATTTTAGGTGAGAAATATGAGTGATCACAGATCGAAGTCCTTTTCTTAATTAAACGCTTATTTACAAAGTTATTAACGATTTAAGATATTTTGAGTTTTTCAAAGAAAATATCGACTTTTGGTGAGAAATAGGAGTGATCACAGATCGAGCTCCTTTTCTTAATTAAACGCTTATTTACAAAGTTATTAACGATTTAAGATATTTTGAGTTTTTCAAAGAAAATATCGATTTTTGGTAAGAAATATGAGTGATCACAGATCGAGCTACTTTTCTTAATTAAACGCTTATTTACAAAGTTATTAACGATTTAAGATATTTTGAGTTTTTCAAAGAAAATATCGACTTTTGGTGAGAAATAGGAGTGATCACAGATCGAGCTCCTTTTCTTAATTAAACGCTTATTTACAAAGTTATTAACGATTTAAGATATTTTGAGTTTTTCAAAGAAAATATCGATTTTTGGTAAGAAATATGAGTGATCACAGATCGAGCTACTTTTCTTAATTAAACGCTTATTTACAAAGTTATTAACGATTTAAGATATTTTGAGTTTTTCATAGAAAATATCGATTTTTGGTGAAAAATATGAGTGATCACAGATCGAGCTCCTTTTCTTAATTAAACGCTTATTTACAAAGTTATTAACGATTTAAGATATTTTGAGTTTTTAATGGAAAATATCGATTTTTGGTGAGAAATATAAGTGATCGCAGATCGAGCTCCTTTTCTTAATTAAACGCTTATTTACAAAGTTATTAACGATTTAAGATATTTTGAGTTTTTCATAGAAAATATCGATTTTTGGTGAGAAATATGAGTGATCACAGATCGAGCTCCTTTTCTTAATTAAACGCTTATTTACAAAGTTATTAACGATTTAAGATATTTTGAGTTTTTCATAGAAAATATCGATTTTTGGTATGAAATACGAGTGATCACAGATCGAGCTCTTTTTCTTAAATAAACGCTTATTTCCAAAGTTATTAACGATTTAAGATATTTTGAGTTTTTCATAGAAAATATCGATTTTTGGTATGAAATATCAGTGATCACAGATCGAGCTCCCTTTCTTAATTAAACGCTTATTTCCAAAGTTATTAACGATTTAAGATATTTTGAGTTTTTCATAGAAAATATCGATTTATGGTATGAAATATCAGTGATCACAGATCGAGCTCCCTTTCTTAATTAAACGCTTATTTACAAAGATATTTTGAGTTTTTCATAGAAAATATCGATTTTTGGTGAGAAATATGAGTGATCACAGATCGAGCTCTTTTTCTTAAATAAACGCTTATTTCCAAAGTTATTAACGATTTAAGATATTTTGAGTTTTTCATAGAAAATATCGATTTTTAGTGAGAAGATATTTTGAGTTTTTCATAGAAAATATCGATTTTTAGTGAGAAATATGAGTGATCACAGATCGAGCTCCTTTTCTTATTAAACGCTTATTTACAAAGTTATTAACGATTTAAGATATTTTGAGTTTTTCATAGAAAATATCGATTTTTGGTGAGAAATGTAAGTGATCACAGATCGAGCTCCTTTTCTTAATTAAACGCTTATTTACAAAGTTATTAACGATTTAAGATATTTTGAGTTTTTCATAGAAAATATCGATTTTTAGTGAGAAATATGAGTGATCACAGATCGAGGTCCTTTTCTTAATTAAACGGTTATTTACAAAGTTATTAACGATTTAAGATATTTTGAGTTTTTCATAGAAAATATCGATTTTTGGTAAGAAATATGAGTGATCACAGATCGAGCTACTTTTCTTAATTAAACGCTTATTTACAAAGTTATTAACGATTTAAGATATTTTGAGTTTTTCATAGAAAATATCGATTTTTGGTATGAAATATCAGTGATCACAGATCGAGCTCCCTTTCTTAATTAAACGCTTATTTACAAAGTTATTAACGAATTAAGGTATTTTGAGTTTTTCAAACAAAATACCGATTTATGGTAAGAAATGTGAGTGATCACAGATCGAGCTCCTTTTCTTAATTAAACGCTTATTTACAAAGTTATTAACGATTAAGATATTTTGAGTTTTTCATAGAAAATATCGATTTTTGGTGAGAAATGTAAGTGATCACAGATCGAGCTCCTTTTCTTAATTAAACGCTTATTTACAAAGTTATTAACGATTTAAGATATTTTGAGTTTTTCATAGAAAATATCGATTTTTGGTGAGAAATAGGAGTGATCACAGATCGAGGTTCTTTTCTTAATTAAACGCTTATTTACAAAGTTATTAACGATTTAAGATATTTTGAGTTTTTCATAGAAAATATCGATTTTTGGTGAGAAATATGAGTGATCACAGATCGAGCTCCTTTTCTTAAATAAACGCTTATTTACAAAGTTATTAACGATTTAAGATATTTTGAGTTTTTCATAGAAAATATCGATTTTTGGTATGAAATACGAGTGATCACAGATCGAGCTCTTTTTCTTAAATAAACGCTTATTTCCAAAGTTATTAACGATTTAAGATATTTTGAGTTTTTCATAGAAAATATCGATTTTTGGTATGAAATATCAGTGATCACAGATCGAGCTCCCTTTCTTAATTAAACGCTTATTTACAAAGTTATTAACGAATTAAGGTATTTTGAGTTTTTCAAACAAAATACCGATTTATGATAAGAAATGTGAGTGATCACAGATCGAGCTCCTTTTCTTAATTAAACGCTTATTTACAAAGTTATTACCGATTTAAGATATTTTGAGTTTTTCATAGAAAATATCGATTTTTGGTGAGAAATATGAGTGATCACAGATTGAGCTCTTTTTCTTAAATAAACGCTTATTTCCAAAGTTATTAACGATTTAAGATATTTTGAGTTTTTCATAGAAAATATCGATTTTTAGTGAGAAGATATTTTGAGTTTTTCATAGAAAATATCGATTTTTAGTGAGAAATATGAGTGATCACAGATCGAGGTCCTTTTCTTAATTAAACGCTTATTTACAAAGTTATTAACGATTTAAGATATTTTGAGTTTTTCATAGAAAATATCGATTTTAGGTGAGAAATATGAGTGATCACAGATCGAAGTCCTTTTCTTAATTAAACGCTTATTTACAAAGTTATTTAAGATTTAAGATATATTGAGTTTTTTAAAGAAAATATCGATTTTTGGTGAGAAATATGGGTGATCACAGATCCAGCTCCCTTTCTTAATTAAACGCTTATTTACAAAGTTATTAACGAATTAAGGTATTTTGAGTTTTTCATAGAAAATATCGACTTTTGGTATGAAATATGAGTGATCACAGATCGAGCTCCTTTTCTTAATTAAACGCATATTTACAAAGTTATTAACGATTTAAGATATTTTAAGTTTTTCATAGAAAATATCGATTTCTGGTGAGAAATATGAGTGATCACAGATCGAGTTCCTTTCTTAATTAAACGCTTATTTACAAAGTTATTAAGGATTTAAGTTGAGTTTTTCATAGAAAATATCGACTTTTGGTAAGAAATAAGAGTGATCACAGATCGAGCTCCTTTTCTTAATTAAACGCTTTTCTACAAAGTTATTAACGATTTAAAATATTTTGAGTTTTTCAAAGTAAATATCGATTTCTGGTGAGAAATATGAGTGGTCACAAATCAAGCTTCTTTTCTTAATTAAACGCTCATTTACAAAGTTATTAACGATTTAAGATATTTTGAGTTTTTCATAGAAAACACCGATTTATGGTAAGAAATGTGAGTGATCACAGATCGAGCTTCTTTTCTTAAACGCTTATTTACAAAGTTATTAACGATTTAAGATATTTTGAGTTTTTCATAGAAAATATCGATTTTTAATGAGAAATATGAGTGAACACAGATCGAGCTCCTTCTCTTAATTAAACGCGTATTTACAAAGTTATTAACGATTTAAGATATTTTGAGTTTTTCAAAGACAATATCGATTTCTGGTGAGAAATATCAGTGATCACAGATCGAGCTGCTTTTCTTAATTAAACGCTTATTTACAAGGTTATTAACGATTTAAGATATTTTGAGTTTTTCAAAGAAAATATCAATTTTTGGTGAGAAATCTCAGTGATTACAGATCGAGCTCCCTTTCTTAATTAAACGCTTATTTACAAAGTTATTAACGATTTAAGATATTTTGAGTTTTTCATAGAAAATATCGATTTTTGGTATGAAATATGAGTGATCACAGATCGAGCTCCCTTTCTTAATTAAACGCTTATTTACAAAGTTATTAACGATTTAAGATATTTTGAGTTTTTCATAGAAAATATCGATTTTTGGTACGAAATATGAGTGATCATAGATCGAGCTCCTTTTCTTAATTAAACTATTATTTACAAAGTTATTAACGATTTAAGATATTTTGAGTTTTTCATAGAAAATACCGGTTTATGGTAAGAAATATGAGTGGTTACAGATCGAGCTCCTTTTCCTAATTAAACGCTTACTTACAAAGTTATTAACGATTTAAGATATTTTGTGTTTTTCATACAAAATATCAATTTTGGTATGAAAAATAAGTGATCACAGATCGAGCTCCTTTTCTTAATTAAACGCTTATTTACAAAGTTATTAACGATTTAAGATATTTTGGGTTTTTCATAGAAAATATCGAATTTTGGTGAGAAATGTGAGTGATCACAGATCGAGGTGCTTTTCTTAATTAAACGCTTATTTACAAAGTTATTAACGATTTAAGATATTTTGAGTTTTCAAAGAAAATGTCGATTTTTGGTGAGAAATATGAGTGACCACAGATCGAGCTCCTTCTCTTAATTAAACGCGTATTTAGAAAGTTATTTACGATTTAAGATATTTTGAGATTTTCAAAGAAAATGTCGATTTTTGGTGAGAAATATGAGTGATCACAGATCGAGCTCCTTTTCTTAATTGAACGCTTATTTACAAAGTTATTAACGATTGAAGATATTTTGAGATTTTCATAGAAAATATCGATTTTTGGTGAGAAATATGAGTGATCACAGATCGAGCTTCTTTATTAAACGCTTATTTACAAAGTTATTAACGATTTAAGATATTTTGAGTTTTTCAAAGAAAATATCGATTTTTGGTGAGAAATGTGAGTGATTACAGACAGAGCTGCTTTTCTTTATTAAACGCTTGTTTACAAACTTATTAACGATTTAAGATATTTTGAGTTTTTCATAGAAAATATCGATTTTTGGTGAGAAATATGATTGATCACAGATCGAGTTCCTTTTCTTAATTAAACGCTTATTTACAAAGTTATTAACGATTTAAGATATTTTGAGTTTTTCATAGAAAATATCGATTTTTGGTGAAAAATATGAGTGATCACAGATCGAGCTCCTTTTCTTAATTAAACGCTTATTTACAAAGTTATTAACGATTGAAGATATTTTGAGATTTTCATAGAAAATATCGATTTTTGGTGAGAAATATGAGTGATCACAGATCGAGCTGCTTTTCTTTATTAAACGCTTGTTTACAAACTTATTAACGATTTAAGATATTTTGAGTTTTTCATAGAAAATATCGATTTCTGGTGAGAAATATGAGTGATCACAGATCGAGCTGCTTTTCTTAATTAAACTCTTATTTACAAAGTTATTAACGATTTAAGATATTTTGAGATTTTCATAGAAAATATCGATTTTTGATATAAAATATGAGTGATCACAGATCGAGCTCCTCTTCTTAATTAAACGCTTATTTACAAAGTTATTAACGATTTAAGATATTTTTAGTTTTTCATAGAAAATATCGATTTTTGGTGAGAAATATGATTGATCACAGATCGAGTTCCTTTTCTTAATTAAACGCTTATTTACAAAGTTATTAACGATTTAAGATATTTTGAGTTTTTCATAGAAAATATCGATTTTTGGTGAAAAATATGAGTGATCACAGATCGAGCTCCTTTTCTTAATTAAACGCTTATTTAAAAAGTTATTAACGATTTAAGATATCTCGAGATTTTCATAGAAAATATCGATTTTTATTGAGAAGATATTTTGAGTTTTTCATAGAAAATATCGATTTTTGGTGAGAAATATGAGTGATCACAGATCGAGGTCCTTTTCTTAATTAAAAGGTTATTTACAAAGTTATTAACGATTTAAGATATTTTGAGTTTTTCATAG
This sequence comes from Calliphora vomitoria, assembly GCA_942486065.2. NCBI lineage: Eukaryota > Metazoa > Arthropoda > Insecta > Diptera > Calliphoridae > Calliphora > Calliphora vomitoria. The sequence goes on along the minus strand of OW818031.2, from coordinate 29,562,409 downwards.
AAAATATCGATTTTTGGTAAGAAATATGAGTGATCACAGATCGAGCTACTTTTCTTAATTAAACGCTTATTTACAAAGTTATTAACGATTTAAGATATTTTGAGTTTTTCATAGAAAATATCGATTTTTGGTGAGAAATATGAGTGATCACAGATCGAGCTCCTTTTCTTAATTAAACGCTTATTTACAAAGTTATTAACGATTTAAGATATTTTGAGTTTTTCATAGAAAATGTCGATTTTTGGTGAGAAATGTAAGTGATCACAGATCGAGCTCCTTTTCTTAATTAAACGCTTATTTACAAAGTTATTAACGATTTAAGATATTTTGAGTTTTTCATAGAAAATATCGATTTTTAGTGAGAAATATGAGTGATCACAGATCGAGGTCCTTTTCTTAATTAAAAGGTTATTTACAAAGTTATTAACGATTTAAGATATTTTGAGTTTTTCATAGAAAATATCGATTTTTGGTATGAAATATCAGTGATCACAGATCGAGCTCCCTTTCTTAATTAAACGCTTATTTACAAAGTTATTAACGAATTAAGGTATTTTGAGTTTTTCAAACAAAATACCGATTTATGGTAAGAAATGTGAGTGATCACAGATCGAGCTCCTTTTCTTAATTAAACGCTTATTTACAAAGTTATTAACGATTAAGATATTTTGAGTTTTTCATAGAAAATATCGATTTTTGGTGAGAAATGTAAGTGATCACAGATCGAGCTCCTTTTCTTAATTAAACGCTTATTTACAAAGTTATTAACGATTTAAGATATTTTGAGTTTTTCATAGAAAATATCGATTTTTGGTGAGAAATAGGAGTGATCACAGATCGAGGTTCTTTTCTTAATTAAACGCTTATTTACAAAGTTATTAACGATTTAAGATATTTTGAGTTTTTCATAGAAAATATCGATTTTTGGTGAGAAATATGAGTGATCACAGATCGAGCTCCTTTTCTTAAATAAACGCTTATTTACAAAGTTATTAACGATTTAAGATATTTTGAGTTTTTCATAGAAAATATCGATTTTTGGTATGAAATACGAGTGATCACAGATCGAGCTCTTTTTCTTAAATAAACGCTTATTTCCAAAGTTATTAACGATTTAAGATATTTTGAGTTTTTCATAGAAAATATCGATTTTTGGTATGAAATATCAGTGATCACAGATCGAGCTCCCTTTCTTAATTAAACGCTTATTTACAAAGTTATTAACGAATTAAGGTATTTTGAGTTTTTCAAACAAAATACCGATTTATGATAAGAAATGTGAGTGATCACAGATCGAGCTCCTTTTCTTAATTAAACGCTTATTTACAAAGTTATTACCGATTTAAGATATTTTGAGTTTTTCATAGAAAATATCGATTTTTGGTGAGAAATATGAGTGATCACAGATTGAGCTCTTTTTCTTAAATAAACGCTTATTTCCAAAGTTATTAACGATTTAAGATATTTTGAGTTTTTCATAGAAAATATCGATTTTTAGTGAGAAGATATTTTGAGTTTTTCATAGAAAATATCGATTTTTAGTGAGAAATATGAGTGATCACAGATCGAGGTCCTTTTCTTAATTAAACGCTTATTTACAAAGTTATTAACGATTTAAGATATTTTGAGTTTTTCATAGAAAATATCGATTTTAGGTGAGAAATATGAGTGATCACAGATCGAAGTCCTTTTCTTAATTAAACGCTTATTTACAAAGTTATTTAAGATTTAAGATATATTGAGTTTTTTAAAGAAAATATCGATTTTTGGTGAGAAATATGGGTGATCACAGATCCAGCTCCCTTTCTTAATTAAACGCTTATTTACAAAGTTATTAACGAATTAAGGTATTTTGAGTTTTTCATAGAAAATATCGACTTTTGGTATGAAATATGAGTGATCACAGATCGAGCTCCTTTTCTTAATTAAACGCATATTTACAAAGTTATTAACGATTTAAGATATTTTAAGTTTTTCATAGAAAATATCGATTTCTGGTGAGAAATATGAGTGATCACAGATCGAGTTCCTTTCTTAATTAAACGCTTATTTACAAAGTTATTAAGGATTTAAGTTGAGTTTTTCATAGAAAATATCGACTTTTGGTAAGAAATAAGAGTGATCACAGATCGAGCTCCTTTTCTTAATTAAACGCTTTTCTACAAAGTTATTTACGATTTAAAATATTTTGAGTTTTTCAAAGTAAATATCGATTTCTGGTGAGAAATATGAGTGGTCACAAATCAAGCTCCTTTTCTTAATTAAACGCTCATTTACAAAGTTATTAACGATTTAAGATATTTTGAGTTTTTCATAGAAAACACCGATTTATGGTAAGAAATGTGAGTGATCACAGATCGAGCTTCTTTTCTTAAACGCTTATTTACAAAGTTATTAACGATTTAAGATATTTTGAGTTTTTCATAGAAAATATCGATTTTTAATGAGAAATATGAGTGAACACAGATCGAGCTCCTTTTCTTAATTAAAAGCTTATTTACAAAGTTATTAACGATTTAAGATATTTTGAGTTTTTCAAAGAAAATATCGATTTCTGGTGAGAAATATCAGTGATCACAGATCGAGCTGCTTTTCTTAATTAAACGCTTATTTACAAGGTTATTAACGATTTAAGATATTTTGAGTTTTTCAAAGAAAATATCAATTTTTGGTGAGAAATCTCAGTGATTACAGATCGAGCTCCCTTTCTTAATTAAACGCTTATTTACAAAGTTATTAACGATTTAAGATATTTTGAGTTTTTCATAGAAAATATCGATTTTTGGTATGAAATATGAGTGATCACAGATCGAGCTCCCTTTCTTAATTAAACGCTTATTTACAAAGTTATTAACGATTTAAGATATTTTGAGTTTTTCATAGAAAATATCGATTTTTGGTACGAAATATGAGTGATCATAGATCGAGCTCCTTTTCTTAATTAAACTATTATTTACAAAGTTATTAACGATTTAAGATATTTTGAGTTTTTCATAGAAAATACCGGTTTATGGTAAGAAATATGAGTGGTTACAGATCGAGCTCCTTTTCCTAATTAAACGCTTACTTACAAAGTTATTAACGATTTAAGATATTTTGTGTTTTTCATACAAAATATCAATTTTGGTATGAAAAATAAGTGATCACAGATCGAGCTCCTTTTCTTAATTAAACGCTTATTTACAAAGTTATTAACGATTTAAGATATTTTGGGTTTTTCATAGAAAATATCGAATTTTGGTGAGAAATGTGAGTGATCACAGATCGAGGTGCTTTTCTTAATTAAACGCTTATTTACAAAGTTATTAACGATTTAAGATATTTTGAGTTTTCAAAGAAAATGTCGATTTTTGGTGAGAAATATGAGTGACCACAGATCGAGCTCCTTCTCTTAATTAAACGCGTATTTAGAAAGTTATTTACGATTTAAGATATTTTGAGATTTTCAAAGAAAATGTCGATTTTTGGTGAGAAATATGAGTGATCACAGATCGAGCTCCTTTTCTTAATTGAACGCTTATTTACAAAGTTATTAACGATTGAAGATATTTTGAGATTTTCATAGAAAATATCGATTTTTGGTGAGAAATATGAGTGATCACAGATCGAGCTGCTTTTCTTTATTAAACGCTTGTTTACAAACTTATTAACGATTTAAGATATTTTGAGTTTTTCATAGAAAATATCGATTTCTGGTGAGAAATATGAGTGATCACAGATCGAGCTCCTTTTCTTTATTAAACGCTTATTTACAAAGTTATTAACGATTTAAGATATTTTGAGTTTTTCAAAGAAAATATCGATTTTTGGTGAGAAATGTGAGTGATTACAGACAGAGCTGCTTTTCTTAATTAAACTCTTATTTACAAAGTTATTAACGATTTAAGATATTTTGAGATTTTCATAGAAAATATCGATTTTTGATATAAAATATGAGTGATCACAGATCGAGCTCCTCTTCTTAATTAAACGCTTATTTACAAAGTTATTAACGATTTAAGATATTTTTAGTTTTTCATAGAAAATATCGATTTTTGGTGAGAAATATGATTGATCACAGATCGAGTTCCTTTTCTTAATTAAACGCTTATTTACAAAGTTATTAACGATTTAAGATATTTTGAGTTTTTCATAGAAAATATCGATTTTTGGTGAAAAATATGAGTGATCACAGATCGAGCTCCTTTTCTTAATTAAACGCTTATTTAAAAAGTTATTAACGATTTAAGATATCTCGAGATTTTCATAGAAAATATCGATTTTTATTGAGAAGATATTTTGAGTTTTTCATAGAAAATATCGATTTTTGGTGAGAAATATGAGTGATCACAGATCGAGGTCCTTTTCTTAATTAAAAGGTTATTTACAAAGTTATTAACGATTTAAGATATTTTGAGTTTTTCATAGAAAATATCGATTTTTGGTAAGAAATATGAGTGATCACAGATCGAGCTACTTTTCTTAATTAAACGCTTATTTACAAAGTTATTAACGATTTAAGATATTTTGAGTTTTTCATAGAAAATATCGATTTTTGGTGAGAAATATGAGTGATCACAGATCGAGCTCCTTTTCTTAATTAAACGCTTATTTACAAAGTTATTAACGATTTAAGATATTTTGAGTTTTTCAAAGAAAATAACGACTTTTGGTGAGAAATAGGAGTGATCACAGATCGAGCTCCTTTTCTTAATTAAACGCTTATTTACAAAGTTATTAACGATTTAAGATATTTTGAGTTTTTCATAGAAAATGTCGATTTTTGGTGAGAAATGTAAGTGATCACAGATCGAGCTCCTTTTCTTAATTAAACGCTTATTTACAAAGTTATTAACGATTTAAGATATTTTGAGTTTTTCATAGAAAATATCGATTTTTAGTGAGAAATATGAGTGATCACAGATCGAGGTCCTTTTCTTAATTAAAAGGTTATTTACAAAGTTATTAACGATTTAAGATATTTTGAGTTTTTCATAGAAAATATCGATTTTTGGTAAGAAATATGAGTGATCACAGATCGAGCTACTTTTCTTAATTAAACGCTTATTTACAAAGTTATTAACGATTTAAGATATTTTGAGTTTTTCAAAGAAAATATCGATTTTTGGTAAGAAATATGAGTAATCACAGATCGAGCTCCTTTTCTTAATTGAACGCTTAATTACAAAGTTATTAACGAATTAAGGTATTTTGAGTTTTTCAAACAAAATACCGATTTATGGTAAGAAATGTGAGTGATCACAGATCGAGCTCCTTTTCTTAATTAATCGCTTATTTACAAAGTTATTAACGATTTAAGATATTTTGAGTTTTTCATAGAAAATATCGATTTTTGGTGAGAAATAGGAGTGATCACAGATCGAGCTTCTTTTCTTAATTAAACGCTTATTTACAAAGTTATTAACGATTTAAGATATTTTGAGTTTTTCATAGAAAATATCGATTTTTGGTATGAAATACGAGTGATCACAGATCGAGCTCTTTTTCTTAAATAAACGCTTATTTCCAAAGTTATTAACGATTTAAGATATTTTGAGTTTTTCATAGAAAATATCGATTTTTGGTGAGAAATGTAAGTGATCACAGATCGAGCTCCTTTTCTTAATTAAACGCTTATTTACAAAGTTATTACCGATTTAAGATATTTTGAGTTTTTCAAAGAAAACATCGATTTTTGGTAAGAAATATATATACTGGTAAGAGTTATCGATCACAGATCGATTACGATTTGAGTTTTTCAAAGAAAATATCTATTCTTGGTGAGAAATATGAGTGATCACAGATCGAGCTCCTTTTCTAAATTAAACGCTTATTTACAAAGTTATTAACGATTTAAGATATTTTGAGTTTTTCAAAGAAAATATCGATTTTTGGTGAAAAATATGAGTGATCACAGATCGAGCTCCTTTTCTTAATTAAACGCTTATTTAAAAAGTTATTAACGATTTAAGATATCTCGAGATTTTCATAGAAAATATCGATTTTTATTGAGAAGATATTTTGAGTTTTTCATAGAAAATATCGATTTTTGGTGAGAAATATGAGTGATCACAGATCGAGGTCCTTTTCTTAATTAAAAGGTTATTTACAAAGTTATTAACGATTTAAGATATTTTGAGTTTTTCATAGAAAATATCGATTTTTGGTAAGAAATATGAGTGATCACAGATCGAGCTACTTTTCTTAATTAAACGCTTATTTACAAAGTTATTAACGATTTAAGATATTTTGAGTTTTTCATAGAAAATATCGATTTTTGGTGAGAAATATGAGTGATCACAGATCGAGCTCCTTTTCTTATTAAACGCTTATTTACAAAGTTATTAACGATTTAAGATATTTTGAGTTTTTCATAAAAAATATCGATTTTTGGTGAGAAATGTAAGTGATCACAGATCGAGCTCCTTTTCTTAATTAAACGCTTATTTACAAAGTTATTAACGATTTAAGATATTTTGAGTTTTTCATAGAAAATATCGATTTTTGGTGAGAAATATGAGTGATCACAGATCGAACTCCTTTTCTTAATTAAACGCTTATTTACAAAGTTATTAACGATTTTAGATATTTTGAGTTTTTCAAAGAAAATATCGATTTTTGGTAAGAAATATCAGTGATCACAGATCAAGCTGCTTTTCTTAATTAAACGCTTATTTACAAAGTTGTTAACTATTTAAGATATTTTGAGTTTTTCATAGAAAATATCGATTTTTGGTACGAAATATGAGTGATCACAGATCGAGCTCCTTTTCTTTATTAGACGCTTATTTACATAGTTATTAACGATTTAAGATATTTTGAGTTTTTTAAGGAAAATATCGATTTTTGCTGAGAAATATGAGGGATCAAGGATCGAGTTCCTTTTCTTAATTATACGCAAAGTGATTGACGATTTAAGAGTTTTGAGTTTTTCATAGACAATATCGATTTTTGGTCTTAAATAATGTTGATCTGCCAGTTTACCCTAACTTATGATACCTAGGGATGCTATATCCAACAAATCTGACTTTAAATAGCGTCCTTAGTCTCTTGCTTCTTTAAAAATATCATAGAGAATTTCGCAAAATTAACAACTATTTCCAAATATTCTCTTCCTTTAACTCTATTGATGTTGAAGTTTAAGAAATGAGGACATTCATGTCTTTGAATTTAATATAGGTCACATACAATGCTGATAAATTAAATGTTTAAAAATTTCTCATCATTAAAATAAACGGTTGGTTCACAAACTTGTTATTTTTTATTGTCTACACTACAATCGCAATGTTGCCTATGGATTTGTATTAGTTTGTGTTTCAATTTTATTTCAGTACAACCAAGATGATGATTCATTAATACAGTTTTTTGTGTTTAGTACATCATGAATTCAAGCGTTTTAATGATTTTGACAAATTGTTTATAGACAACATGTCCAGAAAATTGCGTGCAATGCATAATAATTGTTTAAAATATGACAATGTAAATTTATATTTTAGTTAAATGTTTAAATATTTAATTCCATTAAAGTTTTTAAATAAAATAAAACTAAATGAAGGCAACATTAAATAATAAATATTAATTTCAAATCACATGCTTAAGAAATTAAAATTTCCAATAATATTAATTCTTCTTATTTCTAAAAGGCCTTTACAAGTTCAAAGAACTAAACTTATGAAATTCCCACGAATCATTAAACTAGTTTTGTATTCTACTTGTATTGTTTTCAATTTGTCTAATTTACTATTGGCACACTTCTGGTAGATTAATAACTTTTTTGGTTTTTTTACTTAAAGTTTGTATTTCTACGAAATGTTTGTTTCAAAACTATGACAGCACAGAGTCGTTGTATTTTAAGAAGGCTAAAAATAAAACACGGCACAATACTGACCATACTCAATTTAGATGAGTGTTTCAGCGGGTTTCGATACAAGAAGAAAACAAAAAAATAAATATATTATTGATAAAAAATAAACAAATATATTTAAAAATAAATTACAGCAAAATGCTTTGAGCGTGAATTTTTAAATTTGTATACACGAGTTAATATGTACATAGTAAACCAATGATCTTCGGTAATTCCGAATGACGATTTAACCCTTTGAGGGCAATAAGATGTTTTCAATACAAAGCATTAAAATCATTTGTATAGGAAATTATATAAAATTAAAATTAATTCATGGTATATTTTTGGTACTCTAAGTTTGTGTGCTAATGGAATGGATGGATAATGCCTACTCATTACCTTAAGCATTACTCAGTAATGAGTTGTTGTTGACATCTTTATTAATAAGTTAATACATCTTAAAAATGCAAAAGTATTAAATATTAAACAAGTAAGAGTTTTATATTCGCCTGTTCCGAATCTTGTATACCCACCATCAATATGTAGTTTTCGCCTTCTTTGGACACTGTAATCAGTTATGTTCCGAACTGTACAGAATTTGATAGAGTGATTAATTTCTTAAAATTCGGTTGAACCTATCCTCACAGAAGTTGGTAGATAGATTTAGGTTCATATAAAACTTGTTTATGTCCAATTTTATCACGATATTGATTATTATAAGGCAATTATGAGAGTTGAAGTCATTTTGTATGTTGACTAGGGACAAATGTTGCCCGATTTTCGCCATACTGTACAGTATAATATCAGAGTATTTAGAACTAATGTGTGAAAAAGTTTATTGCCGTATAATAAACATATTTTTGACTGCTCGAACAGTATTGTTGGAGGACATTTGTATGGGGGCTAGTTGAAATCATTCAATAACAAACAAACCTTATCAACAGAGAGTATTTGTAGAAAATGTCAGCCAGCTAGCTCCTTACTTTTGGGCCCTATCGTGTTTTTAACAGACAAATGGACGGACAAAGCTAAAAGATGACTTAAAAACTTTTTTTTTTTAATTTTTAGCTGTTATTTTGATACATTTGTACAATATAAATTTATTCAAAGTACAGAAAGATGGGAAAATGTCATAGCTAACTTTTCTCATCTTTGTGGCAACTTATGGATCCCGAGCCAAAAAAACTGCTCATCTTTTGAATTCAAGAACGAATCAAGCCAATATCGGATACTCTGTTCCAAAGTTAAGCGTATCCAAGAGAGAGCGTTCTGCATAAATCGAAACAAATAGTAGTCTGGACTATAAGGCGGGTGAAGCAAAACTTGTCAACCACTTTATTCTAAATACTTTTTAACAGGTATTGCAACATGTGGTCGAGCGTTGTCATGATAGAATATTACGGTTTAAGATCTGGCCGCATAATCTGGTCGTTTTTCGGCCAATGCTCGCTTCAAACGAATCAGTTGCATTCGGTACATGTTCCCTGTGATGGTCTGGTCAGACTTCAGCAGCTCATAATAGATTGGACCCTTTTGCTCCCACTAAATACAGAGAATTACCGTAGCGCCATGGATATTTAGCTTTAGTGTCGATTAGGCTGCTTGGCCGTTCATCATTTTTCTTCACAAATAGATTCGGTGCAAAAATTATATTTTGTTATATCATTTCGTACATTCAAAATCGTCTTTCAAGGCCTCTCGGCTTCAATCCGCATGGTACCCAATTTCCCTGCTTCTGGATGAATTCTTCTGGTCGCAAACGTTTTGAAATTGATGCTTGAGTAGCTCCCAATGATTTTGCAAGTCTTGTTGAGTTTTACAACAATCTTCATGGAGTACACCGCAGTTCTAGGAGGCAGTCCCGAACTAGTGATTTTACCCATCATTTAGGGTGGGAACTAGTTACTTCAATAGCTTCGTGACTAGTTATTTTAACACGTGCATGTCCTAAGCAGGGGGTCAATTGACCCTTTTTTACTACAACGAGACTGTCTAATAGCTGGTCCAAAGTAGTCAACCCATTGGATTCAGATACTGGTTAAATAGCGTCAGTTACCTTACTAGCTACCTAACTGGAAACTTGATCAGCTATCAGGTATTTGAACATGTTCGGGTGCAAATTGACCTCTAAAAAGCTTGTAAACAAACCTTTCTTCGACAACTCTCCAATGGATTGCTTCTGGTGAGCAAAATAACTAATTTCTAAAGTGCAGTACAAAATAAACGTTTAAAGTGACTTCACTATAGGCTACTAAGAGACACTAAAGTGACTATTGACTTCATGCTATATAACATGTGATATTAGTATACTTAAGCAAAAATAAAAATTATCTTATGAGAATTACATCAACACAATTTGTATAAAACCAGTTTGAATTATTCACAAAATGTTTAAAGTGGCTACACTACAGATTACTTAGAGACACTTAAGTGACAATTGTCTTCACGCTAGATTACCTGGGATGTATAAAGTAACCAATTGTCTTATCTCTGCACATCAAAGAGCACATACGTATCAAATGATCAAAATATATAAATTGGAGTCAGCCAAGTGATAAGACATTTGTGACGATTACTGTCTATAAGGGATACATTGACTACTTGCTTGACTAGTGGATAATGTCTCCATATTTGTTTGCGACAAATATTTTGATGTGTTACAAACAGACTGACCGTCATGTATGCCCGCCATGTTTTTTGATGGTGGGTATAAAATGTACTTTTTATGGCATTTAAAGGGTTAAACAATATTTAACAAAACAAAAACAGCCGGCTAATTTAACTTAAATTATAAGTAAGTAAGTACTAAACATGCAAACAAACATTGTCTATGATTAATATTTTTGGATTTCAAATCCAAATATACTCTACAACATGATGACGTATTTACTGGCATTGGGGGCTTTTATAAAATTATAATAATTTTTGATTTTTACTTAATTCATTAATATAACTATACAACAAATAACAAATTTAAAGGGTCATATACAAAAACAAATTTAAAGGCACAAATGATTAGTCATATACAAGTTATTTGGCCGTAAAACATAAGTTGTATGAATGAATTTCAATGCATGTTTGAGTATTCCAGTATTTAATCCATACATGTGTTTAAGTGTAAAGTATGTAACCGTATTTAACCCATGACTCTATAGGTAAAATGTTTTGTGACGTCAATTGTTGTTAATGTTTATTTTGTTGTACTTTTGTATATTTCTGTTAATGTAATTTTTAATTAAAATAAATATGTTGATATAAAACGGTGTTAAAATAGTATTTATTTTTATTGGTGTGTGCGTTTTTTATAATATTTTTCATAAATCATTTTGTCTTACATATTGTGTGATTTTGCTCTTATTTGGGTTTGCTTTTGTAGGTTTTCACAAGAAATCATTAATAATTTAGTTTAGTTTTTTTTTTTGGCAAATAACTGGGTTTTGACATATTTTTTCTGTTTTGTTTTATATTTTATGTTGACGTTGAGTTAAATTCATCATTGTTGTTCACTCATTATTACATAATTTGTCTGGTTTTAAGATTTTCATTCATAAAATCATGCGGTTTGGATTTTGTTTTTGCTATGTTGAAATTATGTTTATCTTGTTTTAATTATTTATCTTTTGTCTCCTGTTGTAATTTTGTTGTAATATGCTGGTGGAAAATCTTTGTAAGTAAAAAGTAAAACGGTTAATTAAACATTAATTAGTTAGATGTTAAACTGAAGACAGTAAAAGTAGCAGAATTGTAAAATATCTCTGAAATTTAAAAGTAACAATGCTATATTATTGTTCCAACTATGACTATGAGTAGAGTACAGGGACTACAGCCATTTAAACTTAAAAATAACCGTTAAGTGGGAAATTGGGTACGAATGATTTCTTAAAAAATGGATCCATTACAATAACTCGAAGCGTAACTGATCGTATGTGCAGCCTGGCCAACCAGCCGAATCGACACCAAAGCCAAATATTCATTTCGCTAAGGTAATGCTCTGTATTTTGTGGGACTAAAAGAGTTCTACCTATTATGACCTGCTGACATCTGGCCAGACCATCACAGGGTGCCTGTACCGAACGCAACTGATTGGTTTGAAGCGAGCATTGTCCGAAAAACGCTCAGGATATGCGGCCAGACATGAAGACATTCCATCCGTCCGACTACTACTTGTTTCTATAGATGCATAATACGCTTTACATTGGAACAGGGTATCCGATATTGGCTGGATTCGTTCTTGGTCTCAAAAGATGAGCCAAAAATTATTGTATTTCTCAACATAGTATCATTTGAGCTCTATGCATTTTGTCCAACGTTTCTCCAATTTTTGTATCCCTTCCAAAATATAAGATTTGTCGAGATAATTTCATCGTTGGAGTCAAATCTCTTTCCGCCGAGGCATTTCTTCAGGTTTGGAAACAAAAAATAGTCACTCGGTGCTAAATCCGGAGAATAGTGCGGAAGAGGGAGCATTTCGTAGCCTCATTCATGAATATTTGTCATGAAAACTGCACATGTGTGTACACTTTTGTGCAACCGATTGTGAGCGAATGCAGCAGCCATCTTACGGAAAGCTTTCTCATACCCTAGTGATCATTCAAAATTGAAACCACTGAGCCATGTGAGATGCATTTGGCTTCCACAATCTCTCGCACTTTCAATCTCCGATCGGCTAACACCATATTGTGATTTTTTGTATAATTGTTTCGGTGTTTCGAGACCTCAACTGGTCCAGAAGGTTCGGCATCTTCCGTGCTTATACGGCCATAATGAAATTCAGTAAACCACTTTTTTACCATTTAAATTGATGGTGCAGAGTTCTCATAGTACAGTGAGGCCTCGATTATCCGTGATTTGATTAACCGGCAACATCAATATCCGGGAAATAAAAAGAAAATGTTTTTGGATCGATGTAAATTTGTTTGCATCGATTAACCGTAATTATCTACCACAATTTTTGTGGAAAAATTAAATGAATTCAAATCAATGAAAAAAATCTCCAATGAGATAATGAAGAATGGAAAGTGTTTACTTGAGAGAAGTTTGGCTTGCCATAATGAAAATTTCATAGAATGACACAAGGTCTCAAAGGAGAGACTAACCTCATTAGTTTGCGTTAATGCTGCTGGTACACACAAGTGCAAAGCATTATTGGCATTATTGGAAAGAGCATTAAAAAATGTCTATGAGAATGGTTTAACAATAACATAGTACCAGAAGTGACTGAGAACTTTAAGAAAATCGGTGATAGTAAAACCATTCTGCCATTGGACAACATCCAGACGTGCAGGATTTCAATGCTGAAAACGTTATTGTGAAATTTTTCCCACCAAATTGGACGATTTTGATCCAACAGATGGATCAGTGTGCAATATGGAGCTTTAAATGTCATTATCGAAAAACTGTCCTCATTAAAAAACTACTAAAACTTGGTACGCAATTAACCGGGATAATTGATTATCCAGAATGCTCCCGGTCCCGACCATTACGGATAATCGAGGTCTCACTGTAGTTATTATGTTTAGCCATTATTTGTGTGATGGTTTTTCTTCCGAAAAAAAAATAATGCTTAATGAGCAAACGAAACTCATTTTTTCCAATTTCTTCACAAGTCACGAGGTAGTCTGCTATCAATGGCTGTCAGACTCAAACTAAATGACGCAGCTTTTTAATATTTTTAAAGGACTCAACTGACAGAAGCCTGTTGTCAGGAGCTTTCAGTTAAGAGCCGAAAACTTCAAAATGTCGCGGACTTATTGACTTACCCTCGTATAGACGATTCAGAAAAGAGTTATACAGTTTTAAGTTGATTGTCACAAACGCCTTAAATAAAATTCGTATGGTACCCAATTTCCCTGCTTTTGGATGAATTTTCCTGCGCAAACGTTTTGAAATTGCTTATTTAGTAGCTCTCAATGATTTTGCAAGCTCTTGTTGAGTTTTACAACAATCTTCATTGAGTAATGCCTCCAATTCTTGCTCTTCAAACCTTTTTGGCTGGCCTGGGCGATATTTTTCTTCCGTGTCAAAATCACTACTTTTGAACCGCACAAACCATCTCTCGCACGTCAAAACCAATGAAACACATTCCCCATAAGCTTCGGTGTGCTTCAGCGGCACTTTATTTCAAATTAAAAAAGTGAAGTAAAACTTCCTATAGTTACTTCAATAGCTACGTGACTAGTTATTTTAACACGGGCATGTCCTAAGCAGGGGTCAATTGACCCTTTTGACTTCAATGAGACTGTCTAATAGCTGGTCCAAAGTAGTCAACGAATTGGATTCACATGCTGGTTAAATAGCGACAGTTACCTAAGTGGTAACTTGATCAGCTACATAACTAGTTATTTTAACATGTACGAGTGCTAATTGACCTCAAATAGTCAGCTAAAAGACAAATCATAGTCAGTCCAATAAACGACAACTCTCCAATGGATTGGGAAAAATAACTACTTTCTAAAGTGCAGTACAAAAAAGAACGTTTAAAGTGACTTCACTTTAGGTTACTAAGAGACACTAAAATGACTATTGACTTCATACTATGTTAGATAGGATATCAGTATATTTAAGCAAAAATTAAAATTAACTATATGGGAATTATATCAATACAATGTGTATAAAACCAGTTTGAACGAATTATCACACAACACGTTTAAAGTGGCTACACTCCAGATTACTTAGAAACACTTAAGTGACAATTGTCTCCACGCTAGATTACCTGGGACGTATAAAGTAACCAATTGTCTTATCTCTGCACTACAAAGAGCACATATGCCTTAAATGACCAAAATATATAAATTGGAGTCAGCCAAGTGATAAGACATTTGTGACGATTACTGTCTATAAGGGATACATTGACTACTTGCTTAACTGCTGGGATAAATGTGAAAAGAGAGTAATTTTGTTCATTTCTCCCTCTCTTTCCGTTCTATGTATTTATTATATGGTTATGATCATATTGGGTTATAACATTATGTTATAAGATCACATTATGATTAATGGGAAAATATTATGATGCAATATTACGACTATGATAATATGATATTTTATGATACTCATAATGATCATAATATGTTTGGATTACAAACATAAATTTAAATGTTGCTCTTAGATTATGTTTACCGCAATCATGATTTTTCTCTGCATGTGGAACTAACTTTAAACTTATGCATGTGGAAATATCTTTAAAGTTATTTTTAAATAACCCAAAAAAATTTATTTATAGATGAAAAATAAGTAAGCTGTCACATTTTGCTTAAATAAAACCAGTAAAAACATTTTGTAAAATTCGTCTCTTCCAAAATTTCAGTCACAGTGTCATGCTGCTGCCTGCATTGATGAATTGCATATGAAACCACATACATATATATAAGTGAGCTCATAAACCGAAACCAGATTCAAACCAAAACCAAAGTGTGTTAGTGAATGAAAATTGCTGTCTTTACATTTTGAACATAATCGCAAAATCAACAGTAACAAAAATACTGCAAGTTTATGCCTCAAAGTTGTTGTATGTTGTGTGTTTTTGCACAACTGGGGAATTCCCCACAAGGTTTTAATTTTTGGGTAAAAACCAAAAAAAAAAAAAAACACAATTACCAAAGCATAAAAAGTAAGAATAAATACTAAGAGTAAATAAAGAAACAAAATTAAGGAAATAAGAATTGGCAAATATTGAAATAAAACAATAATATTAAGTCTCCTATAATTTTAACAAAATATCAAATAACAAATTAAGTGCAAAAGTGTGTAGAAAAAGAAATATAAAAAAATACAAATTTGTTTAAATACAAACAATCTCTGGTGTTTTTTTTTTCTGTTGATTTTTATGTCTGATTGTTATTCAAGTGGGATTTTCCAGTTTAACTCTTGCATGAATGGTTTTTCTTTATTTTTTTTGTTGTTGTTTCAGTTTATTGTATTATAAGGCAATTTCCTTTGTTACATCTAGTTGTTATTTTCGTTGGTTTTTTCTCACTAGATGTGGTTGCATGTTTGATATCCGCATTTACAAATTTAAAAAATAGAAAAAGCGGCTCAAAACCTTGATAGTTTTGTTACAGTTTTTTTTCTTCTTCATTTCTTAATTTGGTAATAATATTTTGGAAGATTACAACATATTTAATGAGTGTATTTAAGTGTTTGAATGTATTTTCTATTTATCTTTTAAAACGAAGCGTAGGTGTTCTTGGCTGTTTTTTTTATATTGTATTTTGGAATTATTGTAAAAATTTGAAATCAATGTTAATTTTTTTTTTTTGACAATCTGAATGCTAAATATTTGATATTTTGTGCAAATATCTTATTACAAAATGTGACATGGTAATAACAGCAACAACAAATTTATTAACCTTGTTATTTATTTTTTTTCAATATTAAAGTCTAGTGTATATTTTAGTGGTTATTGCCTTTTTGGTTAAGAAAAGAAAAAAACAAACATTTATTATTGACTATTATCTAAATGGTGCTAATATGTAGGTATTATGCACCCTACATAGATTAAGCTTTTTGCTTTAATCGTATATTCTCTCGGAAAAGTTTTGATGTATTGAAAATAAGATATGTCTGAATAATTTGTTATTAGGATTGAAATAAAACCACTAATACAGGTAGAGAAAAAATGTGATTGTAGTCACTGTATGTATATTTGGGTATACATTTGGTCTATGACTTAAAAATGCGGAATTTACAATAGATAGCGTATTTTTTGAACGCTTTTTATACCCTTCACCTTCGTGAGAAGGGTATATATAAATTTGTCATTCCGTTTGTAATTTCCACAATATAATTTTCCGACCCTATAAAGTATATATATTCTGGATCCTTATAGATAGCGGAGTCGATTAAGCCATGTCTGTCTGTTGAAATCAATTTTCTGAAGACCCCAGATATCTTGGGGATCCAAATCTGTCAGACATGCTTTCGAGAAATTTGCTATTTAAAATCAGCAAAATCGGTCCACAAATGGCTGAGATATAAGGAAAAACCAGGACAACCTTGATTTTTTACCTATTTTTTTACCTATATCTGGATTACTAAGTCATTAATATAGACAATATGGATATCTAATGATAGATATTTCAAAGACCTTTGCAACGACGTATATAAGACCAAAGTAAGTTGGACCTACAATGGGTCAAAATCGGGAAAAAATTTTAACCAGATTTTTTTTTCACCAAAAGTTTTTTTCGCCAAATATTAAAAAAAAAATTTTAATTTAAAAAAAAAAATTTAAAATTTAAAAAAAATAAAAAAAATTTTACATAAAAAAAATTCGAAAAATATTTTTTTCCAAAAATTAAAAAAAACAACTGAAAAAAAAAAAATAAATTTTGTTTACCTAAAATTACCTGAAAATTTTTATTTTGAAGTATTCGGCCCAGCCGAATATATCTCTCTTGTTTTAATGAGGGTACTGAAGGGTACATATCTGTCATTTATTCTCACTTAGTTATTGAACATTATAGTGGAAACAAAAAAGTATTTTGTTGCTTCAATAATGTTGAATTTTGGGCCAACAAGCGTCATATTCGGGAAGCTTTGCTTTACTTCTTTAATTTGAAAGAAAGTGCCGCTTGAGCACACCGATTGCTCACCGAAGCTTATGGTGAATGTGTTTCATCGGTGATTTTGATACGGAAGACAAAGGATGCCCACAGCAAGCCAAAAATGTTTGAAGACCAAGAATTGGAAGCATTACCTCATGAAGATTTTTGTAAAACTCAACAAGAGCTTGCAAAATCATTGGGAGCTACCTAAACATCAATTTAAAAACGTTTGCAAGCAGCAGGATTCATCCAAAAGCAGCTTCGTTGAGTAATCGGTGTGCAGCAGCGGCACTTTTTTTCAAATCAAAGAAGTAAAGCAAAACTTCCCGCATATGTCGCTTGACGCTGAGATACCTCATTTTTGCATCAAATCATTACTTGCGATAAAAATTGCATTCTTTACGATAATCTGAAGCGTAAGAGATCTTATTGAAGCCCGGCCAAACAGCCGAATTGACACTAAAGCCAAATTCCCATGGCGGTAAGGTAAGGCTCTGCATTTGGTGGGACCAAAAGGGATCAATCTATTATGATATTGCTGAAATCTGGCCAGATCATCACAGGGTACTTGTACCGAACGCGACTGATTCGTTTGAAGTGAGCATTGGCGGAAAAACGCCCAGAATATGAGGCCAGACATGAAACTTTAATATTCCACCATGGCAACTCTGGGCTACATGTTGCAATACCTACATGTTGCAATACCTGTTAAAAACTATTTTGAAAGAAGTGGTTGGGAAGGTTTGTCTCACCCGCCTTATAGTCCAGACATTGCCCCGTCCGACTACTATTTGTTTCTCTCTCTGGGATACGCTTCACTTCAGAACAGAGTATCGGAAATTGTCTTGATTCTTGGTCTCAAAACATGAGCAGTTCTTTTGACTCGGAAAAGGCATAAGCTAGCAATGGCCAATACTTTGAATAAATTGTACACATGTATAAAAATAAACATTTTCAAAAATTCCGCATTTTTAAGTTATACACCCATATAATTTTTGTCATTCCGGTTGTATTTTATATTTTTGGAAAAATGTGAATTTCGTCTACTCATTAAAAAAAACATCACTTAAACAAAGGCTTAGCTTGATAAATACTATGGGAGCTCTGTACCATAAATGTCCATGGTAAAAAAGTGGTTAATTTTGTTGTGGTCGTAGAAGCTCGAAAGATACCGAACGTTCTGGACGCTCAGTTAAGGTCTCTACACCCGAAACTACTGAAACAAAATCACGATATAATGTTGGCCGATCGGAGATTGAAAGTGTGAGAGATTGTGGAAGCCATAGGCATCTCACATGGCTCAGTGGTTTCAATTTTGAATGATCACTAGAGTATGAGAAAGCTTTCCGTAAGATGGCTGCCGCGTTTGCCCACAATCGGGTGCACAAAAAGGTGCACACATGAGCAGTTTCCATAACAAAATTCCATGAATGAGGCTATACATTTTTTCCTCTTCCACCCTATTCTCCGGATTTAGCACCGAGTGACTATTTCTTGTGTCCAAACCTTCAAACTGAAACAAAGACGCAACTACGAAACGATGCGAACCGAAGTGACACGAACCGGAGTATTGGTGTATTTGTGTACGACAAAAATATATTGTTACAAAGAACACAGTATAGTTTTCGTAACCATGGCGAACCATGGTTTTTCTCTGCGTGTGGTAGGATACCGATATAAATGAAAAAAACTGTGATTAAATAAACAAGTCTTATCAAATTAACGCCATTTGCTCTTCAATTTCTCGTCTTGAGATCAATTTATTATTTAAAGAAGGGCTTATAAAAGTCGTTGTAGTCTCAGTCAACCCTTCTATTTATTTACTTTGTTTATATTTGTAGCTATTTCTTTTTTGTCGCAAAAAAATAAAAATTAACATATATACGAGTATTTTATGTATTTTGAAAACTATATTACGAAATTTACTACAACCACAAAAACAAACACAAATTCACACGCTTTTGGCTAAATTTATACATACAAAATAAACTAAAATCAATATTAATTAACGACTGATGATTCGAGCTGATTGAATAAAGATAATTTGGAAGCTATAAATATGATTCATTCATAAATTGCCACACTTTTAAACAAATGATTAAGTATCTAAAATTATTAAATTAACTGAATTAATAATCAAAATATTTGCAATTCCTCTTTTCTTTTCATTCCGTTTGCCACTAAACAAAAGAAATGTTTAAATAAAAAAAAGGTTTATATAGCAAAATATGTAATAATATCATACGAGTATTAACTAAAAATGAATTCAAGTGTGAAATTATTTAAACAAAATACATAGTTGCAACTGTTTTTTAAATTAGTTTTTTTTTTTTTATTTCTGTGCATCTTATATTGTTAAATCATTTACATGAAAACTATTTTCTTTTAAATGGAATGTGAAATACCTCTGAATAAATTTGAGGTATATTGAATGGGTATATTAAGTTTGTTGCGAAGTTGGGAGAGAGACTTATTTAAAATAAGTTGGAAATTATGGTCGGGCTTGATGGACACCGAGAGTATACACGAAGAACATATTTAGCGAATAAACATTTCGACGAAATTTATGCACTATAAAATGATGTTCGGAAGTGGTTTTTATAATGCAGCTATGTGACCAATTATGATATGACTGACTACATGTACCGCACCTCTTATTATTTGGTAGTTGAATTGAAGATTACTTGATACTTAACAGTACAAAATTGTGTCATTACTAGGTGGCGGATTTTCATGCATTTATTATTATTGGAAAATATGCTTCAAAAAAATCAAAATATGACCTAAAAATTTAAAAAAATATAAACTTAAGGACTGAGATCGAAAAATTCTTAACATACATATATGTTAATAAAAATGAAACCACTAAACTTACAGTGTTGATTTTTTTTATTTAATTGAAACTAATATTACAATATCAAAAAAAAAAAAAAAAATAGTTTTATAGTTCTAATCACTAGTGATGAAATTTTGAACCTTTTTCGGAAACCCTTCCATTATGGTTTTTATAGTGATTTCTGTCACTTTGTTCGAACAGGTTGTCCATCTCCGTTTAAAATCTACCACACTTTTGGACACCTTTTTTGTGCTATTCAATTCTCTTTTGACAAGAGCCCAATATCTCTCCACTGGACTCAGCTCCAGGCAACTTGGAGATTTTGCCTCTCTTGGTACAAATACCACATTATTGTTCTTTTATCACTCAATACCTTTCTTACCATAGTAACAGGGTGCCAAATCAGGCCAAAATAAGTGGAAAGAATCCTTTTTGTAAACATTCCTTGATGTAAATTTCGGTATTTATAGAGCCCTTTGTAACAAATGTTTGGCTTTTTTGACACAACTGCATATTGCTTGCCATACCAAGAACTTTTTGGGAAATATTGTCTGATTTTGGGTCCTAAACTTTTCTTCAACATTCCCTCGAGCATCAGCAACATCAAAATGTTGACCCGGAAGCAGCGAAAAATGCAACAGAGATATTTTTTTTTTTTTATAAAACTTGACTTAAATTTCCGTGCTCCGTTTTTGGCCTCTAAATTTTTAACAGCGTTCCTGTCAGGAACTTTTTGAGCCTTCTATGTTTTTAAACCTGCAGTAGCTATAACTTTTCGTACCAAGTAGTTCGAGCACTGAGCTAACCGGGCTGCTTTCCTGCCGGATGTGTTGGGAGCTCTTTTGAAAATGCTTTCTATTTTGTTGGCTTAATAAACATCATGTGAATCATTCCTTCTACTTGATCCATGTTTTCTATCAACGAACAAGTTCTCCCGGTACTATTAAATAACATTGGAAATAGTTTGACGGCAGACCTTTGATTGTTTGGCTAACTTTTTATAGGACCAAGTTGGGTTTAGTTGAAATTATTTAATAATTTTAGTACACACTTTTTTCTGCTCACTCATTTTAATCAGATTAACAACAAGTGAACATAATTGACACTAAACATAATAACTAACATGCTTTACAAAGGTAACTTGATAAAAAACAATTTATCAAATAATACTTGTGTTAAAAGTTTTAATGAAAAACGTGTGTTAAGAATTGTTCGATCTCAGTCCTTATATTTTTGTGCAGAAACATAAAATAATTAACTATGAATCACTGAATGTCCAAAAATTACACAACAGTGTTCCCAGCAGATAGGACTCTTTAAATTATACTAACAAATAAATTGTTAAAGTTTTAAAACTATAATTGATCATCTGAGAAAACCATGGATATATTAATTCTAATATCTTGGAATGAATACTTGTTTAACGCCATTATCATATAAAGTCTCGAAAATGTTGATCGTGCTGTAAACTAGCATCCAACCTAAATTTTCATCTCGTAATAAATAACTTTGATAAGCGCAAACGTTTTGAAATTATACTTTTCAATCGATTATGGAGAAATGAAGAAGACCTGCCGCCAGTTTCTCGATGTTGAAAGAATTTAGTCGACAATATTTTATGTTTATTCTATAAAAAATTCGACAAAAAACTTTTTATTTAAACACAAAAATGCATTTTGAAGTAAAAAATAAAATATGCAAAATTATGCCCTAACAACTCGATGCCATTTTACAGCATGTAAAATGTATGATTGGGATAGATAATTAGTCTACATGGTATTTGGACGTTCGAGAAATAGCATGCATTTGCATATAAATCCGTCATCTAGTCATTACAAACAAAATTGTACAGATTTACTTATCGCTTTCAAGTGATTTTCGGAAATGGTCCCTATAAAAGAATTATGACCAATTATGGACCGATCGTCATAAAATTTGGTTTTTTGTTGTGTAATTTATTTGTCTTGAATTTAATTTAAAGATCAATACTTGTAAGATATATGCGTTAAAATTAAGAGACATAATTCCGGTACATATGAAACATTTTTGTGTTGTATTTTATCTATATAATACTATTTGAACAAGAAGTATGCTTGTTAAAGAGTGGGGAAAGATTTGTCAAGATACGAATAATAAAGAGCTTTTATGAGCATTAACCATTAAAGCGTTTGACCGATAAATAGCTGTTTCCTGAGGGACTTATTGAAAAATTTTACCTTTGCCCTTCACCATTTAAGGGTTAAAGTTGTCCGATTTCAGTAAAACTTTCAGAGTATATTAAAAATGATATGAACTATAAGATTCTGTATAGGTTTTACTTAAAATTCGTAACAGTAAGGAAATTGCTCTCATTCGCCAAAATATGTCCAAAAAAATATTTTTTGCCGAAAATCACAAAATTTAAATCGTAGGTACGGAAAAACTGTAAGAGGTATTGACATAACTTTTTCATATTTTTATTCTCTATTATGATCTAAATAAATCCCAATGTGATGATCAAAAAATACTGAAATTTGTTTAAGAACATTTTTAAAAATTTGAAAATGGAGATTTGAAACTGCCGTTAAAAAAATTAATTTTTTTGGCCATCCCTGCCAATAGGTTAACGGTATTCTACAAAGACAAAAACTCATACGAATGTAAATACGGATATATTTTAAGTAAAAATTAGCTTTTATTTTAATATTTCTTAAAATATGTTAATTTTGTTCCTATATTTCTTGTTCAAGTGGCCTGAGACGTTAATGGTCTGGGGAATTTTTAATAACTTTAAAATTTTTTAACCAATTTTTATCTTTTATATCTCATTAGAACGACAATTACGTACACATTTCGATTCTTATGCATTCGATTGCAAAAATAATTATTTAGTAGCAAAATTTTTACAAAAACTGAAAAATTTGCATTTTTTCCGAATTTTAACGATAATACAGTATGTCGGTAAATTTGACCCAAAGGAGATATAGGTTTAATCTGAAAAATATTTTTTTGACTGTAATTTTCATTAATATAAATAAATCTACATATTTATGTAACATAATGCAGAAAGTTAAGGAGTTTTACAAATTTATTTCATATAAATAGTAAAATTTTACATATATCTGACCTTTGACCTCGATGCGCGTCCCGAAATCGTTGTCCGATTTTGCTCAAATTTTCAGTACTTATCTTTTAGACCTAGTGTCACAATATTCCACCCGGCACTCTTCAAAAATCGAACTCAAATTATTTTCCATACAACTGATTGTCACTCTAGTGTATATACAGTGGCGAACTTAAATATTCACACAGCACACAGATTTATCTTTAATCTTCCATATTTTTTAAGGCCACAACTTTCGTATGGTTTTCAGCAAAAATATTTATTTATATTTATATTTATTTATATTCACACAGTTTCTAATTTTTAATAGCAAAATATTTTTTTTTAAAATAGTTTAATATTTTGTGGAGTAGCCTTTCTTTTTAATGACTTCTGTTAATCATCTTGGCATTGAATGGACCAATTTTGATGTGACGTCAGTCCCAATATATTGCCATTCTTATAACAGGACTTCTTTACGTTGATTCTTACTAGTAATATGGTGCTTTCCTACACATCTGCCCAATTTATCCCATAGTTCTATGTTCTATGGGAATCATTACTGTCCCAAAAATCTTACAAAATGAAATCTGAAGATTTCTGGGACGGAATACTATTCGCAGATGAGAGTAAGTTTAATATTTTTCAAGCGGACGGCAGAGTAAGTGCTTGGAGAAGGCCAAACACTGAATTGAAAAAGAACACTGTAGCACTGTAAGTTTGTTATTCCGTTTGTAATTTCTACATTCTACAAAAAATGAAAAATTCCTATTTCACGCCGTCTGGATCCGCGCCTGTACAAGGTATATGTGTTCTGGATCGTAATAGATAGCGAAGTCGATATAGCCATGTCCGTCTGTCTATCTGTATGTTTAAATCAACTTTCCGTAGCTCCCAAATAACTTACTTCCATTATTCAGGAACTCTTCCGGCTCGGTTGCTATTTAAAATCGACATAATCGGCCCAGAAATGGCTGAGATATAAAGAAAAAACCAAGACAACCTCGATTTTTGACCTATTTTTGATTACTTAATCATTAATATAGACAATATGGATTTCCAATAAAAGGTATTTCAAAGATCTTTGCAACGGCGTATATAAGGTCAAAGTAAGTCGGACCTACAATTGGTCAAAATCGGGAAAAATATTTTTTACCCCGAATTTTTTTTTCACCAACAAAAATGTTTTTCTTATAAATTTTTTTTTTACAAATAATTGGAATTTTTTTATATTTTTTTTAAATTAAAAAAAAAATTTTAAAAAATAAATTTAAAAAAAATGTTTGTCCTAAAATTTGTTTCGCTAAAAAATTAAAAATAATATATTTTAAAAATATTTTTTTTAAGCATAATTTGGTGAAGGGTATATAAGATTCGGCACAGCCGAATATAGCTCTGTTACTTGTTTTATGTATTTTTGATTATGTATCAATAAAATAAAGTATTTATTAAAATTCTGGTTTCTCTTTGGACACATTTGAACCCACTGTGCAATGTAGGGTTTCACTTAACTTTAATGCAACCACATTTGATATCAATTAAATCATTGTTATACCCCATATGCAGCTAATTAAGATTATGTCTCCCCCCTTATCTTTTGGCACTATAATCTTGATATGAAACACCCCATATGCAGATGATTTATTTTAAATGTTCATATTTGTTGTTTCATAGTTTCAGTTGATGTTTCGTTGGTTTTTAAAACCAAAAACAAGTGAAAGTGAAAAATTTTGCAAGTTTTATTATGTTTTTAGTTGCTTTATAAGTTTGTTTATAGTTTTTATTTTTTTTGTTAGTAATTGAAATCTTTATTGTCGTTTTGTTGTGTGTTGAAAAAAACACCACCACTGAAACTCTAAAACTGAAAATAAAATAAATTGTATTATTAATATTTTTATTTTACAAACAACCGCTATTCAAAGCAACATCTTATAGTTTTTGATTTGTTTACAATTTTATGCTGGTTAATTTTTGAGATTATTATTATTATTTTTACTAAATAAGTATTATGATTATTATGTCATGATGAGCTCCCCCCGTTAAATCAAATATGCAGTAGAAAAAAATGTTATTATTACTTTATTATTTACAACTTAAAGCTCGTATAGGGGTTATAAATGTTTGCAAACAAAGCAACTTCGGCAGCAACATGGGGCATGCTGTCATTAGCATAAACTTAAAAAATACCTTCTTCCTCATATATGAGAAAGGTATGAAATGAAATTAGTAAACAAATTCGATTTGAAAAGAATCCTCTATAAATTGCTTTTGCGAAAATTTTATATTTGTTTTCCAAAATGTAATCGAAAGAAGACATATTCATCGTCAAGGGCTAATTCATCAGCCAACAACTTTGTTCCATTGTAAGAATTTCCTTTTTCTTTTCATTGTAAATCTTAAATGATGTAACTTAAGTCCTTTCTTGTACCATGTAAATATTGTATTGTACAATACCAAAAATCTAAAACAATTTTCCAAGAAGCTAATTTATTAACAACTAACTGGATGTTAGGGTAAAATTTTCGACTAGACTTAAATACAATTTCCCACAATTTATTTTATAACCATCAAGAAAAATGTGGAATATAACTACAAATAAGACTAAGTAATAAAGAATTCTGTACAAAAGTTTGTTTTTGATCAAAGTGCTTATTACAGAAACAGATTTGTGAATATAGAATTTATAATGAAATAAATACAATACCAAACGCAAGCGGGAGGTAAATTATTAAAAAGAAAGAAAGAAATCATTGAACTTCTGTTTTACAGTTTGGTCAAAAGAATTTCGATGATATTTTACTGTGTCAATATATAAAAACAACTTAAGTCGTTTTAGTTTTCAAAGTCATATACAACACACTCAGACTAATTGGTCCATTGCAATAACCATTTTCTGTAGAAAATATTATCGCATTAATACTTAATTTCCAAAAAACTTTGAACATATTTTTTAGAAATTTGATTAGTTTTTTAATGAAAATGTCATCGCATTAAACATTTTCTATAGAAAATATCATCGCATTGACAATTTGGTAAAGAAAATATCATCGCATTGATAATTTGCTAAAGAAAATGTCATCGCATTGACAATTTTCTATGGAAAATATCATCGCATTCATAATTTGGTACAGAAAACATCATCGCATTGATAATTTCTTATAGAAGAAGTCATCGCATTGATAATTTTATATAGAAAATATCTTTGCATTGGTAATTTTCTACAGAAAATATCATCGCATTGATAATTTGCTACAGAAAATATCATCGCATTGTTAATTTGCTAAAGAAAATGTCATCGCATTGACAATTTTCTATAGAAAACATCATCGCATTGATAATTTTATACAGAAAATATAATCGCATTGATAATTTTCTATGGAAAATGTCATCGCATTGACAATTTTATATAGAAAATATCATCGCATTGATAATTTTATACAGAAAATATAATCGCATTGATAATTTTCTATGGAAAATATCATCGCATTGACAATTTTCTATAGAAAATACAATCGAAAAAATAATTTTCTACGGAAAATATCATCGCATTGATAATTTGCAAAAAAAAAAATGTCATCGCATTGACAATTTTCTATAGAAAATATCTTCGCATTGATATTTTTTTAGAGAAAATATCATCGCATTGCTAATTTTCTACAGAAAATATCATCGCATTGAGAATTTGCTAAAGAAAATGTCATCGCATTGACAATTTTCTATAGAAAACATCATTGCATTGATAATTTTATACAGAAAATATAATCGCATTGATCATTTTCTATGGAAAATGTCATCGCATTGACAATTTTATATAGAAAATACAATCGAAAAAATAATTTTCTATGGAAAATATCATCGCATTGATAATTTGCTAAAGAAAATGTAATCGCATTGACAATTTTCTATAGAAAATATCTTCGCATTGATAATTTGTTAGAGAAAATATCATCGCATTGATAATTTGCTAAAGAAAATATAATTTGATTGATAATTTGGTAAAGAAAATGTCATCGCATTGATAATTTTCTATGGAAAATGTCATCGCATTGACAATTTTCTATGGAGAATATCATCGCATTGACAATTTTCTATAGAAAATACAATCGAAAAAATAATTTTCTATGGAAAATATCATCGCATTGATAATTTTCTACAGAAAATATCATCGCATTGATAATTTTCAAAATATCATCGCATTGATAATTTTCTACAGAAAATATCATCGCATTGATAATTTTCTATAGAAAATATCATCGGAAAAATAATTTTCCATAGAAAATATCATAGTTTGATAATTTGCTACAGAAAATATCATCGCATTTATAATTTTCTACAGAAAATTATCAGAATGATAAAGTATGTTAACCAATAATGATATGTTATTAACAGGATTTGTAGGGTATACTAAACAGATACACAATTAAACATAAATCGACTTAAGATGTTTTGCAATATTGAATCCGAAATATTCATGCTGAGCATTAAGGTTATTAACGAAACTTGTTATTGTGATAAGAATGACCTCAAACCTCTCAGGTTAGAAATTTTACTAAGGAGTGAGATCGAAAAATTCTTAAGAAAAAAAAAAATATATATATTTTTATAGTTTTAATCACTAGTGATGAAATTTTTAACCTTTTTCGGAAACCCTTCCATTATGGTTTTTATAGTGCTTTCTGTCACTTTGCTCGAACAGGTAGTCCATCGCCGTTTAAAATCTACCACACTTTTGGACACCTTTTTTGTGCTCTTCAATTCTCTTTTAATAAGAGCCCAATATCTCTCCCCTGGCCTTAGCTCCGGGCAGTTTGGAGGATTTGCATCTCTTGGTACAAATACCACATTATTGTTTTTGCAACACTCACGGGCTTGTTTACCATAGTGACAGGATGCCAAGTCAGGCCAAAAATTAGTGGACACATTATGAAGTCTTATGAATGGAAGCAGCCTTTTTTGTAAACATTCTTTGTTATAAATTTCGGTATTTATAGAGCCCGTTGTAACAAATGACTGGCTCTTTTACCGCAACTGCATATTGCTTGCCGTACGATGAACTTTTTGGGAAATTTTGTCTGCTTTTGGGTCCTAAACTTTTCTTCAATATTCCCTCGAGCATCAGCAACATAAAATTTTTGACCAGGAAGTTGCGAAAAATCTAACAGAACATACGTTTCGTCATCCTTTATGCAGTAAGAATATTTTTTTTTTTTATAAAACTTGACTTCAATTTCCATGCTCTGTTTCTGGCCCCTAAATTTTTAGCAGCGTTCCTGTCAGGAACTCTTTGAGCCTTGTATGTTTTCAAACCTGCATTGGCTTTAACTTTTCGTACCAAATAGTCCGAGCACTGAGCTAACCGGGCTGCTTTCCTACCGGATGTGTTTTTTGAAAATGTTTTATACTTTTTTGGCTTTAGAAACATCATTCTACCTGAACCAGGTTTTCTATTAACGCACAAGTTCTCCCGGTACTGTTGAATAACATTGGAAACAGTTTGACGGCAGACCTTTGATTGTTTAGCCAACTTTTTGTAGGACCAAGTTGGGTTTTGTTAAAAATATTTAAGATTTTAGTACACACTTTTTTCTGGTCACTCATTTTAATCAGATTAACAACAAATGAACATAAATGACATTAAATATAATAACTGACATGCTTTACAAAAAAAAAAATCGAATAATACTTGGGTTAAAAGTTTTAATTAAAAACGTGTGTTAAGAATTTTTCGATGAAAACTTTATTTAAATCTGATACGAGTTTAGTTATAAGTTTTGTTTTAGCACGGTTATTTTATATTTGTCTCTTTTTGTATCACACATATTATCTTGGGAAAGAAAATTCGATTCCTTTTTCTTCCCTCCAAACAAACTAGTTTTATTAATAAGTTTGAATTAAATCAATTTAAACATTTTACAATTTAGTTTTTAAAATGGCGAAAATTGTATAGTTTTCCCTGAACTAAACTTTAATAAGTTTTTGGAATCTATCATACCAAACTGTTAACAGATTATACTAATACCAAACATAAACAATAACAAAATAGGGGGCGTTTCATTCAAAGAATACTATTTGAATGTTAGCTTTTTTGTTTTGCTATAAAAACTTTTAATTAATTACTTTTTTATATAAGTAATTAAAAGATTTAAATCTTTTAATGTAAAACTTAAAAATTTAGTTTAATATAACAATAGGCAGATTCCATAAATAAATATACAATAACAAAAGTGAAACACCCCCCACATATACAATTTGACTCTGTGAATATGAAAGTACAATTCCTAAACAAATGCAACTATCAAGAGAAATTGCTCATATTGTTTACATAATTTGCAAAGTCATTAGATACTATTTCAATATAATTTCAGAAATCTCCTGTTGTGAAAAATACTTGGAAAAAACTGAAATAAAAAAAAAAAAAACAATAAGAACGATTATTATATGCGTATATAAGGTCGAAGTAAAATGACTGCTGGAGTCTAGAAGTACTAGAAGTACTATGAGATTTTCTCGAACTAATGAATGACAGTAATTGAGAGATGTTTGTTGATTTTGTACTTATAAAGAAATAAAAAAACGCCACAATAAAAGGCAAAAAAACAAGAAAATTATTTGTAAAGCTTGAACAATTTACAAGGAACAAATTATCTAGTATGTTAAATATTTAGGTACATAAATACCTTAAAGTAATGTTATGCTTAAATCTTGGCAAATAATAGAATTAATTGAGAACATTTAAACTTTTTGGCATAATTTTCAAAGTTTATGGAAAATTACAATTTAAAAATGTAGTAGTTTATGTAATCTCTATTAGTGCAACTCTCTTGGAATAAAATCCAAATATTGAAATACAATTTGCTATAGAAAATATCATCGCATTGATAATTTTCTATAGAAAATATCATCGCAGTGATAATTTTCTTTAGAAAATATCATCGCATTGATGATTTTCTATAGAAAATACATTGTATTGATAATTTGCTACAGAAAATATCATCGCATTCACAATTTTCTGTAGAAAATATCTTCTCATTGATTATTTTGTACAGAAAATATCATCGCATTGATAATTTTCTATAGATAATATTCGCAGTGATAATTTGCTTTAGAAAATATCATCGCATTGACAGTTTTTTATGGAAATGGTCGTCACAAAACCGCATTAATCTATAGAAGCAATCATCACAATGAATATTATCCAATGAAATGATTGTCGTTTTCTATAGTCATCAAATTTCTATAGAAAATATCATCGCATTGATAATTTTCTATAGATAATATCATCGCAGTGATAATTTTCTTTAAAAAATATCATCGCATTGATGATTTTCTATAGAAAATACATTGTATTGATAATTTGGTACAGAAAATATCATCGCATTCACAATTTTCTATAGAAAATATCTTCTCATTGACAATTTTCTACAGAAAATATCATCGCATTGATAATTTTCTATAGATAATATCATCGCAGTGATAATTTTCTTTAGAAAATATCATCGCATTGATGATTTTCTATAGAAAATACATTGTATTGATAATTTTCTGTAGAAAATATCATCGCATTCACAATTTTCTGTAGAAAATATCTTCTCATTGACAATTTTGTACAGAAAATATCATCGCATTGATAATTTTCTATAGATAATATCATCGCAGTGATAATTTTCTTTAGAAAATATCATCGCATTGATAAGTTTCTATAGAAATTTATCAAAAAAATAAAATATATTCAGAAAATATCATCGCATTGATTATTTTCTGTAGAAAATATCATCGCATTGATAAATTTCTATAGAAAATCTCATCGCATTGATAATTTTCTATAGAAAATATCATCGTATTGATAAATTTCTATAGAAAATATCATCGCATTGATAATTTTCAATAGAAAATATCATCGCATTGATAATTTTCAATAGCAAATATCAGCGCATTAATAATTTTCTATAGAAAATATCATCGCATTGATAAATTTCTATAGAAAATATCATCGCATTGATAATGTTCTATAGAAAATATCATCGCATTGATAAATTTCTATAGAAAATATCATCGCATTGATAAATCTCTATAGAAAATATCATCGCATTGATAAATTTCTATAGAAAATCTCATCGCATTGATAATTTTCTATAGAAAATATCATCGCATTGATAAATCTCTATAGAAAATATCATCGCATTGATAAATTTCTATAGAAAATATCATCGCATTGATAAATTTCTATAGAAAATATCATCGCATTGATAATTTTCTATAGAAAATATCATCGCATTGATAAATCTCTATAGAAAATATCATCGCATTGATAAATTTCTATAGAAAATATCATCGCATTAATAATTTTCTATAGAAAATATCATCGCATTGATAAATTTCTATAGAAAATATCATCGTATTGATAATTTTCTATAGAAAATATCATCGCATTGATAAATTTCTATAGAAAATATCATCGCATTGATAAATTTCTATAGAAAATATCATCGCATTGATAAATTTCTATAGAAAATGTCATCGCAGTGATAATTTTCTATAGAAAATATATGATTTTATAAAATTTATGAACTTTCAAAAGTCAAACTCTAATACATACATAATACAAATGTGTAAAACTTTAGGCAGTTGAATCATTCAGTAAGGACTGACCTGTTAATTTCCCAAATATGTATATTGATTCTGTGCCACAGTGCCTTGTATGCTAGAATTACCACTGAAATAAAATATATTTTAATTTGGAAACAATTTTATTTATTTGACAACAGTTATTTTTTTTTTTTAATTAACCACTACCAACTAATACAAAACTATATATATTATTTTTGCTTGCTCTCTTTCAGGCTGTTTGCTGTATGTTTTATTGTGTTTCGTATAGTGTAGTGTTTGCGAGTGTAGATTATAGCAAGTCTCCAAAAAAAGCTCTCTGTATCTTAAATGATCAGTAAGCCACACGATAATGAGAAACTTCAGCTGGTGAAGCATAAGTCAACTGTAGAAATAAAAGGTGAGTTTTAATTTAAATTATTATTAACTACTGAACAAATAATATTTTTAACAAACACTCACATAATTTGAGGCGTAAGCGTATGGTAAATGATGAACTGTGGTCAATGTTGAGGGTATAATGGCAGCTGTGGCCACAAGTGGTGCACTTTTGAATATGGGCGTTAAAGCCTCCACATAGCCGGCATGTTTGGTATTGGCTGGTGCTAGAGCTGGCTGGGGATTCAATTCTGCCAGTAGAGGAGTTGAGATCGAAGCTGATGCCACCAAACTGACCAGAGCCACAAAAGTAAACTATTTAAATTTATTTAAATGGATGGGTTAATATTTTATTTTAGTACTTAGTAGTTATTAATTTAGTTGCTTACTATTTTCAACATTTTTTGTTGTGGTTTGTTTATAACTGCAGTCTTTTAGGTTTGAGTTTTACTATGAATACTATCATTAGTTTTTGTTTAGTGTTGGCTATTTATACCAAAATTTATTTGGTCTTGTCTTTAAGAATTTCTTGTTTAGGTTTCTTTTTGTCGCTGTAGTGGTTTTAAAACCTTAAAACGTGTTTTGATGCTAGACGGTTGTCAAAATGTTCTAGGTTTTCCTTTTTTTTGTGTTGGTAATAGCATGTCTAAACATTAACCCTTTGAAGGTTAGAGAGATATAAACTGAATTTAAATTTAAACATAAAATATATATAAAAAATTACATGTAAGATTCAACATAAAAACATCATTAATTTTTTTTTAATTTTGCGGTGGAAGTAATTTGCGTTCAGTGGATTTAAAAAAAAAGCGAATTTGTTGACTATAGTTTCGTTTGAACCACAATTTCACAATATTAAGAACTAAAGGGAAATATACTATGAAAAGCATATAAAAAAAGGTTAATGTACAATTTATAAATTATCTGTCTTTAAAATGGCATTTGCAAAGATATCATTTCAATTATCATATAAATTATTAAGGGTTTCGCTTAAGGGTGTTAGAGGACCAAATTATTATTACATTGTTGGAATTCGTTGGCGTAGCCAGATCTAAAAATATTAGATAATTAATTGCAGATTAATTAAATTTCGTGCAGACAACTGCTTTTGGCCATTATTCTATCAATTGTTTTGATATTTTCAAGAGTTCAATTGTTTTGATATTTTCACGGCGTCATTTATTTGTTTAAGCTTAATAATAATAAATAAAATCTTGTATTAAAAGGATTTTTGGGTAAATTCCACAAAAAAATCTTTTTTTTTTATTAAAGTTGTATGAAATAAACATGAACAATTGTTATTTCTCAGTAAAACACTTTGGTTATTTTTAGGAAGGTAAAGCAATTTTACTTACTAAAGTATAAATAAGTAGTAAGTAACATGTCTGGGAATTTGTTTTTATTAGTTTCTAAATTCCTTTAAAATTTGTATGACAAACCTATTTGAAATACAAATTTTCCATTATTATTTTGTTATTATTTCAAATGCTTTTTGTAAACAAGTTGGTTGCACTTTCAGATTACTAAAAATTCTACATTTGTTTAACATTTTTAACATTTCTGTCTTAATAATGGGTTAAGCTCCTTTTGTATATTTACGTTTTGTAGCTTTGGTATTGATATATTAGGTATGTTTAATTTATCAAAGCATTGGCTACTTAAACAAGAGTGAAGATAACTTAAAAAGGTAACTATGTCAACAGCTAGAGAATATTATGTTCTGGGGTCAGCAATCTGCTAGCTTACAGGCAGATCACCACACACGCAGAGAAAAAATATAGTTGTACATGTTTACCACAACCATTTAAATGATTGTAGCAATCATATATATGATTGTTGTAATTATATATATGGTTGTGGCAACCACCTTTATGATGTCATACTCTGAGAACTACAATGATATAATAATTCATCATGAACATGATTGCCATAAACATATATTTATTTACTACAATCATTTATATGATTGTTACAATCATGTGAATGGTTACTTAAACATATTATGATCTCCGCAAAATCATAATATGTATCAATCTATTATTTTTTCATGTCTTACAGACATACAAATCTTTTTATCATCCTGTATAGAAAGTTGAGCTATATTCTTGTAAGGGGATCATTGGAAGGAGATCGTTCATGGTTTCTAGATGTTTTTAAATGATTCAAAAGTATAGATAATGGTCCAGATATATATTAGGAAGCGGTGATGAACTTTGCATTTCTTCTAAGTTGTACTTCGCAATGGAGGGGAATATCTCTTTTACACAAATGGCTTTAAGTTAACAAGCTCGTTGGGTTATTCCAAGGAATTTATTATCCCAATATCAATACGATAACTACAACGATTTTTCTGGCAGAGATGCTGGGAATTAGGGAAATACAGATATGATAATCGAAGCAGCAAAAGATAAGAAAACTTATAAAGGACACTAAGTTAACAGCTTGAGAGCAATATGTTTTTGGTTAGCAATCTGATTGTCACAGGGGGATTACCTCACATTTGGGTTCTTATTGTAGTATCCGGTATATGCTTTCTTTGATTTCATGGATAATATCTGCAGCTTTATAGCTGTACAATTCGATTATACTGCTGATGTTATTATTGCAGTCTACAACAAATTGCACTCCACATTTACACTTACTATGCAACATTAAGATCAATTTTACCGACAAACTCAAAAATTCAAAGTTGAGTTTCAAGAAGGCGACAGTTGCAAAAAAGTTTTTCATTGTCTCTGTTCTCCAATTCGTTGTTGGATTACCTGTGTTACCAGTATTCTTGGCACTTCGTATAAGATATACTGCAAGACTTTGTAGGAACCGAAGAGGCGACAAACTCAGAAATAATTCTAGGCTATAACTCCTTATTGAAGGCCATTGTAATATCGAGACTCTAAAACACATCTTCGTGATTTGATAATATCCTTCTTCTTTGTAAAAGGTTGACTATTACACAGATTGATTCAAGTTGTACGATCGTGTGGTTTATTGCGTATCCTCCAGTGTTATCAATCTCTATGCGGAATGGCAGATTAATTTAACGTATTGATAATTTATTGGAGTGCTCAGGCAGATGAGCCTCCCAGACTGTCTGCTACGTTAAATATTCCAATAGATTTGGAGTATTTTGGATACACACTTTGTGCTGGTTCACAATTATCAAGTTTACTTGCGCAAGTCTTGAGTTTGTGATGAGAGAGGAGGGGAGATTGGAAAGATTTTTCTCTTTTTCTTCCTGTCTCTTCTATAAACTCAAGACTTGCTCCTCAGGTAAACTTGATGTGTGTGAACCACCACTAACTTTCGAAATAACAGTTTGGTGTAGAACTGTAGAACTGAAGAATTGGCGAATAGGAGATGGTTCAGGAATGGCTGTGGGATAACCGGGTAATGTAGTCAAGGTACACTGGAAAACACATATCTAAGTTAGTGTCTGAAGACGTTTTAATGGCTGGTATGCACAGCTACTGGGCATTGAATACAATGATTTTTGTCGGTCCCGAGGAGATAGCATCGTCAAAAATAGCATTGAATATGTGCAATGCCACTGTCCCTTATTGAAGGGGAAATGAATGCAGTTCATGGGAATCGGATATCTTCAACAAACTGGCTGACCTATTGGATATACATATGTATATACTAAAGCAATTTAGGGTACCTTAAATTCGACACGACCAGCTACTGAACACCTACTTGCTGTCTTTTAAAGAAACAACAATAAAACTGTAACGGTGCGATGCAAATAACTCTTAAAATAATTTAACTATTATGTGGAAATACCCTGCAGCTCTTGAATATAGTAATCACTATGGGTCTGCAAAGCTTATAATCGGCGAATTTAACACGAGGGGTTCATGCTGCTTTATTGAAATTATATACTACTGATTAGAGGTCAGTTAAAAGAAAATAAATTGGATTTTTTTTTAATTTAAGCATCAAATCTGTAAAAGCTAAATTTTTCCGTTTGTACTCAAACGTTTGATACTGTTTGATTTTCAATTGACACCCTATGCATAAGTTATCATGTGAAAATTAAATACCAACAGTCTGTTAAAAACCTAACTCAACATCAAAATACATTGTACTAGTCAATGTACCTTGTTGTTGTATCAGACATATGATTTGTTGTATTTTTGTTTGACAAATCGGAGTGTCTCGTCTCTATGTATAATTCCCTATGCTAACAACAATCATACATAAGTAGTATGTTTGACATAAAGACCTGTCTAACTAGCCACATGCAATTGTTACCTTTAAAACTTCAGGGTGTTTTTTTTTTTTTTTTATAAAAAAGAAGATTTATTTGTCTTGGCGTAGATGCTATTTTTAGGCTAGAAACCAGAATTTTTAAAAGCTTAAAAAAAAAACAACACAGACTGCAACATAAAATCAAAATTCTTTTTGTAAAAAATAGGATTAATGCTCTTTTTGCAACAAGTCACATGCATGGCTTGGATGTTTGTTGAATGTTTATATATACGAGGATGGGTCAAAAAGTCCGTGTCTTTTTGAATGAAATACAGGTTTTTGGCTAAATTTTTTGTTATTTTTTTTTTCAACATAGTCTCCTTTGAGCTCTATGCACTTTCTTCAACGTTTCTCCAATTTTTTTATCCCTTCCAAAAAAAAAGATTTGTCGAGGTCATCAATATAGGTATTTTTTGTGAGATCATTTCATTGTTGGAGTCCAATCTCTTTCCGCCGGGACATTACTTCAGGTTTGGAAACAAGAAATATTCACCTGGCGTTAAATCCGAAGAATAGGGCGAAGGAGGGATAATTTCGTAGCCTAATTCATGGATTTTTGCCATGTAAACTGCACATGTGTGTATCCATTTGTCCACCCGACTGTGAGCAAACCCGGCAGCCATCTTGCTGATAGCTTTCAGACGCACTTTCAATCTCCGATCGGCCAACACCATATCGTGATTTTGTACGATTGTTTCGGGTGTAGAGACCCAAAAGGGCATTCAAAACGTGCGGCATCTTTAGTGCTTATACGGCCACAACGAAATTCAGTAAACCACTTTTTTACCATTGAAATTGATGGTGCAAAGATACCATAGTATTTATCAAGCTAAGCCTTATTATTATTATTATTATTATTATTATTATTATTATTATTATTATTATTATTATTATTATTATTATTAGTGAGGCTCTACGCACTACGACCCATAGGATATTTTGTGCAGCCTTAAATTTTTTATCCTAATAGATTTAGGCTACGTATAAAGCCAAGTATTCTATTTGGAGAGAGATCAAATACGTCCCCCGGGGCAATATTGGCCCTTCTGAGACATTTTGTTCTGCATATTGCCAGGAATGGGGAGTCGCATAGAACATGTTCAGAGCTTTCGGCATGTAGTCCACAAAACCTGCACTGTTCATCCTCAACGTTACCTAACATAAATCGGTGATCCAGTAAGTATCCTCAAGTCACACTTTCCGAGCGAAAGGAATTGTCTTAGTGCTGGTAAATTACCCCAAAAACGGGCAAATTCAGATTCAACCCAAGAACGAATACGTTCCATAGTATATCCACGATGGATGCCAAAGAACGGTTCAGGACCTATAAACGAGCGTCGTGCGCACCTCTTGGCAAGACAAACACCGCGTTCATTACCAGCATGACCTTCATGGCCAGGTACCCAACACAATGTAAGTTCATTGTGTGCGCCGAGTTCATTCAAGGATGTCCAGCAGTCCATAACAACACCAGACCTCACTTCATATGATGATAATGGTCTAAGAGCAGCCTGACTGTCAGACATAACAACTATTTTAATATTCCTTGATCTCCTTATTAAACATTCATTGGAGCATATAAGGATGGCGTAAATCTCCGCTGGTATCCATAGATACCAGCCCCAGTATCACCATTAGCCTGTTTGGAACTATCAGTAAATCATACTTGATCGGTATTATTCTGCCACCATGTCTGATTTCACCACTCGTCCCTTTCAGGTATAAGAACCTTAAACTACCTATCTAACACCAGAGTTGCTGACCTATGGTCCGATATTGCAATACTAGGATAATTTTCAAAGATGCCGAGAATGCGCATGTGCCCAACCAGATCTCCCGGCATTACACGGGACATCCAAGGTAGTCTGGATGTACTTCTATAGGCCTCCTCCATTACCAATATAGGTAAGGGTGAAATGTGAAGGATTGCTCCCAGAGCATGAATGGGACAGGTACTCATGGACCTGGTAATAGAGACACAGATGAGACGATATACCTTGTCAAGTAATGCTCTCGAAGTCACCTGTTCCACCTTGTCAAGTAATGCTCTCGAAGTCACTTATTCCACCTTTTTCCATCATGCCAATGCAGCATATGTTAAGCTGAGCCTTTATTTGAGTGATATTATTTTCAGCAAAAAATAATGTGTAGACAAACTTTTTTCCAATTTCTCATCAAGTCACAAAGTAGTCTGCTATCAAACGGACAGGAGCAGTGTTCCCCTTTCAGTTAAGAGCCGGGAAATTCAATAAGTCTCGTAGTTATTGACCCACCCTCGTATTTTGTTATTTTCACACTCATACA
Organism: Calliphora vomitoria; assembly: GCA_942486065.2. NCBI lineage: Eukaryota > Metazoa > Arthropoda > Insecta > Diptera > Calliphoridae > Calliphora > Calliphora vomitoria. The sequence goes on along the minus strand of OW818031.2, from coordinate 29,523,593 downwards.
CACCGAAATACAATATAAACTGCATGGATTCCTTCATCATCGTACTCAATATCAAGGTTGGAATATGTAAGTGTTTATTTAATTATACCCTACATCAGCATAGCCCAATGCGTTTATGCTGATGTTTGTAACGTCCAAAAATATTGCACCCAAAGATAGCTTTAAGTATCACTTTCTATCTTAGATATGTCATTATAGAGACAACTCTCAGCATGAATATTACTGTTAATACCTATTATTTAGCCCAAGCATGTTTTTTTTTAACTTGAATTACATGATCAAATATGTTGAAAATTTATCTATAACTGATCATTGATGCCATATATATTTCCACATTGAAAATCTCTGAAATGTTCACAAATATATAAGAAAGTTTGTATAGAAATGAAGTTCGTAACAAATTTATGTTAAAGGACGTTTCAAATATGAACCTAAATAGATCCTTGAAGGGTATTATTTGATCGTGATTGGTCTGCTATATTTTCTTACATTTTCTTTGTTGTTTTTATTGTACTGAATAACCTCTGCTGTATAGAATTAAATATCATTTACATAAATTTCATGTACAAAAAGTTCAGTGACTTTTGTAGATTTGTACATTGAGTATTTTTATATTTTTCTCATTAAATATAATCTAATATGAAAAATATATCTTTCCTACCCATGATTAATTTTCATCACCTTCATAATAATGCAGAAACATACAATAAATGTATCTGTAAAGCTGCTGCAGTTCATTTGAGTAGAACAGTCTGCCCTTGGTGTGCAGCATGTTATACCCTTAAATTTGATAAGAATTGTTCTGTAAAATTATTCAAAGATGTATTGCATTTATTTAGGACTTCTAAAGGTAAACCTAGAGGCACACTACTGATCAGAAGGTATTTGAATATTCTGAAATCATATAACCTTATCTATATTCCAAGCTACAATAAATGTATCGGCATTGAAATCCCCGTTGCTGAGAACAAAAACAGGCCACTAATTTCATAAAGCACAGGTCACATACTAAATGTCCAGTATTGAAAATCTATAAGATTAGAGATTAGAGAGAAATCATAGGATACGAATTGAAATTTTGTTATTTGTAATAGAGTGCATCGAACTTGAACAGCTTTTGCTTTCAGCACAACTTTTTCAATAACAAAATTCTACTGAGATGCTTCAATATAATTGCATGTTGTATTGCATTAAACCACCATATTGTTTCTTCTTAACTTTATAATTTACCTTAGGCTCTTGCCCTCAACGTATTTGTTATGGTTATTGCCAGTGCAGTTTTTTTATTTACAACATTCTTCGTCAATTTTGTAATGCATCATTTGGTATTTGTTGCTGTTGTTGCGGGTTGCTGTCATTGCTGCTAGGTCATTTATTTTGCTGTGATTTACCTGTCAATAAATCAACTCCACACTCTTCTATCATTGGCAGAAAAACACCCAGAGTGTTAACTTGTTATTATGTTTCATGAGTCATTTATTTATACTTTGTTTTTGACCTTGTTTGCCTTGAACCTTGAACTTGTTTTCTGTTGCTTTCTTTATTGGCCATTGTATGTAAAAACATCATATGGAATTGTTTTAAGGGACTACATATGGACATGTTGTTCATGTCTTGACTTTTGTTCCACTGAAAGTGTGAAAATATGGCTTTAGGCAAATATTGTTCGTTTGTTGACAAGGCAATGGCGATTGGCGAAAATTGTGGAAAGTTTCCAATGAAAAATTTCATTTAGAGAAGGATGAGGATGAATGTTATATTTGCTTGAATTTACAAAGCGAAAATGATTTACTACAACTTCTTATTGTGCAGCTATCATCAACGAAGTCTTCCGCAATACTCTTCACCACCTGGATGAAGGAGGTAATGTTGAGTCTTGTAGTCGTAGTTGATGTAGACCAATTTTCGACGGTGAATCACCCAAACATTTTGGGTATCACCTCTGATAGCCTCTCTATCTCTTCAGCTCATGAAACAAGCTCATCAAAGCGCTAACCGATAGAAATTTAGTGACATGGATAATTTTCCTTGTTGGCTAACTACAAGACGATTAGTCGGTCAGTTGCGCACATCCAGTATGGTCACTTTCGTTGAGTGATAATCAGTGGAGAAATATTCAAGGCTGCCAAAATGCTGCCTTTAGGCTGCAATTACATAACATCAGAACACCCTATGGACGAGGAAACGAAGCTTCTCCCAGTAATGTAAAACAATGTTATGACGACAAAACAGTTCCTCCTGGGATGCCATCATAGGAGTCATTCTACCTTCGACATCACACAGCTGGAGTTTTCCTCTAGGTATGATAGGAAGAACGAGGAAAACATACAGAGGTATTGGATCCAAATTCGTATACAGCAGCTTGGAAAGATATTCATAGAAATGCCATAAATAGCGCGGTGTCCCATGAAAGGTCTCCCACCCTGTATGGCAGTCATGGAGAAAAAGCTGTCGCGGACTAATACCTACTGCTCCCGTTTATGTGGTCAGGGTCCCTCACATATTAAACTGTCTAGCTAACCTTACTCCGTCTACTATGTCCGATGGATTTATGGAATAACACAGGAGAAGTAGCACTATTCCTTAGGCTGGACCTCGATAAAGAACTCTCGGATTAGAAAATTGAATAGTTTTAGCTGTAACAATAACAAAAAACCTTTAACCCAACTGAAAGACCCAGGTTGTAGCATAACGTTTGAATGTCGTTCTTTGAGATATATAAGACACGGAGACAACCAGCAACCGCGGAAAAGAACAGTAATTCGTGCACAGTTTGGTTCGGGATGGAGTAGCAGACATAATGTCTAATGTTCCCGCATTGACCATGCCGTTCAAATTTATGTGGTCAGGTTACCCATGATGCCGTTCGCAGCCAACCCGACTTCACTCCGTCCAACGAATTTATACACAAAGAAGTTTTACTACTTCTCCTGGGAAGTGGTAAAACTTCTTGGGCTGGACATCGGTGCAGACCCCCGCATAAGATAATTATATGCTTTAGCTGTTACAATAACAACCTACTACCCAACTGATTGCACGATATCAAGGCTCACATGACCCATTTTTGACCATCATAGGTCAATGTCCCTCACGGGGCTATCAGTGGCTAGGCTGCGAGCTCTGATATCAGTGATTACTGCTTGATTGGTGCGCATGCTAGGAGAATGATGATGACGTGTAGGAAACGGTTGAACATCTCCTCTGTCTTTGCCCAGCTCTATCGGGGGCTCGGACTGCGATAATAGACAGTCCTTTTTTGCACGGCCTAGCGGATCTATCTACTGTGGATGTCAGGAAGATAGATTCGTTCATTCGTATGTCAGGTTGGTTCGGCACTGAATCCATTTCTGACATGTGAAAGACCTCTTGAGGACTTGAGAATGATCCTTAGGCTATCACAAAGGGACCAATTTATGAACCCAAGTGAGCTGGTTAATACTGACTGCCTTTATAATCTTACCTAACCCAATTGAAAGACATTTAAAATCTGTACAATACATGAGTTTCCCTTTAACACTCACCTAATCCAGTCATCTTTTGTTCAACTATTTACATGTTACCTTTTTCATTGACACACTCCTTATGCACAAAGTTCTACAATATCATATTCCTGCGATTTATGTTAGTCAGAGGGTGGTAACCCCCTGGTTTAGACCACTTGTAAGTAATCTCTGGTTTTTGTGTCACTGCAAGACACACAACTCTACAGTTCATTAACTCAACTCAATGTATCTACAATAAAGCAGAGAATTTCCATCAATATCTCTACTAACAAAGTAAACAAAGAAAATTATTGATTGTGGGATTGCGTAATTTTCTACTTGAACACAATTTGCTATATAGAGATATAGGGGATTGAGTGTAACTCATCATTTCCATTTGTCCATCATTTGAAATTTCAATTATATGAATTCTCTTACAGGTAAAATAAACAACAGACAAGGCAATATATTGTTAAATGATTGTAGCAGTCAATTTCAAAGAATCTTTTAACAATGAAATGGAAATATGTATGTGAATTTGTATGTGTAACAACATGAGATGTCAAATTCAATAATGTTTAGCTAGACTTATTTGCCTACTCCAGTTTTAAGGCTTCTTTTAGAATTGAGGGGTTACTGTACTTAATAACATTTATTTTTAAAAGTGGCATACAATTAAAAAGTAAGATACTGAACTGAGGTTTGGCAGTAAGAAATATAGTTGTTACTGACCCAGACCCTTCATGCTAATTACTCCAGATATTGGAGTTTATAGAGTCCGCTTTCTACATACATATGGGATTATATAGAGGAGATAGATAACTTGTTATATTTGAAACAATCTTCAATTATTATAATAAATAAATCTGTGTTCCTTTTGTCACATTTGCATAATTAAATATGATAATATTTTGCTTGTTGCTTGTCATAGTGTAAAAATGTAACAACTATTTTTGTTTTCCCAACAATAATGTCACCTTTTGTGAACTAAAATCAATGTCACTTACCATCATCATTCTATATGCATATCATATTTCCTATTTAAATATTCTACTTATACATTTAAGTATTACGTACCAGTTTTGTATAACTAGAACTAGCTGAACTACAATGAATAAATTGCTCGCTTGTTTAGATTCAAAGGGGGAATATAATTTGTTTCTTATTAAAATCTTAACAAATTATAAGAATGATGATGACCATGTTGTATGTGACAGTCAGTTATAAAATTTTAGTTTGAAATTGTAAAGAAATTTTTAAAATGTCATAGCTGTTGTTCGTCGTAATCCATTTAAAAAGGTTGCCTCCGTATTCTATTTCTCAAACAAATAAATTTTCTTTTTATTACCAAATCATGTTGCTGCTTAAGTTGTATTTATATTTTTTTAAGTGTTTTTTGCGTTTCGGATTTCTTAATGAATATTTAGAATAATTCTTATTACAGTGTGGGGGTTTTGTCTACAAAGGAGAGGGTTTTTTGTCTAAGGAAGTCGGTGCTGTAATATGTATTTGTATAAAACTGTGCCTTGTGTTTTTTCATCACAATTGTTGTTATTAAACCTAAATGAAGCTGTTGTAATTTAAAAATGTTAAGCTTTTTAGTTTTAAACGTAATTAAGTGCCGCTTTTTAAGTAAATATAGTAAAGAACAGTGGAGTTGGTGAAAGAAAATGTTAGTTTAAATTTAGCAGCAGGCCCAGGTTGATCTCTGTTTTCTAGTTTGGTGAGATATCGTAAATGATGTCCATAGCTTTTAGGCATCATCAATATACTTCATTCTACAAAGCCTCAAAACAAGACAATTGCATGGCATATGCTCAGAGTTCTAATCGTGCTTCTCAGAATATCAAACCGAATAAGTATATCCTCGATGACCCCAGCTAATACATTTCGCTTTAATTGGAGCCTGACTATCAGACTTCACATAAATTCGCACACCCCTAAACTTTCTCAAAAAAACTCTCACCTAAAATGGGATTAATACCTGCTTAAAATATCGTTGTGTATTTATCAATGAGCATAGCCGTTTGATAGTTGGATTAATAAGTTTGCAACCTTCATTGAAATAAACTTGTTCAACATGACCGTGCAACCTAGACTGATCATGTATAAATTAGGTATAAACACTTCGAAGATTCTTTAATACATTGTTGTCCAGTTGTCCTTCTTTACCTTTACCAAGCTATATAAAAGAGTAGCTCACTTGGGTCCATTTACATATACAGGGTGCTTCAATTTTTCTAACCTGGAGGCAACCAGCAGATTAATTAATTGTTTCTTTCTATTGCCAAGTTAGAATATTTGTATGGATTTGAAATTTATCCTTGTAGTTCCTCCAAACATACTAAAGTTAGATTTGGTTCCATGTGTAGCCGCTCTCGCAGAAACTTACGTTGGTACATCTTTTGTGTGTATGACTTAAAAATGCGGGATTTACAATAGATGGCGTATCTTTTGAACGCGTTATTTTTTAATAACTTATATGTAATTTTGAAGGCTACATATCTGTCATTTATGCTCACTTTGTTATTGAACACTATAGTGAAAAGAACAAAGTTGTTTTTGCTTCGAAAATGTAAAATTTTGTGCCAAAAAAAGCGTCATATGCGGAAAGTTTTGCTTTGCTTTTTTTAATTTAAAAAAAATTGCCGCTGAATCACACCGATTGCTCACCAAAGCTTATGGGGAATATGTTACATCGATTTCAACGTGCGAGAGATGGTTTGTTTGGTTTAGAAGTGGTGATTTTGACACGGAAGACAAATATCGCCCAGGTCAGCCTAACAAGTTAGAAGACTAAGAATTGTAGGAATTACTCCATTAAGATTGTTTTCAAACTCAACAAGAGCTCGCAAAATCATTTGGTGCTGCCCAAGCAGCAATTTCAAAATGTTTGCGAGCAGCAGGATTCATCCAAAAGCAGAGAAATTGGGTACCATACAAATTGAAGCCGAGAGACCTTGAAAGACACTATAAAAAAATATAATTTTTGCACCGAATCATTACATGCGATGAAAAATGGTTCCATTACGATAACCCAAAGCTTCGTAATGGAACCATTTTTCGTATGTAAAGCAACCGAATCGACACCAAAGCCAAATATCAATGGCGCTAAGGTAATTCTCTGTATTTGGTGGAAGCAAAAGGGTCCTATCTATTATGAGCTGCTGAAATCTGGTCAGACTATCACATGGAACCGAATACAACTGATTCGTTTGACATCATTTGAAGGAAAACGTCCAGAATATGCGGCCAGACATGAAACCGTAATATTCCAGCATGATAACGCTTTTCCACATTATGCAATATCTGTTAAGAATGACGAGGTTGGGAAGTTTTGCATCACCTGTCCTATAGTCCAGACCTTGCCCCGTCCAAATAGTATTTCTTTGGATCAATGCAGAACGCTGTCTCTGGGATACGCTTCACTTTCGAACAGAGTATCAGATATTGGCTTGATTCAATCTTGACCTCAAAAGATAAGCAGTTCTTTTGGCTCGGAATCCATATGTTGTCAGAAAGATGGAGCTAACAATAGCTAACAATTTCCAATACTTTGAATAAATTTACGCTATGCATATTGTAAATTTGCTAGTTTCTCTTAAACTAGCAAATTTAGAATAAGCATGAGGAATGTCAGAGAAAAGGTCGATGATTTCATCACACAACAGCGTCCTATTGACTGGCCAATTCGTATTCTACATCTATGTTCAGGGAGCCATATCAGTGTTATTTTCTCGCTGTGCCGTTCATAGATAACCGTAATTCTACGGTTAATCGCGATATACCCTCAATAATTATCACTAAATATATAGATGTCATTGGAAACACGCTAATACTTAATTCAGTTAGGGAAAGGTTTACTACCAGCTATTTCTACTTGTATAGAGTAGGAGTCAGCCTACACTTCCAGAATCCTAGCAGGAGCATAAAGTCCGACCAGTCACATATCCCTATTCTGGACACTAAGGAGTGAGATCGAAAAATTCTTAACTTCAATTTCCGTGCTCTGTTTTTGGCCTCTAAATTTTTAGCAGCGTTCCTGTCAGAAACTTTTTGAGCCTTGTGTGTTTTTTAACCTGCATTAGCTTTAACTTTTCGTACCAAATAGTTCGAGCACTGAGCTAACCGGGCTGCTTTCCTGCCGGATGTCTTGGGAGCTCTTCTGAAAATGCTTTCTATTTTTTTGGCTTTAGAAACATCATGTCGACCATTCCTTCTACCTGAACCAAGTTCTCCCGGTACTACTGAATAACATTGAAACAGTTTGTCGGCAGACCTTTGAATGCTTGGTCAACTTTTTGTAGGACCAAGTTGGGTTTTGTTAAAAATATTTAATAATTTTTGACATGTTTTACAAAGGTAACTTGATAAAAAAAACAATCAAATACTACTTGGGTCAAAAGTTTTAATGGAAAACGTGTGTTAAGAATTTTACGATCTCCAAAGATACATATTGATCGATCATATTGACTCAACTTTTTACTAAAACTTTGTAGCTATAGCCATATTGGCAGTTAGAAATCGAATAGAATTCAGAAGTGAACTATAATCTGCTTGAGTCTTTAAGAAAATTGTATACGTTCGTCAGGAAAAGAGTAGAAAATGGAGAAACGTATTTCGTACTACTTGTCCTTCGAGTCATCGTTCGCAAAGAATTGGAATTCATGAAACTTTAATCTGATTTTCTACGCCTAGAAAGCATTCATTCGATATGGAGCAACAGACTGAACATATTCATTTTAAAGGAAATGAAATTGTTATTGATTCTTCGAATGAATATATATATCATATGTCTAATTCAAATGGGTGTCATGTCTAGCATAATTCCAAAGCATTTCACTTTATCAGAGAATTCAATAGTTGAGCTATTTTAAGTTGGCTCAATGAGTCTCAGAAATTATTGAAACAAAATTTTCCAACAAAAAATTCTCCTTGCATTTTTTAAAGGTTTGAGTCAGCTGCATGCTTTTCAATATTGTTACGTTTTAACCTTTTTAAAATGTTGGTTTATTTACTTTAAATAAACCGGATACTTTTGATTGCAAATAAAAGCCGTATAGTAGTTTAAAATTTGTCTTTATACACGTTAATCAATTCACAGGAATACACACACACTTTATAATGTACAAACTTAAATGTACAAGACAGTTGATGTTTACTCTAACAGCGCATATGATAAACTCCACTCCCGACTGCAACCTCTGCAACTATTTATACACGCGCCATTTTTCGTGAATATTCTACAATGCTCTTAACGGACAAACTAGTATGTTCGAATTCTAGAGCTTTCGATGTCAATGCTAGCAGCTTAAACATTTTGTCATGCTTATAAACAATGCTAATAACTGCATGCAATCAACATTGTTGATAAGTATTTAGAAGCTTCTATTGATGGACGTGTTTATAAACACGTTATTAACGTTTTGTTTTTGTTTTGAATTGGACAATTATTTGTTGAGAGGATCTGTTGCAGACAGCTGACAATTTAGACCTAGTAAATTTAGTTTACTGCAGTTTTAATAAAATCACCCACAAGTCATACGAATTACAATTGATGAAAAGTATTGGAGGCATGGATCTTGCTGTTTATGCAATAAAAGTAACAATTCTTAAGGAAGATACTGTCGAAATACTTAAATTGTTTTTTATGGAAGCTGTCTAGTGACCACCGTGCAAAGCAATCTATCCGTTCATTATAATAATTCCAATACTCTGCGTTACACGTAGAAATTTAATTACTTCTACAAGATGCTGACATGTAATAACTTTTATAAATACTTTCTACAAAAGATTAATAGTACAATACACTAAGCAAAATATTTCCTATCCCTTAGCTTAACAACTAAATATCATAACGAACAAATAAAAAAATAAAATAAAAATGTCTACATGCAGAATATTATGCGTTTTGCTTAAAAATTCTGATGAAATATGTGTTTGAATATGTCTCTTTTAATCTCTTATTTATTTTTATGTAAACTTATTTTAAAAAATACTAAGTGTTTTATTGTCTCGCAACGCAGTGCATGTTTTCTCGAATATAGCTATATATTTGCTTAAGTCCTCTTTATTTTAAGAAATCTTCTTAAACAAATTGTTTGCATATGTGTTTCCTTTTTCCAGGTATGCCACCATTAGTAAATATAATTTGTTTCAATTACTGCTTGTATTCCCACTTAAATAAGATGAAAAAAAAAAAATTGTCCAAAAATAGATTTCATGGCATTATAAAATGACGTCATACGATTTATAAAATGTTTGCGGCCTGGCCTATAAGTGTATCATTAAAACAAAAAAAAAAAAGAAAATAAATTAAAATCATTGTCTTTAAAGTGTCCTTTTGTTATTAAACCAAAGCACACTAAACGTTGTGGGATATTTTTAGCTGTTGAGAAAATTAAACGATTTTGGGATTTGATTAATATTTGACTTTTATAAAGTGCGTTTTAGAAACACATTAAATTGGAAAATATAAATAGATAGATAAGTGAGCAAAACCACGGCTGTGATTTTGAGTAGGTATAGTAAATGGCGCAAAATAATAAAAATTTTTTAGGCAATAAATCAATTTATAGGGAAAAATATTAGTGATCAAAATTGATTTCCTTCTCACAATTTGATACATATTAACAACTTATTTACAATTTGAGAAAAGTAGATATTTAATCGATTAAGCTTATTTTCCCCATATTTGAAGCACATAAGCTTTCGAGTTTTTGAATAAAATATCGATTTTTTATCGAAAATATGAGTGATCACAGACTGAGTTTAGTTGCCCCATTTGACGCTTACAACTTAAAATGCGGGATTCCTAATAGATGGCGTATCTTTTCAACGCGGATTTTGTTTTTATTAACTTATAATGTGTGTGAAGATAAATTCGTATTTAACTAGCACAGACAAAAACCACATTTTTTAACATTGCTCATGTTACAGTTAACAGAGCACTGTTAATCACTTAACAGTCTTGATACCTGAATTATAATACAAAAAATACGTCTGAAATATGTATAAAAACTAATTTCAGAAATAATTTCAGATATATAAAAAATTAAAAAAATATTTCAGAATTTTTTTATAATAATTTAAAAAAAAAAAAACGTTTTGAAAAAGTCACTTTTATGATGACATTTAGGCGACGAATTTGGAAAAATATGGAATCGCACACGTAACACACTATATAGGGAGGGTAGTCCAAAGGGTCCTAAATGCGACTACATAAGTCGAATTTCTGAAATAATTTTGGAATTTGAGAAAAACGGTTTTTAAAAAAAGTCAATTTGAAAAAAGTCACTTTTATGGTGACATTTAGGTGACGAATTTGGAAAAATATGGAATCGCACACGTAAGTAGATGTAGAAAGGGGGTGCGACTACGATGAAAACGAATAGGGATGCGACTACGATGAAAATGAATGGGGAGGCGACTATTTTTTTCCAAAATTACGAAGAAAATGAATAGGGACTCGAAATTTGCGATGAAAACGAATGGGGATTCGACTTTTACGATGAAAATGAAAGGGGATTCGACTTTTACTATGAAAACTAGAAAATTTTCCATTGTTTTAAAAAATTCTTATCGCGCACATTTTTTTTCCACGTTGATTCCTCTTTGGTGTTATTTTCATGCCTATAGAAAAATTTTTTAAATGTTAAAAAATTATTTTTCATTGTTTTGACAAAAATTCTTATCGCGCACATTTTTTTTTCCACGTTGATTCCTCTTTCACATTGTTTTCATACGGGTAAGAAATTTTTATTGTAGAAAATTTATTTTTCAGTGTTTTGAAAAATGTTTCTAGTTTTCAAAAATGTACTTTACGAAAAATTATAAATATATTCTGATTTCTAAAAATAATGCAGTATTTTGTCGGTTTTTATCAGACAATCTACATCCGTTATTTTTATTTTTTTGTAAAAAGAAAAGTTTTTTGATTGTTAAAATTTGGCTTAGAAATAATAGGTTTTAAGAAATTTATAGTTTTCAAAAAAACTTTAAAAACAAAGGAATAGAAATCTACTTTTTCGTCATTTGCATGCTGATAGAATAATTATAAAAGCTAAAAGTATAGTTTTCTTAATATTTGAATACATCCGGCCTTGTTCTAGAAAGAAGGCTACATGCATTGTTTCCGTTATGATTGTAGAAAATAATTTGAATTTAAATATTTCATACAAAATCTGTTTCATAAAACTTTAATAAATTTAAAAAATGATTATGAATAAGGCCTTTATTTTAGAAATAATAGTTTTAAGAATAATTTTGAAAAATGATAGCAATAGTTTTTAATTTTAAGATGTTGAAAATTTATTTTTCATTGTCTTAAAAAAAATAAAAAATTTAATGCGTCAATAGAAATGAATCGCTCACATTTTTTGGAATTTCTCATTTTTATGCAAGATGAAGCAAATGTTTCTTTCGATCAGTAAAATTTTAGGTCTAGAATCGAGTCATACATCCGGCACGATTGTTTTAAAGGAATATTATTTATACAGTTTCCGCTGTGATTGTAGAAAATAAGATATACTTGTCTGGAATTGTAGACACCCCAATATTGTTTGGTTTTAGGTCTAGAATTGAGTCAGACATCCGGCACAATTTTTAAAGAAAGAACATTTACAAAGTTTCCGTTGTGATTGTAGAAAACAAGATATACTTGTATAGAATTATAGAGGACGACAGCACCCCATATTGTTTGGTTTATGAAAAAATAATTGCATAATCAAAAAAAAAAAAAATACAATAGACAAAATTTGGAAAATGATAAAACATTTCTGGATTTATAGACGATGACGAATCCTCATATCACAACATACTTATAATAAATTTTTTCGAAATATTTTAAACAAATATGTATAAATACTGAGTTTTAAAGCAGTAACTATTCAGTAGAAGTCAAACATTCAATTGAAAATAATAAGAAATATGACCTCCACAATGACGAACAGAGATATTGTAGCCGCCTTCAACAAATTGAGGAGCAAACCATACTGCTCCGTAAAGGATATTGAAACTGGTAAGCCGTATAAGGTTATTAGGATGTATCGTCACAACAACAAATATGGAAATGTTGTGATAGCGGAGTTAGAGGAGTGGATGCTATACCTTCCAAAAAGATATAACGCTTTGGAAGATGCTGCTATTGAGGGGACCTCTGAGGAGCAATTTCTGTTGAGCAAAAAGACGGATATAATAACTGGGAACTATATCATCGAATTAGAAGAGATTGGTGAATATGGAAATTCGTTAGAAGCAGATGATGATGATCTGATGTTTATCCCCAACGCACAACCCTACTTTGGCTGGGAAAGTAGCAAAAAAGCTAAACATTAAATAATAATAATAATAATAATAATAATAATAATAATAATAATAATAATAATAATAATAATAATAATAATTATAATAATTATAATAATAGAAATAATAAAAAATATATAAAACAAAAAAAAGTTTTTTAATTTATTTATTTTTTTTATATAAAGATAGAACAAATTTTAAAATTTACTATTCTTATTAGCATAGCTGTTTTGAAATGATGTCTCGCATAACTATTATACAATTTTTAAAGGATTTTGAGGGATATATTTTTTTAGAGCATCTGGAATTAATCAAACATTTCCTAAAGTTAATAGATGAAAGTGAAAAAAATTATGATTATAAATGCGGATTTATAAGTTGCTTACAAGAAGATGTTGAACTGATTCCTGAACGATATGAAATAAACTTTGAAAAGCAAAAGAAAATGATTGAAGACTTAATAAAAAAATATTATTTATTATCAAAATACTTTTATACCATATGAAAATTAAATAAAAAGCATTTTTTAAAAGAGTTTTGTTTGTATTCATTTATTTATTTTTTATATAGAAATTCTAGACACAAGTGTCCACAATTAAATGTATTATATTGTTGTTTTCGCTTATGATTGTATTTGATGTTTTTTCCCAAATATTTTATGATTTCCAACGGTGGTTGTAAATTTCCAAAACTATCAAAATATTCCAAATCATTATTGTTTTTATAATATGCTACCCAATGAGTGCCACTACCAGTTGAAGAATCCAAATTAACTATTCCACACTCAGATTGTTTAGATTGTTTTGGAAGCATATCTCGCATAAATACGCCTCTAAAGTTAGGAATATTTCTATTAGCAAACTTCATGATATCTGCATCTGTAAGTGGTCTGTTGGGTAGCATATTTAATAGTTTTTTGAATTTTTACAAATTATACCATAACCTCTCTTGTATGGTTTAAGATATAGTCCATTTCCCATGGCAATAGATTCCATTGCTTTATTGTGACGTGTAGATTCATCTATTTTTTTCTTAGCATTTTTAGCAGAGGTAACAGCTTTTGCAATTGATGTAGCTCCCGAAGTTATACTGCCTAATGCTCCAAGTGCAGTTAAAATTGGAATAAGTGGTAAGAATCCTCCAGTTTTGGGAAGTTTTATAATCCGTGGAACAATGACATTATGTTTATTTCCTTTAAATGATTTACTAATAACTTTTCGAGCAATTTTAATAGCATCTTGTATATCCTGAGGTTTCTCTTTCTTCAACATATTGGTAGCAGTTTTAATAGTTTTCAAAAACAGTTTTTTATTACAGAACTGTTTTTTGTTTTGGAGTCCCATACCAATTTTTGTTTTTGTCTTCATTGCATTGGTCACTATATATGCACTTGTCTTTTCACCAATACTACTATCTTTTGCTAAAACTCTTTCCCAAGCTCTTTCAGTTAAAATTTTGTCAGCTTGATTGCGTTCTGTTGAATCATTACTTTGCGAATAAGCTATATCATGTTCTCTACAAGCAGAATCTAATGGATTAATACCTTTATCTCCTCTAGCTAAACGTTTTTTTAGTTTTGTTCCTGGTCCACAAAATTGATATCCTGGTATATGAAGCTCTATTGGTAAAACGTCTATTAAATTATTTAATATACCTTGTCCTCTCATAACTTTTTTTGAAATGAATAAAATATTAATGTGTAACATCTTATATATACTTTGACAAACAAAAAAAATTATTAGTTACCAAAATGCGTTTAATAAAACAAGACAAAAATATTTCCGTGAGAAACATGGACTTTTCTACTGATGCAAACACAAAACTACGTCATAGTAGTTTATTACCGAACAGCATTAGGGCTCTAATTGTTGGTCCATCTAATTGTGGGAAGACTAATGTTATGCTTAGTCTCATTGAAAGTCCGAATGGTTTAAAATTTGAGAACATATATTTATATTCAAAATCGCTCTATCAACCAAAATATCAGTACTTGGAAAAACTCATTGCACCTATAACAGGGATGGGATATTTTACATTTAGTGATAATGAGAGTGTTATACCACCTGATGAAGCCAAAAATAATTCACTAATGATATTCGATGATGTTGCTTGCGAGAAACAAAATAATATACGATCATATTTTTGTATGGGTCGCCACAGAAATGTTGATTCTTTTTACTTATGTCAAACATATACAAGAATTCCTAAACATTTGATTCGAGACAACGCAAATATGATAATTATGTTCAAACAGGATGAATTAAATATGCGTCATGTTTATAATGATCACGTTGGAACAGATATGGCATTTGAAAAATTTTTTGATTTGTGTCGTGAATGTTGGCAAGACAAATTTGGCTTTTTAGTAATTAGCAAAGATAATGAGATGAATGGTGGGAGATATAGAAAATTTTTTGATAACTTTATTCAATTATAAATGCTGTTCATGAGCTGTTCAACGCTGTTCATGAGCTGTTCATGAGCCGTTAAAAGCTGTTCATGAGCTGTTCATGAGCTGTTCAAAGCTGTTCATGAGCCGTTAAAAGCTGTTCATGAGCTGTTTAAAGCCGTTCATGAGCTGTTGAAAGCTGGTCATGAGCTGTTCAAAGCTGTTCCAAAGCTGATAATAGTTGAATAAAAAGAATGTGCAAAACAGTTTTACCATTATTACTATTATTAACTTGCAAGCAACGGTATTGATCTGATCTCCCAGAGCTATATTAAGATGAATGAACAACTACTTAAAGAATTAATAAAGACTCGATCTGTTTTAAAACAAAAATATCGAAGTTTAAAAGTTGGTGAAACAGAAAAAGACGAGATATTAGCAAAAACATTTAAGCCAATAACTGAACCATTAAAAGAACTTGTCAAAAATAACAACACTCAATATGATAAACCTAAAGCAGAAAATATTTACACTCAAAACAATTCTTTCGATTTCAATAATATGTTGTCTAAAGTTGAAACGAGTACTCCTAAGAAAGACATACAACTTAAAGATGATGAAAACAGTAACGATACTAACAGTGTAGATTCGACATTTAATTCAGCTAATAATTCATCTAATGTTATTGACTTATCATTACTGCAGAAAAATAAATTGCTTGATACAACATATGGTCCACATAAAAACTCATATAATGTTTGGAAGTTTGGTAATAGCGATATAGAAATAAATGAAGAAAAAATTAACATTGGAAATCAAAATTGGGCCGTTACACCAGGCTTGATTCAATTATTGTTTCATAAAGAACCAACAAATTATGAACCATATGAGTTGGATATTTATAAAAATATTTTGATTAAAACCAATGCACACAAAAGACAATTTAATTCCAAAAATCAAATTAAGGGCACTAAGAGCAAAAAGTACAACACTATTATAAAAAAATTGTTTAAGGATGAAATTTCTATAACACCAAAAAGATCATTAAGATCACAAACGCATAAAGGAAACGGAATGATTATGAAAGTCAATAATGAAAGACCCAACTATATATACTGGAACGATCCTAATGAATTAGTAGATCGACTTAGACTATTGGTTGCATCGGAAGGCGCGGGACACAATAATCATCGCAATGAAATTAATTCAATTTTAGAGGAATTGCAAGAAGCAAATATTATTGCGTAGAAAGCAATAATCATAAATAAATAGTGGAAGGATAACAAAATATGCCTGTTGATAAGTTTGGTCATCACTCAAAGAGTCAAAACAATTTTATAAAAAATGAGAAAAATAAAAGAAAAATTCGTCAAGTTGTTGGACTTGTGTTGGATAAAAATAATAACATTAATGTTCAAAACAAAAGGATCACAAATGTTTCGTTTCCTACACAAGAAAAAGACGCTGTTAATAAACATTACTTGGGAACAGAAATCAGACAATTGCAACAAGATTTAACAACATTGAATAAACAAGAATATAAAAAACTTGATGGAAAACTTAATAATATTGATAATTCAATACAAAACATGATATCTCATAGAGAAATGTCTTTAAAATTACATTTTAGTGAACAGATCGAAACGCTGTTAGAGAAAGTACAAAGACTGGAGAATTTTGTTTTTACGTCAATAATTACAAAAAGTGAACCGCCAAGCAGTACAGATCCAATAAAAAAGAAATATAAAATAAAATATTAATACAATTCAAGTATGGATGAAAAACGAGAGTTGGTTATTGAGCTTCATTCCCAAGCAAGGAAAAATTTTAAACGACGGAGAGTAATAATGAAGGGTATTGATGATTTATGGCAAGCGGATTTAGTTGAAATGGGAAATTACTCTACATATAATAAAGGATTTAAATATTTATTAACAGTCATCGATACCTTTTCAAAATTTGCTTGGATTCGACCACTAAAATCTAAAACGGCTATAGATGTTACAAATGCTATGAATGACATATTTAATTTAGGCCGTATACCAAAAAATTTGCAAACAGATGATGGAAAAGAATTTTTCAACAACTTATTCAAAAACCTAATGACAAAATATAAAATTAATCACTATTCTACTTACAGCATTATGAAAGCCTCAATTGTAGAACGATTTAACAGAACTCTGAAAGGTATGATGTGGAAAGAATTCAGTTACAATGGCTCATATCATTGGGTTGATTTGTATGAAAAACTAATTAGTGATTATAACAAAAAAATCCATAGAGTTATCAAAATGGCTCCTATTGACGTAAAACCTTCTAATGAAAAATTATTGTTAAATACCGTTTATAACCATATAAAAATATTTAAGAAAAACAAGTTTAATATTGGTGACAATGTACGCATTAGCAAATATAAACATTGTTTTGAAAAAGGGTATACTCCAAATTGGACAACAGAAATATTTAAAATCAAACATATTAAAATTACATATCCAACGACATATATTTTAGAAGACTATATGGGAAATCCTATTAAAGGTGGATTCTATGAAGAGGAGCTACTATCAACCAGATATCCAAATACGTATCTTGTGGAAAAGGTTATAAGAATAAAAAATAATCGTGCTTTTGTTAAATGGTTGGGATTTACAAATGATCACAACTCTTGGATTAATAAAAACGAAATATTGTAATAAATTTCTTATATCTATTAAGTTTATAAATAAATAAAATATATTTTAAAACAAAAAAAAAAAAAATGTATATGTTTTTATTCATTCCATTTTTAGTATTCAATATGTCTATTACATTAACTTTGAACGGAAACTCGTCAATTTTAACTGCAAATTATTTTCCACCCATAGCATTGGAAGAGGATTATGAATGCTCACTTATAGATTTTCATACATATAATAGCATACCCAATGTCGATGAGGATAATAATTTGTTTCATATTGGAGATAACATTATTGAAATTCCTATTGGTTCCTATGAGCTGGAAGATATTGCAGATTATTTAGAAAGTGAATATGAGCATTTGACTAATGGTGAAAAATCGATTAAAATAGAAGCCAATAACAATACAATGAGAGTTGAAATAACTACTTCTCATGATTCAATATATTTCAATAAAAAAAGAACAATTGGAAAGTTAATGGGTTTTAACAAAAAAACTTTAAACGGGGGTTCCAATTATCTCTCTGAACTACCCGTAAATATTCTCAAAGTGAATACAATACGTATTGATTGTAATATCGCTGTTGGATCTTATATAAATGGAGAAAGGGCACATACAATTCATGAATTTGGAATAAATGTTTCCCCAGGATATAAAATGGATGAAATTCCACGAAACTTAATCTATTTACCTCTAAACACCAAGGAGATAAGTTCTATCGCGGTCACTATTGTAGATCAAAATAGTGAGTTTATAAATTTTCGTGGTGAAAATATTACTCTTCGTCTTCATTTACGACCCAAACAATAATGATTATATACAATAAAAACGTTGTTGTTAGAATGAGGAGAGACATTAGTGTGTTGAACACTGCATCAGCAAGAACAACCTTAAACGCATCAAAACTGACCGAAGCAAATAAACAATTCCTAAAATCCTTGAATTTTATTTTAAAGAATAATGACTGACATAATTAATGTTTTAGAAAAACCAATGATAGATGAAAGAATCATAAAAAAAGATTATCATACATATACACCGTATATTCAATCATTTAATAATAATGATGAAATTCGTATTTCAATACAAAATCAAGATTTATATGTTTTACCGAGTGAAAGCTTTTTGTATATTGAAGGTACTGTGTTAGATGCTACAAGTGGTCTAAAATCGAAAAACTTTAAATTGAAAAATAATTTTGTACCCAATTTATTTGAGGAGATTCGTTATGAGCTTAATGGCGTTGAAATAGATCGCACTCGACATTTGGGTGTTTCTAGCACAATTAAAAATTATCTATCCCTAAATGACAGCGAAAGTATTATGATGGGGAATGCAAGCTGGTCTTATGATAAAGACATCGATGTTGGTGAAGGATTTTTCAACTTTTATGTCCCGCTTAAATCATTATTAGGATTTGCTGAGGATTATAATAAAATTATGTTAAATTGTAAACATGAATTAATATTATTACGTACCAAAAATGATGATAATATTGTAAATTCTAATCAAACTACTGAAAAACCAAAAATTACAATTCAAAATATTAGTTGGAGAATTCCGCATGTAAAACTTTCGGATTATGCTAAACTGAACACAATAAAAATTATTAATAGTGGAAATGTATTGCCAATAGCATTTCGTAGTTGGGATTGCCACTACCATCCTCAACTATCAGCATCACAAAATCATATTTGGAATGTAAAACTAGCTGCAAACAGAGAACGTCCACGTTTTGTACTAATTGCTTTTAAACATAACAATAAGCTTACCCATTCAAATCTTAACAATATTAAAGTACATTTAAATTCAGACTCATATCCCTATGATGACTTAAATGTTAAATTTGATAATCAACGTTTTGCCATTCTATACGATATGTATGTTAAGTTTCAACAAAATTTCTATATGAGGGAGGCTCAACCACTCCTCTCAGCTGAAGAATTTAAGGAAAAAGCACCTATAATCGTGATTGATGTCAGTCATCAAAATGAAGCAGTCACAACAGGCCCAATTGATATAAAAGTTGAGTTTTCTACAGATAAAATAGTAGCGGCTAATACATCTGCATACTGTTTACTCATACACGATCGTTTAATCGAATACTCACCGCTTACAGCTTCAGTTAAAAAAATTGTTTAACGCAATGAATAAAATGTATTAATTTCAATATTTTTAATTATAGATTTATTTAACAATATTATCTTTAAACTTAAAATTATAGAACAATAAATAAATTTGTTAAAAAGTAAAATTTAAATAAATAAGAAAATAAATATATAAATTATAAAATAATATCACATGTGTTTTATTTATTTTTTTTTTAATTCTTAAAATATGTATATTTTATCCTAATATTTTAAATCCATAAACATTTCATCGTCATCATCAGAAAATAAATAATTATTATTTACATTTAAATTACTTGAATTTATATCTAAGAACATTTGGTCATTTCCGTCATTATACCAGTTCGTTAATGAATTTTCAGTAATGTTTGATTCTGCATTATTCGTGTTCTCTATTAAATATTCCGCAATATCTTCTAATTCAAAATCATTTTCTTTTAACTTATAATGCCCCCAAGCATATGTCTGAATACCATCGAACTTTATATATCTCTTGTCATCATTGTGACTTAAAACTACTTTTTCTATTTTTTGAGTATATATTTGATGGCGGTACGTTCGAAATGTATACATTGAATCACTATGCACATTTTTGGAATATAAACATTTTTTATAGTCGCCTAATGTTACTCTATCTAATGCCATTTTTTTCACACCCTTGGATTTTTTAATTTCATCATTATTATCATTCCTAATTGAGTACATTTTCGCCCTTAAACCTACAAATTCTCTCATAATTACTCCACAGTTTTCATCCTTCATCATTCCCAAAACTTTTTTATTTACAATTGGTAAATTAAATTTATTTTGAGGGCTATAATCTGAAGTATCAAAACGTTGAAGTACATCATTTGATATATCCTTATAGAAATCTTCTGTTCTAATGGTATATACAAATGAATCTGTATCCATGTAATTTAAATGAATTCTACTATTAAATTTGGGTTTCATATAACCATAGTGAAATTCATACATTTTCCATTTCGAAAGTTCTAATACACTGAAACCTAAGTACATTGGTTTATTACATTTAATGTTCAATCGTTTAAGTTGTACCGCAAACATATCATCTCCAAACCTAGACAGACTATGAAAATTCAATTGAGCAATATGAGCTCTTGCTTCTCTATGATTTCTTCTACCCGATTCCCACTGTGTTACTATATAAACATTCTTTCTTTTTTCTACATTCTCCATGGTCTTGCCGTAAACTGCATTATTTAGTAACTTGAAGAAATCTTTCTCGAATACATTTGTCGCTCTAGTCCTATGAAAAGTATTTAAGTCGATGTATGACTTTAACCATGGAGCCTGTTTAAATTTTATAACTCGATGTATTTTTTTCAAAATCATACCATTTTCTATACACTGTTTCAACACTCTATAATGTATAGAATAATTCTTTTTATTAGTTAAGTCTGCTATTAACTTTTCATTTATCATGGGAGGAATTATTTTATTTTGCGGACAGAATGGTAAATCATTGTGTAGATCATGTAATCCAGTAGGATAATCTAAATCTACTTCCAAAATATAGCCCTCACTAGACTCATCTTCAATAGAATTCACATTAAGTAAATTTATTTGATCATTATTTAACCAAACAAAATCTGAATAAGGTAGATATTGCGACATTGCCCATCCATATAAGTTATTTGCATCCAAGTACATTAGATATTGTGAGGACTTTGTTCTATCATAATCATTCATATACTTATTATTGGCCACAGAATGTCTTAGTGAACATTGGACAAGCCCTCCTCTAATACCATTTTTTATCATACTATACATATCAACATCAGTTATAAGTTCTAAACGAATTTTTGTTGATTTCAACATAGCATCCCAGGATAACCCTGGTGCTGTATAATAATGACAAGGATCTAAACCATAAATGCTTTTACAAATCTTTCTGAAATTTTCAAAAATGTCTGCTAAAATAAGTGTATCACTTTTAACATACAATTCTGTATATTCTAACAGTGTTTTACAATTAAAAGTTTCCCATACTTTTTTAGCATGTTGGTAATCTTCTACTCTGCACTCTTTATTTGTTAACAAATTTTTAAATTCTTCCCGTTCAGGGAGATTTCTTTCGGAAAGTTTCGAAAATGAATCAATATAAGAATATGGGAATATTCCTTTTCTTCTTATTAAATCGAACTTAACTTCATTTGGGAAATATTTTTTAATGATTTTAAAATCATCAGAAGCTAAGTTTGAAGATAAAGCTTCTAAACTGGATGCCATAAACCTAAATGAGTCTACAAACCTCAACTGAAAATTATCATTTTCAACTGGAACATTTTTGGTAATAGAAATATAAGTTTCCTTATTTATAGGTATTATTTCTATTGTACCTTCAACTTTACCTAATTCCCTTATAAACAAATGACTGTCATAGGATGATAAATTGTGGAAAAACACTGGTATGAATTTTTTAATTTTGTAATTGATATTGCAATGGTTGTGAAGGGCAGATCGATAGCGGCCAGTCAAATGACAATGGTCACGAACTCTATCATCATCCAAAGATTTCCCACAAAGTCTACAATTTATACAACTCCTAAATTCCTCATTTTCTTCAGCTGTAAGGGCTTTCATTGGAACTACTTTATTTATATACATTTTAAAAATTTCTGTTGTATCCTTCAATAATTCCCGGACAAATACTTGGGGGCTATCTAATCCACTATAAGTGAATGATTTTGAATATTTATCATTATAGCTACACTTAATATAATAACTAAATGAACAGGGGATGTGCTTCTGCTCATTTATAGTTTTCTCACTAACTCTATTATTAATTTTTTGCAATAAACATTCAAAATCCGCGTAAACAACGAATGGTACTTCTAAACTATTCGTGGAATTTTGAAATTCTATATACCTGTCTTCACCTTCAGGCATTGTCGTCACCATCTGCGTACATCCATCTTTGTGTCGGATTGCCATTTCAGGATCTCGGGAATATGTTAAGCATGTCATGCAAAAATTAAGACTATTTTTGCTTTTACTTAATGATGATCTGAGAAATCTGAAAGAAACAAAATTAAATAAATATATAATAATGAATAATTTTCTCAAATGTGAAAACTTACCTTGACAAATTTTTTATAAGAACATAATGTCTTTTGCTACAGTCTTCGTTCTCCAACAACATCAAACTTATATGAATTTGTCTATATTTTTGACAAACTCTGTAAGGTCCAACAATTTGGTTTCCCTTTAAATCAAATCCAAATATGTTGATGCTGATAAAAGGATTTTGTGCTTCAAATTTATCGATTTCATTTAAACCCATTGGGAATTCGATATTCTCAAAATTGAGAATCATCTCATTAACATAAATTATATTGTTTTCAATATTATGAATATTGTATGAGGAGCACATTGTTGCTTCTTTAGAATTATTTGGTGTCTTTAATGCAGCTATAATGCACCATTTGAAACAAAACACGTCATCATTTTTAATATTGATGCATGCATTTAGTTTCATTAATTTGTATGGTAGGGTAATATAACTCGATCCTCGAATTATATTGTGCTGGTTTATATTTATATGTAAATATTTTATTTTCAGTAATGCCCATCCACTGTCCCGTTCCTGGAACTCAGACATTTTGTTTTTTAAATTTTCAGCCTTCTCCAAATAAATATCTCTTAAGATGTGGGAGCGGTTAACTGCAGTCATTTTTGTAACATGTGACATTGTTTCGACTTTCTCTGTATCCTCACTCCTCTTAATGTAAATACATTCGAGTTCAAAATTGCATTTAAAATTTATTTGTTTATCCAGGGAATGTTGTAATATTTTCAAAATTTCTTCCTCCGCTTCTTCCAAAAATTCCTCCACATATATAACATCTACCTTAGGATTTGAGTAGGTATATATTTCCACTCTTTCCATGAAGTCGCTGGATCTTAGCAAAATATTTTTTGTGAAATCTGTAGCTCCATTGCTGCTTTCTCTATGTTGTCTTGTCCTTAGATGATGACCCCAATCCAGCTTTCCAACATTAATTTTGCATTGTGTACAATGCATCAGGCTTTGATGAATTTTGGAATGGTTTTCCAAACCTCGAACTGTTTTAAAGTTTTTTCCACAAATATGGCAATCCAAATTAATTGTTGGATGTACAAGGTGTACATCCATATGTTTTTTTAATAGAATTTTCCTATTAAAATGTTGTCCACAATGTTCACAGGGGAACACATTTAATTTTTTCCAACTTCTTCTCTGGTTGAGTAAACCACTTAATGTAGGTGATTTTGCAGTAGTGGAAGTGGAAGGAATATTGTCCATTGCTGATTCCATTTTTAATTTTTTATTTTTTCACAAATTTACGTGTTATTAAGTTTAAGTATTAATTCAAACTATTGTTACTTAAAGAAAAAACTAATAATGAAACCTTTTTAAAAAATAATGCATTATTAGACATATGTATATATTTATAATATTAAAAGATAGAAAAGTAAAATAAAATTTAAATCTCAAACAATATGTGGTGTTGTCGCCGTCTACAATTCCAGATAAGTATATCTTATTTTCTACAATCACAGCGGAAACTGTGTAAATGTTCTTTCTTTAAAAATTGTGCCGGATGTCTGACTCAATTCTAGACCTAAAATTTTACTGATCGAAAGAAACATTTCCTTCAACCTGCATAAAAATGAGAAATTCCAAAAAATGTGAGCGATTCATTTCTATTGACGCATTAAATTTTTTATTTTTTATTTTTTTTTCAAGACAATGAAAAATAAATTTTCAACATCTTAAAATTAAAAGCTATTGCTATCATTTTTCAAAATTAATCTTAAAACTATTATTTCTAAAATAAAGGCTTTATTCATAATCAATTTTTAAATTTATTAAAGTTTTATGAAACAGATGTTGTATGAAATATTTAAATTCAAATTATTTTCTACAATCATAACGGAAACAATGCATGTAGCCTTCTTTCTAGAACAAAGCCGGGTGTATTCAAATATTAAGAAAACTATACTTTTAGCGTTTATAATTATTCTATCAGCATGAAAATGACGAAAAAGTAGATTTCTATTCCTTTGTTTTTAAAGTTTATTTGAAAACTATAAATTTCTTAAAACCTATTATTTCTATGCCAAATTTTAACAATAAAATTATTTTGGACAATCATAATGGTAACAATCCATACAACTTTTTTTTTTTTTTAAAAAAATAACAGATGTAGATTGTCTGATAAAAACCGACAAAATACTGCATTATTTTTAGAAATCAGAATATATTTATAATTTTTCGTAAAGTACATTTTTGAAAACTAGAAACATTTTTCAAAACACTGAAAAATAAATTTTCTACAATAAAAATTTCTTACCCGTATGAAAACAATGTGAAAGAGGAATCAACGTGGAAAAAAAATGTGCGCGATAAGAATTTTTGTCAAAACAATGAAAAATAATTTTTTAACATTTAAAAAATTTTTCTATAGGCATGAAAATAACACCAAAGAGGAATCAACGTGGAAAAAAAATGTGCGCGATAAGAATTTTTTAAAACAATGGAAAATTTTCTAGTTTTCATAGTAAAAGTCGAATCCCCTTTCATTTTCATCGTAAAAGTCGAATCCCCATTCGTTTTCATCGCAAATTTCGAGTCCCTATTCATTTTCTTCGTAATTTTGGAAAAAAATAGTCGCCTCCCCATTCATTT
The DNA here is from genome assembly GCA_942486065.2 of Calliphora vomitoria. Taxonomy (NCBI): domain Eukaryota; kingdom Metazoa; phylum Arthropoda; class Insecta; order Diptera; family Calliphoridae; genus Calliphora; species Calliphora vomitoria. Next base: position 29,497,921 of record OW818031.2, on the reverse strand, counting down.
TCATCGTAGTCGCATCCCTATTCGTTTTCATCGTAGTCGCACCCCCTTTCTACATCTACTCACGTAACACACTATATAGGGAGGGTAGTCCAAAGGGTCCTAAATGCGACTACATAAGTCGAATTTCTGAAATAATTTTGGAATTTGAGAAAAACGGTTTTTAAAAAAAGTCAATTTGAAAAAAGTCACTTTTATGGTGACATTTAGGTGACGAATTTGGAAAAATATGGAATCGCACACGTAACACACTATATAGGGAGGGTAGTCCAAAGGGTCCTAAATGCGACTACATAAGTCGAATTTCTGAAATAATTTTGGAATTTGAGAAAAACGGTTTTTAAAAAAAGTCAATTTGAAAAAAGTCACTTTTATGGTGACATTTAGGCGACGAATTTGGAAAAATATGGAATCGCACACGTAACACACTATATAGGGAGGGTAGTCCAAAGGGTCCTAAATGCGACTACATAAGTCGAATTTCTGAAATAATTTTGGAATTTGAGAAAAACTGTTTTTAAAAAAAGTCAATTTGAAAAAAGTCACTTTTATGGTGACATTTAGGCGACGAATTTGGAAAAATATGGAATCGCACACGTAACACACTATATAGGGAGGGTAGTCCAAAGGGTCCTAAATGCGACTACATAAGTCGAATTTCTGAAATAATTTTGGAATTTGAGAAAAACTGTTTTTAAAAAAAGTCAATTTGAAAAAAGTCACTTTTATGGTGACATTTAGGCGACGAATTTTGAAAAATATGGAATCGCACACGTAACACACTATATAGGGAGGGTAGTCCAAAGGGTCCTAAATGCGACTACATAAGTCGAATTTCTGAAATAAGTTTGGAATTTGAGAAAAACGGTTTTTAAAAAAAGTCTATTTGAAGAAAGTCACTTTTATGATGACACTAAGGCGACGAATTTGGAAAAATATGGAATCGCACACGTAACACACTATATAGGGAGGGTAGTCCAAAGGGTCCTAAATGCGATTACATAAGTCGAATTTCTGAAATAATTTTGGAATTTGAGAAAAACTGTTTTTAAAAAAAGTCAATTTGAAAAAAGTCACTTTTATGGTGACATTTAGGCGACGAATTTTGAAAAATATGGAATCGCACACGTAACACACTATATAGGGAGGGTAGTCCAAAGGGTCCTAAATGCGACTACATAAGTGGAATTTCCGAAATAATTTTGGAATAAAACACACGTTGAGTGTTGACGCAAAAAACTGCATTGAATACCTTTAAAATAAAAGTCGACTGTTTTATTTTATTTGACTTTCTTCAAATAGACTTTTTTTAAAAACAGTTTTTCTCAAATTCCAAAATTATTTCAGAAATTCGACTTATGTAGTCGCATTTAGGACCCTTTGGACTACCCTCCCTATATAGTGTGTTACGTGTGCGATTCCATATTTTTCCAAATTCGTCGCCTAAATGTCACCATAAAAGTGACTTTTTTCAAATTGACTTTTTTTAAAAACCGTTTTTCTCAAATTCCAAAATTATTTCAGAAATTCGACTTATGTAGTCGCATTTAGGACCCTTTGGACTACCCTCCCTATATAGTGTGTTACGTGTGCGATTCCATATTTTTTCAAATTCGTCGCCTAAATGTCATCATAAAAGTGACTTTTTCAAAACGTGTTTTTTTTTTTTTAAATTATTATAAAAAAATTCTGAAATATTTTTTTAATTTTTATATATCTGAAATTATTTCTGAAATTAGTTTTTATACATATTTCAGACGTATTTTTTGTATTATAATTCAGGTATCAAGACTGTTAAGTGATTAACAGTGCTCTGTTAACTGTAACATGAGCAATGTTAAAAAATGTGGTTTTTGTCTGTGCTAGTTAAATACGAATTTATCTTCACACACATTAACTTATATGTCATTTTGAAGTGTACATTTATTTTCATTTAGTTATTGAACATTATAGTGTAAACAACAAAGTTTTTTTTGCTTCGAAAATGCCGAATTTTGTACCAACAAAGCGTCATATGCTGTAAGTTTTGCTTTACTTCTTGAATTTTTAAAATAGTGTCGCTGAAACACACCGAATCTTATAGTTTGGAAACCAAGAATTGAAGGTATTACTCTATGAATATTGTTGTAAAACTCAACAAGAGCTTGAAAAATCATTGGAAGCTACTGAAGCAGCAATTTCAAAACGTTTGCGAGCAGCTGGATTCACCCAAAAGCTGGAAAATTTGGTACCATACGAAATGAAGCTGAGATACCTTGAAAGACGATTTTGTATGTCATAAATGCTGCTTGAACGCTATTAAAGAATCATTTTTCCACCTTTACCATTACTTGTAATGAAAACTGGATCCATTACGATAACCAGAAGCGTAAGTAGTCGTATGTAAAGCCGGCCAACCAACCAAATCGACATTAAAGCCAAATATCCAAGGCGCTGTATTTGATGGGAACAAAAGGGTATTATCTATTATGAACTCCTGAAACCAGGCCAGACCATCACATGGAACCTGTAGAGAACGCTACTGATTCGTTTAAAGCTAGCATTTGCCAAAAAGCCAGGAAACCGTAATATTTTGTCATGACAACGATCGGCCACATGTAGCAATACCTATTGAAAACTATTTACAAATAAATGGTTGCCTCACCCGTCTTATAGTCCAGACCTTGACCCGTCCGTCTACTGTTCGTTTCGATCGATGCAGAACGCTCTACCTGGGATACGCTTCACTTTGGAATAGAGTATACGCAATTGGTTTGATGAGCAGTTCTTTTGAAATATGGGAAAAGGTCATAGTTAACAATGGCCAATACTTTGAATAAATTTATGTTCAAAATAAGAGCTAAAAATTTAAAAAAGATCTTGATTTTCAAATTATGCACCCAATAAAAAGTTTGATTTTTTATCAAAAATAAATGTGGTCACTAATTATGCTTCTTTTCCCTATTTGACTCTTAGTTGCAGAGTTATTGATGCTTGATGAGTTTTCGAGTTTTTCAATGAAAATTTGATTTTGGATCCAATAAAACAGTGTTCACAGATTGAGCTTTTTTTCTCTATTTGACGCGTATTTATTTCAAGATTTTTTGACGTTTTTAACGTATCAGCTAAACTACCGTTAACGCTAAGATAGCGTTACCGAAATGACTGCAATATATAATTAATTGTATTGAAATATAGAGAATTTAATACACATATGTCGCTTTATTTTTAATTTTTGTGAAGATTATTAATAATTTTAGCAAATAACGTTACCGGTAGCTACCGTTGCCGAATTAATTCAAATTAGCGTTACCGTTATATCTTAATCGTTTAGAATCGATGTTTGGTCATCAAACAATTGAAAATTTTTCATAAAGTTATTGATGCTTAAAGATTTTTCGAGTTTTTAATAAAACATTTGATTTTTTGTTACTAATACGAGTTGGCCACATATTTGGTCAATTCACGTATTGTCATATTGCCCTAATATTTCGCAATGGTTTTTATTGCTTTTCAAGCAAAAAATGTCCTAAAATAATACTACTTTCTATGCTATGTTTATTGTGTTATCGTAACGAACCAGCAGAGACCAACGCCGAATGCCTAAGATTCGGTTAAGCCGAACCGCCGAGTCGTGATATATTAGGACATTATGACACTATAAGAGACCTTGTGAATTGACTAATTGATTAGATGTTAAAGATCTTACGTGTGTTTTATACTTAGTGATGACATATTGAGCTTATTTTCTCTATATAACGCTTATTTAGAAAGTATATTTTTGGTCAAAATAATAGTTAGCACATTTTAAGCTTCTTTTCTCGGTTTGACTCTTATTTACAAAGTTTTTTTTGATTTAAGATTTTTTGTGTTTTTTATATTAAAAATAAATTTTTGATCGCAGATTGATTTTTTGTCAAAATTTTAGTGATCACTAGAGGGTGGATTTTCATGCATTTATTATTGGAAAATATGTGCCTAAAATATGATTAAAAACAAGTTATAGAGCTATATTCGGCTGTGCCGAATCTTATATACCCTTCACCAAATTATACTTTAAAGTAAATTATTTTTTTTTTTTTTAAATTTTGAAAAATTTTTTTTTTTTCGAAATTGTTTTTTAAAAGTTTTTTCCAATTTTAAAATTTTTGTTTTTTAAATTTAAGATTCTTCCCGATTTTGACCCAACTTACTATAGCCTAATATACATCGTTGCAGTGGACTTTGAAATATCTATCATTAGATATCCATATTGTCTATATTTATGACTTAGTAATCTAGATATAGATCAAAAATAGGCCAAAAGTAGAGGTTGTCTCAGATTTTTGCTCATATCTCCGTTATTTGTGGACGGATTTTAAATAGGAAACTTCTCGAAAGCATGTCTGACGGAATTATTGAAGATTTGGATCCCGAAGATATCTGGGGTCTTCAGAAAATTGATTTCAACAGACAGACAAACGGACATGGCTTAATCGACTCCGCTATAAGGGTCGGAAAATATATTGTGGAATTTACAAACGGAATGACAAACTTATATATACCTACAAATTTTAAAAATATGCATATATATTTTTGTGAAGAAACATAAAATAATTAACTATGGATCGATCAATGCCTAAAAAAAAACAATATAATATCTTGGGATTAATCTTTAAAGACCCTACCATGCGACTTGCCTTTTAAAATCATTAAAAAGTTGATCGTGCTGTAAAGTAGCATCCAACCTTAATTTTCAGCTCGTAATTAATGACTATGAAGAGCGGTAATTGTGTATATGAAGTTATAAAATCTTTCGGTAACGAAATCTCTTATAAATCGAAATTACAATGAAAACAAATATGAATATTTTTAAAACAATTAATGAATACATATTTAAAAAACTGAAAATGAAGTATTTTGGATGATTACCTAAAACTTTATTTAAGGACTGAGATCGAAAAATTCTTAACATACATATATGTTAATAAAAATTAAACCACTATACTTACAGTTTTGATTTTTTTTTTATTTGATTGAAATTATTATCACAATTTACAAAAAAAAAAAAAAAATATTTTTATAGTTCTAATCACTAATGATGAAATTTTGAACCTTTTTCGAAAACCCTTCCATTATGGTTTTTATAGTGATTTCAGTCACTTTGTTCCAACAGTTTGTCCATCTCCGTTTAAAATCTACCACACTTTTGGACACATTTTTTGTGCTCTTCAATTCTCTTTTAACAAGAGCCCAATATCTCTCCACTGGCCTTAGCTCCAGGTACAAATACCACATTATTTTTCTTTTACCACTCAAGACCTTTCTTACCATAGCGACAGGATGCCAAATCAGGCCAAAAATGAGTGGACACACTACGACTTCTTATGAATGGAAGCATCCTTTTTTGTAAACATTTCTTGATGTAAATTTCGGTATTTATAGAGCCTTTTGTAACAAATGTTTGCCTTTTTTGCCGCAACTGCATATTGCTTGCCATACCAAGAACTTTTTGGGAAATTTTGTCTGCTTTTGGGTCCTAAACTTTTCTTCAACATTCCCTCGAGCATCTGCAACATAAAAAAATTTACCCAGAAGCTGCGAAAAATTTTCCATACGTACATTTCGTCATTTCGGCAGGTATATTTTATGTATACAATTTGACTTCAATTTCCGTGCTCTGTCTTTAGCCTCTAAATTTTTAGCAAAGTTCCTGTAAGGAACTGTTTGAGCCTTGTATGCTTTTAAACCTGCATTGGCTTTAACTTTTCTTACCAAATAGTCCGAGTACTGACCTAACCAAGCTGCTTTCCCACCGGATGTGTTGGGAGCTCTTTTGAAAATGCTTTCTATTTTTGTGGCTTTAGAAATATCATGTGGACCATTCCTTCTACCTGAACCAGGTTTTCTATCAACGGACAAGTTCTCCCGGAACTGTTGAATACCATTGGAAACAGTTTGACGGCAGACATTTGATTGTTTGACCAACTTTTTGTAGGACCTAAATGGGTTGTGTTGAAAATATTTTATAATTTTAGTACGCACTCTTTTCTGAACACTCATTTTAATAAGATTAACAACAAATGAACATAATTGACATTAAACATAATAACAGAAATGCTGTACAAAGGAATCTTGATAAAAAAAAACAAATAATGCTTGGGTTAAATGTTTTAATGAAAAACGTGTGTTAAGAATTTTACGATATCAGTCCTTATACTTAGATATGTATTTTAAAGTAAAATAAAACAAAATATGCATTATCAATCGATGCCATTTACAGCAAAATGCGTGTTAACATTGTTTTTGGATGTTCTAGAAAAAACTTGCACTTGCATACAGTGATCACATATTTAACCTATTTTTCCTTTTTGACGCTTATTTGTTAAGTTATTTATGCTTAACATTTTTCAAAATCTTCATTTAAAAATCGATTTGAAATACTGGAAATGGCAGATTGAGCTCTTTTTAAACCCTAATTAATAAAGTTGTTGACTTTTTTTTGAGTTCTTTGTTAGAAATGTGACTGATTACAAAACCGAGCTCCATTTCTTGATTGCACAATTATTTACAAATTTATTGACAATCTAAGATTTTTGATCAAAAATATAAAAGATCGCAGAAGCTTATTTATAAAGTTGTTAACTATTTAAGAACTATTAGATATAAATATGACTGACAAAATATCAAGCTCTTATTCTCGATTGAACAATTTGCGATTTCTATAAAATGTATGTTTTTGGTCCAAAATATATGTGATCACAGATCGAGCTCCGTTTCTTGGTTAATCGGATTTGTTAAAGTTTTTGTGGATTTAATATGTTTGGAGTTTTTAGTATAACATTTGATTTTTGATGAGAACTATGAGTGAGCACAGATCGAGATTCTTTTCTACATAATTCAAGATTTATTGTGTTTTGGATCAGAAATATAAGTGATCTCAGATCGAGCTTCTTCCTTTTCTTGATTAAACGCTTATTTACAAACTTACGGAGGACTTAAGATTTTTAAGGTTTCATTTAAAATTAGATTTTTGGTCTGAGTTATGAGTGATCACAGATCGAGCTCCTTCGTTTTCTTGATTAAACGCTTATTTCTGCACAGAGAATACAGATTCGTAGTTGCAAACGGTTGCTACTACGAATCTGTTTTCTCTTTTTTTTATGTGTGGCCTATTTCTAAAGTTATTAACTTAAGATTTTTTCCGTTTTTCATTAACAAACACATACTTGCTCAAAAATATAAGTGAAATTAAGCTTCTAACCCTTATTTACACTTAGATTAAATTAACTAAAATTCTTTCCATTTTGTTTTTGTTCATATTTTATTTCAAACAAAAATTTTGAACTCAATACATTTAACATAATTTGCTTTAGATTCAACAAACTTAAAATTTTGAAAGTAGTCTTTGTTATAAAAATAAATTCAAAGTCGTCATAAGTCTGGCTTAAACTCAATTTTCCACAACATGAGGAGCATAAACCAAGGGTGTATGATAGGCACGAACAATTTGCGAGGTAACTGTTCGCACAGCAGGTGCCACTATGGGGGTTACAACACGAGCATGATTGTGGACCACAGTTTGTCGTTGATGCGACACAGCCGTGGGTATTTGTTGCACAACCTCACCAACTTTAGCTATGCTTGGTTGTTGTATGGTTATAGTTTCGGGGGCAATTACTGTACGGAGACCGGGTCTAGTGGATATAGTAATGGGTAGAGGTATGGATTCAGCGGGTAGTATACGATGTTGTATGGTTGCTGTAGATCTGGAGGAGCTGCCGGGAGAGCCAGCTGAGGCAGATGCTTGAGCGGTGGAAGAGATTAAGAGGGAACCTCTCGAGAGACCCGCCGATGAGGTAATTCTAGTTAAAGCTGCTGGAGCTGAGCCTGCCGAAGAATTTGGCGGGGAACTAGCAGCAGCCGGAGTTGGAGAGGGAGCTGAGCTGGCAGCAGAATTTGCAGCCGATTCATTAGATTCCTCTGACAGGGCTTTGCTAGATTTGTCTTCGTCTGATATGGCATTTGACAAGGATGGTATGGAATTGCCCAATGAGCTTGTGGCTGATTTGCCGCCAGTTAAAACACTGTAAGGATCGTTGGGCACCACAAGTTGTAAACTGGAAATGGCAGCTTCACATAAACAAACAACTACCAAACCTATTATGGCCTTAAAATAAAGGATAATATGATTTAACAAAAAACCTACATTAAAATAAACCAACATGAGACACTAACTTACCAATTTCAACATGTTTGTAATTATTGACCAATGTTTTATTTTATGTATTGTAGCAAAATGTAAAAGTTAATTCTGTTATTTTAACAGCTAAATTAAAACTGATAACTTATGGCATAGAATAACAACTTTTATAGTTCATCGCACATCTTTCGAAATCAAACTGAATGAATACAATCTAAGCAAAAGCTGAGAAAATTTAAGTATTTACATACTTATACAACATCAACATTTGTTTCCAATACTTACTTAATTCATGGCTGAATTATTTTTGTTAAACAAAAAAAAAAAATAAAATAAAAAATTGATTGACTAGAACGCGGCAAAAAACAGTAGAATGTATAAAACAATCAGCTGTCAATTGTTGACAGAATGTATCTAATAAAATATAGAATTTCACTTTGTATTTGTGATGCTTTATAATTCTCTTAATTTTTTTTTGTAATTCATTAAAACTCAAAATTATTTTTTACCTTTTCAGCCATCTTGTCCCCTGCTACGTATAAGTGATATTAATGTCTGTAATTCTGCTTTTAACACGCAATTGTATATAAAATCTTACGTAACTTTGTTCATTTTATTTAGCCGAGTTAATTGAAAATTTTAATTACACACAAATACTTACAAAATTTATATACTCGTTAGTAGGATTTTCTTTCTATTCCTACTAAAATATTATGTAAAATGTAAAACAAGTGTTTTTATTTTTAGTTAAACATCTTAGTTATAAAATATACAATATAAAGTGGCCTGTGTCTTGTCGTCAAGGGACAGAATATTTTCCAGGAAGATATTAGAGTAAGAGTTATTTAACTTTTGGAAAAGTGTGTAAACTTAATGAAGTAATTATTTTGCACGTGTCAATAGATTGCAAGATTCATAAAAATGTTAAATGTTAAAGGTATAAATGTAGCATTTTGATTTCTTATATAAATGCGGGATCTTTTCAAATTTGTAGCTTTAATTTTGAAACATTTGTTAGCTTTTCCCATCTTTCTGACAACATATGGATTCCAAGCCAAAAGAACTGCTTATCTTTTGAAGCCAATAACGAATCAAACCAATATCGGATAATCTGTTCCAAAGTGAAGCGTATCCCAGAGGGAGCGTTTTGAATGGAACGAAACAAATAGTATTCGGACGGGACATGGTCTGAACTATAAGGCGGGTGAGGCAAAACTTCCCAACCACTTCTTTCTAAATAGTTTTTAACAGGTATAGTAACACATGGCCGAGCGTTGTCATGATGGAGTTTTACGTTCGCAAGTCTGGCCGCATATTCTCGTCGTTTTTCAGCAAATGCTCTCTTCAAAGGAAGCAGTTGCGTTTGGTACAGATTCCATATAATAGGACCCACCGTTTATGGTGGGTGTAGATTCGGCTGGTTGACTGGGCTTCACATACGATCTGTTACACTTCATAATGAATCCATTTTTCATCGCAAGTAGCGATTCGATGCAAGAATGATTTTCTTTTATAGCATTGAAACATCATTTCGGTCATGCAAAACCGTCTCTCAAGGTCACTCGATTTCAATTCGTATGGTTCCCAATTTCTCTGCTTTTGGATGAATAATGATTTTGCAAGCTCTTGTTGAGTATGACAGCAATCTCCATGTAGTAATGCCACCAATTCTTGGGCTTCAAACTTATAGGCTGATCATAGATTGAGTATTTTTTCTATAAAAAAAAGATTTTCGTCAAATAATTGAGTGATTACAGATTGAGTTTCTTTTTTAAATAGATGCTTGTTTGATAAGTTGTTAACAGGGATCGAAAATAATAAATTAAATTTCTAAGGAAAAAAGCAACCACAGGAAATCATCGGAGAGCCAAGTCAGGCATACCATTTTGATAGTTTTCAACTATAGTTTCATAAAATAACAAAGGAGTATGAGCGATCACAAATTAAGGTTCTTATCGCACATATTAATCAGTTTGATCACTTATTGAGCTTCTTCTTCTAAAGGGTCTTTCAATAGAGACTTCCGAACTTTGACAGTTGATAGCGACCATATTATTGAAGCTGCATTTGTCGAACTTGCAAAATCACCATGGATAGATATAAATAGCATTCAACTATACGAGCAAATTACAAAAATTGTTTCAACATAATGGATGTTTTGTTCTGTTCGTTTTTCATAAAAAAATCATCCGCAGCGAATTTGGGACGATACCAATTCTCATGAGATCCAAGAGTGTTCAATACATCCCGAAAAAGTCACTGTTTGGTGTGGATTTTTGGTTGACGGCGTCATCGGTGTATATTTCTTTGAGAACGACGTCGGCCAGGCCATCACTGTCAACTACAGATCGATGATTACCTACTTATTTTGGTCTGAGAAGGATGATATGGACAGCGACGTGTGGTTTCAACAGGACGGCGCTTTCTGCCACACAGCTATGCCACATTGGACATTCAGCACAAACGATTTTAGGGGCATGTTAATCTCACGTGGATGTGATGTGAAGTGTCCATCGAGTTCGTGCAATTTGACCCTGTTACAATTTGTCTTGTTTTATTATTTTTATTAAGGCTAGGCTTATTTACATAATCAAACCACACAGGCCTTTAAAGCCAACATAACCCATGCTATCGGTCAAATTCAGCCTGATTTATGCGCCAGAGTCTTGGAAATTTGAACATTTCGGATGCGCACCACAAAGCAAAGCCACAAAGAAACATTTGCTCCATGTTATATTCCAAACATAATTTCTTCAATAGGGCGATTAAAGATGTCAACGATACATTACACATATTTTGTTTTTTTGCGCTTAATTAAAGAAAAATATTTTTGGTCACAGATTGAGATTAAATTCCCTATTTGAGTCTTATTCAAAGGTTCGATTTTTGGTCACAAATATGAGTGAGCAGATATTAGGTTGTCTTCTATAGAAAAAAGCATTTTGTTCAAAAATTGAGTGATCACAGAATGAGTCCCCATTTACACAGTAAGATTTTTCTCGCATAATGTTGTATTTTTCTTCAGAAATTGCTGAAAGTTTTATTTTGTTATACATACGAATGGGTATGTTTGTATGTGTGTAAGTATTAAGGGAAACACAAAACGAATTGCAAATACATCAGAGTCTATTCATCTTGCCTCTCTTGCCAATAAAATAAGTTTCTGAGTTAGAGGGGGTCAAAATTTGATATTTTGGTCAAGCAGGTGTTTTTTCTCATCCATTTAACTTATTACCTATTGTTCTTAGGAAAATGTGTCCCAAATAGTTTAGATAGCTATTTCATCAATATTTCGGAAAAAAAAATAAAGAATGTTGGTAATTTTTTTTCCAAATCAAAAACTTTTTTTACTTTTTTTCAAAATCAAAACTTTGTTGACTTTTTTTTTTTCAAAATGAGCCCCATTTTAAAAATAATTTTTTTGCTCAAAAGAATGCTTGATTCCCTTCCTTTAAGAGGGTTTTGGTCGCTTAGTGGGATGCGAGTGGGATATCTATCAAATAAATATGTTGTAACTCAAGACATAGAATTTTTGACATTTTTTTGAAAAATCTAAAATTTTTTCCAAAATGGGCCCCTTTTTTATATGTTTATTTTTTGATCAAAAGAAAGCTTAGGTCTGTTCCGTTTGGTCTCTAGTGGGATTCGAGCCGATCTTGTTGAAAAATTGTGTCTGAATTACTATCCAAAAGACCTAACTATGGTTTCATCCCAATCGGAAGACATTGATTTCAAAAGTTGGTTCACTTGACACGAAATGCCCCATATATTAGTGATCAGATTTTTAAAATGTTTTTTTTCCCTATTTGAGACATATTTCTAAAGTTATTGATGCTTAAAGACGAGTATTTTAACAAAATCAAGGTGCTGAACAGAAAAGTCTTACAGATCTTATGGACTTCTTAAGCCATCAAATTGTATATGGAATCTACTTTTAAATCAATAGCTTGCACTAACGAAGGAAATCAGAATCTCTTGCTCGAATATACTGATTCCTATGTGCGCAAAACCTAATCGAATACGGGCTGAAATCATATAAAGATCAGCAGAATTCAGATTAGAAGGTAGTAAAAAACTTAAAAGCCCATTGAAGTAAAATTTTATAAAAAAAACAAGATGTACCTTTCATGTTATTGAAAAGTAAAAAACAAGCATAACCCCTTTAAAAAGTTCTTCTTGTGTCAAAAAGAGCACACAGAATAGGCTATTGCTAGCTTTAAGACAGCACACTTAAACTTAAATACATTAAACCCTCTTTACTACAAAGACTTTGAAAGATATATCAACTTTAAATGTCAGTTTGCCATCTACTATCCAGAACAACAGTCTGTGTGTCCATATTTGCTTCTTGTAAACAGCAAATGAAACACACAGAAAAAAAAGCAAATGAAACACACAGAAAATCATAAATATCGAATAATGATCTTAAATGTTAGTCCTATATTAATTCCGAAATGTCGACATAAAATGGGTTTAATTTGGAAGAATCTCATTAAAAATTGAACACACTTTTTATGTTCGAATAATCTGTGTAAAAATGTCTTTAAGAAAATAATAAAAATATTGTGCTTTTGTAAAATTTTGTTATGGGGTTTTGTACACTTTTTGATAGAAAATGTAAATGTGAAAACAAATATAAGATTTAGGAAAAGCAAAAACCGAAATTCCCCCAAATAAAATTAAACAAATAATCCCAATTTTCTTATTTTTTTGGAATTTGGCCCATGAAGTGCTTCACAGTGGGGCAGAATCAATATTTTTTGGAAATAAATCTTGCATTTCTAAACGGCTGGTCCGATCGGGATAAAAATTGACGTGGGCGTAGCCAAGGAGTATTTGAGTTATTAAAATGGACCCTATAAATTATCCAGGGACGGTGCTTTGGGGTTCAAAGTAGGGTACCTTCGACATATTAAATATTAAAACACGTGCCATTTTTGTTTCCCATCCGATTTCAAAGATTTGTATATTTTTGGACAGTGCTCGGCTAGGTCATGAAAAAACATGCTTTCGTGTGCTATTTATCTCTTATAATTTCCGAGTTATAGGCATTTCAAAATTGAACTTTTAAAATATTGCCATACCTTGGTCCTTTTTTTTAAAAATATAGGGATTACTTTTGTTAGTTAGACAACTAAATTACCAATAACATACAAAAGATTTCAGGGCAATATCGATTATGGATCCAAAAATAAACGATTTTCAATTTAAAAATTCCAAAAATTCTAGATTTTTGCAGTTTTTTTTGACAAATTTTGTTTAAGAACATATAACAGTTTTATGTGATTCTGTAAGATATCTTTACGGAGAACATTTTGGTATAAAAGACATTTCCCATTTTTTGAATATTTTGCTCCTACACCCTTTGGAATTTGACCTATCTTTTATCAAAAATTCAACTTTGGGCCACATGTTCTAAAATCCCAAAGCCGGGATCAGAAAACGGAAAGCAGTTTTGGAAACCTTGATATGTTCCCTATTTATCCCCAAAGTATTTTCCCAGCCCCATAAGAAATGTAGACCCTATGGGTAAAATTGTAATATATACAATTTTTGGGATTTTCGCTCCAATTTTTAGGAATTGCGGGATGCCCTTTGACCTTTTGACAAGTTTTTTACACTTTGTTATTTAGAGTGACAAATTTAAAAAACGTTGAAAATTTGATTGAGTTTTGTTAATAAATAAATATTTTATTGCATATTATTGAGTTTCTAAAACTAAAAATTGTATCAAAATTTTAATAGGATTGCAAATATTAGGAACAATTTGATCCACATTTATTCCGAACTAATTTTTTTTGTTTAGACAAGTTAAATTTTTGGTCTTACAAAAAAAAATTTAAGTAATATCCCAATTAAATTCAAAAATATTCCTCTTTAAAACTCCGTTCTTCAAAAATATTTCATATTCTAGTATAAAATGTGATTAAGTCAGAAGGGCCTATGGTAACACTATTAGTATATATTGAACGGTTTCTATTATAAAACTATCTTTATTGAGATGCTTTTCAAAAAAATATAAACATTTTATAAGTTCTTTAATAAATTTTTTTTTCCAAAGAAGCCCAAAGTAATAGCGAGTTGTTAGCCAAAAAACATTTGAACATTTTCTCAATTTTAAAAATTTAAAATCGATTATTTGTGAACTCGTTAAATATATTGCTATAAAACCTTTTTCATTTTATATTTTAGGAGTATATTATTAATTGTTTAACAAGCAGTAAACATTTCAATGAAATTGGTTATAAATTGTGTCTGATATTTTGAAAACCCCTATTAAGGTTTGGACAAATTTTGAAATTTGTGTTTTTTCTTTAAAAATAAAATTAAGCAATTTTAATTAAAACAAAATGTTCTCAACATTCAAAACTTACTTACGCTTATACTAGCTATATTACATTATTATAATTAAAAACACTTCAAAACAAATATTTTCTAAGAATTTTTTTTTTATATTTGAAACTTTTGTAACCCTTTTAAGTTACAGCAAACATTTATGTGCAAACAATTGCTAGGAAGCAATATTTTCTGGAAGTTTTCAAAAAAAATATACATAAATATATGTAAATACAAAAACTGTATGTAAGTACTCGTACACATAGAGTACATGTATTTAAGTTGTAAAATAATCAGTCTACATTTAATCGGATTTTCTTTTGGTTATTTCCAACATACATACAAACACATGTGTTACCAAGCTTGTTGCAAGCTGTTTCTAAGGAGAACTTTACATTTGAGTGGATTTCAGTCATTTAAGGGGATTTTAATTTTTATACTATATGTATTTTATATACTTATATATATCTTTTTTCTTCTCTCGTTTTGTTTTGTGCAGCAAAATATGATGACATTTGTTTCGGATTTTGCATCATTTAAATATTTTATATTATTTTTAAATATGTATAAAATCTTTTTTGTTGTGTAATCAAATTATAACACAAAGTACCCTTAAGGCTGTCTTTGATTTTTGTTTTTTGTTTTAAAAACTTTGAAAAGCTGATTTGAGTTGTAATTTTAATAGTAATATTTCTTATAAATTAGAGATTAAAATTTTGTTTGAAAAATTGTTTTCTCAATTTAAAGATTGGTTACTGTGTATGTTATAAAAAAATATATATGTATAAACTTTTTGGAAACCCAATAGATAGAGAAATGAAGAAGACTTAATGTTATTTTTTAGATGTCAAAATAAGTCAGTCGACAACGTTTGTATGAAAAATATACAACTTTTAATATTCAGACCATTAACACACATATTTTGGATACTATTTCTATAACAAATTCGACTAAAAACTGATTTGCGGACAATATATTGTCCATCGAAGACAAAATATTAAATTTTTATTAAAAATTGTGAAAATATGCTTATTAATATGCATGTAGAAAAGTAAAATATAACAAAATATGCATTATTAATATAATATGCAAAAATATGCCCTAACAAATCGTTGCCATTTTACAGCAAAATGTGTGATTTGGATAGATAAGGACTGAGATCGAAAAATTCTTAACATACAATTTCCGTGCTCTGTCTTTGGCCTCTAAATTTTTAGCAGAGTTCCTGTCAGGAACTTCTTGAGCCGTGTTTGGTTTTAAACCTGCATTGGCTTTATCTTTTCGTACCAAATAGTCCGTGCACTGAGCTAACCGAGCTGATTTCCTACCGGATATGTTGGGAGCTCTTTTGAAAATGCTTTCTTTTCTTTTGGATTTAGAATCATCTTGTGGACCATTTCTTCTACCTGAACCAGGTATTCTATCAACGGAAAAGTTCTCCCGGTGCTGTTTAATAACATTGGAAACAGTTTGACGGCAGACCTTTGATTGTTTGGCCATCTTTTTGTAGGACCAAGTTGGATTTTGTTGAAAATATTTAATAATTTTAGTACGCACTTTTTTCTCGTTGCTTTACAAAGGCAACTTGATCAAAAAAAAAATCAAATAATACTTGGGTTAAAAGTTTTAATTAAAAACGTGTGTTAAGAATTTTTCGATCTCAGTCCTTAATTAGTGGAAAAAATACCAGGACATTCGAGAAAAAACATGCATTTGCATTTAAATCCGCCCCTAGTAATAAATATGCAGCTAAATGCATTGATTTATTTTACAAAATAGACACCTTAATAAGTTTGGGAAAATATTAAACATTATATCAAAAATATTAAAAATATTGGGTATATGACGTATCTATAGAACGCGGTTTTTGTTTTTAATAACTTATATACATTTCTGTCATTTATTCTCACTTAGTTATTGAACATTATAGTTTTTTGTCGAATTTAGTACCAACGAATCGTCATATATGGCATTACTCCCCAAAGCTTATGGTGAATGTGTTCCATCGGTTTCAACGTGCCAGAGTTGGTTTGTGGTTTGATTTTGACACGGAAGAAAAATATCGCCCAGGCCAGCCAAAAAATACCATGAAGATTGTTATCAAACTCAACAAGAGTTGTTTTTTTTTTTCTACAACATTCTATTGAAAAACTTTATTATACCCTTTACCATGGTTAGGGGATGAATAAGTTTGTCAATCCGTTTGAAATGTCTACATTTTTCATTTGCGACCCCACAAAGTGTATAATAGATAGCTGAGTCGATATAGCGATAGACCTTTGCAACGGCTTATATAAAAAAA
The DNA here is from genome assembly GCA_942486065.2 of Calliphora vomitoria. Lineage (NCBI taxonomy): Eukaryota > Metazoa > Arthropoda > Insecta > Diptera > Calliphoridae > Calliphora > Calliphora vomitoria. Next base: position 29,481,125 of record OW818031.2, on the reverse strand, counting down.
ATTTTTGTAACCGGAATTTTTTTTCAACAACTTGTGCTGTCATAAAATTTGTTTCACTTAAAAAAAAATTATTTAAAAAAAAAATTTTTAATAAAAATTAAAAGTTTTTAAAAAAAAAAAAATATTAAAAAAATGTTGGGAAAAAAATATAATTAAATGAATTTGAAAAAGAAAAAAATGTTTTGTCATAACATTTTCTTTAGTAATAAATTAAAAAAAATTTGTTAAACACTTTTTGAAAAAAATCTTGAATTTTTTTTTTTTTTTAAATTTTGTCTAGCTAAAAATATTTAAAATTGTTATTTTAAAGTATAACATAACATTAAAGAATGTAGCAGGCTACCTTTCGCAGACTAGACATAGAATGACACAAACTCATTTAAAAATAAAAAAATATATTCATCATACGAGTATTTCCTGACCATTAAACTTCAAATCACATTTTTGTAACAAAGACTTAGTTATTTTCAAATATCCGATAAAAGTATGGAGTACTAGCTGAGCCGGTGCGCTTCACCATCCCAATTGGAAGTTATAAATAGTACTATTTAGTCTCCATTTGTGAATTAATACTAGTTCAGGAAAACATGTCTCTAGTTTCATGTTTATTGGTTCATTGTAATGTGGATTCTAGCTCATTCGAAACATATTATTATAATAAAAATACCCACATTTTGTATTCCTACTTAGCATCATGAATGTCTAATTTCATATTTCTGTGTCCATTATTATAGAAAATAAAAAAGAAAGGTACCACTAAAATCATCCTTCTAACTCATTCAGAATTATTTGCTCATAATTTTCAATTTTAAGGTTTATTATTATAAAATATTCAAAAAGTACCTTTACAATAAACAAATAGTAAGTTTAATTATCCCTTCACTAAACCATGAAGGCTTAATTTCGTGTTTCTAGGTCCATCGTTATAAAATATTCAAAAAGTACTATTAGTTGGAAGAAGTCCCTTTTTTATATTCTAACTCATACAGGATGTGTTTAATTTCCACCTATAGGATCATTATTATATAAATTTCAATAATAGTTTTTGTTACTTCAATATCATTATGCCCTCTATCCTTGATTCATTCTTCACTCAGAATCATATTAGAAAACAATATAATAAAAAGTACCATTAACGTATGCGGAATGAAATTGCAACAAAGCAGAAGACGCTATATTTGTTTCCAACGTTAAAACAAATAACATGCAATGTTAGCAAAAAATTTATTATATTCATGTGCTTTTGTGGCAGTTATGAAGAAATTTATATACAGATGTTGAAAATACCGATGTTTGCACTTTTCTGAGCTCCTATTTGAGTTTCATGGTCTTATTTTTCTCGATTTTTATTTTAAATAATCTACAAAAACTCTTCTATTTAAAAAGGTCCAAAAACTCGTAATTTAATTTTAATTTAAAAAAATTGGGACATTTTTTCACTTTAGAAAGTCTGGAATTTGAAGGGTGTTGGAAAACACCATAATCATCAGGGCGTGACAGTTGGATGATGGAACAGTGAAGAAGAACTTTCTTTTTAAAAAAATAATCTCTGATGTTTCTTTTTTATAAAACGATTAATTTTGTGTACACATTTTATAATAAATTTATTAGAATTGATGGTCAAATCAAATTCCAAAAAAGTCAAAATTTTCAATTTACATCTGATTGATTAAGATCCATATATATTTTTGTAGAAAAATAATTATGTTTTACTTTGCACATTTTATCAATAATAGGTTTATTTACTTCCAAAAAAGTCCACTTCTCTATCTTTCTCTGCCACTTGATGTAAAATATAATAAATTGTTCCGATGAAAATAGATAAAATATGGGCAAAATTACAAATGTTTTTCAAGGTAGTTCTTTTTTGTTAACATTTTGAAATAACTAAAAGCCAGATTTTCAAATGGAGTTTTAAAGTATTAAGGCAAAACATAACGTAATTAAAAATAAGTCCTAAAACACTAATAGCTCATGTATTTTTTCTTTGGCCAGTGTCAAATTTGTGTTGCAATTTCATTCCGCATACGTTAGAAAAAAAAGTAAAAATTTTCCACACTTAAACCACCGTCAAGTTTGAAATTTCAAAGTAATTTCCTGATTCTAGGTTCAATATTATAGAAAATTCAAAAAGTACTATTTGAAGAACAAAAAAAAAAAATACCCCTTAGTTCATTGTAGTTCTCCATTTTTGGTATCATAATACCATTGAGCACCCTATTCTTGATTATTTCTTTACTGAGAAGCATATTAGGCAACTTGTATATAAGCTAATTAATTTAATATATTAAAAAAGTACCATTAAAAGAAAAAGTACCAATTTTCCTTGATCCTCTTGAACACCCGTCAAGTTTGAACTTTAAATTTGTATAGCATTTATCAACTGATTATGTTTCTATAACACTTAATATTTAATAAATTATCACAAAACCGAAACGAACCGCAACCGACCGGTTTTCAATTTTTTAAAACCGAAACCGCGATTTTGAAATGCTGGGAAACTGTAGGTGAAAGTATATAAGATTCGGCACAACCGAATATAACTCTCTTACTTATCTTAATTAAATCAACGTAATTGGCATAATATGCGCCATTGATTGTTTTACCCTCTTGGAGGTAGACAATGAGGATTGTACCATCTTGCGGTTGAACAACACCAAACACTCCTGCGAAGTTGTCACACGATTTCGTTTGTGGTCAATTGTTTCGGTTGTAGAAACCTGAACTGGGCGTCCAGAACGTTTGGTATCTTTTGTGCATATACGGCTGCAACGAAATTCAGTAAACCACTTTTTTACCATTTAAATTGATGGTGCAGATTTCCCATAGTATTTACAAAGAATTTCCCTTGCTAAAAATAATGCTTAATGAGCACATGAAATTCACTTTTTCCCATTTTCTCCTCAAGTCATGCGCTAGTCTGATATCAAAAGCTGTCAAATACAAACTAAATGACGCAGCTTATTATACTTTTGACAGGAGCAGTGTTGCCCTTTCAGTTAGTAGGCGGAAAATTCAAAAAGCAACTGGCTTATTGACCCTCGTATGTAACAAATCTCTATGGAAACTTCTAGGGAAATACGAATGTTATTGTTTGAAATCCAGGTATCTTGAAAAAAATCATTTGAAAATTTCTAGCAAATTCGACAGTTCTTTAAAAATATTGGATGTAAATTTAACAATAACTTTATATTGATGTGGAAAATGTACTAGTGAACTTGTTCAGTACTTTAATTTCTTGAAAAATTTCAATGTTGCTTTAAATTTTTAAAGCATATTTTTCGGTTTTTACAGCATATTTTATGCGCATAAAACACTTCTTTAGAGCATATTTCCAATTTCCCTGGTCATGTCATAATGTCCTAATATTTCACGACTCGGCAACTCTACTGGTTGGTTACGATAACACAATAAACATAGCATACAGAATAATATTATTTTAGGAAATTTTTTGCTTAAAAGGCAATAACAACATTCGCAAACCATTGTGAAATATTAGGACATTGTGACAATATGACATGATAGGAGGCCCTTGTGAATCGACCAATTGTGTTTAATTGACATTTGATTACATACTACGATTGAAGGTTGTTACTTCTATGATTGATCAGCATTGCCAACTATTTTATATTGTAATTTAAAATTGGCAATTCCAAACACTTTTCATATAATTCATTTGAATTGGCAATAAATGCTAAAGAATTTATAGCATTTTTGAAATTTAAAATATCCCCTTCTTTTCACAGAATTCTAAACAAAAACTACTACTACAAACTAAATTTGGCAACGCTATATTATGGTTTTTTGTTTCTTTTACTAACTTTAACTTACTGGCAAATAAATTAACAAACAAAATCACAATCACATTTTCTTACAAACACAAAATCTACTATTAAACACAAAATTAAACAAAACAAAAAAAATTATAAATTATTTACACGATATTACACTAATAATTATGCACATAAATCGGTCGTATATCCAAGAAATCCAAATTATCTTTCACCTTTTCCGTATGATGGACCGTATGATTGAGATTGGTGGGTGCTACATAGCCCAGGGCACGACCACGTGGTGATATCACCAAATGAGCATAGTTTTGTGAGGAACCCTGATACGACACCACCGAAGGAGCAGCATCAATTAGAAGAGCCTGCATTAAGACCGGTTGTGATGAAATGCAACAGAATAGGCAGCAGAAATTCAGCAAAATTATACAAACAATAGGAATGCTGGGTATCTGTAAGATGTAAAGTGCTTTAGTTTTGTAATACTGGTGAAACAATTATATGATGAATTTCTATATATGTATATAAAAAAAAAAAACTTACTTTATTCATGTTGATGGATTGAAAGAGCTGGGTTGACTGTTTGTTATAAAAATAAGAGTCATTTACAGTTTGTACTTTAATATTTCTTTTACTTTTTTTGTGGTTGTTGTTGTTTTATTTTCTCAAGCTACACTCAAGAGGTACTTTTAGGAATTGAGTGATTTACTTTAACAAAAAAATAATGAAAATCATACAGATAAAAAAAGTAATAATAGTACAAAAATAAATATAAAATAGAAGGTGTGTGTGCACACAATTATTTACGTAAACAATAACAACAATTTTCATATAAAGCATAAAACAACAACAAATAATTGTAGTAAATAGTAAGAAATACAACAATTACTCCAGCAAAAACTTTACAAATCCAAATAACCCGCAACAAAAGTATGATTTTTTTTTCTCAATTTTTTTTTTTTTTATTTTTTTTTCAAAATATTGAAAAAGTGAAGGTTGTATATAAAATAAAATAATACTGGTGTGTTAATTTAAACAAAAAAATCAGAAATAATCTTTAATAGATGGTGGTTGACGAATTCAAAGAAGCTGTACTTAAATTGTTTGGAGACTGTTAAATGATGCCCGTCTAGACTACCAATAAATATGTTGGCAATAACACAATAATGTCGGCAGAATAACGTAACAGTATTGTATATTGCTTTACTTATGTTAAGGCTATAGGAAAACGTATGTTAACACTATTTTAAAGAAGATTTAGTTTATTTTATCTTTTTGTAAAATTTCTGCAAATAATTTTCTTTTGAAGCTTTTGTGAAATGTCAAACACAAATTGACAACCAAATTTGACATTTTATGTTTGCAATAATTGTCAACGAAAACCTATTCACAATTATTGCCAGTTACGAAAAAGATGTGTGTTCACTGGAGATAATATAATTTGTATGACTTAAAAATGCGGGATCTGGCATATCTTTTTGAACGCAGTTTATATTTTTAATAACTTATATGTCATTCCGTCGTTACTTCTCACTTAGTTATTGAATATAGAGTAAATAACATTTTTTTTGTTTTGCTTCAAAAATATCGAATTTTGTTCCAACGAATCGTCATATGCGGGAAGTTTTGCTTTACTTCTTCAATTTGAAAAAAGTGACGCTAAAGTACAACGATTGCTTACCAAAGCTTATGGTGAAAGTGTTTGAAGACCAAGAATTGGAGGCATTACTCCATGAAGACTGTTGTCAATTTCAACATGAGCTTCCAAAATCATTGGGACCTACTCAATCAGCAATTTGAAAACATTTGCAGCAGGATTCATCCAAAAGCAGGAAAATTGGGTAACATACAAATGGAAGCGGAGAGACCTTGAAAGACGATTTTGCTTGTCCGAAATGATGTTTGAAGAACATAACTTTTGTACCGAATCATTACTTGCGATGAAAAATGGTTCCATTACGATAATCCAAAGCATAAGAGAACGTATTTGAAGCCCGGCCAAGCAGCCGAATAGACACCAAAGCCAAATATCCATGGCGCTAAGGTAATTATCTGCAGCTATTATAAGCTGCTGAAATCTAAACAGACCATCACAGGGAACCTGTGAGGAACCCAGTAGCGAATGCAACTGATTGGACGAAAAACGATCACAATATACGGCCAGACATGAAATCGTAATAGTCCATCGTGACAACGCTCGGCCACATGTTGCAATAACTGTTAAAAAGTATTTAGATTGAAGTGGTTGGGAAGTTTTGCCTCACCCACTTTATAGTCTGGACCGTGCCCGTACGACTACTATTTGTTTTGATCTATGGAGAACGCTCTCTCTGGAATACGTTTCACGTTGGAACAGAGTATTCCATATTGGCTTGATTCGTTCTTGGCCTCAAAAGATGAGCAGTTCTTTTGGCTCAGAATCCATATGTTGCCAGAAACATGGGAAAAGGTCATGGCTAACAATGGCCAATACTTTGAATAAATTTATATTGTACAAATGTTTTAAAATAAAAGCTAAAAATTTTAAAAAATTCCGCGTTTTTAAGTCGTACAACAATATGTTAATAAATTTATGCCAGTCTACAATTTTGTTATTAAGTGCATAACAGTTCGATCTTTGGTTTGTTTTCTTTCGGAAATATACTGATGAATTTATGGAGAGGAACAAGCAAATCCTTGATGCCTTTAATTGGAAAGACTAGAACAAAAGAAAAGAGTTTTATAGGATATTTGTAAGGCAGAACAAAGAACAATCTGTTTAGATGATCACCAATTACCAAAAAGTCAGAAGAATGGAGCGGCTTCCATTAGCTAAATATTCAGAGCCTTACATGCTCAGAGCCAAAACTAATACTCAAAAAGTTACAAAGAGATCGCAAGGTAATAAGGAGTGAGATCGAAAAATTCTTAACTTACATATATGTTAATAAAAACGAAACCACTGAACTTACAGTTTTGTTTTATTTTTTATTTGATTGAAATTATTATTACATTATTATTTCTGTCACTTTGTACGAACAGGTTATCCATCTCCGTTTTAAATCTACCTCACTCTTGGACACTTTTTTTGTGCTCTTTAATTCTCTTTTAACAAGAGCCCAATATCTCTCCACTGGCCTTAGCTCCAGGCAGTTTGGAGGATTTGCCTCTCTTGGTACAAATACCACATTATTGTTCTTTTACCACTCAAGACCTTTCTTACCATAGTGACAGGGTGACAAATCAGGCCAAAAATAAGTGGACACACTAAGAATTCTTATGAATGGACGCATCCTTTTTTGTAAACAATCCTTGATGTAAATTTCGGTATTTTTAGAGACCTTTGTAACAAATGTTTGGCTTCTTTTGCGGCAACTGCAGATTGCTTGCCATACCAAGAACTTTTTGGGAAATTTTGGCAGCTTTTGGGTCCTAAACTTTTCTTCAAACTTCCCTCGAGCATCAACAACATCAAATTTTTGACCAGGAAGTTGCGAAAAATCTGCTAGAACATACGTTTCGTTATCCATTATGCAGCAAGAATATTTTTTTTATAAAACTTGACTTCAATTTCCGTGATCTGTCTTTGGCCTCTAAATTTTTAGCAGCGTTCCTGTCAAGAACTTTTTGAGCCTTGTATGTTTTTAAACCTGCAATGGCTTTAACTTTTCGTACCAAATAGTCCGAGCACTGAGCTAACCGGGCTGCTTTCCTACCAGATGTGTTGGGAGCTCTTTTGAAAATGCTTTCCATTTTGTTGGCTTAATAAACATCATATGAATCATTCTTTCTACCAGAACCAGGTTTTCTATCAACGGACAAGTTCTCTCGGTATTGTTTAATAACATTGGAAACAGTTTGACGGCAGTCCTTTGAATTCTTGGCCAACTTTTTGTAGGACCAAGTTGGGTTTTGTTGAAAATATTTAATAATTTTAGTACGCACTTTTTTCTGGTCACTCATTTTAATCAGATTAACAACAAATGATCATAATTGACATTAAACATAATAACTGTCATGCTTTGCAAAGGTAACTTGATAAAAAAAAATAATCAAATAATATTTAGGTTGATGAAAAACGTGTGTTAAGAATTTTTCGATCTCAGTCCTTAATTGATGATGGATGGAAGAGAATATTTGTATATCTGTTATTAATGCTGGAACAATACAACACAGAAATTAATAAAAATATAAGAATTTCCTTCTGTGGGATGTAAACAAGCTCAACATCTAAGTGACAAAACTCTGGTTAAGGAATCTGTATCTAAGTTTACGATCTTTGGCTCAGTAGAACTTGGATTGTTACATAGCGATGATCCATTTCTCATTGGAAAGAAGCATTTCTGAAGAAGGAACTGTTGTCTTTCTACTTGCTATAATAATCTAATTGATTGGTTTCCGTTGTTGTCCGTTAGACGCGAGCAATTAAAAAGTGTTGAAAATGTATGCTCTTGATAAAGGGTTCTTCCATAGGGACATACAAATTTTGTCTATTAATACAAACACCCCGATAGATCAGACGATAGTGTGCTGTAGTATCAATCTGAGGGTTGCGCGTTCGATTCCCACCAGAGAAGCAAAACGCTTCGCAGTTTGTGTTTTTTTTAAACGTAATTTTTGACGAATTTTGTTAATCGTATAATCTCGAAACAGGGTCCGTTCGAGTGGTTACTTCGTTGGATTTCTTTTAAAATTCAACACACCGGGACTATAGACCGATTAGTCCAACTTGCTATTTACTAGGGTATTCAATCAAATAACCGTTAATCGGTTAACCGATTAATTTTGGTCGGTTAACTGTTCGAATAATTTAAAATTTCCGATTTTCAAATAACAAATAAACACATTAATTTGTGTCGATTAACCGAATAACCGAATTTTTTTTTTTTTTGTACTTTATATAGAAATATGGTTTTAAACACACAAATTTTATTTCTTATCTTATGAACATTCTCTTCTAGCAATAGTTTTTTGAAGTATAGCTCAAAAACTAAAACTAAGACATTTCGACATGACCTTTATTCTAGAATGTTCCATGATGAACTTTGTCCTAATGAGTCGGAGGAAGGCATAATAATGAACGGAACTGAAATCATTACTGAAACGAGTCTTTTATCAGGACTCCAGTGGTACAATGGAGGATTTTATATGCTTAAAAAAACTGAATAAAGAACTGAGAAATTGAATAGTCTTTATCATGCCTTACTTTCGATTTCTCCAACATCTACAATCACAGAGACTTTTCTCCAAGTCAAGTTTTAATGAAACTAAAGAAAAATCGTTTAAAAGGAAACATTTAAAATTATATTCTTTTCTTTAAAGATATTTCAGTAAATCTCACTAAAGTCCTAAAAAAACTCACATGTGTATATAAAAAGGATCTCAAATACCATAATTTTTTTCAATTATTTATTTTTTTTGTTGAAAATTCATTTTATTTCCAATTGAAGAAATTATTCGGTTAATCGAATAATTTAAAATTAACCGATTAATAACCGATTAAATCTAAACCCCGATTAATTATTTGCTCAATTAATCGATTAAACCATGAACCCGATCAATTGAATACCCTACTATTTACCCACACTGGGTGGCGATGTCTTAGTTTTAATAGATTTACGAATTCCAACGCTACCACCACCAAAGATAAAGAATCCTTATTTGCTGCTTATACAACGATTGGTTGATTAGAATATCCCAGAAACTGCTGCGCGAATGAAGAGTAATTCTGGGAAAACTTAGGTCTGCATAAACTGTGCATCCCCAGTAGACAATGTATCCCCAATTTATGTCCAGCTTGTATTAAGAATTCTTATGTCGTCCCCCAACTGCAAAGCATTTTCTCCAATGGATTTATGGAATAAAACGGTAGAGGTAGCACAACTCCTTGACCTCGATGCAAAACCAATGGATTATAAAATTGTATGGGTCGATTATGGATGGCAACCGAACTTCAGTTGCGTTGTCAGTTGCCTAAATGGTATTACAGATGGCAACTGGCAGCTATCATTTCTGTTGCCAAATCGGCAACCAGAAATTTGTGGTTGCCCTCTGGCAACGCAACTGAAGTTCGGTTGCCATCCATAATCGACCCAGTAGTTTTGGGTGTTTCAACAATAACTAATAACCTAAAGCCCGGTGTGGTGTAACATACCATCGAACATGGAATCGAACCTGTAAAATTGTAGTTTTAGCTGCTAAAACAGCGTAGACAAAAATTTAGTTGTAGAGATATGGGTCAAAGTCTCTGGTGGGAATCGAACCTGCAAATCTCAAATTGACAAATAAGAACACTACTAATTAGAAGATCTAGATCCAGTTCAATACAATTCTGGTAGTAATACAATAGTGAACCAATAAATTATAAAGATACTGTGAAAACAAATAATGTTACAACAGCAAATTTATATTGGAATGGATGGAGCTCTCATTGACGACATAGCAACTACGGATACACGCCAAGGGCAATAAAAGGCAGTAAATGAAATCTTCCTTAATCTTACCACACATGGATCTTGATGTTAAATCCACGGATTAGAAAGTTATAGTTTCAGCTGTTACAATAACAACAAGAACTTTATGGATTCTAGTATTAAATAAATTCTTTCTTGATCTTTGCACAATTGGAGTGGGTGTAGTATCATACGCTGATCATGTCGTTGTGTTATTTAATGGAAAATTCCATAATAAAGTCTGTGAAAATCTTAAAAGCTTTCAAAGGAAGCGAAGTTTTTATGTGTGATTTTCGATTGTATAAATAGGCTACTGAACAGACGAAAAAAGTTAGAAAGGTGTTTGTAGATATATTAGGCGATAATTAAGCCATTATTGGCATATGAATCATTTGTATGGTGGTCGATAATGGATGTAACAGGAGCTGGGAGGTCTACATATGTAATGTGAGGAATACTAGTAATCTATCCGTTGATATCTGCATAAATTTCCTCTTAGGATTTAATTCAGACTGCGAAAGAATCACAATATTAGTAGATCCGGACTCTCATTTTTGATGTGCAAAAATCACAGAGAGTACACAAAAACTCATTACATCGCGGCACAAGTTCATTGGAATAAGGAGATCACCACAAGCATTCCACTAAGAGATAACTGGGAGTCCTTGAATCATAATACTGAAATATTTAGTGGCGGTTTTAAAGAAAATGGTACGGAGAGTGAACTTAATTAGGGATTAGACATATCTCTAGAATAAGAAACAAGCGGAAATATTTGCGGTGCTTAAAGTAGCTAGGTTGACATACACGAGGCCGAATATTCTCACGCCATTTGTATTAGAATTGTTAGATCAGATTAGTCAGCCATTGTCGCAGAATTGTACCTCCCTAATGTTAATTTAATTAAAAGTAGTACCTTTCAATAAGTAGTATAACCTAACCTTTTAAGCAGTCATATTATCTCATAAACTATTATAGCGTACAATTAAAAAAACTATATAGAGATATGTATATAATGGCAAAACAAATCAAAGAAATAAGTGCTAATAACCAACTTATTACTCAGCACATTGAGTCAATAACAAACCAACCAAGCAGCCAGGCATCCAGCAAGCGAGCGAGCGATTGTACCATAAACCAAAACAAAATACAGGCAAACAGGCAGCAGCTGTAGCTGTAGCAGTAGCAGCATAAATAGCAGCAGCGATTTATTTAGGCTGGAACAATTTACTAACGTTGGTTTCAAATTTAAGACACACATTTCAATATTAGTGCAATTGAAACCAACGCCAACAACTGTTTTTTTTTCTTTTGTTTGCCAAAACAAAAGTAATAACAAATACTTGAGCAATTAATTGTTGAAAAAAAAAAAAAAAACTAAAGAAATTTTAACAAATAATTAACAACAAAAAATTTTAATACAACCTTTAAAAATTATAACTACACATTTTTTTGTTGTTGAGTTTTTAAATAACATTAAAAAATAGTTAATTAAATCATAAATGTTTTTTAAACATATTTAGTGATCATGGCAATTTGTGAGAATAATTCAAGGAACTTTTATTACTTATAATTGAATAAATATTTTTATATAAATAATAAACATGAATTGCGAAATGTAATTAGTTGCTAACACAAGTTTCAGTAAAGAAGATTTTTAAACATAAAATGGTCAGTAGTTAAATTTTGGTATAAAAATTAACAAAATTTTAATTATATTTTACCACATTTAGTTGCTGCTGTTTTTATTAGTTTCCTTAGTGTCATGCCAAGCTGGTTTGCTGTTTTCCGAAGTGCCACTTACCTCAGCTTCAACAAATGTACATTCTCCCTCAGCCTTTTCACATCAATCAATTACTCATATTCATAACAGTGAAAAACCAAAGGTTTTACTCTTAAATAAGACTCCTTTACACACCTACTTTGAGGAAAGTTCTAGTCTGGGTAATGTAGTATTTCCTTCGGATTTTACAGCCGGAACTGAAGCTGAACATTTTAAAAGTGACGAATATAAAACTTCCTCTCCATATATTAGCTATAAGGATAATACTCCAGTTTTTATTGGTCACACTCATACTCCAGCGCATTTAACTTATGCCGCCCGACCTATTGTTTATAAAATGTTACCTCAAACGGCTCCCTATAGAAGTTATGAAGAATTTCTACCTAGTCATAGCGTTAAGAGTTATTAGTACTAAATTATAAAATTCATAATTGTATTAGAATTAAGTATTTACCTAAAATTAAAATTAGTATTAAAAGAAGTAAGAAAGTATAGTTGGTCAAGCCCCGACCGACCATATAATAACCTACACTGAGAAAATGAGCAAAAACAATTTTCTCTTCAAATTTCAATAATTTATTTGATTTTAGGATGTAGGTTTTCTTTTGGGTTATGATCAATTACGGGCCGATCGCAATGAAATGAAGTCGCTTGATTTTTTTCTATATGAAACTTGTTTATTATATTAAATGTTATGTGGATACCAATATTTTTATGAGATTTATAACCAATTATGAACCGATCGCCATGAAATTTGGTCGCGTGATTTCTGTTTATATTAAATTTATTTGTGTGGAATTCTTTCTGGATACATGCCCGTTAAAGTAATTTTCAGAAGTGAACCTTGCATGGTAGTTATCGCTAATTATGAATCGATCCGCTGTAAATTTTTAGGTGTGCTTTATAAAACTTATTCGTGAAACAATTTGTGTGGATATTTGTACAAATCAAGCATTTATGGGCAATAAAGTCCTATTTCGGGAGGACAAATAACACGATCACAGTTGGGAATTTTAAGATTTTGTCTGTGCGTCGTATATTATAAAATATAATGCACTAATTACTAAATAATATTTGATTAAGATTTTCAAAGAAACTGTACGAAAATCTATAACAAAATGAAATTTAATTTCTGTAGGAGTTATTTCAGATAGTTATAAACTTTTGGTCTTTCCCAAATATATTGTTAAAAGTAAACGAACTAAAAACAATACAAAATACTTGTTGCCGGTTAAATGGTTCTAAAGCAGGCATGTCCAAAGCTAAAACTGTATTTGTGTTGGTGAGCGAAAGAGAGGTCCACTGAAAGAAAATTTTAGTGAAATAATTAAAAGATTTTTAAGGCTTTATTTGTTAACAATAATCAAGTCAATAATCTTAATCAAATTGTCTTCGAGATATTACCATAGCTCATTAATTGAGAGTTCGATATTAATAATTTTCGACAAATTTAAAAAAAAAATTAAAATATGTAAACCATTTTTTTGCTTATTTAATTACGCTGTCTTGATTAAAATCATTACAAATATGAAAAAAATTGTTCACAAAAGTAAATTGAGGGGAAAAAACAGACAACACTTCAATGACTTCTTAAAGTTCGAAATATATTAAACAAGCCAAATAGTGACTACTAAACAAAAGATAATAAGAGTATGTGTGTTGTTGGTCAGCGCGAAAACACAATGAAATGGACACCATTGTTCTAAAGTTCATTAAATTTTAGTTCGGCTGATGTAGAAAGAGGTTTTCCAATATAAAATCGTACTTTTGAAAGTTGCCCTAGTGATTACATTTGGTCTGAGGCTGATAAAATTCTTACATGTCATATTCAAAAAATTATTAAGTATATAAAACTGTATTCCGTTAGGGATTCCCAGCTTTGGAATTTTTAAAATCTAAAATTTCGACATAAAAGGGATTAAATTTGGAAATCCCTATAAATGCACCCAATTAAAAATGTCGGTAATATCAGCCATTCCATTTAGGCATTCAGTACGAATTAATTCGTTGTTTTAATTCCTTTGAATTACTGCAAAGGTATGGAATTCATTCCTTTGAGAATTCATTACTTACAGTATTAATTCCTTATCATTGAATGTTTCTTTAATTCAAATCCGTTACAAAGTAGCTTAATAAACTTTATTGAGTGATTAAAATTTTCTTCAATTCAAATCTGTTGCAAATAGACTTTCTATAATATTGTTACAAAATTGCACTATCAATTTGAATTTAAAGGTCTATAATGACAGATTGCAACATGTTAAAAAACATATGCCGTGCTCAAAAATTTTACTTTTCTACAATGTGGATAACACGCTGTTATTAACATTGTTTATAAGTATAACAACATTAGCTGTTAAAGTGGCTAATATTAACATTAATGCTGCTCTCGAAATAGAAAATTCTAGTTTTGTCCGTTAGATAATTCATGAAACTACTAGAAAATAGCACTATTTATATAAATAGTAACAGCCAGTTGCCGTCAGTCAGTTTTTGTAGGCGCGGTTAGACTTAACATCAGTTGTATTACCAGTGTGTTTTTAAAGTGTGTATGAGTGTGTTTCTTTAAAAGAAAGAGACTATTTAAATTGTTGTAAAATTAAATAAATAAAGAGTTATTACATATTTTAAACTACTGAGCGCATTTATTTGCAATTAAAAGATTACGGGGTTTTTAAAGGAAATATACTACCGTTTTTAAAAGGTAAAAACGTAACAATATTTTTCAATTTATTCTGAATTGCTGTTTTCTAAGTCTGAACTAAGAGCCTGATTCAGAAACACTCAAAAATTATTTAAAAACTGAGTGATTTTCTTAAAAAAAAATTTTGAAATTGTTTTCCTTTCGTGTTTCTAAATCAGGACTTAAGATTTTAGTGAATTTAGCTCAAATTGAATAAATTTTGTTTAATTAAAAGCTCTGATTCTAAGAAAAGTCAGAGTAAATATGCGTCCAAGATTTAAACAAGTAAGAGAGCTATATACCCTTCACCAAATTATACTTAAAAATACAAATTTAGATATTTTTAGGTAAACAAAATTAAAGTTATTTTTTTCAAAATTTAAAAAAAAAAAATTTTATTTCAAATTGTTTTTAAAAATTAAAATTTTTTTTTTAATTGTTTTAATTTTTTTTTAATTTATTAGTGAAAAAAAAAAATTGTGGTAAAAAAAATTATTTTCCCGATTTTGACCCATTGTAGGTCCGAATTACTATAGCGTTATATAAATCCTTGCAATGGACTTTGAAATATCTATCATTAGATATCCATATTGTCTATATTAATGACTTAGTAATCCAGATATAGATCAGAAATAGGCCAAAAATCGAGGTTGTCCCGGTATTTTCCTTATATCTCAGCCATTTGTGGGCCGATTTTATATAGCGACCGAGCCGGAAGAATTCCTGATATATTGATGTATCAATTATGTTTGTAAGTTATTTGTGGGCTACACAAAGTTGATTTCAACATACAGACTGACAGACAGACATGGCTATATCGACTTCCCTAAATGTAACGATCCAGAATATATATACTTTGTGGTGTCGCAAATGAAAAATGTAGAAATAAGAAACAGAATGACAAACTTATATATACCCTTTACACTCATGATTATGAAACGGTAACGCTAATTTGGTAATGGTATTTTAGCGGTTATTTCGGTAACAGAGGTAACGGTGTTTGCTGTTACTTCGGTAACGGTAATTTCATCCTCAATTAAATTATTAAAAAACTTTATACAAATTCCCAAAAAAGAGCGTTATATACGGGTGTGTCGAATCTTGTATCAATATGTGGCAAATTTTTTTTTTGCTGACAACAAAGTATTTTTGTTCTATGGTTTTAATGGGCGGTAGTATAAATTGTTGACCAATCCTTACAAAAGTTGGTAGAAAGATTTAGGTTCATATAAAACTAGTTTGTGTCCAATTTCATCACGATATTCATTATAATAATTATTATAAGACAATAACACAAGGCAACAAAATTGAAAACATTTCAAAGGCTTTTTCAACAACTACATAATTTTGATGTATTGTGGTTCCAGTAGTACAAATATGGTCCAAATTTGAAATTCTATTAAGAGTTTTTTTTTTTTAAATTTTTAAGTAAAATTACAAACTTTGTTAGACGTTTCTCCACACAATTAATGATAACAGTCCAATGTTATTAAAATAAACTTAGAATAGTTGCGATTTACATAGCCTTTAATACGTTTATATATTGCATTTCAATCAGCTCAGTAGTTTCGGAGTTATAATAACAAATTGAAGCAAAAAATATATTTTTTGCGTGAAAATAAAAAATTTTTTTGTTTTTAAAAA
The DNA here is from genome assembly GCA_942486065.2 of Calliphora vomitoria. Classification (NCBI taxonomy): domain Eukaryota; kingdom Metazoa; phylum Arthropoda; class Insecta; order Diptera; family Calliphoridae; genus Calliphora; species Calliphora vomitoria. Next base: position 29,464,796 of record OW818031.2, on the reverse strand, counting down.
ATCATGAAAAATCGTAAACGTCAAAAATTGTTCAGATTTATTACTTTATAGCAAAGCTACATGTAATAGCAACAAAATTAAATATCCGTCATAAAAATCGATTGATTCTTTTCGAATTTATTCACAATTAAGTGAATTCGCTTATTTTCACAAAATTTTAGTTTTTTGGTTGATATACATAAAATCGAGTTGTTAAGTTCTTCTTTCTATTGATTGAATTTTGAAAACATCTTCCCCATGCTATGTACAAATTTTCACATATATATTGCCTTTCAATCGGCTGAGTTGTTTCGGAGTTATAATAACAAATTGAAGCAAAAAATATATTTTTTACGACAAAATAGCATTTTTTTTTGCTTTAAAAAAATCATGAAAAATCAAAAACGGCAAAAATTGTTCAGATTTATTACTTTATCGCAAAGCCACATGTAATAGGAACAAAATAAGATATCGATTATAAAAATCTATTGATTTTTTTTTCGAATTTATTCACAATTAAGTGAATTCGCTAATTTTCACAAAATTTTAGTTTTTAGTTTAATATACATAAAATCGAGTTTGAAAACATTTTCCTCATGCTATGTATAAATTTTCACATGTATATTGCATTACAATCGGCTCAGTAGTCACATGTAATAGGATCAAAATAAGATTTCGATCATGAATATCGATTGAGTCTTTTCTAATTTATTCACAATTAAGTGAATTCGCTCATTTTCACAAAATTTGAGTATTTTGTTTGATATACATAACATTGAGCAGTATTTTATCAGAATTTTGTCATAATTTGGACTTTATCATTACGTTTGTAACACTTCAAAATATTTGTCGCAGATCTGCATAAGTATATATGGGTCCACATAAGATTCTAAGTCGATCTTGTTATGTCCGTTCGTCTGTCCGTTTGTTGAAAACACGATAGGGCCCAAACAAAAGGAGCTAGCTGGCTGAAAACTTGCACAAGTACTCTCTGTTGATAAGGTTTGTTTCGATCTAAACTTTTAATATTAAATTGCGTGTAACTCGCTAATTACAAGAGATAAGTAGTATACAAACACCTGTTTTTTATAGACCTAATCGAGGATTTTATGCCTATGTAATATTTTATAGTAATAAGCCGGTAAGAAATGGCAGATATATTTGCAAAATATTTTGTTTTTTCTGCCCCACTGTGCAAAGTTAAAAAATCAAATTTTCTTTAAAATATTTCTTTTATTTATTATCGACATAAAGAAGTAACAATAAATTAATATTTCGTCTAACAAAATCGTATGATCATTCACTCATTTAATAACTTAATGAACATAAAGGGACTTAACAACAGGAGCAGCATGAACTACAGGAACAACTGGAGCAGCTACAACAGATTTAACAACATGAGATTGATGAGTTATGGCATGACTTTGATGGGAAACCGCATGATTGACATGAGAAGCAGTTTTGACCACAGGGACAACATGTTCAACAGTCTTGACGACAGGAGCAGCGGCAGCATAAGTATGGACCACTGGAGCTTCAACAGTTTTCACAACGGGAGCAGCATGATAAGTGTGAACTACAGGAGAGGCTACAGTTTTGACTATGGGAGCAGCTTCAGCATAAGTGTGCACAACAGGGGTGGCAACAGTTTTTACTACGGGAACCGAATGGTAGGAGTGTACAGATTTGACTACGGGGGCTGCATGATAAGTGTGAACTACGGGGGAGGTTACAGTTTTGATGACGGGAGCAGCGGCAGCATAAGTGTGTACAGTCTTCACCACAGGTGTAACAATATGAGCCTTGCTGTGAACTTGAGAGAAACTGTGATGCGACACAGCCGAGGGTACGGTATGAGCCACTTTAGTTACTACCGGTTGAACAACATGAGTTTCAGCCACAAAACCAGGAGCAGCAACAGCAACGGCAAGCAAAGCAAAGAAGGAAACCTAGAAGAAATTTAAAAGTTATAACACATTATTAGTAAAATATACACTTGTAAGTCACTAAAATGTAAAACTTACAAATTTCAACATTTTTTTAAGAGGAACTTGATTGGATGATTTCTTTAAAACACACTAGAAGTGAATGATGTTTGTTTAAGAAATTTTGGCAACTTTTATACAAATTTTCGGTTAGCAATTTTAAAATCCTTGCAATTACTATTAATTGTTAATAATTTTGCAATATTTTATTTTAGTTTGACCTTAAAGTATTATATCAAACTAACTTGTTAACAAATAATTGAGTTTTTTTCTTCGAAAAAAATTCATACAATTTTAGGAGATTTCATTTGTTACCAAAACATAATGTGTACGAGTAATTTATTATAATACAAATTTATAAAAATTTGCTAACAACATTGAACTTGAACCTGAATAAATCCAAAGATAATAAAAAAGGTCTGTTTATCAAAGCTAATAATCAATCAATTGCCTATAAAGGTTATTTATTATGAAACTGTTACTTTATTAAACACACAAATAAAGCTAATTGTCTAATTAACCATTGCTCAGCGGGTGTTCAATTCATTTTTAAAAATTTATTTACAATTTGTAATGAAATCATAAAAAAAATACCTAAATTATTTGGTTGCTACTGTTTTTTTTTGCATGAAACTTGAACTTTTCTTAAACTCTATTTAAGGTAATTTAGCTTTGTTTTCTTAACTAAAGTTTTTGAACAGATACTATGTTTCAATTGTATTTAAGTTTAATTCCATTATTGGTTATGATTTTTTGAGCAATTGACTACGGCTGGCTTAAATAAATTAGCTTTATTGATATTAATAAAGCTAATTTATTTAAGCCAACCAAGATTTTTTGTTTGCTTAGCCGGAAGGAAGAATTGAAGTTGTTATATTAATTTGCAAATATGTATATGATTAGGGTGCCACCATAAATTTAAAATATAACTTAAAATTGTTATAAATTATTGGGTGTATGACTTAAAAATGCGGGATTTGATTCGAAAAGGTCGAGTTTTGTGCGAACAAAGCATCATATGCGGGAAGTTTTGCTTTACTTCTTTAATTTAAAAAAGTTCCGCTAAAGCACATCGATTTCTCATCAAAACTTATGTATTCCATCGGTTTGAACGTGCTAAAGATTGTTTGTTCCGTTTAGAAGTGGTGATTTTGACACTGAAGACAAATATCGCCCAGGTTAACCAAAAAAGTTTGAAGACCAAGAATTGGAGGCATTACTCCATGAATATAGTTGTCAAACTCAACAAGAGCTTGCAAAATCATTGGAAGCTACTCAAGCAGCAATTTCAAAACGTTTGCGAGCAGCAGGATTCATACAAAAACAGAGAAATTGGGTACCATACGAATTGAAGCCGAGAGACCTTAAAAGACAAAACGAAATGCTGGTAGAGCGCTATAAAAGAAAATCGTTACTTGCGATGAAAAATGGATCCATTACGATAACCCGAAGCGTAAGAGATCGTACGTGAAGTCCGGACAACCAGCCGAATCGACATCAAAGCCAAATATCCATGGCTCTAAGGTATTGCTTTGTATTTGGTGGGAGAAAAAGGGTCCTATCTATTATGACCATCACATGGATCCTGTACCGAATGCAACAGATTTGTTTGAAACGAGAATTAGCCGAAAAATGCCCGGAATATGCAGTCAGACATAAAACCGTAATGTTCTATCATGACAGCGCAAGTCCACATGGTGCAATCACTGAATGAAGTGGCTGGGATACACTTCACTTTGGAACAGAGTATCCGATATTGGCTTTATTCGTTCATAACCTCAAAAGATGAGCAGTTCTTTTGGCTCGGAATCCATATGTTGCCAGAAAGATGGGAAAAGTGATAGCTCATTGCAGATTGGTTTAGAAACGTCTTTTTTTTGGAAATAATTCGGTATCTCGGGTACTATTGAAGATGTTGTTACGAAATTTCACATCAAACTGCCTTAGCTCCGGGCAGTTTGAAGGATTGGCCTCTCCTGGTACAAATACCCCATTATTGTTATTTTACCACCCAAGACCTTGCTTACCATTGTGGCTGATGCCAAAAATAAGTGGACACAACATAAAAAAATATTGACACGGATGCTGCGAAAAATTTCCCAGAACATACATGGTTGGAGCTGAGGTGTTGAGTTGAGTTGATTTGAGTTTTTTACAGTTTCCTATCGCTAATGGGGTGCCCTTAAAGTTGGCCACCTTGGGTCTCAAAATTAAATTCATTTATGGTCCAAATGTACTGTAATTTAAAATATAAATAGCTCTTAAGAAGATCTACTAGTTGAAGAGATTTTTATTTATTGATTTATTTTTTTTTTTTTAATTTTGCTCAAACTTTTTATGGTTTTTTTTTAGATATGGAAGGCCAACGGATTGTCGAAATTTATTTTTAAAGTATCAGCTATATTTGTGATAAAATTCTAATTGAAATCTTCTCCCAATAAAAAGTTACACGCATTCAAAATTGGAACATGTAAAATGGGTCGTAATTTTTACGTTTTTTCCCAAAATAGTCCCTATATATTTTCTTTTGTAGAAAAAAAAATTCTTCGGGAGTATACAGAATTTTTATATGATTCGGAAAGAGAACTTAATGCTAAAGCGTGTAAAGTAAAATTTGGCTCACTAAAGCATACGCAACACTCCCCAGGCTTAGCCAAACTTGGCCAATTTTAAAAAAATAATTTTATGTTTGAGTAAAACATTCTAAAAAGGCAAAGCACCGATCCTCGAGGATGTTCCATATTTGTATTACCCTATATTGTACCTAAAACTTACAAAGGTTTGTTTACTATCACACGGTAAATAACGTCAAAGTAGGCCCTTTTCTAAAAAAAACTCAGTTTTTGGAATTTCGGTATTTTAAAATAAGAAATGTCAAAGATTATAATGCCGCTGATTTAAGGACATTAGTTCCAAATTTTGTTAAAATTTTACATTAATTCAAATTTTATATTTTTCTTCATGGAAAAACACCATAATATAATTTTTTATACCCTTCACCTTCGTGAGAAGGGTATATATAAATTTGTCATTCCGTTTGTAATTTCCACAATATAATTTTCCGACCCTATAAAGTATATATATTCTGGATCCTTATAGATAGCGGAGTCGATTTAGCCATGTCCGTCTGTCTGTCTGTCTGCCTGTCCGTCTGTCTGTCTGTTGAAATCAATTTTCTGAAGACCCCAGATATCTTTGGGATCCAAATCTTGAATAATTCTGTCAGACATGCTTTCGAGAAGTTTGCTATTTAAAATCAGCAAAATCGGTCCACAAATGGCTGAGATATAAGGAAAAAACCAGGACAACCTCGATTTTTTACCTATTTTTTGACCTACATCTGGATTACTAAGTCATTAATATAGACAATATGGATATCTAATGATAGATATTTCAAAGACCTTTGCAACGACGTATATAAGACCATAATAAGTTGGACCTACAATGGGTCAAAATCGGGAAAAAAATTTTAACCCGAATTTTTTTTCAACAAAAGTTTTTTTGGAGGAAAAATTTTTAAATTTTAAAATAAAGCTTTTTAAATTTAAAAAAAAAAATTAAAAAAAAAAATCGAAAAAATTTTTTTTCAAAAAATTAAAAAAAAAACAACTGGAAAAAAAAATATTTAAAATTTTTATTTTGAAGTATAGTTTGGTGAAGGGTATATAAGATTCGGCCCAGCCGAATATATATCTCTTATTTGTTTTTTTTAGTTTTTAAGGTGACGTCCTAAAAATTTATAAAAATATTTAATTTTACCAAAATATCAATCTTCAAGTGCTAAGGTTTTCACCAATATCAAATACTTATATAAAAAGCATTTATTTACTGCTCAGAAGTTCCACAAACCTTGACCCCTTTGCAAAATTTTTACGATTTTTCATATATTGCATGCATATATTAAATGCTTGAAGAAGCATTAATTAGACAGTCTAACATCTCGAATGACGACATTTTGGACCATTTCATGATGACGATCATTGTTGTTAAGTATGACACTGATTCAATTATGAGCCAGCTTCTATAGATACCAAATGGTCATTATTATTCCTGCTCCATTTCCTCATTTTATTCACCCCCAGTATTTTGTAATTTTGGTTATGTTCTCCTCTATATTCTATAGTGCAATATATATTCATATAAATAGTGAATTACACACAGCCTCAAAAATGAGTAAGCACCAGTGAATTTATTGATTTTTTTTAAGATCATGACAATCATTATAGTCCGACTTAAATTTTTTTTCAGAACCCAATCTATTATTCAGCCCAATTTCCAACTAACTGAAACTTTTAAATTTTAATCGATGGATAGATTTTAAGATTTTCATTATCTTAAAAAAACTCAAATAATTTGTGGTGGTTACTCATTTTTGAGGCTGTGTGTATGTCCTCATCAGCCTCCGTTCCCATCTCTACATATATTCCTCAATTATACCTAATACTTCCATATGGTTACCAACCTGTAATACGATTAATGATCATCCTCAGTTTGCTTTTATCCTTTTCTAAAAATTCGTTCATATTTGACATTTGTTTCGTCCAGGCCCTGGACTTTTGCCTTATGGTTTGGAAGATTATGATAAGGGGAGGGGAAATGTCAGTTTCTGTATTGTCCAGTGGGAAACTTGTACCTTTCCTCGTTAATTTATCTGCTTTCTTAAGTAGAATACGTTATCTAGAATATTTGTGTGTCCTGTACCAGGCGCAAACCCATGAGGCCTCATGAGGGTGAAAAAAGGAAATTACCCAAAAACCCAAAACTGAACATTTTTAATACAAACAAGTAAGAGTATTATATTCGGCTATGCCGAATCTTGTGTATCCACCATCTATGGGTACTGAAATGAAATCAGTTATGGTTTGAATTTAAAACATTAAATTTTATTTCTTAAAAATATAAATTATTTATTGACAATAAAAAAATTTTTATTTTCTGAGGGGGATGTTGTTGGACAAAATGTTTTCCGACTATCGACATACTTTACATTATAAATTCAGAGTAGTTAGAACTAATTTATGCAACATTTTATCAGGATTGCCGCATAATCAACATAATTATGACTTCTCAAACAGTATTCCGGGGAGACATTTGTATGGGGGTTAGATGAAATCTTGAACATATACAAACCGTATCAACAGAAAGAATTTGTGGAAAATTCCAGCGAGCCTTTCGATTGGTCCCTATCATGCTTTCAACAAACAGACAGACGGATGGACATAGCTATACCACTTTAGAATCTTATGAGGACACAAAATATATATACCTTTTGGTTCTATGTTTAATGACTTGGAATTTGTTGAAGTAAGATCTGTCGAGGTTATCAAAATCGGTATTTGTTTGCGCCGACTCACCCCGAGAAACCTACTGTTTTGACTACTGTTTGGTCTCTGGTGTATTGTCGTGGATCCACGTTTCGTTCACGGTTACGAAATGACTTAAAAACTCGCCCATATTGCGGTTGACCAACGCCAAACACTTCTGCGAAATTGTCACACGATTACGTTTGTGAGCAAACGCAGAACCCATCTTGGTGATACAAGTGATCATTCAAAACTACTCAGCCATGTGAGATGCCTATTCCTACCACAATCTCTCACACTTTCATTTCTCCAATCGGCCAACACCATATCGTGATTTTTTCAATTGTTTCGGGTGTAGAGACTTAAACTGGGCGTCCAGAGCATTCGACATCTTCCGTGCTTGTACGACCACAACGAAATTCAGTAAACCACTTTTTGACCATTGAAATTGATGGAACAGAGTTCCCATAGTATTTATTAAACTTAGCCTTGGTTTGTGTGATGTTTTTATTTCCTAAACAAATAATGCTTAATGAGCACACAAAATTAAATTGTTTCCATTTTTTCTCAAGTCACTCAGTAGTTTGCTATCAATGGATGTCGACTATAAACTTTAGCATTTTAATGTTGATAGGAGTAGTGTTCCTCTTTCACTTAAGAGTCAGGAAATTCTAAAAGTCACGGACTTATTGATAGGAAACAATTTTTTTGGTTACCCAAAAAGGTAACATTTTGCCAGAATGATATCTTTAAAATAGGTTTTAAACTATTTATAAGAAACATATGCCAATAGTTCACCATACCATTTTAAGCTTAAGGATTGTATAACCATCATGCATTTAGAACTAACACTCAACATCATCGGAAAAGTTAGCTAGATTTTTGTAAAAATAATTACTACAATTTATTTAGTAGATAATTTTCTAAAAGGAATTTATTAGGTACAATTAATTTAAATTAACAACGAACAAATCATTTCGCAAACTGTCTTGACCAATTCAACAATTTAATGATGGAAACTGTAGGCGGCGGGAACAAAAGTTTTATGCACAACAGGAGCGGTATGAACAACTGGAGCAGCATGGACGGAGTGTACAACAGGAGCAGCAGCATAAGTGTGAACAACTGGAGCACTCTTGACCACAGACACAACAGGGGCGGCATGAACAGTAGTCTTGACCACAGGTGTTAAGACAGGACTAACAACAGCCTTGTTGTGATAGCGGGTAATACTTTGATGTGACACAGCCGAAGGAGATGAATGGACAACAGAGCCAACTTTAGCTAAGACAGGTTCCTGGACAACATGATGGGTTTCATAGAGACCAGCGCTGACAGTAGCCAAGCAGAAGAGAGCAATGCAAGCAATCTAGAAATAAAATATGAATTATAATAATGATTTAATTGTGATATTTTGTATAACACTAACAGATTTGTACATGTTAAATGTTTTGGAATTTGTTGGTTTGTGTTTAAGAGTTCACAAAAAACTGTTGATATTTTGAACATGTTGGTTTGTTTTTATACTTTTTTTTAATGTTTTGTGTGTTAAGCGTGGCCAAGTGTTTGAGTTTGATCTGTTATAATCATAAAAATCCCTTTAATTACTGCACGACGCACTTATTTAGTTTGAAGCAGGTTTATCGACCTTCATTTGACCAAAGATTATTAATCTTTTAGGTGACTCGGACTCTGTGTTAACAAGCATGCACACACATCAAATTAGTTTGTATTAATGTACATAGAAAACGCATTTTAATGTTAATTAAAGAAACATTTGTAATGTTAAGAAACTGCACGAAATGTTGTGGGAGTATTTACCTGATAAATGTTATAAAATGTTATTATTTGGGTGGTTTTGGGGACTCTACTATTCTTGAGTGTCTATAAATTATACAACAATTGAGGGACGAAAGGAACAAAATCTGGAGTCCTTAGACAGGTATATTTCTTTTCAAATGTGTTATGAATCATGCCCTTTGAACAATTTAATAGGCATTATTTATTTTCGGTATAAAAGCCTAATTTTTAGGGACCAATCTTCAATCTGAATTGAATTCCAATCAAACACTTTGTATGTTATAAGTTTAACACCAAATTTTCTTTAATTTTTGTACGAGGTCAATAAACCAGCTTCAAACTAAACAAGTGCGTTTTATAATTGAAAACGTTTTTTTTTCTTTTTACTACTGTAACAATATCAAACTACTTGGTCACACTTCAGCATTAAATTTTATCTGTGAAACATAAAACTATAAAAACAAACCAACACTTGAAAGAAATCAACAGTTACTTGTAAACTTTTGAACACAAACCAACCAAGCCTAACTCTTTAAACATGTACAAATCTGTGAGTAAATTAAATAATACATCTCCTACACTTTATATGACTTATACCAAATCCATAATTCTTTCCTTTAGATTGCTTGCATTGCTCTCTTCTGCCTGGCTACTGTCAGCGCTGGTCTCTATGAAACCCATCATGTTGTCCAGGAACCTGTCTTAGCTAAAGTTGGCTCTGTTGTCCATTCATCTCCCTCGGCTGTGTCACATCAAAGTATTACCCGCTATCACAACAAGGCTGTTGTTAGTCCTATCTTAACACCTGTGGTCAAGACTACTGTTCATGCCGCCCCTGTTGTATCTGTGGTCAAGAGTGCTCCAGTTGTTCACACTTATGCTGCTGCTCCTGTTGTTCACTCTGTTCCCGTGGTCCATGCTGCTCCAGTTGTTCATACAGCTCCTGTTGTGCACAAAACTTTTGTACCCGCCGCTTACAGTTTCCATCATTAAGTTCCTAAATTGACTATTTCTACTACTTATGATTTGTGCGTTGTTTATTTAATTGTAATAAAAATGTTTTAAAAAGAAAACAAATTAAGAAACATTTTTTACGCAAGCCTCGTTACTAAAAAATATAGTAACAAGTAACAGAGCTCCAACTACGACTCGGTTAGCTTCAGTTTTTATACCCTTCACCATGAGTGGCAAGGGTATATATAAGTTTGTCATTCCGTTTCTAATTTCAACATTTTTCATTTGCTACCCCACAAAATATATATATTCTGGATTGTTATAGATAGCGAAGTCGATATAGCCATGTCCGTCTGTATGTTGAAATCAACTTTCCGCAGCCTCCAAATAACTTACAAACATAATTGTTACATCAATATATCGGTAATTCTTCCGTCTCGGTTGCTTTTTAAAATCGAGAAAATCGGCTTACAAATGGCAGATATTTAAGGAAAAAACCGGGACATCCTCGATGTTGGGCCTATTTTTGATCTATATGATGGGTATATAAGATTCGGCACAGCCGAATATAGCTCTGCTACTTGTTGATCTAATATTACCATTAATTTGGCAGAGCAAAAATATAGTTGTACTTGTTTACTGAAACCGTTTTTACAAGTTTTGTTTAAACTATATTATAGTTACAGTAATTATTAATATGATTGTGGTAACCATAATATGGTAAAGTTAAGATTCACATGATTGTCACAATGATATATATAATTGTAGTAAACAAATATATGGGGCATTTCATGTCAAGTGAACCAACTTTTGAAATCGATACATTTCGATTGTGATGAAATTTGCACCATAGTAGTTCTATTGGATAGTAATTAAGGCACAATTGTTCAACAAGATCGGTCGAGAATTTTCTGAGTTAGAGGGAGTCAAAATTTGACATTTTACCCAAGCAGGTGTTTTTTCTCATCCATGCAACTTATTACCTATTGTTGTTAGCAAAGTATGTCCCAAATAGTTTAGATAGCTATTTCTTCAATCTTTCGGAAAAAAAAAATTAAAAAAAATACATAAATTTTTTTTCCGAAAACGAAAACTTTTTTGACAGAAGACCTACTTGGTCGCTTACGGGGATGCGAGTTGGATATCTATCAGAATAAATGTTTTGTCACTCAATGTCTGTCTGTTGAAATCAATTTTCTGAAGACCCCAGATATCTTCGGGATCCAAATCTTCAATAATTCTGTCAGACATGCTTTCGAGAAGTTTCCTAAAAGATATATAAGATTCGGCACAAATTGTTTTACAATAATTGCTTCAGATGATGTGGCAGGCTACCTTTCGTAGGCTAAATAATGCAAAATTTTTGTAAAAAAGTTTTTGTTATTTTCAAATATCCGATAAAAGTACCATAAAGATCCACATTTTGTATTCCTACTCAGCATCATGAATGTCTAATTTTATATTTCTGTGTCCATTATTATATAAAATACAAAAGAAAGGTACCACTATAACCACCTTTTGTGAATTCCACTCATTCAGAATCATTTGTGCCTAATTTTCAATTTTAAGGTTTATTATTATAAAATATTCAAAAAGTACCTTTAGAATAAAGAAATAGTAACATTAATTATCCCTTTTGAATTCGCGTTTCTAGGTCCATCGTTATAAAATATTCAAAAAATACTATTAGTTGGAAAAAGTACCTGAAAGTCCCTTTTTATACCCTTCATCTTCGTGAGAAGTGTATATATAAATTTGTCATTCCGTTTGTAATTTCCACAATATAATTTTCCGACCGTATAAAATATATATATTCTGAATCCTTATAGATAGCGGAGTCGATTTAGCCATGTCCGTCTGTCTGTCTGTCTGTTGAAATCAATTTTCTGAAGACCCAGTTATCTTCGGGATCCAAATCTTCAATAATTCAGTCAGACTTGCTTTCGAGAAGTTTCCTATTTTAAATCAGCAAAATTCATCTATAATAACGGAGATATGAGCAAAAATCGAAGACAACCTTTATTTTTGTTTGCCTATTTTTGATCTATATCTCGATTACTAAGTCATAAACATAGACAATATGGATATCTAATGATAGATATTTCAATGTCCATTGCAACAATGTATATAAGGCTATAGTAAGTTGGACCTACAATGGGTCAAAATCGGGAAAGATATTTTTACCCGAACTTTTTTTCACAAAAAATATTTTTTTTGTCATAAATTTTTTTTTTAAAAAATTTAAAAAAACTTTAAAAGAACAATTTCGAAAAAAAATTTTTTTTAATTTTATTTTAAAGTATTATTTGTTGAAGGGTATATAAGATTCGGCACAGCCGAATATAGCTCTCTTACTTGTTTAAAAGAAGCTTAGGTCCATTCCTTTAAGAGGTTTTTGTTCGCTTAGTGGGAATTCTATTAAAATAAGTATTTTGTAGCTCAAGTCATACAATTTTTGAGTTTTTGCAAAATCTAACTTTTTTTTCCTAAATGGGCCCTTAGTGGGATGCGAGTGTTTTATAAATGGTTTAACAAAAAGTTTTATGTCTTGAGTTACAAAACTTTTATTTTGATATATATCCCACTCGTTTCCCAATAAGACATAAGCTTTCTTTTGAAAAAAACAAAATAAAAAAATAAAAAAAAGTTTTTGATTTTGAAAAAAATGACAAAAATTTTTAATTTTTTTTCCGAAAGATTAAAGAAATAGCTATCTAAAATATTTGGGACACATTTTGCTAAGAATAATAGGTAATAAGTTACATGGAAGAGAAAAAACACCTGCTTGGCCAAAATGTCATATTCTGACGCCCTCTAACTCAGAATGTTCTCGAACGATCCTGTTGATAAATTGTGTATGATGAGATAATTACGCCCGAGCTAAGAAAGCCCTGGGCCAAAATATTGAAATTTTTCCAATTTCTTAAAAACTCAAAAAGTAAAGATAAGAACCCATATTTTTTTCGAATTATTTTTATTTCATAAAATTAACTAACAACGAACAAATCATATCACAATCCGTCTTTGTCTCCAATGTATATTTTGTTTAATGGTGGAAAGAGTAAGTGGCAGGGGCAGCATGTACAACGGGAGCGGAATGTACCACAGGTAAGGAGTGGACAACGGGGGCAGCATGAACAGTGTGAACAGGAGCAGCTTCATAAGTGTGAACAACTGGAGCGGACTTAACAACCGAAACAACGGGGGCAGCATGAACAGTAGTCTTAACTACTGGGGTGAGAACAGGAGAAACGACTGCTTTGTTGTGATAGCGGGTAATACTTTGATGTGACACAGCCGAGGGAGCTGAATGGACAACAGAACCAACTTTAGCTAAGACAGGTTCCTGGACAACATGATGGGTTTCAATAACGCCAGCGCTGACAGCAGCCAAGCAAAAGATAGCAATGCAAGCAATCTAAAATAAGAAAGGAATACGAAATATAAGGATGCTGTATAAGTTTCTGTAGAATTATTGTATAAAACTTACAGATTTGTACATGTTTAAAGAGGATGGATTTTGTTTGTTTTGTTTTTAAAAGTTCACAAGAAACTAATGATGTTTTCAAAATACACTTTAGTTTTTATAGTTAAACCACAAAATCGCAAATAACCTGGAATTGTCGTAGTCATAACAAATCCCTTAAATTTATTCAAAAATAATAAAAAAAAAACACTCTGGTTAAGTGTTTTGGCCGGTTTGTTTGGCCTTCATTTCTTGTGTATTATGAGCCAGCATTAATCTTGTAGACAACTTATGCTCTACAGCCGTATGATCACACATACAACTTATGTACTGGCGTTCGTAGTAAAATATTAATGGCGGGAATAAAACAAACATATATTTTAAGTTTATTTTGGCCATAAACCTAAATTGTTAAATGTTGAATTGTAGTGTTGTTTAATTGACGAAGGTTGTACCCAGATTTCAAGTGTGGTTCTTTCTTTACTGATTTTGCTTTCTTAGAGTTTCAACAATTGATTGTTAACAATTGTGTTGTGTTTGGCTTTAAGAATAACGTATTATTTGAAAGCAATTGATTTGTGTATTCTGGTTTTAAATTCTGGGTGTAACACTACTCTTGTTAATAGGATTAAATTGAAATAATTGACAGCAAACTGTTGTCTTAATAAAGTTCAAGTTCAGTGTAGGCGTTAAGCGTCATATTTTTCTTAATTTTTATTGTGACTATAAATTGATTTGCTAGATTTGTAGAAATCATCAGTTTCTTTTGAGTTTTCAAAATAAGCATTTCATTACTTCAAACTTATAGCAAAATGTTTAAATTCGTAAGTTTTACAAAATGAAAAAAAAAAAAAATTCTTAGAATATTAAAGTTTTTTTCTTTCAGTTTGCCTTCTTTGCCTGTGTCTCTGTAGCTTTGGCTGCTCCCGGTTTATTGGCTGAACATCATACTGTTGTCCAAGAGCCTGTTTTGGCTAAAGTTGGCTCTGTTGTTCACAGCGCTCCCTCGGCTGTATCGCACCAAAGTTTCACTCGTGTCCACAACAAAGCTGTTGTTGCTCCCGTTGTTGCACCTGTTGTAAAGACCACTGTTCATGCTGTTGAACCTGTTGTTTCGGTTGTTAAGTCCGCTCCAGTTGTCCACACTTATGAAGCTGCTCCTGTTGTACATGCTGCCCCTGTTGTCCACTCCGTTCCCGTAGTCAAGACTGTGGAAACTCCTGTGGTCCATACCTATCATGCTGCTCCCGTAGTAAAAACTGTCCACACTCCTGTCCTTAGCCACGCTGTAGCCCATCAATCCCATGTCCAACTCCACTCCAATGCTGCCCTCGTTCATGCTGCTCCCGTCACTCATGTTTTCCACCATTAAACATGTTGAATTTAAGCTGCAATTGAATTTTATGTTTTAATAAAAAAATTATGTAAAAAAGAATTTGAAATTAGATGTTTTTTTTCTTGTTTCTTTTTTAAAGAAAAATTGTTTAAATATTAAACATTTTTTATAATATTTTCATTGGCAGATTGTTTTAAGAAAACTCATCTAAAAATGCAAAGATATCTGGAATTCGATATCCTTTGACCAGCTGAAGACGTTGTCATTTCGGTAACTTACTTTCTAGCGTTTACTAACTAGATTACAGTTTAAAAAATTACTTTTTTGTTGGTTTAAAACCTGTATTTATGTGTTCCAAAGTAGTATTTAATATAAAGCTTTGGTACCACATAAAAAGTCTATTTAAATCGTTCCAGCAGCTTCCGAAACATTGACATTTTTTAAATAAATTCAATAGTTTTGTAATCTTATACATATTCTTCAAATTATAACCCAATCTTATCTTAAATGGACCCACTGGCATCTTAGCAAGGTCCTGCGACAATAATAAACAAAATGAAAGACCATATTACTTTGAATTTCTTCAGCGAACTTTTGGTCCTTCCAGCTTTAAAATATTTGTGATTAAAAACAAAGTAGGTTTTTCTAATAATAAACAATATGAAGGATCATATTTATACAGTTTATACTTGGAATTTAAAGCTTAGTTTGTTTATGCATATTAGTACTTCGCTACGAATCTTTCATTTAAGGATATTCCTCATGATTCAAACTGTTGAACATTTTCCTTATGGAAGTTGGTCAATTCACTAGGTCTCTTATCATGTCATATTGTCATAATGTCCTAATATTCCACAATGGTTTGAAAATGCTGTTATTGATGCTATGTTTATTGTGTTATTGTAACCAACCAGCATACACCTGCGACGAATGCCTTAAAATCGGTTAAGCCAAACCGCCGAATCTTGAAATATTAGTACCTTATGACAATATGACATGATAAGAGACCTTGTGAATTGACCAAATAATTTAAAGATTTTAGTCATAAGTCAAAGTTTTATGGTCCTTCAAATCAAACTTTTGTTCTATTAGCTCTAAAAAAACAGTGATTTTTAATCAAATCTCAAGCAATATTAATCTTTAAAACTTTTTGTTCTTCAACCTTTAAAAAATCTGTATTTTTAGATTTATAGATTTGATGTAAATTTAAAAAGAAATAGTATAAACCCACAAATAATGTTTCATATTTTGTGCTCCTTCGAATCACTTATCCATCTTATTTCAAGTGATATCACTTGTCCTTTACAAAACGCATAAATTACGTTAAACCAAATGCAATTGGAAAATTTTAAAAACAAAAAATATGAAGGACCATATGTGATTACGATTTAAATTTATCAAAAACCCTTTAATTTTGTCAATATTTTTTTCAAACAGAATCATTGGTCCTTTAGAATGGCATATATGGCCAGAGGGTTTCAGTCCGAAAAATAAGGACGAATTATGGGAAAAAAATCCAGGAAGAGTGGGTTTTCATTGAAAAGGCCGTTTGTATGCATTGAAGTTGCAAAATATTAAAATAAAATCATTTTTTAACAAAAAATATAAAGATGTGCCTCTAAAAATTGAATCCTTTTATGCGTTTCTATTATTTTTTCCAGTAAAAATATTGACTCTTTACATTATTAGTCATATAATGTATTAAAATATAAAAGAACAGAGGAATGATTATGTTTTTTCTTATGATGTATGTCTGATAAACAAAACTGCATATACGTTTTTTTTTAACAAAACTAAATTGACGGCAAATATTTACTCAAAACAGCGTAACCACTTGTTTAATACAAATTTGTTTGAAGTTGTTTACTCTTAAGAGTGCTTTGTAAGATCGAACAGCATAAAATAAAATAAAACTGAATATTTGCTTTGAATTGTCCTAAGTAAAAGGAGTTTTTAAAAATAAATAATAGAATTAAAATATATTTTATTTAGTGGTTACGGCTTTATATAATTACAAAATTTGAAAAAATCTTTCGTTTCTATTATTTTTTCCAACACTGTATATAAAGCTATAGTAGTTTGGACCTACAATGGGTAAAATCGGAAAAAAATATTTTTTTACCCGAATTTTTTTTTATCAAAAAAAATTTTTTTTGGTAATATTTTTTTCACTAATTAATTTTAAAAACATTTTTTTAAAAAAATAATATGGAAAAAAATTAAAAAAAAAAAATTGAAAAACTATTTTGAAATTTTTTTTTTTTTAATTTTGAATAAAAAGTTTTTAATTTTGTTTACCTAAATATATTTAAAATTTTTATTTTAAAGTATAATTTGGTGAAGAGTATATAAGATTCGGCACATATCGAATATAGCTCTCTTACTTGTTGATCTATATCTGGATTACTAAGTTATTAATATAGATAATATGGATATCCAAAAATAGATATTTCAAAGACCTTTGCAAAGGCGTATATAAGGCCAAAGTATGTCGGACCCACAATTGGTCAAAATATTGTTTACCCCAAATTTTTTTTCATCAAAAAAAATTTTTTTTGTACAATTCTTTTTTGCTATTAAATTCATTTAAAAAAAATTCATTTATCTAAAATTATTAAACATTTTATTTTAAAGTATAATTTGGGTATATAAGATTCTGCATGGTCGAATAAACACTCTTACTTGATTTTATTTTTTATTACAAACATAACTTTTATTGCTTAATTACGTCTATTTACTTCAGCATTTTTTAAATTAGGATGATCTAAAAAGAACAGACGTTTAATAAAAACCTTTACTTCTTCGATCAAGGTCAATATATTTTGTAACTACTACATTGACTCTATCATCGAATAAACTTAATTCGATATATTATTTATTAAGAAAATAGAAGTGATTTATAAACTTAAACATTGACTTTTCAGTTTACCAGTTTTGCAATTCTTATTTTATCTTTTCCCTATTTCAACAAATCACTGAGCTTGACTTAGAACTAGCAACAAAAAAAATTTCATATACATTTTATGAAATCGGTAACTTCAATCGAGACCATTGATTTTTTACTTAATGACTTCTGGAAATTGATAAAGTTTTCATTAAAATTATTGTAATGAAAGGTTTTCCTGAGCTTAATTTAAAACAACTTTATTTAATTTTAAAAATTTTATTAAAATTATTTTTATTCAAAAATTTAATGATAAGAATGATAGGCAACGGGGGAAGACACTACGGTCTTAAGAACAGGAGCAGAGTGTACAACTGGTAGAGAGTGAACTACAGGAGCAGCAGCATAGGTGGTGTGAACCACAGGAGCGGCAGCTACAGTTTTAACAACAGGAGCAGCAGCATAAGAGTGAACTACAGGAGCTGAGGCATAAGTGTGCACAACAGGCGAGGCAGCCACAGTCTTAACAACAGGAGCAGCAGCATAAGAAACTGTCTTCAATACAGGAGCAGACTCATAAGTGTGAACAGTTTTTACAACAGGAGCAGCAGCATAGGTGTGGACAACTGGTACTTTTTTCTCCAAATTGGTGAAACTTTGATGGGTAATGGCCGAGGAAGCACTTGTGTCAACCACAGCTGTTTTAGTCAAAACAGCAGGTTGTACAAAGGAGTGATGCGATTCAGTCACAAAACCAGGAGCAGCTGAGGCTACAGCAACCAAAGCGAATAAAGCAATGAATTTGAACATAATGTATTAAGTATAAGTTGTTGAATTTCAAAAGAATGAAAATGAACTGATAACATTACAACGTAATCACAGTTAATTTATACCCAAAGTTTTATTTGCTATTTTATTATAACTTTATTGGTTTTGTAGGTTTATTTAAATAGCTTAATGTTTCAATTGATTTAAAAAACTTTAATTTTAAACCTTTAACCGGTTCTTTTTGTACATTTTCATAAAATTGGGTACTTTAGTACTTTAATGTCTTTGTCATTATTTTGATTGAGTCTTTTTTGTTTCTTTTTTTCTTCAATAATTTTTGGTTTTAGTTTTTATTTCTGTTGCTTGTGTTTAATATAATAAACATTTGTACACATGATTTGCGTTTACTGACCTGCATTTATTTTTAGATAGAATATCTTGAACTGTTGTTGCTTAAAAGGGAGATTATGTTGTCAACTGACTTAAGAAGTTTTTTTTTTTTTTTTTGGTTTTAGTAGAGTTTATCAATGCGGATTCTAAGTGGATTAAAATTATATAACAAAAAGTAAAGCTTATTGTAAATAAATCTTGAAATAATCCTTTAAAATATTTAAATTGTCATATAGAATATTTAAGAGATATGGGCTAGGTTAAATTAAGCAGTTAGGAATGAAATATTTCAGAATTTGAGACAAATGAAGCAAAGCAAAGTTAATCGAACATTACCAGCTACACGCAGAAATAAAATATAGTATAATTATAATTTTCTACAAGTTGTTTAAAAAATTTTAAGATCACTGTAACTATGTTTATGATTACGGTAACCATAATATGTTTAAGTTAAAATTCACATGATTGTAGCAATGATTAAAGCTAGAATCATGAAATTTTAACTGTGGGTTCCTCCCTCCCCAAAACGATGCGATAAGAAGGGATTTTTGGAAATTCGAACGTTTGGGGGGTAAAAAGGGTAAAAACGGGTAAATTCGGTAACCTTATATCTTCAAAACTAATAAAGATACCAAAAAACTTAAAATTGCAGGTTACTCTATATAAAAAATAAGCTGACAGGTGTTTCGTACTTTTTCGAAATTCGAACCTTTTAGGGGAGAAAACGGGTAAAAACTCTATTTTGGTACTTTTTTGGCACCCTATGTATCTTTTAAACTAATAAACATAGAAACAAATTTTAAATCGTATTCTTTACTTATCAAAAAATAAAAAATATAAGTTTGGTACTTTTTTGGAAATTCGAACCCTTAAGAGATAAAAATTGTGTTTATTTTTGGTACTTATTTCATAAACTATGTTTTTCTACAAATGTATATAGATATATACATATTTTATTTTAAGCTCCCACCACGATACAGAAATTTATGGGGATAAAAAAAGAACCAAAAAGGGGATAAAATCGGAAAAATACATTTTATTTGAAATTATTAAGCCAATTTTAATAATTTTTTTAACATTGGTTCCTGGATTCATACAAAAATTAACTAACAGGTTGTTATTTGGAAATCTAGTGCCTAGGTTTATATTGGGTCAAATCCGGGTAAACAGTTTGGTACTTTTATTAAAAGATATTTTTTCTTAGGTACATTAACACAGATTTTAATCGTTTGAGACATGTCTGTAGCATAAACAATTTCGGCAAAATGGAATATTTTAAAATTTCAAACTTGAGGGATGTTCAAGGAGGAAAAGGGAAATTGGTACTTTTCTCCTAATGGTACTTTTTTAATCTTTAAAATTATTTCACTAATCGATATTAAAGTTAGCTGATATGTATCTGAGTGAAGTTAGTGTTAGGAATAGGGGATAATATTTAGGTACCAAAATGTGAGAACTGAACTATAGGTACTTTTTTATTGTTCTAATGGTACTTTTTGAATTTTCTATAACAATGGACTTAGAAACATGAAATTAAGTATATACGGTCCTAAGTGAGTAAGAATTCTAGGGGGAGACTCGTTGGTACTTTTTCTTTATTCTAATGGTACTTTTATTAATTTCTTCACCAATGAACCTAGAAACATGAAATAAAGCATACATGGGCCCGAGTGGTTGGGAATCCATAAGTGGCTGCTTTTTGGTACTTTTTATTCTAATGGTACTTTTTGAATTTTCTATAATAATGGACTTAGAATCATGAAAATAAGCATACATGGTCCTATGTCAGTGAGAATTCTAGGGGGAGACTTTTTGGTACTTTTTCTTTACTCAAATGGTACGTTTTGTAATTTCTATACCAATAAACCTAGAAACATGAAATAAAGCTTACATGGAGCCGAGTGAGTGGGAATCCACAAGTGGCTGCTTTTTTGTACTTTTTTATTCTAATGGTACTTGAATTTTCTATAATAATGGACTTAGAATCATGAAAATAAGCATACATGGTCCTATGTCAGTGAGAATTCTAGGGGGAGACTTTTTGGTACTTTTTCTTTACTCGAATGGTACTTTTTGTAATTTCTTCACCAATAAACCTAGAAACATGAAATAAAACTTATATGGATCCGAGTGCGTGGGAATCCAAAAGTGCCTGCTTTTTGGTACTTTTTATATATTGTAATGGTACTTTTGAATTTTCTATAACAATGGATTTAGAAACATGAAATTAAGCATATATGGTCAGTGAGAATTCTAGGGGGAGACTTTTTGGTACCTTTTCTTTATTCTAATGATACTTTTTGTAATGAATTAATAAACATGAAACTAGAGACATGTTAGCCTGAATTAGTATCAATTCGCAAAGGGAGACTTAATAGTACTATTTATTTCATCCAATTAGGGTGGCGAAGCGCACCGGGTCAGTTAGTCATATATATGATTGTAGTGGTTATACTTTGTGGCAACCATTTTTATGATGAGCACTTCAATATATTTTGTTGTTCTCGGATTATGGTTATCATAATTTGAGAACAATATTATGATATAATGATTTATCCTAAACATGATTGTCATAAACATATATTTATTTACTACTGTCATATCTGACGAATCTGTTTCATATTAGATCAAATCTTGGTATGGAGTTGAACAATGATATACAAAGCCATAAGATAAATGCCCGTAATAGAGCATCATTTAAGAATATTGTTCCTGAGAAAGGCTGCTAATTATAATACAAAAATGTAAATGAATTGAGTAATTTGTTAAATGTAAATATGTAATGATATTTCATTAATCTCTATCGGTTATCAAAATGTTAAAGTAATTTAATCTGTAAAGCTTTGACATTCAGCAAAACATCACAGTCCTAACTGAAACATGGCTCCGAGATAAACCCGAGAAGAGGATCGAATATTTCGTTTGTTAAATTCCTAATGTATAGACAGTCTCAACTCCTTTTTCATCAGAAAAAATAATCCTTAATGATGACCAAGATATCGAATTCCTATTCCTATGCGCATTTTACTGGTTGCTTAGGCCAGATCATCAGGAAAACTTTTCTCAAAAGGCTTTAGAAAAACTAAAGATATTATACAAATAAAACTATAGAATGTACTTATTTTATGAAAATAATGAAAATAAATAACCTTTATTGAAATTGAGCGAAATAGACTGAAGATTAAAAAAACACAAATCTATGAAGTCCTTTTTTTAACAATTTTTATTTTCAATATCACATTTTATTTAAAATCCTCAAAAATTTAACATACTTAATGGTGCAAGCTGCTGTAGGCAACAGGAGCAGAATGAACAGTCTTTACGAAAGGAGCAGCAGCATAAGTGTGCACTACAGGTGCCGCAGCAACAGTTTTAACAATAGGAGCAGAAAATGAAACCGATTTCAAAATTGGAGCAGATTCATAACTATGAACTACAGGGGCGGCAGCAAAAGTTTTTACAACAGGGGCATAAGAAACTGATTTTACTACAGGAGCAGTTTCATAACTGTGAACTACAGGTGCGGCAGCAATAGTCTTAACAACAGGAGCCGAGGCATAAGAAACAGTCTTCAATACAGGAGCAGACTCATAAGTGTGAACAGTTTTTACAGCAGGAGCAGCTGCATAAGTGTGTAAAACTGGTACTTTTTTCTCCAAATTGGTGAAACTTTGATGGGTAATGGCCGAGAAAGCACTTGTGTCAACCAAAGCAGTTTTAGTCAAAACAGCAGGTTGTACATAAGAGTGATGGGATTCAGTGACAAAACCAGGAGCAGCTGAAGCAACAGCAACCAAAGCGAATACAGTTAACTGTAAACAAATAGGAAAGAAAATCATTAAGCTGAAATTACTATTAGCTTAAAATCCACTTACAAATTTGAACATTTTGTTAAAGTTTGTGTAGTTGTCAATGTTTTACTTTAAAGGGTGTAAGATAAACTGATAACTTTATACAAAAAAACCAAATATTTTATACTTTTTTTTGTCAAATCAAACTTTAAGCAAACTCTAACTGGTTTTTGATATCATTTTAAACGATAAAGCAATAAACAATTGAATAATAGTGCATTGCTTTGAGTTGTTAAATCATTTTAATGATGTTTGATATAATTTTTGAAATGATTATTAAATTATTGTAATAATATTACAGTAGTGCCCTTAAGTTAGTTTTTTTTTTGTTATTTGGTGTTATTGAAAACATTATTTTATAATTCATATTTCTAGTAAATATGTTATAAAAGTTCGACATTTTATAATATTTGTTTGTTCTTAGTCTAGTATATTAAGAAATCTCGTTAATTTTCTTCTTGATGGCCAATGGCAAATGTAATAAAGAATTGCACAAGTATATTAATAATACTGCTCAATAATAAATTTTCGTAGAGAATTCACAAATTGTATTTTGGTGAACTAAATACGTGGGAGTTATAATACAGACACAGTTATAGAAAGTATATTTTGTAATTAAAAGATTTCTGTTTATAACTCTCTTTGATAGGTGGGCTTTTAAAAAACCATGTTAGATTAAATCTTTTTTTTTTTTAAACACAAACTGCTTAGCGTTTTGTTTGCCTGCATATATAATCAGAGTCTCTTGCGGGAATCGAACCCGTAACCCTCAGATTGATAGTTCATCACACTATCGTCTAGTCTATTGGCGCACCCATCTACAAATCTTGTTGGATTTTCTCAAGAATGTTCAAAATGTCTTTAAATTGTTCTGGCAATAACAACAAACTGGGTTGTTATACCTGGAAAGAAAGTGTTGAAATTAAGAGAACATAAAATAGCCCATCAACCGCATTGAGCCCTTAATCAAGCCTTAATCAGTCGCACAAATGAACACATTTATCCTTCTAATGTCCACTCCTGCAGGTTCGCCAGGTAGTGCAAAAAGAGGTTGCCCTAAAGTTCCGAATTATCCATTATTCGCCTAAGTCGAAACACTTCATCATCTACCCCTGTACCCTTGCTTAAGGTATTTATTTTTCATGAAATTTTTCTATGTAATTATGCAATTAACGCATTGTCGGTCTGAATTTCTAAGGCGCTATATACGTCGTTGTAAAGGTCTTTGGAATGGCTTTCAGGTGATATTCATATTATCTATGTACTTGACTTTGTAATAAATATATATACAAAAATATTTAAACAAATCGATGTAGTCGTAATAACTTTGTTAATATCTCAATTTGTGAGTCGATTTTCCCGACTTTAAATAGCAACCGAACCAGAACTATGCCTAATATATTGGTGTATCAATCATTAGACTTGTGCTTAATATCTATTTCATTTCAATGACCGCTCATTTAAGTTTATAGTTCAAAAATGAACTAGGCAGCTCTTCTAGTTCAATCGCTCTTTTTGACTTTTGAACTACCTGTTTATAAAAGAACAAGAAACGAGTGATGAATTTCTTATAATAAAATATTAAAATTGCCATACAATTCTGTGAACGGATTCTATCCATTCTGACCCTTATTTTTTCGCCATTATGTCAGAATTCGTATAAAAAGAAGCTGGAAAATCAACGAAAACATGCATTTACTTAAGATCGTACATATGAACCATTTTTGTTCATAGTTCAATAGTTCATAGTTCAAAGTGAGTAAACGATTTGAACTAGTTAATTTAGTTCAAATAATGGAATTCTCTAATTGAAGTAGTTCGTTCATGTTATTTGGGGGCTTCGGAAAGTTGTTTTTGCTATATCGACACCGCTTTCTATAGGGAACTAGAAAATATTTTGTTGGATCCGAAATATAGAAAGAACAAATAGAATGACAAACTTATAACGGGTTTTCCAACAGGAGATGTTATTATGGTATTCAAAGAAAAATGGCATTTTTTGAGATAAATGATCGGATGTTTATTTCATAATAAAGAGGAAGGTATGACGTTAATAATGAAAAACCACATAAGCCAAATGGCCACCACAACCACGCTTACAGGACGATTTCCTTTTCATGAAATTTTCCATAACCAAATCGCAAAGTGGCTGTCCTATGTCCTCGATAGCCTCACGAATTCTATCTTGAGGTCTTGAATCGACGCTGAGCTGTTGGCGTGGCCCCAAAGGAAGAAGTCGCAAGCTGTTAAATCACAAGTTCTCGGTGGCAAATTGTGATCACTTCTTCGAGAGATAACACGGTCCGGAAACTTTTCCCGTGAAAGAGCAATGGTTTCGTTGCTTTTGTGGCACGTAGCGCCATCTTGTTGAAAGTAAATGTTAAGATAAGATAGGGTGTAATGACGTTTGTGACTGCAAGATTTTCACCATTTTTGTACTGAATTTTAATAATTTCAATGCGTTGTTGAAGCGTACATCGTTCCATTTTTAGTAATGGCGTAGTTTCTACTTGTCAAATGCCATAGAATAAAAGCTTCAAAAGTGACAGCTACCGAAATACCGGGTGATTCAAAATAACACCTCTTGTTGGAAAACCCTTTATATACCCCTGCCAATCATGGTGAAGAGTATAATTATCAGAAATATTCTTATTATAAGTAAATATCCTTTATTTTCTATCTTTTATAACTAAGACAATGCAATCTTACGTGGGAAGACGCGAAAACAACAGCAGTAAACCGAGTAAGATGGCGATGCTTTGTAGAAGCCATATGCTCCCAAGAGGGGTGATGAACAAAAAAATGCTGTATTAAAATTGAGCGAAATAGTTTGAAGATTAAGAAATACAATTCTATGAAGTTCTTTTTTTAACAATTTTTATTTTCAATATCACATTATCTTAAAAATCCTCAAAAATTTAACACATTTAATGGTGCAAGCTGCTGTAGGCAACAGGAGCAGAATGAACAGTCTTTACGAAAGGAGCAGCAGCATAAGTGTGCACTACAGGTGCAGCAGCAACTGTTTTAACAATAGGAGCAGAATATGAAACTGATTTCAAAACTGGAGCAGATTCATAAGTATGAACTACAGGGGCGGCAGCAAAAGTTTTTACAACAGGTGCATAAGAAACAGATTTCACTACAGGAGCAGTTTCATAACTGTGAACTACAGGTGCGGCAGCAATAGTCTTAACAACTGGAGCCGAGGCATAAGAAACAGTCTTCAATACAGGAGCAGACTCGTAAGTGTGAACAGTTTTTACAGCAGGAGCAGCTGCATAAGTGTGTAAAACTGGTACTTTTTTCTCCAAATTGGTGAAACTTTGATGGGTAATGGCCGATGATGCACTTGTGTCAACCACAGCAGTTTTAGTCAAAACAGCAGGTTGTACATAGGAGTGATGTGATTCAGTGACAAAACCAGGAGCAGCTGAAGCAACAGCAACCAAAGCGAATACAGTCAACTGTAAACAAATAGGAATGAAAATCATTAAGCTGAAATTACTTTTATCTTAAAATCCACTTACAAATTTGAACATTTTGCTTAAGTTTGTATAGTTGTCAATGTTTTACTTTAAAGGGTGTAAGTTAAACTGATAACTTTATACAAAAAAACCAAATATTTTATACTTTTTTTTGTCAAATCAAACTTTAAGCAAACTCTAACTGGTTTTTGATATAATTTTAAACGATAAAGCAATAAACAATTGAATAATAGTGCATTGCTTTGAGTTGTTAAATCATTTTAATGATGTTTGATATAATTTTTGAAATGATTAATAAATTATTGTAATAATATTACAGTAGTGCCCTTAAGTTAGTTTTTTTCTTCTGTTATTTGGTATTATTGAAAACATTATTTTATAATTCATATTTCTAGTAAACATTTTATAATATTTTTTTTTGTTCTTAGTCTAGTATATTAAGAAATCTCGTTAATTTTCTTCTTTATGGCCAAGGGCCAATGTAATAAAGAATTGCACAAGTATATTAATAATACTGCTGATTTTCCTAAAGAATTCACAAATTGTATTTTGGTGAACTACGTAGGAGTTATAATACAGATACAGTTATAAGTAGAACGTATATTTGGTAATTAAACGATTTCTCGTTATTACTCTCTTTAATAAGTAGGTGGGTTTTAAAAGAACCATGTTAGTTTTGATCTTTTTTTAAACAAACACAAACTGCTTAGCGTTTTGTTTACCTGCACATACAATCAGAGTCTCTGGCTGGAATCGAACCCGTAACCCTCAGATTGATAGTCCGCACTATCTAGTCTAGTCTATCGAATCACCCATCTACAAATCTTGTTGAATTTTCTCAAAATGTTCAGCACCGTCTATAAATTGTTCTGAAAATAACAGCAAACTGGGTAATGACAAGTCATTACATATTAGCATGATTACAAAGTAAGGTCTTTTAGTCATTTCCGTAAGTTATTTGTAAACTTCGGCTATTTAATGTCAAATAAATAATTCACTATTAATTAGGACCCAGAATCCAATTGATAACAGAAAAAGTGTTTTTCATTCTTATTAAGCAAAATTCTTGCAAGATTTGAATTAGCCGCCTTAAGTGTAGTAAAGTTTTGTTAGAAACTTAAGTATATATGTAGTAGTGACACACTTGGGTTCATCATAATCAGTTGTTATACCTGGAAAGAAAGCGTTGAAATTAAGAAAACAAAAAATCAATAGCCCTTCAACCTCATTGATATCTTAAACAAACCATTTAGTCTCACAAATGAACACATGTATCCTTCTAATGTCTACACCTGACAGGTTTGCCAGGTAGTGCAAAACGAGGCTGCCCTACAGTTCCGAATCTCAGATCCGCTAGGGTCGGACAGTGGTAGTGGCTGCTAGATTCCGCAGCTGAACTCGACAATTATACTCAGGCAATATTACCCTTGTAAGTAGTCACCGTGCATAATCGTAGAGTTCATCAAGAATCAAACGCATGCACCATGTAAGCAGTACCCTGACAAATGCTCTTGTCCATTATTCGCCTAAGTCGGAACAGTTCTTTATCTACTGACCCTGTATCACTACTTAAACTATTTATTTTTCATGCAATTTGTCTATGTACTGCAATTAACGCATTGTCGGTCTGAATTTCTAAGCCGTTATATACGCCGTTGTAAAGGTCTTTGGAATGCCTTTCAGTTGTCTGTGTACTTAACTTAGTAATCGAGATATAAACAAACATATTCACCCCTATCGGCAATAACATATGAAATTTTGTTCCCATGAAATATCCAATCCCCTCGAAGGGAAAATTGCTATCGTGATATTCCCATGAACTTTTCATTCACAATAGTTAATTTTGTTCGTAACAGCTGTTAATTGTTTACAAAATTCCATCTAAAAATTTAACAACATGGGGAATTTTTTCATGTGAACAAAGTTGATGAACGAGAAATGGGAAAAGGGAACACATTTCATGTGAAATATTGATTCGCGATAGGGGTGATTTAAACAAATCGATGTAATCGTAGTAGCTTTGTTAATATCTCAATTTGTGAGCCAATTTTCCCAATTTTAAATAGCAACCGATTACACCGCTTTCTATAAGGAACCAGAAAATATTTTATGGGATCCGAAATATAGAAAGAACAAATGGAAATACTATTATTATACGTAAATATCCTTTATTTTCTATTCTTTACAACTAAGAAAATGCAATCTTATGTGGGAAGGCGCGAGAACAACAGCAGCAAACCGAGTTTGTTTAAGCCATATGCTCCCAAAAGGGGCAATGGAGAAAAAATCCTGTATTAAAATTTAGCGAAATATCCTGAAGATTAAAAAACACAATTCTATGAAGTTCTTTTTTTAACAATTTTTATTTTCAATATCACATTTTCTTTAAAATCCTCAAAAATTTGACATAATTAATGGTGCAAGCTGGTGTAGGCAACAGGAGCAGAATGAACAGTCTTTACGAAAGGAGCAGCAGCATAAGTGTGCACTACAGGTGCAGCAGCAGCAACAGTTTTAACAATAGGAGCAGAATATGAAACTGATTTCAAAACTGGAGCAGTTTCATAAGTATGAACTACAGGGGCGGCAGCAAAAGATTTTACGACAGGAGCAAAAGAAACAGATTTCACTACAGGAGCAGTTTCATAACTCTGAACAACAGGTGCGGCAGCCACAGTCTTAACAACAGGAGCCGAGGCATAAGAAACAGTCTTCAATACAGGAGCAGACTCATAAGTGTGCACAGTTTTTACAGCAGGAGCAGCAGCATAAGTGTGGACAACTGGTACTTTTTTCTCCAAATTGGTAAAACTTTGATGGGTAATGGCCGACGAATCACTTGTGTCAACCACAGCAGTTTTAGTCAAAACAGCAGGTTGTGCATAAGAGTGATGCGATTCAGTGACAAAACCAGGAGCAGCTGAGGCAACAGCAACCAAAACGAATACAGTTAACTGTAAAAAAAGTTAGGAAAGAAAATCATTAAGCTGATATTAGTATTATCATAAAATCAACTTACAAATTTAAACATTTTGTTAAAGTTTGTGTAGTTTTCAATGTTTTACTTAAAAGGGTGTAAGTTAAACTGATAACTTTATACAAAAAAACCAAATATTTTTTTTTTGTCAAATCAAACTTTAAGTAAACTCTAACTGGTTTTGAATATCATTTTAAAAGTTAAAGCAATAAACAATTGAATAATAGTGCATTGCTTTGAGCTGTTAAGTCATTTTAATGATGTTTGATATAATTTTTATTCGAATGCCTTGCTTATAAAATAATTAATTGAATTGATTATTAAATTATTGTAATAATATTACAGTAGTGCCCTTAAGTTAGTACTTTTTTGTTATTTGGTATTATTAAACATTTTATAATATTGTTTCGTTCTCAGTCTAGTATAGAGTACATAATTGTGGAATTCTTGCAATGATCAATATTATGAATTCTTAATGGCCAAGGGCCAATGTAATAAAGAATTGCACAAGTATATTAATAATACTGCTCAATAATAAATTTTCCTAGAGAATTCACTAATTGTATTTTGGTGAACTAAATATGTGGGAGTTATAATACAGACACAGTTATAGAACGTATATTTGGTAGTTAAAAGATTTCTGTTTATTACTTTCTTCGATAGGTGGGTTTTTAAAGAACCATGTTAGTTTAAATATTTTTTTTTTAAACAAACACAAACTGCTAAGGGTTTTGTGTGCCTGCAGATACAACCTGAGTCTCTGACGGGAATCAAACCCGTAACCCTCAGATTGATAGTCCAGCACACTATCGTCTAGTCTAGTACAAATCTTGTTGGATTTTCTCAAAAATGTCCATAATGTCTTTAAATTGTTCTGGCAATAACAGCAAACTGGGTTGTTATACCTGGAAAGAAAATGTTGAATATAAGAGAACAAAAATTTAGTAGCCCATCAACCGCATTGAGCCCTGAATCAAACCATTCAGTCGCACAAATGAACACATTTATCCTTCTAATGTCCACTCCTGCAGGTTTGCCAGGTAGTGCAAAACGAGGTTGCCCTAAAGTTCCGAATCTCAGATCCGCTAGGGTCATGCAATATTACCCTTGTAAGTAGTCTCCGTACATAATCGTAGAGTTCATCAAGAATCAAACGCTTGCACCATGTAAGCAGTACCCTGACAAATGCTCTTGTCCATTATTCGCCTAAGTCGAAACACTTCATCATCTACTGACCCTGTATCACTGCTTAAACTATTTATTTTTCATGAAATTTTTCTATATACTGCAATTAATGCATAATGTCTGAATTTCTAAGGCGCTATATACGTCGTTGTAAAGGACTTTGGAGTGCCTTTCAGTTGATATTCATATTGTCTATGTACTTGACTTAGTAATCGAGATATAGACAAACATATTTAACAAATCGAACCAAGACTATGCCTAATATATTGATGTGTCATACATGTTTGTAAGTTATTTGGGGGCTTCTGAAAGTTGTCTTCGTTACAGCGACACCTCTTTCTATAAGGAACCAGAAAATATTTTATGAGATCCGAAATATAGAAAGAACAAATGGATTGATAAACTTATATATACCCTCGCCACTCATGGTGAAGGTTATCATTATCGGAAATACTTTTTTTATTTTTATTATACGTAAATACCTTTTATTTTCTATTCTTTATAACTAAGAAAATCCAATCTTACTTGGGAAGGCGCGAAATCAACAGCAGCAAACCGAGTAAGATGGAGATGATTTGTTTAAGCCATATGCTCCCAAGAGGGGCAATGGAGAAAAAAATCCTGTATTAAAATTTAGCGAAATATACTGAAGATTAAAAAAACACAAATCTATGAAGTTCTTTCTTTTTAAATTTTTATTTTCAATATCACATTTTATTTAAAATCCTCAAAAATTTAACATACTTAATGGTGCAAGCTGCTGTAGGCAACAGGAGCAGAATGAACAGTCTTTACGAAAGGAGCAGCAGCATAAGTGTGAACTACAGGAGCAGCAGCAACTGTTTTAACAATAGGAGCAGAATATGAAACTGATTTCAAAACTGGAGCAGTTTCATAACTATGAAC
Organism: Calliphora vomitoria; assembly: GCA_942486065.2. Taxonomy (NCBI): domain Eukaryota; kingdom Metazoa; phylum Arthropoda; class Insecta; order Diptera; family Calliphoridae; genus Calliphora; species Calliphora vomitoria. Next base: position 29,433,524 of record OW818031.2, on the reverse strand, counting down.
TACAGGGGCGGCAGCAAAAGATTTTACGACAGGAGCAAAAGAAACAGATTTCACTACAGGAGCAGTTTCATAACTCTGAACAACAGGTGCGGTAGCCACAGTCTTAACAACAGGATCCGAGGCGTAAGAAACAGTCTTCAATACAGGAGCAGACTCATAAGTGTGAACAGTTTTTACAGCAGGAGCAGCAGCAGCATATGTGTGGACAACTGGTACTTTTTTCTCCAAATTAGTAAAACTTTGATGGGTAATGGCCGAGGAAGCACTTGTATCAACCACAGCAGTTTTAGTCAAAACAGCAGGTTGTACATAAGAGTGATGCGATTCAGTGACAAAACCAGGAGCAGCTGAAGCAACAGCAACCAAAGCGAATACAGTTAACTGTAAAAAAAGTTAGGAAAGCAAATCATTAAGCTGAAATTACTATTATCTTTAAATCCACTTACAAATTTGAACATTTTGTTAAAGTTTGTTTAGTTTTCAATGTTTTACTTTAAAGGGTGTAAGTTAAACTGATATCTTTATACAAAAAAATCAAATATTTTATACTTTTTTTTTGTCAAATCAAACTTTAAGTAAACTCTAACTGGTTTTGAATATAATTTTAAAAGTTAAAGCAATAAACAATTGAATAATAGTGCATTGCTTTGAGTTGTTAAATCATTTTAATGATGTTTGATATAATTTTTGAAATGATTAGTAAATTATTGTAATAATATTACAGTAGTGCCCTTAAGTTAGTTTTTTTTGTTATTTGGTATTATTGAAAATATTATTTTATAATTCATATTTCTAGTAAATATATTATAAAAGTTAGACATTTTATAATGTTTTTTTGTTCTCAGTCTAGTATATTAAGAAATCTCGTTAATTTTCTTCTTGATGGCCAAGGGCCAATGTAATAAAGAATTGCACAAGTATATTAATAATACTGCTCAATAATACAAATAATATTTTGGTGAACTATGTGGGAGTTATAATACATATACAGTTATAGTTCTTATATTTTGCAATTAAAAGATTTTTGTTTATTTCTCTCTTTGTTAGGTAGCTGTTTAAATAACCAAGTCAGTTTAAATCTAATGTTAGAAACATATATTTGGTAATTAAACGATTTCTGTTTATTACTCTCTGTAATATGTGGGTTTTTACGTAACCCTCATATTGATAGTCCAGCACACTATCGTCTAGTCTATCGGGGCAACCATCTACAAATATTGTTGAATTTGCTCAAAACGTTCACAAATGTTATTTGAAGACTTCGGATATTCAATTTCAACAGACTAACAGACATCATTATATTGTTTTGCTATTATTTAGGATCCAGAATAAAATTCCTAACAGAAAAATGGTTTATCATTCTTATTAAGTAAATATAGGGTGGTCCAAAATTCTTGCAAGAATTTTTCGCCAAATTTGTAGTAAAGTTTTGTTAAAAAAATACAGTATTGTTTAAACAGGCTGTCCTCTGTAGTAGTGACACACATGGGTCCATCATAATCGGTCGCGTTATGATAACTGGAAGAAAAGGGTTGATATTAAGAGTATAACAAATCAATTCAGTCGCACAAACAATGACATTTATCTTTCTGATGTCCACCCCTGATAGGTTCGCCAGGTCGTGCAAAAAGTGACTGCTCTTATGTTCCGTATCACAAATTCGCTAGGGCCGGACAGTCGTAGTGGCTTGTAGATTCCACAGCTGAACCCTACAATTATATTTAGGCTATATTGCCCTTACAAGTAGTATCTGTGGACCAGAGATCATCGTAGAGTTAATAAAGAATCCAACATTTGCACCATGGAAGCGGTACCCTGACAAATGCTCTTTGCCAAAGTATCGGCGTTTACTTGGTATACTTTGGTGCACAGGTCCCCAATAGGATGCAAATATGTCTTGCCTTCTCGTGAGATATGATAGGACACAGTTGAATGTCGTATAAATACTCTTTATAGAGGGAGTTGGATCAAAGAATCCATGCCTCATTTTAAATGAAACACAGGTTTTTTAATACAAAATTATTTTATTTTTCAACATTTTGAGCTATATGCTCTTTGTCCAACGTTTTTGTCCCTTCCACAAAATAAGATTTGTCGAGGTCATCTAAATAGGTTGTTTTTGTGAGATGATTTCATCGTTGGATTCAAATTTCTTTCCGCCATGACATTTCTTCAGGTTTGGAAACAAGAAATAGTCACTCGTTTACTAAATCCGTGGTGGAAGAGGGAGCCTTGCATAGCCTAATTCATGGATTTTTGCTACGGAAGCTGCACATGTGTGTACCATTTTGCGGACCCGATTGTAAGCAAACGTGGCAGCCATCTTGCGGTAAACTTTACCATGTGATCATTCAAAATTGAAACCACTGAGCCATGTGAGATGCCTATGCTTTTCACAATCTCTCGCACTTTCAATCTCGGATCTGCCAACATCATATCGTGATTTTGTCAATTGTTTCGGGCGTTCAGAACGTTCGGCTTCTATCATGCTTGTCCGGCCACAACGAAATTCTGTAAACCACTTTTTTACCATTGCAATTGATGGTGCAGAGTTCCCATAGTATTTATCAAGCTTTGCCTGTGAGTGATGGTTTTGTTTCCGCATTAAATAATGCTTAATGAGCAGACGAAGTTCAATTTTTTTACAATTTCTGCTCAAGTCACGACGTAGTCTGCTATGAATGGCTGTCAAACAAAATCAAATTGTGCAAATTTTGATAGAAGTCAACTGATAAGAGCAGCGTTGTCCTTTCGGGAATTTCAAAAAGTCGCTGACTTATTCATCCTTATACCTATAGATTCGAATGTCAACCCCGTATATCCGATAAATTCTTAACCAATTGACTGCCTTTTTATTGGCAAAAATTTCAGCCTGCAGAACACTACATTTGTTCGGAAGTCTAAACGACATATTCGCCCCCTTTTGAGCCATCAGTGAAAAATAGTATGACAGGGGACAGTTTAGGGTTTCTAAAAATTGATTAATTCACGAGAAAACAGCAGAGTTTGGCGGTCACAGTTCAATCAAGATCATCCTTATGGATGAAGCATATCAGAGAAACCACATGTGATTGTCGAAAAACAAATACATCCAAGTCAAGCAGTAACTGCTACTGGTGCTCCAAATTGCGACATGATAACAGAGTTATTTTCCCCAAAATTAGATGATACTGATGTGGACGACATCTTGTTTCCACAAGACAGTGTCATATGCCAAACAGCCCGTGATACAATTTATTGACTGCAGAAGACATTTTCTGGCGCACTAGATCGTGTATTTTAACAATATTGTATATCTTGTTATGGGGTTATTTGAAGACAAAGGTCTATATCAACAAGCCCACAATCCCGCCAAGCATTGAAGGAAGAAATTCAATGCTGTATCAATGAAATTCTGCTACATTTATGTAAAATGGTCATGGAAAATTTCGACAAAAGAGTGCCTGTTTTGCTATTCCATATGGGCAATTCCACGAGAATGACTACGTGACTGAAAACTCAAAAACCCTTGAAACATTTTTTCAAGTTTTTTTTTTTTTTTTTATTAAAAAGAGAAGGAACACTCAGGCAATTAATATGCCTTATATATAATTGTGTTACTTTCTTTGGAAAGGGGAGAAAGGCTTTTTTGTTGACAACTCTGCAATTGCGCGTTATGCTTGTTATTAGTGGAGGTTGCAGCGCCTCTGGTGGTGAGATAATTCAAGCCAACAACCTTTATTTATTTTACTTCGGTGGCGTTTTAATGTTATACCACCGAAGGAGGGCGCTGTGATAAATATTACTTGTTAGTAAACTAATAATTATTATAAACTGATGTTGTTGATTGGCAGCGGCTATTAATTTTTTTAGTTTATATTGTTTTATTATAACAGAAAAATCTGTGACGTACGTTATGTCACGTACGATATTAAATTTTATTTATTATAAAACCATCCAAAGATTGTTTTTATTTAAATATGACGGATTGTAAAGGAAAAATATTTCGTTTAGTGTAAGAAATTAATAGAAAACAATTTTCGCATATTTTTACATATACCTCAAAATGACTTCCGTTTTATGTTACGTACGATATACACATACTTCGCACGATATTTTGGACAACAATGTTTTGAATGAACTTTTTATTATTTCAAAAAATATAGTACCCTCTGAATGGTAAATAAAGACCAAATTATATTTCAGATACTCTTATTTTTGCAAATATCTATTCCACTCTATAGGCGTACAAATGTCACGTACTATGATATGGAATTGCCAATATGTAACCCTATCCTTTGTACTTTATATTGCATTAAACAAATTACAACAGTGTTTTCTATTGGGAGTATGTATTTTATTTTGAAACATTGTTAGCTATGACCTTTTCCCATCTTTCTGGAAACATATGGGTTCCGCGCCAAAAAAAAAACTGCTCATCTTTTGAGGGCAATAACGAATCAAGCCAATTTCGTATACTCTGAAGTGTAGCGAGCGTTCAACATCGATCGAAACAAATAGTAGTCGGACGGGGCAAGGTTTGGCCTATAAGACGGGTGAGGCAAAACTTCCTAACCATTTCTATCTAAATAGTTTTTAACAGGTATTGCATCATATGGCCGAGTGTTGTCATGTTTATATTCTGGGCGTTTTTCTGTCAATGCTCGCTTCAGACGAATCAGTTGTGTTCGGTATAGTGTCCCTGTAATGGTTTGGTCAGATTTCAGCAGCTCATAAATGATAGTAAGCCTTATGCACCCACCAAATACAGAGCATTACCTTAGCGCCCTGGATATTTGGCTTTGGTTTCGATTGTTGGCTGGGCTTCACATACGCTCTCTTACGCTTTGGGATTCATTTTTCATCGCTAATAATGATTCGATGCAAAAATTATTTTCTTATATAGCATTCAAGCAGCATATCAGACATACAAAATCGTCATTCAATGTCTACCAGCTTCAATTCATATGGTACCTAATTTCCCTGCTTTTGGATGAAGCTTGCTGCTGTCATATGTTTTGAAATTGCTGACTGAGTAGCTTCCAATGAGTTTGACAACAATCTTCATGGAGTAATGTCTCCAATTCTTGGTCTTAAAACTTTTTTGGCTGGCCTGGGCGATCTTTGTATTCCGTGTTAAAATCACCACTTTTGAACCGAACAAACAATCTTTCTTATGTTCAAACCGATGGAACACATTCACTATAAGCTTTGGTGAGTAATCGTTGTGTTTCTGCGGCAATTTTTATACCCTTCATCTTCATGAGAAGGGTATATATAAGTTTGTCATTCCGTTTGTAATTTCCACAAAATAATTTTCCGACCCTATAAAGTAAATATATTCTGAATCCTTATAGATAGCGGAGTCGATTTAGCCATGTCCGTCTGTCTGTTGAAAACAATTTTCTGAAGACCCCAGATATCTTCGGGATCCAAATCCTCAATAATTCTGTCAGACATGCTTTCGAAAAGTTTCCTATTTAAAATCAGCAAAACCCCTCCATAAATAAATATGAGCAAAAATCCGAGACAACCTCTATTTTTGGCCTATTTTTCTTATCTATATCTCGATTACTAAGTCATAAATATAGACAATATGATATTTAATGATAGATATTTCAAAGTCCATTGCAACGATATATATAAGGCTATACAAAGTTGTACCTACAATGGGTCAAAATCGGGAAAAATATTTTTTAACCCGAATTTTTTTTCACAAAAAACTTTCTTTTGTCATACATTTTTTTCACTAATAAATTAAAAAAAAATTTTTTTAAAAAATTGGAAAAAACTTCTAAAAAACTATTTTGAAAAAAAAAAAAAAAAAAAATTTTTAAATTTTATTTTAAGGTATAATTTGGTGAAGGGTATATAAGATTCGGCACAGCCGAATATAGCTCTCTTACTTGTTTCAAATTAAAGATGTAAAGCAAAACTTCCCGCATATGACGCGTTTAATATCTAAGTGAGAATAAATGACAGATATGTATCCTTCACTATGTCATCAGTATAAGTTATTCGAAACAAAAACCGCGTTCAAACGATACGTCATCCATAGTAAATCCCGCATTTAATGAAAATCATAAACACAATATTTCATAAAAGTCTTTGCCTAAATTTTGCTTCACCCTTTATAATTGTGACAACGAAATAAGTACTACAATAAAATTATAAGGAAAAATGTTGTGCAACATTTTGCAGCAAAACCAATTACCAAACGCATTTGGCGGTTTCTCAGCCATAACCACTCTGACATTATAATAATGTAATTACCACAACAGCCATTGTCCAGGACAACTGAAACATCGGGGGGAATAAATTAAGGAAATTTGTGTCAGTATTTCACAGAACAAATTGATTGCAAAATTTATTTTATTATTAAATACCCTCATAAACCGTAACATTCTTTTACAGTTGTAGCCAATAACTAGAAATCAAATTAATTTGATAAATTGGCCAGCAAACCAGTTAAGTGCGTTACAATTGTTATCAAAACATAAGCATAAGTTAGGTGAAGTCTTCGAATGCTGAAAAAGTAGAAAAATTGTATAAATAATGTTATGTTGGCTGGTAACAACCGCAGATGCTTATTCCCAGTCAAGCTCTAAAAAAAACTTAATTAAAAATTAAAGAAATAAAAATGTACAAATTCGTAAGTTGTACTTAGATTCAATTATAGCAGCATAACATTTATTTAAATAACAATTACTTTTAGTTGGCTATTTTCGCTTTGGCTGTTGTGGCTTCTGCTGCTCCTGGTTTTATTATCTCGCCAGTAGTTAAAACTATTTCCAGCCCTGTACTGCACACTTATGCCGCTGCTCCTGTGGTTAAGACTGTAACTAGTCCCGTTGTTCACACCTACGCCAGTGCTCCTGTTGTAAAAACTATCTCTTCATCTGTAGTTCAGACCCATGCTGCTGCTCCTGTTTTCAAGACAGTACATACTTATGCTGACATTCCTGTATTTCACTCAGTACCAGTTGTACACTCTGTTCCTTTAGTTAAGACAGTCCTGACTCCAGTTTCCTATACCAAGTACCTGCATTAAAAAGCCTGTTCTAATTGTTCAAAACTTTTGTTATTTTGTAATAAAATTTAAATTAAATTGTTGAAATTTTAAATAAGAATTTTTTTTTATGAAATCGTTGGAACTTATTGTTAAATTTGTGGTAATTATTATAGAACTTTGGTTTCACCCAAACAAATTTTGTAATGACTCGCCCTACAATATCGGTCAATGACCAGTTACCACGCCTATGATTACTCTTATACGATTTCACCTCATTATTCCAGGTATTATATACCATAACGAGATCTGCAGCTTTTCTTCTAACAGCACTATTTTAGACATCACAATCCCAACTCGCTCACTTTATCGAAAATTTGGAAAACACTGCCTGGATAGATATGTTTTCGTCAGTCCCGGACATAAATAATGGCATCGATAGACATTTCAAACGAATAAAACATTTGATGATATCTGACTTTGTTTTATTTAAATTTAAAGATAGGAAGCTCTTAATACCCTTATTTCAGGCATTTGTGGGCCGATTTTCTTGATTTTAAATAGCAACCTATGTCGGAATATATATGTACCAAAGTTGATTTCAACTTATAGAGGGACAGCTATATCGAATCCGCTATCTATAACAATGATAGCGGACAAACTTATATATAACCTTTCCACTCATGGTGAAGGGTATATTTATCAGAAATCATTTTATTATACATAAATATCCTTTATTGAAATTGAGGGAAATAGCCTGAAGATTAAAAAACACAATTCTATGAAGTTCTTTTTTTTAATAATTTTTATTTTCAATATCACATTTTCTTTAAAATCCTCAAAAATTTAACATACTTAATGGTGCAAGCTGCTGTAGGCAACAGGAGCAGAATGAACAGTCTTTACGAAAGGAGCAGCAGCATAAGTGTGCACTACAGGTGCAGCAGCAACAGTTTTAACAATAGGAGCAGAATATGAAACTGATTTCAAAACAGGAGCAGTTTCATAAGTATGAACTACAGGGTCGGCAGCAATAGTCTTAACAACAGGAGCATAAGAAACAGATTTCACTACAGGAGCAGTTTCATAACTGTGAACTACAGGTGCGGCAGCAATAGTCTTAACAACAGGAGCCGAGGCATATGAAACAGTCTTCAATACAGGCGCGGACTCATAAGTGTGAACAGTTTTTACAGCAGGAGCAGCAGCAGCATAAGTGTGTACAACTGGTACTTTTTTCTCCAAATTGGTGAAACTTTGATGGGTAATGGCCGATGAAGCACTTGTGTCAACCACAGCAGTTTTAGTCAAAACAGCAGGTTGTACATAAGAGTGATGGGATTCACTGACAAAACCAGGAGCAGCTGAAGCAACAGCAACCAAAGCTAATACAGTTAACTGTAAAAATAGTTAGGAAAGCAAATCATTAAGCTGAAGTTTTTAGTATCTTAAAATCCACTTACAAATTTGAACATTTTGTTAAAGTTTGTGTAGTTTTAAATGTTTTACTTAAAAGGGTGTAAGTTAAACTGATAACTTTATACAAAAAAATCAAATATTTTATACTTTTTTTTGTCAAATCAAACTTTAAGTAAACTCTAACTGGTTTTTTATATCATTTTAAAAGTTAAAGCAATAAACAATTGAATAATAGTGCATTGCTTTGAGTTGTTAAGTCATTTTAATGATGTTTGATAAAATTTTTATTTGAATGCCTTGCTTGTAAAATAAGTAATTGAAATGATTATTAAATTATTGTGATAATATTATAGTAGTGCCCTTAAGTTAGTATTTTTTTTGTTTTTTGGTATTATTGGAAATATAATTTTATGAGGCCTTTGATACACGGCTGTCAGATCTTACAACGTGGGCAGAAAAATTTAATAAGTTCACAGCTAGAGTGTCCAAAAAACCGGAAAATTCAAAAAACCGGTTTCCGGTTTAACCGAAAACAGTGTTTTATAAAAAAATCGGTTTCGGTTTTCTTATTCTAGAAAAACCGGTTTCGGTTTTGTCATTCTAAAAACCGGTTAACCGGTTTTTTATTAATTATGAAAAATGCCAATTTAAATTTATAGACAACTAGCTTGACCCGGTGCGCTTCGCTACCCCTGTCGATGTAAAAATCGGTTCAGCCGTTTAGTAATTATTGTTTAAAAACTAAAGGTACCAATTTTACCCGTTTTTCCCCCTTTTTATCCTTTATAGCCTATTGACGCTTCCAAGTAAGGATCTATCTACGTTCCAAATTTCAATAAAATCGGTTCAGCCGTTTAGGCGTGATGCTCAAACAAACAAACAAATAAACAAACAAACTTACAAAGACATTTATATATTTACATAGATTTTGGTACTAAATTCCAAAATTTGTAGAATGCAGACATTTTCTAAAAAATAAATGAATATTTTTAAAAATGTTACCAAAATATTTTTAAGTAATATGTTCAAATAAGGTTTACAAAGTATTTCGTTAAAACCGGTTAACCGTCTTAAAAAAACCGGTTTGTAAAAAAACCGAAAAGTTAAAGAAAACCGAAACCGGTCGGTTTTAAAAAGATGAAAAAACCGGTTGACCGGTTTTCGGTTTCGGTTTTGTATACTCTATTCACAGCGTTGTAGGATCTGACATCCGAGTACTCATAGCTTAAGTCATATTTCTATAAGAGTGTATATGTTTCTGTATGTCTGGAAGGAACTATATGCTAATTTTTGTTTTTAAATTTCAAGTGGGCGTGGTATCTCCCATACAAAGTTAATTTTAACAAGTAAGAGAGCTATATTCGATTGTGCCGAATTTTGTATACCTTTCACCAAATTATACTTCAAAATAAAATTTTTTTATATTTTTAGGTGCAGAATTTTGTATACCTTTCACCAAATTATACTTCAAAATAAAATTTTTTTATATTTTTAGGTAAACAAAAAATTTTTTTTTTTCCAAAGTAGTTTTTTTAATTTTTTGGAAAAAAAATTTTTGGAATTGTTATTTTTAATTTTTTTTTTAGTTATATTTTTTTTTACATCTTTTACAAAAAAACTATTGGTGAAAAAAAAAATTCGGGTATTATATTTTTTCCGATTTTGACCCTTTGTAGGTCCAACTTACTATGGTTTTATATAAGTCGTTGCAAAGGTCTTTTAAATATCTATCATTAGATATCCATATTGTCTATATTAATAACTCAGTAATCCAGGTTAAAAATAGGTCAAAAATCGAGGTTGTCCTCGTTTCTTCCTTATATCTCATCCATTTGTGGACTGATTTTCTCGATTTTAAATATCAACCGAGCTGGAAGATTCCGGAGATATTGATGTATGAATTGTGTATGTAAGTTATTTGAGGACTTCGGAAAGTTGATTTCAACAGACAGACAAACAATAATAGTTGTAGTTCTCAAATTTCACCCCAATGGGAAGCCATCGACCCAATCGGAAGTTGGTTCACTTGACATGAAATGCCACATGTATATATAAGTGAATGTGTGCTTGTTCGTGTTGTTTGTATGATTGTTTGCTTATTTGTACTCTATAGGAGACTTAATACACCACGACTTTGTAATGGTACTCCACTTACAGAACAATCTAATCGAGGCGACCATTATAACTGCACGTAGAAAGAAAATATAGTTGTGCATGTTAACTGTAACCATTTCAACATTTTTAAACGTTTTTTAACAATATTATAGTCACAGTAACTATTGTGACTAATGATTGTGTTATTTACGATTTACATCAATCATTTATATGATGAAGGACTTACCATATTATGTTGCTTTCGGCTTATGGATATCATAATCTGAGACCAACATATTATGATAAAATTATTCATCATCAAAATGGTTGTCACAAACATATACTTGTTTACTGTAACCATATATATGTTTGATACAATCATGTGATTGCAGTTTCCTATTTGCTTAGCATTTGCAATGACAATTAATAAAGCAAGGTCAAGTCCTTGCAAGTTCGTGGACTAAATCTAGAAAATTCATGTTTTTCACATAGACAGCTTACAGTTGCAAGTTCGCGATTGGGAAAACCCACAGACTTGTAGGTTTATGCACCAGATGGAAAAACCAAAAATATTGTCTATCCAAAGGCATTAGAACAACAAATAATTAATAAAATATTACATACTTTACATTAAATACAAATATTTTTTGTTCTAAACTTTTCTACTACAATTCACTGGTTTTACCTAGTTTGATTATAAAAATGTAACTAAGAAATAATTCTTTCGAACCTTTGGTTGTTATGAATATCTATTTAAGTATGAATATCTATTTATGAATATACAATTGTTGCACAGATTGTATGAATACATCTGATATGCAACAGAAATACTTATTTTGATTATATGGTGAGTGTGACAATGACAATGACGACGACGACATCGATGCTGACGATGATGATGATGATGATGGTCAATATTGTGCTACATTATTGAATAGACTTTCATTTTTATTCATAATTTCCAATTGTAGAACATATTACATTGTAATTATCTCAGAACTTATGTTCGTATGAGGGGGCGTGTACTGGCTGGCATTAATACTGTGGCTTAGACTTACACAGGACATGATATCACATTGACAATTGCAACGTGATTGATAGCGAATAAGTATCTAAAATATACAAATGTCATTGGATTTAGTCAACTGTATTGGTAAAGGATAGTGGGGTGTAAGGGTTTTAATGTTTACGTTTATTTTTGGAAGCTGTTTTTAAGTGCAATTAGTTAACTATGTAATTAAAACTTGGATGGAAATGTTTGAAAAGGCTATGTTTATAAAATTGTATATGAACTAATTTCAATTAAGCAATTTAATTAAGCATTTCAGTTCAATTGGTAGAAAAGTTTCGCAAATATTTTTAACATTTTGGGTTTATAATGGAAGAAATATTTAACACTATTGGTATCAAAAGCTTTAATCTCAGGGAGGCAACTAAAGTCCATCAATACGCATCATTTGTCCACCGCATTACTAAGAATTTTGTAAAGAATGGTCAGGATCGATCCACAATGAATCGTATGTCCCTTATAAGTGCGAGGGTTTTATAGTTGAAACAAAAAGTCGACCTTTCGACCTTTTAAAAAGTCCATCTTTTGACTTTTTAAAAAGTCGAATAACTTAAAAATATCGAATAGTCGATGCATTTTTCTCCTCAACAAATCAAGCAAACATACATTCTATACATTAAAATAGAAGGAAAAATCTATAAAAGTCGTCTTTTCGACTTTTTGTATTACTCGAAAAAAATCGACTTTTCATAAATAGCAAATAGTCGACTTTTTGACTCTTATCGATTTTTCCTCCTATTTTAATGTATAGAATGAAAAGGGGTTTTCCAACAAGAGGTGTTATTTTGAATCACCCGGTATTTCGGTAGCTGTCACTTTTGAAGCTTTTATTCTTTGACATTTGACAAGTAGAAACTACGCCATTACTAAAAATGAAAAGATACACGCTTCAACAACGCATTGAAATTATTAAAATTCTCTAAAAAAATTGTGAAATTCTTGCAGTCACAGTTCGTAAAACTAAAGCATTTTTGGGTCGTCGTGAAGCACCTTGTCGGACCGCAATACAGAAATTGATGGACGAATTCGAGCTGTTGGGACAAGTTAGTAATGTGAAGAATAAAACCCGTGCTCGTCGCTCAAGAACAACTGAGAATAATGCTGCTGTAGCCCAAAATGTTGAAGAAAACCCAGGTTTGTTCATTTCTCGTCGTTCTTTGGAAATGGGCATTCCACAAACGTCATTACACCGTATCTTATGGTCGGAGTTGCATGATATTGATCTGGACAATGTTTACTTTCAACAAGCCATTGCTCTTTTACCGTGTTATCTCTCGAAGAGGTTATTACAATTGGCCACTGAGATCTTGTGATTAAACACCTGGCGACTTCTTCCTTTGGGGCCACATGAAAGATAACGTCCACGCCAACAGCCCATTGTCGATTCAAGACCTCAAAGATAGAATTCGTGAGGCTATCAAGGACATAGGGCAGCCACTTTGCGATTTGGTTATGCAATGGTTCATGGAAAGAATATGGTCCTGTAAGCGTGGTCGTGGTGGCCATTTGGCTGATGTTGTTTTTCATTATTAACGTCATACCTTCCTCTTTATTATGAAATAAACATCCGATATTTTATCTAAAAAAGCAAGTTTTCTTTGAATACCAAAATAACACCTCTTGTTGGAAAACCCTTTATGTCTGTTAGCTTTATTGATGAGAAAAATGTATCGACTATTCTACATTTTTATATTATTCGACTTTTTTGGTATGACATAATCGATTGTTTGAATTTTGTCCGTCTAATAAGTCGATTTCGAACCCTAATACTTAAGTACCACCTTATATACCTATAGCAGGAGCGGATCCAGGAGGGGGAAGGACATTTCTCTCCTCCAAAACCGAAATGTTTTAATATAAAAAGGTCAACCCCCAAATGGTTGACCTGAATCCGTGTCTGACCTATAGTTACGCTTTTTTGTTTGTTGGTTATTACCCTTAGTATCTTAGTCGTAACCTACGACAACACAAAGAACAGCGGAATTTTTTTAGCATTCATAACATTAAATATTACACAGCTTCTTGAGAATGAAATTCAATACAACAAAACACAAAGAAAATTGAAACTAAAATTCCATGAATATTTTTCAAATATGTGGGCAGTAGTTGCAGCAGCTCCGAGTTTTTTTTTACACTCAACACAAACAGCCTAACTACAAAAGACATTTTTCTTCTAACAGTTCAACGGGTGTAAGGTAAGGTGAAATCATGGATCGAAATTGCCCATTACCAAACAAAAACTTTTAGCCAGTTAGCTCTTTTCGTGCTTTCAACAGACAGACAGACAGACGGAGGGACATAACTAGATCGTCATAGAATCTTATTAGGACTCAGAATGGAATGATAAAATCAATAAACCCCCCATCTGTTTTGATGGTGGGTATAAAAAGAATTATATGTTTGCAATACCTTGGAAAATTCTTTATAGCCTGCAGTTTCTTTAAATAGAAACAAAAACAAATTTGTCCTACAAATAGTTCATAATTAATGAAATCAATTCTTTAATTATGGTTGCAAATGTTTATTCCTAACATAACAACTAACAATTGATAATAATTTTATAATGTTGCCCTTTGAAAGAAATACAATATGTTTAAAACTTAAACCGGTTGCAGCATAAAAACACAAATAAGTATTTTGGTAATAAAACAGTAAAAAAGAAACCTCTAACAAAAAAGAAAAAAACGTATATAAAACATGCTGATAATTGTTATCGTATCAACAGTTTCACTTTAAACTTTTAAAGTAACATATCCTACAAACCTTTAACCCATAACAAAATGTTCAAATTTGTAAGTTTATCAAAGTACTTTATATTAAATAGCTCCTTAAACTATATATGTCTGTCCTTTTTCATAGATTGCTGTATTCGCCTTTGTTGCTGTAGCTTCAGCTGCTCCTGGTTTTGTAGCTGAATCGCATCACTCCTATGTACAACCTGCTGTTTTCACAAAAACTGCTGTAGTTGATACAAGTGCTTCATCGGCCATTACCCATCAAAGTTTCACTAATTTGGAGAAAAAAGTACCAGTTGTCCACAGCTATGCTGCTGCTCCTGTTGTAAAAACTGTACACACTTATGAGTCAGCTCCTGTATTGAAAACAGTTTCTTATGCCTCAGCTCCAGTTGTAAAATCTGTTTCCTATTCCGCTCCTGTTGTAAAAACTATTGCTGCCGCTCCTGTAGTCCATAGTTATGCCGCTGCTCCAGTTGTCAAAAGTGTTTCCTATGCCGCTCCTGTTGTCAAAACTGTTGCTACCCCAGTAGTTCATACTTATGCTGCAGCTCCTGTTGTAAAAACTTTTGTTTCCTCACCCGTTACTTATGCCAAATTGCATCATTAAATGTTTAATGATTCCTCTTAGAAAATGTGATATATTTTGTTAATGTTAAATGAATTGAAATAAAATGAACTCTTAAATAAATTGAAGAAATTAAACTACAGTTTTATTGATTAAAATATTGTCTAACTTAAATAAATATTGCAAAACGAGATCATGTGACACTTTTAACTAGGATTCTATAGTTGAAACATAAAGTCCATTTTTCGAACTTTAGATTTTTTTTTAATTTTTGAAAAATCGACTTTTTCGTATTTCGTCGACCTTTCATCCAATTTGAATGAAAAAAATAATTGGTTACTAGATTTATTGATGAGAAAAACGTATTATTTAATTAGTCGACTTTTAGACTTTTTTTGGATTCTATTTCGAACAATCGAATAATGTACTTTTAAAGGGTCGTCCAATAAGGACTTCCGAAATTTGATCGTTGATAGCGACCACATTGTTGAAGCAGCATCTGCTGTAAGGCTTCGTTCTTTCTCCTATTCCATTTCTTATTTTTATACCCTTCACCTTCGTGAGTAGGGTATATATAAGTTTGTCATTCCGTTTGTAATTTCCACAATATAATTTTCCGTCTCTATAAAGTATATATATTCTGGATCCTTATAGATAGCGGAGTCGATTAAGCCTTGTCTGTCTGTCTGTTGAAATCAATTTTCTGAAGACCCCAGATATCTTCGGGATCCAAATCTTCAATAATTATGTCAGACATGCTTTCGAGAAGTTTCCTATTTAAAATCAGCAAAATCCGTCCATAAATAACGGAGATATGAGCAATTTATTGCATGCTTTGACAAAAAAGCAACAAAACGTATGTTTGGATGTGTGTTGGTGCCATTTCTTTGCGTATTTTCTTTTTGTTTCGTTTCGTTGGTGTTGTTGTTTTTATGCCCTTCACCTTCGTGAGAAGGGTATATATAAGATTTTCATTTCGTTTATAACTTCTACAATATAGTCTGTTCGTCAGCAATTAAATGTAAAATTTTTAAAAGTTTTCTTGATATATTTAGGATGCTATACGCTGAAAGTGGGCAATTAATGCATCCGCAACAAAGGTGAAGGGCATATAGCACTCTTACTTGTTCTAAATGACTTTCTACGTCAAACTTCCAACCCTATCTATTCTTTTGCAGATGACAGCAACATTTGCCACTCATATTCATTCAGTTATAGACCAAGGCTTTCGGAGATTAGGGCAATGAGGCAAAACATGAATGATTTCCTTAATCGGAACTATATGACAATCTTTGAATGGGGTCGTGCGAATAGGGTCGCTTTCAACGCTCGCAAGACTCAGTGTTGCTTGTTGAAACAATAACGAACAATAGACTATGTTGCTTCTTCTGTATTTATGGATGGTGTAAATATTGTGGAATCAGATGTTCTT
Source organism: Calliphora vomitoria (assembly GCA_942486065.2). NCBI lineage: Eukaryota > Metazoa > Arthropoda > Insecta > Diptera > Calliphoridae > Calliphora > Calliphora vomitoria. The sequence continues at coordinate 29,417,219 of OW818031.2, read as the reverse complement.
GATGTTCTGGGCATGAGAATACAATGTGATGTCCGCTGGTCTAAACACATTTTTCAAGTGTCTAAAGAACCATTCAAGTGTTTCGGTTTTCTGAAACGTTGTGGGTATCACTTTACTTTCCTCACTATTTACACCACCTATATCCGACAGAAAATGGAATACAACTCCCATGTATGCGCCGGTGCTTCAAAGTCTATTTTGGAGCTTCTCGACCGCGTATAGGACAGGGCGAAGGTGATCATTGGTTACAGTAGGGTATCCAACTCTATTGATTCGCTGGAGCACCGACACAATATGGGCTGCGTTTCACTGTTCTATCGGTACTACAATGGAATATGTTCTAATGTAATTAGGGATCTTCTTCCCGATAGCTGCAGATTTTTACGTAATACACGTTTTTCATCAATAACACGTCCCTTTGTGGTCGATTTGCCAGTGGACCGTACAACACTACAGGGAAAATTCGTTCTTTAGCCGTACTGTATGTGGAACAAACTTCCCGCTGAAGTCTTTCACACATAGAATTTTTCGGTTCTATTAACAGAAAGTCAGTTGAGAAAGAAGAATTTCGGTTGAAGCAACCAAACTTTTGTTAACCCATCTAACATTTTGTAGCCACAACTGTAAAATTCGGCAACTAATGTAGAATCATTCGATTGGCAACATATTCGGTTGCTATCACGAATCAGTTTTCTCTGTGAACGATTTCAATCCTCATGAAATCCAAGAGCGAAAAGCCCACTGTTTGGTGTGGATTTAAGGCTGGCGGTGTCATCGGTGGATATTTCTTTGAGAACAACATTGGTCAATCCATCACCGTCAACGTCCAGAATTAGATGATATGGACATCAGTCAAATTCCGTCTGATTTATACTACGGAGTCATGGAAAATTGAGCACGTTGTTATATTTCCTATATAATGGCCTTTCAAACGAATAAAAAATGTCGATGATATCTCTAACACTCTTGGTTTGATTTAAATTTAATGATAGGAAGAGCCTAATGAAATAACGTTTATAACCCTACTTTTAACCTTACAAGTTCATGTTACTGATTCTTCGTAATGCCATGTTACAATTCTTCTTATGTGCATTTAACTGCTATGATTACTGTGACTTAAGAATTAAGTAGTTACTAAACTACTTCTAAGTAATGCAGATGGTATATAGTAGTCAAAGTATGTTAATCAGTAATATTATTTCATTATCTAGATTTTGCTGGATATTTAAGGCTTCTTAAATTAAAGATAACGAGTTATGATACCCAAATTACTAGTTTGTACAAGAATTTGTTTGAAATTGCACTACACAGAGAAAACAGATTCGTAATAGCAACCGAATTTGTTGCCAATCGAATGATTCTGCTTTAGTTTCCGAATTTTACAGTTGTGGCTACAATATGTTAAAAGTAGTAACAAAAGTTTGGTTGCTTCAACCGAAATTCTTCTTTATCCAATGATATTCTGTTGCTAGAACCGAAAAAATCTATGTGTGCAACCGAATCATTCGATAGGCAACAAATTCGGTTGCTAAGTATTACGAATCTGTTTTTCATGTGTAGGAACTATGTTACCAAACCGGTCAGAATAAGTGTCTAATGATTGAAAAAAAAACAAGTAAGAGAGATATATTCGGCTGGGCCGAATCTTATATACCCTTCACCAAACTATACTTCAAAATAAAAACTTTTAGGTAATTTTAGGTAAACAAATTTTTTTTCCAGTTGTTTTTTTTCATTTTTTGGAAAAAAAAATATTTTTCGAATTTTTTTTTTAAAGTTTTTATGTAAAATTTTTTTTAAATTTAAATTTTTTTTTTTTTTAAATTTAAATTTTTTTTTTTTTTTAATATTTAGCGAAAAAAACTTTTGGTGAAAAAAAAATCTGGTTCAAAATTTTTCCCGATTTTGACCCATTGTAGGTCCAACTTACTATAGTCTTATATACGTCGTTGCAAAGGTCTTTGAAATATCTATCATTTGATATCCATATTGTCTATATTAATGACTTAGTAATCCAGATATAGGTCAAAAAATAGGTAAAAAATCGAGGTTGTCCTGGTTTTTTCCTTATATCTCAGCCATTTGTGGACCGATTTTGCTGATTTTAAATAGCAAACTTCTCGAAAGCATGTCTGACAGAATTATTGAAGATTTGGATCCCGAAGATATCTGGGGTCTTCAGAAAATTGATTTCAACAGACAGACAGACGGACAGACAGACAGACAGACAGACAGACAGACAGACAGACAGACAGACAGACAGACAGACAGACAGACAGACGGACATGGCTTAATCGACTCCGCTATCTATAAGGATCCAGAATATATATACTTTATAGGGTCGGAAAATTATATTGTGAAAATTACAAACGGAATGACAAATTTATATATACCCTTCTCACGAAGGTGAAGGGTATAAAAACTGAGACCATAAAACTAGAAAAATCTTGAGAAGACACAACTATTACTAAGTGAGACTGTGTATACAATTTTTTTAAACCTTTACACGGTGTGTAAAAGCTAATGTTGCACTTTTAACATTTTTAGTTTAAAAACATATAAAGACTCGAAATCATTGTAGTTCAAATCGCAGATACGGTAAAATAAGGAGATGTAGGGACCTTATTCCTTTTTGCATTTTATACTCGTATTAGTTCATTTGTTTCACAACATTTTAAAAAGTTTCAAATGCTATAAACATAATATATATTTTAAGGCATGGAAAAACTTTATCCAAGTTGGACAAAAATGCAGATATGATTTGATAAAATAAAATTTTTATCCAAATGTAAATAATATATAGTTACTTACTTGTCTTATAGTTACTAAATATTTATCAAAACTAATGCAAACAATTTTTTCTTTTATTTTCAGAAAGGTAAGTCCACATCATTCTAACTAGGCTTCTGTCAATGTTCAGGCTGTAGTCTTAAGGTAAACAATACATTAACAGTTAATTTTATTTGGCACATGTACAATATCTTTCTAACTGATAGATGGATTCAATATACATATGTAAATAAATGCATGCATAACACATGATATCCTAGTGTTTTAAATTGAAGAAATTCACCACGTGTGGTGAATATAAGTTTGTACAGTCCGACTAAATATTCGGTTTCGGAATGGGCCAAAAATCGTGCTAATACCGAACATGTTTTAAAGGAAAATCAAAAATTATTGAAAAACAAGTAAGAGAGCTACATTCGGCTGTACCGAATCTTATATATCCTTCACCAAATTATACTTTAAAATAAATTTTAAAAAAATATATTTTTAATTTTTTTTTTGAAATTGTTTTTTAAAAGTTTTTTAAGTATTTAAAAAAAAAAGTTTTTTGTAAAAAAATAATTCGGGTTAAAAAATATTTTTCCCGATTTTGACCCATTGTAGATCCAAATTACTATAGTCTTATATACATCGTTGCAATAGACTTCGAAATATCTATCATTAGATATCCACATTGTTTATATTAATGATTTAGTAATCTAGATATAGATCAAAAATAGAGGTTGTCCCGGATTTTTCCTTACATCTCAGCCATTTGTGGGCCTATTTTCTCGATTTTAAATAGCGACCGAGCCGGAAGAATCTTCGATATATTGAAGTATCAGTTATGTTTGTAAGTTATTTGGGGGCTACGGAAAGTTGATTTCATACAGACGGATATGGCTATATCGACTTTGCTATCTATAACGATCCAACAAAAAATGTTGCCACTCATGATGAAGGGTATAAACATGTTTTTTGGCTCAGCCGTATATTGCTTATTTTTGCTTACAACTAGTTAAGTTTATGATAAATTGAAATTTAAAGTGATTCAAAGAAACTGCTGAATATTGCTAAGAAAACCTCATTAGCTTCAAAGCACTTGAATATTTTGTTAGAATTTGACTCGAATGAAAATATAATTATTTTTTAAACTTGAAAAATTAAATATTTTTCAAACAAAAAATTGTATTTTCCTTATTGCTCAGGAATGCTATTGATATAAAGTGAAATTTAACTATAATTCAATTGCTGGACACTGGATTTAAGGCTGGAATTACACATGTTGAGTTCACTTGAGTTCCAGCAACAAATGCTTAATGGGAAAAGTCTTTGTACGTCAATATCTATCAATCGTTCACTCTGCTACAAAATAATAATTTTCGTCAGAACTTGAAAAGCGACCTAATAGGGGTTGTATGTCTAGGTGAGGACATACTAAAACCGTTTTCAGAGATTTTGATTTTTGAGTTATTTTGAAAAAAAGAAAACTGTTTTAGGGTAGGTCGTAGTACTTAAGTTTCATTTCAAAATTTTCAACAAAGAATTAAGCTTTCATAAAATCTATACATAAAATGTATGAAACTTAAACATGTTTTTCCAATGTTTGAAATTTCCACATTTTTAATTTGCGACCCAACAAAGTATATATATTCTGGATTGTTATAGATAGCGAAGTCGATATAGCCATGTCTGTCTGTCCGTCTGTATGTTGAAATCAACTTTCCGTAGCCCCTAAATATCTTACAAACATAATTTATGCATCAATATGTCGGGAATTCTTCCGGCTCGGTTGCTATTTAATATAGAGAAAATCGGTCCACAAATGGCTTAGATATAAGGAAAAAAACGGGACAACATCGATTTTTGGCCTATTTTTGATCTATATCTCGATTACTAAGTCATTAATATAAACAATATGGATATCTAATGATAGATATTTCAAAGTCCATTGCAACGATGTATATAAGGCTATAGTAATTTGGACCTACAATGGATCAAAATCAGGAAAAATATTTTTTAACCCGAATTTTTTTTTAACAAAAAAATTTTTCTTAAATTTTAAAAAAAAATTTTTTCACTAATAAATTAAAAAAAAAAAATTTTAAATGGAAAAAATTAAAAAAAACATGTAAGAAAGTATGGTCGCTCAAGCCCGACCTTATAATACCCTACACTAAGTACATGAGCAAAATCATTATTCTTTCAAAATTTCAATAATTTATATTCGTGAGTGATTTTGGAAGTGGGCCTTATATGGGAGCTATGAAAAATTATGGACCGATCACCATGAAATTTGGTCACGTGATTAATGTCTATATGAAAGTTATTTATGTTGCATTTTATGTATATACCAACATTTTAAGGAGATTTATGCTCGTTAAAGTGATTATCGGAACAGGTCTTATATGCGAGCTATGACTAATTATGGACCGATCATAATAAAATTTGGTGACATAAATTCAGTATATATAAAATTTATTTGGAGAAAAACGTGTGTAGATACTTATATAAATTAAACATTTATGACCGATAAAGTCCAATTTCGGGAGGACATTTGTATGGGGGCTAGGTGAAATAATGGACCGATTTCAGCCAATTTCAATAGGCTTGGTCCTTGGGCAGAAAAAATGATATGTACTAAATTTTATTGAAATATCTTCAAAATATCTTCAAAGCGACCTGTACTCTGCGCATAAGGTATACATGGACAACCAGCCAGCCAGACGGACGGACGGACATCGTTTAATCGACTCAGGAAGTCATTCTGGGTCGATCGGTATACTTTAAGGTGGGTGTTAGACTAATATTTTTGGGCGTTACAAACATCTGCACAAATCCATTATACCCTCCCCACTATGGTGGTGTAGGGTATAAAAATTGGAAAAAATTAAAAAGAAACAATTTCGAAAAAAAAATTTTTTTTAAATATTGAAAAAAAAAAAAATGTATTTTGTTTACCTAAAAATATTAAAAACTTTAATTATAATTTGGTGAAGGGTATATAAGATTCGGCACGAATATAGTTCTCTTACTTGTGTTTTTTTTTTCGTATGCGCAGGGGGAGAAAATACGAAAAAGTTGAATAACTTTTACAATGTTCATCCGATTTGAATAATTAAAACCATGTTTTGTTAAGAACTAAATTTTTTTAAACATTAATATACATTTTTATAAGCTTTCATATCAAACCAAGCAATGAAAAACTACTAAAATCAAAAAACAATACTTATAACTTGCGTAAATAGTTTTCTTTTGAAGCCCGTTAAATAATATAAAGTCTTCTTTTTAGAATAACTTCTGAATTTGAGGGTGTTTCTGAAATTTTTTGACACAATTTGTAATGTACTCAGCAAGACCAATAACCTATGCTTGGTCCAAGTTTTTGTTTTTTTCACTGTAGCGCCGTGTTATTCTTGCTCAATACTAAGAACTAAGAAAACTTAATTAAAAGAAATATTTACTATTACATATATATTACACAATTTTCATGCTGTTAAAATGTATGTTTATAATTTGGTAAATCTATGGAAAACATTGCATAACATTTATTTGATAGAATTTATATCAAAGAACTACATACTGGCTATCATAAGAAATACCACAAGTTTCTTGGAAATAAAGTTCATTTGTAATTAAACTATGCATTCTCTGGAAAATATAATTAAATTTTTGCTAGTTTATGTGGTAATGGTTAAAATGTAACAAGATACATAAATTATTAAATAATAGCTAAGCAAAAGAATATTGGTTTGTAAACAAAAAGTATTTGTATATTCTTTAAAAAAAAAACTTGATGTTTGAAATCATGGCTTTTTAATAATTAAATTTGTATAGATTTATTGTTAAGAAAAGTAGTCACAACAATTGAATTTGTCACACAATTACTTAGGTTTTTTCTAATGATTTGTCAATATTCTTTGTAGAAACAAGAAAACGACAGGAAGTAGTTCTTTGTTAATTTCAAGTAAAGTGAACTACTTTAATTATTATTATTATACTTTAATATAAAGCGGAAGTTATTGACTTTAAGGAATGGATAAACATTTTTAGTATTAAATAATAAAAAAAGTACAATTGAATTCGTTGACAATCGATTACTTCAGTTATTGTTAAAGAATTATCATTGTGTTAAATTAACTTGGAATTTATAATTGCAAAATAATGGATAATGAAAACATTAATTTGTGTTACCAACTTCCGGCTCATTTTACCCAGCAAAATATGGTAATGTCTTGCAATTACTGAATAACTTACTTTTCAACGACTTTTTCATTTTGTATTACTTAGAAGTAGTTTAGTAATGACTAACATATAATTTAATGTATAAAAACTTGTTTACAAAATTCAAAATTATTTAGTAATGATTTGTTAATTAAAAACCACCACCAATTATATAGATTTTATCAATCCGGTAGTAACACATCGAAATGTTCATCGTAGACCCACAAAATAATATATTTGAGTCCTCATAAAATTCTAAGACGATGTCCGTCTGTTGTTGTCACGATATGGCCTCGCGGAAATGTCGTAGGCAGATGAAATTTTCTCCAAACATTTTCAGTTGCTTAAAAATGTTTGGTATTGTCAATGGTCAAAATCGGTCAAGTAGATGGATAGTTCTGGACCAAAATGTAAGGCAACATCTAAAAAAGTTGATATTTTTCAAAAATGTTTTGCTATTTTCTTCAAATATTCAAAATAATATAATAAATAACAGATAATATCATGAAATTTTTCACACATTGTTCTTATGATAAAAAGTTAACAAAAATGCCAACACAGAGAAAACATATTTGTAGTAGTAACAGAATTTGTTGCCAATTTTAGAAGTGGTAAAAAAAGTTTGGTTTCTTCAATCGAAATTCTTCTTTATCAACTGATTTTCTGTTGATAGAAGCGAAAAATTCTGTGTATGCAACCGAATAGTTTTTGCATCCAATGTCATTATCATGTTAAAATAATGAGTTAAAATGCCAATGTATAATTAGTGAAGAATAATTAGGTTATAATTTTAACTCATTACTTTGTAATGTAATTATACCCTTCACCTTTGTGAGAAGGGTATATATAAATTTGTCATTTCGTTTGTATATTCCACTATATAACTTTCCGCCCCTATAAAGTATATACATATATTCTGGATCCTTATAGATAACGGAGTCGATTTAGCCATGTCCGTCTGTCTGTCTGTTGAAATCAATTTTCTGAAGACCCCAGATATCTTCGGGATCCAAATCTTCAATAATTCTGTCAGACATGCTTTCGAGAAGTTTCCTATTTAAAATCAGCAAAATCCGTCCATAAATAACGGAGATATGAGCAAAAATCCGAGACAACCTCTATTTTTGGCCTATTTTTGATCTATATCTCGATTACTAAGTCATAAATATAGACAATATGGATATCTAATGATATCTATTTCAAAGTCCATTGCAACGATGTATATAAGGATATAGTAAGTTGGACCTACAATGGGTCAAAATCGGGAAAAATATTTTTGTCATAAATTTTTTTCACTAATAAATTAAAAAAAAAAAAAATAATTAAAAAATTTGAAAAAACTTTTAAAAAAATATTTCGAAAAAAAAAAAAATTAAATTTTTTAAAAAAAAATAAACAAAATTTTTTTTTTTAAATATTATTTCAAAGTATAATTTGGTGAAGGGTATATAAGATTCGCCACAGCCGAATATAGCTCTCTTACATGTTTTAAGTAAAAATTTCATAAAGAATGCCCTGTTCAGCAAGCAATTTGCTTTAGTGGGGGAAAATCAAAACTTGTTCTTACACGATTGAAGTGTATTGAAACAAGAAAATCGATTTTGTACCAACATAAAACGATCCAGAATAAGCGACTCATTGAGAAATATTAGTCAATTGTTATTACTGTTTAACATACAGTGGCTACTACATACCGTCTGCATTACATAGAAGTAGTAAAATAATGACTTATTTATAATGTGATATATAAATACTTATTTATAACACATCTTCATACTGTAATTAATGGAAAAAATATCAATATAAATCTCATTTAGTTAAGAGTGTATTAGGCCTAAGTAAAAGGTTGTTCCATAAATTTACACAAAATTTTAATGTAATATTGGATGTATGACTTAAAAATGTGGGATTTTTTCAAATGTTTCGCTTTTATTTTGAAACATGTATACAATATAAATTTATTTAAAGCATTGGCCATTGCTAGCTGTGAACTTTTCCCATCTTTGTGGCAACATATTGATTCCGAGCCAAAAGAACTGCTCATCTTTTGAAGCTGAAACGTTAAAAACTTCAAAAAAATCTGAAAATATATTAAAAACAGCTCAATATGTGAACACTCTTATATTGGATCCAAAATCAAATTTTCATTGAAAAACTCGAAAAGTCATTAAACAATAAAAGCTCTGCAATTAAAAGTCAAATGGGGAAAAGAAGCATAATTAGTTACTACTTTTATTTTTGATAAAAAATCAAATTTTTGATTGGGAATACTACTTGAAAACGATGATTTTTTTTTTCAAAATTTTAGCATTTATTTTGATCCATTTGTATAATATAAATTTATTCAAAGTATTGACCATTGTTAGCTTTTCCCATCTTTCTGGCAACATATGGATTCCGTGCCAAAAGAACTGCTCATCAAGAGATAGCATTCTGCATCAATCGAAACAAATAGTAGTCGGACGGGGCAATGTCTGGACTATAAGACGGGCGATGCAGCCACTTCTTTTTAAATAGTTCTTAACAGGTATTGCTACATGTGTCCGATCGTGGTCGTGATGAAATATTACGGTCGGCATATACTCACTTCAAAAGAATCAGTAGCGTTCTCTACAGGTTCCATGTAATGTTCTGGTCTGATTTCAGCAGCTCATAATAGATAGGACCGTTTTGGTCCCATCAAATACAGCTTTTTGGATATCTGGATTTAAGGTCGATTCCGCTGGTTGGCCGGGCTTCACATACGATCTCTTACGCTTCGGGTTTTTGTAATCGATCCATTTTTCATCGAAAGTTATAATTTGGTGCAAAAATTATTTTCTTTTATAGAGTTCAAGCAATATTTCAGACACACTAAATTATCTTTCAAGGTCAATCGGCTTCAATTCGTATGGTTTTGGATGAATCCTGCTGGTAGCGAACGCTTTGAAATAGCTTCCAATGATTTTTGAAGCTCTTGTTGAGTTTGTCAGCAATCTTCATAGTATAATGCCTCCAATTCTGGGTCCTCAAACTTTGTTGGCTAACCTGGGCGATAATTGTCTTCCGTGTTCCACTTCTGAACCGCACAAACTGTCTCTCGCACATTGAAACCGATGAAACATGTTGACCATAAACTTCGGTGAAGCAAAACTTCACGCATATGATGACGCATTGTTGGCACAAAATTCGACATTTTCAAATAGTGTTGTTTACACTTTAATGTTTAATAACTAAGTGAGAATATATGACAGATATGTAACCTTCAAAATTACATGTAAGTTATTAAAAACAAAAACCGTTTCAAAAGATACGCCAAACTGATTTTGTCCTTAGATATACACAGAAATGCCCTCCACGGTTTTGCAGGCATAAACGCATTGTTTTGTTGAAATTTTCCATGACCTATTTGCACTCCTCCTTCAATGCAAGGATGTTTGTGGAGCTGTTGGTACTTATATACCTTTGATGATTTCAAATACTTACCAATGTTGTTAAATTACACAATCTAGGGATATCGCATGTATCTGGATCTGTAAATGTAGCAAGTAATAATTGAGTTGTTTCAAAGACATGTGTCACCTTCTTGGTGAAAGTACATGTTGTCAACAAAAATATCATTCAAGAAGGAACTCTGTTATCATATCGCGATTTGGAGCACCAGTAACAGTCACCTTGGTCTGTCTCATTTTCTAAGAAGTATGGTTCAGTGATACCTCCAGTGCTAAATCAACATCAAACAGTGCACAGTGGGGCAGAATCAAAATTGTTTTGAAAAAATCTGTCATTTCTAAACGGCTGGTCCGATCGGAATAAAATTTGACATGGGCATAGCCAAGGAGTATTCGAGTTTAAGCTATTTAAATGGACCCTACAAATGCTCCAGGGGCGACGCTATAGACGCTCAAATTAGGGTACCTTCGACATGTAAAATTTTTAAACACTTGCCATTTTTTGTTTCCCATCCGATTTCAAAGATTTGTATATTTTTGGAAAGCGCTAGTTCTTGAAAAAACATGCTTGCGTGTGCTATTTATCTCTTATAATTTTCGAGTTATAGGCATTTGAAAACTGAACTTTTAAAATTTTGCCATACCTTGATCCGCTTTTTTAAAAATATAGGGCGTACTTTTGAACCGAATGGACTCGAATTTTTTTCATTAGTTAGATAATTAAAATATCAATAACGGATCCGAAAAAAAAAAACGATTTTCAAATTAAAAATTAAAAAATTTTTAGATTTTTGCTGTTTTTTGGGCGAAAAGGTGACTTAACTCTTTTTTTATTAAAATAAAACTTTCTTTAAGAACGTATAACAGTTTTATGTTTTTCTGTAAGATATCTTTATGGAGAATATTTTGGTATAAAAAACATGTCATATTTTTCGAATATGTCGCCCCTACGCACTTCGGAATTTGACATATTTTTAAACAAAATTTAAACTTTGGACCACATGTTCTAAAATCCCAAAGCTGGGATCAGAAAACGGAAAGCAGCTTTGGAAACCTTGATGTGATTCCTATTTATTTTTAAAGCATTTTCCCAACCCCGAAGGAAATGTAGAACCTGTGGTCAAAATTGTAAAAAATACAATTTTTGGGATTTTCGCCCAATTTTTAGGAATTGCGGGATACCCTTTGACCTTTTGACAAGTGTTTTTACACTTTGTTATTTAGAATGAGAAATTTAAAAAACCCAGCAAATTTCGTTTAGTTTTGTTAATAAATAAAGATTTTATTACATATTACATATTTATTGAGCTCTAAAACTAAAATGTTTATCAAAATTTTGATAGGATTGCAAATATTAGGAACAATTTGGTCCACATTTTTTCCGAACTAATTTTTTTTTGTTAAGACAAAAAATTTCGAATTACAAAACCATGGTCATCTGATTCAGAAATTCCATTTTTACTGATAACTGATAACGGCTTCTGTTGTCCTTACGATTAATGAGTTATTATAGTCGCTACTTGTAACTAGTTATTTTAGTGATGTCTACTTCCCTGTTTTTATTTTAACCCATTACTTGAGTAAACTAACATTTTTGCTGAGAAACTTTTAAAAAGAATCCACAACGAAGTGCAATTTAGCAGCGGATGAATATCACGAGTGAATTCATTATATCAATGATCTGTTGATTCATTTTTTCATTTGCATATAAATTTACTTATTCTAATTCAATATTTAATGTTCTGTAATGCAAATTGAATTATCTTGTTAACTCATTTATTATGGATACATAATAATACTCCTTCAATTAAGCAAATCAATATACATTTATATATAATTCATTCATTCATTTTGGCATTTCCTAAGAGCTCTTATTATCACCCTCATTATTTATCGGTACTCAAGTGACACTTGTTGCAAAGATGCCAACAAAAAACAAAAACAAAAAAAAAAAGGATAAACCGAACCTGACGTTGGTTTGCCACAGCCAAGACAAGAGACATTAACATTTACCTCAACAGCTGTTGCCTTCCACAAAAACAAGAGTAGTTTATTATCTTCACTGGTAACGCTACAAAGTGCTGCACGTTGTGGTTGTTGAATGTAATACAAACTCGAATTCATGCATAATGATGTGTGGGGGGAGTTTCATATTAAAAAGGAACATTTTTTAAGTGATTTTTATACCCTTCACCATGAGTGGCAGGGGTATATATAAGTTTGTCATACCGTCCCACAAAGTATATATATTCTGTATCTTTATAGATAGCGAAGTCGATATAGCCATGTCCGTCTGTATGTTGAAATCAACTTTCCGTAGCCCCCAAATAACTTACATACATGATTGATACATCAATATATCGGGAATTCTCCCGGCTCAGTTGCTATTTAAAAACGAGAAAATCGGCCCACAAATAGGTGAGATATAAGGAAAAAACCGGGACAACATTGATTTTTAATCTATATCTGGATTACTAAGTCATTAATATAGACAATATAAATATCTAATGATATCCAACGATGTATATATATTAATTTGGACCTATAATGGGTCAAAATCGGGAAAAATATTTTTTGAATCGAATTTTTTTTTTTAACAAAAATTTTTTTTTGTCATAATTTTTTTCAATAATAAATTATTTTTTTTTTTAAATTCGTAAAAAAATTAAAAAATTAAATTTCGAAAAAAAAAATTTTTTTTTCAGTTTTGTAAAAAAAAATTTTTTTTTTTGATTTTTTTTACCTAAAAATATTTAGAATTTGTATTTTAAAGTATAATTAGGTGAAGGGTATATAAGATATACTAGCTTTCTTACTTGTTAAACATTGAAATGTTCAGCTGGTCAATAACTGTATAAATTATGGCTCACAAAGTAGTTTAAAATAGTGCTAAAGACAGCAATTGCTTAAATGCGATCCATAATTATCCTTTACAATTTTAATTTAAATTAATTCTCTCAATATGGAATATCCCCCATATACAAATTGTGGTGTAAAGTAAAGTATGACTGTTATTTTTTTTTTTTGTTTTCTTGTTGTTCGAGCAGCATAATTGATTTGTTTAAATTGAGCATAAAAGTGGCTAAATGAATCAAAAAGCAAAGACAAACGAAAAAAATGCTCATAAAAAAAATCTTAATAAAATTTACATACGAAACTTTATAATCAAAGATACATCAACTTCATCACAGACACACACTCCATACGCACTACATACAATTCAATCATTATTTACAATCTACAAAATGCATCTTTTGTTTTTTTTTTATTTTTTTTTTTTTATTTTAAGAGACGATAAAAACTCAGCCTTTTTTTGTTCATGGGGAATTACAGATTTTTTATTTTTTTTAATTATATTTTTATGATTGTGGGTTAAGTACATGAGGTATGTTAAAGTTAAAACTTTTACCTTGACATTAGGGCCACACATTCTGGTTGTTATTTTTTTTTTTTTTTTGTTTTTAATGTAAATGTAAATTGTAATTGTTATGTTTTTTTGTTCATTTATTTTTGGATTGTCTCAATGTTTTTCCAATCTGTCTTAAATTTTTTTTATTCAATCATTTTTGAAATTGTTATTGTTTGTTACAATTTTAAAGAACTTTTTTATATTTACTTTTAATGTTTTTTATTTTGGTTGATTTTGAAGAGTGCTGGTTCATTTGTATAAAATCCTTGGCTTGTTGGTTTATTTATTTTTTTATGTAGTTTGTTTCATTACATGATATTGTAAAGAATTATTTACATGTGTCTGCTAAATCAGGGCCATTAATTGCGTTTAGGTTTTACAGGGTTAAATACTTATATTCTTTTTTTTTCAGTTTGTTTTTAATGTGTCAAATTGTTATTAATTTGAGCTGTATAGTTTGATGGTGTAATTAATGCAAGTAAATGAAAACAAAATTATTTATTTAGGATGAAAACGAAAAGTACGCAGAGCAAACAGATTCGTGGCAAACGAAGTTGTTGCCAATCAAATTATTCCTGCTTTGAGACCAAGTTTTAGAATTGCGGCTACAACATTTTAGAAGGGGTAACAAAAGTTTGGTTGTTTCGACCGAAATTCTTCTTTATTAACTGATTTTCTGTTACTAGAACCGAAAAATTCTATGAGCTCAACCGAATCATTCGATTGTCAACAAATTAAGTTGCCACTACGAATCTGTTTTCTCTGTGTAATTGATATACATAATTAACGAAAATATAATCATTATTAATTGTAAATTAATTCAGCTTTTCTTAAACTAGTACTTATATATCAGATTATATACCAGCCATTACCAAACTACTTTTAAGTAATGCATATTGTATGTAGTGATCACTAATTGCAAGTGATTACCAAATTGTTGTTTGGGTAGGTTTAGAAGTTGTTTATTATTATAAATTCTTAAGGACTGAGATCGAAAAATTTTTAACATTCATATATGTTAATAAAAATCAAACCACTAAACTTACAGTTTTGAATCTTTTTGTATTTGATTGCAATTATTGTTACAATTTACAAAACAATTTACGAACGGGTTGTCCATCTTCGTTTAAAATCTACCACACTTTTGGACACCTTTTTTCTGCTCTTCAATTCTCTTTTAACAAGAGCCCAATATCTCTCCACTGGACTCAGCTCCAGGCAGTTTGGAGGAATAGCCTCTCTTGGTACAAATACCACATAGTGACAGGATGCCAAGTCAGCCCAAAAATAAGTGGATAGACTATGAAGTCTTATGAATGGAGACATCCTTTTTTGTAAACATTCCTTGATGTAAATTTCTGTATTTATAGAACTCTTTGTAACAAATGTTTGGTTTTTTGTCGCAACTGCATATTGCTTGCCGTATCAAGAACTTTTTGGGAAATTTTGTCTACATTTGGGTCCTAAACTTTTCCTCAACATTCCCTCGAGCATCAGCAACATACAAATATTGACCCAGAAGCTGCGAAAAATTTTCCATACGTACATTTCGTCATCCATTATGCGGCAGGTATATTTTTTGTATAAAATTTGACTTCAATTTCCGTGCTCTGTCTTTGGCCTCTAAATTTTTAGCAGAGTTCCTGTCAGGTACTTTTTGAGCCTTGTATGCTTTAAAACCTTCATTGGCTTTAAGTTTTCGTTCCAAATAGTCCGAGTATGGACCTAACCGGGCTGTTTTCCTACCGTAGGTGTTGGGAGCTCTTTTGAAAATGCTTTCTATTTTTTCGGACTTTAGAAACATCATGTGGACCTTCTTCTACCTGAACCAGGTTTCATATAAACGGACAAGTTCTCCCGGTACTGTTTAATAACATTGGAAAAAGTTTGAGAGCAGACCTTTGATTGTTTGGCCAACTTTTTGTAGGACTAAGTTGGGAAGTGGTTCTT
The DNA here is from genome assembly GCA_942486065.2 of Calliphora vomitoria. NCBI lineage: Eukaryota > Metazoa > Arthropoda > Insecta > Diptera > Calliphoridae > Calliphora > Calliphora vomitoria. Next base: position 29,401,436 of record OW818031.2, on the reverse strand, counting down.
ATATGAGAGCTATACAAAATTATGAGCCGATCTTCATAGAATTCAGTGCAGAGGCTTTTATATACATGGATATTATTTGTGTCGAATTTCAACTTAATAGCGATATTTATAAGATGTTTATGGGTGTTAAAGTGATTTTCGGGAGTGAGCTTTATATGGGGGCAAATATGGGCCGATCCACGAAAAATTTAGTCTTGTGATTTCTTTTAGCACGAAACGTTATTTTTTTTAGCACGAACATATTTCATGGCCCGTTTCCTATAATTTTCAGCAGAGTTAGTCCTTTTATCATAAAAATAACGAGTGTAAAATTTTATGGTATTATTTGCAATATACAGAGTTTTCCAACAAGAGGTGTTATTTTGGTATTCAAAGAAAAATGAAATTTTTTGAGATAAATGATCGGATGTTTATTTCATAATAAAGAGGAAGTTATGCCGTTAATAATGAAAAACAATATCAGCCAAATGGCCACCACGACTACGCTTATAGGATCATATCCTTTTCATGAAATTTTCCATAACTAAATCGCAAAATGGCTGCCCTATGTCCTCTATAGGCTCACGAATTCTATCTTTGAGGTCTTGAATCGACGCTGGGCTGTTGGCGTAGACCTTATCTTTCACGTGCCCCCAAAGGAAGAAGTCGCAAAGTGTTAATTCACAAGATCTCGGTGACCTCTGCGAGAGATAACACGGTCCGGAAACTTTTCCCGTAAAAGAGCAATGGTTTCGTTGCTTGTGTGGCACTTAGCGCCGTCTTGTTGAAAGTTTGCCACCTTCCCGTCCTAGTCCCATTTTTTGCTAGAGGTAAAATTTTGAAAAAGACATAGTTCCAGACCGTAAAAACCCTTTTGATATACCTTCTTTTATGGTTTGTGAGCAATAATTTACAAAAAATTTTAAAATAAATTAAAAAACTTTTTTAATCTTTATCTACTCAAATGGCGCCACTGTGCAGCGCTTTGTTGTCACAAACACACCTCCATTAATGCACAGATAAGCTCACGGTCTAGGAGAACAATTCTGATCACATAAACGAAAGAGTTCACGAGCAGGAAATATTTTATGCGTTAAACGAATTGTTTCTCGGGATGTGGCACCGTCTTGTTAAAACCTTGTCGTCCACATCAGTATATATTATCAAATTTAGGAAGAAAGAACTCTGTTATCATATCGCGATATCGAGCATCTGTAACAGTCACTGATAGACCGGCCCACACATTTTCATTATTCTTGAAATATACACAGAGAAAACAGATTCGTGATAGCAACCGAATTTGTTGCCAATCGAATGATTCGTCTGCAGAAAGTCAGTTGATAAAGAAGAATTTCGGTTGAATCAACCTAACTTTTGTTAGGTTTTAAAGACTATAGAAAAGGTGGTTAGAAAAGTGACCACTAAACCAAAAAGAGTTAAATAAACTACATAACTACTTAACCAAATTAGAATTATATTGATTTCTTGTATTACAATTATTCAAGTGTAATATTACTCCTCATTTAACCAATATTTATATACATATACAATTATAAGCCAGTAATTACTTCTAAAATTTATTTTGCATTTTTCTTTTTATACCCTTCACCTTCGTGAGAGGGTATATAAGTTTGTCATTGATTACGCCATGTCCACAAATAACTTACAAACTTGATTCATACATCAATATATAGGGAATTCTTCCGGCTCAGTTGCTATTTAAAATCGAGAAAATCGGCTCACAAATGGCTGAGATATAATAAAAAAACCGGGCCAACCTCGATTTTCGGCCTATTTTTTATCTTTATCTGGATTACTAAGTCATTAATATAGACAATTTGGATATCTAATGATAGATATTTCAAAGTCCATTGCAACGATCTATATAAAGGCTATAATAGTAATTTGGAACTACAATGGGCCAAAATCGAGAAAAAATATTTTTTAATCCGAATTTTTTTTTACCAAAAAAATTTTGTTTGTCATAAATTTTCTTTCACTAGTAATTTTAAAAAATTAAAAAAAATTTTGAAAAAAATTAAATAAAATTTTTTGAAACAATTTTGAAAAAAAATTATTATTTAAATTTTGAAAAAAAAAAAAAAATTTTATTTTGAAAAACAATTTTGAAAAAAAAAAAATTAATTTTGTTTACCTAAAAATATTTAAAATTTTTAATTTAAAGTATAATTTGGTGAAGGGTGTATAAGATTCGGCACAGCCGAATATAGCTCTATTATTTGTTTATATTAAAACTTTTCGATTTGTGGGTAATGTACTACATAGTATGTGGTAGTAAGGACATGTCATTACCATGTCCTTTGCTGGCTGGTTTTTAAAGAAATCTTCAGGATGATTTTAATAAATTTAGAATTATGTAGAAAGTTTAGATTTAATTTACACATTTATTTAACAAGAATCATAATCATTTTACATACAATCAACTAAATATCGCCTAATAAACATTTAATGATGATGATGATGTACAGAGACTACAGGAGAACTGTGAACCAATGGCACAGAGTGTACAACGGGAGCTGCATGATAGGTATGGACAGGTTGAACGGTCTTAACGACCAAAGGAGCAGCATGAATGGTGGTCTTAACAACAGGAGTTAAAACGGGTTGAACAATTGAGGTTTTGCCATGGACTTGGGTAATGCTTTGATGTGACACAGCCGAGGGTGAAGAATGAACAACATGACCTACTTTAGCCAAGGTGGGTTCGTGGACAACGTGATGTGTGGCCACTAGACCGGCACTGGCAGCAGAGATCAAGCACAAGGTGGCGAAAATGGCAGCCTAGAGGGAAAGAAAAGAAAATATGATTATTGAAATATGTATTTTAATATGATTATTTGTTTTATAGTTTTTTTTTTTACTTACAAATTTGAACATTTTTGTTAATTTTGTTGAAGTTTTCAATATTAAATTGAGCGGTTAACTGATGCTTATAACTTGTTGATTCGGAGTTTTTATATGATTTCGTAAAGTAGCAAACCTTTAATTCTGATCATAAGCTTTAGTTATGAAACCCGTAAAGGAAGAATTGCTTTGAATGTGTGGATTACTTGCAGCACAGTAGCACCTGAAATGTCGTTAACCTTCAACTCACACTACTGACCCATTAAAGTTGTGTGTATGATAAAGATTTATTTTTATTTATGAGCAGCATGTTGCTGCTGTTGATGTTTAATTTAATTCAATTACATTTTTATGTTTTAGTTTGTATTATCGGTGTAGTGGTCGATATGTGTAGAGTTAAAAACTGTCTTTACCCTCTCTGAGTTCTCATTCGAATTGAATGTTTTCAAAATTTGACATTCATGCTTTGAACTGGTGACAATGTAAATTTTATGTTCGAAAATTCGAAAGTTATGTGCGAAAAAATGTTGAATGCTGTTAAAACATTCTCTAGATAATGCACAAAGCTGATGATAATGAAATATTATGTTCGAAAATTCGTTATTAAATTCGAAAATTCGAACTTATGTTCGAAAATTTTTGAAAGTTGTTAAAATAATCTTGAAATCATGAGGATTCCTAAAAAAACAATTTAAGTTTTATTTGTGGCCAATTTCATATAGTTTCCAATTTCGAACTTAAAAATTTTGAAAAAAAATTTAATTTTCATGAATTTTTTAAATTCGAAATATTCAAGGTGCTCAAAAAAGAAAAAAAAATAATAATGAAACATTTTTAAAACAAGTTTTTATTAAAATGTTCTTAAAAGAAGAAACATAACTCTAGATTAAATCAAACTATTTATTACATTATAGAATTTATATGATATAAAATCTTGTCGCGACATGCCCAGCTTTTCCAAACTTTTCCATTTCCTATAGGGTACTTCCTATTCTATATTGAACATTATATGCCCTTTTACATATTTATATTGATATGTATCTCTTTTCACACTTATGCTGCCCTTTTTTATATTTAATCCAACACTCAAATGATATATGAATATTTACAGCATATTTACAAGATTTTTTTTTTCTTGATCGATTTGATTGTTTCAATTACTTACACTCAAGGTAGGCAAGACTATCAGTAAAGTCTAAAGAGATGTGGGAGAGTGGAAATATGAAACGAAATAAAATGCACTCAAATGAAGTTGCATCCATACGAAACATAGCATGTTGTAAATGTATAAAAGCAGTAAACTTTTAAGGGTTTTACATCAGTTACATCAGCTAAAGCAAACAATTAACAAAACAATTTAAGAAATTCTTAAGCATAAAATCAAAATGTTCAAATTTGTAAGTAATTTTAAATAAAACCATAATTATTACTTATTTATTATTAAAATTTACAAAAAAAATCCTTTTAGGCTGCCATTTTTGTCACCCTGTGTTTGATCTCTGCTGCCAGTGCCGGTCTAGTGGCCACTCATCATGTTGTACATGAACCCGCCTTGGCCAAAGTCGGCCATGTTGTTCATTCTTCTCCCTCGGCTGTGTCTCACCAGAGCATAACCCAGGTTCACAGTGAAACTTCTGTGGTGGAACCTCTCTTGGCACCAGTGGTTAAGACCACCATTCACAGTGCTCCTGTGTTACATGCACCTGTTGTCCATACTTATCATGCTGCCCCGGTTGTACACTCAGTTCCTGTGTTGCACTCATCACCTTTGCTAACAGTACACCATTAAATGGAACACAGTTCATTGTTGTTATTTCTGTTTACTTATTTTGTTTTTATTTTTAAATAAATTTCATTGCTAAAAAAAAATTTAATTTTTTTTTAATTTTTTCCCTGTAATTCACTCCAAATAGAGATTTGTGTATAAAAACTCGAAACACTAAACTGTTTAATCAATCAATTTGTTTTAATGGGCGTCAGGAATCTTCGTTGAAATAATCACATTTTCCAAGTGTCGAAAGAAGCATTAAAGGCCTTGGTTTATTAAAGCGATGCAACAAAGTCTTTACATCATCTGAATAGCACTTATATCTGACCGTAAATTGAATTTTCATAGGTAGGATTAGGTAGGAAGACCTCAAGGGGATTCCCTTGAAAAATAATAAAAGCTCAGAAAGAAGAAAGCTGTAAATATAAGGAAGGATAATGGTAATTAAAAAGGGAACACTGTCTCGTCATTAAGTCAACTGAACCCCTAACAAAACAGAAGATACCCCCTGTCTAAAACCAGTAATATCTTCCATTCAATCGTCCCATCTATCTCATGCTATGTCATTGAAGCCTTGGGCACTGGAAGATGATATATTTCAAAGTCTCAATCTCATTAACATCCTTGCACATCCTATTAAATTCCATTGTGCCTTTATCGATAAGAGACACGTTATCACATCCTCAAAAATCATGAGAATATATATATTCAACCTTATGTTCTGGTTTCTACCATGATCAATTTGCCACATATTGTGATCGGCATTATATTGATTTCTATGGTTGAAGGTGAAACAAAGGGCCACAACAAAGTTTTTTCCATTGTGATCTATCCAGTGCCATCAGCTTCACTTCGACCCAGGATTTTCAAGTTTAGTTTGTTTCAGTTTCGATTTGTCTCCTCCAAGTGTTGGCGGGTCTGCCTCTGTTTCTACTGCATTAGGTGTTCCATCTTGGCTACGTGTACGTTGCTGCGTCTGAGAGCATAGTCAATCCTACTCCATTTACGATAAATGATCTGGTTTCGTACTGGTGTTTCACCTGCTCTTTCCCACAGGTCTCTATTTGAGATAACATTCATAACAAGCGACTAATGAATATCTGCAATGATTGCAAATCATTGGCTGTGGTATTTCAAGATTCACAGACATACAACAAGAAGGAAAACACGTAGCAATTAGCTTTCAGATATTATCCTTTAAGATTGGTGTTTTTTTCGAATTTCTCTCCTCCTGTAGCTTGTCTCTCAAGTTAGTCAGCGACCCAGTACGTTACAAACCAGTACGTTACAACCCAGTACGTTATAACCCAGTACGTTACATCCCAGTACGTTACAACCCTAAAGTACAAGGTGGCGCAAAAGTAATCCTCCTATCAGAAAATGCTATACATTTTGCGATTGGCCCCTAATGTCAGTTCTGTTTTGACATTTGTGTAGTAAACACATGCGAAATACACGTTAATAAACAATGTTACGCTACACTGCTCCAGAACGCGGAATATTGCTGACTATTTATTTGACCAATAATCGGTCGGTGACTTTGGCACAACGTGAATTTCGTCGCAGATTTCCTGGCCGTCCAACGCCTACTGGTGAAATACTGCGACGTTTAGCCGCTCGCCTCGAAGAGACTGGAACAACACGAGATGCTGCCAGCCGTGGCAGACCCCGGAGTAGCCGTTCTGCAGAGAATATTGCTGCTGTAGCCGAGGATTTCATGGAAGCGCCGTCGACATCGACCAAACGACTTGTCACGCAAATGGGTATCAGGCGACGGTCTTTACAGCGAATTTTGGTACAAGATTTGAAGATGTTTCCGTACAAAGTCCAGACGGTGCATCAGCTGTTAGCTGCTGACCGCCAATCGCGTCTAACATACGCTCAAGCCATCCTTAATCACCACCAAGAGGAAGATGATTTTTCATCAAAAATAATCATGAGTGATGAGGCCCATTTCCATCTTAGCGGGTACGTAAATAAGCAAAATTTACGCTTCTGGGGCACTGAAAATCCGCGTGTAACCCACGAAGAGCCATTACACCCGCTCAAAGTCATCGGACCTTTTTTCTTCGAAGACGTCGCGGGCCAAACGGTTACTGTGAATGGTGAGCGCTACAGAGCAATGATCAACGAGTTCTTTTGGAAGTTTTTGTCAAAGAATGCCATAAAAAGGGCTCAAATGACAATCAACTGTGGCGGCGGCCATTTACATGACATCATATTCTCGACTTGATGTAAATAAAATTAAAAGACCAAATAAAAATAATCCACAAGAAGAATCAAAGTTTTTCATTTTTGTTTTTAATTACAGCCAAAAAACATCGGAAGTTTACTTTTGCGCCACCTTGTATTTATGCAGTAAGTTTTTCTTTCTCAGGATAGCTTCGTATCGGAGTTTTTTTTTAGATATTACTCCATAAAAATTACATATTGGAGTTTTTTTTTTTGGCCAAATTCCCTCAGCTCTAAGTCCAGTTCAAATCCTAGTCTCTCAAATTCGTCCGCATGTAGAGCTATTTTACAGTCGCCTACTTCCCGGTAGTTGACCAAATGGCACGTAAAATCATTCAACGCCGCTTGACTGGCGACATAGTAAACTCCACCTCTAAGTCCAGCCCAAATCCTAGGCTCTCAAATTCGTCCGCGACCTTATATCCCTGTACGTTACTGAGCCTCGGTACCTAGCACAACATATTATTATATCATGTGTAACTATTTTACAGTCCCTTCTTCCTGGTAGTTGAACAAATGGCGCTTCAAAGCATTCAACGCCGCTTGACTGGCGATATAGATAGTAAAATATACCTTTTACTGCCTAGATCTAAGGCTGCCGACATAGATAGTCACATCTACCTTCTGTCCATAGTGATGTTCGCCGTAATCAATTGGGGCAAGTTTTCAGGAAGACTTAATTCCTTGGGAAGTCTCTATGACAACCGAGTATCAGTATCCTCTATGAAGACTTTTATCCCATCCAAAAGCTATCGGATCCAATCTAGCCGTCCCTTTCTGGGAACACTGGGGTGTATTTCCCAAGTCGAGTACTGAGGTCCTGTTATTCCGGAAGAATCACGTGATCAATTCACCTGATTTCGTACAGAATCTTGGTATAGCTTTCCTACAATGGCTTCACTAGAGCAGATTCGTGGAGTTCTGAGCCTAATTGGTTAACTTCCTCTGGTCACTATTTTCCTTAGAGTTCCCTGCCCTATCCTCGAATTTATAACTCTTCATTCCAGCTCTCTCGGTAACCAAGAAAACAGCTAACGTATATTCCCCAGTAATGACATACAATTACTGAATAACTTACTTTTCAATAACAACTACCTACTTAGAAGTAGTCGTACAATTATTGATTATGGCATTAATTTAATTTTTATATCCTTCACCTTCGTGAGAAGGGTTATAAAGTTTGTCATTCCGTTTATAATTTCCACGATATAATTTTCCGATCCTATAAAGTATATATATTCTGGATCTTTATAGATAGCGGAGTCGATTAAGCCATATCCGTCTGTCTGTTGAAATCAATTTTCTGAAGACCCCAGATATCTTCGGTATCCAAATCTTCAATAATTCTGTCAGACATGCTTTTGAAAAGTTTCCTATTTAAAATCAGCAAAATCCGTCCATAAATAACGGAGATATGAGCAAAAATCCGAGACAACCTCTATTTTTGGCCTATTTTTTTATCTATATCTCGATTACTAAGTCATAAAAATAGACAATATGGATATCTAATGATAGATATTTCAAAGTTCATTGCAACGATGTATATAAGGCTATATGGACCTACAATGGGTCAAATCGGGAAAAATATTTTTTAACCCGAATTTTTTTTCACAAAAAAAACTTTTTTGTCACAAATTTTTTTCACTAATAAATTAAAAAAATAAATTTAAAAAAAAATATATATTTTTTAAAAAAATTGGAAAAAAATTTTAAAAACAATTTCGAAAAAAAAAAAAAAATTAATTTTATTTTAGAGTATAATTTGGTGAAGGGTATATAAGATTCGGCAGAGCCGACTATAGCTTTCTTACTTGTTTTTGATTTACTTTTTTGATATTATGTATCTCCTTTTTACCTAAACACATTTGGGAATGTGATTTAGGTAATTAGTTCCTAAAATATTTTTTTTTTAACAAATTGAGGTTATTTATTATAAAATTAAAATTTTTTTAACTATATAATAAATGTTTATTTAAGTCAGTAAAATAAAAACAATTGTACCAATTATTTATGGTCCCACTGTTTATCAAAACAAAAACAGTTAGTTTTTTACTTCGCTTTTGCTATACACCCACATAGATTAGCATACTTTTAGGCATAGTAAAATCCTATACACACACAAACTCTTGTATATGTACTACCATCATTTAACAATGAAAAACGTTATTTTTTTTTTTTTTAAATGTTAACCTGAATTTTTATTTGAAGTTGCATACAAAATTATAATTCTTTTTTTTACATTTTTGTTTTTTTGTGTTTTATATATATTTTTTTGTTTATATGTATAGCGAAATGTTAATGCAAAATAGAAAGAAATAAAGAGAAAAAAGTAATAGAAAAACTTAAAAAAAGAAATTACGACGAAAATTTCACAACAGGGTACACGATGGGTGCTCGCAAAATTATCTTCAAAAAAACAATATTACAAAAGGATGGCAATTCGATTATAGGTGCAGGCGAAATCATTGTCGAAGAGACGTATTAATTTAACCAACAATTACTGGACCATAAGGACCAACTACAACTGAGCTAGGCAAAAGTCTGGGGCCAGCTACAACAACGGGTCCAAGTGGTAGACCCAAAGGCAAGAGGCTGGGATCAGGATTGGGGCTGGCAACAGGAGCTGGATTGGGAGCAGCGAAAGCCAAACCCAACAACATAGCCAAGACAACAACGACCTGTAATAAGATTTATTAATTTTTGTAATTATTTTTAATTTGTTTTGTAAGGAAAACTTACGTATTTGAACATTTTGTAAAGAGTTTTTTTGATTTGTTTACTGTTAACACTCAAAGGGTTGAGAACTGTTTGATGTTTGCTGTGAATTATGCCACGGTTTATATACATATGTAGATCTATGGCTAAATTCTAATTCTCCAGCCATTTGTTATCGTTGCACTTTGTTTTTAGGTTGCATCAGCCAATTTCATTTAGTTTAGCTGCGAGGGTTCCAGTTTTTTTTTTTTCACAATTATCTACAATATTCTATGATTTACACCATTTACTTACTTACAAACAAACACACCGACAGACAGACGGACGAATGCTTGGACGGACTGACAGACAGGCCGACATACACTGCAAATTGTCTGTAATTGTTGATATTTGTGACAATTGTTGGCGTTGCATGTGATTTGTTGCTTTTTTTTTTTTAGTTGCTGTTATTGTTCTTGAACCTGAAACTTGAAAAATATTTTACTTACATATTGTATGTAGATACCACCCTCCTCCTTTCTGTGTTTTGGTTTTTGCCACACTTTTATCATTAAACATTTCTAGTTTGTGTTTAATGTTGCTTCCCCTACTTCCAGTTTCAAGTTGCTATGTTTTCCTTCCGCTTCACTTCTCAGTTACTCAGTCTCAGGGTGGTGTCCAACCAACCCATTTAATTATTAAGTTGCTGATCTTATTTTGTATTATTATTATTTATTTCATATCAATTTTTTTGCAGTTTGTTGTAATAAGTTGTATTGCATTACAACCGCTTTTCTTAACTCATTGTTATAATTTTGTAATATTGGTTTGGGGGAGAGAATAAATACAATTTTCAAATTTAATATTATGAAAACGTCTGTCGTTCTGTTAAAATAAATCAAATAAGTTCTTTATAATAAACATGTCCTCAAGAATTCAAGATGACAATACTTGTCTTAAACTCAGACGACTCAGACTACCGTCTTAAACTCAGACTACCGTCTTAAACCCAGACTACCGTCTTAAACCCAGTCTACCGTCTTAAACTCAGACTACCGTCTCAAACATAGACTACCGTCTTAAACTCAGACTACCGTCTTAAAGTCAGACTACCGTCTTAAACTCAGACCACCGTCTTAAACTCAGACTACCGCCTGAAACTCAGACTACCGCTTGAAACTCAGAGTACCGTCTTAAACTCAGACTACCTTCTTAAACTCAGACTACCGTCTTAAACTCAGACTACCGTCTTAAAGTCAGACTACCGTCTTAAACTCAGACTACCGTCTTAAACTCAGACTATCGTCTTAAACTCAGACTACCTTCTTAAACTCAGACTACCGTCTTAAACTCAGACTACCGTCTTAAACTCATACTACCGTCTTAAACTTAAACTGAGACTACCGTCTTAAACTGAGACTATCGTCTTAAACTCAGACTACCGTCATAACCTCAGACTACCTTCTTAAACTCAGACTACCGTCTTAAACTCAGAATACCGTCGTAAACACAGACTACCGTCTTAAACTCAGACTACCGTGTTAAACTCAGACTACCGTGTTAAACTCAGACTACCGTGTTATACTCAGACTACCGTCTTAAACTCATACTACCGTCTTAAACTCAGACTATCGTCTTAAACTCAGACTACTGTCTTAAACTCAGACTATTGTCTTAAACTCAGACTACTTTCTTAAACTCAGACTACCTTCTTAAACTCAGACTACCGTCTTAAACTCAGACTACCGTCTTAAACTCAGACTACCGTCTTAAACTCAGACTACCGTTTTAAATTCAGACTACCGTCTTAAACTCAGACTACCTTCTTAAACTCAGACTACCGTCTTAAACTCAGATTACCGTCTTTAACTCAGACTACCGTCTTTAACTCAGACTATTGTCTTAAACTCAGACTACCTTCTTAAACTCAGACTACCTTCTTAAAGTCAGACTACCGTCTTAAACTCAGACAATTGTCTTAAACTCAGACTACCTTCTTAAACTCAGACTACCGTCTTAAAGTCAGACTACCGTCTTAAAGTCAGACTACCGTCTTAAACTCAGACTACCGTCTTAAACTCAGACTATTGTCTTAAACTCAGACTACCGTCTTTAACTCAGACTATTGTCTTAAACTCAGACTACCTTCTTAAACTCAGACTACCGTCTTAAAGTCAGACTACCGTCTTAAAGTCAGACTACCGTCTTAAACTCAGACTACCGTCTTAAACTCAGACTATTGTCTTAAACTCAGACTACCGTCTTTAACTCAGACTACCGTGTTAAACTCAGACTACCGTGTTATACTCAGACTACCGTCTTAAACTCATACTACCGTCTTAAACTCAGACTACCGTCTTAAACTCAGACTACCGTCTTAAACTCAGACTATTGTCTTAAACTCAGACTATTGTCTTTAACTCAGACTACTTTCTTAAACTCAGACTACCTTCTTAAACTCAGACTACCTTCTTAAACTCAGACTACCGTCTTAAACTAAGACTACCGTCTTAAACTCAGACTACCGTCTTAAACTCAGACTACCTTCTTAAACTCAGACTACCTTCTTAAACTCAGACTACCTTCTTAAAGTCAGACTACCGTCTTAAACTCAGACTACCTTCTTAAACTCAGACTACCGTCTTAAAGTCAGACTACCGTCTTAAACTCAGACTACCGTCTTAAACTCAGACTACCTTCTTAAACTCAGACTACCGTCTTTAACTCAGACTATTGTCTTAAACTCAGACTACCTTCTTAAACTCAGACTACCGTCTTAAAGTCAGACTACCGTCTTAAAGTCAGACTACCGTCTTAAACTCAGACTACCGTCTTAAACTCAGACTATTGTCTTAAACTCAGACTACCGTCTTTAACTCAGACTACCGTGTTAAACTCAGACTACCGTGTTATACTCAGACTACCGTCTTAAACTCATACTACCGTCTTAAACTCAGACTACCGTCTTAAACTCAGACTACCGTCTTAAACTCAGACTATTGTCTTAAACTCAGACTATTGTCTTTAACTCAGACTACTTTCTTAAACTCAGACTACCTTCTTAAACTCAGACTACCTTCTTAAACTCAGACTACCGTCTTAAACTAAGACTACCGTCTTAAACTCAGACTATTGTCTTTAACTCAGACTACTTTCTTAAACTCAGACTACCTTCTTAAACTCAGACTACCTTCTTAAACTCAGACTACCGTCTTAAACTAAGACTACCGTCTTAAACTAAGACTACCGTCTTAAACTAAGACTACCGTCTTAAAATCAGACTACCGTCTTAAACTCAGACTACCTTCTTAAACTCAGACTACCTTCTTAAACTCAGACTACCTTCTTAAAGTCAGACTACCGTCTTAAACTCAGACTACCTTCTTAAACTCAGACTACCGTCTTAAAGTCAGACTACCGTCTTAAACTCAGACTACCGTCTTAAACTCAGACTACCTTCTTAAACTCAGACTACCGTCTTTAACTCAGACTATTGTCTTAAACTCAGACTACCTTCTTAAACTCAGACTACCGTCTTAAAGTCAGACTACCGTCTTAAAGTCAGACTACCGTCTTAAACTCAGACTACCGTCTTAAACTCAGACTATTGTCTTAAACTCAGACTACCGTCTTTAACTCAGACTACCGTGTTAAACTCAGACTACCGTGTTATACTCAGACTACCGTCTTAAACTCATACTACCGTCTTAAACTCAGACTACCGTCTTAAACTCAGACTACCGTCTTAAACTCAGACTATTGTCTTAAACTCAGACTATTGTCTTTAACTCAGACTACTTTCTTAAACTCAGACTACCTTCTTAAACTCAGACTACCTTCTTAAACTCAGACTACCGTCTTAAACTAAGACTACCGTCTTAAACTCAGACTACCGTCTTAAACTCAGACTACCTTCTTAAACTCAGACTACCTTCTTAAACTCAGACTACCGTCTTAAACTCAGATTACCGTCATTAACTCAGACTATTGTCTTAAACTCAGACTACCTTCTTAAACTTAGACTACCTTCTTAAACTCAGACTACCGTTTTAAACTCAGACTACCTTCTTAAACTCAGACTACCTTCTTAAACTCAGACTACCGTCTTAAACTCAGACTATTGTCTTAAACTCAGACTACCTTCTTAAACTCAGACTACCGTCTTAAAGTCAGACTACCGTCTTAAAGTCAGACTACCGTCTTAAACTCAGACTACCGTCATTAACTCAGACTATTGTCTTAAACTCAGACTACCTTCTTAAACTTAGACTACCGTGTTAAACTCAGACTATTGTCTTAAACTCAGACTACCTTCTTAAACTCAGACTACCGTCTTAAAGTCAGACTACCGTCTTAAAGTCAGACTACCGTCTTAAACTCAGACTACCGTCTTAAACTCAGACTACCGTTTTAAACTCAGACTACCTTCTTAAACTCAGACTACCTTCTTAAACTCAGACTACCGTCTTAAACTCAGACTATTGTCTTAAACTCAGACTACCTTCTTAAACTCAGACTACCGTCTTAAAGTCAGACTACCGTCTTAAAGTCAGACTACCGTCTTAAACTCAGACTACCGTCTTAAACTCAGACTATTGTCTTAAACTCAGACTACCGTCTTTAACTCAGACTACCGTGTTAAACTCAGACTACCGTGTTATACTCAGACTACCATCTTAAAGTCAGACTACCGTCTTTAACTCAGACTATTGTCTTAAACTCAGACTACCTTCTTAAACTTAGACTACCTTCTTAAACTCAGACTACCGTTTTAAACTCAGACTACCGTTTTAAACTCAGACTACCGTCTTAAACTCAGACTACCTTCTTAAACTCAGACTACCGTCTTTAACTCAGACTATTGTCTTAAACTCAGGCTACCTTCTTAAACTCAGACTACCGTCTTAAAGTCAGACTACCGTCTTAAAGTCAGACTACCGTCTTAAACTCAGACTACCGTCTTAAACTCAGACTATTGTCTTAAACTCAGACTACCGTCTTTAACTCAGACTACCGTGTTAAACTCAGACTACCGTGTTATACTCAGACTACCGTCTTAAACTCATACTACCGTCTTAAACTCAGACTACCGTCTTAAACTCAGACTACCGTCTTAAACTCAGACTATTGTCTTACACTCAGACTATTGTCTTTAACTCAGACTACTTTCTTAAACTCAGACTACCTTCTTAAACTCAGACTACCTTCTTAAACTCAGACTACCGTCTTAAACTAAGACTACCGTCTTAAACTCAGACTATTGTCTTTAACTCAGACTACTTTCTTAAACTCAGACTACCTTCTTAAACTCAGACTACCTTCTTAAACTCAGACTACCGTCTTAAACTAAGACTACCGTCTTAAACTAAGACTACCGTCTTAAAATCAGACTACCGTCTTAAACTCAGACTACCTTCTTAAACTCAGACTACCTTCTTAAACTCAGACTACCTTCTTAAAGTCAGACTACCGTCTTAAACTCAGACTACCTTCTTAAACTCAGACTACCGTCTTAAAGTCAGACTACCATCTTAAACTCAGACTACCGTCTTAAACTCAGACTACCTTCTTAAACTCAGACTACCGTCTTTAACTCAGACTATTGTCTTAAACTCAGACTACCTTCTTAAACTCAGACTACCGTCTTAAAGTCAGACTTCCGTCTTAAAGTCAGACTACCGTCTTAAACTCAGACTACCGTCTTAAACTCAGACTATTGTCTTAAACTCAGACTACCGTCTTTAACTCAGACTACCGTGTTAAACTCAGACTACCGTGTTATACTCAGACTACCGTCTTAAACTCATACTACCGTCTTAAACTCAGACTACCGTCTTAAACTCAGACTACCGTCTTAAACTCAGACTATTGTCTTAAACTCAGACTATTGTCTTTAACTCAGACTACTTTCTTAAACTCAGACTACCTTCTTAAACTCAGACTACCTTCTTAAACTCAGACTACCGTCTTAAACTAAGACTACCGTCTTAAACTCAGACTACCGTCTTAAACTCAGACTACCTTCTTAAACTCAGACTACCTTCTTAAACTCAGACTACCGTCTTAAACTCAGATTACCGTCATTAACTCAGACTATTGTCTTAAACTCAGACTACCTTCTTAAACTTAGACTACCTTCTTAAACTCAGACTACCGTTTTAAACTCAGACTACCTTCTTAAACTCAGACTACCTTCTTAAACTCAGACTACCGTCTTAAACTCAGACTATTGTCTTAAACTCAGACTACCTTCTTAAACTCAGACTACCGTCTTAAAGTCAGACTACCGTCTTAAAGTCAGACTACCGTCTTAAACTCAGACTACCGTCTTAAACTCAGACTATTGTCTTAAACTCAGACTACCGTCTTTAACTCAGACTACCGTGTTAAACTCAGACTACCGTGTTATACTCAGACTACCGTCTTAAAGTCAGACTACCGTCTTTAACTCAGACTATTGTCTTAAACTCAGACTACCTTCTTAAACTTAGACTACCTTCTTAAACTCAGACTACCGTTTTAAACTCAGACTACCTTCTTAAACTCAGACTACCTTCTTAAACTCAGACTACCGTCTTAAACTCAGACTATTGTCTTAAACTCAGACTACCTTCTTAAACTCAGACTACCGTCTTAAAGTCAGACTACCGTCTTAAACTCAGACTACCGTCTTTAACTCAGACTATTGTCTTAAACTCAGACTACCTTCTTAAACTCAGACTACCGTTTTAAACTCAGACTACCTTCTTAAACTCAGACTACCTTCTTAAACTCAGACTACCGTCTTAAACTCAGACTACAGTCTTAAACTCAGACTACAGTCTTAAACTCAGACTACCGTCTTAAACTTACACTACCGTCTTAAACTTAGACTACCTTCTTAAACTCAGACTACCGTCTTAAAGTCAGGCTTAAACTACCCTTTTATACTCAGACTATCGTCTTTTACTACATATGTTTAGAATTCTGAAGAAATCACTCTATACCTCCACCAATATTCCTCATTTACTGATTATTTAGTGGTTGTTTGATCTTTAAGCTTTATTATAATTACATTTAGTTTTCTCTATAATATTGCATTGGGTGGATTTGTTTATTATTTTTATAATTTATTGACAATTTATTATTTTTACATTGAGTACAACAGGGCCGTTATATTGATCGGCTGCTGCGAGTTTGAATTTGTCAAACAAACTTGTTTGGAACGTTTTAAGGTGCGGTTCAGAACGTTGCTCGACCAGATTTTATACTTTAATTACTTTTTTTTTTTCAAGTTCTATGTCTAATTAAAAAAGGACTTTTTTATTTTTTGCTCGCTTATTAAAATTTATAGTTTGTACGTGCAAGAATGTCAATATTTATTAATTAGGCAATTTAAAATCATTTATCTGTTAGATAAATTGCTTAAAGGTTTTTGTGTGAATATGAGTAGTAACTAAATAGAGTGATTTTTAATTTATGGATTGTTAAAAACATAACACGTTTAAAAGTAATAAAAGTTTTTTTTATGTAATTTTTAATGGCTTAGAGATGGTGTTAGATATTGATTGAGTGCATCGTTAGCAGGTTTTTTAACACCTAAAAATATTGCTATGGTATTCAAAATTCAGTTCAGTTAAATCCATACAATGCTCGGAATATTTATCAGAAATGAGTTTGGCTTTTAAATTATTTTTGAAAATGTTAAATGATGATTCCTTGATATTTTTAGTCACATATTCAGGATTTTGTCTAATACTCAGTCTATTCTCTTAGAGTCAGACTACTGACTTATTCTCAGGCAACTGTCTTATACTCAGACAACCGTTTTATACTCAAGCAGCCGTCTTATACTCAGACAACCGTCTTATACCCAGACAATACTCAAGACACGATCAGACTACCGTCTTATAATCAGACTACCGTCTTATAATCAGACTACCGTCTTGTAATCAGACTACCGTCTTGTAAACAGACTACCTTCTTATAATCAGACTACCGTCTTGTAATCATACAACCGTCTTGTAATCAGACTACCGTCTTATAATCAGATTACTGTCTTATAATCAGACTATCGTCTTATAATCAGATTACTGTCTTATAATCACACTAGCCGTCTTATAATCAGACTACCGTCTTGTAATCAGACTACCGTCTTGTAAACAGACTACCGTCTTATAATCAGACTACCGTCTTATAATCAGATTACTGTCTTATAATCAGACTAGCCGTCTTATAATCAGACTACCGTCATATAATCAGACTACCGTCATATAATCAGACTACCGTCTTATAATCAGACTACGGTCTTATACTCAGACAACGGTCTTATACTTAGGACACTGTCTTACACTCAGACAACCGTCTTATATCTGACAATGGTTTTATAGCCAGGACACTGTCTTATATTCAGTACACTGTCTTGCATTAAGACATCCGTCTTATACTCAGAGAGCCGTCTTATACTCAGGCAACCGTATTATACTCAGGCTATTGTTTTATACTCAGCATTCTGTCTTATACTTAGACAACTGTCTTTTACTCTGGACGCTGTTTTGCAATGAGACAGCTTTATTATTATCAGGATACTGTATTATACTTAGACATCCTTTGTATTCTTATGCTACTGTCTTATACTGAGACTTTCATCTACTACTCAAAAACTAACTCTGGCTACTCTGATAATCATACAAAACTCTTATAATTAGACAGCTGTCTTAGAGTCAGACATCCGTCTACTCCTCAGGCTACACTCTTATACTATCGTCTCATACTCAAACATATATGTTATTCTCAGAAAATCGTCTACACTTAGTCAAAATACTCTCTTATACTCAGGCTATAGTCTCATACTCAGGGTTTTGTCTTATATCCAGACAACCGTCATGTACTCAGAATTCTGTCTTATTCTCCGACAATTGTCTTATACTTAGAACAATGTATTATAATCAGATAGTTGTCTTATATTTAGACAACCGTCTTATACTCAGGAGACTGTCTTATACTCGGTAGTCTGATTTCTACCTAGAATCATTTAGATTCCAAACCCTGCTTTAACTAGATCACCATCATTACATCTATTAAAAGTTGCAGCGATTTAAATCATAGCTTTACAAAACTAAAATAAATACTTGTAATAAAATTCATAGTTAAACAAATTGTGCACATTTAAATAATGGCTCATTTAATAAATTCATTATTCGAACAGCAAACTATGGCAGTTGTTGAAACTATGGCTGCTGTTAGCAACACCTAAGACAACAAGACCGATTATTAGACGCCCATTATGGCGAGTAGCACTAAAACAAAGTCGTATAGCAGAAAAATATGAAGTAGGCGCTTATTACCAACAAATATCCCAAACACAAAGCCAAATGAGAAAATATTAGTTATTGAAAAAAATCAAATGAATAAAAGATATAAATGACAGCTAAGAGTATAAGAAATTAGCATAAACAATATTATGGTAATTTATTTTTTTTTGTTTCAGTTAAACACATTTATTTATTATTCAAAGATTTTGTTTGTTCAAATACAATAAGTATCAATAACAAACCCAGTGAAATGTTGAAGCTAAGAATGAAAACTTGTTTCGGTGGTTTAGGAATAGCGTAAGAATAGTTTAGCTAATTTCTAGATTTTTACACTTGATGAATAAGTTGTTAGTCTAGATTTCTTCTTGGTTGCTATCGTATTATTATAAAAAATATGTATTTTTGTCTCAGAAACTAATACTAAAATTTTTCAAATTTATTGTTCGAATTTCAACAAGCCGTTAAAACTGTATGCTGGGTATAAGTGTTTGAATTTGTTTAACGAAAATATTATTGGCCCAGCTCCAGTCTTTTGTTTATGAATGAATACAAACAAATGTGTATTAATACTATTGTAGTATTATTATATGAATATGTTGTTATTTTATTAAAAGTATTATAAAACAATTTGAAAACAAACAAAACCAACTCAAACAAAAAATTACGACTGTTTTTTTTAATCTCAAAATCAATTTCTTCCTATTTCTAAGCAAACTTATATTTTGCAATAATTTCTAAGATCATTGAACCACAATTTTTTCAATAAACTCTAAAAAAACATCATCATCATAGTCATGTCACTTTGATTAGTAACGGAATTTTGAATTTATCAGTTATTAAAAAGTAATTTATTAATGATCATTTAAAATTAGCTTTTATAGATCGCTGTTGATTTAAATGAGATCATTAATTTAAATATTCACACTACACAAATGTGTTTTAAAACGTTAAAGGCTGTGATGGATTAAATTAAATCAAAGTTGACAACCACATATACATAAGTTAATTAAATATTAATATTAAGTGTTGAGCTAATTTGATTGATGTCCACTTCTATGAACTGGATAGTTTTAACAGCCTCTGGCTTTATTTTAGCATTTGAGGTCTTCAAGTTTGTCGTAAAAATTAAAAAGTTAAGAAAACAAGTTGTTGATGTTTGAGACAAATTGTTGATATCGAAAGTTTAGAATAACTTTAACATGTTTTGTTTTTTAAATATGCAATTAAAAGCGTTAATTAGGAATGGTGTTTTATCTATTTTGCATACTAATACAGATCATTCGCTATTTTAATGGTTATGAGCTTAACACTTAATCCATCAAACATGGAAACGTTGAAAGCTAAAGATCAGGATTTGAACTGTAAGACCTCAAAATCTTGATTTACTTAGTTAATAAATAAATATTTGATCTAAATAAAATTAGATCAAACATTGATCATTGATCGCTGAGGATGATATTTCAATTTAAATATTTTTAAATTTCTTCACAGCAAAACCTGATGTTTAAATAAGCAAAACCTTACCCGGACTTTCAGTAATGAAGATTGCCAAATACGTATAGATTATTTAATAAACGATCAAAGATAAAATTAAATAAATTGCAATATACTGCAATGTTTGCGTAAGATTTATTTCATTTTATAATTAATGTAGATTTTCTGAACATTCAATTAATTTACATTTAACTCAATTTACTTTACATTAAACAAGATAAGAGTATAGACAATAAAATACAGGGTTACGATAGTAAACAAATTATTGGAATGAGAGTAACTGTGAAAAGCTAAATTATCGGACTACCATCTTCTACATCTTATTATAAGAATTATACTCAGACTACCGTCTTATAATCAGACTACTGTCTTATAATCAGACTAGCGTCTTATAATCAGACTACCGTCTTAAAATCAGACTACCGTTTTATAATCAGACTACCGTCTTTTAAGCAAACTACCGTCTTATAATCAGACTACCGTCTTATTATCAGACTACCGTCTTATAATCATACTACCGTCTTATAATCAGACTACCGTGTTATAATCAGACTACCGTGTTATAATCAGACTACCGTGTTTTATTCAGACTAGCGTCTTATAATCAGACTACCGTCTTATAATCAGACTACTGTCTTATATTCAGACTAGCGTCTTATTATCAGACAAGCGTCTTATAATCAGACTACCTTCTTATAATCAGACTAGCGTCTTATAATCATACTACCGTCTTATAATCAGACTACTGTGGTATAATCAGACTACCGTCTTATAATCATACTACCTTCTTATAATCAGACTAGCGTCTTATATTCAGACTAACGTCTTATAATCAGACTAGCGTCTTATAATCAGACTAGCGTCTTATAATCAGACTACCGTGTTATAATCAGACTACCTTCTTATAATCAGACTAGCGTCTTATAATCATACTACCGTCTTATAATCAGACTACCGTGTTATAATCAGACTAGCGTCTTATAATCAGACTAGCATCTTATACTCTCACTAGCGTCTTATAATCAAACTACCGTCTTATAATCAGACTACCGTCTTATAATCAGACACCGTGTTATAATCAGACTACCGTGTTATAATCAGACTACCGTCTTATAATCAGACTACCGTGTTTTAATCAGACTACCGTGTTTTAATCAGACTACCGTGTTATAATCAGACTACCGTGTTATAATCAGACTACCGTCTTATAATCAGACTGCCGTCTTATAATCAGACTACTGCTTTATAATCAGACTACCGTCTTATAATCAGACTACCGTCTTATAATCAGACTACCGTCTTATAATCAGACTACCGTCTTATAATCAGACTAGCGTCTTATAATCAGACTAGCATCTTATACTCTCACTAGCGTCTTATAATCAAACTACCGTCTTATAATCAGACTACCGTCTTATAATCAGACACCGTGTTATAATCAGACTACCGTGTTATAATCAGACTACCGTCTTATAATCAGACTACCGTGTTTTAATCAGACTACCGTGTTTTAATCAGACTACCGTGTTATAATCAGACTACCGTGTTATAATCAGACTACCGTCTTATAATCAGACTACCGTCTTATAATCAGACTACCGTCTTATAATCAGACTACCGTCTTGTAATCAGACTAGCGTGTTATAATCAGACTACCGTCTTATAATCAGACTACCGTCTTATAATCAGACTAGCGTCTTATAATCAGACTAGCATCTTATACTCTCAATAGCGTCTTATAATCAAACTACCGTCTTATAATCAGACTACCGTCTTATAATCAGACACCGTGTTATAATCAGACACCGTGTTATAATCAGACTACCATCTTATAATCAGACTACTGTCGTGTAATCAGACACCGTGTTATAATCAGACTACCGTCTTATAATCAGACTACCGTCTTATAATCAGACTACCGTCTTATAATCAGACTACCGTGTTATAATCAGACTACCGTGTTATAATCAGACTACCGTGTTTTATTCAGACTAGCGTCTTATAATCAGACTACCGTCTTATAATCAGACTACCGTCTTATATTCAGACTAGCGTCTTATTATCAGACAAGCGTCTTATAATCAGACTAGGGTCTTATAATCAGACTAGCATCTTATAATCAGACTACCGTGTTATAATCAGACTACCGTGTTATAATCAGACTACCGTCTTATAATCAGACTACCGTGTTATAATGAGACTACCGTCTTATAATCAGACTACCGTGTTATAATCAGACTACCTTCTTATAATCAGACTAGCGTCTTATAATCATACTACCGTCTTATAATCAGACTACTGTGGTATAATCAGACTACCGTCTTATAATCATACTACCTTCTTATAATCAGACTATCGTGTTATAATCAGACTACCGTGTTATAATCAGACTAGCGTCTTATATTCAGACTAACGTCTTATAATCAGACTAGCGTCTTATAATCAGACTAGCGTCTTATAATCAGACTACCGTGTTATAATCAGACTACCTTCTTATAATCAGACTAGCGTCTTATAATCATACTACCGTCTTATAATCAGACTACCGTGTTATAATCAGACTAGCGTCTTATAATCAGACTAGCATCTTATACTCTCACTAGCGTCTTATAATCAAACTACCGTCTTATAATCAGACTACCGTCTTATAATCAGACACCGTGTTATAATCAGACTACGGTCTTATAGTCAGACTACTGTCTTGTAATCAGACACCGTGTTATAATCAGACTACCGTTTTATAATCAGACTACCGTCTTATAATCAGGCTAACGTCTTATAATCAGACTACCGTCTTATAATCAGACTTCCGTGTTTTAATCAGACTATCGTGTTTTAATCAGACTACCGTGTTATAATCAGACTACCGTGTTATAATCAGACTAGCATCTTATACTCTCACTAGCGTCTTATAATCAAACTACCGTCTTATAATCAGACTACCGTCTTATAATCAGACACCGTGTTATAATCAGACTACCATCTTATAATCAGACTACCGTCTTATAATCAGACTACCGTCTTGTAATCAGACTAGCGTGTTATAATCAGACTACCGTCTTATAATCAGACTACCGTCTTATAATCAGACTACCGTCTTGTAATCAGACTAGCGTGTTATAATCAGACTACCGTCTTATAATCAGACTACCGTCTTATAATCAGACTAGCGTCTTATAATCAGACTAGCATCTTATACTCTCACTAGCGTCTTATAATCAAACTACCGTCTTATAATCAGACTACCGTCTTATAATCAGACACCGTGTTATAATCAGACTACCATCTTATAATCAGACTACTGTCTTGTAATCAGACACCGTGTTATAATCAGACTACCGTCTTATAATCAGACTACCGGCTTATAATCAGACTACCGTCTTATAATCAGACTACCGTTTTATAATCAGACTACCGTGTTATAATCAGACTACCGTCTTATAATCAGACTAGCGTCTTATAATCAGACTACCGTGTTATAATCAGACTACCTTCTTATAATCAGACTAGCGTCTTATAATCATACTACCGTCTTATAATCAGACTACCGTGTTATAATCAGACTAGCGTCTTATAATCAGACTAGCATCTTATACTCTCACTAGCGTCTTAAACTAATTCCGAGGATGACAACTTCAAGTAGAAATCAAAGATTAAAGCAGTGGTTCCAGACCTGTTTCAAGAAATGAGGACTGAGATCGAAAAATTCTTAACACAATTTTTTCATTAAAACTTTTAACCCAAGATTTATTTGATTTTTTTTTTTTGATCAAGTTACCTTTGTAAAGCATGTCAGTTATTATGTTCATTTGTTGTTAATCTGATTAAAATGAGTGACCAGAAAAAAGTGTGTACTAAAATTATTAAATATTTTCAACAAAACCCAACTTGGTTCTACAAAAAGTTGGCGAAGCATTTAAAGGTCTGCCGTCAAAATGTTTCCAATATTATTAAACAGTATGGGGAGAACTTGTCAGTTGATAGAAAACCTGGTTCATGTAGAAGGCATGGTCTACATGATGTTTATTAAGCCGAAAAAAAAAAAATACAAAGCATTTTCAAAAGAGCCCCAAACTCATCCGGTAGGAAAGCAGCCCGGATAGGTCAGTACTCGGACTATTTGGTACGAAAAGTTAAAGCCAATAAAGGTTTAAAAGCATACAAGGCTCAAAAAGTTCCTGACAGGAACTCTGGTAAAAGTTTAGAATACAAAAAATATACCTGCTGCATAATGGATGACGTGGCAGATTTTTCGCAGATTCCGGGTGAAAATTTTGATGTTGCTGATGCTCGAGGAAGTGTTGA
Organism: Calliphora vomitoria; assembly: GCA_942486065.2. Classification (NCBI taxonomy): domain Eukaryota; kingdom Metazoa; phylum Arthropoda; class Insecta; order Diptera; family Calliphoridae; genus Calliphora; species Calliphora vomitoria. The sequence continues at coordinate 29,376,806 of OW818031.2, read as the reverse complement.
TGACAAGACCCAAAAGCAGACAAAATTTCGCAAAAAGTTCTTGGTATGGCAAGCAATATGCAGTTGCGGCAAAAAAGCCAAACATTTGTTACAAAGGGCTCTATAAATACCGAAATTTACATTAAGTAATGTTTACAAAAAAGGATGTTTCCATTCAAGGATGTTTCCGTCTTATAATCAGACTACTGTCTTATAATCAGACACCGTGTTATAATCAGACTACCGTCTTATAATCAGACTACCGTCTTATAATCAGACACCGTGTTATAATCAGACTACCGTCTTATAATCAGACTACTGTCTTGTAATCAGACACCGTGTTATAATCAGACTACCGTCTTATAATCAGACTACCGTCTTGTAATCAGACTAGCGTGTTATAATCAGACTACCGTCTTATAATCAGACTACCGTCTTATAATCAGACTAGCGTCTTATAATCAGACTAGCATCTTATAATCAGACTAGCGTCTTATAATCAAACTACCGTCTTATAATCAGACTACCGTCTTATAATCAGACACCGTGTTATATTCAGACTACCATCTTATAATCAGACTACTGTCTTGTAATCAGACACCGTGTTATAATCAGACTACCGTCTTATAATCAGACTACCGTCTTATAATCAGACTACCGTTTTATAATCAGACTACCGTGTTATAATCAGACTACCGTCTTATAATCAGACTACCGTCTTATAATCAGGCTACCTTCTTGCAATCAGACTACCGTGTTTTAATCAGACTACCGTGTTTTAATCAGACTACCGTGGTATAATCAGACTAGCGTCTTATAATCATACTACCGTCTTATAATCAGACTACCGTCTTGTAATCAGACACCGTGTTATATTCAGACTACCATCTTATAATCAGACTACTGTTTTGTAATCAGACACCGTGTTATAATCAGACTACCGTCTTATAATCAGACTACCGTCTTATAATCAGTCTACCGTCTTATAATCAGACTACCGTTTTATAATCAGACTACCGTGTTACAATCAGACTACCGTCTTGTAATCAGTCTACCGTCTTATAATCAGACTACCGTTTTATAATCAGACTACCGTGTTATAATCAGACTACCGTCTTATAATCAGACTACCGTGTTATAATCAGACTACCGTCTTATAATCAGACTACCGTCTTATAATCAGGCTACCTTCTTGCAATCAGACTACCGTGTTTTAATCAGACTACCGTGTTTTAATCAGACTACCGTGGTATAATCAGACTAGCGTCTTATAATCATACTACCGTCTTATAATCAGACTACCGTCTTGTAATCAGACACCGTGTTATATTCAGACTACCATCTTATAATCAGACTACTGTTTTGTAATCAGACACCGTGTTATAATCAGACTACCGTCTTATAATCAGACTACCGTCTTATAATCAGACTACCGTTTTATAATCAGACTACCGTGTTATAATCAGACTACCGTCTTATAATCAGTCTACCGTCTTATAATCAGACTACCGTTTTATAATCAGACTACCGTGTTACAATCAGACTACCGTCTTGTAATCAGTCTACCGTCTTATAATCAGACTACCGTTTTATAATCAGACTACCGTGTTATAATCAGACTACCGTCTTATAATCAGGCTACCTTCTTGCAATCAGACTACCGTGTTTTAATCAGACTACCGTGTTTTAATCAGACTACCGTGTTATAATCAGACTAGCGTCTTATAATCATACTACCGTCTTATAATCATACTACCGTCTTATAATCAGACTACCGTCTTATAATCAGACTACCGTCTTATAATCAGACTACCGTCTTGTAATCAGACTAGCATCTTATAATCAGACTAGCGTCTTATAATCAAACTACCGTCTTATAATCAGATTACCGTCTTATAATCAGACACCGTGTTATAATCAGACTACCATCTTATAATCAGACTACTGTCTTGTAATCAGACACCGTGTTATAATCAGACTACCGTCTTATAATCAGACTACCGTCTTATAATCAGACTACCGTTTTATAATCAGACTACCGTGTTATAATCAGACTACCGTCTTATAATCAGACTACCGTCTTATAATCAGGCTACCTTCTTGCAATCAGACTACCGTTTAACATTCAGACTTTAAGATACTTTCAACATCAAATTGTATCATCTATATTTACGGGTGGTACAGAATTTGTATAAATCAAAAGCTCTTAAAAACTTCTCCCTTTTGACCCCGTTGCTAATTAATACAACCTAACCATTTGAAGCTCCACTATTTTATACAGAAAATATCGATATTGTTCTCTCCATCGAAATCTAATCACTTTGAATCAAATGTTTTCCTGTTGTCTTGAAAAAAGCCTTGTAGGCACACAGAGCTGTATCGTGGAGTATAGAACTAAATGAACGTGATTGATATTTTGTATCTAAAATATATCCCCTAGTTAGCAATTTCTAAAATAAAAATAGTCCATATACATTTGCCTATGGTTGATCAACCTTGTGCAAAAAATTCGCAAATGGAAACCTGCTTTTAGTTATGTTTCTAATCTAATTCTTCTATTGACGTAAGTTGAACTATTTTTAATGTAGATTTTTTTTATTGCTTTTGAAAGTATTTGAATGATTTTTTATAAACAAACACAGAATGTTGGATAAAAATTATAATTATAGTAAATTAATTTATTTTTATACTCCTATTAGGAGACTGAAAACAAGTAAAATGCTTTAATGTTTAATGACCCGCTTGGACAATTAATAAGATAGAAAAGAAAACCAGAACACAAATCAAAAACACGGTGATGTTTTGTCTATTTGCAAAGGGTAATAAATTGTTTAATCTATATAAATATATAAATGTCTTTGTAAGTTTGTTTGTTTATTTGTTTGTTTGTTTGTTTGTTTGAGCATCACGCCTAAACGGCTGAATCGATTTTATTGAAATTTGAAACGTAGATAGATCCTTACTTGGAAGCGTCAATAGGCTATACATTTTTTCAATACTTGGACCAGAAAGGGGTAAACAGGGAGAAAACCGGTAAAATTGGTACCTTTAGTTCTTAAACAATAAATACTAAACGGCCGAAACGATTTTATTGAAATTTCTAACATAGACTACGACAGGGGTAGCGAAGCGCACCGGGTCAAGCTAGTGACTTCTAAAATTTGCAATCGTAGATTCAGTTTTTGTGTTATATGGAGGGGGCGGGTCTGCTTTGCGAACCATTTTTAGTTTATAGACTGCTACTTAGAATTATTAAATATTAAAATAGTATTATCTTTGATTTTAATAATAAGACACTGATAAACAAAAACCTTTTTATTTTATTTGTATTTCATTAATAATTAACTTTTAGCCAATGCCATTGACCGGCGTATGTGTTGAAAAGAAACCTAAACCTTTCACTTTTAGTTGTTGTTTTATTTTATATTTTCATGAATTCTTGCATGATGACGTTGATGTGACTTGCATGACATCCAAACTATTAAGGTTTTACATATTAATCGATTTTCAATGTTTTTTTTTTTTTTTTTTTTGCTAAATATTGAAATTATATCTAAGGAGAATGTGTTTCAAACTGCTGCAGAATATGTAAGAGGCTTAATTAAGAAATTTTATTATTAAAATTTGCCATTAACTTTAATTATAGTCTAAATTATACTAAATGATTTGTTTATGTGGTTTGTCAGGTAGTATTTATTTATGTATGCAGATTTAAATTATAGAGTTATGAAACTGAACTTTGTATGCATGATTGGCAGCAATTATATATTGAAAATATATTGCACAGACTTTGAGTATGTGGAAACTGAAAAAGAATACAGTAGGGAAAAAGAATACAGTAGGGAAACTGGAAAATTCACCATGGCGAGTAGTCAATCTTAAATCACTCTCCATGATCCTTTGTTGTGTTGTGCGAGGACTTATATTGTAAGATCTTCAAGTGACTTATTGGTATATATTGGCTGAGCATTAGTACTACACAGAGAAAACAGATTCATGATTTAGTTGCTTCAACCGAAATTCGTCTTTATCAACTGAATATCTGTTGATAGGCGCGAAAAATTCTATGTGTACAACCGAAACATTCGATTGTCAACAAATTCGGTTGCCATAACGAATCTGTTTTCTCTGTGTACTCGTTTGCATTTCATATTCCATAAATATTATGACGTCAACCAGAATTCCTTCTAATTGGCAGTTGCTAAAACCAGAGTATTTCAAGACGATTTAAATTTAACAAAATTGTTTGCCCACAAAGTATTTAAAAAGCAATTGGTCGCCTGTTTTTTAATCAATTCGTTTATTTTAGCAATGCATTTTTTAAACGAATTAAAAATACCAATTCAGAAGGGTACAGAAATTTTCAAAATTGTTTTATAAAATTCGAACAAAATGTCTTTATCACGGAAGGTTTAGAGAACCTTTTTCTCAAAACGTCCAGAATCTAATAACGTTATTTTATTTTGCAAAATCCAAAAAATAATTCGAAGTCAAGCTTGGTTTGTTTGGAAGAACTAATATCACTGATAGAAATAAAAACAAGTAATCAGCTTCCAATTCTTTATAGAGTTTGTTCACATGTTTGAGTATGCTGAAAAGCAACTAAATCCACCATAGTTTTTTTAGTTTTTTTTTAGTTGTCTGGAATATACTATCCTTCTCTAGATGGTTTTTTCTCTCGGTACGCCAATAGAGTAGATTCTAGTATACTGGTCGCAAGGTTGAGGATTCGATTGTATCTGGGTGTATCTGCAGTCAAGCCATGAGGCTTCACAGTTTGTGGCAGGTAAAAAAAGATCCCCGAAATATCTGACCTTTACGGTCGAACGACGATTCATTGGAAGTCGAGGGTGAGAGTGGATTTTGAAGTTATTTCCACAGAATATAGCGACTGTTATGCAGTCTAGAAATCCGTATACATGACATTAAATATGTTCCTAGAAAGTCGGGCATCTCCAAAGCAAATGGTAAGGTGGTCAGTTCGACTCTTTTGGTTACTGACTGGCCACGAAAAGGTTGCGATCTTGGATTATGGGATCGATCGATTGGTCGGTGTACTCTTTTCATGGTGCAAACGTGGCATTCAGAAAAAAATTAATGATAGTGCATAAAACTGATGGCAGCTTAAAACAGTCGTCCATCGGAAACAATGATACATGTTCCGGAATGCGTTCCTATCGCGAACTCCGACATTTCTAGAAGTTTTCATAATGATGGAGAGAAAATAGCGCGACACCTTCTCAGCTATTTCCCAACCCTGGACGACCGAATATTAAGTGTCTCGGTGAACGAATAGAATAGATTCTAGTGTATTGGACTATCAGCCTAAGGGTTGTAGATTCGATGCCCAAAAAAGTCTCTGGGTGTTTCAGCAGTCAAGCCAAGAAGCTTCGTAGTTTGTGGTTGGTAAAAAAAATGGTTGATCCCCAAAATATCTGACCTTTACGGTCGAACGATGAGTCTTTGAAAGTCGAAGGTGAGAGTGGATCTTTATACTGTAGAAGTGTAATATTAATAATTCTGGTATTTCAACAGAATATACGGACAGCATATTCGTTTATATAGCGACAGTTATGCAGTCTACAAGTCTGTATACACGACATTCAGTATGTTCCTAGAATGTCGGGCATCTCCAAAGCAAATGGTAAGGTGGTCAGTTCGACTCTATTGGATACCTCGCCAATATGGTCCTTTTGGCAGCTGCATTGCGTACTGGCTGGCCAAGAGAAGGTTGCGATCTTGGATTATGAGATCGCTCGATTGGTCGGTGTACTCTTTTCATGGTGCAAACGTGGCATTCAGAAAAAAACTCAATTATAGTGCAAAAAATAGATGGCAGCTTAAAATTGTCGTCGATCGGAAACAATGTACCGGAATGCGTTCCTATCGCGAACACCGACATTTCTAGAAGTCATCATAATGATGGAGAGAAAATAGCGAGACATCTTCTCAACCATTTCCCAACCCTGGATGACGGAATATTAGGTGTCTTCTGATCTGATCTGACCTGACTGATTTGTCAGATACCAACGTAACAAGTTTAAACGTTTCCAGTTGTGTAGGGTTTTGGTAATGACTCCGATTAATGCCTGACATTGTTTTCAATTTTCCCCCTGCCAGCTATTCTCATCACAGTGGGATTTATGAAGAACCCAAGCATATTAGTCTATAAAGATCGTTTTAATTGTGCAAACGTGACATTCAGTATAAACTCTATGCTTGTGGGAAAACAAAAGGGTTGTTTTATACTGTCTTTGGAATGTCGTAGCAGTGATAACTGAGCACTGCATATCGATTCTCCCATGTAATGATTTCTGAAGTGAGACGTTGAGACACCTTGTCTGCTATTGTACATAATGTAGTTCTGCAAGGCAGTTACAATTTTTATTTTTTGCCGAACGTAGGGGTCGACATTTTACATTTTTCGTTATATATTTCCCATTTACAGTGGAATCTTAAAGTATGATATATCGGGAAGACAAATGTTTTGCTATAAGGGCCATTGACCTCAAGCATCCCGTTTTAGTATTTATCCACCAGATGTGTGTTCCTATCACCCTAATGTAGGAGTCGCCTATGTTCGGCAAAAAAAAAAAATTTCTTTTCGTAACTGGTTTACAAAAATACGTTATACTAGAGGGTGTACGGCGCACTTTATTTTTTTTTGCTTGTAAGGTGGTACGCTCTACTGTACATGTCACCTTCTTACATGAACTGATGTATTTTTCAAAAATAACCGTAAGAAGGTTAAATGCCTTCATTTGAAATGGTTTGATAAGGACTTAAACAGGTCAGATATAAGACAGCTATTCTCAGGTATCACAACGGGATCTATGGATGATCCAAGTGGATTAGTCTATAGAGATGACTATTCGTTTATGAAAACAAGATGCTTGTTTAAACTGTCGCCAATCGGCAACAATGATAGACATATCGGAATGTGGTAGTAGATTGGTGAGCACGACAGAAGATTGAGTATCATATATAACCACATTTCTAGATGCTATCATTATGATGAGCAGGGGGAATCGGTGAGACACCTTCTCTGTCATTGTCATGCCCTGACTGACCGGAGATTAGGGATGATAGTTGTCTTCTTCTAGCATGACCTGACGGATCTATTGGAAGCGGACATTAGTAGATTAATAGTCTTAATTTGTGCATTGTTTCATGATTTGGTTAATGACTCTGTTATGTCGAATGGAAGGCTGATATGGCTATACCATTTCCTCTGACCTTCTATTTTCAGTTAGCACAGCGGGACCCAAGTGTGTTAGTCTATAGTACGTCTCTCGCTTGGGTATTCATACGATTCGTTAGTGATGAGATTGATTTTACGCTGTAATCAATTGGTCAATTCACAAGGTCTCTTATCATGTCATAATGTCGTAATATTTCTCAATGGTTTTTATTGCTTTTCAAGCGAAAAATGTCCTAAAATAATACTACTTTCTATGCTATGTTTATTGTGTTATCGTAACCAACCACCAGAGACCATCGCCGAATGCCAAAGAGTCGGTTAAGCCGAGCCGCCGAGTCGTGATATATTAGGACATTATGACAATATGACTGATAAGAGACCTTGTGAATTGACCAAATGTTTAATCAAGAATGGGGGGATTATTATTTGTGTCGAGTTGAGTGCGAATTTTATCTCAGACTCACAGAAACACAATTTAATTGCTGTTTATACCCTACACCACCATAGTGGGGAGGGTATAATGGATTTGTGCAGATGTTTGTAACGCCCAAAAATATTAGTCTAACACCCACCTTAAAGTATACCGACTCAGAATCACTTTCTGAGTCGATTAAACGATGTCCGTCCGTCCGTCCGTCCGTGCGTCTGGCTGGCTGGCTGGCTGTCCATGTAAAGCTTGTGCGCAGAGTACAGGTCGCAATTTTAAAAATATTTCGATAAAATTTGGTACATATAATTTTTTCTGCCCAAGGACGATCCCTATTGAAACTGGCTGAAATCGATCCATTATTTGACCTAGCCCCCATACAAATGTCCTCCCGAAAGTGGATTTTATCCGTCACAAATGTTTAATTTATATAGGTATCTACACAAGTTTTTGTCCAAATAAGTTTTATATATAGAGAATTTATGTCACCAAATTTTATTATGATCGGTCCATAATTAGTCATAGCTCCCATATAAGGCCTGCTTCCGATAATCACTTTAACGAGCATAAATCTTCTACAAATGTTGGTATACACATAAAATTCAACATAAATAACTTTCATATAAACATTAATCACGTGACAAAATTTCGTGGTGATCGGTCCATAATTTGTCATAGCTCCCATATAAGGCCCACTTCCGAAAATCGCTCACGAACATAAATTATTGAAATTTTGAAAGAAAAATGTTTTTGCTCATTTACTTAGTGTAGGGTATTATCTGGTCGGGCTTGACCGACCATACTTTCTTACTTGTTTTATACTTAATACTTGCATATTGGAGACACGCATCTTTTTAACTAATTTCCAGGAAGATAAGAAACCACCCCATTTCCCTAAGCACGGTCTGATTAAAGGTAACACAGTCTTCCGAGAGATATGGCCAAGAGGAGTTTGGGCGTCATTAAATTTATGTAACGGTACAAACTTCGTTTGCCCTATCTCCCGGAAGAAGGCGCTACCTTTTAACCCGACCGTGCTCAGGGAAATGGAGCGGTTTCTTATCATAGAATAGATACATGGTCTGAAATTTAGCTGAGGAAGAAGATGGTTTTACTTCCTTCTGGTCATTACCCATAAATATGGAAAGAAAGTTTTCAAACATCTCAAGCTCTTTAATTTACCACTAATTCTATAATATTCGTTTCACTTTAATATGATTGGATCAGTTGGATCAGTTGGTCAGTCAAGTTAATGAAATTCTAAATTCATTAAATAAAAGTACCGAATAGTGTAATGCTAAAAAGAGGGAAACAAGTAAGAGAGCTCTGCCGAATCTTATATACCCTTCACCAAATTATACTTTAAAATAAAATTTTAAAAAATTTTTTTTATTTAATTTTTAAACATTTTTTTTCAAAATTTTTTTAAAAAAATTTTTCTATTTTTTAAAAATTTTTTTTAAAAAAATTTTTTATTCAAATTTTTTTTTATTAAATTTTTTTTTTTTTAATTTATTAGTAGACAAAATTTATGGAAAAAAAAAGTTTTTTGTGAAAAAAAATTCGGATTAAAAAATATGTTTCCCGATTTTGACCCATTCTAGGTCCAACTTACTATATCCTTATATACATCATTCCAATGGACTTTGAAATATCTATTCTAGGATATCTACATATATTGTGTATATATATGATTTAGTAATCGAGATATAGATCAAAAATAGGCCAAAAATAGAGGTTATCTCGGATTTTTGCTCATATCTCCGTTATTTATGGACGGATTTTGCTGATTTTAAATAGGAAACTTCTCGAAAGCATGTCTGACAGAATTATTGAAGATTTGGATCCCGAAGATATCTGGAGTCTTCAGAAAGTTGATTTCAACAGACAGTCAGACAGACAGACAGACAGACAGACAGACAGACAGACAGACAGACAGACCGACAGACAGACAGACAGACAGACAGACAGACAGACAGACAGACAGACAGATAGACAGACAGACAGACAGACAAACAGACAGACATGGCTAATCGACTCCGCTATCTATAAAGATCCAGAATATATATACTTTATAGAGTCGGAAAATTATATTGTGGAAATTACAAACGGAATGACAAACTTACGTATACCCTTCTCAGGAAGGTGTAGAGTATAAAAACGATGGTCAAACTGACGGGTTGTAAAATACGAGATATTAACACCTAAGCGTCGGTATATATTTGTTTTGCTGAAATTCAAACATCTGTTTGCGTTGTTAGTATTTATATCTGTGTAGCGTATGATTAATATTAATTGCTATATTAAACTACATATTTCGCTATAACTTTTTAGCAAATTCTGTAAATTTTTGGAATTAATAGTTTTTTGTAAAGGGAAGGTTTAGTGTCTACCACATATTAACCGATTTAACATTAATTTCGAAAGTTTTTTGAAATTATTACAGTTTTTCTTAACTAGTTGTGAATTCAACAAATTATTTTATAACACTTATTTTTCATTTTATTTATGTATCTTTGTATTTATTTGTTTTAGTTTCCCGTAAATTTAACAAAAATTATTTTAACATTAAAATAGTAAAAAACAAAAAACATCACTTATGTAATTACTCTTACTTTATAAAACAAAAATATATAATAAAAAAAAGCACTTAATGATGTTCCAGACTCATGTAAATATGAACGACTCACTTATTGGGGTTTTATTTTAATGCAAAACCATTTAGCTGATTAGATTTAGTTTGCATTAAGTCAAATTGAGAAAGAACAGGATTTAATGATAATGATGCAAATCATGATGATCGAAATGATGATGATAGAAGGGATCATAGTGCAGCGGAGCTGAATGTATGGTATTGATAATGGGTGCGGGATGATAAGTCTTCACTATGGGCAGCACATGTTTAACCACAGGCACTACGATCGGCTTAATAATGGGAGCACTGTGTATAACTGTAGAACTTTGGTGGGATATTGCTGCGGGTACATGAACATATTTGGCCACATGCAGAGGCTCATGATGCAGCAAAGGATAATCCAAATGGGCATGATGATGACCATGCAAATAGCCAGGACGGGCGGAGGTTAAAGCCACAAAGGCTACACATACGATTAAAATCTATAAGAAAAATTAACAATTTTTACAAAATTCTAAATATTTCTTATGACTACTCACCACTTTTGTTAACATGTCTGCTGTCTTTTGTTTTTTGGGCCCGCTTTTAATCCTTTTGTTTCGTTATGTTGTGCTGGAACACTGCAACTGATGTTTGATGTTTACAATGCCACGACTTTTATATTTTCTAAAATTTTAGATTTTTATGCAAAATATTGTACAAAAATTAAGTTCATTAAAACAATGCAACACCACTATGACATCAAAACGAAGTAAAATTACCAGCAGCAGCAACAATGGCTAAATTACATTGGAAAAACGACATAAAACTCTTTATCTGCATAATGCTCTGATCGTTTAGTATTTGAATCGGTGGCAGCAGCAGCATACTTTTTTTTTGTTGTTGTCAGAATCTATGTTTGTTTATATTCTATGCTGCAACTTGCTGCTGTTGTTTGGCTTTTTCTAAAACAGCAGTAATCTTCTAACAGCAGCTGTTGTGATTTCTGCTGCCGCTAATTCGTTCAGTTGTCGCTGATATCAAATGTTGCTTTAATATTACAAACAATTTACTTTTGTCTTGATGCCAGTTTATGTACGGAAAAGATGCTTCAATTTGCCTAAAAACAAACTTACAATAATTCTATGCAATCTTTTGTCTGGTTGGTATGCAAACCAGTAGATTAAAGGAGTGAAATGTTTAACACATGTTGTTAAATTCTGGTTTGTTAAAGAAATTTAAAATGTGTAAGGTTTGCTTTCGAAGTAGGACAATATTTTTTATCTGCGCTTTGAATTCTGCTGATTTGGGGAAAATTCTATTCAATTCTTGTTTGGTCCATATTTGACCAATAATTTGTCAGGATTAGCAAGACAATATCAGAATAATATGACCATTTTGACATTAATAGATTATTAGAGAAGACATTGTCGGTTATCTTATCACCATTAGAGTAGTTAGACTTTTTAGCTCATCATCTCAGTAAAACAGAAAGACAATTTTCAGATACCACCAAAATGGGGCTATTGATTTTTGATTGATTTTGTCATTCCACTTGTAACACATCGATATATTCAGTCCCAGAAAAGTATATATATTCTGGGTCCTTACTAATGTCTAAGACACGGTAGGGCCTACATGCAGGGACTAAAGGGAATGAAATTTTGCTCCAATATTCCCTATTGATAAGAAATATTTGGTGTTGAAAATGGGTAAAATCGATCAAGTAGAACTAGAGTTATGAACCAAAATTTGAGCTACTATATGCAAAGATTTTGGTCCATTGATATTTGCTCACGTTATTCCTAGTATAAAATAACAATATGTGTTGAAAATTATAAGCATCGCTCCATGATTTCTTCTAGCTAACAGACAAATATCTTCCTGGAATATGGGTCTATGATACAGCCGAATGTAACACTCTTCCTTGTTGTCCCTAATGGAGATTTCTATTAACTACATCATGGTTAAAGACCACTTATGGAACAAGGTTCAAATTTGATAGTTTCCTACATAAAATTATTAGGCAGTGTCGTCGAAGACGATTTGTCCATCTGGAGAAGTGCGATTTCCTTTAGAATGATAGAAGACAATAGTTAAGAATTTGTCGCTTATCTTGTCGCCAATAGAGTTTGACCTTCAGGATTTTTTTGCTCATCAGTGGAAATATGTCCAAAATTTGCCGCTTATTTTACGTCTATTTTCTTAAATCAATTTCGTGTGATGTCAAGCTATACTCAGCCTCGGCATCATTATCCGCCAATTTGTATTGTACTTAATAGAATTGCAAAATGTGTGTTACTCCTAAGTTTAAATACACCAACTGAAGGTCATAATCATTTCCGTTGGAGATTTTCTATAGAACATACGTCGGATGGGGATATGAAAATAATCGACTCTAATCGGGATATACAGGGTTTTCCAACAGGAGGTGTTATTTTGGTATTCAAAGAAAAATGGCATTTTTTGAGATAAATGATCTGATGTTTATTTCATAATAAAGAGGAAGGTGTTCCGCTAATAATGAAAAACAACCTCAGCCAAATGACCACGCTTACAGGACCATCATATCCTTTTCATGAAATTTTCCATTACCAAATCGCAAAGTGGCTGCCCTATGTCCTCGATAGCCTCACGAATTCTATCTTTGAGGTCTTGAATCGACGCTGGGCTGTTGGCGTAGACCTTGTCTTTCACGTGGCCCCAAAGGAAGAAGTCGCAAGGTGTTAGATCACAAGATCTCGGTGGGCAATTGTGATCACTTCTTCACAATGTATCTTTGTATTTATTTGTTTTAGTTTCCCGTAAATTTAACAAAAATTATTTTAACATTAAAATAGTAAAAAACAAAAAACATCACTTATGTAATTACTCTTACTTTATAAAACAAAAATATATAATAAAAAAAAGCACTTAATGATGTTCCAGACTCATGTAAATATGAACGACTCACTTATTGGGGTTTTATTTTAATGCAAAACCATTTAGCTGATTAGATTTAGTTTGCATTAAGTCAAATTGAGAAAGAACAGGATTTAATGATAATGATGCAAATCATGATGATCGAAATGATGATGATAGAAGGGATCATAGTGCAGCGGAGCTGAATGTATGGTATTGATAATGGGTGCGGGATGATAAGTCTTCACTATGGGCAGCACATGTTTAACCACAGGCACTACGATCGGCTTAATAATGGGAGCACTGTGTATAACTGTAGAACTTTGGTGGGATATTGCTGCGGGTACATGAACATATTTGGCCACATGCAGAGGCTCATGATGCAGCAAAGGATAATCCAAATGGGCATGATGATGACCATGCAAATAGCCAGGACGGGCGGAGGTTAAAGCCACAAAGGCTACACATACGATTAAAATCTATAAGAAAAATTAACAATTTTTACAAAATTCTAAATATTTCTTATGACTACTCACCACTTTTGTTAACATGTCTGCTGTCTTTTGTTTTTTGGGCCCGCTTTTAATCCTTTTGTTTCGTTATGTTGTGCTGGAACACTGCAACTGATGTTTGATGTTTACAATGCCACGACTTTTATATTTTCTAAAATTTTAGATTTTTATGCAAAATATTGTACAAAAATTAAGTTCATTAAAACAATGCAACACCACTATGACATCAAAACGAAGTAAAATTACCAGCAGCAGCAACAATGGCTAAATTACATTGGAAAAACGACATAAAACTCTTTATCTGCATAATGCTCTGATCGTTTAGTATTTGAATCGGTGGCAGCAGCAGCATACTTTTTTTTTGTTGTTGTCAGAATCTATGTTTGTTTATATTCTATGCTGCAACTTGCTGCTGTTGTTTGGCTTTTTCTAAAACAGCAGTAATCTTCTAACAGCAGCTGTTGTGATTTCTGCTGCCGCTAATTCGTTCAGTTGTCGCTGATATCAAATGTTGCTTTAATATTACAAACAATTTACTTTTGTCTTGATGCCAGTTTATGTACGGAAAAGATGCTTCAATTTGCCTAAAAACAAACTTACAATAATTCTATGCAATCTTTTGTCTGGTTGGTATGCAAACCAGTAGATTAAAGGAGTGAAATGTTTAACACATGTTGTTAAATTCTGGTTTGTTAAAGAAATTTAAAATGTGTAAGGTTTGCTTTCGAAGTAGGACAATATTTTTTATCTGCGCTTTGAATTCTGCTGATTTGGGGAAAATTCTATTCAATTCTTGTTTGGTCCATATTTGACCAATAATTTGTCAGGATTAGCAAGACAATATCAGAATAATATGACCATTTTGACATTAATAGATTATTAGAGAAGACATTGTCGGTTATCTTATCACCATTAGAGTAGTTAGACTTTTTAGCTCATCATCTCAGTAAAACAGAAAGACAATTTTCAGATACCACCAAAATGGGGCTATTGATTTTTGATTGATTTTGTCATTCCACTTGTAACACATCGATATATTCAGTCCCAGAAAAGTATATATATTCTGGGTCCTTACTAATGTCTAAGACACGGTAGGGCCTACATGCAGGGACTAAAGGGAATGAAATTTTGCTCCAATATTCCCTATTGATAAGAAATATTTGGTGTTGAAAATGGGTAAAATCGATCAAGTAGAACTAGAGTTATGAACCAAAATTTGAGCTACTATATGCAAAGATTTTGGTCCATTGATATTTGCTCACGTTATTCCTAGTATAAAATAACAATATGTGTTGAAAATTATAAGCATCGCTCCATGATTTCTTCTAGCTAACAGACAAATATCTTCCTGGAATATGGGTCTATGATACAGCCGAATGTAACACTCTTCCTTGTTGTCCCTAATGGAGATTTCTATTAACTACATCATGGTTAAAGACCACTTATGGAACAAGGTTCAAATTTGATAGTTTCCTACATAAAATTATTAGGCAGTGTCGTCGAAGACGATTTGTCCATCTGGAGAAGTGCGATTTCCTTTAGAATGATAGAAGACAATAGTTAAGAATTTGTCGCTTATCTTGTCGCCAATAGAGTTTGACCTTCAGGATTTTTTTGCTCATCAGTGGAAATATGTCCAAAATTTGCCGCTTATTTTACGTCTATTTTCTTAAATCAATTTCGTGTGATGTCAAGCTATACTCAGCCTCGGCATCATTATCCGCCAATTTGTATTGTACTTAATAGAATTGCAAAATGTGTGTTACTCCTAAGTTTAAATACACCAACTGAAGGTCATAATCATTTCCGTTGGAGATTTTCTATAGAACATACGTCGGATGGGGATATGAAAATAATCGACTCTAATCGGGATATACAGGGTTTTCCAACAGGAGGTGTTATTTTGGTATTCAAAGAAAAATGGCATTTTTTGAGATAAATGATCTGATGTTTATTTCATAATAAAGAGGAAGGTGTTCCGCTAATAATGAAAAACAACCTCAGCCAAATGACCACGCTTACAGGACCATCATATCCTTTTCATGAAATTTTCCATTACCAAATCGCAAAGTGGCTGCCCTATGTCCTCGATAGCCTCACGAATTCTATCTTTGAGGTCTTGAATCGACGCTGGGCTGTTGGCGTAGACCTTGTCTTTCACGTGGCCCCAAAGGAAGAAGTCGCAAGGTGTTAGATCACAAGATCTCGGTGGGCAATTGTGATCACTTCTTCAAGAGATAACACGGTCCGGAAAGTTTTCCCGTAAAAGAGCAATGGTTTCGTTGCTTGTGTGGCATATAGCGCCGTCTTGTTGAAAGTAAACGTTGTCCAGATCAATATCATCCAACTCCGACCAAAATACGGTGTAATGACGTTTGTGGAATGCCCAATTCCAAAGAACCACATGGAATGAACAAACCTGGGTTTTCTTCAAAACACTTTGGGCTACAGCAGCAATATTCTCAGTTGTTCTTGAGCTTGTTCCAACAGCTCGAATTTTCCACCAATTTCTGTATTGCGGTCCGTCAAGGTGCTTTACGACGACTAAAGCATTTAGTTTTGCAAAAATTGTCTGCAAGATTTTCAGCATTTTTGTACTGAATTTTAATAATTTGAAGGCTTTTTGTTGAAGCGTGTATTTTTAGTAATAACGTAGTTTCTACTTGTCAAATGTCAAAGAATAAAAGCTTTAAAAGTGACAGCTACTGAAATGCCGGGTGATTTAAAATAACACCTCTTGTTGGAAAACCCTTTACAACTCAGGTCAGGCTGGTAATTGAGTATTTTGACTTTGACATTATATGGACTCATTTTAAAGAAATCGCTAGAATTTACTCCTTTACACAACCTCCATCTCCATTCATTCATGTATCTACTGCCACTGTTTAGTTTTTTTTGTTCATTGCACTGTCTTACCTTTTGGCAAGATGTTTGCCTTAAAGTCTCTCCACAGCTTTGACTGCCAGTAGCAAGCATAATAACAAAAATCAAAGTGTTATAATGATTTGCATGATACGAATAGTTTTATTTTGTTTTTGCAACATCCATGTAAAACATTAATTATAGTGTATAAGTTATACTTTTTGTTTGTATAGTGTAACTATGTGTGAATATGTATTTATTTATTTGGTGGTGGTGGCTTTTGTTGCAGTTGTCTTTAGTTTTGTCTCTTTTGTTTTAGAACCATTTGAGTAGTGTTGTTTGTGGGGTCTAATTATTTGTTTTACATTGTTTTTTTGTTGTTTCTTTTGTTTTAGTTGCAGACACACAACGATTTGTTGGTAGTTTGAAACATTTGACATATGTTCCGGTTAAAAGTTAGAAGACAGTGGGACAGTGGTTTAATAATAATGAATTTGTAAATTTAGTTCCAATTAAATTGTGGGTCAATAGCGATGTTTCCTTTGGCAAATTTACCAAAGGTACGGCGCGAACGATGATTGCGAGGCTTCAATTGATAGCCCTAGGCCGAGTGAACTTGGGTCGTTTCGGTGCGTAGAACTGGCTGTCTTGGAAATGACCGGAACTCAGGTGGTCTCTTTTAATGATCATTCATCTATTATATTCGATACCGCAGACAAGATTTCCCCAAGAACAACCCCTTGTTGCAAGTTCGTTACCACAGTATAGGCCCATGTTCTGGGCCTATACTAACTACACAAAGTGCTGTCTAAGCTGGGCTTACATATAAATGGTATGGAGCCTAGCTTGAAGAGACTGTCGTTGTCTAGAGTTGAAATTGCGTAAAACTTTATGTTGCCTATATGAAAAATCAAAATACAAACGAATTTAAATAGAATAAATGCAAGTAATTATTTACTTTCGGAGTCCTAACTACATGCTCGGATTCATCCCGCATCTGATTCAATGGCATTAATTTCTGGCTTAAAATCAATGCAGGTGTCGGGTAGTTTAAGAAAAACCAAGATTCCAAAGGATTCCAAAAGGACCTCTGCTGCCCCTAATCCTTTCAGGCAGATACCATGATTTCCTTTTCATAAATACCCTAAATTTTATCACATTTATAATCAATCCACACCACTGTAGTCACGTATTAGAACGTCTGCCATTGTATTTCATTTAATTACTTGCAATGATTTCATTTAAATTCTTTTGTGTTTTAATACATGCTATTTCTATATCGGTAACCTATAACTTTAAGTGATTTCAACTCTAAGCAACAACAGGTGACTTCATTTAGATTTTATAAATTAAACTGACATCAAATATAAACTAAAATGCAATAAACTAGATATTAAAAATCTTCTGCTTTATTTCTACAATCTATACAAAAACCAACTAAATGAAGACATACTTAGTACGACAAGTGTGCGGAGTAAGCAGCATAAAACTCATAAATAAAAATCCGTTTTTACCAGTAAAAATTGTTGACTGCAAGTCTATTTTAGTTGCCAGTTAACATCGAACATGTATGTAGTTGATTATGCACTTGATCAGGTATTTTGGTGTTAGGTAAATGTAACATCATGTCGCTCGTTTACAGACAAAATCAGTGACCTTTAGAGAAATAAAATCTAAAGCAATATTAACACGAAATAAAATAAAAAAAAATATATAAAACCACATCAAAAATAGTAGAGCTTTTAATTGAAGTGGTCAATAATTCTATAGTTATTGTGGTTTGTTTTTTGGTTTCACAAATAACTAGAACATCTTGTCAATAATGAACTTTTGCCAAGCATGTCAGTGTCATGCTGAAATATTCTAAAGTTTCAAAGTTGTATTTTAGAGTTTTAACATTATTTTGTTACAGTTTTAGTTAGGTGCTTGGATGCTACACATTTTCTGATTTTAAATCTTAATGTCATTAGAGTCTAGCAGGTTTTTTTTAGAATTTAAATTCTAAATGTTAAAAAAATAAATAAAATTGAGTGACAAATCTCTGTTAAGCCAATAGGTTGCATTTGACATTTTTATAACTTCCACTCCAGCTCCTATAGTAAAGTACATTTGTACACATTTGTTTGTGTGTAGAAAACACCGCACATTGGTTGAGGTTCATAGAACTAGCGGCTAAAAATAGAGGAAGTTGTCAAAGGACAATGAAAGTTGGCACATATGCATTTTTTGTTTAAATCAAGAAGAAAATAGAAAAAAACAAAATGATCCGCCCTCTTTTACGCCCACCTCCCATACAAAGTGAAAATTAAATTTGGATCTACAGCATTGTTTTTTGGCACATAGCATTTTTAAATACTCGGAATCATTTGTGTAAAATTTTAAAAATCGCCCACTTCCCATACAACTTGTATTGAAAAAGTGGCATAACTCCCTTGATTTTTAATGCATCAACTCAATTTTCACAAAAAATAAATATTATAATTGTAGAATGGGCTTCTGAAAATATATACCTGATCCGCCCACTTTTACGCCCATCTCCCATAGAAAACACAAATAAAAAAAAAACTAAATAAGTTTATAGTTTTTACTGTTTTCTTTGGAAAGGAGCAGGTAGGAGCAACAAATTTTTTTGTTTACTTTAAGCTGAGACTTCAAGCTGTAGATGTCCTAAAAAGATGCAGTCCACTGAAGTTGAAGAACATTTTAATTTTGATGTTGTTTATATTTTGTTCTACGAAATTTTTTATCTGGCACTTTTTTAAAATTTGTTTAATGCAAGTCTCATCTATGGCAATTGACATTTACAAAAATATACAAACAAAGTTTACTGTGATTGTACCTAAAGATTGAACATACAATAAATTTGCATGCCATTTTAATCATAATATTCAGATATCTGACAACAAAATACCAAAAAAATTATCCAAATCGGCGAACATGAAAAAAATGAATTTTGGACACCCTTCAACCAATGTGCACCGTAGCTTTTAAAATACAACACCGCAAGAACCGAATGTTATTCATAATGTTTTTCATTTTTCTAGTTAGTTTTCTGTTGAAAATCAGCAAAATCTTTTCATAATGAAAAAAGTTATAAACCAGAACGTGAGACAACCTCGAGATGAATTATAACAGAATTTCCTTTTAATCTAAGTATAGGTTATGTAAAAAACTTAGTATCCGAGATATCACTAAAAATATTTCCAAATTAAGAGGCATTCCTAATGATTTGAATATATCTCAGCCATTTATGGACCGAATTTATAACTGATATATTGATACAAGTGTGCTGGTAATATTTTAAAATTTTTCTTCACTCAAGCATTACTTTTAATGTACTAATATATGTTTGCAATTTTTTTTGTGTGTAGAAAACACTCTCTCTGCCAAAGTGCGACACCAAAAGTAATGAATTTTATCCACAATATTTGTCATTCTTCTAGTTAGTTGGGTATTGAAAATTAGCAAAATCTGTCCACAAGAAAAAAAGTTATAAACGAGAATGTTAGGCAACCTCGAAATACTTTACAACAGAATTTTCAACATTAAAATTGTGGTAATTATCAATACCTTTAATTTGATCTATTACTAAACATAGTAACCGAGAGACATTCAAAAATATTTCCAAAACTCGAGGTATTACCGGAATTTTGATCATATCTCAGCTATTTTTAGACCGATTTTGCTGATTTTCAATACCCAAATACACGAATGTATAACTGATATATTGATATAAGATGCAGATAATATTTTAAAATTTTTCTTCTCTCAAGCATTACTTTTAATGTACTCATATGTGTTTGCAATTTTTGTTTGTGTGTAGAAAACACTCTCTTTGCCAAAGTGCGATACCAAAAGTAATGAATTTTATCCAGAATATTTGATATTCTTCTAGTTAGTTTGCTATTGAAAATTAGCAAAATCTGTCCACAAGAAAAAAAGTTATAAATGAAAATGTGATACATTCTCGAAATTACTTGGAGCATAATTTTCAACATTAAAATTTTTGAAATTCTAAATACCTTTCATTTGATCTACATATTCTTTATGTGCAAAACTTAATATCTCAGATATCTCCAAAAATATTTCCAAAAATTGAGGCAGTCGTAGTTTTTTGATCATATCTCAGCAATTTATGCATCAATCTACATATTAGCCATGTTACAATACCTATTATCCATGATATCCCCAAAAATCGAAGTAGTCATGGTTTTTTGATCATATCTCAACCATTTTTCACAGATTTGCATGATTTTCACGTAATTACTTAGCGGGAAAGATATGTAGTAAAGAGGCCTTCCTAAATGTCTAATTTTGCAGGCAAAAGGAGCCAAAGCCTTGCATACACGCTGTAGTTAGAGGGCTGAGAGATGACCTACTTATGATGGGCTGCTTGTAGGCCTACGTAGGAAGGGAAAATAAATAAGGAGCCAACAAGCTATGTATTGCTGTAAGTTTGTAAAGATAGTTAATCAAGGAGATGCAGAGTATTTCATTTTTTGCTGTAGACTATTTTCACTTAATCACTTGTTATTAGTAGGGGATTCATAGGGCTTCTTGAACACCTTCTAAGAGCAGGCACAGTGGAATGAGTATCAGATCTATTAGAATGTGTAAGTATGCCTTTTTGAAGACCTACAAATTGAAGTCCTATCATTTTTTCCCGCTGGGTATTTTGAGTGTGTGTAAAACACTGTATCTGCCAAAGTACGTCACCGATAGAATCCAATTTTTTACAGAATTTTCATAACTATTCTAGTTAGTTTGCTATTGAATATCACCAAAATCTTTTCACAAGAAAAAAAGTTATAAACAAAAATATGAGACAATCCAAAAATTACTTACAATTGAATTTTTAACATTAGAATTGTAATAATTTTAAATACTTTTCATTTGATCTACATATTAGCCATGTTTTAATGCTTATTATCCATGATATCCCAAGAACAAGTAAGAGAGCTATATTCGTCTGTGCCGAATCTTATATACCCTTCACCAAATTATACTTTAAAATAAATTAAAAAAAAAAATTTTAATTTTTTTTAGAAAATTTTGTTTCTTTCGAAATTATTTTTTAAGTTTTTTTTTTAATTAAAAAAAAAAAAAATTAATTTAAAAATTTTTTTTTTTTAAATTTTATTAGTGAAAAAGATGTATGACAAAAAAATGTTTTTTGTGAAAAAAAAAATTTGGGTTAAAAAATATTTTTCCCGATTTGGACCCATTGTAGGTCCAACTTACTATAGCCTTTGAAATATCTATCATTAGATATCCATATTGTCTATATTTATGACTTAGTAATCGAGATATAAACCAAAAATAGGCGAAAAATAGAGGTTGTCTCGGATTTTTGCTCATATCTCCGTTATTTATGGACGGATTTTGCTGATTTTAAATAGGAAACTTCTCGAAAGCATGTCTGAAAGAATTATTGAAGATTTGGATCCCGAATATATCTTGGATCTTCAGAAAGTTGTTTTTAACAGACAGACGGAAAGACAGACAGACGGACGTGGCTAAATCGACTCCGCTATCTATAAGGATCCAGAATATATATACTTTATAGAGTCGAAAAATTATATTGTGGAAATTACAAATGGAATGCAAAACTTATATACCCTTTTCACGAAGGTGAAGGGTATTAAAATCAAGGTAGTCGTGGTTTTTTGATCATATCTCAGCAATTTTTTTTTATCGATTTGGCTGGTTTTCAATACCAAAATTTTCGTTAGATATTTCGGGTCTTCGGGTCATCGTTATAACAACATGCTTGCCTATCTACCTTAAAGGCTCCCAAATGAATATTGTAGAAACATCAGTTGGAATAATTATTTTGTAGACATATACATTGTAGTGCAAAATTCCTTATGAGGAAGTATGGCTAGAAATTAAAATATACTGAACTTCCTCAAAATAAAGAGGAAGTGACTAAGAAACGTAATTTTAAGCTTTAGTTTAGCAATAACAAAAATATAAATATTAAATTAAATCTTATAAAAATTCTATATAATATATATACCAAATTAAAAACGTAATCAAATTTATTTCCCAAACTAAGCAAAAAAAAAAAACAATTTAAAAATAATTTCAAAAAACAAAAAATAATCTGAAAATAATCTCAACTACTAACTTCCGTTGTCTTTAATTATTTGAAAACAAATTCAAACAAGAAAAAACACAAATGTTTGCAAAATAAATGTTAAGTAGAGAGATCAATGGCCAAATAGTTTGTTTTGCTAGCAGCTTCTAGTATTTTTTCTTGGCACCCAAAATCACTTTTAAAATAGTAAGAATCAAGCAAAAAATTAAAATTTTTGCAAGATTTTTTTTTTTTTAAGAAACCAACATTTTATTGTTAAGCAAGTGTTGGTTTTTGAAGGTCATTCATTTGAAAATTTTGTAATTCTAAAAAGACTTGGGAAGTTTAAAAAAAAACAAATATTTATTGTAAAGAACAGAATTCTATACAATACTTAATACGAGTATAATAGTAGAATTTGAGCAGAAGTTAAAACGAAATAAATACGGAATCTTGAATTAGGTATTTATGCAGTCAGTTCAGTCATTCATAAAATTCATACATATTCAAGTGACAAAGTCGTTTTTGTTTGATTTATTGATTACAAAATAAATGTCAATTTTACCGGTATTGAATTTGAAAATACATATTTATGTACGAGTATTTAATGTAATTTTTTTATTGTTCACTGGTTTTATATTGCAGAAAGTTGTTATAAAATAATTAAAAAATAAAATTATATTATTAGGGGTGGTTATGTGGTAAAAACTTTTGCTTTTTACCTCTTGTTTTCGAGAAAAAAAACTTTGAAGTTTTACTAAAAATATCAATATTTGTTGGGCTATATAAGTGATCACAGATTTTCGTTCTTTGTGCTCTAGGATCTCTAGATTTCAAGAAAAATTTACTTTCTCTCAAAATGTCGATATTTGGTGGAAAATATATATGATCACTGATTTTCGTTTTTTTTTTGTTCTAGGCCGTCTTCCAAGAAAATAAGACTTCGTTTCAATCAAAATATTATCATTTTTAGTGAGAACTTTATGCAGTTTTACCATATGTTAAGTTTTCCCTTTTTTTTGCAAGTTTATTGTGATGTAAAAAGTTTTATTAAAAAAAAAGTTTTTTTGGAAAACTGTAAATTTATGATATAAATAAGTTGAACCGTTTATTTCAAAATTATTGATCCCAAATTCATTTAATAAATGGGGAGATTGATTTGAATATATAAAAAGCACTAAATTTACATAAATTATATCAGCCTGATTTATGTACGAATTAGGTTTTGTAATTTTAGTATGTATGTACTTAAAAAAAGTTTTTTTGTTGAAAAAAAGTTAAATAAAATATCCGCAATAACATCAAGCAACTGAACGAAATATTTGTATTTGTACGCTCTATTGTTAACATTCGGGTTGTGTACGTGTAAATTGACGAAAATTTTCGTAACCTGAACAATATCAACGCACACCACTGATCTAGGGTCACATGTTTTCAAGAAAAATAGAATTTTAGGCTGGGAAATATAAGTGATCACAGATTTTCGTTTTGTTTGTTCTACTGCCTCTAGTGCCCAAAAAAATTATTTTTGAAGCTTCACTCAAAATATTTGGTGGGAAATATAAATGATCACAGATTGCAGCAACATCTATTCACAAGAAAAAAAAAACTTATAAACGAGAATGCTAGACATCTTCGAAATGATTTACAACAGCATTTTCAACATTAAAATTGTGGAAATTGTCAATACCTTTAATTTGATCTACATATAGGCTATGTATAAAACATAATAACCGAGAGACATTAAAAAATATTTCCAAAATTCGAGGTACAACTGGCGTTTTGATCATATCTCAGCCATTTATGGACCGATTTTGCTGATTTCCATATAACTGATATATTGATATAAGCTGCAGATAATATTTTGAAAATTTTCTTCACTCAAGCATTACTTTTAATGTAATCATATGTGTATGCAATTTTTGTTTGTGTGTAGAAATCACTCTCTCTGCTAAAGAGCTATACCAAAAGTAATGAATTTTATCCACAATGTTTGTCATTGTTTTAGTTGGTGGGCTATTGAAAATCAGCAAAATATTTTCATCAGAAAAAAAGTTATAAACAAAAATGTGAGATAACCTCGAAATAACTTAGAGCAGAATTTTTAACATTAAAATTTTTGTAATTTGAAATACCTTTTATTTGATCTACTTATTGTCTATGTACAAGTCTTAATATCACATATATCTCACAAATATATTAATATTTGTAAAAAGATATTAGTTATCATATTTTTTCGTCTTGTTTGTTCTAATGCCTTAGTGTACCAGAAAAACGATTTTTGATGATTCATTCAAAATATATGTAAGGCCTGAGATCGAAAATTCTTAACATACATAAATGTTAATAAAAATGAAACCACTAAACTTAAAGTTTTGATTTTTTTTTTTTTTTTTTTTGATTGAAATTATTATTACAATTTACAAACAAAAATTATTTTAATAGTTCTAATCACTAGTGATGAAATTTTGAAAATTTTTCGGCAACCTTTCCATTATGGTTTTTATAATGCTTTCAGTCACTTTGTTCGAACAGGTACTCCATCTCCGTTTAAAATCTACCACACCTTTGGACACCTTTTTTGTGCTCTTCAATTCTCTTTTAACAAGAGCCCAATATCTCTCCAAGGGACTTAGCGCCATGTAGTTTTGAGGTATTGCCTCTCTTGGTACAAATACAACATTATTGTTCTTTTACCACTCAAGACCTTGCTTACCATAGTGACGGATGCTAAATCAGGCCAAAAATAAGTGGACACATTAAGAAGTCTTATGAGTGGAAACATCCTTTTTTGTAAACATTCCTTGATGTTAATTTCGGTATTCATATAGCCTTTTGTAACGAATGTTTTGCATATTGCTTGCCATATCAAGAACTTTTTGGGAAATTTTGTCTGCCTTTGTGTCCTAAACTTTTCTTCAACATTTCCTCGAGCATCTGCAACATAAAAAAATTTACGCAGAAGCTGCAAAACATTTTTTGTATAAAATTTGACTTCAATTTCCGTGCTCTGTCTTTGGCTTCTAAATTTTTAGCAGCGTTCCTGTCAGGAACTTTTTGAGCCTTTTATGTTTTTAAACCTGCAGTAGCTATAACTTTTCGTACCAAGTAGTTCGAGCACTGAGCTGACCGGGCTGTTTTCCTACCGGATGTGTTGGGAGCTCTTTTGAAAATGCTTTCTATTTTTTTGGCTTTAGAAACATCATGTGGACCATTCCTTCTCCATGAACCAGGTTTTCTATCAGCGGAAAAGATCTCCCTATACTATTTAATAACATTGGAAACAGTTTGACGGTAGACCTTTGATTGTTTGGCCAACTTTTTGTAGAACCAAATTTGGTTTTGTTGAAAATATTTAATAATTTTAGTACACACTTTTTTCTCGTCACCCGTTTTAATCAGATTAAGAAGAAATGAACATAATTGTCATTACACATAATAACTGGCATGCTTTACAAAGGCAACTTGATTAAAAAAAATCAATTAATACTTGGGTTAAAAGTTTTAATGAAAAACGTGTGTTATGAATTTTTCGATCTCAGTCCTTATTTAGATTTTTGTAATTTTTACTCTCTTGTTTTCGTATAAAATATACTTTGAAGTTTCACTCATAGTATCGATATTTTTCGGAAAATACAAGTGATCACTGATTATCGCCGTTTGTTTTCTAAAAATTCTACAAACATTTAAGTTTAACTGAAAATATAGGTATTTGTTGGAAAATATTGTATATATGACTTAAAAATCCAGGATTTTATCAAGTGTTTAGCTTTTATTTTGAAACAATTGTACAATACAAATTTATTCCATGTATTGACCATTGCTAGTTATGACATTTTCCTATCTTTGTGCCAACATATGGATTCCGAGTCAAAAGAACTGCTCATCTTTTGAGGCCAAGAACGTATCAAGCCAATTTTGGATACTCTGTTCCAAAGTGAAGCGTAGCCCAGAGAGAGGGTTCTGCATTGATCGAAACAAATATTAATCGGACGGGCACGGTCTGGACTATAAGGCTAGTGAGGCAAAATTTACCAACCACTTCTTTCTAAATGGTTTTTAACAGGCATTGCAACATGTGTTTGTCATGATGGAATATAAAGGTTTCATATCTGGGCGTTTTCGGTCAATACTCGCTTCAAACGAATCAGTTCGGTGCAGCTTCTCTGTGATGGTCTGACCTGATTTCAGTAGCTCACAATATATAGAACGCTATTAGTCCCGTCAAATACATAGTATTACCTAAGCGCCATGGATATTTGGTTTTGGTGTCGACTCGGCTGGTTGGCCGAGGCTTTGCGTACGATCTCTCACGCTTCGGTTTATCGTAATTGATCCATTTTTCATTGCAAGTAATGATTCGGTGCAAAAATTATTTTATTTTATAGCGTTCAAACATAATTTCGGACATGCGAAATCGTACTTTAAGGTATCTCGGCTTCAATTAGTATGGTACCCATTTTCCTGCTTTTGGATGAATTATGCTGCTCACAAACGTTTTGAAATTGATACTTAAGTAGCTTCCAACGATTTTTCAAGCTTTTGTCGAGTTTGACAACAATTTTCATGGAGTAATGCCTCCAACTCTTGGTCTTCATTTTTTTTTTTTTTGGCTGGCCTGGACGATCGTCTTCCGTGTCAAAATCACCACTTCAGAACCGCACAAACTATCTCTCACACGTTGAAACAGATGAAACACATTTACCCTAAGCTTCGGTGAGGAATCGGTGTGCTGCAGCGGCTCTTTTTTCAAATTAAAATAGTAAAGCAAAACTTCCCGCATATGACGCTTTGTTGGTACAAAATTCGACATTTTCGAAGCAAAAAAACGTTGTTATTTACACTATAATATTCAATAGCTAAATGAAAATAAATAACAGATATGTACCCTTCAAAATTACATATAAGTTACTAAAAACAAAAGATACGCCATCTGTTGTAAATCCCGCATTTTGAAGTCATACGCCCAATATAAGTGATTAAGAGTATCATATTTTTTTCTCCAGGGTCTTTTGTTTCCAAGAAAAATGGTCTTTGAAGTTGTACTCGAAATATCGGTATTTGGTGGGAAATATAAGTGATCACAAATTATGGTGTCTGTTTTTTTCCAGAAACTAGAGATTCTAAAAAATACGGTCTCTTAAGTTTTCACTCAAAATATCGGGTTTGGGGAGAAAAATATGCAGTACGGTTCAGCTTTAAATACACAGCAGAAAACAAATATAGTTGTGCATGTTTACTGTAACCATTTCAACATTTTTAGCAATATTATAGTTACAGTAACTATATATATGACTAGCTTGACCCGGTGCGCTTCGCTACCCCTGTCGTAGTCTATGTTGGAAATTTCAATAAAATCGTGTCGGCCGTTTAGTATTTATTGTTTAAGAACTAAAGGTACCAATTTTACCGGTTTTCCCCCTGTTTACCCCTTTCTGGTTATAGCCTATTGACGCTTCCAAGTAAGGATCTATCTACGTTCCAAATTTCAATAAAATCGATTCAGCCGTTTAGTCGTGATGCTCAAACAAACAAACAAACAAACAAACAAACAAACAAACAAACAAACAAACAAACAAACAAACAAACAAACAAACAAACAAACAAACAAACAAACTTACAAAGACATTTATATATTTATATAGATTGTGGTAACAATAATATGGTTAATTTACGTTTCACATGATTGTGTGAACTATATATATGGTTACAGTAAACATGTATATGTTTGTGACAATCATTTATATGATGACCATAGGACTTACCATATTATGTTGCTCTCGGTTTATGGATATTATAATCTGAGAACAATATATTATGATAAAATAATTCAACATATAAATGGTTGTCACAAACATATACATTACTGTAACCATATATATGGTTGATACAATCATGTAAAACGTAAATTAACCATATTATTGTTACCACAATCATACAAATAGTTACTGTGACTATAATATTGTTAAAAATGTTGAAATGCTTACAGTAAACATGCATAACTATATTTTTTTTTTCTGAGTGCAGCTACAGCGATATTGACGATTTTGTTGGGTGGCCTAATGTCTTGTTTTGGCGACATGATCGATTTGATTTGACCGCTTCCTTTTTAAAAATCACGGGTAATGTACGAGTTTTAAGTGTAGAACAATATTTTCAAAAAAAAAATAAAGCCACAGTTCTAGCAGAATCATTCTAAACGATGAATTCACCTTGCATCCACAAAGTGTGGATTGTGGGATTCCATTAATGCCTATTAACCCTACTTAATTAAACATATGTTACAAAATTTATCATTATTATAATAAAATACAGTTTCCTGTAATTGCCCATTATGGTACTTTTATTGTCCTTTAAAAGTAAAAATATTAAAAAGCAACAGTATCAACCAGCCACTTAGATAGGTTGTTTTTGTGTTTATATTGTATAAAGAAGAAAAAAATCTTAAAAGTATTAACTTTGCTATGTTTTTTTTTCTTATATAATGAAATAAATATTCATTTTTATCTTTGCATAATTTTAGCAAATAAGACCCACCCATTTAATGCTTATTCAATTACCAAATTTATTTTTATAATTTTGTATATATTCCAAATCAACTTTATTCTTATCTACTCCAGGAAATGTTTAAATCACCTGAAAACTATTTGAACACAACATAAACGTACACACCAAGAAAAAATTAAAAATATTAAAGAAAAAAAGGAAGAAAAAACACCCAAATAAGAAATTCCTAAAGTAATAAAAATATGTTAGTAAATATTGTATATAAAAGGTATTTCACAATAC
This sequence comes from Calliphora vomitoria, assembly GCA_942486065.2. Taxonomy (NCBI): domain Eukaryota; kingdom Metazoa; phylum Arthropoda; class Insecta; order Diptera; family Calliphoridae; genus Calliphora; species Calliphora vomitoria. Next base: position 29,347,442 of record OW818031.2, on the reverse strand, counting down.
ACTTATTGTTGTGTTTGGTAGTGGCCAACGCCACAACAATTTCTACCAGTCTACCAACCAACCAACACACATTATGGCCCATTAAATGTTTGAGACCATTACGGTGCATAGAAGTAGGAAAATGTGGCACAAGAGGTTAAACAAGATTGACGATTTAAATAAATGTTGCAAATTGTTGTGCTTGTGCTGCTGCTGCTGTTTGTTGTTGCAACAGTTTCATTCACCTGGTATAAATTGAAAATAAATAAATAAATGTGTCGGTCAAAGTGGTTGAGCTTTAAGATAAAGTCGTAAATTAAGTAGTAAGAATATATATTTGTTAAGAAAAAACTGGTGTATTTAATGGGGATTTCTTCACACACAGAAAACAGATTCGTGATAGCAACCGAATTTGTTGCCAATCAAATGATTCTACCGTAGTGACCGAATTTTACAGTTGTGGCTACAAAGTTTTAAAAGGGATAACAAAATTTTGGTTGCTTTCACCGAATTTCTTCTTTGTCAACCGACTTTCTGTTGATAGAACCGAAAAATTCTATGTGTGCAACCGAATCATTCAATTGGCAACAAATTCGGTTGCTATCACGAATCTGTTTTCTCTGTGCACTTTTCATAAAATATATTTTATATAAATAAATGTTAATAACAATAAAGCCCCCTATAAATACAACATTTTGTTTGTGTTACCCCTGCGAATTACTAAAACATCTTAGAAGTACAATTGTTTTGTAGCGTTCGTCATTTTGGTAATCTGTGACACTGACTGATCTGTGGCATTTGCTACAATGTCATTTAAATAGTTAAAAACATATAACTAATTATCTGCGTAGCTTTAATAGCTTTTTCTTTGTTAATTATTTCACCAACAATTAGTCATACATATTTCTTTAAAGATTTGATGTGCTTTTAAATATTTCACAATGACTTTCAAATCATAACAAACGTCAAACTGCTAAAATAATATTAATAAAAAATTGATTAGAGTCAAACAACTGCTAACAAGAAACAGTTGAAAGGCACAACTGGATTTCTACAGCAAAAGTTCTAAAGAAAAGGGGAAGCTATTCCAACTAAAGTTAGCAGAAATTGTTATCTGGTTTAATAAAACTAAAAAAATCAAGTATACTTTTTTCAAGTTGAAATTAAATTTTTATTTATGAATATTTTTTAATGAAATTTTTCCATTATATAGATTTTTTTAATGAAAATGTAAAAATAAAAACAAATTTTGAAATTTGTAATCATGAATCCCGCAAATACCCAAAAAAGTGTTGAAAAATCCCAAAAATGGGATTTTTTAGTTTTTTGGCTAAATTATGGCGTGGGTTAGGTGGGGTTATCGAATTACTTTACAAAATAATTAAAAACATATTTGGCCATATAAAATGGGTTACTATTTTTTGATATCGACTATGAGATTTGAGAATTTTTCCCCTAAAGTTGTATTTTACATTAAAAATAGGCGTTTTTTGGATAGACCTGGTCCCCACGGTATCATCAATTTTCAAATTTGTTTTCATTGAAAATATTTAATGTAAAGTTAGCTTTTCAAAATGTATAAATTCTTTATACATCTTCTTAGGAATTTTTTAGCTAACTTAAAAAGAAAAAAGTACTTTTTCCCCAAAAACTAGCGAAAAATCGAATTTTTTTAAATTTGTTATATTCAAATGCTTTTCACTTTGGAGTGAGTCACGATCTTTAAACAATTCTTTTTTTGTTTGACATTGGAGTAGGGTGAATAAAAATGTCGAAAATTTAGTATTCAAATGCGAATATCTCCTAAGTTATAAGAGATAATTGATAGCTAGTGCACGACAAGGAGATTATATATATGCAAGTGTTTTGAAATGGGAACACGGACGAAGAAATAGTAACGTTTTAAAAATTAAACATACCCGAGGTGTCCTACTTTGTGGACACGTGGCCGCACCCCTAGTGGGCCCATGCGGTCAAAATTCTAAACTCAAACTCGACATCACTACTTCTTTGCGCATGTCAAATTTCATTCATATCAGACTTAGGGTTAAAAAATTACATATTTATTTCTCTCTTTTTTTCTATACCTTACTTGAAAGCGTCATAGGCTATAATTTTTTTTCAATACTTGGACCAGGGGGAAAACCGATTTTTTTTAATAAAATCTTTACATATTTTTCTTACTACGACAGGGGTAGCGAAGCGCACCGGGTCAGGCTAGTAACTTATATGTCATTTTGTAGGGTACATATCTGCCATTTATTCTCACATAGTTCTTGAACATTATAGTGTAAACAACAAGGTTTTTGTTTGCTTCGAATATGTTGCATTTTGTACCAACAAAGCGTCATATGCGGCAGGTTTTGCTTTACTTCTTTAATTTGAAAATAAAAGTGCCGCTGAAGCACACCGATTGCTCACCAAATCTTATGGTGAATGTGTTTCATCGGTTTCAATGTGCGAGAGATGGTTTGTTTGGTTCAGAAGAGGTGATTTTGACACGGAAGATAACAATCGCCCAGGACAGCCAAAAATGCTTGAAGACCAAGAATTGGAGGCATTACTCCATGAAGAAAATCATTGGGAGCTACTCAAGCAACAATCTCAAATCCTTTGCGAGCAGTAGGATTCATTGAAAAGCAGGGAAATTGGATATCATACGAATTGAAGCCTAGAGACCTTGAAATACGATTTTGCATGTCAGAAATAAGGCTTGAACGCTATAAAATGAAATAATTTTTGCAACAAATCATTACTTGCGATGAAAAATGTATCCAATACGATATCCTAAAGTGTAAGAAATCGTATGTGAAGCCCATGATAGCCATGACGATATGCTAATGCTCTGTAGTTGGTGGAACCAACGGGCTCCTATGTATTATGAGCTGCTGAAATTTGACCAGACCATCACAGGGTACCTGTGCCGAATGCAACTGATTCGTTTGAAGCGAGCATTGGCCGAAAAATTCCCAGAATATGCGGCCAGACATGAAACCATAATATTCCATCATGAAAGGTAACAATACCTTTTAAAAAGTATTTCGAAAGAAGTGGTTGGGTAGTTTTACCTCACCCGCATTATAGTCCAGACCGTGCCCCGTCCGTGTAGTTTTTGTTTCGATCGATGCAGAATGCTCTCTCTGGGCTACGCTTCACTTTGGAACAGAGTATCCAATATTGGCTTCATTCGTTCTTGGCCTTAAAGTATTAGCAGTTCTTTTGGCTCGGAATCTATATATTGTCAGAAAGATGGGAAAAGGTCATAGCTAACAATGGCCAATACTATGGATAAATTTATATTGTACAAGTCTTTCAAAATAAAAGCTAAAAATTTAAAAAAATCCCGCATTTTTATGTCATACACCCAATAAAAGAACTTGCTCAGAGCGACGACATTGTCGCTTTTTTCCAAAAAGCCTTTTGACATTTGTGCGATAAAATCTTAATTGTCGTCATCTGATCTGTTGTTCATATGGCTTAAGAAGGCAATTTAGATATTATTTTCAGCCATTAAACCATTGACCACATATATGCCCTTCTAATCCTTGACAGCCAGAAGATATTGTCGTCTGTATAATTAGGCGACAATATCGACCAGTCTGCCTTCGCTGATGGACGACATTTTCTGCCTCGTTTCCACAATAATTATGGGTTTGCTCCTAAACAAACCGAGTTTCACTAAGACAAAAATTGTCAACTCAGCGACAGATTTGTCAATCGAATGTTTTTACCCTGGGAAGAACTTACGATGACAGCAGTATTGTTATATCTACAACATTATCGAGCAATATAATCCTTGGCGACAACATAATGAAGTTCATTTTCTATAATGTCGTCGAAGAATAGATAAAACAACTTCATTGTCACTGTGTCTATGGTATTAATGGGGTACTGGATGCTACACCCAGAGAAAAAACATAGGGCCTGGCTCAATAATTGCGAACGAACATTTTCTTTCTTATTTTATATTGAATACAACAAATAAATTTGAAAATAAGAATGAAAATGTTCGTTCGCATTTAGTGAGCCAGGCCCATAGTTTACTGTAACCATTTCAAAATTTTGACAAGATTTTTAATAATATATAGTATATTTATAAGATTGTGGTAAACATACTATGGCAAAGTTAAGATTCACATGATTGTAGTAAACAACTATATGTTTGTGACAACCATTTTCATGATGGATCATAATTCATCAAAAAAATGGTGTTCACAAGCATTTACTTATTTAATGCAATCACATATATGATTGCCACAATCATGTGAAACTTTACATTATCATATTATGGTTACTGCAATCTATGAACCTTCAAAAATTTTGAAATGGTTACGGAAACATGTACAACTATGTTTTTACTCTGCCTTGGACTTCCCTTTAACGACCATTGTCGTAGCTGCAAGGATAAAGAAAAAGAGGAAACTATTTTCCACCTTCACTGTCAATGCCCAGTCCTAAGTGTCAAAGGCATAGATTCCTGGGCAACTATATATTAACCAAACTTGGTGAGACTTAATGACATACTCAGATATCCCACGGCTACAGGTTGGGTTTAATAACTTCGACATTTTAGCAAACATTACAATGTAAATGACACAACATCTGACGAGTGGTGTGGTCTTCTCAAAACGGGGTCATTTCGACTCTACTTGAGTACCACGTTAACCAACCAACCAACTGTATCTACGAAGAAGTTATCAATTTTAACGCCTCGTAAATGGATTTCAAGATATAAGGACTGAGATCGTAAAATTCTTAACACACGTTTTTCATTAAAACTTTTAACCCAAGTATTATTTAATTTTTTTTATCAAATTACCTTTGTAAAGCATGTCATTTATTATGTTTAATGTCAATTATGTTCATTTGTTGTTAATCTGATTAAAATGAGTGACCAGAACTAAAATCATTAAATATTTTCAACAAAACCCAATTTGGTCCTACAAAATGTTGGCCAAACACTCAAAGGTCTGCCATCAAACTGTTTCCAATGTTATTCAACAGTACCGGGGGAACTTGTCCGTTGATATAAAATCTGGTTCAGGTAGAAGGAATGGTCCATATGATGTTTCTAAAGCCAAAAAATAGAAAGCATTTTCAAAAGAGCTCCCAAAGTTAAAGCCAATGAAGGTTTAAAAGCATACAAGGTTCAAAAAGTTTCTGACAGGAACTCTGCTAAAAATTTAGAGGCCAAAGACAGAGCACGGAAATTTAAGTCAAGTTTTATAAAAAGATATTCTTGCTGCATAATGGATAACGAAATGTACGTATGGAAAATTTTTCGCAGCTTCTGGGTAAATTTTTTTATGTTGCAGATACTCGAGGGAATGTTGAACAAAAGTTTATGCAGACAAAATTTTCCAAAAAGTTCTTGGTATGGCAAGCAATTTGCAGTTGCGGCAAAAAAGCCAAACATAAATACCGAAATTTACATCAAGGAATATTTACAGAAAAAGCTGCTTCCATCCATAAGACTTCATAATGTGTCCACTTATTTTTGGCCTGACTTGGCATCCTGTCACTATGGTAAACAAGCCCTTGAGTGGTACAAGAACAAAAATGTGGTATTCGTACCAAGAGAGACAATTCCTCCAAACTGCCTGGAGCTGAGTCTAGTGGAGAGATATTGGGCTATTGTTAAAAGAGAATTGAAGAGCACAAAAAAGGTGTCCAAAAGTGTGGTAGATTTTAAACGGAGATGGACAACCTGTTCGAACAAAGTGACATAAGTGACAACCATAATGGAAACATTTTTTTTTTTTTTTGTGAATTGTAACAATAATTTCAATCAAATAAAAAAAGATTCAAAACTGTATGTTTAGTGGTTTTACTTTTATTAACATATATGTATGTTAAAAATTTTTCGATCTCAGTCCTTATGCTCAAAAAAACTTCAGGTGATTTGCCATGGTTGTTCCTTTTGTGTCGTCAAGGATTGTTGTCATTGAGGATGTTCTACATACACGTCCAACTGGGTACTTATAACGAAAGTATACTATTGAAACGAGTATAATTTATAAAATTATAGTTAGTTAGATACTTGTAATGTGAAATTGATGAATTTAGTTTTTAAACTAAACTATAGAACTGTTATACTTATTGGCATAACTTCCCTTAAAACCCATTTCAAAATAAGTTCCGTTTTTGAAATTGTTTGTATGCGAATATCTGTTCGAACTTGAGTACGTGCTGCGAGTGTTTATTCTATAGGAGAATAACAATTTTTACGTAGCCATGACTATTAATATGGCCATTGGCGTTTTTTAAAGCTATATATAGGCGAAACAATTGTTGAAATAAAAAATATTATTATTTATTAATGCCTGTTCATAACAAAATCTGGATGAACATTAACAAAAATAACATTTGTCAGCAAAAATTTTACAAAGATATTTTTGTGATAACGTCAAATTTGGTTGTGATTTATTTTGCCAAAAATTTAGGAAAAAACAATAAAATTTTTTCAGCTTCAATTGACATCCGGTGTGGGATTTAATAACAAATGTATGTGAAACTTAAAAATATATATTTTTGTTTATTCTTTGGTTCTGAAATTATTTTCTGTTGAAATATATTTCATACATAGATATTGTTGTCGTAAGTTTGTTTGAGTTATTATTTTCGGTTCAGTTTCTTTTAAGACGTCACAGTTGCATAATCAATATGTATCGATTTTATTTTAAAAAGACAACAAGTTTCTTTTCCTTATGTTTGCTTCATATTTTTTTATATAATATTTGTGCTTTATTGCCATGAAGGTCATCTATTAACACGTTGACGCTCACCTCAAAATTGATGAATCCACCCAAAAACACACTTAACTTTTTTTGGTTAATTATTTAATTTTAAAGGTGTTACATGAAGATTTCATACTTTTATGTTAAAATTTTTGCATTTTCTAAAATTTTTTTATAAAAAAAGATAGACGTCTATAGCCGTCATTTGTTTTTCATAATAACCATTTCTCTGATATACAAATGACGGCTTTAGACGTCCTGGATATTTTTTTGAAATAACTGAAAAAATTCATGATTTTTATTAACTTTTTAAATTCATATTTAGATTTAATAAACTAACAAGTTTAGTATAATTATGATAGTATTTATGTATATTTTATACAGATATGTGAATACTAACAATATAGTAAGTGATACGGCTCAAAGCATTCGGGGCATAAAGCTGGTTTTTCAGGACATGTTTTACACCTGTATTTTGTCTCTTTTCGGAATTTGTTTTTTGTGCAGTTCCTGCAACGGCGAAATGTGTTAGTCCTTTTAAAGTTTTCTGGTGTCGGAATCTTCTCAATGTAATGTTGTTCAGATAATTTTAAAAAAGATGTGTTGGATGTCCTTTGTGGTCTGCCATATGTCACATCAGTTGCTAGCTGGTTACCATTTAAAATATGTTTTGGTAATCTTATAGGGGATTTTATAAGAGATTCCCTAAACTCAAGGAACTTTACATTTTTATGAAATTTTTTATACAAGTAATACGAATTCCGAACACATAATTCTAAAATGTGAAAAATTACTTTTTTGTACCAACGGATACTCTTTCTTGGAGAAGAATAATACGAGACCATTTGATCGCATCTATCTATGCCTGACATGTGGGAATTATAGGCAGCTATGTGATTTGGTTTCATTTTAACTTGATCTCGTTTATTTATAGTGGCAATCATAGTTGGATGATACATTGTAGTTATAGAAACTACTGCACGCTTGTCTCTCCATTTGGAAACATAAATATGACCCTTTCTACGCCAAATATGCTCGCCTTTTTTTAATTTTTTGGATGTTAGAAAGATCTTCACTACGATTTTCCCCGCTGGAGTTCATATTGATAAAAACGATGTTTCAAAAAATAAAAACACAGAAACGCAAATTATACAAAAATGATATGCAAAATTTAAAACCTTCCACAATAATACTTGAAATGAGATTAAAGCAAAATAGGTAATAACGAAAAAGTTCACTGATATTTAAAAAAATACAGTTAGAATTATCAACAAAACCAAAAACAAACATTTACATTGTCCAAAAGTAAGTCAGACTCAAAGAGAGGCTAAAAATAATAAATAAATTATTGACGTCTATGCACGTCATTAAAATCTACAAGCACTCTTATAGCAACAAAATCATTAATCTAAAAATAAATGAAATAATATAACTGTAATATTTTCCTTTTAAAATAGTATTGAAGGAATTGGTAGAAAGCTAAATCGCACAGATTTATAATTAAAATATTGTTTTATAACATTAAATATTTATGACGGTTATAGACGTCGTTTGCATTTATTTGCACTCGGACACGACGTCTATAGACGTCATTTACGTCAACGTGTTAAACTTGGCTAAAATAATACATAATAACGAATCCAAGTACTGAAAATGCTTTATTATACACTGAAAGAAAGATCAAAACTGTAAAAATTTATTCCATTTTATGTAAAGTTTCGATCGAATAATATTGAATTAAATTTCAATAGAATTTTTAACTGTGTTTTAATATATATTTGTTTTTTCTCCATAATGAATATGCGAATATGTTCTCATATATCACTCACTAAATACCGAGATTATATTTTCTGACAAACCCTCCTCTCTCCTCTCCCAAACTGCTTGTAATATCATGTAGATTTTGTGTTGACAACATAAATAAGTTGCTGTTACTTATAATAATATGGCCATAACAACAGCAGCAGCTACAGCAACGTTATGCTTAAATGATTTACGAGATCATTTACAAAAAACAAAAAAAAGTTCTTTCACAACCAGCATTTCATGTCGATGCAATTGCTGTTGTCGAGTATCGCTACAGGTATGTTTGAATATAATAACTGCAAACATGAGGAAGTTTAGCTTAGATACTACTGAAATGATTTGCGGTATTATGATATTGTTAAGCCGTTAGTAACTCATTGATTTAATTGCATTGATTTAATAGTTTCAGTGCTTTTCTTTAAAATACAGCATCGAAATAAATGATTTGTGTTCAGAATATTTTTTACTGTTTTAAGAAGTTTGATATGGAAAATCAGCAACATCAGTTCAAATGATAAAAATGTATCAAAACAACATCGAAATAATATAGGATTTTATTAGTTTTACATAATAAACAACTCCTTTGATCCAACGACGATCTATATTGAAACAGATAATGATCGGTTAAGATTTTATATACTCCACAAACTAATGTCTTTTCGTAACCGAACTTTTGAGTGCTTATGGACTAGATCGAAAAATTTTAACATCCATATATGTTAATAAAAATGAAACCACTAAACTTACAGTTTTGAATTTTTTTTTATTTGATTGAAATTATTGTTACAATTTACAAAAAAAAAAATTATTTTTATAGTTCTAATCACTAGTGATGAAATTTTGAACCTTTTTCGAAAACCCTTCCATTATGATTTTTATAGTGCTTTCCGTCACTTTGTTCGAACAGGTTGTCCATCTCCGTTTAAAATCTACCCCACTTTTGGACACCTTTTTGCGCTCTTCAGTTTTCTTTTAACAAGAGCCCAATATCTCTCTACTGGACTCAGCTCCAGGCAGTTTGGAGTTATTGCCTCTCTTGGTACAAATACCACATTATTGCTCTTGTACCACTCAAAACCTTTCTTACCATAGTGACAGATGCCAAATCAGGCCAAAATTAAGTGGACTCATTAAGAAGTCTTATGAATGGAAACATTCTTTTTTGTAAACATTCCTTGATGTAAATTTCGGTATTTATAGAGCCCTTTGTAACAAATGTTTGGCTTTTTTGCTGCAACTGCATATTGCTTGCCATACCAAAAACATTTTGCGAAATTTTGTCTGCTTTTGGGTCCTAAACTTTTCTTCTACATTCCTTCGAGCATCTGCAACATAAAAAAATTGACCGGGAAAAAAATTTTCCATACGTACATTTCGTCATCCATTATGCAGTAGGTATATTTTTTGAATAAAATTTGACTTCAATTTCCATGCTCTGTCTTTGGCCTCTAAATTTTTAGCAGAGTTCCTGTCAGAAATTTTTCGTACCAAATAGTCCGACTACTGAGCTAACTGGACTGCTTTCCTACCGGATGTGTTGGCAGTTCTTTTGAAAATGTTTTCTATTTGTTTGGCTTTAGAAACATCATGTGGACCATTCCTTCTACCTGAACCAGTTTTTATATCAACGGACAAGTTCTCCCGGTACTGTTGAATAATATTGTAAAAAGTTTGATAGCTGACCTTTGATTGTTTGGCCAACTTTTTGTAGGACCAAGTTGGGTTTTGTTGAAAATATTTAATAATATTAGTACGCACTTTTTTCTGGTCACTCATTTTAATCAGATTAATAACAAATGAACATAATTGACATTAAACATAATAACTGACATGCTTTACAAAGATAACTTGATAAAAAAATCATATAATACTTGAGTTAAAAGTTTTAATGAAAAACGGGTGTTAAGAATTTTATAATCTCAGTCCTTATGCCTTTAGACTATTAGAATGCCTGTAAAATACGAACAAAAAGTAGTACTATTAACTTAAAAATCATACAAATTCAACTCTCGAAATTTACTTTATCAAATCGAGATCATTTCCTGATATTGGCAAGATTTTTCAGACAAGGTTGGCTACCGTTACCGCTAATGTACCCTTTTAGCTCATTTACCCTTAACGCTAAGTTACTGGTTCCGAAAAAACTGGAATTAGAGTTACCCATATAATAGTAAACAAAGTTACCTCGAAAGGGCAACACTGCACCTGTCAACAGGCATCTGCCAGTTGAATCCTTTCAAAATTTGTACAAGCTGCAATATTTAGTTTGTGTTTGAGAGTCATTAATTGCAGACTACCTCGTGACTTTAGGAAAAATTGGATAATAGTGAATTTCGTAAGCTCATTAAACATTATTTTTTGCGGAAAAAAAACATCACTCAAATAAAGGTTCTGGTCGTTCTGGAGGTCTATACACCCAAAACAATTGAAAAAAAAATCACGATATGGTGTTGGCCAATCGGAGATTGAAAGTGCGAGAGATTGTGGAAGCCATAGGCATCTCACATGGCTAAGTAGTTTCAATTTTGAATGATCACTTGGGTATGAGAAAGCTTTCCATAAAATGAGTGCCGTGTTTGCTCTCAATCAATCACAAACGCAATCGTGCTCACATGTGCAGTTTTTATGGCAAAAATCCATGAATTAGGCTAGGAAATGCTCCCTCTTCCGCTCTATTCTCCGGATTTTGCACCGAGTGATTATTTCTTGTTTCCAAACCCGAAGAAATGTCTAGGTGGAAAGAGATTTGAATCCAATGACGAAATCATCTCACAAAAAATTTTTTTTTTACGACCTCTACAAATCTAATGTTTTGGAAGGGATAAAAAAATTGGAGAATCGTTGGACAATGTACATAGAACTGTGTTTCTTTCAAAAAGGCACAGACTTTTTGACCACTTTTGTCAAATTATTTTAAATATTTGTAAAATTTATTAATAATTTCATTCAAAATAAAATTACCGTTATCATTAAAATACTGTTAGCGAAATAAGAGTAAAACCTGTTACCTTTAAGCTACCGTTATCGAAATAATTGAAATTAGCGTTGCCTTTTTACCGTTGAGAATCGGTAGCCAATCTTGGTTTCAAGCAAAAATACTTGAAATCAGGCAGTCATGTAAAGTACTATATGACAGTAATTTCCGCTGGAATGTTGGTAATTTTATCGATAATTCTGTCACTCAGCTTGTATATTACTTCTTCTATTATTATTGTGGGCCAGTGTAAGGAGGAAAATTGGATAGACCAGGACGTATATCTTTTTTTGCTTGAAACAGTATTCTGGCGATGACCCCTTTCACGTAAGTTGGAACTAGGAAAATAGGTTATGGGAGGATAGAGGGAGTAGTTTTTGTAGACATTTGATTTAACCACAAAGCAGAGCACATATCATTGTAGTATCGGTAGAATAGTGAAACACAACCCACATTGCGATGATGTTCCAGTGAGTCAATCTCCTACAGACTTGGTCTATAATTGAATGAATATGAATGGCAAATGTTGCTGTCATCAGCAAAAGAATATATGGGCTTGGAAGTTTGACGTAGAAGGTCTTTTATTATTATTGTCGACCAGTGTAAGGTGGAAAACTGGATAGACTAGGACGTTTATCTTTTTTTTGCTTGGATCAGCACTCAGACGATGAACCCTGTTATGTAATGCATTATGTTGGAACTAGGAAAATAGGTTATGGGAGGGGAGAGGATAGAGGGAGTAGTTTTTGTAGACATTTGACTTGACCACAAAGCAGAGCACATATCATTGCAGTATCGGTGAAACACAACCCATATTGCGATGACGTTTCATTGGCTTGGTCTATAATTGAATAAATATGAATGGCAAATGTTGCTGTCATCTGCAAAAGAATAGAAAGGGTTGGAAGATTGACGTAAAAGGTATTTCAGAAAGATAAGAAATAGAGTAGGAGAAGAGACAGAGACATGCGTCCAAAATCCGTATTGTTTTGACTCAGCATTGTCCAAATCAAATTTATGGTATCAAGGACCATTATATATCTATTTTCGAGAGATAACATCTTCTGGGATTTACCCCTGGTCAGAGTAATAAGCCGTTCCGCGTGTCTAAGCTCTGACAAATCATCACATTGGCGATGGAATAACGATTCAACCCAAGAACAAATTCTCCCTTTAGCAAAGCCTCACATGGTGATAAAAAATGTCCCGATTCTAGCATGGCCATCATGACCTCATCGAAATACCTCTTGGGGTAATTGGGACATCGCTTTTCCCATTCATCTATTTAGAACTGTTGATAAACAAAACCTGATTAGCAAAATTTTCACGCCACCAATATCGTATACACAGCCTATGGCCTGTTTTCACGTCAGCATATTTGGGAAAAATGCGCATGATGGCTCCTAGAAAATATGAGGGTCAGGTTCTCATGGTTCCAGCAATATAAACATAAATGTGGCGATCAATCTTATCAATCAGAATCCTAGAAATCATCCATTCCAATTAAGTCTAGCATACTTACACGGCTTAATTCAAAGTTGCTACAATTACTGTAACAAAATACCTAACAGTAGCTTATTCTTGGTTTAAATAGCCCTAATGGTAGTTGGGAGAATGGTGGTAGTTGGGAGAAATGACAAAGAAGTACCATATGATAATCTCTTCAATAATAAATCCAAGGTATTTCACATTATTTGAGAACTCAATGTTTGAACAATTCAATGAATCTCAGAACATGACGTCTAGTAAATGATACAATAATTGTTTCGGTATTCTCCGTTCTCCCCGCACTAATTGGAAGCTAGATTAAGATCAAGTTGCATGCTATAATGATATAATCACGTCTTCCAACTCATCGGCGCAACCTCATATTCGGAATCATATGTTATTAAATTTTTACAGAAGTTTTTCCATGACCATAGTTCTCACTACCTTATTGGGCTACCCCTATTCTCTCCTCTTCAATATTTAAATCAATGCTCGTTTAATAGCCTCATTTGACGCATTGCCGAAGGTTCCCTGTTTTCGAAGAACGCAAGACTATGTGGTTAGGGGCTAGAGACATGTCCATCAAAGTAGTTATATGGCAAATATCAGTCACGGTGGCTTTTTCAGGGGGATTAGTAAATTGAAAGCGATCTGTTGGATTCACTAATGACATGAATATATATATGGATAGGGATGTGATTCCCTAATGTGATTATCCAATATTTCCCCTGTTCATTTTAGCAAAATCAAGCAGAGGTAGATTGCCAACACTTTGGCAGTTGGTCAAACTTGTTGCCAACCTTTGGAATAAAGACTGGTGGCCCGTTCGGAAAACTGTAACTGGTGAAACTGTAATCGAGACAATTCAAAGATAATGTCTTTAAGACTGCGAGAAAAACGTGGCACGAATATAAAGAGACATGGTTTGTGGAACTCACGCATCATAATTGAAGCTGATGTCAGTGTTAACGATTCATTGGTGTCAGTGTTAACGATTCATTTGTAAACATCTTGGATTTTGGAAAAGTACAGACAGCCTGCAGCTATGAATGTCGAGCTCATTATGTAACCAGGCATAAGTTATTAGGTAAACATATACAGGAAGAACAATCATAGATTTTGGAATCAATGCCACAACTGAGATCTAGTGCCTCGTATATATCTGACAATAAACATAATAAATTCAAATCATTGGATGGATATCTAAGATTCGTTACAGCCGAATCTATAATTTTTTCTAGTTTAGATTTTGTTTCAATCATTTTAATAGCTGTTTGCTGTTTATTAAATTGAATAAATTATTGATTGTGGTTTAATACTAATATGTATGCAGTATGTTAGAACAGTGGGACTGGTTTTATTTACATGTAAACTTTGTATTAAGCGGAAATTAAAGTAGAAAATTATTACAATTCACATTTATTTAGTAAGTGTTTTAAAAACTACTGGTACGCTTGAAAAATAAATTACATGTTCATTCTAAAGCAAAACCTAAGATTTCACCCTTAATGGAACTCAGACTGGAAAAACTTTTACAAATATAGAGCTATTTGTATGATGTTCAAGCATGCCATAGGCTACATTTTATAAAGTTTGTAAAGAAATTGAATTATGTTTGAAAATACAATAGTGTTTGATAAACTGTTTTCAAATCCTTGTCAATCTGCAAAAAATTTACATTTCAATTAATTTGTTTGTTTGTTTGTATAACCTCTACACCACAATTACCAAAAAATGACTTGTGTTTCTTAAAATAACTGCCAGTAACCTTTTTAACTTCTTTCAGTAGCTGCAATATGATCATGAACTTGAACCACAATCGTGCGAGCTGCAGCAGCAGTAGCTATTGAAATCATCAAAAACAAACTTGAACCACAAATGTGCGTGTGGTGCGTGTAAAACTGCACTAAATTACACGTACAAATATCTGTCAATTATACACACACAAATAGCTAAGCATGCGGACATTGGCCAAGTTGGAGACACAAGAAAATGTGTACTCAGATTCATGGTCATTATAGAGATATACACACACACAGATTCCAATACTTACACACATGCACGCACACAGGTAGTTCGTTAAAGAAACCACATAAGTATATCTAATTGCAACAAAAATAATTTGTATTTTAAACAACATTGGTGGTGTTCAGTCACTGTGGCTGTTGCTAGCCAGTTATGCACTTAAAGAAATTATGGGGTGAATTTGGGAGAAGTGTTAGTTAATAACATAAATATGAAGGTGCAAATTATGGGAGTGTCTAATGAAAAACAACATCAGCCAAATGGCCACCACGACCACGCTTACAGGACCATATCATTTTCATGAAATTTTCCATAACCAAATCGCAAAGTTCTCGATAGCCTCACGAATTCTATCTTTGAGGTCCTAAATCGACGCTGGGCTGTTGGCGTAGACCTTATCTTTCATGTGGCCCCAAAAGAAGAAGTCGAAAGTGGCTCGGTGGCCAATTGTGATCACCTCTTCGAGAGTTAACACGGTCGGGAAACTTTTCCCGTAAAAGAGCAATGGTTTCGTTGCTTGTGTGGCACGTTGCGCTGTTTTGTTGAAAGTAAACGTTGTCCAGATCAATATCATCCAACTCCTACCATAAGATACGGTGTAATGACGTTTGTGGAATGCCCAATTCCAAAGAACGACGAGGAATGAACAAACCTGGGTTTTCTTCAACACTTTGGGCTGCAGCAGCAATATTCTCAGTTGTTCTTGAGCGACGTGCACGGGTTTTATTCTTCACATCACTAACTTGTCCCAACAGCTCGACGACCCAAAAATGCTTTAGTTTTGCGAATTGTGACTGCAAGATTTTCACCATTTTTGTAGTGAATTTTAATAATTTCAGTGACGTGTTGAAGCGTGTATCGTTCCATTTTTAGTAATGGCGTAGTTTCTACTTGTCAAATGTCTAAGTATAAAAGCTTCAAAAGTGACAGCTACCGAAATACCGGGTGATTCAAAATTACACCTCTTTTTGGAGGTAATTTTTACCCATATATATTGAGTTGACAGTAATGTCAAGTTAACTTTTATGCAAATTTAACTACTGGGTATTTTATACCGTTGAAATTACGGACATAAATAAACTTGAAGGGAACCAGAGGGTGTAGTGTTCAATATGTCCGCTAATAGAACATTTGAATCTATACAGACAGTCAAACAACTCTAAAATCTCTCATGAGTGTCTATACGATATTAAATTTGGCATTTAAAGCTCTTGTACTCCATGATGTAAAATGTAAGACTTTTTACTACTGGACACCGGGACATCCCGGTGTTCCAGGAACATTCATCGATGATTACTGGTCTCTGCTTGTTTAGGATGTACATGAGCAGATTAGATCTCTAAAATAATGACTTCTGAAGCAGTGATAAAAATGGGGAAGAGTATGAGAAAACGTTGAGACACATTCTCTGTCACTGTCCAACATTTTTTTTTACAGTGTATACAACTAAAAACTAGTACATTAATGTTATTGTTTGTTATTGTTAATGTAACCGTTATTAAACATGATTTATTTTTAAAACTTTAAGACTCTAACTGAATTTCATTAAATATTGTATTATTTTTTTCTTCTTATTTTGTCAAGTTTGACACAAACAAAACAAAACAGCCAACCAGTTGAAACATGTTTGTCTTAAAAGATCTGACTGAGATTTCAAGCAACTGCTAAAATAAACCTCATGATACTTTTTTTTAGAAGTTTTATATGAGTGGAGTATGTGGAAGTTTCAGATAGTTGCTGCTGTCACAGCTGCTGTGAGCCATTTATGGCTTATGCTTGGCTTTGTTGACCACAATTTACAAATAAGTTGAATATAAAAAAAACGAAAGTGTTTCTTTGTTACAAAGTTTTTTTTTCCAATGGATTGGTCTGGACTTTGTTTTGCTCTCCCCATATCTTTATATTTTGTTTTGTTTCGTTTCGTTTTTTTTTTTTCTAAACATGTCAAATATGTTGTAATACTAATAATGTATGTTGCTGTTGTTAATATTATTACAATTATTGTAGATAGCTTTAAAAACCCACAATTGCTAGAAACGACATTACGACAGTTAAATTCTTAAGCAGCACCCATTCATTCATTCATTCGTTACATGCACATTAATTGTCTAAATAGGAAATTTTTTGGAACAGCTAAATTTAAACAAAACTGCATAATGTCCATTATATGGAATTTAAAAATTTTATCAAATTAAGTAAAACTTATGAAAAAATCAAATTTTAAATTTAAAAACTCAAAATGAAATTTCACTCCCCATAAATAGTTTTGATAGAAAATCTGCCAATGGCCTCTTCTTTTGAAAAGAAGAATTTACATTCAATAAAAAAATGTGGCTCTCAAATGATAGATCAACATTTTAATCTCAAGTCTTCTCAATAAAATGTCACTCTTTGAATATTTAAAGTTATTCAAAAATTTCAATCTTTAAAGATGGGACATTTTCTAATGGTTATTTCACTTTCGAAAGATGGAAACTGTTTCGGTAGCAATTTTGCTAACTAAGCCATTTTTTAAAGTTTTTGATGGGAAATCATTGACAGGATTTTCGATCTTATCTGCAAAATCGGAATGGCGAGTCTATAAATTCGGTATGTACACGCAGAGACAAAACATGGTTTGACATGGTTACGACAACTATAATATGTTCTTTGTAACAATATATTGTTGTCGTAAACATATAATTGTTGTTTTAATTTAATTTTAACAATATTTTAGTTACTGTAAACGTTTATATTTTCATCACAATTATTAATATAAATATTGTTCACCGAATCATAATTATTTTTGGGACAACTAAATAATGATAAATAGGTAAACATATAATTATTATGTGCAACCATTAAATGCTAATTTTCTATACGCGTAGTCATAATATGTTTAAGATACAAACAAAATATGTTTTAATAGTCTTTTTTCCCACCATTTATGAGTGTTGGTGTTTGTCTAAGCTATGTTATTTTTACAAGTACATTTTAAGTGTCTGTAATTCCCATTCGCTCTATTGTTTTATTTGTATATTATCTTTAACTTTCCTAAACTGAATAACAATAAATTTCAGTGAATTTATCAATAATATTTTAATTGGCAATTTAGTTAGTGCCTTAAATCTACTCATTAAAATAAAATTTTGTATTTCAAAAAATAAATTTTAATAATAATATGATT
The DNA here is from genome assembly GCA_942486065.2 of Calliphora vomitoria. Classification (NCBI taxonomy): domain Eukaryota; kingdom Metazoa; phylum Arthropoda; class Insecta; order Diptera; family Calliphoridae; genus Calliphora; species Calliphora vomitoria. The sequence continues at coordinate 29,329,267 of OW818031.2, read as the reverse complement.
ACTTTGGATCATAACATGATTTGATTGGATCATAATATGATTAAATTGGATTGATTTACATCATAATATGATTATTTCAGAACATATTATGATATTTTATGGTGCTTATAATGATCATAATATGTTTGGATTACAAACATAAATCTTATCATAATATCTTGCTCTTATATTATGTTTACCACAACCATGTTATTTCGCCGATTGTTTCAAAATTTGTGACACAGTAAGGAAACAGTAAACCACGGTAATGACATGGGGTTGCTTTATATGGTGCCACATTAGACCGATACAAAGAATCGATAGAGTAATGTGTAAAGAAAACCATCTGCGTATTTTGCAGACTCATCATTACGATTTTGTTTATAAAAGAGGCAATCCTGCAGAAGAAGTAATTTTTCATCGTGCACACGTAAAAAATGGTGTTCCTAGAAAAATTTCTTATTGATGCAGTTAACAGGTCAATGTCCTGAGCTCAATCCTATTGAGAATTTTTGGTGAATCGTGAAGTGACGGTTTGAACAAGACCGATTAACTCCTACCAATTTGTACGAGCTTTAGCAGCAGAGTGAGCACGAGAAAGAGAGTATTCCAAATAAAGAAAATAAAAAATTGGTAGAAAATTTGCAAAAGCATGTACAAATTTATTAACGTAATAACGGATTTTGAAAAAAAATATTTAAAAATGAAATTCTTCCCTAAAGTTTTTGAGGGGTGCAAAATTGAGTACATGCGAGTTATTTTAGTTTTGTCTGTTTTTTACTTAGAACTCGATGCTTTTTGTTTTGAATTGTAATTCATTTTGTTTCATATTAAACATAAAATATATTACAGAACAATTTTTAGGATTTGCTCTCCACTGTAGATGACTTCACACTTTAAAGAAAATTTCTCTCATTAAAAATGGAACATTTTCGATCGTAAAAGATAGAAAATTTGCTAAATTGTTCCTGTTTCGAAAGACGAAAAACTTTCTAAAGAAAATTTCGCTAACGATAAATAGTTTTTGTAGAAAATTTCCCATGACCCCTAAAATTTATACACTAATCTTTAAAATAAGAAGATATAGTACAGATGGAAAATTTTACTCATTAACGATAGAAAATTTTCTAGGGAAGATATAAGAAGAAGATTTAATCTAGATGAAAAATTTTCTAGAGAAAATTTAACTCTTTAATGATGGAAACTTTTTCATCTTTAATAATGAAAAATGTTCTAGAGAAAATTTCACACTTTAAAGATAAACAATTTTCTATGAAAAAATTCTGGAGAAAATTTCACTTTTTAAAAGATCTAATGAAGATTTCACTCTTTCTTAAAAAAATGTCACTCTTGAAAGATGTAAAAATTCCGATCCAAAAGAACTGCTCATCTTTTGAGGCCATGAACAAATCAAGGCAATATCGTATACTCTGCTCCAAAGTGAAGCGTATCCAAGAGAGAGCGTTCTTCATCGATCGAAACAAATAATAGTCAAAACTTCCAAACCACTTCTTTTTAAATAAGGACTGAGATCGTAAAATTCTTAACACACGTTTTTCATTAAAACTTTTAACCCAAGTATTATTTGATTTTTTTTGATCAAGTTACCTTTGTAATGCATGCCAGTTCTTATGTTTAATGTCAATTATGTTCATTTGTTTTGAATCTGATTAAAATGAGTGACCAGAAAAAAGTGCGTACTAAAATTATTAAATATTTTCAACAAAACCCAACTTTGTGCTACAAAAAGTTGGCCAAACAATCAAAGGTCTGCCGTCAAACTTATTACAATGTTATTAAACAGTATCGTTAGAACTTGTCTGTTGATAGAAAACCTGGTTCATGTAGAAGGAATGGTCCACATGATGTTTCTAAATCCAAAAAATGGAAAGCATTTTCAAAAGAGCTCCCAACACCTCCGGTAGGATAGTACTCGGACTATTTGCTACGAAAAGTTAAAGCCAATGCAGGTTTAAAAGCATACAAGGCTTAAGAACTTCCTAACAGGAACTCTGCTAAAAATTTAGAGGCCAAAGACAGAGCACGGAAATTAAAGTTAAATTTTATACAAAAAATATACCTGCTGCATAATGGATGAAGAAATGTACGTATTGAAAAATTTTCGCAACTTCTGGGTGAATCTTTTTATGTGGCAGTTGCTTAAGAGAATGTTGAAGAAAAGTTTATCCAAAAGCAGACAAAATTTCCCAAAAAGTTTTTGGTATGGCAAGCAATATGCAGTTGCGGCAAAAAAGCCAAACATTTGTTACAAAGGGCTCTATAAATACCGAAATTTACATCAAGGAATGTTTACAAAAAAGGCTGCTTCCATTCATAAGACTTCATAATGTGTCCACTTATTTTTGGTCTGACTTGGCATCCTTGAGTGGTACAAGAACAATAATGTGGTATTTGTGCCAAGAGAGACAAATCCTCCAAACTGCTTGGAGATAAGGCCAGTGGATAGATATTGGGCTCTTGTTAAAAGAAAATTGAAGAGCACAAAAAAAGGGGTCCAAAAGTGTGGTAGATTTTAAACGAAGATGGACAACCTGTTCGAACAAAGTGACATAAAGCACTATAAAAATCATAATGGAAGTGTTTTCGAAAAAGGTTCAAAATTTCATCATTAGTGATTAGAGCTATAAAAATATTTTCTTTTTTTTGTAAATTGTAATAATAATTTCAATCAATTAAAAATCAAAACTGTAAGTTTAGTGGTTAATTTGACCAGATTTCAGGTGAGACCAGGTTTGGTCCCACCAAATACAGAGCCACGGATATATGGCTTTGGTGTCAATTCGGCTGGTTGGCCGCGCTTCGCTTACGATCTCTTATGCTTCGGGTTGCCGTAATGGATCCATATTTCATCGCAAGTAATGTTGCGGTACAAAAATGATTTTATTTTATTGCGTTCGAACATCATTTCGGTCATGCAAAATCATTTTTTAAGGTCTCTCGGTCTCCAATGCGTATAGTACCCAATTTTCCTGCTTTTAGATGAATCCTGCTGATCGCAAACGTTTTAAAAATGGCTGCTTGAGTAGCTTCCAATGATTTTGCAAGCTCTTGATAAGTTTGCCAACAATATTCATGGAGTAATGCCTCCAATTCTTAGTCTTCAAGCATTTTTGGCAGACTTGAGCGATCTTTGCCTTCCGTGTCAAAATCACCACTTCTGAACCGAACAAACAATCTCTCGTTCGTTGAAACCTTTGGAACGCATTCACCATAAGCTTTGGTGAAAAAAAAACTTCGTTATTTACACTATAACTATGTGAGAATAGATGACAGATATGTACCCTTCAAAATGACATATACGCCAACAATTGTAAATCCCGCATTTTTAAGTCATACACCCAATAAAACAAATTCTTTTGAAAGGTGTACAATTTTCTAAAAGAAATCTTACTCTTGAAAGATGTAAAAATGGACAGCATCTTGTCCAAAGAGTGCTATTTTACATCTTTCCTTGGAGAGAGTGAAATTTTCTAAAGAAAATAAAAAATGAAATTTGTTTGACAAAATTTTGCATTAAATGATTATTCATTGTCTTCGAATTCCAATTGACCCATTAACACTAATTGTAAAATAAATTTACAATTATTTTATGTTGGGTCAGTAAAAGAATAAATAAAAAACGATTGTACAAATTGAACCACCAAACTTCAGTAATAAAACAACAAAGAAAAATAAACAAATAATAATAAACATTTGTAAAATGAGTCTGTCTTTCCGTCTGTCTGTCCATGTGCCGCTGAGTGCCGGTATAAGTATTGTGTTTTATTACATTTAATGTTTCTAATTCTCATTATTTGCGAATGTTCCAGCGTTTTCATGTTGGATGTTGTTGTCATTGTTGTGGTTGTTGTTGCTGCTGCTGCTGTTGTTTTTGTGTGCATTTTTATGGCTTTATAGTTCATTTGGGAATTTTTTCGTGTGGTGGCATTGTAACCGATTTTAGTATATAAACCGCCACATAAACTTAGATTAAAACATAATCAATTTAGACTTCAACGCAGTCTCAGTCTCAGTCTTCGCAACACAGACCTCTATTGAACTTTTTCAATTTTTTTTTCTTCTTCAAAACTCTAACTCAATCAACAAAATGTTCAAATTGGTAAGTCCTTGTTGTGGGATATTAAGGATACTTACTGGCTTGCATTCAAATATTAAAAACTGAAATTTTTTATACAGGTGGTGTTGTGTGCTCTTCTTGCCGTAGCTGCTGCTCGTCCCGGTTACTTGTCAGCCCATGGGCCTTTGGTTTATTCCGCCCCCGCAACTGTGATCCATGAACCAGCTTATGCTAAAGTCGGTGCCATTGTTAAATCCATACCCACTGCCGTTTCGCATCAATCTATTTCCCAGGTGCATAGTTCAGCTCATGTGGTGCAGCCCATCGTAGCTCCTGTTGTCAAGACCACCATTGCCGCTGCTCCCATTGTACATGCTGCTCCCCTCTACAAGACTTATGCTGCTCCAGCCATTTCTTATGCTCATGGTCTACATTTGCCCTCCTGGTAAATGTTGAAATACAGCACTTGATCACAAGTGCTTTCAACAATAACAAGCAAAACAACTACATTTATAAATAACAACAACAACTAAAATGATGTGTGGATATTGTCTTTAGATCATTAAGTTTGCGTTTTTACTGCCATTGCTGCAAGTAGTAACCCGGTTCTGACAGTTGGACGTCGTTCAAAATTCTAAATGACCTCATTTTATTTCTTTGTATTTTTATCATTTATTATTTTTGTTTTTTACTTCCTGTATCTCTATTTTCAGACATTTTTCATTCCCATTTTATTCATTTTCTACTTGAATGTTGTGTAAATATGTATTTTATTTATTCTACTGGTATTTTCTAACTATTTTTCACTTAAAAGTATTTTGTAATTTTGTTCTGTTTTTATCTTGTTTAAACGAAAATTGACTGATAAATGCAATTTTGAAAAAAAAAAAAAAATAAATATAGAAAAATATTGATTTTGTATAAAAATTTTAAAAAGTTTTATTTAATTTTATTGAGAAACGAATCTGGTTAACTCTCTCACCCGCAAACTCTAAAAAGCTAAAAAAAAAGGTTGTCGAATAAACTAAAAACAGCCATCAGAAACTAATTTGTAAATTATGTTTAGGAAAAAGGTGCAAAAAGGTGAAGAGTGCCTTAGGGCATTGTTGCCGGTTTAAGTGTAAAAAACCACAAACATTAATTATAATATTGAAAAACTAAAGAAAAATATACAAAAAGTAAGAAAATATGTTTTACTTTGTACGATGTACTTATAAAAACAGTTTATGGCATTTAAGAAGCATAAATCAAGATCGCATTTTGAGCACTCTGTGTTTCTGACTTTTTGCACAGTTTGCATCATCTTTTTTGCCTAACCAGATTGCAAAGTGATCGATATTGTCATAACGGAATCCATTAACTGGATGGCTATAGCTATGGATCTTCTTGTGGAGTACCAACTGATCATGAGTCAAGGCGGATAATATTAGCCGTCTGCGGTCTCTATCTGCCATTCCTATCATATAACAAATAATATAACAAAAGAGTAAAAAACTATACAATATAACATGCCGATAAATTTACCGCAGCGCGCAACAGTGCCCTGAGGCACCCCTTAGTTTTTGCGTTCTCAACACACTTTTTGTTAAATGTATAACATTTAAAAATTCATAGACTGAAAGAAAACCTTTTAAAAAAAATATTTCAAATAGATCGGGCGACTAAAAGTTTGTAAAACTTTGATTTAAAAAATCACCCACAAAATTTCACGTGCTAAATTTACGACATCACTCACAACACAGCTGACAGAACAAGAACTAAAAGTCAGAATGCATTTCGACCTTCGAGGGAAATTTTAACAAATCTGTAACTAACGTCACCGATAAATTTAAAAAGAAATTATAATTACTTGTTGAGATAAATGGTGTTTTGTAATGCATGCCTTGAGGCACTCTTGAGGGTTAAACATTTACTGTTTTCAAGAAAAATTAGCTACATAAAATTCTTTCATCTTAAGAAATAAAGAAAATTTTCTACAGAAAATTATCCACCTTTTAAAAAAATTTAAATTTTCTATAGAAAATTATCCATCATTTAAAAAAGTGCAATTTTTTTATAAACAAGTAACAGAGCTAAATTCGGCTGTGCCGAATCTTATATACCCTCCACCTAAGTATACATATTTACGTACATTGCCCATGCAAAACTCTTCATATAGCAACAACAACATTTTGTTCAGTGCACCTACAAACAAACAAATACAAAAACTGAAAAAATAAAGAAAAAGAAAAAGTCATACACTCGTGATCATGCGCTTTTTTACTTGTCTCGTTGAGTGGACAACGGCTACTAAATTGTATGATTTGATTTTGCACAATTGTGCTATGGGCTGCGCACCATTGTTGTAGAATGTTGTTGTTCGGTGTGTGTGGTGTTTACGTATAATAGAGATGCGCATATGCAAAGTATATTTATACAAGTACATGCAAGTGATCAGCTGTTCATTATTTTCTCCTTTGTAAATACTTTTGAGATTGTCAAAATTTTTTACTTTGTTGTTTTTCTTTCTGTTTGTTTACATTTTTTGTATGTAATTGTAAACAATTTTTGACAATCTCACAATGTTTTACACAAACAAAATTAATGTTGTTTTTTTTATTGTTGATTTGTTGTAGAGTTGCATGTACTTGTATAAATATACTTTGCGCATATGAAAACTCATTATAAACAAATCTCTCTTTATATATACCCTTGCCTCTCATGGTGAAGGGTATAAAAACAAAATACGGAAAGAAATAACAAACACACATCCACACACACGCTTTGTTGTTTTTTTTTGTCAAAGCATGCTACAAGTTGTCTTTTTTTGATGAAATTTTCAGAGGTTGTCTCGGATTTTTGCTCATATCACCGTTATTTATGGACGGATTTTAAATAGCAAAATTCTCGAAAGCATGTCTGATAGAATTATTAAAGATTTGGATCCCGAAGATAACTGGGGTCTTCAGAAAATTGATTTCAACAGACAGACAGACGGACATGGCTTAATCGACTCCGCTATCGATAAGGATCCAGAATATATATAGACTTTATAGGGTCGGAAAATTATATTATGGAAATTACAAACGGAATGACAAATTTATATATACCCTTCTCACGAAGGTGAAGGGTGGTGTTTAAAAACAAACAGAACAAAACAAAAGTGGACAGATTGCCAGCGACGCTAGTCATGTCTTAAGGTTCAATTAGTCGTGCCTTACCATATCGCCATAGCCGTAACCATATCGTAAGCATTTTACTGTTATGGCTACGGCGTTATGGAATGTCACCAATAATCAAATACCTTGGTGCCCATAAGCTTGGTTCAAACAATATGTGTTTTATTTAATTTTATTGAGAAACATTTACAGTTTTCAAGGAAAATTTTTTATAGACAATTTTTTCATCTTAAAAAATAAAGAACATTTTAATGGGAACAGAACAAAACAAAAATGTACAAAAAACATAGAGTCAAAATGTGATGAAAGATCAATCAATAATTGATAGCTAAGATCGCAACCCAACTAAATTTTTAGGAATTGGTTTCATTTGACTCTCCCAGACTTCACTAAAGTTCGTTAAAGACAGTCAAGTTTAAGAAAAAATTAATGAATAAAATCAAGTAATAGAGCTATATACGGATGTGCCGAATCTTAGATATCCTTCACCAAAGTATACTTAAACAAATTGTAAATATGTTTAGGTAAAAAGATAGTTTCTTTCAAATTTAATTCTTTTTTTTAATTATTAGCGAAAAAAATTTTAGGGCAAAATTAAATTTCTTAATTTATTTTTTTAAATTAAAAAATTCAAAGTAAAAAATATTTTTCCCGATTTTGACCAATTATAGGTCCGACTTACTTATATACGCCGTTGCAAAGGTCTTGAAATATCTATTATTGAATATCCATATTATCTATATTAAAGACTTAGTAATCCAGATATAGATCAAAAATAGGTCAAAACTCGACCCCCTCTAACTCAGAAAGTTCTCGACCGATCTTGTTGGAAAATTGTGTCTGAATTACTACCCACATATGTATGCATGTTTTTTGTAGATCTACTTAAGGAATATTTACATTTTAAATTTCAACTCATACTTGGATTTTTGGCGATTTTTTTTAAAAGTGTGAGACTCGAGGTGGCGTTTAATTTTGCTAATTAAGCGTGAAGAGCTTTATTTAAACTTTTGTATCTTTGGTGACCCCCACTGAAATTTTCCGCCAAAAATGCTCGTAGAATTTTTTAATCCATAAATGTCCTTTTTGAAAGGACTTTTTTTAATTGTCTCAAAGAAAGGGTCAAATTGACCCCTAAAGAGAGGAGATAGAGGATTAAGATCTTCCACAAAAATTATCCCCATAAAATTCGATAATGTAACTCTGACACTAAGAATTCTCTCAGACATTAAATTACAACATTTTTTTCAGTTATTATAATGCTCCCTTCGATCAAAAAATGAAAACTTTGAAAAATTCAGACCAACAAAAATGATCGCTGTTCTGTTCCAATCAAAAAGTCTCAATTTGTTGGAGTGTGTTATTAATCAGTTATATACGTTAAAGTCCAACTCCGCTAGAACATTTGTACGGATGCTAAATGAAATCATGAACCGATTATAACCAAAATAAGTAGAGTGGGCCCTAAAAGTGATGTGGACCAAATATCATTGAAATATGTTTAAAATTGCGACCTATACTTTGATTAACAAAATTACGGACAGACAGATAGATGGTGACGGAGAGACTGGCGGACGGAAAAGCTTATTCAACTCAAAAATTTATTCAGTAAATACAAATAAACATACCAAGTTTCATTACAATCAAATAATTTTTGCAAAAGTTATAGAATTATTACAACTTAGGATATATGCCAGGATTATTCTTGCTGCAATCGCAATACAAATTAACAGAAAGTTTGTAAGCTTAGTTGGTATAACAAAAGCAGATTTTCATGATTTTAAAAGTATATTTTTGGCATATTTGCAATTCCACGAGAATGACTAACACGAATGAAAAAACAAAAACCCTTAAAACTTTTTTTCAAGATGATTTGAAAAGGAGAAAACACTAAAATGTTACTATGTGAAAGTTTTTATAGCTTATTACATTTCAAGTGCAAAAATAATAGTTTAAACTGACTATATTTAATTTTTTAATTTAATTAGTATGTTTTGGGCTAAAATTACGTCGAAAACTTAGCTCCCAATTAACATGTATTATGAATTGAATTTGACTCTGATCGCTTTTTTGCTATTAGCAAATTGTTTATTGAAACCGAATATATATTTTCTATTATTTTTTTTTTTTTTGTATACATATATTTACAGAATATATATTGTTTTACTATAGGAGAAAAATCTGTCATGTACGGTATGTCACGTACGATATTAAATTTGATTTTTCTTAAAATATGGCGAATTGTAAAGGAAAATATTTGGTTTAGTGTAAGAAATTAAAAGAAAACATAACTCCTCTCATGTGTGTGAAGTTAGCTCCGAAAGTTAGCTCCGTTTTTTCACATTACCTATGTTAATGTGTAAACTAACATACCTCGTACTCAAAGACTGTTAGGTTAACAGAGGAGTATTATTTTCAGCTCAGTTAACATTTTATGATTTAAAACCAAAAAAAAAAATGGTTTTACCGATCATTCAGTTTAAATATATAGTAACTAAAATTTTTTTACAAATTACTTAAATACATAAATAAAAAAAAAATAAATATTTATTTATGAACTATCGTCGATGTCTTTGCTTTTAGCGTATTCTAAATTGTGGTAGAAATAGTCCTAACAGGGCGGAAAGCCTTGATATCAGAAATGCATAGTTGATATTCTGAATTTATTTCATATTAATTTAAAAATAGTGAAATTTCATATTTTGTTAAAAGGCGCACATTAAAATTTCGAAAAAATTGATAAATTTTGGAATTGTGCTCGATCTAGTCCTAATGGGGTGTAAAGCCATTACCTCAAAGAGTTCAAAACTGTTTAGCTTATATTCAGAATTTATTTCAGATCGGAGTTATATAACTTTTAAAATAGTGAAATTTCATATTTTGTTAAAAGGCGCACATTAAAATTTCGAAAAAATTGATAAATTTTGGAATTGTGCTCGATCTTGTCCTAATGGGGTGGAAAGCCATTACTTCAGAGAGTTCAGAACAGTTTAGCTTATATTCAGAATTTATTTCAGATCGGAGTTATATAACTTTTAAAATAGTGAAATTTCATATTTGGTTAAAAGGGTCATATGGAAATTTGGAAAAATCGGTTAAATTTTAGAATTGTGCTCGATCTAGTCCTAATGGGGTGTAAAGCCATTACCTCAGAGAGTTCAAAACTGTTTAGCTTATATTCAGAATTTATTTCAGATCGGAGTTATATAACTTTTAAAATAGTGAAATTTCATATTTTGTTAAAAGGCGCACATTAAAATTTCGAAAAAATTGATAAATTTTGGAATTGTGCTCGATCTTGTCCTAATGGGGTGGAAAGCCATTACTTCAGAGAGTTCAGAACAGTATAGCTTATATTCAGAATTTATTTCAGATCGGAGTTATATAACTTTTAAAATAGTGAAATTTCATATTTGGTTAAAAGGGTCATATGGAAATTTGGAAAAATCGGTTAAATTTTAGAATTGTGCTCGATCTAGTCCTAATGGAGTGGAAAGCCATTACCTCAGAGAGTTCAGAACAGTTTAGCTTATATTCAGAATTTATTTCAGATCGGAGTTATATAACTTTTAAAATAGTGAAATTTCATATTTTGTTAAAAGGCGCACATTAAAATTTCGAAAAAATTGATAAATTTTGGAACTGTGCTCGATCTTGTCCTAATGGGGTGGAAAGTCATTACCTCAGAGAGTTCAGAACAGTTTAGCTTATATTCAGAATTTATTTCAGATCGGAGTTATATAACTTTTAAAATAGTGAAATTTCATATTTTGTTAAAAGGCGCACATTAAAATTTGGAAAAATCGGTTAAATTTTGGACTTGTGCTCGATCTAGTCCTAATGAGATGTAAAGCCATTACTTCAGAGAATTCAGAACTGCTTAGCTTATATTCAGAATTTATTTCAGATCGGAGTTATATAACTTCTAAAATTGTGAAATTTCAGATTTTGTTAAAAGGGTCATATGGAAATTTGGAAAAAATTGTTAAATTTTGGAATTGTGCTCGATCTAGTCCTAATGGAGTGGAAAGCCATTACCTCAGAGAGTTCAGAACAGTTTAGCTTATATTCAGAATTTATTTCAGATCGGAGTTATATAACTTTTAAAATAGTGAAATTTCATATTTTGTTAAAAGGCGCACATTAAAATTTCGAAAAAATTGATAAATTTTGGAATTGTGCTCGATCTTGTCCTAATGGGGTGGAAAGCCATTACTTCAGAGAGTTCAGAACAGTTTAGCTTATATTCAGAATTTATTTCAGATCGGAGTTATATAACTTTTAAAATAGTGAAATTTCATATTTGGTTAAAAGGGTCATATGGAAATTTGGAAAAATCGGTTAAATTTTGGAATTGTGCTCGATCTAGTCCTAATGGGGTGGAAAGCCATTACTTCAGAGAGTTCAGAACTGCTTAGCTAATATTCAGAATTTATTTCAGATCGGAGTAATTTTCCTTTTAAAATAGTGAAATTTCATATTTTGTTTAAAAGGCGCACATTAAAATTTCGAAAAAATTTATAAATTTTGGAATTGTGCTCGATCTTGTCCTAATGGGGTGGAAAGCCATTAATTCAGAGAGTTCAGAACAGTTTAGCTTATATTCAGAATTTATTTCAGATCGGAGTTATATAACTTTTAAAATAGTGAAATTTCATATTTTGTTAAAAGGCGCACATTAAAATTTCGAAAAAATTGATAAATTTTGGAATTGTGCTCGATCTTGTCCTAATGGGATGTAAAGCCATTAATTCAGAGAGTTCAGAACAGTTTAGCTTATATTCAGAATTTATTTCAGATCGGAGTTATATAACTTTTAAAATAGTGAAATTTCATATTTTGTTAAAAGGCGCACATTAAAATTTCGAAAAAATTGATAAATTTTGGAATTGTGCTCGATCTTGTCCTAATGGGGTGGAAAGCCATTAATTCAGAGAGTTCAGAACAGTTTAGCTTATATTCAGAATTTATTTCAGATCGGAGTTATATAACTTTTAAAATAGTGAAATTTCATATTTTGTTAAAAGGCGCACATTAAAATTTCGAAAAAAATTATAAATTTTGGAATTGTGCTCGATCTAGTCCTAATGGGGTGTAAAGCCATTACCTCAGAGAGTTCAAAACTGTTTAGCTTATATTCAGAATTTATTTCAGATCGGAGTTATGTAAATTTTATTTTTAAATAAAATATTTTGTATTATTTATCTATGTAAATACATACTCAAAATCTGAATTTTATATTTTAGCCATGATTTTGTTTTAAACAACAAAATCTGAATTCAACAACAATATCTTAAAAAATTTTATTTTTAAAATTGAATATTTTAAATTTATTTCCTATGTAAATACAGACAACAAAATAACTTTCTTTATTTATACCCTACACCACCATAGTGGGGAGGGTATAATGGATTTGTGCAGATGTTTGTAACGCCCAAAAATATTAGTCTAACACCTACCTTAAAGTATACCGATCGACTCAGAATCACTTTCTGAGTCGATTAAACGATGTCCGTCCGTCCGTCCGTCCGTCTGGCTGGCTGGCTGGCTGTCCATGTAAAGCTTGTGCGCAGAGTACAGGTCGCAATTTTAAAGATATTTCATTAAAATTTGGTACATTTTATTTTTTCTGCCCAAGGACGATCCCTATTGAAACTGGCTGAAATCGGTCCATTATGTGACCTAACCCCCATACAAATGTCCTCCCGAAAGTGGATTTTATCCGTCACAAATGTTTAATTTATATAGGTATCTACACAAGTTTTTGTCCAAATAAGTTTTATATATAGGGAATTCATGTCACCAAATTTTATTATGATCGGTCCATAATTGGTCATAGCTCCCATATAAGGCCTGCTTCCGATAATCACTTTAACGAGCATAAATCTCCTACAAATGTTGGTATACACATAAAATTCAACATAAATAACTTTCATATAAACATTAATTACGTGACCAAATTTCGTGGTGATCGGTCCATAATTTGTCATAGCTCCCATATAAGGCCCACTTCCGAAAATCGCTGACGAACATAAATTATTGAAATTTTGAAAGAAAAATGTTTTTGCTCATTTACTTAGTGTAGGTTATTATCTGGTCGGGCTTGACCGACCATACTTTCTTACTTGTTTAACTATGATCTCGTTCTAAACAAACAAATTTTTTCGAAATTTTAAAGTGGGCCTTTTAACAAAATATGAAATTTCACTATTTTAAAAGTTATATAACTCCGATCTGAAATAAATTCTGAATATAAGCTAAACTGTTCTGAACTCTCTGAGGTAATGGCTTTCCACTCCATTAGGACTAGATCGAGCACAATTCCAAAATTTAACAATTTTTTCCAAATTTCCATATGACCCTTTTAACAAAATCTGAAATTTCACAATTTTAGAAGTTATATAACTCCGATCTGAAATAAATTCTGAATATAAGCTAAGCAGTTCTGAATTCTCTGAAGTAATGGCTTTACATCTCATTAGGACTAGATCGAGCACAAGTCCAAAATTTAACCGATTTTTCCAAATTTTAATGTGCGCCTTTTAACAAAATATGAAATTTCACTATTTTAAAAGTTATATAACTCCGATCTGAAATAAATTCTGAATATAAGCTAAACTGTTCTGAACTCTCTGAGGTAATGACTTTCCACCCCATTAGGACAAGATCGAGCACAATTCCAAAATTTATCAATTTTTTCGAAATTTTAATGTGCGCCTTTTAACAAAATATGAAATTTCACTATTTTAAAAGTTATATAACTCCGATCTGAAATAAATTCTGAATATAAGCTAAACAGTTTTGAACTCTCTGAGGTAATGGCTTTACACCCCATTAGGACTAGATCGAGCACAATTCTAAAATTTAACCGATTTTTTCCAAATTTCCATATGACCCTTTTAACCAAATATGAAATTTCACTATTTTAAAAGTTATATAACTCCGATCTGAAATAAATTCTGAATATAAGCTAAACTGTTCTGAACTCTCTGAAGTAATGGCTTTCCACCCCATTAGGACAAGATCGAGCACAATTCCAAAATTTAACCATTTTTTCCAAATTTCCATATGACCCTTTTAACAAAATCTGAAATTTCACTATTTTAAAAGTTATATAACTCCTATCTGAAATAAATTCTGAATATAAGCTAAACTGTTCTGAACTCTCTGAAGTAATGGCTTTCCACCCCATTAGGACAAGATCGAGCACAATTCCAAAATTTATCAATTTTTTCGAAATTTTTAATGTGCGCCTTTTAACAAAATATGAAATTTGACTATTTTTAAATTAATATGAAATAAATTCAGAATATCAACTATGCATTTCTGAAATCAAGGCTTTCCGCCCTGTTAGGACTATTTCTACCACAATTTAGAATACGCTAAAAGCAAAGACATCGACGATAGTTCATAAATAAATATTTATTTTTTTTTTATTTATGTATTTAAGTAATTTGTAAAAAAATTTTAGTTACTATATATTTAAACTGAATGATCGGTAAAACCATTTTTTTTTTTTGGTTTTAAATCATAAAATGTTAACTGAGCTGAAAATAATGCTCCTCTGTTAACCTAACAGTCTTTGAGTACGAGGTATGTTAGTTTACACATTAACATAGGTAATGTGAAAAAACGGAGCTAACTTTCGGAGCTAACTTCACACACATACTCCTCTCACGATTCGCAAATTTTTGCATATTTCTACATGTACCTCAAAATTACTTCCGTTTTATGTCACATACGATATGCCTTTATTTCTCTCTATATTTTGGACGACAATATTTCGAAAGAACTTATTATTTTTTTTAAAATATTGTTCACTCTGAATGGAACATAAAGACCAAATTATTTTTCATATACTCTTATTTTTGCAAAATCTATTCCACTCTATTGGTGTACAAATGTCACGTACGATGATATGGAATTGCTTTTTTGATTTTTAATTTTTTTTCAAAGAGTGTATTTTTCTTAACTATGGGACAAAGCACTGTGCGCTGCTGGTATGCTTGCGCATTTTTGCACGACTTTAGCTCGACGGAGATGGTTCTAACACAAACAAATCTAAGTATTTTTATACCCTTCACCATTAGTGGCAAGGGTATATATAAGTTTGTCATTCCGTTTGTAGTTTCTACATTTTTCATTTGCGACCCCAGATTGCGATAGTCGATATAGCCATGTCCGTCTGTATGTTGAAATCAACTTTCCGTAGCCCCCAAATAACTTACAAACATAATTGATACATAAATATATCGGAAATTCTTTCGGCTCGGTCGCTATTTAAGATCCAGAAAAATCGGCCTACAAATGGCTGATATACAAGGTGGCGCAAAAGTAAACTTCCGATGTTTTTTGGCTGTAATTAAAAAAAAAAATTAAAAACTTTGATTCTTCTTGTGGATTATTTTTATTTGGTCTTTTAATTTTTTTTACATCAAGTCGAGAATATGATGTCATGTAAATGGCCGCAGCCACAGTTGATTGTCATTTGAGCCATTTTTATGGCATTTTCCATCACTTTGGCCAAAACTTCCGGCGATATGTCCTCACATTCTTGACGGATATTGTCTTTAAGAGCTGCAAGAGTCTGAAGCTTGTTGACATAAACCCGCGACTTCAAAAAGCCCCACAAAAAGAAGTCTGGAGCGGTCAAATCAGACAATCTTGCTGGCCAGTGCAAATCGCCAAAACGGGAGATTAGGCGCCCGGGAAATGCATCCTTCAGCATATCGGTTGTGGCACGTGCAGTGTGTGCCGTTGCACCGTCCTGTTGAAACCACATGTTTTCCAATCCCAATTCATCAAGTTGCGGCAAAAAGAACTCATTGATCATTGCTCTGTAGCGCTCACCATTCACAGTAACCGTTTGGCCCGCGACGTCTTCGAAGAAAAAAGTTCCGATGACTCCTCCAGCGAAAACAGCACTCCATACAGTGACTTTGAGCGGGTGTAATGGCTCTTCGTGGGTTATACGCAGATTTTCAGTGCCCCAGAAGCGTAAATTTTGCTTATTTACGTACCCGCTAAGATGGAAATGGGCCTCATCACTCATGACTATTTTTGATGAAAATTCATCTTCCTCTTGGTGGAGATTAAGGATGGCTTGAGCGTATGTTAGACGCGATTGGCGGTCAGCAGCTAACAGCTGATGCTGTTTGTATGCAAACATCTTCAAATCTTGTACCAAAATTCGCTGTAAGGACCGTCGACTGATACCCATTTGCGTGGCACGTCGTCTGGTCGATGTCGACGGCGCTTCTATGACATTCTCGGCTACAGCAGCAATATTCTCTGCAGAACGGCTACTCCGGGGTCTGCCACGCCTGGCAGCATCTCGTGTTGTGCCAGTCTCTTCGAGGCGAGCGGCTAAACGTAGCAGTGTTTCACCAGTAGGCGTTGGACGACCAGGAAATCTGCGACGAAATTCACGTTGTGCCAAAGTCACCGACCGATTATTGGTCAAATAAATAGTCAGCAATATTCCGCGTTCTGGAGCAGTGTAGCGTAACATTGTTTATTAACGTGTATTTCGCATGTGTTTACTACACAAATGTCAAAACAGAACTGACATTAGGAGCCAATCGCAAAATTTATAGCATTTTCTGATAGAAGGATTACTTTTGCGGCACCTTGTATAAGGAAAATACCGGGACAACCTCGATTTTTGGCCTATTTTTTATCTATATCTGGATTACTAAGTCTAATATAGGCAATATGGGTATCTAATGATAGATATATAAGACTATAGTAAGTTGGACCTACAATGGGTCAAAATCGGGAAAAATATTTTTCAACCCGAATTTTTTTTCTACCAAAAAAAATTTTTTTGTAATATTTTTTTCACTAATAAATTTTAAAAAATTTTTTTTTAAAAAATTAAAAAAAAAAAATTTTTTAAATTTCAAAAAAATTGGATAAAAATTAATACAAAAACTTGGAAAATAATTTAAAAAAAAAATTTTTTAATTTTGAAAAAAATTATTTTTTTTAAATTTTGAAACCTAAAAATATTTGAAATTTTTATTTTAAACTATAATTTGGTGAAGGGTATATAAGATTCGGCACAGCCGAATATAGCTCTCTTACTTGTTTTTATATAAAGAGGGGCTAAAAGTAGATCTGCATCTCCCTACGGTTATATTTATACACAAACTATTTGCTATTTAACTATTTAAATTGTCTATAGAAAATTGTTCCATCTTTTTAAAGAATGAAATTCAAAATATTTCTCTATGTCCAAAGAATGATATATTTTCTTTAGAAAATTTCACTCTTTAAAAACATAAAAAATTCTGTTTCACTGTCTAAGGTCTGATATATTCTCTAAAGAAAATATTTCACTCTGTCCAAAGAGTGTTATTATCCTTCGAAAATTTTACTCTGTCTAATGAGTGTTAGTTTCTTCTTTCTTCCTCTTCTTTGGAAAATATTTCACTCTGCCTAGAGAGTGTAATTTTCTTTAGAAAATATTTCACTCTGTCTAAGACTATAAATTTCACTTTGTTTAAGTGAAGTTGTCTATCAAAAATGTTTGTGTTAGATGGTAAAAAGTTCTATTATTTATTAGTTTCTATTGTTTATAACTTGCTTGGTAATTTTTCATAAATAACTGCGTTAGTTTATTGCGTATTATTTTGTTAATAATGTTTCATTGTGAGTGTGTGCTTAAATTGTCGTTTAATCTGGTTTTAATAAAAGAAATAATTCCTTTTATATAAAAATCATTATAATTTCTTTTGTTAATTTGTTTATTGACAAATAATTGTTTGTCTCTTTAATGAAATGATCTTCCGCTTATGTGTATTTATCATTAATGATTATTAAAATTTTTAAAAAAATAACAACTATTGTTATTATTATTAACAAATACATATAAAGACATAATAATATGATATAATAAATTTTGTTTTGTTTTATTTTCACAAGATATTTCTAGTTAAACGGTTGTTGTGGTTTTTAAAAATACTTTTTTTTATTATTAACTATTTGGTTATTTATAATTTAAATAAATATTTTAAGATATTGGTTGGGGTAAGAAAGTAATTTGTTAGACTGTTGAGTTATATTAATAGCTAAAGACTTTTTATACCCTTCACCTTCGTGAGAAGGGTATATATAAATTTGTCATTCCGTTTGTAATTTCCACAATATCATTTTCTGACCCTATAAAGTATATATATTCTGGATCCTTATAGATAGCGGAGTCGATTAAGCCATGTCTGTCTGTCTGTCTGTCTGTTGAAATCAATTTTCTGAAGACCGTCGTAACTTGATGGGCATGAGTGCCGACCACTGCTGTGATGTAATGAAAAACTAAGTTTATCTCTGAAGTTTAAA
This sequence comes from Calliphora vomitoria, assembly GCA_942486065.2. Classification (NCBI taxonomy): domain Eukaryota; kingdom Metazoa; phylum Arthropoda; class Insecta; order Diptera; family Calliphoridae; genus Calliphora; species Calliphora vomitoria. Next base: position 29,310,715 of record OW818031.2, on the reverse strand, counting down.
CTAATAAGAGATCTTAAGAATTACTGTTTCCATCATCCAATGTTTTATATTGGTATACAAATTCCGTTATCATTGCTTTTTTGTAAATAAATTAAACGTTGCTCTTTTATTAATCTTTAACAAAACATAAAACCAGAAATAATTGAATCTCCCCCTTTGAAAAATAATTTTTATGCGCAGTTTACAAAAATATAAAGAAATTATTATAGTGATATTAATATTCTTCCCCTCTTTTATCAATTTCTTTCATATAATTATTGCCACTTTTGTCGTGATGATATTGATGTTGTTCAATATATTTATTATTTTTTTTTTCATAATTCCCCAGGAATTTATCTTTTGTTTACCCAGGCCAAACATATAATCCAACCAACCACTCATCCATCCATCAGTTTGTGCTGCTCCATACCGTTTGTGTGTTGACGGCGGAAAGTACAATAAACCGCATTACAAATGACCTTGAACTTAATAAATTTAATAGTGACCAAGATAAACAATAATAATAATAAAAACAAGAAGGAAAAAACGCTACAATTACAAACGATATAAGGTCATTTACTAAAGGGTAATGAATTGTGATGGGGGGGAAAAAAAGAGGTATCGGCGTTAAATACTAGTAGTAGTGTTTTTTTGTGTACAAGCAATTACAATGATTGTTTTTTTTTGAACAACAACATAATAAACTAAAAACAAATAATAAACAATAAAGTAATACATAAAAACAGTTTAATTCCCTTACTAGTTATTATAACAGGCCATTAACACACATTTGTATCCATGATATTGAAGAAAAAAAGAGGAAAAAAAACATTATCTGGTTATTTGACACTTGAATAAAACTTTTATTTCAATTTCCAAGAAAGCTGATCCACAAAAAAACACAAGTCTCCAATTTATTAGGTTTTGCTCTTCAGAAATAATATAGTGAAGTTAAGAAGAAGCACATATTGGTTTCAAATGTGCCCAACCAAAGTGGCGCTTAATTGAAATTTAAGAATTAAGTTTTTCTTGAAAACTACATAAAAATTCAACATCACTATATGAAAATTTAACCATCTAAGTTGTCTACATATTCTTTTGTGTAAAAAATTTTGGTATTTTAAGTAGCTAATTTTGAAACAAATTTAAGCATTTGTAAAATGTGGTCAAAATAAAAATTGTGATTTATTAATTGGTTGTATTAACGCGTGATTTTTTTTAATTTTTAACTTTTATTTTGAAACATTTGTACAACATAAATTTATTTAAAGTACTAGCCATTGTTAGGTATGACCTTCTCCCATTTTTCTGGCAACATATAGATTTTGAGCAAGAAAAACTGCTCCTTTTTTGAGGTCAAGAACGAATCAAGTCAATATCGGATAGTCAGTGCCAAAGTGAAACATAGAGTGTTCTGCACGATCGGTAAAGCGATGGTTGGAATATTACGGTTTCATGTTTGGTCACATATTCTGGGTGTTTTGCGGCAAACAATCTCTGCAAACGAATCAGTTGCGTTCGGTACAGGTTTCCTGTGATGGCCTGGCCAGATTTGAGCAGCTCATAGTATACAGGACCCTCTTTGTCCTAGGCTTTGGTGCCTATTCGGCTGGTTGGTTATCATAATGGTACAAAAATAATTATCTATTATATCGTTCAAACATCATTTTGGACATGCAAAATCATCTTTCAAGGTCTCTCGGCTTCAATTTTGCTGCTCGCAAACTTTTTGAAAGGTATTTTAACCGAAACCGTGGTTTTTCAAGGCCTAAAACAGAAACCGAAACCGACAATTATTCTTCGGTTTTTACTTTTAAACAATTTTCAGTAGAAAAATTCAAAATTTAGAAATGAGAAACAAAATATCTTAAGATTTGTTTAAATTTTTTAAATTGTATTACAATAATTGCTTCAGATGATGTAGCAGGCTACCTTTCGCGGGCTAGGCAAGGAAACCTGTTAATAAAGCATAAAAAAACATATTGATCTACGAGTATTTTCTGACAATTAAACATCAAATGACTGGTTATTTAATTAAAAAAAAAAAATAATGCAACATTTATGTAACAAAGTCTTAGTTATTTTCAAGAATAAAAACAGTACCATAAAGACCCACATTTTGTATTCCTACACAGCATCATGAATGTCTAATTTCTTATTTCTGTGTCCATTATTCTAGAAAATACAAAAGAAAGGTACCACTAAAATCACCTTTTGTGAATTCTAACTCATTCAGAATCATTTGTGCCTAAGTTTCAATTTTAAGGTTTATTATTATAAAATATTCAAAAAGTACCTTTACAATAAAGAAATAGTTACATTAATTATCCCTTTTTAATTAGCATTCATTAAACCATGAATGCATAATTTCGTGTTTCTAGGTCCATCGTTATAAATTATACGAAAAGTACTATTAGTTGGAAAAATTACCTGCAAGTCCCTTTTTTATACCCTTCGCCTTCGTGAGAAGGGTATATATAAATTTGTCATTCCGTTTTTAATTTCCATAATATAATTTTTCGACCCTATAAAGTATATATATTCTGGATCCTTATAGATAGCGGAGTCGATTTAGCAATGTCCGTCTGTCTGTCCGTCTGTCTGTCTGTTGAAATCAATTTTCTGAAGACCCCAGTTATCTTCGGCATCCAAATCTTCAATAATTCTGTCAGACATGCTTTCGAGAATTTTGCTATTTAAAATCAGCAAAATCCGTTCATAAATAACGGAGATATGAGCAACCTCTGAAATTTCATAAAAAAAAGACAATTTATTGCATGCTTTGACAAAAAAACAACAAAGCGTTTGTGTGGATGTGTGTTGGTTATTTCATTGCGTATTTTGTTTTTGTTGTTATACCCTTCACCATGAGAGGCAAGGGTATATATAAAGAGAGAGTTGTTTATAATGAGTTTTCATATGAGCATCTCTATTACACGCATACCTAAATTGAAGCGGAAGGCGTTTTTTACTTGTCAAAAATTCTCAATTTGTATGCAGCATACCGAAATAACGCGGCGGCAACGCTTTGCAATTGGAAAATCCGATTTTGACAGCGCGTTTAATAGTGAAGTTAGTTGCAAAACACAATAAATGTAAACACATACATACAAAAGGAGAAACAAATATACAAGAAACTCATTTTTTAAACTTTAATATTTAGTTTTTTTGATAAAATTTTAGTTTTCAAATCACAAAACAAAATCAGAAACACCAATACTGCAATGTACTTTATTGTTTAAATAATCCGGGTTGGTATTTTTTTTTTTTTTTTTTTGATAACCTTGTTTTTATTGTTTGACGTAGCGTTGGCGCTTTTATTTAGGTATGACATTTCAGCGTTAAAGCTAAGCGTAAAGAAAAGTTCCGCCTTACGCTTTTATTTAGGTAGGCCAGTAACTGGCCTACCTAAAGGTTATCAAAAAAATTAATATAACAACCCGGATTATTTAAACAATAAAGTACATTGCAGTATTGGTGTTTCTTATTTTTGTTTCGTGATTTGTAAACTAAAATTTTATCAAAGAAACTAAATATTAAAGTTTAAAAAATGTGTTTCTTGCATATTTGTTTCTCCTTTTGTATGTATGTGTTTACATTTGTTGTGTTTTGCAACTAACTTCACTATTAAACGCGCTGTCAAAATCGGATTTTCCAATTGCAAAGCGTTGCCGTCGCGTTATTTCGGTATGCTGCATACAAATTGTATGGGCTTGAGAATTTTTGACAAGTAAAAAACGCCTTACGCTCCAATTTAGGTATGCGTGTTATACGTAAACACCACATACACCCAACAACAACAACATTCTACAACAATGGTGCGCAGCCCATAGCACAATTGTGCAAAATCAAATAACACATATTCTTACTGGCCTACCTAAATAAAAGCGTAAGGCGGAACGTTTCTTTACGCTTAGCTTTAACGCTGAAGTGTCATACCTAAATAAAAGCGCCAACGCTACGTCAAACAATAAAAACAAGGTTATCAAAAAAATTAATATAACAACCCGGATTATTTAAACAATAAAGTACATTGCAGTATTGGTGTTTCTGATTTTTGTTTCGTGATTTGTAAACTAAAATTTTGTCAAAGAAACTAAGTATTAAAGTTTAAAAAATGTGTTTCTTGCATATTTGTTTCTCCTTTTGTATGTATGTGTTTACATTTGTTGTGTTTTGCAACTAACTTCACTATTAAACGCGCTGTCAAAATCGGATTTTCCAATTGCAAAGCGTTGCCGTCGCGTTATTTCGGTATGCTGCATACAAATTGTATGGGCATGAGAATTTTTGACAAGTAAAAAACGCCTTACGCTCCAATTTAGGTATGCGTGTTATGCTCTTACAATTTAGTAGTGGTTGTCCACTCAACGAGGCAACTACAAAAGCGCATGAGTACGGGTGCATGACTTTGTCTTTATTTTTCCAGTTTTTGTATTTGTTTGTTTGTAGGTGCACTGAACAAAATAAAGAATTGAATGTGTTGGTGAGAGAATTTACTTTTGCGCACCTCTGTTCTACAATGTGGAATGAATAAGAATTATAAATCAAACACACGCATGCATAATTTCGTTTATTTTTGCTGTTATTTTTTCAACATACAATTGTGCAAAATAATTGTTGTGTTTATTTGGTTAGTTATCAGTGAGCACTGAACGTGTGAATATGATTGTCGGATGTTTTGTAAAAAATTTATTTTTTTGTTATAAAATTTTGGTGAAAAAAAAAAAAAAAAAAATCTGGCTAAGAAATATTTTTCCTGATTTTGACCAATTGTATATCCGACTTACTTTGATTGGCCTTATATGAGAATTATATTGATTGTATATTACATAACAATTATTCAAGTATCATGAACAGAGTAAAAGCCAGTCATTACTAAACAACTTCCAAGTAATACAGATGGTATGTAGTAGCCATTGAATTAATGTCAGTAATGGCTTATATGCGCCATAAAAAAATGTTAAAATTTCATTACAAATTATAATAAATTTCAAAAATGATTACGGTATTTTTTTATGAGCTTTCGAATTCCAACAAAACACCATTAAGAAAGTATAGTCGGTCCTACACCGAGTATATGTTTATAAAAAGCTTTCTTTTAAAATTTATTTAGGAGCTATGACATAATTATGGACCGTTCGTCAAAAAATTTCGTGGCATGAGTTGCGTATATAAGAAACTTATTTATGATGATGTTTATTTGGACACTAGCATATTTCAGATACGTGCTCATTTATGAAATTTTCATGAGTGGTATTTATATGGGAGCTATGGAAAATTATGCACCGATGGTGGTGCGAATTCAGGTTTGGATATCTGGATATAACTATTTTCAGATAGGGCTAGGAAAAATAATATACCGATTTTAATAGAAAAGTTTGTGTCAAATTATATGTGATATTGCGACCTGTAGTTTGATTACAAGGTTTATATGGACGGACGGACATCGCTTAATCGACTCAGAAAGTGATCCTGAGCAAATTAGTATACCTTAAGATGGGACAATATGTTTGCACATTACAAACATCAGCACTAACCCAATATAACCTCCCCACTATGGTAGTGTAGGGTATGAATTATATGCATGCGGGTAGATACAAAATTAAAACCTCTTTTTCTTTAAGTTGTGACTTATAGTTGGGAAACAAAAAATACTTAATAAACTACTGTAACTAGACTTTTTTAAAAACATCTGTGTCATTCAATGATGAAAAAAAAAATACTTTTCTGGTAATCTTGTGTTATTAAAAGATCTCAATTTTGTTTTTTCAATAAATAATTTCCATTTTATTTCAAATCAAATTTATTTTGCGTTTTTTTTTCGTAACAATTTCACGTCCAACTTAACTCAAACAGTCATTAAAACTAAATCATATCCATTGTCATTTTGTGCACTTCCCAACCTTCTTACCACACACCAGTAGCGGTGTAGGTCAAAGGAGATGAAGCAGCATAGCTGGTTACAGGAGCAGCATAAGAGTGTACCACTGGAGTGGCAGCATAAGAGTGTACTACAGGAGCGGCAGCATAAGTGTGCACAACGGGGGAATGAGCATGAGCAGCAGCATAAGTTTGAACTAAGGGAGCTGATTCAACAGTCTTTACAACAGTGGGTACTTCTTGGGCAACAGCATAACTTTCCACCACGGGTGTAGCCAATGTTTTGGTGGTGTAGGCAGTAGTTTTAACGGCTGGTGCTACAACATCTTCGACAGTGTGAGCTGTGCTGTGTACAACCGAATTGCTGTGATGAGAGATGGCCGAGGGTACACTCTTGACTACATTGCCGACATGAGCGAGACCGGATTCTTGTACGGTAACGGTAGCGGCAGGGGCGGAGTAGACAACGGGGGATTCATAGAGACCGGGACGAGCAGCAGCTACGGCGAGGAGAGCAGACAATACCACCTGGAAAGAAGAAAAAAATGGGATAAATTTAAATTTTTAAGAAGATGTAACTAGTTTGACTATGGTATCTAGGGGGAGAGAACTAACACAAAACTTGTCACATAACTAGTTCTAAAGTGAGAGGTATCGGTTTTAGTTATAACACTTTATATGAGATGTCCTAGAAGGTGTAAATTTACACCTCTTACCACATGTTCTGTTATGGATATTTTAATACCTGTCATGCAATTTTATTAAAATGAATTGATTATATTTTTTGTTACTTTAAAATTCATTCATAAATTGTCAACTTTTTACCACAACTGGAAAATTTCTCTTTTCACATGTCAATTGACACAAATTGTCAGCAGGGGTAGTAAATTTTTGCGTTTCTACAAAATATATGTCTGTTTGGTACATTTATAGGTAAAATTTGTTAAAACTTTTGTAAGGTCTGGTACTATGTTTCTAATGAAATTATAGCTGCTACTTTTTAGTAATTTTATTTATATACTTTTTAAACCTATTGTATACTTAGTCTGAAACTGGTGCTTTTATTGTTACAATTGGTAAAGCCTTTTGTAAGAGTTATACATGGTACACTGTTGGGTACTTTTTTAAATCACTTGTACTAATTGCAATGAATTGGTACTATGAAGTATTGTGTAGCTGATGCCTATTCTAGTACCTTTTGAAAGTTGTTTCATATTTATTTTTGGTAAAATTATTTAAACTGCGATTAAAATTTGTCTCGATTCTACAAAAGCTAGTATTAAAGCCAATAGAAGGTCGTTAGTACCACTGTACGGTTTAGTGCTTTTTTTCAAAAGTTATTGGGTTTTTACTCGATGTTAAATAAAGCTCTTACACTGTTTAGGTATAAAGTATTAATCACCAAAATGAAGCAAAATTGTTTATCAGGTATTGAACATTTGTTACAATCCTTTTTATATAAGTATTTTTTGAATTTACCTGCAGAAAATGTCAGTAGTGAAACTGTGCTACACTCACCAGTAGTAGTGACTTATTATACCCCAGACAATGCTATTTACTATAGATATTTAACATGTGCGTGTCACTGAAAATCTACTACTAACGATAGTACTATTGACTAGGTTCTTCTTTTGTGACCATATGTAACCGGTGAAACCAGAGACTCTCTAGTACATTTTAGTAAATCTAATCTACACTTTTGGTACTTTTCTGACACTTGACGTTGTATTAAAAAACAAAAAGGTACAAACTGATAACAGTTGGAAGAGTCGTCATCAAATTCATGGTTTTCTTTCTCATCAAAGACAAATATAACAAGTAAGAGAGCTAATATTCTGCTGCTCCGAATCTTGTACACCCTTCACCAAAATGTACTTTAAAACAAAATTTAAAAAAAAAAAAAAATTTTTTCGAAATTGTTTTTTAAATTTATTAGAGAAAAACAATTTATGACAAAGAAAATTTTTTTGCTGAAAAAAAATTCGGGCTAAAAAATATTTTCCCCGATTTTGTACCATCATTATAACCATATATACATCGTTGCAATGGACTTTAAAATATCTATCATTAGATATCCATATTGTCTATATTTATAACTTGGTAATCTAGATATAGATCAAAAATAGGCCAAAAACGAGGATGTCCAGGTTTTTTCCATATGTCTAGCTATTTATGAGCCGAGTGTGAAGATTGTGTAGAATAGCAACCGAGCCGGAAGAATTCTCGATATATTGATGTATCAATTATGTTTGTAAGTTATTTGGGGGCTACGGAAAGTTGATTTCAACATACATACGCACATGACTATATAGACTTCGTTATCTATAACGATCCAGAATATATATACTTTGTAGGGTCGTAAAGAAAAATGTAGAAATTACAAACGGAATGACAAACTTCTATATACCCTTGACACTCACGGTGAAGGTAATAAAAATGTAGACACTTCGTTGACAATGTAGCCAAAAAGTCACCAAACTACTCGTCAAAACTGGTGAGTTGGAGACACTGTCCTGTCCCCAGGTTTCCTTCAGGCTAATTTCTTTGGAACTTTTTCAAAAACTTTTTAATACATATACATTGGATGGCCATTATGCGTTCTAGAAAGTATCAATGGTACTAATTTGTTTAGCTATTTTGGATAGTTTTTGAAAATCCTTGCAACTGGTAGTTAAATTTGTTTGGTACTATATTTGTAACCGAAAGTGTTTATGTAATAAACAAAGTATTAGTTACTTTTTGGATACTGAAAATTGAGTTTTTGTAAATTTTATGTTAATATTGATTCATAAACTGGTAATAAAGTTTCTTCAACAAACATTCTTTTAGATCCAACCGTATAACTAAACAAGTAAGAGAGCTATATTCGGCTGTGCCGAATCTTCACCAAATTATACTTTAAAATCAAAATTTTAAATATTTTTAGGTAAACAAAATTAATTTTTTTTTTTTCAAAATTGTTGTTCAAAATTTAAAAAAAAATATTTTTTCAAAATTGTGTTTCAAAATTTAAAAAATAATAATTTTTTTTTCAAATTTGTTTTGAAAATTTTTTTTTCGAAATATTTTTTTTAAATTTTTTTCAAAAATTATTTTAATTTAAAATTTTTTTTTTAAATTTAAAAGTAAGAAAAATGTATGAAAAAAAATTTTTTTTTTTATAAAAAAAATTCGGGTTAAAAAATATTTTTCCCGATTTTGACCCATTGTTGGTCCAAATTACTATAGCCTTGTATAGTTCGTAGCAATGGACTTTGAAATGTCTATCATTAGATATCCATATTGTCTCTATTAATGACTTAGTAATCCATAGATCAAAAATAGGCCAAAAATCAAGGTTGTCCCGGTTTTTTCCCTATATCTCAGCCATTTGTGGGCCGATTTTCTCGATTTTAAATAGCATCCGACCCGGAAGAATTCCCGATATATTGATGTATGAATCAAGTTTATAAGTTATTTGGGATCTTCAGAAAATTGATTTCAACAGACAGACAGACAGACAGCTATCAATAAGGATCCAGAATATATATACTTTATAGAGTCGGAAAATTATATTGTGGAAATTATAAATGTAATGACAAACTTATAGAAGTATATCCTTTTCACGAAGGTGAAGGGTATAATTATATTTGTTTCATTTTTTGTATTTCCAGGGTGCTGGTACTATTCAGTTTTGTTAGTTTTATAAACATTGATATTTAAGTTTCTGCTAAAATTATCTACGAATACGGGTCTTATTATTAGTAATATTACAACTTGTTGGGTACTTTTTTTAAAAAACTAGCAAAACAATCCTTTTTAATTGGAATAAATTATAATTGGTACAAATTTGTTGGTTCTTTATGTCAATTGTACTGAATAACTTCAGTTGTTGTACTTTTTAGGTACTATTTTTTATAAATTTAACTGCTAGCAAAGTTTCCTAGACAGGGTTTCAATTCAAATTGTATTAGTATTCATCCAAATTGGAGTAAATCAAATTTGCTACTAATGAAATAAAAAAGGATACAAATCCAATTTATGTTCTGAGAAGTTATTTGTGACTATTACTCACACTTTGTCAAGTTTTAGACATCAATTTGGCACTAAATATACATTTTGAAATCCCAATAGGAACGGATTCAAATTTGGTAGATTTTGGTAGTTTTTCATCTAGAATTTGGTAGAATATTTTATCAGTGGTAACGCTGCTCTCTTGAGCTGGTAGTATTTGGTACTTTTAAAGGCACTTTTTCCATATGTTTGACTCAAACTTTGTACTAATAAAGGACTTATTACTTATAAAAAAACTAGTTTGGTACTTTTTGAAAAACTGTTATGAATATCCTCTTGAATTGGAAAACTCTTATTGGAAACTTTAATTTTATTATATTAAACGTTCTAGATCACTATTCACAATGCTTCACTTTTCCACAAAAATATCTTAATTAATAAGATTTTTATCCTTAAAATTTTATATTGTATTATTCACTCACCAACTTGAACATTTTGATTTTTTAGTTTATTTTTTTTTTTGGTTAAATTCACAGAAGGTCTGTATTGCTCGTTAATTGTTCAATTAAAAACTGATACCATTCCTGTCACCAGCACACATTTTTATACTAAAACACCTAAAAATTTAATCTCCTCTACAGAAAAGTAATTTAAGAAAAATATTGTTTGTACTTAAATTACCAATTGAACTTGGCCTTGTAAAGAGATTAAAAATAAACAAAAATTCTTTAAAACACAAAAAATTTACGAAAAACAAGACAGATACAAAAATAAAGCGGAATTGTATGTTAAACAAATAGGAAAAAAAAGTCGATTATATAATGTTCAATATGTGGAGGAGTACTTAATTCAAAAGAATTTTTATGTGTATAAAAATGCTCACACAAATTGCAAGTAACCGGTATTGAAGCTTAAATAATATTAAATCTATTGTTAATAGCAAATCAGCCTGTTTTTGGTGTAAGTCTACAGTAATTGTAAATTACAGCGTTGTGGTCTTACAGATTGTATGAATGTAATTTACTTAATGATGATTAAGGGTTAGGGTTTTATTTGTTTTTTTGGTAACCTTCTAGATTCTTTATGGCATTTTCTTGTAAACTCCTAGATGTTTATTTGAAAGTATTTTTTTTAACCTGCATTACTTGCACTTTGTTTTATTTTGTTTTCAATTTGCTGTGGTTTTTGTTTAATTTTGTGGCTTTGACGCATAATATCCAGGGACAAGTTTATAACTACTGTTTCGTTAATAAAAAAAAACTAAAATAAAAATTATTTTATATCTTTTTTTCTAGTTAAATATGATTGTTATGTTATGATTACCAAAAGTAAATGCAGGAATGTTTTGAACATAAAATTTAGTTTAATTGAAATGAATTTGAATTTGAAAACAATTTAGCTTAGTTTAGTATATAAACTCCAGTGAAAACTTTAATACAGTATCAGTTCTTTAAAACTTTTTAACACAAACAACACAGACCTTCCTAAAAAAACAAACAAAATTACAAAATGTTCAAGTTGGTAAGTAGCTGGAGATAATATATATTTTTATTTAATCCAACATTTTATTAACAATTTGTTTCCTTTATTTGTAAAGGTGGTGTTGTCTGCTTTATTCGCCATTGTCTTAGCTCGTCCTGGCCTATACGAATCCGCCGTATATTCAGCTCCAGCTTATGCCTCGGTCACTGTACAAGAACATGGTTATGCTCAAGTTGGTTCCATTGTCAAATCTGTGCCTTCAGCTGTCTCCCATCAAAGTCAATCGGTGGTCCATAGTTCTGCTCATGTGGTAGAAGATGTTTTGGCTCCAGCTGTTAAGAGCACTTTGTATTCAACAAAATCTTTAGTTGCTCCCATTGTTGAAACTTATGCAGCTGCACCCACTTATGTTAAATCTTATGCTGCTCCTTCGGTTGTTTACAAGTCTTATGCCCATGAAGCTCCTGTCTTGTACAAATCCTGGTAATGAGGAGGAAAACTAAAGTTTTTTTGTTATATGATTTTGTTAACGAATATAAATGAATAAAATATTGTTTAAAATATACAATAATTGAAGAGTTTTACTGCAAAAAAATTGGTCATTCTTAGTTCTACAGTCTGGATTTAAGGTTTTGTTTTTTAAGAGATTACAACTGAAAAGTGAAAACATTCGGACCTTGTATCACCGCTTAACTAAATAAAGTTCGTTCATAAGTAGCTTTCAAATAAGTTTAAAATTTATAGTCAACTATTAAAGTAATACGTATTTTAGTGCAACCACTCATTACCGAGTAATGCAAGAGGTAAACAATTGTAATAAATAAATTCTCTGACTATCTTAGTTAACAATTTCTAAAAGTTCTATTATAGTTGTTTAAGTATAAGTTTAAGATATATAACAAACTATTAAAGTAATACACCATAACACAAAAGCACTCATTACCGAGTAATGCAAGAGGTAAACAATAAAAATAATAAAATTTAAAAGGTTTCTTCGAAAATCTGAGCTGAAATATCTAAGACTGTGACTGTGTAATGCACACAGCATAATCCCAAGTGTAAAATGTAAATATATTGGGTGTATAATTTAAAAATGCGAGCTTTTTTCAAATTTTTAACTTTTATTTTGAAACATTTGTACAACATGAATGTATTCAAAGTATTGGCCATTGTTTGCTATGACATTTTCCCATCTTTATGGCAACGCATTTATTCCGAGTCAAAAGCACTGATCTTTTGACGATAATATCGGATACTCTGTTCCAAAGTGAAGCGTATCCCAAAGAGGGCCTTCAGCTTCGATCGTAACAAATAGTAGTCGGACGGGATACGGTCTGGACTATAAAGTGGGTGAAGCAAAACTTCCGAACCACATTTAATCAAAAAAAACTTTTTAACAGGTATTGCAACATGTTGCGTTGTCATGATGGAATATTTCGGATTTATGGCTGGCCGCATATTCTGGTTGTTTTTCGGCTAATGCTTGCTTAAAACGAATCAGTTGCGTTCGGTACCTAAGCACAATGATGGTCTGCTCAGATTCCAGCAGCCCATAATATGTAGGACCCTTGTGCTCCCACCATATACATAGAATTACCTTAGCGTAATCGATATTTGGCTTTGATGTCGATTCGGATGGTTGGCAGGACTTCACAGACGTTCTCTGACGCTTCGGGTTATTGTAGTGGATCCATTTTTCATCGCAAGTAATGATTTGGTACAAAAATGCTTTCCTTTTATTCAAGCAGCATTTCGGACATGCAAAATTATCTTTTAAGGTACCTCGGATTCAATTCGTATGGTACCCAATTTCCCTGCTTTTGGATTGATTCTTTTGCTCGCAATGATTATGCAATCTCTTTTTGAGTTTTACAGCAATCTTCATGGAGTAATGCCTCCAATTCTTGGTCTTGGGCGATTTTTGTCTTCCGTTTCAAAATTACCACTTCGGAACCACACAAACCATCTCTCCCTCGTTGACACCGATGGAACACATTAACAATAAGCTTTGGTGAGCAATCGGTGTACTTCAGCGGTACTTGTTTTTACAAATTAAAGAAGTAAAGCAAAACTTCCCCCATATGACGCTTTGGTTGGTACAAAATTCGAAATTTTCGATGAAACGAAATTTTCTAAAACGTTGTTGTTTACACTATAATGTTCAATCAATAAGTGAAAATAAATGACAGATATGTACCCTTCAAAAGGACATATCAGTTATTAAAAACAAAAACCGCGTTCAAAATGCACCCAATAATTAGGGCTCATGGTGCTCTACGTCATGACAAAGATCTTCTTAGGAGTAAACAAAGTATTCCCATTAAAAAGCTGACAGACTTATATGCCATTAAAATAAACACCAAACTAGTTTTTTATTAAAAATTTATTGTGGGGTCCTGTTAGGCTCAATGACATTAAAATTATTTTTATGATAAAGGTAATAATATGACATTAAAGGATTAATTTATTTATTTCGCTTTTAATATTAATGTTAAACATACTGAGTTGATCTTATACTGATAAAATTGAACATTATATGGACTTAGGGTCAAAATCTGTTGTGGGGTCATTTTGATCCCCAATACATTAAAGGGTTAATTTATCTTTTTTCGCTTCTAATATTAATTTTAAGCATACTTATTTGGTTGTTGTCAAAAGCTTTCAATAAATACTTCATATTTTGCTATATTTTTGTGAAATATCTCAAGATTTAAACAAAAACCCTGGTTTTACCCCAGGGTTGAACAATTTTTATAATTGTACAGCACATATTATTAATATTTTTAAATTGTGTTATAAAAAATAAGGAACATCCAAATTTATTGGGGCGTCATTCTGGTTTTTATGCTATTAAAGGGTTAATTTAATTTTGTTCGTTTCTAATATTAAGTTTAGCATACTGAATCGATATTTGTTCGAATCCTACAAAAATTCATAACATTTTATTATATTTTTAAGAAATAACTCAAGTTCATAACAGATTGACTTTTGATCCCAGGGATGTATGGATTTAAGTCATACGATTTTGATGAAAAGCACAGTATATTCTCGCCGAAATCAGTCAGCGCAGGTACGGAGAAATTTTAAGCTGTATTGGCCTAATTATTTCTGATTTTAATTTTCTCTGGTGCTTCTTATAAAGTCACATACAAAACACCTTACATTTTCAGAAATAGTTTAACAAACTTTTAAAAAAACTAAAATTGCCTCTAAATGATCAAGGAGTTTTCCACATAGTTTTTCTTACGTTTTTTAATTTATTGAATCTGCCTTAAGTATTTAAATCTAATAACTAAAATTAAAACAAAATGCTCTCTGACGGGAGCCTTGATGAACAAATGGGCCTCATCTTGGTAGATCGGCTCTACGAAGCCTTGATCGTGTTTGGCTTTGAGCGAGAAGTCTTGCAAGCGTGTTCGGATGGTTTTGTAATTTTATAATATTTTTTTCACGGAAATTCTTTAACTCATCCTTAACTACTGGTACGTGTAAGTCCCTATGGATGTTCTCATTTCTTATGTACCATGGTGAACCCATAATGGTCCTTCCAATTTTCGATTCTGCCCTCTGCATAAGTTCAATACTGGAATTACTGGCCGTTCCCCTCAATTGGATTCCATATGCTCAAATTGTTTTTAAAACACTTTTGTACAGGATGACTTTATAATCAATGGTTAATTTTGATTTTTCAGTGATTAACCAATGGAAGCTAGAGGCTCTTAATTTTATGCGAAGTTTCATGGATTCTATATGACGACGCCAAGAAAGTCGTCTATCCAAGTGAATACCAAGGTATGTAAGGACTGAGATCGAAAAATTCTTAACATACATATATGTTAATAAAAATGAAACTTACAGTTTTGATTTCTTTTTTATTTGATTTAAATTATCACAATTTCCAAAAAAAAATATAGTTCTAATCACTAATGATGAAATTTTTATCCTTTTTCGAAAACCCTTTCATTATGGTTTTTATGGTGCTTTATGTCACTTTGTTATGGTGCTTTATGTCCATTTCCGTTTAAAATCTACCACACTTTTGGACACCTTTTTTGTGCTCTTCAATTCTATATTAACAAGAGCCCAATATCTACACTAGCCTTAGCTCCAGGCAGTTTCGAGGATTTGCCCCGCTTGGTACAAATACCATTATTGTTCTTGTACCACTCAAGACTTTTCTTACCATAGTGACAGGATGCCAAGTCAGGAAAAGAATAAGTGGACACATAAAGAAGTCTTCTGAATGGAAGCATCCTCTTTTGTAAACATTCCTTGATGTAAATTTCGGTATTTATAAAGCCCTTTGTAACAAATGTTTGGCTCTTTTGCTGCAACTGCATATTGCTTGCCATACCAAGAACTTTTTGTAAAATTTTGTCTGCTTTTGTGTCCTAAACTTTTCTTCAACATTCCCTGCAGCATCGCAACATAAAAATATTGACCCGGAAGCTGTGAAAAATTTTCCATACGTACGTTTCGTCATCCATTATGCAGCAGGTATATTTTTTGTATAAAATTCGACTTCAATTTCCGTGCTCTGTCTTTGGCCTCTAAATTTTTAGCAGAGTTCCTGTCAGGAACTTTTTGAGCCTTGTATTTTTTTTAAGCTTGCATTGGCTTTAACTTTTCATACCAAATAGTCCGAGTACTGACCTAACCGGGTTGCTTTCCTACCGGATGAGTTGGGAGCTCTTTTGAAAATGCTTTCTATTTTTGGCTTTGGAAACATCATGTGGACCATTCCTTCTACCTGAACCAGGTTTTATATCAACGGACAAGTTCTCCCGGTACTGTTTAGTAACATTGGAATCAGTTTGACGGCCGACCTTTGATTGTTTGGCCAACTTTTTGTAGGCCCAAGTTTGGTTTTGTTGAGAATATTTAATAATTTTAGTACGCACTTTTAGTACGGACTCTAGTCACTCATTTTAATCAGATTAACAACAAATGAACATAATTGACATTAAACATAATAAATGACATGTTTTACAAACGTAACTTGACAAAAAAAAATTTTAATGAAAAACGTGTGTTAAGAATTTTTCGATCTCAGGCCTTAACAGTATCTGTATGGAATGTTTATGGTACTTAGTATGATTTGTGGTCGGTCACACCTTCTAAAAGTAAATTTGATATGTGTACTTTTGAGTTCATTTACTCGTATTCTTCAGTTATTCAACCATATAGCCACAAATCTGTGATAATTGGTTAATTCCGTAGAAACTACCCTAGGATAAGTATGGGAGCTAAGTATGTATTGCGGTAGCATCAGCGAATGTCGTTATGATAAGTCTAACGCACACAGTCAAATCAGAAAGAAGTATATATCAAATAAAGTGTGAGTCAGAGAATTCAATTCAGTGTTTAAACTCGGTTTGATATGTTTGACTCCAGCATGCGTACTTGGTGGAAGTAGATATTTTTGGCCGGGTGTTGTCCAAAATTATAGCACAGCACTATTTTTTTATTTTTAATAGATTTTCTTATCTCTACAGTCAATCGATTGACTTGCTCAATGGTTCTATGTTATTCACGAAAACCAAATTGATGAACTGGTATAACACTTATTGTTATTTAAGTATGGAAAAATATTTCAAAAAGATTTCCCAAAACAAAATATTTTATTTTATTTTTTAAGTTGTAAATTCTAATAACTTGTATGTTTTCCAACAGATTTATGTTTTCTTACGCCATGTGCTTAGGCAAATAACTTCAAAGTAATAACTTACACAGCAGATAATAAGTAAGTCATTAAACGACTACTTTTAAGTAATGCAGATGGTATGTAGTAGTCATTGAAAAGTATGTTATTAGGTAATTGAAAGTCATTACCAAGTTTTTGCTGAGTTATACTTAATTTACCTATTGTTTGTAATAAAACTCTTGCAAATTACTTTAAAACTATTTTAATTTTATTTTTTATTATCGATAATTAATATATATAACATAAATCACATTAGTATATTTCACACAAAATCATTTAACAAAAAAGCATTAGTTTTCCTCCTCATTACACCTTATTACCAGGATTTATACAAAACAGGAGCGGCTTGGGCATAAGTCTTGTAAACAACCGAAGGAGCAGCATATGATTTAACATAAGTGGGTGCAGCTGCATAAGTTTCAACAATGGGAGCAACTAAAGATTTTGTAGAATACAAAGTGCTCTTAACAGCTGGAGCCAAAACATCTTCTACCACATGAGCAGAACTATGGACCACCGATTGACTTTGATGAGAGACAGCTGAAGGCACAGATTTGACTATAGAGCCTACATGGGCGTAACCATGTTCTTGTACAGAGACCGAGGCATAAGCAGGAGCTGAATATACGGCGGATTCGTACAGGCCAGGACGAGCTAAGGTAACGGCGAATAAAGCAGACAACACCACCTATTCAAATAAAGGAAAACAAGTTATTAATAATTAAAGATTAAATAAAGACAACTGATTTCAGGCAAATACTTACCAATTTGAACATTTTGTAATTTAGATTTTTTCTTAAAGGTCTGTGTTGTTTATGTTTGAAAGTTTAAGGAACTAATATAAAATTAAAGTTTTTGCTTGAGTTTATATAATAAATCAACATAAATTACTGTAAGCTATTAAGTGTCAATAAAGGCTATACGTTTTTAGATTGCGTTTGGTAGCCTCTTATCGCATTTTGTCTTCTAAAATTTTCTTGTAAATTCCAAGATGTTTACAATTTGTTGTGGTTTTATTTGTTGAGCGTTTTTGGTTTATTTTAACGCATAATTTCAGGGCCAATATAATGACTACTGTTTTTTTTTACAGCTGTTTAAGTTAAGGAAAGATAAAAAAGCAACCAAAAGTAATGGTTTGTTATGATTACAAGAATAATGAAATGAACGTGTACAAAAACTCAAAAATAAAAAAATTTACTTTAATTGTAATGAAATTGAAAACAATTTATGTTGATTTAGTATATAAACACCAGCAAATACTTTAATTCTATATTAGTTTCATAAACTTTCAAACACAAGCAACACGGACCTTTAGGAAAAACTTTAAATTACAAAATGTTCAAATTGGTAAGTATTTGACTGAAATCAGTTGTCTTTATTTAATCTTTATTTATTAATAATGTGTTTTTCTTTATTTAAAAAGGTGGTGTTGTCTGCTTTATTCGCCGTTGTCTTAGCTCGTCCTGGCCTATACGAATCCGCTGTATATTCAGCTCCAGCTTATGCCTCGGTGTCTGTACAAGAACATGGTTATGCTCAAGTTGGCTCTATAGTCAAATCTGTGCCTTCAGCTGTCTCCCATCAAAGTCAATCGGTGGTCCATAGTTCTGCTCATGTGGTAGAAGATGTTTTGGCTCCTGCTGTTAAGAGCACTTTGTATTCTACAAAATCTTTAGTTGCTCCCATTGTTGAAACTTATGCGGCTGCACCCACTTATGTTAAATCTTATGCTGCTCCTTCGGTTGTTTACAAGTCTTATGCCCAAGCTGCTCCTGTCTTGTACAAATCCTGGTAATGAGGTGTAATGAGGAGGAAAACTAAAGTATTTCGTTATATGATTTTTGTTATATCTATTTATTATCGATAAAAAATAAAATGAAAATAGTATTAAAGTATTTTTGAAGAGTTTTGTTGCAAACAATAGGTAAATTATGTATAATTCAGCAAAAACTTGTTAATAACTTGCAAATACCAAATAACATACTTTTCGATGACTACTACATACCGTCTGCATTACTTAAAAGTAGTCGTTTAATGACTTATTTATTATCTGTTGTATAATGTAATTTACAATTGCTAAATACTTACAAAAAAATATGTTTGATTTGCTGCTCCCTATAGACTTTATATTGCTTAAGCTTGGTTAATAGCTACATCAATATGTAATTTTTAATACTTAGTACAGTATTACTCCCTCATATACTACATTTAATTTATTGTTTTGCCATTTGTTTAAATATTTATTCCGCTTAAGTTTTTATCATTATAAATAGAATAGATTTTATTACATTGTTACATAATTTGACGGACTTTTTGTTCTAAATTGTTTTCTGTTTTTTTCTTTTTTGGTTGTATTGATTTTAGCCATTTTCAGTACAAAACATTTATGATCAACAGCGAATATTTTGGGGAAAATTTTATTCCACCAGATGCTTCCCTCTATGCCATTCGTGTCTATAACAGATAGCTTTTTCGTCTTAGAATTTTATAAGGACCCTGAATATGTTCTTTTGAGAGTCTACGACCAATATTTCGATATGTTACTAACGTAATGGCATAATTGATATGCTGAGTACCGTCTTTACGGGGGCCCTCTACTGAGAGTTAATGTCAATTCGAAATTTAAATTTTATTAGGTGTATGACTTAAAAATGCGGGATTTGCAATAGATGGCGTATCTTTTGAACGAATTCTTTGTTTTTAATAACTGATATGTCATTTTGAAGGGTACATACCAGTCATTTATTTTCACTTAGTTATTGAACATTATAGTGTAAACAACAATGTTTTTTATGTTTCATATGCGGTAAGTTTTGTTTTACTTCGTTAATATGGAAAAAGAGCCGCTGAAGCTGATAACTATTGCTCACCAAAGCTTATGGTGAATGTCTTCCATCGGTTTTAATGGGTGGGAGATGGTTTGTGCGGTTCAGAAGTGTTGATTTTTACACGGAAAACGAATATCGCCCAGGCCAGACAAAAAAAGTTTGAAGACCTACAATTAGAGGCATCACTTCATGAAGATTGTTGTGAAACTCATAGAGAGCTTGAAAAATCATTGGTAGCTACTCAAATAGCAAATTCAAAAATGTTTGCGAGCACAAGGATTTATCCAAAAGCAGGAAAAGTTGCTGCCATACGAATTGAAGCCGACAGACTTTGAAAGACAATTTTGCATGTCCGAAGTGATGTTTGAGCGCTATTTTTACACCAAATCATTACTTGCGATGAAAAATGGATACATTACGATAACTTAAAGCGTTAGAGATCGTATGTAAAGTCCGACCAAACAGCCGAATCGACCCAAATATCCAGGGCGCTAATGTAATTCTATTATGAGCTGCTGAAATCTGGCCTGATCATCACAGGGAATCTGTACCGAGCGCAACTGATTCGTTAAAAGCGAGCATTGACCGAAAAACGTCCAGATATGAAACCGTAATATTCCATCATGACAAAGCTCGGCTACATGTTGCAATATCTGTTAAAAAGTATTAAAATGAAGACCGTGCTCCGTCCGACTACTATTTGTTTCGATCGATGCAGAACGCTCTCTCTCTGGGATACGTTTCACTTTGGAACAAAGTATCCGATATTGGCTTGATTCGATCTTGGCCTCAAAAGCTGAGCAGTTCTTTTGGTTCGAAATTCATTATATGTTGCCAGAAAGATGAGAAACGGTCATAGCTAACAATGGCCAATACTTTGAATAAATTTCAAAATAGGAGCCAAACATTTTTTAAAAAAATACCGCAAATTTAAATCATACACCCAATATATTTTTAATAAGTTATTTTTTTAGCTTCTGGTATTAATTTTATCTTTACTAATTCGATCTCTGTAAAAATCCTTCAAAATGGGCATAATATTGAATTATGTCAAGTTGTTAAAAATGTTACCTTTGACTCCAGGGATTCATTTTGGTCCCATTGATATTAAAGTGTTAGTTTTCTTATTTCGCCTCAAATACTAATTTTAAGTATACCCAGCCAATCATATACTAATAAAAATAAAGAGTTCATGCACTAAGGGTCAAAATTTGTTGTGGGGTCATTTTGGTTCCCATGCCATTTCAGTTTTCTCTCTACATGTCTTTGTATTTTACAAACATCAAACATCTTTAAACCTTTTAAACACTGGGGTCAAAAGTATACTTGTTTCAAACTTAAGATATTTCTCAAAATTATAACAAAATACTGTATTCTCATAATCAAATTTTTATTTAATTAAAGGTTAATAGGAAATATTTTGTATGGAATTTTTGTTAAAAAAAAGCTTTGATAAAATAAAAATTTGATTATGAATACAGTATTTAGTTATATTTTTGTGAAATATCTCTAGTTTGAAACAATTAGACTTTTGACCTTAGTTTTCAAAAGGTTTAAAGATGTATGATTTTTGCGAAATATTAAGAACATATTTGCCATAAGAAAAGCCAAAATAATTTGTAAATTTTTTTATTAGAAATGAGCAACAGTATAAAATATTGGTATAATGAAATGCTTGACTTTTGTTAGGTTTTCCCCAAAATTCAAAGAATTCAAGCCACACGCAGGATAAAATAAAGAAAGGTATTGTCATAATTTTTACTGATTTTTATTCTCTCTTGTGTATTTTATAAAGTCACATTTAAATAACCTCACATTTTCAGAATTTCTTTGAAATTTTTTTTTTTTTTTAGAAAACTGCAAAAATCTAGCACGTTGGTCATTGATGGTAATGTTTAAGTGTTCTAGTTGAAAAAAATATTCCATGTCAGTAAATTATTGAATATAAGAAAACAAAGACAATCTCAGATTACAAGATTTCCCTTAAGTTAAGTTTTTGTATGAAATGGTTTTACAATGGTCTGGGACAATTCTAATAACTTGAATATTTTCCAACAGATTTGTGCTTCTTTACAGCATGTGCTCATGCAAAACACTGGAAAATTAGCAGTTATAAAACAGACAATAAATATGTCATTATATGACTACCTCTAAGTAAAGCATTTAAATGTAAGCTATTCAGTAATTGCAAATGATTACGTAGTTTTTGCTGGCTTTTACTTGTAGTTTAAATAAAAACTCTTCAAAACTACTTTAAAATTATTTTCATTTTATTTTTTTATCGATTAATTTCTATAGCAAAAATCACATTAGTCTTTTTTCACTTAACTAAATTATATAACAAAAAAGCATTAGTTTTCATCCTCATTACACCTCATTACCAGGATTTGTACAAGACAGGAGCGGCTTGGGCATAAGTCTTGTAAACAATCGAAGGAGCAGCATACGATTTAACGTAAGTGGGTGCAGCCGCATATGTCTCAACAATGGGAGCAACTAAAGATTTTGTAGAATACAAAGTGCTCTTAACAGCAGGAGCCAAAACATCTTCTACCACATGAGCAGAACTATGGACCACCGATTGACTTTGATGGGAGACAGCTGAAGGCACAGATTTGACAACAGAGCCTACATGGGCGTAACCATGTTCTTGTACAGAGACTGAGCCATAAGCTGGAGCTGAATATACGGCGGATTCGTATAGGCCAGGACGAGCTAAGACAATGGCGAATAAAGCAGACAACACCACCTATTCAAATAAAGAAAAACAAATTATTAATAATTAAATATTAAGAAAACTGCTTTACAGCCAAATACTTACCAATTTGAACATTTTGTAATTTAGATTTTTTCTTAAGGGTCTGTGTTGTTTGTGTTTGAAAGTTTAAGGAACTTATATAAAATTAAAGTTTTTGCTTGTGTTTATATACCAAATCAACATAAATTGTTTTCAATTTCATTACAATTAAAGTAAATTTTTTATATTTGACTTTTTATACGGTCATTCAGTTATTGTTGTAATCATAACAAACCATTATTTTTAGTGGGTTTTTTATCTTTCCTTAACCTAAACAGCAGTAGTCATTAAATTGGCCCTGAAATTATGTCTTAAAACAAACCACATACACATTTGAAATTAAACCACAACAAAATGTAAACTCGTTTAAACAACATGCAAGTAGAGTTGATAAAAGGTCTCTTAAGCATCTTGGAATTTACTAGAAAATTTTGTAATACCTACAGATAGAATCTAGAAAGCTACCAAAAACACAATCTCAAAACCTTAACCGTTTATTGACACTAAATAGCTTACATTCACACAGTCATACAGTCAATGGTAATGTAATTTACAATTACTATAGATTTACACCAACAAAAAAGGGCTGAGTTGCTGGTAACAATTGATTTTATTATGCTTAAATTCTGGTTATTAGCTGCATGAATGTGTATTTTTTTATTAATACATACAATACAATTTTACTTTGTTACTCCTTGTTTATTTTACCATTTTTTTAAACAATTTATGCAGCTTCATGTTGTATTGTTAAATACAGAGTTTTGACCCCAGCAGTGATATTACTTTTTAATTTTTATAAAACAAATAATTCATTAAACTGGAGCTCTAGTTTAAAATGTTGCCTATTGATGGAATAACTGATCAAAGTGGCACAAGAACAAATAAATATTGACTAGAGGGTCTGGGATTTCGATCCAGCAAATCTGTGGCTGAACGCTAATGCCTAAACAACTTGGAGCATCAGAATTATTGGTTGTATTTCCTCCCTTTATTAAAGTTCAGTAAGAGGAGTTACGCAAAGTTAGTCAATGTATCCCTTATATACAGTAATTGTCACTAATGATCAATGGGCTGACTCCTATTGATATATTTTAGGCCACTTGACACCTTTATGCTCTTTGTAGTGCAGATAAAAGTTATTTGGTTGCTTTATGTATCACAGGTAATCTAGCATGAAGTTAATTGTCACTTAAGTGTCGCTAAGTAATATTTAACCGTTTTGTGAGTAATTCGTATAAACAGGTTTTATTGACATTGTGTTGATATAATCCTCATACGGTTTATTTACTTTTTGCTTAAGTATATTAATACCCCTGTAATCTACGGTGAAGTCAATTGTCACTTAAGTGTCTTAAGTAACCTATAGTGTATTCACTTTTAACTTTTATTTTGTACTGCACTTTAGAAAGTAGTTACTTTATCCACCCGAAGTAATCTCTTGGAGAGTTGTCGGAGGAAGATTCGTATACAATCAATGGGTTATTTTACTGTCTGTAAGATGTCTTCTTAATTTACTATTTGCTTTCAATTAACTTCCCGTACATGTTAAAATAACTATTTATGTAGCTGATCAATTAACCAGTGAGGCAGCTAGTAACGTAACTGACTCCATGTAACAGGTATGTGACTCAAATGCGTTGCCTACTTTGGACCAGCTATCAGACTGATTAGGACATGAACGTATTAAAATAAATAGTCACTTAGCTAGTTATGTAACTAGTTGTCCCCTAAAGGATAAGTAAAATCACTAGTTCGGGACAGTATCCTCCTCTTACTGACCCTGATAGCTGTTAACACCAATGGTTCTAGGATCTAAGAGGGCTTCTGAATGGACAGTCTCGTGGCGCTCGACTTTCGAATATATCAGTCACAACACATATTTCCAGAACTTTCTAAAATTTTTTTTTTTATTAATTCTTCATTTACATAACCGAGCCCTATGGGCCTTATATGGTTAATAAAAGCTACTAACTATATAACAAACTACAACAAATTCATAATGCCTAATAATGCCTTCAATATAAATATAGTCTTTATTTCTAAAGATTGTGTTTAAGGCAGTCTTCTAGTTAATTTCTACCTCCTGTCTAAACACCATATCTCCCCGCTAGGAGAGAATACGATTTCATGCAAGGACTTCTGTAACATCATGCCGATAGGCCACAACAATGATAACGAAATCCACAATTTCTACACTGCGCGTAACTTGTAATTATCACTGACAAATTCACCAGCAACACTCATCACCCGCCTTGATGAGGAAAGTAATACTTATTATAGGCATCGTAGTCGATGCAAATTCAGAAAGTAAACCATCCGGACATGGACTACATGTATACTTGAATCAGTTTGGTCAATTTCAGTAAGTGATACCTAGTTGAGAAATATTCAAAGCTGCCAAAATGCAGCCTTAACCAATAATCTTTTAAAACCAAAGCTCCTTCCGAATAAAACAAATGTCCTATCAATCAAGGAACATACCATCATATTCACTTATGACATCGAAGCAGTCATCTAAACCTTGACTTCAAACAGTTGGAGGCTCCCTTGAGACAGATCAGAAAGGTCTTGTGTATGTAGGAGGAGAGCATTAAGATGTATGTGCAGGATCCATTCAATCGCATCTCGTGATATTATCAGTTACATGGTGATATTATCAGTTACGCGGTTGCGTTAAGATTCTGGCACAGCTGAGACCAGGATAAACAGTCTTAATGTTCGCTGATTTAGCATAGACAATGCCGTCTACAACTTATGCCCAGCATGTAGTCAGATTGCTTTTGATACATTCATATTTTCAACTGCAACCAACTGTACTTCACTATGTTCAATGGATTTACTTCGTATTAAAAATAATGATAATAATAAGTCGATAAGAGAAATTGGAAAAAAGTGAATTTCATCTACTCACTAGCATTATTTTTTTGCGGAAACAAAAACCATCACTCAAAATTTTAAAAGTTTTTTAACAATAGTAAACAAGTATGAGAGCTATATTCGTCTGTGCCGAATCTCTTATATCTTTCACCAAATTATACTTTAAAACAAAAATTTTAGATACACAAAATTAAATTTTTTTTTCCAAAATTTAAAAAAATTTTTTTTTTTTCAAAATTTAATTTTTTTTTTTTTTTGAAATTGTTTTTTTTTAATTTTTAAAAATATTAATGAAAAAATTTTTTTGTTAACAAAATATTCGGTTTAAAAATATTTTTCCCGATTTTGACCTATTGTAAGTCCAAATTACTATAGCCTTATATAACCCGTTGCAATGGACTTTGAAATGTCTATCATTATATATCCATATTGTCTATATTAATGACTTAGTAATCCAGATATAGATTAAAAATATATGCCAAAAATCAAGATTGCCCCGATTTTTTCTTTATATCTCAGCCATTTGTGGGACGATTTTTTCGATTTTAAATAGCGACCGAGCCGGAAGAATTCCTGATATATTGATGTATCAATCATGTATGTAATTTATTTGGGGGCTACGGAAAGTTGTTTTCAACATACAGACGGACATGCGGCATGGCTATATCAACTTCGTTATCTATAACGATCAAGAATATATATACTTTGTGGGATCGCAAATGAAAAATGTAGAAATTACAAACGGAATGACAAACTTATATATACCCTTGCCACTCATGGTGAAGTGTATAAATAGTGGTGTACTGAATTTCGTTGTGGTTGTACAAGCACCGAAGATTCCGAACTTTCTGAACAATCAGCTGAAGTCTCTCTCTAGACACGAAACAATTGCAAAAATAACGATGTGGTGTTGATCAGAGATATAAAGTGTGAGAGATTGTAGAAGCCATAGGCATCACACATGACTCAGTGGTTTCAATTTTGAGTGATAACTTGGGTATGAGAAAACTTTCCGCAAAATGGCTGTCGCGTTTGCTCACAATCGGGTGCACAAAAGGGTACACACATGTGCAGTTTCCATGGGAAAAATCTATGAATTGGGCCACTAAATGCTCTTTTTCCCGCCATATTCTTCGGATTTAGCACCGAGTGACTATTTCTTATTTTCAAACCTGAAGAAATGTCTCGGCGGAAAGAGATTTAACTTCAACGATGAAATCTTACAAGGAATACCTATTTTGATGACCTCGACATATCTTATTTTTTGGAAGGGATCAAAAAATTGGAGAAACGTTGGACAAAAGGCATAGAGCTCAAAGAAGACTATGTTGAACAGTAAAATAATTTTTTGTCCAAAATTCTGTGTTTCATTCAAAAAGGAACGTACTTATTGATCCACTTTCGTAGTTTCAGTTGCTACATCTACAATATAATTTGCGCTTGTCAGACTAAGAACTAGCTCCTTGATTGTCTATACAGAAATCATGTATACAAGTTTGCTTCTTGGAAGTTACAAATGGTACAGAATTGTAACCAAAATAAGTACTTTTTTAAGTTTGAAAGTACTAAATTATTTGAATTCTTCTTTCACATATAACGAATCTAAAGAAAGATGAAATGCTGCTTTAATTTGTATACCCTTCACCATGAGTGGCAAGGGGTATTTATAAGTTTGTCATTCCGTTTGTAATTTCTACATTTTTCATTTGCGACCCCACAAAGTATATATATTCTGGATCGTTATATATAGTGAAGTCGATATAGCTATGTCCGTCTGTCCATTTGTATGTTGAAATCATATTTACGTAGCCCCCAAATAACTTACAAACATGATACATCAATAAATCGGGAATTCTTCCGTCTCCGGTTGCTATTTAAAATCGGGAAAATCAACCCACAAATGGCTGAGATATAAGGAAAAAACCGGGACAACCTCGATTTTTGGCCTATTTTTGATCTATATCTGGATTACTAAGTCATTAATATAGACAATATGGATATCTAATGATAGATATCTCAAAGTCCATTGCAACGATTTATATAAGTAATTTGGACCTACAATGGGTCAAAATCGGAAAATTATTTTTTAACCCGAATATTTTTTTTTACCACAAACAAATATTTTTTATAAATTTTTTTCACTTATTAATTTAAAAAAAAAAAATTTTGAAAAAATTTAAAAAAAAATTTTGAAAAAATTTAAAAAAAAATTTTGAAAAAATTTTAAAAAAATTTTGATTAAAAAAAAACAATTTCGAAAAAAAAAATTAAATCTATTTTGAAAAAAAAAAAAAAATTTTAAAAAGAAATTTTTTTTTAAATTTTGAAAAACAATTTGTAGAAAAAAAAATTAAATTTTTTTTACCTAAAAATATTTAAAATTTTTATTTTAAAGTATAATTTTGTGAAGGGTATATAAGATTCGGCACAGCCGAATATAGAAATTTACAATTTCATTCACTATTTGTTAGACCTTTTAATAAAATTTCCTAATAGTTAGAAGTGTAAGGTAAAATCAATGTTGATTTTGATATTTTAATTCAAGGAGGAATTCGATTAGAAAAATGTTTCTAAAACCCAGATAAGTTCTTGGATTAGACATTAAAAAAAACCATTACCAATCAACTATGCTTTGATACAAATTTGATGATGATGTTAAAAGGCGATGAAAATCTATTTAACAACCACAAAAATTAAGTCGCTAAGTATCCATGAATGAGTAATAGATTTATGCGGTACTGCATGTCTATGATTTTCTTAAAAATCTTAAAGGAAAGCATTTAATTAGTTAATAGAATAATCACTAAAGCTTAAGCCGAGAAATTGTAGAGAATTTTTAAAGAAAACAAATTTTGTAATGGTAAAGTAATCCTGAGCGATATGTTTCTCGAACCATCGAGATTGAATGTTTTACTACCACAAAGTGAGCGACAAGCTAACATTTTTTGAATCGTTTGCTCTAATGTTTTTTAAGAGACAAAATTGCAGTCGTTGAAAAGCTTTTACTAAATGTATAAAAGAAATAAAACTCCAACATTATTCTCCTTGTTTTCAAACAAAACAAATATTCTTTGTATTTCAATAAATATACAAAACAAAAACAAACATTACTCCTCCACACAATGTAAGCCAGTCATAATCAACTGCCTTCAAAGAAGCCAACTTTTGCCATGATCCCTAAGCACTATAAGTCACAGGAGAAGCATATGAAGAGTAACTTGTGGGAGCAGCCGCATATGTTGAATAGCTAACGGGAGCCGTGTAAGTAGTCTTTATAACGGGAGCCACAACATCTTGAACAACTTGAGAGGATTTATGGACCACAGCATGACTGGCATGAGACACGGAAGTGGGTATGGTTTTGACGACAGCTCCAACAGTAGCTAAGGCGGGTTGATGATAGGCCACAGCAGCAACGGGAGCACTGTAGCTGACATATGATGGCGAGGAAGCAATGAGACTAGGACGAGCCAAACAAACAGCAAAACAAGCTAACAGCAATACCACCTAAGGGAATAAATATAAGTATTTACATATTAATTTAGTAACTTTTTTTGCCTTACCAATTTAAACATTTTGTTTTTTGTAATTATCTTTTCTTTATAAGGGTCTATATTGCGTATGTTTTTCCTCAATTGAGTCTTAACAACTGTTTGCTATGGTTTTCTGCTTAAATCATAGTATTTATACTTTATTAATTTAGTTACATATTGCATTTGTCGGCATGTTGATTAAGTAACTAAATGATGACCTTCAATTTCAGCTTGATTGATTTAAACTGCAAATTACATAGTTACTGCTTAAACAAATATTAATTTTATTATTATGATTAATTTTTTCCAATAATACATAATCAATTCCCTACAGCTGCTATTCTTAGCTTCCCAATGTTCTCCAGTTTTCATAGAAAAACAACAAAATTTTGTAATTAGATCTCGCAGACCGTTTGAAATAATCACAAGCTTGTACCTATAGCAACAATCAGCCAGCCAGACGGGCGTTAACAGACATAAATTAATTTAATAGTTTAGTGACCAAAACATAACGAGTTTGATTTCTGTTAAAACTTCATGCTTTTTTTTTATTAACATGGCGTTTGAAGTTAAGTGGGGCTTTAATTTTATTCACAAAGAATGAATGAATAAATTAAATTAGTTACTTCCCTTTCTTTTGCGTTCGCAAACTCAATGTTGCTAATCACTTACTTTGATCAACAGTAGTAGTTTACAGTATTGGATTTTCGCTTAATTCGCTATGGTATTTAGCAAATAGTAGAATATTTCAAATTTCATTGTCAAAAGGTTTCATCGGTTAATAAACGGTATCAGACTTGAAGATAAAAAATCCAGTTACTCTTATTATGCGATAGTTGTTTCTGGGATTGATGAACAATCTCTGACTTCAACCACAATATCTGACATACCAACTAGGAATATTCGGGAAGGGTTCCGGTTGCACAGAATTACGTCGTGTCGTATGACAACTCTCAATCTTATTTCATACGATGATAAGGACATAACGAAATCTGGATATCCAATATCACCAGATACTTGTACCCCTTAAAGCACTCTTGCTCAAATGAAGTCAAAAAATACACGCTCTGGTTTTACCATTCACCTGGCAGTGAACTACACTAGTTCGGTGTAAGATCCTGTGCAACATCTAAATCAGTAACCCACCAAGTCTTTTATGCTAGTTATCCATTAGCATGTTCGATTCGAGCAGAATGTTAGCCTGCTGTGTCTACCTAGTTTGTTCAGAGATGTAAGTTGACAAGTTTCAACATTATCTAATACATTGATAAGAACGTGGCCGAAACCTGGTTATCCGACTTATATCCTTTAAACCTATCTTTAAGCGCTCTCCAGCTCAAATGAAGTCCAAAAATACTCGTTTCGTTTTTGGCATTCATGATTAATACTTGATTAATTAGTTCGGTTGGATCACTAATGCAAATTTGTCATTAGGTCCTGTGCAATATTAAGATCAGTAACTTGCCGTCAGACATCCTGATCCTTGTGTAAAACCTATATTAAGTATGGTTTTAATATAGGTCAAAATTAATCACGATTGGTTAATTGTGTCATATGTCGTATATTAATTGATTCTTTTGTAATTACAGTTGTAACATGATGATAGGCCAATGGGAATCACGAAATTTGGTTTATCGATGGATATGTTTCACTAATGTATTGGGTGTATGACTTAAAAAAGCGGGATTTTTTAAAATGTTTAACTTTTATTTTGAAAAATTTTTACAATAGACATTTATTCAAAGTATTGGCCACTGCACAGTGGGGCAGAATCGAAATTTTTTGGAAATAAATCTGGCATTTCTAAACGGCTGCTCCGATCGGGATAAAATTTGACGTGGGCGTAGCCAAGGAGTATTCGAGTTTAAGTTATTAAAATGGATCCTACAAATTCTCCAGGGGCGGCGCTAGGGTAGCTTCGACATGTAAAATTTTTAAACACGTGGCATTTTTTTTTTATATTTTTGGAAAGCGCTTGGCTAGTTCTTGAAAAAACATCCTTGCGTGTGCTACTTATCTCTTATAATTTCCGAGTTAAAGGCATTTCAAAATTGAACTTTTAAAATTTTGCCATATCTTGGTCCGCTTTTTTAGGGCTTACTTTTGGACCGAATGGACTCGAGTTTCTTTTGGTAACAACTAAATTACCAATAACATACAACAAATTTCAGGCAATATCAATTATGGATCCAAAAATAAATAATTTTCAATTTAAAACTTCAAAAAATAGGATGAAAAGTTGACTTAACTCTTTTTTCATTAAAAAAAACTTTATTTAAGAACATATAACAATTTTATGCGTTTCCGTAAGTTATCTTCACGGAGAACATTTTGGTATAAGAGACATGTCTTGATTTTCGAATATGTCGGCCCTACGCCCTTCGAAATTTGACCTATTTTTTATCAAAATTTCAACTTTGGGAAACATGTTCTAAAATCCCAAAGCTGGGATCAGAAAACGGAAAGCAGCTTTAGAAACCCTGATGTGCTCCCTATTATTTCCCAAAGTATTTTCCCAGCCCCAAAGGAAATGTGGACCCTATGGACAAAATTGTAAAAAATACCATTTTCGTGATTTTTGCTTCAATTTTTAGGAATTGCGGGATGCCCTTTGACAAGTTTTTTTACACTTTGTTATTTGGAATGAGAATTTTAAAAAACCCTGCAAATTTCGTTTAGTTTTGTCAATAAATAAAGATTTTATTGCATATTACATATTTACTGAGTTTCTAAAACTAAAAATTGTATCAAAATTTTAATAGGATTGCAAATATTGGGAACAATTTGATCCACATTTATTCCGAACTAACTTTTTTGTTTAGACAAGTTAATTTTTGGTCTTAAAAAAAAACCTCAAGTCAATATCTCAATTAGATTCAAAAATATGCCACTTTAAAACTGCGTTCTTCAAAAGTGGGTGAAGTTAGCTACGGAAGTTAGCTCCGTTTTTTAACATTACCTATGTTAATGTATAAACTAACATACCTCTTACTCAAAGACTGTTAAGTTAACAGAGCTGCTTTATTTTGCACTCAGTAAACATTTTATGATTAAAAACCAACAAAAAATTCAGCTTTAAAATATAATAAATTTTATTTTTTTAATTTAAAAAATAAAAAAAAAAATTAAATTTATTTATTTATGAACAATCGTTGATGCCTTTGCTTGTAGATTATTATCTCCTCTTGATAATTTTCAAAATTATGAAATTGTGAATTTTGTCATGTAAGGAATTTTGGAGATCCGAAAAATGCTATACTGATTCTGAATATATGCTATACAGTTCTGAAATCTATGAATACATGGCTTTCGACCCCATTCGTTAGATAAGGAGCACCTTTCCATTTTTGGCCAATTTTTCGGATCTCCAAAATTCACAAATTCACAATTTCATAATTTTGAAAATTATCAAGAGGAGATAATACGCTACAAGCAAAGGCATCAACGATTGTTCATAAATAAATTTAATTTTTTTTTTTAATTTTTTAAATTAAAAAAATAAAATTTATTATATATACTAAAGCTGAATTTTTGTTGTTGGTTTTTAATCATAAAATGTTTACTGAGTGCAAAATAAAGCAGCTCTGTTAACTTAACAGTCTTTGAGTAAGAGGTATGTTAGTTTATACATTAACATAGGTAATGTTAAAAAACGGAGCTAACTTCCGTAGCTAACTTCACCCACTTGTTCTTCAAAAATATTTCACATTTTCATACTAAAAATTTTTTTAAAAATTTCCTAATTCCTTTTTTATTCAGCAACAATTCAATGGTTCTGACTTAATCACATTCTATACTAAAATATGAAAATGTGAAATATTTTTGAAGAACGCAGTTTTAAAGTGGCCGGGGCTCAGGTTCGGGTTATTGAAGTGAATCCATTTTTCATCGCAAGTAATGATTCGGTGCGTTCAAGCATCATTTTGGACATGCAAAATCTTCTTTCTAGGTTCTTCGACTACAATTTGTATGGTGGCCAATTTCCCTGCTCTTAGATGAATCCTGCTGCTCGTAAACGTTTTGAAATTGCTACTTGAGCAGCTCCCAATTATTTTGCAAGCTCTTGATGAGTAGGACAATAATGTTCATGGTGTAATGCCTCCAATTCTTGGCCTTCAAACTTTTTTTGCCTGCCATGGCGATCTTTGTCTTCCTTGTCAAATATTGAAACCGATGGAACACATTCACCATAACATTGGTGAGCCATTAAAGGAGTAAAGCAAAACATTTTTAAAGCAAAAAAACTTTGTTGTTTACACTATGACAGATATGTATCCTTTAAAATTACATATAAGTTATAAAAAACAAAAAACCGCATTCAAAAGGTACGCCATCTATTGTAAATACCTTTGTTCTTAAGTTATACACCAAATAACTGTCCATTGTTTTCAATAAGAACTACCCTTAAGCAAATCAGTCGCTAAGATTTTGAAAATTTTTTAGACTTGTCTGCGGCCTTCCGTGTGAAGACCACTTTGGCCCTTTCTGTGAGTCATACCCTTAGACCTTATCCAGTGAAGAGCTAGCAGTATCCTTGATATGACTCAAATATCTGGGTTTTGTAAACTGATCAAGGATAGACATTCTTTCCAAGGACCATTTAAGGGTAAGATTGAGAGCTTACTAAATCCCTTTCAATCATAGATATAAGTTCTCTCCATAAATTTCCTCAGTAGAGGGGATAATACGCTACCTTATGAAAAACCTTGGTTTCCGGTATTCCGCATAGCTAAAACTTTGTAAACCTGGATGTCAGCCTCTTCAGCTCCCTGATTAACAATTCATCAAAGAATTAGGAACTAATTTCGTGACCTTTCTCTTAGATTAATTGCCTTTCACAGAGTGACTAAGCCTCATTTTTTGTGATTATTTTTTTTATCGTGACAATATACTGAAAGTTCTCATACAAAAATGATATTAATTGGAAATATATCACTACGAAAAACGATAACCAGAGATTGAGAAAGTTATAGATTTTCCAATATTACTTAGTTATCTTTTAAAAAGAACTTAATAAAAGTATTAAAAAATAATAAATTTCAAGTATTCAACTAAGTATTATTATTAATTTGATTTAAATAAATTCAACTTATTAAGTTATGTGTCCCAAAACTTAATAAACATAATCCTAAAGATAGTCATCTATTTATGCCTCACAAGCGTTAAAGTTGACAACAAAAACTTCAATATTAAAATAAATTTAAATTTATATCATAAACAATCATAGACAAACGTGAGAACATAACATGTCCGCATTTGTTTAAGCTTCAAACAAAGCAACTTATCTCTACACAAATTTATCAACGATACAAGACAACTAAACAAAACTCCCCTAACACATCTAGCATTTTTAAGCAGATATTTTTTTTTTGCCAAATATCTTAAATTTAGAAAACTTAAATAAAACAATTTCTATAACCCGGAAACTTAAGCTTTTATGACAAAAGTCCTGCTTGATATTAACAAATTAGTACATCTATTTCAAAATTATACGTATACGCTGAAAGATAACGTTATAAGCTAGACAGAATAGACAAATTTAAGATGATTAACCTTTTTTTTTTTAGATATGTGTTGTCATAACTTTAATACGAGTATTATATTGATTTTCAAGCTCAACACAAGCCTGGTATTAGCGCCATAGAAATGTTAATGATTTTTTACAAACATTTATTATATATATTTTAATTTAATGGACGGTTTTATTAGCGTATAGTATTATTTATGGCTTTATTTAAATCTTGTAAACAAAGCTGGAACAAGAAATATTTGTTTATTTTTAAATGGATCTTTTTAAGAAACAAACAGAAATAACACCTATAAATATCCAAATCAATATTCTTTTATTTAAAAAAAAAAAAAAATTGTTTTTTTTCTTAAATAAATTCCTAAAAATAGTGGAAGCCAATTTATATTAAACTGCTTAATGTTGTAAACAAACAAATTATATTTAATTGAAAGTCAGACATTTTCTAAAACTGCATCAGAAAATTGCATTCGCATTAGGAAAAAATTTTTTGTTATGTAAATATCAGTTATGACTTTATTAATTTTAAAATTTTAAAAAGCAGTAATTTAAAACGTTTGCGAGCTACATAATTCATCCAAAAGCAGGGAAATTGGGTACCATACAAATTGAAGTCGAGAGACCTTGAAAGACGATTTTACCACTCCGAAATTATGCTTTGGTGGCAGCTAAAGGGTTCTATCTATTATGAGCTGCTGAAATCTGACCAGACCATCACAGGGAACATGTACCGAACGCAACTGATTCATTTGAAGCCAGCATTGGCAAAAAAAAGCACAGAATTTGCGGCCAGACATGAAATCATAATATTCCATCATGAAAACGCTCGGCCGGATATTGCAATACCTGTGAAAGAATATTTATAATGAAGTGGTTGGGAAGTTTTGCCTCGCCCGCTTTATAGTCCAGACCGTGCCCTGTCCTACTACTATTTGTTTAGATCGAAGTAGAACGCGCTCTCTGGGATACGCTTCACTTTGGAGCAGAGTATCCAATATTGGCTTGATGCGTTCTTGGCCTCAAGAGATGAGCAGTTCTTTTGGCTCGGAAAGATGGTAAAAGGTTATAGCTGACAATGGCCAATGCTTTAAATAAATTCATTATGTACAAGTGTTTCCAGATAAAAGCCAACATTTTTAAAAACTCCAGCATTTTTAATTCATACACGCAATACAACTAAAAAACAGCATTTGGGCAATTCACAAGGACTCTAATCATGTCATAATGTCCTAATATTTGACAATGCTTTTCAAGCAAAAAATTTCCTAAAATAATAATAATACTTTTTATGCTATGTTTATTGTGTTATCGTAGCGAACCAGCAGAGACCAACACCGAATGCCTAAGAGTCGGTTAAGCCGAGCCGCCGAGTCGTGATATATCAGGACATTATGACAATATGACTGATAAGAGACCTAGTGAATTGAACAATTAAGGAGTGAGATCGAAAAATTATTTTATACATATATGTTAATAAAAACGAAACAACTAAACTTACAGTTTTAATTTTTTTTATTTGATTGAAATTATTATTACAATTTTCAAAAAAAAAAATGCTTTTATAGTTTTAATCACTAGTGATGAAATTTTGAACCTTTTTCAAAGACCCCTCCATTAACGTTTTATACTGATTTCTGTCACTTTGCTCGAACAGGTTGTCCATCTCCGTTTAAAATCTACCACACTCTTAAACACCTTTTTTGTGCTCTTCAATTCTCTTTTAATAAGAGCGCAATATCTCTCTGTTGGCCTTAGCTCCGGACAGTTTGGAGGATTTGCTTCTCTTGGTAGAAATACCACATTATTGTTCTTGTACCACTCAATGGCTTGTTTACCATAGAGACAGATGCCAAATCAGGCCAAAAATAAGTGGACACATTATGAAGTCTTGTGAATGGATGCAACCTTTTTTGTAAACATTCCTTGATGTAAATTTCGGCATTTACAAAGCCCTTTGTAACAAATATTTGGCTTTTTTGCCGCAACCACATATTGCTTGCCATACCAAAAACTTTTTGGGAATTGTTGTCTGCTTTTGGGTCCTAAACTTTTCTTCAACATTCCCTCGAGCATCAGCAACATAAAATTTTTTGACCAGGAAGTTGCGAAAAATCTGCCAGAACATACGTTTCGTCATCCATTATGCAGCAAGAATATTTTTTTATAAAACTTGACTTCAATTTCTTTAGCAGCGTTCCTGTCAGCAACTTTTTGAGCCTTGTATGCTTTAAAACCTTCAGTGGCTTTAACTTTTCATACCAAATAGTCCGAACACTGAGCTAACCGTGCTGCTTTTCTACCGGATGTGTTGGGAGCTCTTTTGAAAATGCTTTCTAGTTTTTTTGGCATTAGAAACATTATGTGGACCATTCCTTCTGCATGAACCAGGGCAAGTTCTCCCGGTACTATTTAATAACATTGGAAACAGTTTAACGGCAGATTCTTGAATACTTGGTCAACTTTTCGTGGGACGAAGTTGGGTTTTGTTGAAAATATTTAATAATTTAGTACGCACTTTTTGCTGGTCACTAATTTTAATCAGATTAATAACAAATGAATATAAATGACATTAAACATTATAACTGACATGCTTTACAAAGGTAACTTGTTAAAAAATAAAAAAAATAAATAAAATAGTACTTGGGTTAAAGGTTTTAATGAAAAACGTGTGTAAAGAATTTTACGATCTCACTCCTTATTTCTCTAAAGAATTGCGTTATTGGAATTTCCGACAGTCTTTGCCCCATTATTTTTATGCCCACCATCAAAAAAGGGGATAATTCCGTTGCTAACTCATCAAAATATTTGTCGAAGACCCACATTAGTATATATTGCGGGACCTATAAGATTCTAAGACGCTTGTCTGTCTGTTGAAATCTCGATAGTGTCTAAGTGAAAGGAGCTACCTGGCTGAAATTTTCCACAAATACTCTCTGCTGATATAGTTTGTTATGTCCTTAATATGGGCAACATTGTTGATTGATTTCACCTAGCCCCCCTAAAAATATCCCCTCGCACTCATAAATATGAATTAGTTCTAAGTACTCTGATATTAGACCGTAAAGTTGGATGAAAATCGAGCAACATTTGTCCCTAATCCCCATTAAAGAGCACCCTTAGAAAATTACTTGAACATTCATAATTGTTTTATAATAATTAATAACGTGATGAAATTGGACAAGCTATGTATGAATATAAATTTGTCTACCAACTTTTGTGATGATCGGTCCTTAATTGACCCACCCTCCTTATAATCTCTATAGCAGAAAAATATTTTATTGTCAAATAAATAGAGAGAAACCTACATATTGATGGTGGTTATATAAAATTCGTTAGGTATGGTTAGCTAACTGTTCAATTACATTATTTATTGTTGTTGTTTCTTACCTATAAGTTTATCTATCAGCTTGGCGTAAAACACTTAACTTTTTTGAAATGTATTGTTATATTAAAATTCTTGAATTATTTCATAAGTCATACTAATTAGTAATTACAGATGTTAAGTTTAAGCTCAATTGCTTTGATTTACGGTTTGGAACCCTACTAATATTTGTATATGAGCAATTCCATGTCATCGTACGTGACATTTGTACGCCTATAGAGTGGAATAGATTTTGCACAAATAACAGTATCTGAGAAATAATTTGGTCTTCCATTCAGAGGGTACTATATTTTAAAAAAATAATAAGTCCTTTCGAAACATTGTTGTCCAAAATATCGAGCGAAATAAAGCTATATCGTATGTGACACAAAACGGAAAAAGTTTTGACGTACATGTAGAAATATGCAAAAATTTGTTAATCGTAAAAAGAGTTATGCTTTCTTTTAAATATTTTTCCTTTTCAATCCGTCATATTTAAATAAAAATAATCTTTGGATGATTTGATAATAAATAAAATTTAATTTCGTACGTGATAGATTTTTCTCTTAGAGTAAAACAATATATATTCTGTAAATATACGTATGTATACAAAAACTAAACAAAATAAATAGAAAATATATATTCGGTTTCTATTCAAATGCATTTCATTTGAGCTTAGTTTTCGCCGCAATCTTAGCCTTAAACATAACAATTAAATTAAACAATTAAATATAGTCAGTTTAAACTCTTATTTTGGCACTTAAGGACTGAGATCGTAAAATTCGTATCACACGTTTTTTATTAAAACTTTTAAATCAAGTATTATTTGATTTTTCTTATCAAGTTACATTTGTAAAACATGTCAGTTATTATGTTTAATGTTCATTGGTTTGTTAATCTGATTAAAATGAGTTACGAGAAAAAAGTGCGTACTAAAATTATTAAATATTTTCAACAAAACCCAACTGGGTCCTACAAAAACTTGGTCAAACAATCAAAGGTCTGCTATCAAAACAGTACCGGGAGAACTTGTTCATTGATAGAAAACCTAGCTCAGGTAGAAGAAATGGTTCACATGATGTTTCTAAAGGCAAAAAAATAGAAAGCATTTTCAACAGAGCTCCCAACACCTCCGGTAGTAAAGCAGTCCGGTTAGCTCATTGCTCGGACTATTTGGTACGAAAAGTTAAAGCTAATGCAGGTTTAAAAACATACAAGGCTTAAAAAGTACCTGACAGGAACGCTGCTAAAAATTTAGAGGCCAAAAACAGAGCACGGAAATTGAAGTCAAGTTTTATAAAAAAAAATATTCTTGCTGCATAATGGATGACGAAACGTATGTTCTGGCAGATTTTTCCCAACTTCCTGGTCAAAATTTTGCTGATGCTCGAGGGAATGTTGAAGAAAAGTTTAGGACCCAAAAGCAGACAAAATTTCTCAAAAAGTTCTTGGTATGGCAAGCAATATGCAGTTGCGGGAAAAGAAGCCAAACATTTGTTACAAAGGGCTCTATAAATACCGAAATTTACATCAAGGAATGTTTACAAAAAATTCTGCTTTCATTCATAAGACTTCGTAATGTGTCCACTTATTTTTGCCCTGATTTGGCATCCTGTCACTATGGTAAGCTAGACTTTGAGTGGTACAAGAACAATAATGTGGTGTTTGTACCAAGAGAGGCAATTCCTCTAAACTGCCTGGAGCTGAGTTCAATGGAGAGATGTTGGGCTCTTGTTAAAAGAGAATTGAAGAGCTCAAAAAATGTGTTCAAAAGTGTGGTAGATGTTAAACGGAGATGGATAACCTGTTCGAGCAAAGCGACAGAAAGCGCTGTAAAAACCATAATGGAAGGGTTTTGGAAAAAGGTTCACAATTTCATCATTAGTGATTAGAACTATAGAAATAATTTTTTTTGTAAATTGTAACAATAATTTCAATCAAATAAAAAAAGATTCAAAACTGTAAGTTTAGTGGTTTCATTTTAAAATTTTTCGATCTCAGTCCTTAAGATGGTAATAATCTCTAAATACTTTCACATATTAACATTTTAGTGTTTTCTCCCATTCAAATCATGTAGGAAAAAAGTTTCAAGGGTTTTTGTTTTTTTCTGTCGTGGTAGTCATTCTCGTGGAATTGCCCATACGTCAGCAACTGACATATACTAGTTTGACATGTCTCACAAAATTGTGCACTTAATCTTTTGTTAAAAAAAAAAATAGAAAGATGTCTTCATTGTTTACTGCTAAAAATCATGTTTCATAGGTATTGTGTATTTATGAAATTTTCTATTCATAGTTTTAAACTGAGAGATTAACTAAACAAAATAATGAATCCTGTTTCTTTGGAAATTCATTGATTAAGCTATTTTTGGAATAAAATTTTGAAATTACCTTGAATTTGTTTTAAACTAGTTTGTATAAAACAGGTTTAATAAAAAACTAATATTAGTTGAAATCTATGTATTGTCTTAATCTAACAGTAATACATATAATTAATTGCTGAAAGCTATTCTCGGGTTAATACACCCTAAAGAATTTCAATAATTCTTTAAAACAAAAGAACAAAATATTTAAATTTTTGTTTTAATAAAAATTTCGTATTTATTTACTATATGTTTTTTTATTTTCTTAGTTAAATAATCAGGTCCTTTTTTTTAAATCATAACTTAATGCTGTGTACTAGCCTAGTTTTTCCATGCCCCATAAGCGGGAGCGTAGGTCTGGACTACAGGAACAGCACCATAGGAGTGGTAGACATGAGAAGAGCGCACAACGGGAGTGACAACAGAGTGTACTACGGGAGTATGGACTACAGTCTTGACCACAGGTACAGAGTAGTGGGTTCTTACAACAGGTTGTACATAGTGGGAGGAATAGACTACTGGAGAGGAAGCCAAGTAGCTGGGACGAGCGGCAGCCAAGGCGAAGAGAGCAGCGAATACCAAGACGATCTTTAAGGGAATTAAATAATATTTTTTTTAGTATTCATTAAGGATAATTTAAGGAGTTTTGTTAAACTTACTAATTTGAACATTTTGAAAATGATTTGTTGATTTTTTTTGTTTTTATAAAATTAACAAAGGCTGTTTTCTTTTACTGTGACTGAAAGTGATTGATATGTTTATCTAACTCATCTTTAGCTTTTATAGTAGACTTAAGAATCATGTTTGGAGTTTAAGTGTGAATGTGTGGGGTTTTATTGCAACATAGATAACAGGTATTTGAGATGTATGACGATTCGATGATTGGTTTTAAAAGAGAAAGGCCAGATATTTACGTATAAATATTTTTTTTATTATTGTAATCAATTGATTTGTCATACCATTTAGATAACTTTAAATTACTCGCATTTTGAAAACACAATGTTTTTGTTTTGTTTTTTTCAAATACTTTCACAACGCAAAGAAAACTAGAATTTTTGGTCATAAATTGCATAACTTTGGAATATAAAATTTATAGAAAATTTAA
Organism: Calliphora vomitoria; assembly: GCA_942486065.2. Classification (NCBI taxonomy): domain Eukaryota; kingdom Metazoa; phylum Arthropoda; class Insecta; order Diptera; family Calliphoridae; genus Calliphora; species Calliphora vomitoria. Next base: position 29,269,284 of record OW818031.2, on the reverse strand, counting down.
CAAACAAACAATATTGGACTAAATATAGGAAATTAATTAAAATGGATATATTAATGTTTCACTGATTTTTTATTTTTTTTTTAAAATTTGTTTTTTCAACAAACAAATTTTTTGAATAAAAAATTGTTTTTACAAAGAGTATTTGGGGCAAATTTCAGCCATCTAGCTCCTTTCGTGTTATCCAAAGACAGATAGATAGAAGGACGGACGGATGGATGGACATAGCTAGATCGTCTTAAAATCTTATGAGGATCCAGAATTGGGGTTCTGCGATAAATATTTCGATGTGTTATAAATTTATTGACAAAATTAACATATCACCCATTCTTCCCCACCATAAGGCAATAAAAATGGAAAAGATTTGTGTTGACTTTGAATATTTTTCCCCAAAATTTTAACAAACCCAGTGGATTCCAGAATCGATTAGCAAGTATTATTCCAGTAAATGTTAGAATTTCCAACTTTTTATGTAATAAGGAGTGAGATCGTAAAATTCTTAACACAGGTTTTTTATTAAAACTTTCAAACCCAAGTATTATTTGATTTTTTTTTTTTGATCAAGTTACCTTTGTAAAACATGTCAGTTATTATGTTTAATGACAATTATATTCATTTGTTGTTAATCTGATTAAAATGAGGGACCAGAACAAAGTGCGTACTAAAATTATTAAATATTTTCAACAAAACCCAACTTGGTCCTACGAAAAGTTGGTCAAACAATCAAAGGTCTGCCATCGAACTGTTTCCAATGTTATTAAACAGTACCGGGGAACTTGTCCGTTGAAAGAAAACCTGCTTCAGGTAGAAGGAATGGTCTACATGATGTTTTTAAAGCCAACAAAATAGAAAGCATTTTCAAAAGAGCTACCAACACAGCCTGATAGGAAAGCAGCCCGGTTAGCTCAGTGCTCGGACTATTTGGTACGAAAATTTAAAGCTAATGCAGGTTTAAAAACATACAAGGCTCAAAAAGTTCCTGGCAGGAAGGCTGCTAAAAATTTAGAGGCCAAAAACAGAGCATGGAAATTCAAGTTAAGAATTTTTCGATCTCACTCCTTATAATGAAAGAAACAACAAAATTTAAATAAATGATTAAAGGAAATTGTATTAAGTGTGATATTTTAGACCAAAATATCGTATTTATTAAAAATTTTCTTCTTAAATTAGCAAGATAACAAACAGTTGTATTTGACATACATTAGTCCTAGTTTTTCCAGGCACCATAACCGGCAGCGTAGCTGTTGACTAGTGGAACACCACCGTAGGAGTGGTACAAGGAATCACCATGAACTACTGGGGAAACAACAGAGTGAACTACGGGAGTAACAACAGTCTTAACCACGGGCACAGAGTAATGGGCTCTCACGACAGGTTGTACATAGTGGGAAGATAAGACTACGGGAGAAGAAGCCAAGTAGCTGGGACGGGCAGCAGCCAAGGCTAAGAGAGCAGCGAATACCAAGACAATCTAGGGAACAAACAAAATACATATTGAAGATAAATAGAACTTAGAATATCTTTAACCAAACTTACCAATTTGAACATTTTGTTGATGATTTTATAAACTGAAACTTTTTGTTAGAAAATATGATTGTTTTCTTTAAGAATTGCTTCAAGTGTTTGATATATTTGTCAAATTTTTCATCAGCTTTTATAGTGAAGTTATGAATTATTAAATTTGTGTATATTTAGTGCAACAATTATGAAAATTTCAACCAGTATTTTAGTTTTTTTTTGTTCTTATTGTTAGTTTTAAAAGAACAGTAACAACAATTATGTGTGCAATAAAAATAAGTCAAAACAATAGTTCTACTGCTATTATAGCAGTTCGCACTAAACACGGAAAAAAAAACCCGTAGCATAAGTTAGACTTTTAATATATTGTCTATTAGAGAAAACAAGCAGTATAGTAAAACTGATAACTTACGCTACTGCTTTTTTCTGTGTTTATTGTGAACTGCTATAATAGCAGCAAAACTATTGTTTTGACTTATTTTTATTGCATACAGATCAGAAGTTTAGATGACAAACAATAAGAACAAAAAAACTAAAATACTGGTTGAAATTTGTATAATTGTTGCACTAAATGTACACAAATTTAATAATTCGAAACTTCACTATAAAAGCTGATGATAAATTTGACAAATATATCAAACACTTGAAGCAATTCTTAAAGAAAACAATCATATTTTCTAACAAAAAGTTTCAGTTTATAAAATCATCAACAAAATGTTCAAATTGGTAAGTTTGGTTAAAAATGTTCAAAGTTCTATTTATCTTCAATATGTATTTTGTGTCTTCCCTAGATTGTCTTGGTATTCGCTGCTCTCTTTGCCTTGGCAGCTGCCCGTCCCAGCTACTTGGCTTCCTCACCCGTAGTCTACTCTTCCCACTATGTACAACCCGTCGTGAGAGCCCATTACTCTGTACCCGTGGTTAAGACTGTTGTTACTCCCGTAGTCCACTCTGTTGTTTCCCCAGTAGTACATGGTGATTCCTTGTACCACTCCTACGGTGGTGTTCCACTAGTCAACAGCTACGCTGCCGGTTATGGTGCCTGGAAAAACTAGGACTAATGTATGTCAAATACAACTATTTGTTATCTTGCTAATTTAAGATGAAAATTTTTAATAAATACGATATTTCTTGTTAAAAAATTATTAAGCATTATTATTTTGCGGAAAAAAAACTATCACTCAAGTAAAGCCTAAGCTTGATACTTTGGGAATTTTGCACCATAGAATTTCAATGGTAAAAGAGTGGTTTACTAAATTCCGTTGTGGTCGTACAATCACGGAAGATGCTGAATGGTGAGGTCTCTACACCCGAAAGTTCGAGAGATTGTGGAAGCCATAGGCATCTCACATGGCTCAGTAGTTTCACTTTTGAATAATCACTAGGGTGTGTGAAAGCTCTCCTCAAGATGGCTGCCGCGTTTACTTACAATCGAGAGCACAAAAGGGTGCACACATTTGTATTGAAGAACCGTTCGTAGACCCTTTTTTCTGGACAGTGACTGAAGCTTTTGTATTAACACGTTATTTAACGTTGGACAAAATGCATAGAGTTCAAAGTAGACTATGTTGAGAAATAAAATAATTTTTTATTCATTAAAAAAGAAACGGAATTTTTGACTCAACCTCTTACTCGAAAAAAGTTTGCACTTAAACTCAGTGGTAATTTTTAAACAATTCTTAAATTTTTTTCAAACATTTAAAAAAAAAAAAAATTTTTTTATTTGTGAAAAAAATTTTATAACAAAAAATTTTTTTTTGCTGAAAAATAATTCGGGATAAACTTTAGCCTTATATACGCCATTGCAAAGGTCTTTGAAATATCCATATTGTCTAAAATTAATAACTATCATCACAATAATGTTCCACAGAACAGGTTCTGATAGAGGATGCGATGTCACTAGTTCTATCAAAATTTTCATGGAACATGAAGTGGTTCTAGTTGTAGTCGTTCTAGAACTAGTGACTTTGTAACATGTTCCTGAGTATTGTTATTTAAAGAAAAAATATTATTTTCTATTAGTTTTTTTTTTATTATTTATAGTATTTGTTTATTTTTTTGTTTCTAAGAAATTACATGTTTGTATTAGTCTATTTTTTCAATGCACCATAAGTGGTAGTGTAACTGTTGACTACTGGAACAGAGTGGTACAAGGGAGAACTATGTACTACAGGAGCTGAGTGGACCACAGGAGTAACAACACTCTTGACAACGGGAGTCTGGACTACAGTATTGACAACGGGAGTGTGGGCCACTTGAGTATAAACATTCCTGATAACTTGATTTTGGACAACAGGAGTGTAAACACTCTTAACGACTTGATTGTGGTATACAGGAGTGTAGAGATTCTTGACAACTGGAGTTTGGTATACTGGGTTATAAAGAGTTCTAGCCACGGGTACAGAGTAGACTACGGGAGAAGAAACCAAGTGGCTGGGACGAGCGACAGCCAAGGCGAAGAAAGCAGCGAATACCAAAGCAATCTAAGGCAGAAAGAAATTACATTTTTAGTTAAATAGTTTTTTCAAAAAATATATTAAAGTAAACTTACCAATTTGAACATTTTGTAAATGATTTTTGAATAAATGTCTAATGGTTGGCTGTGTATTCTTGTAGAATTACTTTAGTTGATTGATATCGCTATGAAAATCTTCTTTAGCTTTTATAAAAAAGTTAATAATTATTAATTTTATATGGGCTTGTCTTTTTTTGCAACATTCGCTAATATTGATTGTAGCTGATATTTCAGTTATGTTTTCATATTTTTGGTTTTCAAAGTGAAAGGGTAGCTACTTATTTACGCATATTTTATTTATGCATATTTATACATATCACACATTTGTAATCAATTAATTTAACTAGTCTAAACTATTTTGATAACTGTTAAATATTTTATTTATGTGAAATATTTTCACGTGAACTATTATCAATTAAATACCTACTTATGCATATCATTTTAAATCATTAAATAAAATTATGCACATATTTTTTATTTAAATGATTGGTGACGCAAAATGAATTAAGTTCAGTTTTGCAATTTAGAAGATTTAATTTATAGACTAGATAAAATTAGTTAATTTATTGAGGTCATTTTGAATAGAAGGAATTATATTAATTCAAGATTTTAGTGCAATTTTGTTTCAAGTTCTGATCAATATTTTCAAAAATAATAAAAGTTCGGGGTCCTGAGTTCAATCATCCTAAGCGATGAATCATATTATCCTTTTGATGGTTAGTTAATTATCAGAAAACCCACCTGCGATTGTCGAAGAACAAGTGCATTCACAACTTGTCGCTGTTTGGTAAGGATTTTAAGCTGGAGGCCTTAATATACCCTACTTCTTTAAAAATGAGGCTGTTCAAGCAGTGACTGTTACTCGTGCTCGATTACGCGATATGATAGCACAGTTCGTCTACCTAATATTGATATGGAAAACATTTTGTTTCAACAAGTCGTTGGCACATGCTATACAGTCTGTGAAAGAATTCAATTACTGAATGAAACATTTCCTGGTCATGTAGTCTCTTGTTTTGGTGATCGGAATTGTCCCCTAGATCGATTGATTTAACACCATTGGATTTCTTTTTCTGAAGTTATTTGAAGTTAAAGGTCTATGCCAAGGGTGCCCAAGCCCTATACTCTTGATGCTCATTTGTTTTTGTAAATGCTCTTAGCTATAGGCTGTGTGTTTCTATACTCAATACAGCACTCAGAACTAGCAATATGAAATACACAAACAACTTTGTCTTGTTAGTTTTTTTTTGTCGTTCTTCACTGTATACACGCAAGTGCAAAGCAAAAACACTTTCGTATGCTTTGCTCGTAAACATTGTCGACAGCGATCATCAATGTAGATTTTGTTTTTGTTTATCGTATGGTATCGTTTAAAAAAGTGTGTATTTTTGTCTTGGTTCTTTGTATGTTTTGGTTTTTACAACAAAAAATATTGAATAAAAATTAGTTTTTCTTTAAATGTATGGGTGTTTGCTCTTCCATAAGGAACTTTTGGGCACCCCTGGTCTATGCCCACAAACCCACTATCATCTGTACACTGAATCAAAGAAATTCAGCGACATTTATGGTCATAGAAAATTAAAACAAAAGAGAGCACTTGTGCCAACAAACTGCGGATACCATTTGACCGAAATGCAATTCCTTACATAAAATAAAAGCTAAAGAAAAATATTGTGGTTTATGTTTTTTGAGTTAATAAGAGTTAATTCCAATAATCTGCAGAGGATCATGAATAGGGTGTGTATAAAAATATGAATGAGTAACGATAAAATTTGGAAGAATGCTTGTAATGGAAAATGCTTTTACCAAAATCGTTTGTGTATATTAAGATTGAACAGTTGCAACAGGCAGATTTCTTAAATAATTGAGTGAAACCGCAGTACATAGGAAAAACTTTTGAAATATGGAAACTTAATTTTCAGCTAATCGAATGATTCTAATTCGATAGTCACAACGAAGCCGGATCTCTGATTATTTAATTGCCTGGAAATGCAACAGGAGTGTGCAATTGATAGAATTCTACATTTAACAGAGTAGACCGAAGACGAAGTGTCGCGGATTCAACTAAAGTCGCTGTATTGAAAACTCTCTTAATCGTCGAACTAAAATTTACGAAATATTTGAATTTAAATTATTTTTTTGATTGAATCATAAAATAAACAGGATGGGTTTATAAATGGAATAGCAAATTGGAAAAATGACCTCCATGGCTTTCCTCCACCATGTAGGTTGCCAATTCTGATCACCAGGAAATTGAATTGTTTCGTGGGTTCTATGACCTGTAGCTACATCTTGATAAGACCACATGTGGTCCTTATTAATATCATCCAAATTAAGCAGAAAGAACTCTGTTATCATGTCGCGATATAATTTTTGAAGTCGGGCATCCAGTTCAAAATCCACACCCAACAATGACACGTCGATGTATATCTGTTGGAATTTTGACGATTCATCAAGGTGAAAATATGCTTCATCGCTTAGAAACAATGAAGTCACTCTATTAACCAGTTGAGCTCAGTCCCTGTATTGAACATTTGACAGTAGTCGTGGTATTGAAGAATCTTTCGTAGAACCTTTTTTCTGGACAGTAACTGAAGCTTTTGTATTAACACGTTATTTAACGTTGGACAAAATGCATAGAGTTCAAAGTAAAAAAAAATAATTTTTTTATCCAAAAACATGTGTTTCATTCAAAAATAAACGGAAATTTTGACCCAAGCTCTTACTCGCAAAAAGTTTGCACTTTACTTTAGACTCAGTGGTGATTTTTAAACAATTCTTAAATTTTTTTCAAAAATTTTTTCAAAATTTTGTTTTTAAATTTAAAAAAAAATTTATTTATTTGTGAAAAAATTTTTATAACAAAAAAATTTTTTTTGCTGAAAAATAATTCGTGGTAAAAAAATATTTTTCCTTTTTTGACCAATTGTGGGTCCGACTTACTTTGGCCTTATTTATGTGGTGATTTTTAAACAATTCTTCAATTTTTTTCAAACATTTTTTCAAAATTTTTTTTTTAAATTTAAAAAAAAATTTATTTATTTGTGAAAAAATTTTTATAACAAAAAAATTTTTTTTGCTGAAAAATAATTCGTGGTAAAAAAATATTTTTCCTTTTTTGACCAATTGTGGGTCCGACTTACTTTGGCCTTATGTACGCCGTTGCAAAGGTCTTAGAAATATCCATTATTGGATATTCATATCGTCTATTATTTGTTATCCATATTGTCTAAAATAAATAACTAAAACTCTATAGAATTACTTAATAATCACAATAATGTTCCACAGAACGGGTTCTGGAAGTGGATTCGATGTCACTAGTTCTATCAAACCTGAAGTGGTTCTAGTTGTAGTCGTTCTAGAACTAGTGACTTTGTAACATGTTCCTGGTTATTGTTATTTAAGAAAAACAATATTTTCTATTAGTTTTTTTTTTTATTTATAGTATTTGTGTATACCTATTTTGTTTCTAATAAATTACATGTTTGTATTAGTCTATTTTTTCAATGCACCATAAGTGGTAGTGTAACTGTTGACTACTGGAACAGAGTGGTACAAGGGAGAACTATGTACTACAGGAGCTGAGTGGACTACAGGAGTAACAACAGTCTTGACAACGGGAGTCTGGACCACAGTATTGACAACGGGAGTGTGGGCAACTTGAGTATAAACATTCCTGATAACTTGATTTTGGACAACAGGAGTGTAAACACTCTTAACGACTTGATTGTGGTATACAGGAGTGTAGAGATTCTTGACAACTGGAGTTTGGTATACTGGGTTATAAAGAGTTCTAGCCACGGGTACAGAGTAGACTACGGGAGAAGAAACCAAGTGGCTGGGACGAGCGACAGCCAAGGCGAAGAAAGCAGCGAATACCAAAGCAATCTAAGGCAGAAAGAAATTACATTTTTAGTTAAATAGTTTTTTCAAAAAATATATTAAAGTAAACTTACCAATTTGAACATTTTGTAAATGATTTTTGAATAAATGTCTTATGGTTGGCTGTGTATTCTTGTAGAATTACTTTAGTTGATTGATATCGCTATGAAAATCTTCTTTAGCTTTTATAAAAAAGTTAATAATTATTAATTTTATGTGGGCTTGTCTTTTTTTGCAACATTCGCTAATATTGATTGTAGCTGATATTTCAGTTATGTTTTCATATTTTTGGTTTTCAAAGTGAAAGGGTAGCTACTTATTTACGCATATTTTATTTATGCATATTTATACATATCACACATTTGTAATCAATTAATTTAACTAGTCTAAACTATTTTGATAACTGTTAAATATTTTATTTATGTGAAATATTTTCACGTGAACTATTATCAATTAAATACCTACTTATGCATATCATTTTAAATCATTAAATAAAATTATGCAAATATTTTTTATTTAAATGATTGGTGACGCAAAATGAATTAAGTTCAGTTTTGCAATTTAGAAGATTTAATTTATAGACTAGATAAAATTAGTTAATTTATTGAGGTCATTTTGAACAGAAGGAATTATATTAATTCAAGATTTTGTTGCAATTTTTTTTCTAAATTCTGACCAATATTTTCAAAAATAATAAAAGTTCGGGGTCCTGAGTTCAAGCAAAATCATTCTAAGCGATGAATCATATTATCCTTTTGATGGTTAGTTAATTATCAAAATTGCCGCATTTGAGGTTCAGAGAACCCATATGCGATTGTCGAGAACAAGTGCATTCACAACTTGTCGCTGTTTGGTAAGGACTTTAAGCTGGAAGCTTTATTAGACCTAAATTCTTTAAAAATGAGGCTGTTCAAGCAGTGATATGATAGCAGAGTTCGTTCTACCTAATATTGATATGGAAGACATTTGGTTTCAATAAGTCGTTGGCGTCCGTGAAAGAATTCTCTTGTTTTGGTGATCGGAATTGTCCCCTAGATTGATTGATTTGACACCATTGGATTTCTTTTTCTAAAGTTATTTGAAGTTAAAGGTCTATGCCAACAAGCCATAAGCATACGTACACAGGATCAAAGAAATTCAGCCACATTTATGTCATGGAAAATTAAAACTAAAGATGGCGCTTGTGCCAACAAACTGTGGATAACATATGACCGATATGCTATTCTTTATATAAAATAAAATTTAAAGAAAAATATTGTGGTTTATGTTTTTTGATATAAATCTTGATTAATTTTTGTGGCACCCTTTATAAGCGTTAACTCCAATAATCTGCAAAGGATCATGAATAGGGTGTGTATAGAAATATGAATGAGTAACTATAAAATTTGGAAGAATGGTTGGAACGGAAAATGCTTGTACAAAAATGGTCTGAGTATATTAAGATTGAGCAGTTGCGACACGCAATTGTGTTAAATATTTGAGTGAAACCGCAGTACATAGGAAAAACTTTTGAAATATGGAAACAGAATAATTCTAATTCGATTGTCACAATGAAACCGGATCTCTGATTATTTAACTGCCTGGAAATGCAACAGTAGTGTGCAATCGATGGAAGTCTACATTTAACAGAGTTGACCGAAGACGAAGTGTTGCAGATTCAACTGAAGTCGCTATATTGAAAACTCTCTTAATCGTCGAACTAAAATTTACGAAATATTTGAATTTAAATTAATTTTTTTTATTGAATCATAAAGTAAACAGGATGGGTTTATAAATGGAATAGCAAATTGGAAAAATTACCTCCACGGCTTTGCTACACCATGTAGGTTGCCAAATCTGATCATCAGGAAATTGAATTGTTTCGTGGGTTCTATGACCTGTGGCAACATCTTGATAAAACCACATGACGTCCACATCAATATCATCCAAATTAGCCAGAAAGAACTCTGTTATCATGTCGTGATATCCGCACCAAACAAAGACACGTTGTCGATGTATATTTGTTGCAATTTTGACGATTCATCAAGGTGAAAATATGCTTCATCGCTTAGGAACAATGAAGTTACTCTATTAACTAGTTGAGCACAGTCTCTGTATTGAACATTTGACAGTAGTCGTGGTATTGAAGAATCTTTCGTAGAACCTTTTTTTTGGACAGTGACTGAAGCTTTTGTATTAATAGTCATCTGAACAGTTGAACAATTGATCGAAACAGATGTGTTGAATATTCGACCGAATTCACAGAATTTTCAACAAAACCCAACTTGGTCCTACAAAAAGTTGGACAAACAATCAAAGGTCTGCCGTCAAACTGTTTTCAATTTTATTAAACAGTATCGGAAGAACTTGTGCGTTGATAGAAAACCTGGTTCAGGTAGAAGGAATGGTTCACAAGATGTTTCTAAAACCAACAAATAGAAAGCATTTTCAAAAGAGCTCCCAACACATCAGGTAAGAAAGCAGCCTGGTTAGCTCAGTACTCGGCCTATTTGGTACAAAAAGTTAAAGCCAATGCAGGTTTAAAAACATACAAGGCTCAAAAAGTTCCTGACAGGAACTCTGCTAAAAATTTAGAGGCCCAAGACAGAGCACGGAAATTGAAGTCAAATTTCATACAAAAAATATACCTGCTGCATAGTGAATAACGAAACGTTTTGGAAATTTTTCTCAGCTTCCGGGTCAATATTTGCTCGCGGGAATGTTGTACAACAGTTAAAGACCCAAAAGCAGAAAATTTTTCCAAAAAATTCTTGGTATGGCAAGCAATATGCAGTAGCGCCAAAAGAAGCCAAATACCGAAATTTACAAAGGGCTCTATAAATACCGAAATTTACATCAAGGAGTGGTACAAGAATAATAATGTGGTAATTGTACCAAGAGAGGCAAATCCTCCAAATTGCCTGGATCTAAGGCTAGTGGAAACATATAGGGCTCTTGTTAAAAAAGAATTAAGGAGCACAAAAAAAGTTTTCAAAAGTGTGGTAGATTTCAAACGGAGATGGACAACATGGTCGAACAAAGTAACAGAAAGCACTATAAAAACCTTAATGTAAGGGTTTCCGGAAAAGGTTCATAAATTCATTACTATTGATTAGAACTATAAATATAATATTTTTTGTAAATTGTAAAATAATTTCAATCAAATAAAAAAAATTAAATCTGTAGACATTTTTTGAGTTAAATGATCGGATGTTTATTTCATAAATAATGAAGAACAACATTAGCCAAATGGCCACCACGACCACGCTTACAGGACCATCATATTCTTTTCATGAAATTTGTCATAACGAAATCCCAAAGTGGCTGCCCTATGTCCTCGATATCCTCACGAATTCTTTCTTTGAGGTCTTGAATCGACGCTGGGCTGTTGGCGTAGACCTTATCTTTCACGTGGCCCCAAAGGAATAAGTCGCAAGGTGTTAAATCACAAGATCTCGGTGGCCACTTGTAATAACCTCTTCGAGAGATAACACGGTCCGGAAACTTTTCCCGTAAAAGAGCAATGGTTTCGTTGCTTGTTAAAAGTAAACGTTGTCCAGATCAATATCATCCAACTCCGGCCATAATATACAGTGTAATGACGTTTGTCGAATGCCCAATTTCAAAGAACGACGAGGAATGGACAAATCTGGGTTTTCTTCAACACTTTGGGCTACAGCAGAAATATTCCTAGTTGTTCTTGAGCGACGTGCACGGGTTTTATTCTTCACATCACTGACTTGTGCCAACAGCTCGAATTTTTTCACCAATTTCTGTATTGCTATCCGACAAGGTACTTCAGTTTTGCGAACTGTGACTGCATGATTTTCACCATTTTTGTAGTGAATTTTAATAATTTCAATGCGTTGTTGAAGCGTGTATCGTTCCATTTTTAGTAATGGCGTAGTTTCTACTTGTCAAATGTCAAAGAATAAAAGCTTCAACAGTGACAGCTACCGAAATACCGGGTGATTCATAATAACACCTCTTGTTGGAAAACCCTTTATGTTATGATTTTTTCGATCTTACTCCTTAGTAGGAATAACGTGTGCAAAATTTTAGTGTATTAACTGCAATATAAAGAAACGAGCAAAAAAGTTTTGAAAATTATAAATTTTTTAGAGCTATGAACATTTTGTTCATAACTCTGGTTCTATTTGATGGCTTTTGCCCATTTTTAATACTAAACATTTATAATTAACACATAATATGTTAGCAAAATTTCATTCCCCTAAGTCTTTTCATGTTGTCCCTATTCTTCCTGCAACAGACAGACCTACATCGTCTTAGAACTTTATAAGGATCCAGAAAATATATACTTTTGAGGGTCTGCGATGAAGATTTCGATGTGTTACAAGCGGAATAACAAAGTCATCTTTTTGATAGTGGTTTTAAAAATAGTTTAATTCAATTTGGATTATCAGATTATGTATATGCCAGTAGTGCTGATTGTAGGAAGTATTCATTGAAAAGTTCAAGTTTTTGCTGGGATATTATTAAATAAAACAGGTCTAAGATTTTCTTGACATAAAATATATTTTTAAGGATTTAGATTTATTTTTATTCATCCACAATTCCTGTAAGATCTGAATATATTATTATTTATTAAAAATGATTTATTGTATTTATTATTTATCGTATTTATTAACTTTTTTTCTTTTTATTTTAACAATCTGTTTCTTTAAATAGATTTCTCATAAATTAATTATTTATATTAGTCTATTTTTTCAATGCACCATAAGTGGTAGTGTAACTGTTGACTACTGGAACAGACTGAAACAAAGGAGAACTTTGTACAACGGGAGCTGAGTGGACTACAGGAGTAACAACAGTCTTGCTAACAGGGGTGTGGACCACTGGGGTAACAACAGTCTTGACAGCAGGAGTGTGGACTACAGGAGTGTAAACTTTCTTGACAACATTTGTGTGGACAACGGGAGTGTTGACTACGGGAGTATAGACATTCCTGACGACTTGGTTTTGTACTACAGGAGTATAGACGTTCCTGGCAACTGGGGTTTGGTATACTGGGTTATAAACAGTCCTAACCACGGGTACAGAGTAATGGGCACTAATGGCGGGTTGTACATATTGAGAAGAGTAGACTACAGGAGAAGAAGCCAAGTAGCTGATATTAGCAGTAGCAACGGCGAAGACAGTAGCGAATACCAAGGCAATCTATAGAAGAAACGTATAACATTTTTAGTTGAAAGAAAGTTACATGATTTTTATTCAAACTTACCAATTTGAACATTTTGTAAATGATTTTTGAATTTGTAGTTTTATAAAATTACGAAGGATTGGTTGTATGCTTGTATAATTACTTAAGTTGATTGATATTGGTAACAAAATCATCTTCAACTTTTATAGTAAAGTTAATAATTATGAATTTGAGTAGTAAAGACTATAGCTTGTATTTCAGTTGTTGGTTTTTATTTTTGTTATTCTAAGAGAAGGGGTAAATATTTGCGTATATTTTATATATGAATATTTATGTATTTATGAAGATCAGATATGCACATTGTAATCATTTAATTTTTCTAGTCAAACCATTTAAATCATATAAATTTAGATAATGAAATAACATTACCAATGATTTTCTTTTTTTTTTTTTAAATAAATCTAAAATATTTTATTTGTTTTACTTTCACAGGGAAAAGAAAATAAGAATTAATTTATTTAAATGTATATTAGTGACGCAAAATGTATTTAAAGTTTAGCAAATTAAGAGCTTTAACTGAAAGAGGAGCTAATCTAACTTCAAATTATTAAGGTCATATACTTAGAAGGGGAGGAAATATTTTAACTAAAAATTTATGGTTTTATTAGGTTTAAAACATAAAGTCTTTGTAATTAGAATAGCGTTGGTGTTTTTTTTTTTTTTTTTTTTTTTTCAAAAATTAAATACTAAAAAAAAATATTATAAATTGGATTGGATTATGTTTTTTATTATAACAATAATTTTGTTTATTATAATAATTTAAAGATAATCCAATTCCTTACCTATTAATGAATCATATGTACATAAAAAAAATCTTGTAATTCGATCTTAAACCATCCAACCACAAAAGATTGAGAGAAATCTTGTCAAGTATTGGTTCGTTCATAAGACAGTCTTGTCTAGTTTAAAAAGATGAGCCGATTTTCTAAACTTCAAATAGCAACCGAATCGGGTCTATAGCGGATTTATTGATGTACTTTCTGGTCCTAGTATATAGCCTTTATAGCCTATTGACGCTTCCAAGTAAGGATCTATCTACGTTCCAAATTTCAATAAAATCGGTTCAGCCGTTTAGGCGTGATGCTCAAACAAACAAACAAATAAACAAACAAACTTACAAAGACATTTATATATTTATATAGATTAAACATGTATGCAAGTTATTTGGGGGCTACGGAAAGTTGATTTCAACATACAGATGGATATGGCTATATCGACTTCGTTATCTATAACGATCCAGAATATATATATACTTTGTGGGGTCGAAAATGAAAAAACCGAATGACAAAATTATAAGTATGTAAAGGGTTTCCAACAAGAGGTGTTATTTTAGTATTCAAAGAAAAATTAAATTTTTTGAGATAAATGATCGGATGTTTATTTCATTATAAAGAGGGAGGTATGCCATTAATAATGAAAAACAACATCAGCCAAATGGTCACCACGACCACGCTTACAGCACCATATCATTTTTATGAAATTTTCCATAACCAAATCGCAAAGTGGCTGCCCTATGTCCTCGATCGCTTCATAAATTCTATCTTTGAAGTCTTGAATCGACGCTGGGCTGTTGGCGTAGACCTTATATTTCACGTGGCCTCGAAGGAAGAAGTCGCAAGGTGTTAAATCAAAAGATCTTGGTGCCCAAATGTGATCACCTCTTCGAGGGATACTACGGTCCGGAAACTTTTCCCGTAAAAGAGCAATGGTTTCATTGCTAGTGTGGCACGTAGCACCGTCTTGTTAAAAGTAAACGTTGTCCAGATCAATACATCCAACTCCGACCATAAGATACAGTGTACTGACGTTTGTGGAATGCCAATTCCAAAGAACGACGAGGAATGGACAAACCTGTGTTTTCTTCAACACTTTGGGCTACAGCAGCAATAATCTCAGTTGTTCTTGAGCACTGGCTTTATTCTTTACATCACTAACTTGTCCCAACGGCTCGAAGTTTTCAACCAATTTCTGTATGGCGGTCCGACAAGGTGCTTCACGACGACCCAAAAATGCTTTAGTTTTGCGAACTGTGATTTCACCAAGATTTTCACCATTTTTGTAGTGAATTTTAATAATTTCAATGCGGTGTTGAAGCGTGTATCGTTCCATTTTTAGTAATGTCGTAGTTTCTACTTGTCAAATGTCAATGAATAAAAGCTTCGTTCTCAAAGAAATATGGAGCGATGAGGCTACCAGCCCAATATCCAAAAATACATTACGTATTGGGAATGCACTCGCTCTTGGATCTCATGTGAATTGGCATCGTCCCAAATTCGACAATTTTGTTTGCTGGCGTACCCATTAATTCAGAAATGGTCCTCACGCGAAAAGTTTTGTAATTTGCACGTGTTGTTGGGCGCTAAATTCATGTATGGTGATATGGCAAAACAAACTGAATAAATAACAGCTAATTCGACAAACTTAACCAATATAACTTGAACAATATGGCCACTCACAATTGTCAATGTTCGGAACCCCCTTTTTGTATACTCTTACATGTGTACAATTCCCAATCGTTGTTTTATCATAGTATCGATGTCTTATTGTATTATTATACCCTTCACGATGAGTGGCAAAGTTTGTAATTCCGTTTGTAATTTCTACATTTGTAATGTAGAAAAACAAAGTATATATATTCTCGATCGCTATAGATAGCGAAGACGACATAGCCATATCCGTCTGTCTGTATGTTGAAATCAACTTTCCGTAACCCGCAAATAACTTACATACATGATTCACACATTAATGTATCGGGAATTCTCCGGCTCGCTTGATATTTAAAATCGAGAAAATCGGCTCACAAATGGCTGAGATATAAGGAAAACACCGGGACAACCTCGATTTTTGGCTTTTTTGTGATCTATATCTGGATTACAAAGTCATTAATATTGACAATATGGATATCTAATGATAGATATTTCAAAGTCCATTCCAACGATGTATATAAGGCTATAGTAAGTTGGACCCAAAATCGGGAAAAATATTTTTTAACCCGAATTTTTTTTCCACAAAAATTTTTAAAAATTTTTTTTTTTTAAATTTATTAATAAAATAAATAATAAATTTAAAAAAAAAAAAAAAATATAAAAAAATTTAACAAATAATTTTTAAAAAAATTTAATAAAAAAATTGGAAACAAAAAAATTTCTAAAATTTTGAAAAAAAAAATTTTTTAAATTTTGAAAAAAAAAAATCTTATTTTGTTTAACCCATTTTTCGCCGCACCAAGTTCCCGTTGACTGATTTTCCTAAAATTTTATATTGAACCTATTTTTATGCTAATTAAGAAAATTCCAAACTTTGGAGTCAGTGGATTTTCTAGTTTTTTAGAAAATTGGTGGTAATTATAGTCACCATCGGCGGAATATGTACTTTAAAACAGTTTGTATGTAAGTGCACGTACCACTTCTTACAAAATAAATAGAGTGTGGCTTTGGCATTGCTTGCATCATATTCTTTAAACCTTATTCATGCTTTAGAATGGTGTGTTGCATGTCTTTTGTGAGGTTTTTTCTTTGCCACTCTGCTTTCATTTCCTGCACGTCTGTATTCTCGCAAAGAAGAACTCTAACAATTTCTGACCGAAATTCCAGTTGCATTTTTCCTGTAGCTTTTGCAATTCTGCACAAAAGACTGTGCAACTTCCAGACATTTACAACAGCTGAGTCTACAGCATTAGAAAAATAGTCCACCAAAAAATATTTTGCCTATAACACTTATCGGTAGTTTGATATTACATTGTCAAAATACTCAAATTTTTGGCTGCTGCACATTTTTTAGCAAACTCAAGACCACGTGAGCTCCGTGAGTTCAATTTCTATGCTATACAGTTCCTGAGAACTAGGCTAAGGCATACAGCAAATCATATTTCCATCTGATGAAGCCACCCACGAATTGAAGCCGAAACAAATGGGCTTATTGCTTATATATATTTTGCTCGAACGCCTTCCAAAAAATGGCACCGTTCTTCAATTGTCATGGCTTTTACACAATTGGAACACTTTGGCTCCAATAGTTTTCATATTGTGGAATAGATAGCCATTCAATATCCAAAATCCAATCAAACGCCGCGGCGCGCCTCATCGATCGAACTGTGCATATATTGTCCAAACCGTTATTTTGTCTCGTTTGCTTCTGTTTTTGATGACAAAACATATGTAAAGTTTACATTGTAAACGCATGTTCATAAACCACATTAAAGACATACGTTTTTCGCCAATGGTTACTATAATCACCACAATATTCATCATGCAATTTTAGATGATACGTGTACATTAAATATCGTGAATAGGGCTGAAAACAGAAAAGTAAAGATTTAATTTTATAAATATAAACATAGTTGTTAGATTTTATAGGATCTTGGTTAAATTATTTCTATATATTTGATGACCTTTATTTACTAATTTCTAAAAGCCGCAATATAAATAGTTTATACTACGTAAGGAAATAAAATGAGTATATAATAAATAAATAAGACCCTAAATATTTGATAAATAAAATTATATTGAATAAAAAACTTTTTATTTGTCAGTTATGAATAATAAAAGTGCTGGTAATTTAAATCACCGGTCGGCGAAAAATGGGTTAATTAAAAAATATGGGGTCTCAAATTAAAAATGTGGACATTACAAACGGAGTGACCAACTTACAAGGTTATAAAAATATTTTACATAAATTTGGATTAGATTTAAATTAACAAAAATGTAATCCTCTAGTGTTTAATGAATATTATTATAAATTAAATCTGTTTTTCGCAAACAAACTACTTCTAGGTAATACAGATGATATGAAATAGTTATGAAAAAGTAAGTTGTTTTAGTAATTGCAAGTCATTGCATACTTTTTGCTGGGTTAGTTATATATATGACTAAAGACATAGTTTGTTACTGATATTTTAAACAAATTATTTGGTGTATGACATTTATTTTGAAACATTTTACAATACAAATTTATTCAAAGTATTGGCCATTGTTAGCCATGACCTTTATCCCAGCTTTCTGACAACATATGGATTCCGAGCCAAAAGTACTGTTCATCTTTTGAGGCCAAGGGCGAATCAAGCCAATATCGAATACTCTGATCCAAAGTGTAGCGTTTCCCAGAGATTGAGTTTTGCATCGATCGAAACAAATATTAGTCGGACGGGGCACGGTCTGGCAAAACTTTCCAACCATTTTATTCTAAATATTTTTTTAAGTACCTTCATTAACCATCTAATGCTTAAGCATGCCTCAAGGCACTCATGGCAAAATGATAATAAATGCAAATATAACTGATACTTTTTTTTAAAAAACTTTAAAAGCTTTTTAAAATAATTCAAGTACGTTTTTTTAGCAGCTGTTACATGAGTTTTTGAAATGAAAAATCAGTTATATTTGCATTTATTTTTGCGATGAGAGCATTGGGTTAAATCGGCATAAGCGTTTCTTAATTTTTAAAGAAATAGAAGAGTCTCTAGTCTTTTATATACAACTTATGTTGGTTTTAGAGGTTCATTCAACAAATCCAAGATGCAACGCATTCCAGAGAAGTATTTACAAATTTTATAGTTTTTGTGATAAATACCTTGTAGTTAAACTGCAATTTCTAAATATACTGTTTTAAATAACCCAAGCTTTAGCCAATATCTGATAAATTAAACAGACTAGAGATGAATAATGTTTTAATTAATAAAAATATATAATCGAATGTTCAACGAATCCTACAAATTCTGATTATTTTGTTAATTATTTATAAAAAAAAAATGATTTACTGTATATTTTATTTATCGTATTTATTAGCCATTTTCTTTCTTAATTTAGAAATCAGTTCCTTTCAATAAGTTTCTCTTAAATTAATTGTGTGTATTAAACTATTTTTTCAATGCACCATAAGCAGAAACGTAACTGTTGACTACTGGAACAGAGTGGTACAAAGGAGAACTTTGTACTACAGGAGCAGTGTGGACTACTGGACTAACAACCGCCTCGACTACTTGATTGTGGACTACAGGTGAAACAACTTTCTTGACTACGTGAGTTTTCACAACAGGAGTTGCAACAGTCTTTACTGGAGTAACAACAGTCTTGTGTACGGCGGTGTGGACTACAGGAGATACAACGTTCTTGACAACGGGAGTGTATACGGTTTTTACAACGGGAGTTTGGACAACAGGAGTATAGACATCTTTGATAACTGGAGTTTGGTATACTGGGTTGTAAACAGTCCTAACTACGGGTACTGAGTAAAGGGTTCTTGCGGCCGGTTGTACATAGTGAGAAGAGTAGACTATGGGAGACGAAGCCAAGTAGGTGGGTTGAGCAGCAGCAAGGGCGAAGAGAGCAGCGAAAACCAAGACAATCTTTGGAAGAAAGAAAAAATATTTTTAGAAAACTATTGCGGTTTCCGAAAGATATTTAATCAAACTTACCAATTTGAACATTTTGTTAAAGGTTTCTTTTTTAATTTTGTAGATTTATAAAATTATTAAATGGTTGTGTTCTTTAAGTATCACTTAAGAGGATTGATATCGGTAACAAACTCATCTTCAGCTTTTATAGTAAAGTTAATAAGTATTGATCATTTTAAGCACTATAGCAGTTGTTAGTTCAGTTCAGATGTTGTTTAAAGTGAAAGGTTAACAATTTGACGTATATTTGATATACATATCTTCATAAATAAATTGTAATGAATTCAGTTATTTAACTGAAAATATTTCGATAACTTTATAATGTTTTAGTTGTTTAAAATACTTTCACAAGACAAGGAATAATTAAAAAAAAAATTAATAATAGAGGGTTTTCCAACAACAGGTGTTATTTTGAATCACCCGGTATTTTGGTAGCAGTCATTTTTGAAGCTTTTATTCTTTAACATCTGACAAGTAGAAACTTCGCCATTACTAAAAATGGAACAACGCATTGAAATTATAAAAATTCCCTACAAAAATGGTGAAAATCTTGCAGTCACAGTTTGCAAAACTAAAGCATTTTTGGGTCGTCTTGAAGCACCTTGTCGGACCGCAATACAGAAATTGGTGGAAAATTTCGAGCTGTTGGGACAAGTTAGTGATGTAAAGAATAAAATCCGTGCACGTTGCTCAAGAACAACTGAGAATATTGCTGCTGTAGCTCAAAGTGTTGAAGAAAACCTAGATTTGTCTATTCCTCGTCGTTCTTTGGAATTGAGCATTCCACAAACGTCATTACACCGTATCTTATGGACGGAGTTGGATGATATTGATCTGGACAACGTTTACTTTCAACAAGACGGCGCTACGTGCCACACAAACAACGAAACCATTGCTCTTTTACGGAAAAAGTTTCCGGAACGTGTTATCTCTCAAAGAGGTGATCACAATTGGCCACCGAGATCTTGTGATTTAACACCCTGAGACTTCTTCCTTTAGGGCCATGTGAAAGATAAGGTCTACGCCAACAGCCAAGCATCGATTCAAGACCTCAAATATAGAATTCGTGAGGCTATCGAGGACATAGGTCAGCCACTTTTCGATTTGGTTATGGAAAGTTTCATGAAAAGGATATGGTTCTGTAAGCGTGGTCGTGGTGGCCATTTGGCTAATGTTGTTCTTCATTATTAACGGCATACCTTCCTCTTGTTGGAAAACCCTGTATAGATATTATTAAAATAACTGATAACGGCAAATAAATTAAAAATGTTGCTGATATTAAACTAATATTATTAAGGTCATATTGATTGGAAGGGAATATTTGAATTTTAGTTTAGTTTAATACGTCCAACCAGGATATATCGTGCGGTATTTTTATTGAAGTTCCGCTTAAAGTTTATTATAATCGTTAGCAATCTTAAAGTTAATATATCGCTGTATGTGACCTTAAATATAGAATTTTTGACCATGTGCTTTAGATTTGGCTTATAATTAAAAGCGTTTTAATGAGAAATAAAAGTGTTGTGTTTTTCTCTATTTAAAAATATTCGTTCCAAAAAAAAAAAAAAATCAAGGTTGGCCACCATTGCCGATAAGTTCCCTTTACCCCTTAAATAGAACTTCAGCTCAACTACCGTTATCTTGAAAATACTCTATCTAAATAGTTGCAATTATTGTTACCGTTAAAAAATATTTATCGAACATACTGTAACTGTTATTATATAAATAATTTTACATTATGCAAGTAAAAGATTTGAGTTTTCCATTGAAATCTACAGCAGTTACAATATAATGCAAAGTATAACTCCTCAGAAGTTTCACAAACCTTGCCCCCTTTAGAAATTTCTTTCGTTTTTTCATATATTGCATGCAAATTTATTACACCAAACATTATTTTAAGTCAGAATGTGTTTGAATTCAAAATTTACTTTTGATAACTATGTAAGTATACACATTTTGCATACAATAACTATATAACTTCTGAGGAGTAAATAAAGCCTATTTATATAAGTATTTGATATTGGTGAAAACCTTAACACTTAAAGATTGATATTTTGGTGAAATTAAACAATTTTATAAATTTTTGGGATGTCATTTACCTTAAAAACTAAAAAAATTATAGTATGGTGATTTTCCACGAAGAAAATTATAAAAATTTGAATTAATGTAAAATTTTAACTGTTAAAGATATCATAACAAAATTTAGAGTTAATATAGACTCAAATGTTCTAAAATCAATGTCATTATAATCTTTAACATTTTTTATTTTAAAATACCGAAATTCGTAAACCGGGGAAAATGTGTTCCAAAAACTGAGTTTTTTTAGAAAAGTGCTTACTGTGAGGTGATTTACCGTGTGATAGTAACAAAACATTGTAAGTATTTAAGAAACATGTAGTGTTATACAAGTATGGAGTTTTTTTGAGAATCGGTGCTTTGCCTTTTTAGAATTTTTTACTCAAACCTAATTTTTTTTTCTTTTTGTAAATTAGCCAAGTTTGGTTAGGTCCGGGGGGGTGTTGTGTCCGCTTAAGTGACCCAGATCTTACTTTATACGCTTTTACATTAAGTACTCCTTCCGGATCATATAAAAATTGTATATAGTCGCGAAGAAAAGTTTTTTTCTACAAAAGAAAAAATATATGGGCTTTTTAGGAAAAAACTTAAAAAATACAGCCCTTTTTAAATGTTCCAACTTTGGATGCCTGTAACTTTTTATAGGGACAAGATAACTGTTAGCTAGCTTATTTTATTTTTATTTTTTATCGCCAATGTAGGTGATATTTCGACCTCCGTAGGCCCGCCATATCTAAAATCCATAAAAAGATCGAGCAAAATTACAAAAAAAAATCTCTTCAACTAATGGAGATAACCTACAAATGTAAGCGTATTTTTTGTACACCTACTTTTTAATAAAATTGAGACCCGTGTTGATCAACTTTGAGGGGCCACGCACTGGCCCTTATTAGCGTTAGGAAGCTTAACAAATGCATAACAACTCAGCTCCAACCATGTGAAATTTCGTAACAATATCACCAATAGTTCCATAGACACCGAATTATTTCCAAAAAAAAAAAAAAAGTTTCTAGACCACTGTGCGACCGAGAGGCGAAACTTTTATCTCGTCGGATTGTATTAATTAGCTTGCCATAACTTATAGAGCCAACGAATTCTTCTCCTCGGAAATTTGAACCAAAGTTAGTCCTATTGGATAGTAATTCAGACACAATTTTTTGCTCAAAAGAAAGCTTACAGTGGTTGTCAGCTTATTTGATGCAAGCTAATCTAAAATACTTAAATCAGGATATCTCATAAATTAATAGAACTATTGAAAAGAAACAAAACGCACTTTAATTGCTAAAATGGTCCCTTAAAAAGAAAACAATTTTTTTCAAAATTTTTTTGTTGTAAAATATGTAAAAAAAACAAAAACAAAAAAATGTGCTTTTTTTCATCGCTCAGCTTATTTGATGCAATAAAAACTTTAACTGTAGTAATACAGTTATATTAAAAAAACAACTTGGTTTACATTATGCTGACATTATCTACTAAGGTTTGCATAATTTTAGTATTTTTTTGGAGTTTGAAAGTAATAAACAGATTTTATTAAACATGGGTCGGCGTACAACAATAGAACAAAGAGAATTGGTTATCCATCATTATAAAACTGGAAAAACTCAGCGTAAAATAGCAGAAATAGTGAATTTGTCTTCATCTACAGTCCAACACATAATAGAGCGCTATACAAAGGAGAACAGAATTGAAAATAAGGGCAGATCTGCCCCCAACAAAATTTTCTCCGCAAGTGATGAACGTTGGATAATAAGAAAAATTAAGGAAAACCCAAAGTTATCGGCACAAAAAATAGCTGATGAAGTGGCCAAAGGTATTGGGAAGATGTGTAGTGCATCAACAATTCGGCGTGTTCATGGCAGAGTACCACTGAAGAAGCCATTTATTAGCCCAAAAAATAAGAGTTCTCGATTAGCGTTCGCAAAATCCCACATTTCCAAAGGTCCAACCTTTTGGAATACGGTCATATTTTCAGATGAGTCTAAATTTAATATCTTTGGCTCCGATGGAAGATCTTATGTTTGGCGGAAACCAAATACTCAGCTTCAATCAAAAAATCTTTCCGCGACCGTTAAACATGGCGGAGGAAGCGTTATGGTGTGGGCTTGTATGGCCGCAACGGGTGTTGGAAATTTAGTTTTCATAGAAGGAAATATGGATAAAACAATGTACTTGAATATTCTTAAAGAAAATTTGATTCAAAGTGCAGAAAAATTGGGTCTGAGGGACAACTTCCGATTTTATCAAGATAACGACCCAAAGCATAAATCTAATATGGTTCAAACCTGGCTCATATGGAACTGTCCCCATTTGATGGAACCACCTGCACAGTCTCCGGACTTGAACGTAATCGAAAATTTATGGGCGTTATTAGAAACTAATATAAGAAATCATAACATTTCAAGCAAGGAAATGTTAAAGAAAGCGTTACTAGAAGAGTGGAACAAAATAACTGCAGAAACCACACAAAAACTGGTTAACTCAGTTCCAAATCGACTGAAAGCGGTTTTAGACCAAAAAGGCTACCATACTAAATATTAATTAAAGCAATATAGACAAAAAACACTATTATTTTTTATTAACAATATTTTGTATCAAATAAGCTGCTTAAGTTAAAAATGGAGTTTTTTTTTGTTTTTCTAATTTTCCTTTAAGATAGTATACAATTTTAAATAAATGAATTAATAAATCGAAACTGGAATAGTTCTTAATAAACTAGGCTTTTAATTTTTTTAAAAAACCGAAATAGTTTTACAGTTACATGCATTTTAATATAATGATTTTACTTGCATCAAATAAGCTGACAACCACTGTATGTCTATTCCTTTAACAGTATTTTGGCCGCTTAGTGGGATATACAGTGTTGGAAAAAATAATAGAAACGAGAGATTTTTTTTAAATTTTGTAACTACATTAGTCACGTCAAGTTTAGTTTTGTAAAAAAAAAATTTAAATGCTGTTTTGTTTATCAGACATACAAAGTAAGATAAAACTTAATCTTTCCTCTTTTCATTTATACTTTCATACATTATATGACTAACAGTGTAAAGAGTCAATAATTTTACTGGAAACAATAATAGAAACGCGTAAAAGGATTCAATTTTCAAAGGCACATCTTTTTATTTTTTGTTAAAAAATTATTTTATTTTAATATTTTGTTGCTCTACCTTTGTTTTTCACAACTTCATTGTATTTTCGACTCATGGAATCAATCAATTCTTCTCAATGGAAAACCACTCTTCCTTGATTTTTTCCCACAATTCGTCCTTATTTTTCGGAGAAAAAACTAAACTTTTTCAGAATTTCAAAAGCTATATAGGAATGCAATACAAAATCTGCTATGAGCTGCTGAAATCTTACCAGTCCATCACGGGGAACATGTACCGACCGATTCGTTTGAAGCGAGCATTGGACGAAAAACACCTACAATAAACGACCTAACATGAAACCGTAATATTCCATCATGACAACGCGTGGCCACATGTTGTTAAATAGTATATAGAATGAAGTTATGTTGGGAAGTTATGCCCCATCCGGTTTATTGTCCAGACCGTGCCCCTTCCGACTACTATTTGTTTCGATCGATGCAGAACGCTCTCTCTCTGGGATATGCTTCACTTTGGAATAGAGTATCCGCAATTGGCTTGATTCGTTATTGGCCTCAAAAGATGAACAGTTCTTTTGGCTCAGAATACATATATGGCCAGAAAGATGAGAAAATGTCATAACCAACAATGGCCAATAGTTTGAATAAATTTATATTTGGTCAATTCACAAGGTCTCTTATCAGTCATAATGTCCTAATATATCACGACTCGGCGGCTCGGCTTAACCGACTCTTAGGCACTCGGTGTTGGTCTCTGCTGGTTGGTAACGATAACACAATAAACATAGCATAGAAAGTAGTATTATTTTAGGACAGTTTTTGCTTGAAAAGCAATAAAAATCATTGTGAAATATTAGGACATTATGACAAAATGACATGATAAGAGACCTTGTGAATTGACCAATTGTATAAATTTTTCAAAATAAAAGCTAAAAATTTTAAAATATTCCGCATTTTTAAGTCATATATCCAATAACTTTCTGATTTGAAAAAGTTCTCTTTTGAAACGAATTATAAATTTGTCCAAGATCTAACTTAGTCGGTCCTCTTAAATCTTAAAACAAAAGTATGTATGTATGTATACACAAATAACATTTTGTGCGATTATTTGAAAAATTTTACTCGTTTTTGGTCTTATTTAATATTAAAACTTTCGCTGGATTTCCCGGGAATGCAGGGATAAATTCCGGGAAATAATTAGACTCATGCCGTAGTTGAATTATTTCGCGTGCTGTATGGCATCGCTACATCAATGTCATCGAATTTAGGACGAATTTAGGCGACATCGAGCACTAGAATTGTCTCTGCATGACCAACCACATTTTCGAGGATGTATGTCCAAATACGCACCCAAAAGTGAGACTTTGTGAATGGATTTATTTTTGGACAATCAAAGGTGTGTTCTGACAATTAACAAAGCCATCAAGGTGAAATATCACTTGAACTGTGGCCACCAAACTTTCATTAGTTTTGGAATATTGTTTAGCAATGAAACGCACTATTTTTACATTAACAGCTCCAGTTTTACTAATCCTAAACGGTCTGCTGTTAAACAGTTTTTTGTTCTTTTTTTGTTGGAATCTCATTACTGCACAAATGGTGGCGAATAATTAAAAAACATAATCATTTACATATATTTTTCAAATATCGTTTTTATTAACTATTTTTTTTTTTTTTTTTTTTGTTCATCTTAATTTAAAAATCAGTTCCTTTTTATAAAATTCTCATAACATAATTCTACTTTTTCCATGCACCATAAGCGGGAGCGTAGCTGTGGACTAGTGGGACAGCACCATAGGAGTGGTATAAGGGAGCAGAGTGCACTACGGGAGTAACTACAGAGTGTACTACGGGAGTGTGGACTACAGACCTGACCACAGGTACAGAGTAGTGGGTTCTTACTAGGGGTTGTACATAATGGGAAGAGTAGACTACGGGTGAGGAAGCCAAGTAGCTGGGACGAGCAGCAGCCAAGGCGAAGAGAGCTGCGAAGACCAAGACAATCTATAGAAGATGTAATTAATATTAAAAGAAAGTTATTTTGGAATTTCTAATATTTAAAAAAACTCACCAATTTGAACATTTTGTAAATGATTTTTTTTTTAGTTGTTACTTGTCGATAAGAAACTTGAGTGTTTTCTTTTAGAATTGCTTTCTGTGATTGATATGTTAAACAAAATCATCATCTGCTTTTATAGTAGAATTAAGAATTTTTGATTTTATGTGGGTTTTTTTTTTGCATTAAACGCTAGTATAGATGATAACAGGTATTATTGTTTTTTAATGATTTTTTTTTTTATTGTGTATTTGAAAGGTATAGAAATTTGAATTGTAAACGTTTGTTATGATTAATCAAAAATATGTTGATCACATTTGAATGTTTTTAAACGGCAACATGAATTAACACCCAATTAAATAACATAAAATTAAAAAAAATGAAAAAAATAATAATAATAAACATCCAGTTTCAATGAAATTATGCCCAATTGAAATTAAAACGTAGTTCCCAAAAAAGGTCGAAATAAAGCCCAGAAAAAATTTAATAAGTCCCTAATATTTTAAATTTAATGAAATGTGTTTATTAATTTTTCATATATGAATTTAGCTAAATTTTTGTATTTCGACGTTGCACATTGTTTCACTTGGTTGGAGCTCAGGTGTTTTCGAGTTGATTTACGTTCATTCAGCTTCCTAGCTCCAATGGGGGCCACTACGTAGCCCCTCAAAGTTAATCACCTCGGGTCTCAAATTTAAAAAAAAAAATCGCCAAAAATCCATTTATGATCCGAATGAGCTGATATTTAAACTATAAATAGTCTTTAAGAAGGTCTACAAAAAATATGCTTACATGTGTAGGTTATCTCCATTAGCTGAATAGATATTTAGGTTTATTTATTTTTTTTTTTAATTTTACTCGATCTTTTTATGGTTTTTTAGATAAGGCGGACCTACAGAGGTTCGAAATTTATTTTTAAAATATCAGCTATATTGGCGTTAAAATTCTAAATAAAATAAAGAAACTTTCTAAGTAATAAAAACTTATGCGCATCCAAATTTGGAACATGTAAAAAGTGCCGTATTTTTTAAGTTTTTTCCCAAAAAAGCCCATATATTTTTCCTTTTGTAGAAAAAAACTTTCTTTAGGACTACATACAATGTTTATATGATCCGGAAAGATAACTTAATGCTAAAGCGTATAAAGTAAAATTTGGCTCACTGAAGCGAACATAACACCCCCCAGACCTATCCAAACTTAGCCAATTAAAAAAAAAAAAATTCAGTTTAAGTACAAAATTTTAACAAAGCAAAGCACAGATCAACGAATGAGCTCCATATTTGTATAACCCTTTGTGTTTCTTAAATAATTGCAAAGTATTTTTTACTATCACGCGGTAAATAATGTCACAGTGGGCACTTTTCTAAAAAAAACTCAGTTTTTGGAACACATTTTCCCCGTTTTAGGAATTTGGTTATTTCAAAATAAAAAATTTCAAAAATTATAATGTTATTGATTTAAGGACACTTAAGGGTATATTAGTTCTATATTTTGTTGTTTATATCTCTAACCGTTAAAATTTTACATTAATTCAAATTTTATATTTTTCTTCATGGAAAATCACCATATTATAATTTTTTAGATTTTAAGGTAAATGACGTCCCAAAAAGGTTTAAAATTATTTAATTTTAATAAAATATCAATCTTCAAGTTCTAAGGTTTTCACCAATATCAAATACTTATATATAAAGTTTTCATTTTCTCCTCTGAAGTTCCACAAACCTTGCCCCCTTTGACAAATTTGTACGTTTTTTCATATATTTCATGCAAAATGTAAAATATTTAAATAGGTGGATGTAACCTTTGCACGATTTTTTGTTGATTAGAGTAAATGAAAATGGAAATACATGCGAAAATATACATTAACATTTATCAAGTTTTGTAATGCAGGCGAAAAATAGTTTGTAGCAAATATCGCGGCGAAATGTTGTAACAAATGTTTTAAAACTCTTAAAAATTTGTCAACAAATCATTTTTATGAAAATTAAATAAGGGCCTAAAGAAAATGAAATTAAGTCCAAAAATATTTCAAAATTAAATAATTCCCAATTTTAAAATGAAATAACCCCTACCCAAGAAATATGAAATATAGTCCAATTTAAAATTTTTCGAATTTTATTGGGAATTATTTCATTGTCCTAATTGGTCGTTATTTCATTGGCTGTTATTACAGGTCGCCTTTTTATACTACTACATAATGAAACTACAATAAATTTTGGGCTTCTGAGTTCAATTTTAATTAAAGCCTTCCATCGTTAACTTAGGGCACAAAGAGACTAAGGCCCGTTTTCTCAATGTATCGATAAACTGCCTTTTACTAAATGTCAACATAAATTAATTAGGCCGATTAACTGTCCGTTAATAATCTTGGTTTTCTCAATATACCGACAAAAAACATTATTTTCAGTTGGCAATAACTTTCAAGTGACAACATGTTTACATAAATCAGCTGTTTAATGTGGCCATCGACAGCTGGAATCTTTTGAAAAATTCACTATCCTCCATGTCTGTCAGGTAGTTAGGCCTGGCATGATAAACTCTTTCAGCATTCACTTGGAACTCATGTTCTTCGAGTTGATCCTCCATCAAATGAATGTTAATTCCTCCATTAAAGTTTTTTTTTTATAAAATCAATTTAATTACATTTACAAAAACACAAACACATAAAAACTATGAACAGCAGTCAGCTGATTGAAGTTATCTGTACGAAAAATAAATAATTGGCAGATGAGGTCGGGTTAACTTTGCCACAGAATAGAAGCAAATTGAGAAAACCAAATTTTTTTAATCTGCAGTTTTTCGTTGGGAAAAAAGATAATCACCTTAAGTCTATTTTTTGCAATACGCATTTCACAGGTTGTTGTTATTAAATAAAGAATAACAACAAGCCAAATCCCTACAATAAAGTTTTTTTTAAAATTGGTCAATTCACAAGGTCTCTTATCATGTCATATTGTCATAATATATGCAAACGATATAATTTATTTACTTATTCTAACTTTTTGTGTATACACAGAAAAAACATATTCATGATAGCAACCGAATTTGTTGCCAATCGAATGATTCGGTTGCACACATAGAATTTTTCGGTTCTATCAACAGAAAGTCAGTTGATAAAGAAGAATTTTGGTTGAAGTATCCAAACATATGTTACCGCTTCTAAAATGTTGTAGCTACAACTGTAAAATTCAGTCGCTAAGATAGAGTCATTCGATTGGCAACAAATTCGGTTGTTATCACGAATCTGTTTTCTCTGTGTATCGATTAAAGCATGTATCAGCATTCAATTTCAAACATTATAGCCACTGTAACTAGTATTTGAAAATGCTGTTAGGTTTCGGATTCTGTAAATTCTTGAGAATAGAAAATGCTTAGATAAAAATTGTAATACTACAGCGTAGGGTTTTCATTCAAATACAAATTGTTCGAATTTTCAAAGAAAAATATTATTTTTTATTCGAACGAATAAAATTTTTCATTAAAGAATAACAAATTATTCGATTAATATTTGTCGAATAATCGAATAAATTTTTTTTATGCTGCAATTTAAAAAATTTTTAAGTAACATATCCAAATGAAACACAGCCATTAATTCGTAATGTTAAGCAAATATGTCCATCGTTGTACTACTTATTCTATTAGAAAACAATTTTTAAACTAATTTTTTAATCGATTTTGGCTAAAGACCTTAAGATCACAAAATTGTCGAACCCTATTAAAAAGTGAAAACTTTCTTACTAGTAAATATCAGGAAAGAAGATAAAAAAAACGCACTAAAATGATTTAGCAATTAATTATAAATAGACGGATATAACTGGTATGCATGGTTGTAAATAAACTTAACTAAAACCAAAGTAATGCGCATAAACACAAATAACAAGCGAACAATTTCCGTAGGTGACAGACAATCCATTAGACAATGTGGATTAATTGTATTATTTAGGTAGCCTTATTACTGCCAAAGGTGGAACAGGTGAAGACATCAGAGGCCGAATTAATAAGAGGTGAGAGCATTTAGCTCTCACTACAAGATATTGAGATCCACATACATCACAAGAAACACCAAAATTTAAATATTTAACGCCAGCTTAAAATCGGTGGTTCTTTACGACAGCATCAGCAATACGGCTAAATGGTCGGCCATGCTCCAATAGCCATTATCATTAGAAATCCGACACCTCAAGTGGATGTGGATTGGCCATACACTAAGAAAGCCCGTGATAACATAGCACGCTCTGCTCTGGATTGAAATCCTCAGGGTAGTCACAGAAGAGGTATACCGGCTAATACGTGGAGGCGACTGGTAGACGCAGAAGCATTATAAGAAGGCTACACATGGCGTAATTAATAACTTAGGTTTTGACAAAATAAAACGGAAAGAATTTGTTAAGGCCCTCTGCTCCTAGGAGCTATGGAAATATATATAACGAGTGAGATCGAAAAAATTTTAACATGCATATATGTTAATAAAAACGAAACCACTAAACTTACAGTTTCGATTTTTTTTTTATTTGATTGAAATTATTATTACAATTTACAAAAAAAGAAAAAATAAATATTTTTATAGTTTTAATCACTAGTGATGAAATTTTTAACCTTTTTCGGAAACCCTTCCATTAACGTTTTTATAGTGCTTTCTGTCACTTTAATCGAGTTTAAAATCTACCACACTTTTGGACACCTTTTTTGTGCTCTTCAATTCTCTTTTTACAAGAACCCAATACCTCTCCACGGGCAGTTTGGAGGATTTGCCTCTCTTGGTACAAATACCACATTAATGTTCTTGTACCACTTAAGGGCTTGTTTACCATAGTGACAGGATGCCAAATTAGACCAAAAAGCAGCCTTTTTTGTAAACATTCTTTGATGTAAATTTCGGTATTTAAAGAGCCCTTTGTAGCAAATGATTGGCTTCTTTTGCCGCAACTGCATATTGCTTGCCATAGCCATGGGAAATTTTGTTTGCTTTTGGGTCCTAAACTTTTCTTCAACATTCCCTCGAGCACCAGCAACATAAA
This sequence comes from Calliphora vomitoria, assembly GCA_942486065.2. NCBI lineage: Eukaryota > Metazoa > Arthropoda > Insecta > Diptera > Calliphoridae > Calliphora > Calliphora vomitoria. The sequence goes on along the minus strand of OW818031.2, from coordinate 29,237,531 downwards.
ATTTTTGACCAGGAAGTTGCGCGAAAAATCTGCCATAACATATGTTTCATCATCCATTAAGCAGCAAGAATATATTTTTATAAAACTTGACTTCCGAGCTCTGTTTTTGGCCTCTTAGCAGCGTTCCTGTCAGGAATTTTTTGAGCCTTGTATGTTTTTAAACCTGCATTAGCTTTAACTTTCCGTACCAAATAGTCCGAGCACTGAGCTAACCGGACTGCTTTCCTACCGGATGTGTTGGGAGCTCTTTTGAAAATGTTTTCTATTTTTTTTTTTGGTTTAGAAACATCATGTAGACCACTCCTTCTACCTGAACCAGGTTTGCTATCAACGGACAAGTTCTCCCGGTAAACAAGTCCTTGAGTGGTACAAGAACAATAATGAGGTATTTGTATCAAGAGAGGCAAATCCTCCAAACTGCCCAGAGCTAAGGCAAGTGGAGCGACATTGATCTCTTTGAAAAAAGAGAATTGAAAAGCACAAAAAAGGTGTGGTAGATTTTAAACGGAGATGCAAAGTGACTGAAAGCTCTATAAAAACGTTAATGGAAGGGTTTCCGAAAAAGGTTGCAAATTGTAATAATAATTTCAATCAAATAAAAAAAAGTTTTAATTTTTTTTTTTTATAATTTAGTGGTTTCATTTCTATTAACATATATGTATGTTAAGAATTTTTCGATCTCACTCCTTAAGTCAATTTTTCAATGAACAAAAATATATTTATTCAATTAGATTTGAATTCACAAAAAAATTAATCATTCAATGGATGAATTAAGACTGTTACAAATTAATTTCTTTATGAATTGATTCAACGATGAATGAATTCTATTTAAATAAAAACCTTTGAATGAAGCTATAGAACTATTTGTGTTGACACACTTTTGTGGGTCAATGCCTTAAAAATGTAAAATTTTTTCAAACTTTTAGCTTTGATTTTGAAAGATTTGTACAATATAAATTTATTAAAAGTAGTGGCCAATGTTAGCTATGACTTTTTCTCATCTTTCTGGCAATATATGGATTCCGAGCCAAAAGAACTGGTCATCTTTTAAGGCCAAGAACGAAGCAAGCCAATATTGGATAGTCTGTTTCAAAGTGAAGCGTATTCCAGAGAGAGCGTTCTGCTTCGATCGATACAAGGTCGGGACTATAAAGCGAAACTTCTCAACCACTTCATTCTAAATAGTTTTTAACAGGTATTGCAACATGTGGCTGAGCGTTGTAATGTGGACTATTATGGTTTCATGTGTGGCCGTATATTCTGGGCGTTTTTTGACCAATGCTCGCTACAAACGAATCAGCTGTGTGCGGTACAGTTTCCCTGTTGTAGTCTGGTCAGATTTCAGCAGCTCGTAATAGACAGGACCCTTTTGCACCCACCAAATACAGAGAATTAGCTTAGAGCCAGGGATATATGGCCTTGGTGTCGATTCGGCTGGTTGGCCGGGCTTTACATACGACATCTTACGCTTCGGGTTATTGTAATAGATCCATTTTTCATCGCAAGTAATGATTTGGAGCAAAAATGATTTTCTTTTTCAACGTTCAAGCATCATTTCTGATATGCAAAATCATCTTTCAAGATCTCTAGGCTTCAATTCGTATTAAATCATCCCTTACAATTAAATCCCATAAACCTAAATATTTTATATATGCCCTGAATAAATGTTCAAAACCTCAACCAGACATGATTACATTTGTTAAATCATGACTTAAAATACTTTATTGTGCGTATCTTAAGCAACAAGTGTCAAAGAAAGAATATTTCACAAACAACAACCATAATTTATTTATTAGAACTCAATTTATCTTTTGTATTCAAGGTATTGTCTGTATATTTAAATATGTATGTGTATTTTATATATTCTTTACTACTCATGATTCTATTTTTCATTTTTGAAAGGTAGATGAGGGAATCAATGTTTGGTTTATATTTTAAATCAAAACAAAAATACCTGTTATCAGCAAATTTTGCAACATCTCATCAATAATTCTAGCTTTTACTATAAAAGCTGCTGATGAGTTTCTTAGGCATATCAATCACTTAAAGTAATTCTAAAAGAAAACATCTTTTTAAAAAACCAAAAAAAAATCATTTACAAAATGTTCAAATTGGTAAGTTTTAGATATTTTATATTTTAGAAATTCCTAAAAATAATACTAACACTATTATTTAATTCTTTTAAAGATTGTCTTGGTCTTCGCTGCTCTCTTCGCTTTGGCTGCTGCCCGTCCCAGCTACTTGGCTGCTTCTCCCGTTGTCTACTCTTCCCACTATGTACAACCCGTTGTAAGAACCCATTACTCTGTACCCGTAGTACATACCTCCGTTGTCAAGACTCTAGTCCACACTCCCGTAGTACACTCTGTTGTTACTCCTGTTGTCCATGCTGCTCCCGTTGTCCATGCTTCTCCCTTGTATCACTCCGTTCCCGTAGTCAGAAGTTACGCTCCCGCTTATGGTGTATGGAAGAAGTAAACTAAATAGTACAAAGAATTTATTTATGAGAATTTAGGCAAAACAAAAAAATAGTTAATAAAAACGATATTTTTTTATAAAAAAATATAAATTTGTGTGTTTGGTTTCAAAAAATAACAAAATTTGTAAATAAAGCTATAAACAAAAGAATTTTGTTTGTCATAATCAAGTTTCAGAGAATCTTTAGATTCCTTAGAAACTTTTGAATTTCTTAAACAAAGGATGGCTTATACCGGTTTAATACTGGTTTAGTAGAACCGTTTTTAACCAGATTATTGTTTAATTATTGAATGGTAGATATGAAATTGTATAACAAGAACAATATAATGAAAGAATTTTCTTGAGAAGTACAATTATAATAATTTATTCAATCGTTTAACAGACATATAGTATATCTCTGTTATTTCAATTGGAAATCAATCCATTCTCTTGTCAAGAAACTGGTCAATTGAACTCATATCTAAACTTAGTGATTATGTAAATTACAATAGATAGAACTTAGTGTATCATATCCAATATCATAGAATCTCTTTATAACTTTTCTTAAAAAACTATTTTAGACAAAGTATTGCTTAAAACCTGTTTAATGCTGGATTAACTAAACCTGTTTTAACCAGGCTATTCGGTTATTGCTTAACAAAATTACAATAGAAAATAAAATGTAGCGGTGTTTGATATTTTTATTTTAAATTTTTACAAAAAAAAAAAAATATATATATATTGTTACGTTTTAACCCTTTTAAAGCTTTGGTTTATTTCCTATAAATATACCGGATACTTTTGTTTGCAACAAAAGCCGTTTAGTGGTTTAAAATTGTAACAACAATTTACTAGTCACGTAGCTATTAAAGTAACTAGTTCCCACCCTAAATGATGGTTCGGAACTGTCTCCTAGAACTGCTGGGTTTATACACGTTTATCAATTCGCAGAAATGCACACACACTTTATAATGTACAAACTTAAATGTACAAGGCAGTTCACGTTAACTCTAACAGCGCCTATGATCAACTCACTGACGACTGCAACCTCTGCCACTATTTATACACACGCCATCTTTCGGGAATCGTCTACAATGCTCTTAATGGACAAACTAGGACATTCGAATTCTAGAGCTTTCGATGTCAATGTTAGCAGCTTAAACATTTGGCGTTGCTATCAACATTGTTGATAAGTAGAAGCTTCTACTGATGGACATGTTTAAAAACATGTTATGGATTATTTATATGGATTCTCATCTTTTGAGGCCAAGAACGACTCAAACCAATATCGGATAATCAGTTCCAAAGTGAAGCGTATCCCAGAGAAACCATTCTGCATCGATAGAAACAATTGGTAGTCGGACGTTGCAAGGTCTGGACTATAACTTCTCAACCACTTCATTCGTAATAATGCTTAACAGATATTGGAACATGTGTCATGATTGAATATTACGGTTCCATGTCTGGCTGCATATGCTGGGCATTTTTTGGCCAATGCTCGCTTTAAACAAATCTTTTGCTTTCGGAACAGGTTACCTGTGATGGTCTGACCAGATTTCAGCATCCTATAATAGATAAGACTCTTTTGGTCCCACCAAATATAGAGCTTTACTTATTTGTCTTCCTTGTCAAAATCACCACTTCTGAACCGCACAAACCATCTCTTGCACGTTAAAGCCGATGAAACATATTCACCATAAGTTTTCGTTAACAATCGGTGTGCTTCACTGTTTGTACTGTTTGGTGGGCATCAGAAATGTAAAATTTTCCATTACTCTGGCGCATAAATCATGCTGAATTTTCCGATGGCAGATTGGCTTTAAGAGGCGCTGTTAAGAAAATCCCACAAGAAAAAGTGTAACGGGGTCTAATCGTATAATCTTGGTTGACAGTTCACATCATCTTGACATGAGATGACCATGCCCTCAAATCTCTCGGGCAGAATGTCCAATATGGCATGTGCTATGTGTCACATCACCGTCCGCCGTTGACAGTGATGGCCTGGCCATCGTCGTTCTTTTTCTTATTTTAAATCTTTATTAGTTTCATTATTATTATACCCTACACCATGAGTGGCAAGGGTATATATAAGTTTGTCATTCCATTTGTAATTTCTCCATTTTTCATTTGCGACCCCACAAAGTATATATATTCCGAATCGTTATAGTCGATATAGCCATGTCCGTCTATCCATGTGTATGTTGAAATCAACTTTCCGTAGCCCCGAAATAACTTACAAACATAATTGATACATCAATATATCGGGAATTCTTCCGGCTCAGTCGCAATTTAAAATCGAGAAAAACGGCCGAGATATAAGGAAGAACCGGGACAACCTCGATTTTTGGCCTATTTTTGATCTATATCTGGGTTACTAAGTCATTAATATGGACAATATAGATATCTAATGGTTAATATACGGCTTTAGTAATTTGGACCTACAATGAGTCAAAATCGGGAAATTTAACCACAAAAATTTTTTTTTATAATTTTTTTTTAGTAATAAATTTAAAAAAATTAGTTTAAAAAATTTTAAAAAAATTTGGAAAAAAATTAAAAAAAAAAATTGAAAACCATTTGGAAAAAAACTTTTTTTTTTAAATTTTGAAAAACCAAAATTTTGAAAAAAAAAATTTTTAATTGTTTACCAAAAATATTTTAAATTTTTATTTTATAATTTTGTGAAGGGTATATAAGATTCGGCACAGCCAAATATAGCTTTCTTACTTGTCTTTAACTCAGACATTGAAACTGAATAATTAGAATTTTGCAATTAATTACATAATCCTGCAAACCTCCTTAAATATTAACCTAAAAATGGTACTTAAATAGATCAATAACAGTTTTTAAAATTTTCAATTAAATTCCGTCTTCCTGAGGTAAAATTGCCTTCCTGAGGAAAAATTGTCAAGATTATTTGAATGTTAAATATGATATTGTATAAGAAAAACCTGTATAACGATAAAATTTTCTTAAGAAGTTAACTAATTTAATCAATAGTTTAAAAATGCAGTTTAACTTTGAAAATAAAAACTAAGTAAATTTTCCCAAAAAAATACTTGTTTGTTGTATAATTAGGGTAATATCGTAAACAGTTTTCAAATTTGAATTGAATTATAATCCTTCATTAAAAAAGTTGTCCAATTGAAAAGAACTTACTCATTTCCGAAAAACCTTTCATGAACCAATGCCGGTTCTAGTTTCCTCATTCACAGAAATAAGTGTTTAGAATAATCGGATTATGATTATTTGTTTGTTCATTGCTTTTCTAGTTTATTCAAATTCAAAAAAAAAATAAATAACTGAAATGACGTAAAAACCAAATAAAACATAGATATTTAAATTATTTTGCTAAAAACACACACAAATCACAGAAAATATTTATCTTAATTTTAGTTGCTCTAACAAAACATTCGAACACTATCTTTAACTTAAAGACATATTAAGAGCTTTAACTCGAGATCATCACATAAGACACCAGATCCTAGGGCAGTGTTTATCTATGCACCATCAATGTATATACTCTTATATCATATCAATTTATCATGTCACAGTCCCTAAACTTCCATCTGGTACGAATAAAATTTGAAAAATCCAGTCAAAGGCTTTTAATTGTCAGATTTTTGATTTAAGAGTGAGCATCCAGTATCTAGAAGTAGAAAAGGCTAAGTTACGTGCAATATTGCATTCAACACCTTTGGGAGACTAGATGACTGGGGGACAGTTGATACACAACTGTTATCACCTTTAACGACTATCACTATAGATCGATGATTACCATTTTTTTGGCCTCAATTTAATGATATGCACACAGCGCATGCCACATTGAACATTCTGACGAGCGATTTGAGGGCATGGTCATCTCACATAGAGATGATGTGAACTGGCCACCGATATCGTGCGATTTGACAGCTTTATACTTTTTCTTGTGGGGTTTTCCTAAATCGCTGATCTATGCGAATAAGCCGCAAACTACAGTGTCCCTCAAAACCAACGTAAACCATGCCATCAGTCAATGGCATCGATACTCCTTTCAAATCAATACAAAATTCGGATGATATCTCACACAAATTTTGATTTATTTACATGTAAATGAAATACTCTTTATTTCAAAATGTGCAAAAAGAGACTCCGCTTCTTCGCAAACTAAGCTAATGATATTCTGTAATGTTTACTATACAAATATATAATTTGAATCCTCATATCATAGAAATAAATTGCTTGTCAATAGCTTCAATATTATATACCTACGTACCAAGTATATATTTAATTTATATATCAAATAGTTATAGTAATATTCACTCAGAAAAGCATGATAACTATTTTTAACAAAAACATATTTGAATTTCTTTACTTTTACTAGAGTTTTGCAACAGTAAACAAAGTCAAATACAATAAATTTAGATTTTTACTGTGATTCCTAAGTACAAGATGTGTTTCGATTTTTTCGTCATATGCATATTTAAATTAAGCCAAAGAAGAAAATACACAATTTTATTTATTTTGTATAAAAACATCGTATTTATTAACTATATTTTAACAATATCAACTTAACAATCAGTTCAATCTATTTTATTACATAAATTAATACTCTGTAATAGTTTAGTTTTTAAAGCCACCATAAGCAGAAGCGTAGCTCTTGACTACTGGAACAGCACCGTAGGAATGGTACAAGGAATTAGAGTGGACTAAAGGAGCAGAGTGTACCAAGGCAGCGGAGTGTACTAAAGGAGCAGAGTGCACCAAGGGAGCGGAGTGAACTAAAGGAGCAGAGTGCACTAAATGAGTAGAGTGCACTAAGGGAGAAGAGTGAACTAAGTGAGTGGAGTGAGCAGAGTGAACCAAAGGAGCAGAGTGAACCAAAGGTGCAGAGTGAACCAAAGGTGCAGAGTGAACCAAAGGTGCAGAGTGGACAACAGGAGTGGCAATAGAGTGGTGTACAACGGGAGCTTGGACTACAGGGGCCACAACAGTCTTGACCACAGGTACAGAGTAATGGGATCTTACAATAGGTTGTGCATAGTGGGAAGAGTAGACCACGGGAGAAGAAGCCAAGTGGCTGGGACGGGCAGCAGAGATAGCGAAGAGAGCAGCTAATACCAAGGCAGCCTATGGAAGAAACAAATAATATTGTTAAGGAATCGTTAAGGGTGTTATAAAGTAATAAATTACACTTACCAATTTGAACATTTTGATGAAGATTTTTTGTTAGAAAAGATAAGTGTTTTCTTTAAGAATTGCTTTAAGTGATTGATATGTTTAGCAAATTCATCTTTAGCTTTTATGGAAAAAAAAATAAATGTTTAATTTTTGTTGTGTTTTTCTAACAATAAAATATATTATAACAAGTAGTTTTTAAGTTTTTTTTGTTAATTTTGAAAGAGAAGGGTCATATAAATATTTTGCATATATTTATGTTTATTATTTGATAAATATTTTTTTAATACTTAGTCATCAAATGATTTGATAGCCATGTATAGTTCTTTTGGTAACATCAAATACCTTCACTTACTATGCAACCCAAGCAATATAATTATTTTATCTTTTTGGAGTTCATTGAACTGCTGATTTTAAACTAAATGAAACACTTTGCTAATGAGATGATTTCGTTAAAAGATAAATATTTAGGATAATATGAGTCAGCCTTTTATAAAGGAAATGTTCTAGATTTTGAACAGTTATAGCTTCTTCTGAATCGTTTGCCTACTAAAATATAAATTCGATATTCCAAAATGTTAAACCAACAACATCTTAATACTGCTTGCTAACACCAAAATCAATAGCAGTTGTAAACAATAGCGGAAATCACTGTTCGTTGTAAACTACCCTACAAACCTTGCATATGTTGCAAATCTAGGAAAAGTGCAATATTTTGTTGTTGTGGTATTGAAAAATACAGCTCTTATGCTAGATTTGTAACATATGCAAGGTTTGTAGGGTAGTTTAAAACGAACAGTGATTTCCGCTATTGTTTACAACTGCTATTGATTTTAATGATCTGTTTCTTTCAGATTAAAATCTACAGTTCAATGAACTCAAAATAGACAAAATAATTATATTGTTTCCATTGCATAGTTAGTGAAGGTATTTGATGTTACAACAAGAACTATACATGAATATCAAATTATTTCATGACTATTTAAAACATATTTTATAAAATATTAAACCTAAATATATGCAAAATATTTATATGACCCTTCTCTTTCAAAATAAACAAAAAAAAAAAACTTAAAAACTACTTGTTATAATATATTTTATTGTTAGAAAAACACAACATAAATTAAACATTTATATTTTGAACTATAAAAGCTAAAGATGAATTTGCTAAACATATCAATCACTTAAAGCAATTCTTAAAGAAAACACTTATCTTTTCTAACAAAAAAAAAAATCAAAATGTTCAAATTGGTAAGTGTACTTTATTACTTACAATATAGCACCCTTAAAGATTCCTTAACAATATTATTTGTTTCTTCCATAGGCTGCCTTGGTATTCGCTGCTCTTTTCGCTATCTCTGCTGCCCGTCCCAGCCACTTGGCTTCTTCACCATTGGTCTACTCTTCCCACTATGCACAACCTATTGTAAGATCTCATTACTCTGTACCTGTGGTCAAGACTGTTGTGGCCCCTGTAGTCCAAGCTCCCGTTGTACACCATTCTATAGCTACTCCTGTTGTCCACTCTGCACCTTTGGTTCACTCTACACCTTTGGTTCACTCTACACCTTTGGTTCACTCTGCACCTTTGGTTCACTCTGCTCACTTAGTTCAATCTTCTCCCTTAGTTCATTCTACTCATTTAGTGCACTCTGCTCCTTTAGTACACTCCGCTCCCTTGGTGCACTCCGCTCCCTTGGTACAGTCTGCTCCTTTAGTCCACTCTAATTCCTTGTACCATGCCTACGGTGCTGTTCCAGTAGTCAAGAGCTACGCTTCAGCTTATGGTGGCTTTAAAAACTAAACTATTACAGGTTATTAATTTATGTAATAAAATAAATTGAACTGATTGTTAAGTTGATATTGTTAAAATGTAGTTAATAAATACGATGTTTTTATACAAAATAAATAAAGTTGTGTATTTTCTTCTTTGGCTTAATTTAAATATGCATGTGACGAAAAAATCGAAACACATCTTGTACTTAGGAATTACAGTAGACATCTTAATTTATTGTATATGACTTTATTTACTGTTACAAAACTCTAGTAAAAGTAAACAACTTTATACATGTTTTTGTTAAAAATAGTTGTCATGCTTTTCTTAGTGAATATTACTATGTTGCTTTTCAATAAGATTCTCGAAAGGATAACTGTTTGATATATAGGTTAAATATATACTTGGTACGTAGGTGTATAATATTAAAGCTATAGACAAGCAATTTATTACATCTGGGTCATTTTGCAATAGCAAGATTCTGAAAAAGGTATTTAATATATAGATACAATAGGCTGTTGGCTACGTAAAATTGATTTCAGCTTATCGTCAAGTCGATTCTATGATATAAGGACTCAGATTGTATATTATTATAGTAAACATTAGAGAATATCATTAACTTAGTTTCATTTCACATTTTGAAATAAAGTGTATTTCATTTAAATTTAAATAAAACAATGTTTGTGTGAGAAATCATCCAAATTTTTTATTGGCTTGGAAGTCCTGTCGATGCCATTATGTTTGTTTCGTGGCTTTTGTCGCCCATCCGAAATGTAAAATTTTCAATGACTCTGGCACATAAATCAGGCTGAAATTGACTGATGGCTTGGTTTTCATTGGCTTTGAGGGACGTTGTAGTTTGCGGCTTATTCGTATAAATCTGCGATTTAAGAAAACCCCACAAGATAAAGTCTAACGCTGTCAAATCACTCGATTTCGGTGGCCAGTTCACATCACCTCCATGTGAGATGACCATGCCCTCAAATCGCTCCTCAGAATATTCAATGTGGCATGTGATGTGCCCACATCATCAAATTCAGGCCAAAAAATGGTAATCATCGATCTATAGAGCTCGTTATTGGGCAATGTCGTTCTCAAAAAAAAAAAAACCCAGAGGCTCTGAACACAATATTGCATGTAACTTAAGCTTTTCATTATTCACCTATAGTACGGTGAAATTATCTATCTCTGGATGCTGGCGATCAAGAATCTTGAATCAAACTCTAAAATCAAACATCTCAATTTTTAAAGCCTTTGACAGGATGTTTAAAATGTTTTTCCCACCAGATGGTAAACTAAGACAGTGACAATAATATGTTAATTCCTAATTCGCAATTAAAGCTTACACCAATGCAACAAATCAGCACATTTCTATGCAGACAGTAAGAGTTTGAAAGGAATTATGGATTTATATATAAAGTGTGATTTCTGTTCTTATAGTTAGTATGCTACAAAAAGTATGCTATACTTTATTGCTAATTTGCTGTTCTTCTCTAAGGTTTGACACAATGCTATAATAGTAGCACAAGTATTGTTTCCATTTATTTCTATTGCATGCAAATCAGATTCAGTTTTGTTTTTGCCGACCTTACTTCACAAAGCTTTGCAGTTTAAATTTTATTTAATCAAATCAAAAACAAAGAATTATTGTTAAAATTAATTTTACTCAAATATTTTCTATAGAAGCTAAATATGAATTTGATGAAATTGTTCAAACACTTAAAGCAATTCTAACAAAAAACAATCATTTTGATAACAAGAAGTTCCAATTAATAAAATTATCAATAAAACGTTCAATTTGGTAAGTTTTCTTACCCTGCTTTTCCCAATGTCTAGTTATTTTTTAATGTAAAGTTTACTGACAGTTTTCATACAAAAATTATTTTAACATCATATAACTTAAAGTTAAGAAATAACCAGAAGAAAATTATTGTTTAACTAACTACTAAATTTATTTCATCCATAGACTGTTTTAGTGTGCACTGCTACTTGGCTTCTTCTCCCGTAGTTTATTCTTCCCACTACGCCCAACCTATTGTAATATCCCATTATTATGTACCTGTGATCAAGACTGTTGTAGTCCCTGTTGTTCATGCTCCCGTCGTACACCACTCTTTTGCTACTGCTGTTGTACACTCTTCACCTTTTATTCACTCTGCTTCTTTAGTAGATTCTGACATTTAGAACTAGTATAGTTCAAAGGATTACTTTATGTTTACTACATTCTTATTAAAGAACTGATTGTTATATGACTAATTTAAGAAAGAATTGTTAACAAATACGATATTTTGTTTATACAAAAAATTAATGACTATTCGGAATAGGAAAATCGGAATAGGAAAATCTATCTATGTTTCCGATTTTATATTTTTGGTATCAACATTTTATGAACAAAGTTTTGTCTTAACCCTTATTGCGATTACATGTTTTGCTTGTAATACGTGTTCCTGAATGAATCTTATAAATAAATTCATTTGAATATTTCGTGATAGTCGACTGATTTGGACAAAAGAAGCAACGTTCTTCATTAAAGCAATAAAAAACTGTTTGTGGCATGAGTACCGGATAAGGGTTAAATGCATTTTTTCTTCTAAAGAAGAAAATAAACTTTAAATTAAATCAAACTATTTATTAAATTATATACCGAGCCTCTTGAGATTTTTACAGTTTATTCCTATATGTCTTTAAGGAACAATTGGCTACTTTTTATTTTGAAATTTCAAGTGGGCGTCGCACCTCCCACACCAAGTAAATCGTTATTATGGAGCATCTGTCAGCCATAATTGTGAAAGCCGTAAATAGTTATTTTCGAATATCTGAAGAACTCCTTATTATTCCACCCTTATTATTCTACATAGTTTGGGTGAAAATGGGCGTGACACCTCCCATACAATATAAATTGTTACTTTCGAATATGTAAAGAACTATAATTGTGAATGTCTTCCAACTTTATATGAATCGAACAGAACTGAGGGTGAATCACCTTTCATACAAAGTAAATAGTTTTTTCTAAATATCTTGATAACTGCAATTGCGTGACTCTTCAGATTTTGTCCGAATAGCTCATAGTTTGGCTGAAAATGATCGGTATAGGATTAGTGAGCGAGGCACCTATCATACAAAGTAAATTGTTATTTTCTGGAGTACTTTACACGACATAATTTCTTATCACTGCAAGCTGTTTAAACAAAAATTGGAAGGTTGGGAACAGGGAGTGAGTCACCTACCATACCAAGAAAATAGTTATTTTTAAATATCTTGAGAACTATAATTCCAAGAGTATTCAAACCATTTTTTATACTTTCAATGCAAATTAATTATATTCTTTAAATTTTCTATAAAATCGTAGTGAAGCACAACGGCTTTAGCTAGTATGATATAAAAGCTTCTCCCTATATTTTCCTGATATATTTAGAGAATATAAATAAAAGCTTGCTTTAAAAAACATTAGAATTTCTTTAAAATTCATGAAAATTTTTGTTATTTTTTTCTAAAAACTTTTAAGTTCGAAATTGAAAAAAAATTATGAAACTAACCACATCGATATAATTTTAACAGCTTTCAAAAATTTTCGAACATAAGTTCGAATTCCATTATCATCAAATTAGAGATTATTTTAATAGCTTTAAATATTTTTCGAACATAATTTGATTTCGAATTTTCGAACTTATTGCACTATGACAGAATTTCAAAATTTGGCGTCAAAAATTCGATTTTTCGACATCATATTTTTAAGAAATTTTTTATATAGGGCAACTTGATTTGTGAAAATAACTAAACGATCTTTTTTTACCATTTTACTTGTTTTTGGTCTACAAAATATATATAATGTTAAGAAAAACAGAGATATTTACCGGTATTATCTTTTCTAAATCCGGGATTTGTGATTTTCCAATCCCAAAAAAGGGGTTTTCAAGAGTAAACGCTGCCAAATACAATAAAACTAAATATCTACTGGGAGTCTAAAGTACAAGTTATATTTCTTCTAATAGGTATTTGTCATGTCTAAACAGAACTTCTTAAATTAATTCAAACAAAGAAATTCACAACTTTATTTTTTTTTATGAAAAATCGTATTTATTAACTACTTTCTTTATTTCTTAACAATCAGTTCCATGTATTTTACATAAATTAATATTCTGTAATAGTTTAGTTTTTAAAGCCACCATAAGCAGCAGAGTAGCTCTTGTCTACTGCAACAGCACCGTAGGAATGGTACAAGGAATCAGCATGAACAACAGGGCCGGAGTGCACTAAGGGAGCGGAGTGTACTAAAGGAGTAGAGTGCACCAAGGGAGCGGAGTGTACTAAATGAGTAGAGTGCACTAAGGGAGAAGAGTGAACCAAAGGAGCAGAGTGAACCAAAGGTGCAGAGTGAACCAAAGGTGCAGAGTGGACAACAGGTGTAGCAATAGAGTGATGTACAACGGGAGCATGGACTACAGGGGCCACAACAGTCTTGACCACAGGTACAGAGTAATGGGATCTTACAATAGGTTGAGCATAGTGGGAAGAGTAGACCACGGGAGAAGAAGCCAATTGGCTGGGACGAGCGGCAGCCAAGGCGAAAATAGCAGCGAATATCAAAGCAATCTATGGAAGAAATAAATTATATAGTTAAACAATAATTTTAAAACCAATCAGATATTCAAGGAAACTTACCAATTTGAACATTTTGTTGAAGATTTTTTTAATTGTCACTTTTTGTTAGAAAATATGATTGTTTTTTGTTAGAATTAATTCGAGTGTTTGATGTGTTCATCAAACTCATCATTAGCTTTTATAGTAAACCTTCGCTTGAAATGTTTTGTATGCATTTTTTGTGCAAACAAATAATTTTAATAATAACTCTTTGTTTTTGATTCATATTATTTATTTTGAAAGAATAAGGTCATCCACTAAGCAAAAACAAAACTAAATCTGCATGCAACAATATAGCAACTCGAAGTAAAACCTTACAGACGCACAGGAAAAAAAAAGCTTTCAGTCTAAAGGCTTTTTATACAAAAGAAATCAAGCCCGTACAATATTATAGAACGGTTGAGCTTCTTGTTGGATTGATGTAAGCTTTAACTGCGAATTAGGAATTAACATATTAACGGAAATCATTCTTCGTTGCAAACTACCCTGCAAACCTTGCATATATCTATAATAAGTGGAACATTTTGTTGTTGTGGTATTGAAAAATATAGCTCTTATCCTAGGTTTGCTGGGTAGTTTGCAACGAAGAGTGATTTCCGCTATTATTCACCGCGACTATTGATTTTGATGTTAGAAAGCTGTATTAAGGTATTTAGTTTATTGTTTAACAGTTTGGACTATCAAATTTACATTTTAGTAGGCAAACGATTCAGAAGAAGCTATAACTGTTCAAAATCTTGAATATTTCCTTCAAAAAAGGCAAAAGTTAAAAAAGCCCACCCTGACTCATATTATCCTAAATATTTCTCTTTAATGAAATCATCTCATTAGCAAAGTGTTTCTTTTAGTTTAAAACCTCCAGTTCAATGAACTCAAAATAGACAAAATAATTATATTGTTTCCGTTACATAGTTAGTGTTTGATGTTACAAAAAGAAACATACAAGCATGGCTATCAAATTATTTGATGACTATTTAAAACATAATTTATCAAATAATAAACATAAATATATGCAAAATATTTATATGACCCTTCTCTTTCAAAATAAACAAAAAAACTTAAAAACTACTTGTTATAATATATTTTATTGTTAGACAAACACAACACAAATTAAACATTTATTTTTTATACTATAAAAGCTAAAGATGAATTTGCTAAACATATCACTCACTTTAACCGATTCTTAAAGACAATACTTATCTTTTCCAACAAAAAATCTTCATCAAAATGTTCAAATTGGTAAGTGTTATTTATTACTATATAACACCCTTAAAGATTCCTTAACAATGTTATTTGTTTCTTCCATAGGCTGTCTTGGTATTCGCTGCTCTCTTCGCCTTAGCTGCCGCTCGTCCCAGCCACTTGGCTTCTTCTCCCGTGGTCTACTCTTCCCACTATGCACAACCTATTGTAAGATCCCATTACTCTGTACCAGTGGTCAAGACTGTTGTGGCCCCTGTAGCCCATGCTCCCGTTGTACACCACTCTCTTGCTACACCTGTTGTCCACTCTGCACCTTTGGTTCACTCTGCTCACTCCACTCACTCTACTCACTTAGTTCACTCTTCTTCCGTAGTGCACTCTACTCATTTAGTGCACTCTGCTCCTTTAGTACACTCCGCTCCCTTGGTGCACTCTGCTCCTTTAGTACACTCCGCTCCCTTGGTACACTCTGCTCCTTTAGTCCACTCTAATTCCTTGTATCATTCCTACGGTGCTGTTCCAGTACATGCTGCTGCTTATGGTGGCTTTAAAAACTAAACTATTACAGAGTATTAATTTATGTAAAATACATGGAACTGATTGTTATGTTAATAATATAAAATAGATAATAAATATGATTTTTCATAAAAAAAATAAATGTGTTTGAATTAATTTAAGAAGTTCCGTTTAGTCATGACTAACATAAGACGAAAAATAACTTGTATTTTAGACTCCCAGTATATATTTAGTTTTATTGTATTTGGCAGCGTATACTCTTACAAAACTCTAGTAAAAGTAAACAACTTCAAACATGTTTTTGCTAAGAATAGTACACGCTGAGAAAAAGAAAAGTATAATCTAAGGCAACATGTTAAGTATAATAAGATTTATGATTGTAGTTCACATATTATGATCATTCTAAGTATCATAAAATATTACATTGTTTATATGACATAAAAATGCGGGATTTACAATAGATGACATATCTTTTAAACGCGGTTTGGTTTTTAATAGCTTATATGTCATTTTGAAGGGTACATGACTGTCATTTATTCTCACTTAGTTATTGAATATTATAGTGTAAAAAACAAAGTTTTATTTTTGCTTTGCAAAATGACGAATTTTGTGCCAACAAAGTTTCATATAAGGGAAGTTTTGCTTTACTTCTTTTATTTTTAAAAAAAGTGCCGCTGAAGCACACCGATTGCTCACGAAAGCTTACGGTGAATGCGTTTCATTGGTTTAAATATGCGAGAGATAGTTTGTTCGGTTCAAAGGTATTATGTTGACATGAAAGACAAAGATCACCCAGGCCGGCCAAAAAAGTTTGAAGACCAAGAGTTGGAGACATTACTTTATGAAGATTTTTTTTGACTCAATAAGAGCTTTGCAAATTCATTGGCAGCTATTCAAGCAGCAATTTCAAAGCGTTTACGATCAGCTGGATTTTTCAAAAGACAGGGAAATTGGATACCATTCGAATTGAAGCTGAGAGACATTGAAAGACGATTTTGCATGTCGGAAATTATTTTTGAGCGCTACAAAAGAAAATCATTTTTGCACCGAATGATTACTTGCTATGAAAAATGGATCCATTACGATAACCCAACGCGTAAGAGATCGTATGTCAAGCCCGGCCAACCAGCCGAATCAACAGCAAAGCGAAATAACCATGGCGCTAAGGTAATGCTCTGTATTTGGTGGGACAAAAAGGGTCTATCTATTATGAGCTACTGAAATCTAGCCAGACCATTAGAGGGAACCTGTACCGAACACAACTGATTCGTTTGAAGCGGCCAGACTAAAACATAATTTTTTGGAGAAAAAGAATTTTGACTAAAAAAAAAACTTTTTTAAAAATAGGTTAAAACAAGTAAAAGAGCTATATTCGGCTGTGCCGAATCTTTATACCCTTCACCAAATTATACTTTAAAATAAAATATACAAACATTTTTTTTTAAAAATTTTTTAATTTTAAAATTTATTTTTTTAATCTATTAGTGAAAAAAAATTATGACAGATAAATGTTATTAGTGAAAAAAAATTCGAATTAAAAAATATTTTTCTCGATTTTGACCCATTGTTGGTCTAACTTACTATATACATCGTTGTCATGGACTTTGAAATATCTATCATTAGATATCCATATTGTCTATATTTATGACATAGTAATCGAGATATAGATCAGAAATACGCCAAAAATAGAGGTTGTCTCGGATTTTTGCTCATATCTCCGTTATTTATGGACGGATTTTGCTGATTTTAAATAGGAAACTTCTCGAAAGCATGTCTAACAGAACTATTAAAGATTTGGATCCCGAAGATATCTGGGGTCTTCAGAAAATTGATTTCAACAGACAGACAGACAGACATGATATACTTTATAGGGTCGGGAAATTATATTGTGGAAATTACAAACTTATATATACCCTTCTCACGAAGGTGGACGGTATAAAAATCGAGGTGGTCTCGGTTTTTTATCTCAGCCAAATGGGTAGCGATTTTCTCGTTTTTAAATAGCAACCAAAGCTAAACTATCATTGTGTTATAATAAATAATATCGTAATGATATTGAACATAAACATGTTTTATATGAACCTAAATCTTTCTACTAACTTTTGTAAGAATCGATTCATAATTGACCCTATCCCCCATATAATTCCTATATAATTTATTGAGCAAATAATTTATACTCGTATATGTATAATGATATTAACGTAAATTTCGACATAAGTCATTTAAAGTTTTAATAAATTAATAACTCTATCAAATTATGTACAGTCCGGCCCATAACTAATTCAAGTCCACATAGAACCTCAAAACTACATATTTGTGGTGGGTATACAAAATTCGGCACAGCCGATTATAACACTCTTACTTGTCATACTTGACAAGGGTATATATAAGTTTGTCATTCCGTTTGTAATTTCTACATTTTTCATTTGCGACCAAACAAAGTATATATATTCTGTATCTTTATAGATACCGAAGTCGATATTGACATGTCCGTCTGTATGTTGAAATCAACTTTCCATAGCCCTCAAATAACTTACACAAATAATTCATACTTCAATATATGGGGCATTCTTCTGGCTCGGTTTTTATTTAAAATCGACACAATCGGCCCACAAATGGCTGAGATATAAGGAGAAAACCAGGACAACCTCGATTTTTGGCCTATTTTTGATCTATATCTGGATTAATAAGTCAATAATATAGACAATATGGATATCTAATGATTGATATTTCAAAGTCCATTGCAACGATTTATGTAAGGCTATAGTAATATGGATCTACAATGGGTCAAAATCGGGCAAATTATTTTTTAAGCTGAATATTAATATAGACTATAGCGATATTCAATAATATATATTTCAAAGACCTTTGCGACGGCGTATATAAGTAGGACCTACAATTGGTCAAAATCGGGAAAAATTATTTTTACCCCGAATTTTTTTTTTCTAAAAACTTTTT
The DNA here is from genome assembly GCA_942486065.2 of Calliphora vomitoria. NCBI lineage: Eukaryota > Metazoa > Arthropoda > Insecta > Diptera > Calliphoridae > Calliphora > Calliphora vomitoria. Next base: position 29,218,825 of record OW818031.2, on the reverse strand, counting down.
TTTTTTATTAAATTTAAAAACTTTTTTATGAAAAATATATAAAAAAAAGTTTTGCCCTAAATTTTTTTTTTGCTAATAAATTAAAACAAAAAAAATTTGAAAAAAAAAATTTGTTTTATTTTTTTTTAACTAAAAATATTTAATATCGCACAGCCGAATATCGCTCTGTTACTTGTTTTTTTTTTAACAACAATGAAATCTATTTTGTATCAACTTAATTGTCCATCCAGAATTGAGACCAATAGAAGAATATTGTACAATTATAAATAGGAACTTCAAAGAAGACAGAAATGCCAGTGTCAGCTATGGAAGTGTTCGCAACAAATTTTAGCATTTGCAACATATGCGAGGTTTGCATGGTAGTTTGTAGCGAAGATTGATTTCCGCTAGTAATTCACGTCACCATTTCTCACCCATGCGAAAATGCGAACTTTCGCACAATCACAACAACAACACACATAATAAGTATAGATGTTGTTATTTTGCGAAAGTTCGTACTTTCGCAAGGTTGATAAATGGTGACGTGAAATTAACTAGAGGCAGAATAAATTTACTCTCTCATATTCAAATTAGTAAGTTCAAATAATTACTAAATTTAAATGTTTGATAAACTTAAAAATTATAATGAATAGTTGAGGCCTGTAATATGAAAACAAAAACAACTTCTATAGACGAGCTATGTTTCTTTTATTAAAAATATTAATTTTAGTTATTTTAACTTTTATTATTTATTTTGTATGTTTGAGCGAATTTTAAATTAATTTTATAAGTTTTGTCATAGGGTAACATAGAGACGAGACGAAATTATCAAAAACCTAACTCTTGCAACAACAAAATACATGCTAGTCAATGTATCAAATGTTGTATCAAACTTATAATTTGTTGTTTTTTTTTTTTTTTGTTTGACAAATCGTAGTGCCTCGTCTCTATGGTTTTTGTCTTTTTAATTGATTAAATACAGCCTAGCCTGTATTATCATTAGAAAAACTGTGTCAGTTACTTTGCTACATTTTGTCCAAAGTGTTGGAGAGAACAAAACACATTTTAAATTACTTTTAAATAAAATACTCGTACCTAAAAAGAAGAACGCTTCAAGACCTTGGTTGTCTGTATCAAACTATCTATCTGCACATAAAATGATCGACATCGATTGATCACTAAATTTAATGACCTTTACTATTTTACTTAGTTTTGGTTCCTTTCTATGATAAATTTGCAAATTTGCAAAATTAAGTTTTAAATTCTATAGTTTTAGAGACTATAAACAAAAGAACATTTATTTTATTGGCCACAGTTCTTCTACATATTGTTTTTATTCAATGTGAACTTATCAAAAGAGTTAAGATTTCCGAAATCAATTGAATAAAAATACAATGTGTGATAAAATGATAAAATAATCAAAATCTAAACCACTATAGATGACCTTTGACAAACACAAATCACTTGTTATATTGATTTAAAATATTTTATTGTAGCAAAATTTGGTTTTAAAATCAATAATTCTTGTTTTAACTATAAAAGTTGCTGAAGATTTTGGTAAACTTAACAAACTCTTAAAGCTCTTCTATTAGAAAACATTTTTTTTTAACAAACATTGAACATTTTTCAAAAATCTTTTACAAAATGTTCAAATTGGTAAGTTTTCTTTGGTATTTTACAAATTTTAAATTACTTATTAACAATATTATTTGTTTTTTCCATAGATTGCTTTGGTATTCGCTGCTCTCTTCGCCATTGCTGCTGCTCGTCCTAGCCACTTGGGTGCTTCTCCTGTTGTCTACTCTTCCCACTATGTACAACCCGCCGTAAAAGCCCACTACTCGGTCAAGACTGTTGTCCATGCTGCTCCCGTAGTACATCACTCTGTTGTCCACGCTGCACCTTTAGTACACCCTGCACCTTTAGTTCATTCAGCTCCTTTAGTGCACTCAGCTCCTTTAGTGCACTCAGCTCCTTTAGTTCACTCAGCTCCTTTAGTTCACTCTGCACCTTTAGTTCATTCTGCTCATGTAGTTCACTCAGCTCCTGTAGTTCACTCAGTTCATTCTGCTCATGTAGTTCACTCAGCACCTTTAGTACACTCCGCTAAGGTTTTCCACCATTCTCACGGTGCTGTTCCAGTAGTCAAGAGCTACGCTTCAGCTTATGGTGACTTTAAAAACTAAGCAATGTATTACTTTTTGATAGTTATCAACAATTGATTTCCAATATTTGATTGTTTATAACTGATTGTTAATTAATTAAGATAAAATTAGAAAATAAACACAACAAATTTATAAATTGAAAATATTTTTTGGTTTTAATTAATGTTAGGCTCAAGTCAGACTCAAAGTCTTAGTTGCAATTTGAAACGATAAAAACAACTTATTATGACAAAGGATTGGTAGCGGAAGAGTTTTTAGTAAAAAAAAACTATTTTAGTGGAAAATCGTTTTAAGTATTTTGTGAAAAACGATTCTTGGTGAAAATTCCAGTTGTTTAAAACCCAAATTTTTAATGAAAATCTGAATTTTGGAAAACTGGATTTTGAGTAAAAAATCGTTTTTGGTGAAAATAAGTGTTCATTTGAAAATTTTTGTTTTAGTAAAAAAAAAACTGTTTAAAAAAACGGTCTTTAAGAAAAAAACGGGTTTTTGGCAAAAATCGTTTTGTAATGAAAAAAAAAAACATTTTTTTGAGAAAAATGTTTTTTTTAGTGAATAATGGTTTTTAATGAAAAACGGTTTTATAGTGAAACCACAGTTCTATAGTGAAAAAATACTTTTTTTTATAGAAAAAAAAAAAAACGATTTTGTGAAATATACGGTTTAAGTGAAATAAAATATAAATAATTTTTAGAGAATAACGACTTTAAAGTGAAAAACGGTTTTATAGTGCAAAAACGATTCTATAGTGAAGAAGAAAACGTTTTTTTTTTTTTTTTTTTTTGTGAAAAAATTTTTGTAGTGAAAAACGTTTTTATAGTATAGGAACGGTTTTTAGTGAAAACGTTTTTTGTGGTTTTTGTGGTTTTTCCACAAACTGGATTTATAGTGAAAATCGGGTTTATAGTGAAAAACGCGATCTTAGCGAAGAATCCGGTTGCTGAAAAACTGGCTTTTAAGCGAAAAATCAGTTTTAGTGAACAACGACTTTAGTGAACAAGTGTATTATTCGGCTGTGCCGAATCTTGTTAGCTATGGCCTTTTTCAATCTTTGTGGCAATATATGGATTCTGTTCCAAAGTGAAGCATATTCCAGAGAAAGCGTTATGTATCGATCGAAACAAATAGAACTCGGTTGTTTGGCCTCATATCCAGTTACGTTCGGTACAGGTTCCATATGATGGTCTGGCCAGATTTCAGCAGCTCATAATAGATAGGACCCTTTTTGCCCCACCAAATACAGAGCATTACCTTAGCGCCATGGGTATTTAGCTTTGTTGTCGATTCGGCTGGTTGGACGGGCTTTCTGTACGATCTCTTACGCTTCGGGTTCCATTCTTAATCGTAAGTAATGATTAGGTGCAAAAACTATTTCCTTTTATAGCGTTCAAGGATTATTTCGGTCATGCAATATCGTCTTTCAAGGTCTCTCAGCTTCAATTCGTATAGTACCCAATTTTCTTGATTTTGGATGAATCCTGCTGCTCGGAAATGTTTTAAGATTGCTGCTTGAGTAGCTCCCAAGCTCTTGTTGAGTTTGACAACAAATTCATGATCTTCAAACTTTTTTTGCTGGCCTTGGCGATCTTTGTTTTTCGTGTCAAAATCACCACTTCGGAACCGCACAAACCATCTCTCGCACGTTGAAATCGTTGGAACACATTTACCATTTCCTTCGGTGATCAATAATCAGTGTGCTTCAGCGGGATTTTTTTTAGAATAATAGAGGTAAAGCAAAACTAAACTTCCGATGTTTTTTGGCTGTAATTAAAAAAAAAAAATGAAAAACTTTGATTCTTCTTGTGGATTATTTTTATTTGGTCTTTTAATTTTTTTTACATCAAGTCAAGAATATGATGTCATGTAAATGGCCGCCGCTACATCTTTTGAGCCCTTTTTATGGCATTTTCCATCACTTTGGCCAAAACTTCCGGCGATAGGTCCTCACATTCTTGACGGATATTGTCTTTAAGAGCTGCAAGAGTCTGAGGCTTGTTGACATAAACCCGCGACTTCAAAAAGCTCCACAAAAAGAAGTCTGGAGCGGTCAAATCAGGCGATCTTGCTGGCCAGTACAAATCGCCAAAACGGGAGATTAAGCTCCCGGGAAATGCATCCTTCAGCATATCGGTTGTGGCACGTGCAGTGTGTGCCGTAACACCGTCCTGTTGGAACCACATGTTTTCCAATCCCAATTCATCAAGTTGCGGCAAAGAGAACTCGTTGATCATTGCTCTGTAGCGCTCATCATTCACAGTAACCGTTTGGCCCGCGACGTCTTCGAAGAAAAAAGGTCCGATGACTCCTCCAGCGAAAACAGCACACCATACAGTGACTTTGAGCGGGTGTAATGGCTCTTCGTGGGTTACACGCGGATTTTCAGTGCCCCAGAAGCGTAAATTTTGCTTATTTACGTACCCGCTAAGATGGAAATGGGCCTCATTACTCATGATTATTTTTGATAAAAAATCATTTTCCTCTTGGTGGTGATTAAGGATGGCTTGAGCGTATGTTAGACTGTCTGGACTTTGTACGGAAACATCTTCAAATCTTGTATCAAAATTCGCTGTAAAGACCGTCGACTGATACCCATTTGCGTGGCACATCGTCTGGTCGATGTCGACGGCGCTTCCATGACATCCTCGGCTACAGCAGCAATATTCTCTGCAGAACGGCTACTCCGGGATCTGTCACGCCTGGCAGCATCTCGTGTTGTGCCAGTCTCTTCGAGGCGAGCGGCTAAACGTCGCAGTGTTTCACCAGTAGGCGTTGGACGGCCAGGAAATCTGCGACGAAATTCACGTTGTGCCAAAGTCACCGACCGATTATTGGTCAAATAACTAGTCAGCAATATTCCGCGTTCTGGAGCAGTGTAGCGTAACATTGTTTATTAACGTGTATTTCGCATTTTAATTGAAAAGCAGGTTTATTTAAACTTTTTTTTTTTTTTTTTTGAAATACGGTTTTTATTGAAAAATTTTTTTTTGAAGGCAAAACGGTTTCGTAAAAATCGAGTGAAAACCGGTTTGTATTGAAAACATTTTTTAATGAAATCGGTAAAAACAGTTTTTTATTGAAAAACGATTTTATTTTAGTAAAAAAGGTTTTTTTTTTTTTTGTGAAAAACGTTTTTGTGAGAAATTTTTTTTTTAGGAAAAACCGTTTTCAGTGAAACACGAGTGTCCGTTACCGCTGTTTGCTACATAAAATTTAGATCACTAATTTTCACATTTAATTCTCCTTGTACGATTTCTTTATTTTTTCCAATTCCATCAGTTAAGAGAATTTCATTAAAATAGAGTGCTTTAATTTCGTTTTAAATCGAAATAAACAAAAAACTCACCACAGTTGCTAAAGACGTCATTAATATTTGTGGTGTATTTATATTGTTATGCATTTATTAATTTATTAATTTTTTGTTTGTTTGATTCATAACAATTACTCGTTTTAATTCTTCTTAACAATTGTATTGTTTTCAGTCAGCATGATTCTAGCACTATTTATCTATTTATGTCTTATTATTTGAAATATGAAAAGAAAATCTTTAATTTTTTTATAGAATATAAATACCAGTTATTTAAAATTCTAATTTTATTAAATGACAACGAACAAAAAAAAAAAAAAATAAAAAATCCCAATCTATAATGCAGATGTCTTGTATAAAAGCTGGAGATGAGTTCTCAGAAATTATCAAACACCTGAAGTAATTCTAAAAGAAAACATTTAACTTTTCTAAATATCAAACAAAAATACTAAAAACCATAAGCAAAATGTTTAAACTGGTAAGTTAAAAATACTCAAAATTGTCAGTGATCCTTCGAAAACATATTAATAAAATGTGTATCCTTTATTTAAAGTTGGTCTTGTTGTTCGCTGCTCTCTTCGCTGTGGCTGCTGCTCGTCCCAGTTATATCGGTGCTTCTCCTGTTGTCTACGCCTCCCACTATCCTGTGGTCAGAACTGCTATTGCCGTTCCTGTGGTCAGGTCCTATGCTACTCCTTTGATTCACTCTTATGCTCCCGTCTATGGCGCTTACGCTCCTTTTAAATGAGCTGCTGCTTAAAAGGAATGTTATTGTGATTTAAAGAATTTTCTGTTAAAGTTATTCAAAAGGAAATGTAAATAAAACTTATTGTGATTTAAAATGAAAAAAAAATATATATTTTATTGTTAAAAGAATTTATTTAGGATAAAAAATAGGCCGAAATACCGATCTTAATAATCGGTCAAAAATCATTATTCGTCCTTTCAAACGTACTTTTAGTTATGGAAATTTCATGCCTATTTAAGCAATAGCTGCCTTTCATTGTGGACTCCAATAATCTTGTTTTCCATCTTGAAGTGAAAAGTGGCAACAGTTTTTATTGAATGTTTCGACTTTTTACAATAAAATATAAGTTTTTGAATCTCATTAAGTATATCCAAAACTTGTTTCTCCTTTAAAATTCCATTGTCTAAGTTTTTTTTATATAAATGTATTCGGGCAACAATATTGTTACTAGGCGGATTTTTCTTGTCTATTATAAATATAAAAATAATAAAATATTTGGTAAATTTTTTTTAAAGTTTTTGGTACTTTGAAGAAACTATGATGAGTGTTTTTTTGGCTTATACTCACTTCAAACGAATCAGTTGCGTTCGGTACAGGTTGCTGCAGAATTCAGCAGCTCATAATACCTGGTGTCACTTTGGCTAATTGGCCGGGCATCACGTACGATCTCTTACGCTACGGGTTATCGTAATGGATACATTTTTCATCTCAAGTAATGATACGGTGCAAAAATTATTTTTTGTATGCGCTCAAGCCTCATTTCCGACATGCAAAATCGTCTTTCAAGATCTCTCGGCTTCAATTTGTATGGAACTCAATTTCCCTGCTTTCGGATGAAACCTGCTGCCCGCAAACGTTTTGTAATTGCTGCTTGAGTAGCTTCCAATCATTTTGCAAGTTCTTGAGGAGTTTTATAACAATCTTCCTGAAGTAATGCCTCCAATTCTTAATCTTCAAACTTTTTTGGCTGGCTTAGGCGATTTTTGTCTTCCTTGTCAAAATGACCACTTCTGAACCGAACAAACATAAGCGATTGCTCACCAATCATTGTGCTTCAGCGGCACTTTGTTTCAAATTAAAGAATTAAAGCAGAACTTCCCATATACGACGGTTTATTGGCACAATATTTGTAATTTTCAAAGCAGCAAAAAGCTTTTCTGTTATGCTATAATGTTCAATATCGAAGTGAGAATAAATGACAGTTATGTACCGTTCGAAATGATTGATATATAAGTTATTAAAAACTAATACTTTTATTTTTGTATACTTTTATACTTTAATACTTTTATACTTTAATACTTTTATACTTTTATAATTTTATATACTTTTATACTTTTATACTTTTATACTTTTATACTTTTATACTTTTATACTTTTATACTTTTATACTTTTATACTTTTATACTTTTATACTTTTATACTTTTATACTTTTATACTTTTATACTTTTATACTTTTATACTTTTATACTTTTATACTTTTATACTTTTATACTTTTATACTTTTATACTTTTATACTTTTATACTTTTATACTTTTATACTTTTATACTTTTATACTTTTATACTTTTATACTTTTATACTTTTATACTTTTATACTTTTATACTTTTATACTTTTATACTTTTATACTTTTATACTTTTATACTTTTATACTTTTATACTTTTATACTTTTATACTTTTATACTTTTATACTTTTATACTTTTATATTTTATACTTTTATACTTTTATACTTTTATACTTTTATACTTTTATACTTTTATACTTTTATACTTTTATACTTTTATACTTTTATATTTTATACTTTTATACTTTTATACTTTTATACTTTTATACTTTTATACTTTTATACTTTTATACTTTTATACTTTAATACTTTTATAATTTTTCTTCATTTATAAATGTTTCAATTCTTGGGATTCGTAGCAAAAGTAGTAAATTTATTAAACTCAGTATTTTCAAAACAAAAATATGACAGACTAATTTTTTAATACAAAATTTGGAGGTGTGTTAATGATTAAAAATCGAAAGTATTTTAATTTTTTGTGAGAATTGCAAATATGTATGTGAAATTCTTTAAGCAACTTAAATAGTATCACGTACATCGACATTACTGTAATAAATTTAATAGTTAACTAGTTTTCGTTAATTTAAATGAGCATAACATTGATGTCGATTAAATCAAATTAAATTGGCTGCTTAATGAGAATCTTAATTTAAAATATAATTTAATGAATCATTAAATTTCAAATAAAAAAGTATAAATTATACTGACAGCCTCAACAGCTTCATAATCACCATAACTATCATTTGTAGCATCATGACACATGTTGACGATTAACAAGAAACATACAATTTGTTTATATCTGCAGCCCCATAGAAACTCATCAGAATACCTATAGGCTTAAAGAAAACATACACCTGATAACGTTAGTAATTTAATGACGTTAACAAAATGTTTAAATTAGAGTGGCTGCTGCGCGTGCTTGAATGTGTGATAGAGTTCCGATGGAGTCTAAAATTAAGTCACTTAAATATAACCTCGTATTGCGGAATGTGTGTGTTGGGTTAAAATACCGGCTGGCTATGTTTTTCTTAAAATTCCGCATGCATGCATGATGTTGAGTTTTTTTTTTTTTTTTGCTTGATTTAATTTTTATAATTCCTTTTATTATTTAATATTATTTAATGCTGTTACTATGTTTTGTTTTTAATTTTAGTTATTGTCTAGGCCAAGTTAAGAATTTGACGTAAGTTTTCTTTTAACACTGTATTTGTGTTGTTATCAGTTTTATTTCAAGTTTAATTCTTTATTACTGGCCGTTAAAATTATATTTAGTTTTTGGTTGCTGTCCATCATCTATCTAAATGGTCATTAAAAAGTACATGTTTTAATGTTGTTTGTATGTTTTTGAAAGGGTCTATTAAAGTCTGTTCTTTAATTCGCGTTGATTAAATTTAATATTTAATTTAATTAAATTTTATTTTAAAGTATATAAGCTAGTGTTAGTTTTCTTAAAGTTATCAATCACTCCAAGTTATTCTTTAAGAATACATCGAAAGTTTTAAGTGAAACAAATTTTATAAAAATATATAACAATCAAAATGTTCAAATTGGTGAGTGTGCAAAATAGTGAAGTGGTAATAAATTGTTAAAAAATGAATGGTTAAAAAAAAAAAATTAAAATTAAGGAATAATTCTAATATGTTTTTAGAATAATACAATAAATAACAGAAATGTGTTTGTTATATTTAGAGAAAGTTAAATAGTTAATATCCCAGCAAAATAAAAAAACTTTCAAAAAACTTCAAACATGAAACGGATAATTTATTATCCGTTCAACTCTACTGTATTTAACACACGGTTATAATATTTTGCTGCCTCTTTGCTCATTCAGTGCTCAGTATTTTATTGGATATCCCTGGTTTTTTATTACTGCTTCACAGCGACAATGCATTGAACCAATTAAAGAGTTAAATATTATGCCAATTCCATATAACAAAGCTTCCTTCGAGTTTTGATAATTTTGAGTCCGTATTTTGCGATCTACAATTTTCCATAAATTTTGTATCATACTGAGATCTGGCGTTTGGGCAAAACACTTACCTCAGCGGATTCTAACCACTCAGTTACTGACTTGACGTGTGTTTGGGAACATTGTCGTCCTGAAATCTCCAAACTGGAACATATTTTCCTCTGCGTGTGGATACATAACATCATTCATAATGGATCTGTATCCGATTCCAGTCGTAGTATCCTTTATGATATGAATTGAACCCACACTAACTGTCTTATTTGTGTAAGATGCTCTTCGGTTATCTTACACATGTTCTCCCATCACTGCCTCTTAAATTGTATTTGGATTCTTCCAAAAAGAGAACAGTATTCCATTCGTATCTCTCTCTACCAGTTCAAATGTTCATTGACAAATTGTATACGAGTAGTATGGGTTAAAGACCAGCCTCAATTTCCCTGCGAGGTTATTAAGTTATCTTATCCTGGAGTTTTTACATTTTTTTTATAATTTTTGAAAGTGCTGAAGTGTTGAAGCTTTATCAGTTGAATTGACTGTAATTTGGTATTTCAAAATCACCATAGACGGATATAGCGTTCAAGAACACGTACAAATGATAACATTGTTTTTAACAAAATTAGTGTTCTGTTCGGGAAACGTTAGGCGCGCTTTGCTTATTTTACTGTGAGGCCCATTTCTAGATGAATAGGTACGCCAACAAACAAAATTGTCGAATTTGGGAAGATATCAGTTCACATGCGATCCAAGAGCGTCAAATGCAACCCGAAAACGTCACAGTATGGCTCGGAACGACGTAGGCCAGGCCATCACCGTAACCGTGAGCGCTATAGATCGATGATTACCAACATATTTTGCACTGAATTGGATGACATTGACACCAACGACATGTGGGTTCAACAGGACTGTGCTACATGCCACATAGTTCCTAAACTATTGGGTGTATGAGTGAAAACAGAGGGATTTTTTGAAATGTTTAGCTTTCATTTTGAAACATTTGTACAATATAAACTTATTCAAAGTATTGGCCATTGTTAGCAATGGCCTTTTCCCTTCTTTCTGGCTATATATGGATTCCGAGCCAAAAGAACTGCTTATACTTTGAGGCCAAGAATGAATCAAGCCAATATCGGATACTCTGTTCCAAAGTGAAGCGTATCCCAGAGAGCGTTCTGTATCGATCGAAACAAATAGTAGTCGGACGAGGTAAGATCTGGACAATAAAGCGGGTGAAGCAAATCTTCGCAACCATTTCATTATGAATAGTTTTTAACAGGTATTGCAACATGTGGCCTAGCGTTGCCAATGCTCGCTTCAAACCAATCAGTTGCGTTCGGTACAGGTTCCCTGTGATGGTCTGGTCAGATTTCAGCTGCTCATAATAGATAGGTCACTTTTGGTCCCACCAAATGGAGAGCATTACCTTAGCACCATGGATAATTGGGCTTTGGTATCCATTCGGCCAGGCTTCACATAAAATATTTTATGCTTCGGGTAATAGTAATGGATCCAGTTTTCAGCGCAAGTAATAATTCGGTACAAAAATAATTGTTTTTATAGCGTTCAAACAGCATTTCAGACATAAAAAATCGTCTTTCTAGGTCTCTCGGCTTCAATTCATATAATACCCAATTTCTCTGCTTTTGGATGGATCCTGCTGCTTGCAAACGTTTTAAAATTGCTGATTGAGTAGCTCCAAATGATTTTGCTAGATCTTGTTGAGTTTGACAACAATCTTCATGATATAATGCTTCCAATTGTTATTCTTCAAACTTGTTTGGCTGGCCTGAGCGATCTTTGGCTTTCGTATCAAAATCATCATATCAAAGTCATCTCAAGCACGTCGAAACCCATTGAACACATTCACCATAAGCTTTGGTGAGCAATAGCTCTGCTTTAGCGGCACTTTATTTATACCCTTCACCTTCGTGAGAAGGGTATATATAAGTTTGTCATTCCGTTTGTAATTTCCACAATATAGTTTCCGACCCTATAAAGTATATATATTCTGGATCCTTATAGATAGCGGAGTTGATTAAGCCATGTCCGTCTGTCTGTCTGTTGAAATCAATTTTCTGAAGACCCCATTTATCTTCGGGATCCAAATCTTCAATAATTCTGTCAGACATGCTTTCTAGAAGTTTCCTATTTAAAATCAGCAAAATGCGTCCATAAATAACGGAGATATGAGCAAAAATTCGAGACAACGTCTATTTTTGGAATACTTTTGATGTATATTTCGATTACTAAGTCATAAATATAGACAATATGGATATCTAATGATAGATATTTCAAAGTCCATTGCAACGATGTATATAAGTATATAGTAAGTTGGACCTACAATGGGTCAAAAAAGGGAAATAAATTTTTTAACCCGATTTTTTTTTCACAAAAAATATTTTTTTGTCATAAATTTTTTTCACTAATAAATTAAAAAAAATAAATTTTTAAATTAAAAAAAAAATTTAACAAAAATTAGAAAAAACAATTTCAAAAAAAAAAATTTTTTAAATTTTTTTAACAAAATTTAAAAAAATTTTTTTTTTTTTTTTGGTAAGAGAGCTGTGCCGAATATAGCTCTCTTACTTGTTTTAAATTAAAGAAGTAAAGCGAATCTTCCCATGTGACGATTCGTTGGCACAAAATTCGAATTTTTAAAGTATACACCCAAAATTCCTTGTTGGGTTTCCTTAAGACACAGGTCTATGCGAATAAGCCACAAGCCGCAGTGGCCCTCAAAACAACATAACCCATGCCATCGGTCAAATTTAGCCTGATTTATGAGCTAAAGTTGTGGAAAATTTGACATTTCGGATCCACGCCACCCAGGAAACCGCGGCGAACATTGGAATGATATTATATTCCATAGATAATGGAATCAATAGGCTTAATGAAAAAGCCTTTATATTTAATAAAAAGTCATGTCTGTGAAAACTGAAATTACGGAATATACAGCCCTGTCACAGAATTCCATTCCGATCGAATGTGGAATTAATTCCGTAATTCGTTTCTTCAGACAAATTAAAACGAAAATTTCTGTTTTCAAAGGGAAATTGATACTTGTTTGTAATTACACTAATACCCCGGTTTGCGTCGCTAATTGGGACCGGAGAATCGCGACGCAAATCGAAGCACAATTTTCTATACATTTGTATTGATTTTCATTTAATTGGTTCCGAGATTCATAATTTTAGCTATAAAAATAGATTTTTCGATGCAAACATTTTCATATTAACGACGGAAATCCAAGTACTAACGACGCAACTTCGAAGACATGCAACGCAAACTGAAACAAAAACAACGCAAATCAAAGCACTTACGACGCATCTTTGAAGCCATTCACTTTTGTTTTAATATAAAAAACGCTGTCAAATCAAAATCTAAAATACAGAATTATTAAAACTGTTTGGAATTACCAAATTACAAGGAATCTGAAGAACCTAAAACGAAATCGATCGGAGTAAATACTAAGGAATTGAAACCATTCCGAATAAAATGTGTGACAGACCTAATAGTAGTAAATACTCTTTCTACTTCGAAGTAATGTTTGCTTGGATTTTAAACAATTTATAATTGTTTTAATTTTATACTTTATAAACTTTTTTACTTGTTTTTTTTTTTAATAAAAAATTTTTATTTTTATAGTTTGTCCTTGCTGCTCTCTTCGCCGTTGCCACAGCCCGTCCCGGTTATTTGGGCTCTTCTCCTGTGTTGTATTCCTCCCCCACCTACATTCAAGAGCCAGCCCTTGTCAGTTATGGTTCTATTGTTAAATCGATACCCACTGCAGTTTCTCATCAATCCATCTCCCAAGTGCATTCTTCCGCTCAATATGTACAACCCATTGTAGCTCCAGTTGTAAAGACCACATATGTTGCTCCAGTACACACCAGTTATGCTGCCGCTCCCTTATACAAAACTTATGCTCATGAGGCTCCTCTCTTGCATAGCTACAGTGCTGGTACCGTATTGAAGTCATATGCTCCCACCTATGGCGGCCACTACTCTCAATGGTAATCTCATCTCATGGAAATTGAAAGAAGAAGGACAAAAGATTTTGTATTAAAAGTATTAAACGATTTTTCTCAGCACCTATTGTTACGACTAAATAAAAAGATTTGTTAATTAAAATTTTAAAATTGAGTTTATTTTTTGTTATTTATTTAAGATTTGAATATACATACTACATAGTTTGTTTTTAATATTTTGTAATTTCATAGGTTTAAGGTATAACAATTTGAATTTCTTTTATTTAGGGTTTATTTTTTCTTGTTGCTTATTTACTTAAGAGGCCAACCATTCCAGCCTTTGCTGTATGTCAAACCTGTATCCCAACCTGTGGGATACAGGTCAGATGTATATGTTACGGGTGCATAAGCTAAAGGTGCAGCTGCAACATAATTTGTATCGGGTGCTGCATAATGGGCTTTAACGTAGGCAGCGGCTGGTTGATAATTCAAAATTGGCCTGAGGTAGGGACGTTTTTCATGTACAATCGTTTGACTTTGATGTGAGATGGCCGTTGGCAAATGGGTTACAGTGTGACCCACTACAGTGGGTTCATAGGCATATTGTTGATAGGTGGGTACGGCAACGGCTGTGGGTAAATAGCCGGGACGAGCTTTGACAGCGCTGATGACCACACAGAGAACGAACTAGAGGTAGAGGAATGAAGAAATTAATTAATTTTAAGAAAATTCTAATTTTAATCTTGTTGTTAATAAAAATATGGCATTCCAGGAGGCTTTTTTATAGTTTGTTTAATTCTGAAAGGTTAAGCAAGATTTTGGAATTTTTAAAATTTAATCATCCTTAAAAGATCCATGAACATTAAATGTTTCTTCTTTTTTTTTAAGTTATTATTCCTTTACACTTAAATTTTGTTAAACGTTTTCACTTTTTAAGTATAATTTCATCTGTACATGTCTTACAATTTTCAACATTTTCCTTTTGATTTTTTTTTTTGTGATTTGCCAATAGAGTTGTTTGAACTACCGTGTTAAGTTTAGCTGTTAACTATGAACTAATTTGAAATGAAGACTACAGTAGCATTTTATATGTTTAATTTTTGCTACTGACCCATCTTCATTTCATCAAAATAAATTTATTACAAGCCAACAGAATATTAAGATTTTTCCAAAAAAAAAAAAAAAAAAAACTAAACTGATTAGTTCATAACTAATTTGCATTAAATATACGCTTCACTTGAGTAAATTTTCATAAAAAAAACAGCGTAACACACTACACCAAATGATAGCCAAGAAATCTTTCAACTAACTTCCAAATGATCTTCTATACCTGTAACACGATTGTATAAAGTTTTCTTAGCCATAACATATTGAAGTTTTGGGCGTTTGAAGACATACATACATATTTCTCTGTTCATTTGGCTTTTGTTAGTTCATTTGTTGCTATTTGACTCCCACCATTAATTTTTCCCGTTGTTGGCCATTGTCTGTGGATAGTAAAAAAAAAATATATATAGAAAAACCAACAACAGCAAAAACTTGCAAACCATTTGGCATTACTGACCAAGTTTGCATACATTTCTGCCCATTTGTTTTTCTTGTTTATAGATCATGTTATCTATTGTTGTTTTGGCTGTTTTTTTTAATATGGGCCATTGTTAATGCTAATAACAACAATAATATTATTAACAGAAAAAACCTTTTACTACCTTAATTTCTGCCATAACTTTTGCACACCCATTTTCCTTTGAATCTAGACAAAATATTTAGAAATTATTTCAATAAATCAAATTGGCGCTTTATCGACCGCATCATAAAGTGAGTGCACGAAAATAAGGAAACGAAATTAAAAAGTAAAAATCATATAGTGTGATGTATTTTTCCTTTACCTTCCCCTTTAAAATCATGGTAAACCATTGGGGGAGGGGGAGTAAAATTCGTTTTACATTTTTCCTTTTTATACCCTTCACCTTCGTGAGAAGGGTATATATAAATTTGTCATTCCGTTTGTAATTTCCACAATATAATTTTCCGACCCTATAAAGTATAAATATTCTGGATCCTTATAGATCGCGGAATCGATTTAGCCATGTCCGTCTGTCTGTCAGTTGAAATCAATTTTCTGAAGGCCCATAGATATCTTCGGGATCCAAATCCTCAATAATTCTGTTAGACATGCTTTCGAGAAGTTTCCTATTTAAAATCAGCAAAATCCGTCCATAAATAACGGAGATATGAGCAAAAATCCGAGACAACCTATTTGGCCTATTTTTTTATCTATATCTCGATTACTAAGTCACAAATATAAACAATATGGATATCTAATGATAGATATTTCAATGTCCATTGCAACGGTGTATATAAGGCTATACAAAGTTGGACCTACAATGGGTCAAAATCGGGAAAAATATTTTTTAACCCGAATTTTTTTCAAAAAAAAACATTCTTTTGCAATAAATTTTTTTCACTAATAAATTAAAAAAAAAAAAATTTTTTAAAAATTGGAAAAAACTTTGAAAAAAAAATTTTTTAAAAAATAATATAAAAAAAAAAAATTTAATTTTATTTTAAAGTATAATTCGGTGAAGGGTATATAAGATTCGGCACAGCCGAATTTAGCTCTCTTACTTGTTTATATTAAAACTTTTCGGTTTTGGGGGTAACATTTCCTGTTGTACTGTATATAAGAATGATATGAAATCGATCATTTTCAATTCTATGTAACTTTTTAACCGCTTAATCAATTTGTCTCATAATATTGCTTATGTACCCTAGTTTCAACATATTTTCCTACACATCCTTTTCTTTTGAACACAACAATTTAACAAAAACTTTGTCCTTGAACAAAGGATACCTCAAAAGATTGCATTTTATTCTTAACAATGTTTTACAATTTTTAGCTCTTATTTTGAAACATTTGTACAATATGAATTTATTTAAAGTGTTGGTCATTGTTAGCTCTGACCTTTTCCATCTTTTTGGCAACATATGGATTCCGAGCCAATAGAACTACTTATCTACGCCATGGATATTTGGCTTTGGTATCGATTCGGCTGGTTGGCCGGGCTTCACACACGATCTCCTACGCTTCGGGTTATCGTAATGAATCCATTTTTCATCACTAGTAATGATTCTGTGCAAAAATGATTTTCTTTTATAGCGTTCAAGTAGCAGTTTAGTTATGCAAAATCGTGTTTCAAGGTCTCTCGGCTTCAATTCGTATGGTACCCAAATTCTCTGCTTTGGGTGGATCCTGCTGCTTTCGAACGCTTTGAATTTGCTGATTGAGTAGCTTCCAATGATTTCGTGTTGAGTTTGACAACAATCTTCATGGAGTAATGCCTCCAATTCATGGTCTTCAAACTTTTTTGGCTGTCCTAGGCGATTTTTGTCGTCCGTGTCAAAATCACCAATTTTAAACAGCACAAACCATCTCTCGCACTTTGAAACCGATGAAACACATTCACCTTTGGTGAGCAATTGGTGTGCTTCAGCCTCAGTTTTTTTCAGACTAAAGAAGTAAAGCAAAACTTCCCGCATACACGCACGAAAAAAATATAGTTGTGCGTGTTTACTGTAACCATTTCAAAATGTTTACAAATGTTTTTACCAAATTTAGGGTCAAATGATTGTGGTAACTATAATATTGTTAATTTACGATTCACATGATTATATCGACCACATATATGGTTACAGTAAACAAGTATATGTTTGTGACAACCATTTATATGATGAAGGACTTACCATATTATGTTGCACTCTGCTTATGGATATCATAATCTGAGAACAACATATTATGATAAAATAATTCATCAAATCAATGGTTGTCACAAACATATACATGTTTACTGTAACCATATATATGGTTGATATAATCATGTGAATCGTAAATCAACCATATTTAGTTACCATATAGTTACCACAATCATATAAACAGTTACTGTGACTATAATATTGTTAAAAAACTTGTAAAAATCTCGAAATGGTTACAGTAAACATGCACAACTATATTTTTTTTCTGCGTGTATGACGATTTGTTGGTACAAAATTCGACATATTCTAAGCAAAAAGAAAAACGTTGTTGTTTACACTTGAATGTTCAATAACTAAGTGAGAATAAATGTCAGATATGTACCCTTCAAAATGACATATAAATTATTAAGAACAAAAACCGCTTTCAAAACATACGCTATCTACTGTAAATCCCGCATTTTTAAGTCATACATTCAATGTAATCGTCCAACAACAATTACATTTTACACTTTATGTAAAATTTTGGCGTCAGAATCGTGGTTTGAGTGTTTACAAGATTCAACTCAGCGTTGAATTAAAAGTTTAGACCACATCTCAGCTAATTATGTATCGATTTGATTTAAATTAAAGATACCGGAACTTATTTAAAAATTATAAAAGTATAAAAGTATAAAAGCATAAAAGTATAAAAGTATAAAAGTATAAAAGCATAAAAGTATAAAAAGTATAAAAGTATAAAAGCATAAAAGTATAAAAGCATAAAAGTAAAAAAGTATAAAAGTATAAAAGTATAAAAGTATAAAAGTATATAAAATGTATATACTAGTTGTAAAACAAGTAACAGAGCTATATTCGGCAGTGCCGATTCTTATATACCCTTCACCAAATTATACTTTAAAAAGTAAATTAAATATTTTTTTAGGTTAACAAAATTTAAAAAATTTTTTTTTAATTTTTTTAAAATTTATTAGCGAAAAAAATTTTAGGTCAAACAATTTTTTAAAATTTATTTTTTACAAATTTTTTGAAAAACAAATTAGGGGTAAAAAATATTTTTCCCGATTTTCACCAATTGTAGATCCGACTTACTTTGGCTTTATATACGCCGTTGCAAAGGTATTTGAAATATCTATATTTATGACTTAGTAATCTAGATTTAGATCAAAAATAGGTAAAAAACCGAGGTTGTCCTGGTTTCTTCCTTATACCTCAGCCATTTGTCTGTAGATTTTCTCGATTTCAAATGGCAACCGTATTGGAAGAATTCCCGATATATTAATGTATGTATATATTAATGTTTGTAAGTTATTAAGGGATTTGGAAAGTTGATTTCGGAAGTTGAGCGGAATGACAAACTTATATATATCCTTGCCACTAAAGGTGAAGGGTATAAAAACTGTTAAGGTCCTACAATAGATTAATTTACTAAATACTATGTGCTACTCTGCATTCTACTTTTAACTGTATTTCAAACTATTTCTTGTACAACCTTTACACTTTATTCCATAATAAATATTTTCTTTTAAGTGTTGTTGGTGTTGATCCATACATACCTACCTATTGCCTTAAGAAAATACATTTTGTACTATTTATTTTGTTACAGTATTTTGTTAAATGTATTGAGATTTCCTGGTTGCTAGCAAATTCAAATCACTCTCGTTTAAAACATTTATTTTTCTTAAACATAAATACCCGTATTATGCTAATTTGTTTAAACATTTTGTTGTTTTCTTTTAAAACAAAAAGCCAAAAAAATATTAAACTCATACATATTCAAATGAGTCATAACGACTATAAAGCATTAAATGAATGAATGGGTTTTCAGCTATTATATTTATTTATTAATATTTTTTGTTTTTATTTCTTTAGTTTGCATAGATTTAACAGACAAAGTCTTTGAGCATTGATTTTAATCGGCTTAAACTGACTTCAGCACTTATGAGTTTTCTGGCTTTAACAGCAGTTAATGACAATTGTTTAAATCGGTATTTGTTGTTATAGGAATTAGTTAAAATATAGGTAATTTTAAGAGGGGTGTTGCTGTATTAATAATGTTTAGTGTAGTTTTGCAGCGGATTAAATTAATCCGTTGGATTAATAGTTTTTATGAGGTATAAATTATTTTTAAATCTTTCATATTTGATGTGGGATATTAATTTTGTGGTTAAGTGGAAGTGAAAATTATATAATTGCCGGTTTAGTTACTGCAGGAGTTTGAAATGTGTGTGAAATTTGTGGTTTTGTTTTAGAAATTTAAAGGTAAATTTGAAAGTAAATTTGCAAAAATTTATAAAACATTTTTAATAAACGAAATATATTTTTAACAACATTTTTGATTTATATTAAAATGGCAAAAATATAACATATCTCTAACCCCCATTATCACGATGTCTGGTTATATGTTAACTTATAGTTAGGTATGCTGTTAAATAATTTATAAACTGTCAGTATAACTTAAGTTTAAAATATAATGGGGGTAAGTTTAATATAATTTAAACTGTAAAAAGTGCTGCTGTACTTTCATTTTTAATTTATACTGAAAATCATGGAAATCGGTTGCTCTCGATTGTAAATTTTAGACTTTGTAAATTCGTTAATTTATTAGATCTAACATGACTTGTCAGATAATGAAAATTTGCTTGCGATCTTTTAAAAATGTAAGTCTTTTTATGAAATAAATGTTTGCTCAAAGTTAAGTAAAATAAAGGGTTTTCCAACAAGAGGTGTTATTTTGAATTACCCGGTATTTCGGTAGCTGTCACTTTTGAAGCTTTTATTCATTGACATTTTACAAGTAGAAACTACGCCATTACTAAAAATGGAACGATACACGCTTCAACAACGCATTGAAATTATTAAAATTTACTCTACAAAAGTGGTGAAAATCTTGCAGTCACAATTCGCAAAACTAAAGCATTTTCGGGTCGTTGTGAAGCACCTTGTCGGACCGCAATACAGAAAGTGGTGGAAAAATTCGAGCTGTTGGGACAAGTTAGTGATGTGAAGAATAAAAGCTTTGCACTTCGCTCCAGTACAATTGAGAATATTGCAGCTGTAGCCCAAAAAGTTGAAGAAAACCCAGGTTTGTCTATTTCTCGTCGTTTTTTGGAATTGGTCATTCCACAAACGTCATTACATCGTATTTTGGTCGGAGTTGGATGATATTGATCTGGACAACGTTTACTTTCAACAAGACGGCGCTACGTGCCACACAAGCAACGAAACCATTGCTCTTTTACGGGAAAAGTTTCCGGACCGTGTTATCTCTTGAAGAGGTGATCACAATTGGCCACCGAGATCTTGTGATTTAACACCTAGCGACTTCTTCCTTTGGGGCCACGTGAAAGATAAGGTCTACGACAACAGCCCAGCATCGATTCAAGACCTCAAAGATAGAATTCGTGAGGCTATCGAGGACATTTGTTTAATTTTAAAAAAGTGCCGCTAAAGCACAACGTTTGCTCAGGAAAGTTTTTTGTAAATGTGGTTCATAGGTTTCAAAGTGCGAGATATTGTTTGTGCGGTTCAGAAGTGGTGATTTTGACACAGAAGACAAAGATCACCCAGGCTAGCCAAAAAAGTTTGAAGAGCAAGAATTGGATACATTACTCCAAGAATACTGTTGTCAAACTCAAAAAGCTACTCAATTAGAATTAGGGAAATTGGATACCATATAAAAAGAAGCAGAGAGACCTTGAAATAGGATTTTGCATGTCCGAAATGATGCTTGAACGCTATAAAAGAAAATCCTTTTTGCACCGAATCAATACTTGCTATGAACAAGTAAGAGAGCTATATTCGGCTGTGTCGAATTATACTTTAAAATAAAATTAAAAAAAAAAATTTTTTTTTCGAAATTGTTTTTAAAAGTTTTTTCCAATTTTTTTTTTAAAAATTTTTTAATTTAAAAATTGTTTTTTTTTATTTTATTAGTGAAAAAAATTTATGACAAAAAAATGTTTTTTTGTGAAAAAAAATTCGGGTTAAAAAATATTTTTCCCGATTTTGACCCATTGTAGGTCCAACTTTCTATAGCCTTATATACATCGTTGCAATGGACTTCGAAATATCTATCATTAAATATCCATTTTGTCTATATTTATGACTAAGTAATCGAGATATAGATCAGAAATATGCCAAAAATAGAGATTGTCTCGGAATTTTGCTCATATCTCCTTTGTTTATGGACGGATTTAGCTGATTTTAAATAGGAAACTTCTCGAAACCATGTCTAACAGAATTATTGAAGATTTGGATCCCGAAGATATTTGGGGTCTTCAGAAAATTGATTTCAACAGACAGACAGACGGACATGGCTAAATCGACTCCGCTATCTATAAGGATCGAGAATATATATACTTTATAGGGTCGGAAAATTATGTTGTGGAAATTACAAACGGAATGAAAAACTTATATATACCCTTCTCACGAAGGTGAAGGGTATATATAATCCATTACGATAACCCGAAACGTAAGAGATCCTATGGTGCTAAGGTAGTGCTCTGTATTTGGTAGGAGCAAAAGAGTCCTATCTGTTATATTGTACAAATGTTTCATACACTCATTTTTTGACAAATACTTATTTGAATTGAGTATTATTATTTTAATGTGTTTTTTTTATTTTATTTTACTTTAATCTTGACCTTGTCAACGCAAATTATCAAAAATTTCAATTGTCTCCAAAAATACCCAGTGGTTGGTTAGTTGTCATTTCCACCAAAAAAAACACACATATATAAATTTAAATAATACAAACCACTAATTAACATGTAACCAACTAAATTATTTAGCATTAAAACAAAAGACAACCATAACGATAAGACATGAAACCGAACAACACTTGGTTACATGTTCAGACACTCATTCATTCGTTCCTCCATTCATTCATACAGTTATTTAGTTTTACGAATTTTTAGCTCAATTCTCATGACATTGTATTTTATAGCATTTTTTTTTTTTTGTTTTTTGCCATTTTATTATTCTGTTGTGTTTTAATTGTTTCAAAAATTTCTGACGCTTGTTTGTTGGTGTTGTATTCTGTGTTAATTGGTGTAAAAGATAAAATTATTTTATGAAAATCTCTAATTATACACTTTGTTTAATTAGCAGAGGGAAACAAATAACAATGTCTATAAGAAATATTATGAAAACAAAACATTTAAATTTAATCTATATTTTTGATTTTAGAGATTTGGTTTTAAATGAACACAATTTTATATATAAATCTTGGCTTTTATTTTTTGGATAAAAGTATAGTTTAAGGCGTTTTTTTAATTAACTGTAGTAACAAAAGCTTAAGATTACTGTTAAAATGATCTGTTAAAAAAAGCTTTTTTGATTTGTTGATCAAAACTTGTATTGCTTTTGATCTTTTTTTTACAATAAATTTGTGTCTGAAGTCTTTTGTTTTGTTTTAAATAGTATCAATGTAAAAGGGAAAGTAAAATATTATATTTTTCTTTAAAATAAAAATCTCAAATTTTTTAAAAATTTAAAAAAAAATAAGTTCTTCTTAATGTTAACTACCGATTCAAAACGGTAAAGATGTAACTGTAACGCTAATTTGGATTATTGCGATAAAGGTGACTTATCAGTAATGATATTTTGCTTATTTCGGTAACAGTATTTAAGCGGCAAAAGTATTTCCTTTTGTTTCGGTAACGGTATTTAATTAATACAATTTCCAAAAATTAAAAACAATACATAGTTGCTATTATATTATATTTTAAGTTCTATAGATTTCTATAAACTCAATTATTAAAATTAAACATTTTTATTTTTATAATTTCAAATCATTTATAGAGTATCGGTAACTGTATTTACGATTATATTGGTAACGGCAATTGCAGTTATTTTGGTAACGGTAGCTTAGCGGTAACCATAGTTGTGCTGAAAAAGTTTTTTACGGGTAACGTTAGCCAATATTAGTTCATAGCGTAATTAGTTATTTATTTGATATATTTTTTAACTATTTAATTCCTTGCGGTTTAGTGGTCACTTTACTAACCACCTTTTCTATAATCTTTAAAACATAGTTTATTGGCATCTATTGGCATTTTGCTAAATAATTATAGTTTTGGAAGTCATCGTTTATGTTTTTTTGGCAAAACTTTGCCGTCAGGGTGCTCTGGTTAGATAAATATCACACTTGTTCCTCTAAAGAGAGTCAACTCAAAATTTAAAAATTTTCAGTATAGGAAAAAAACTGTTACAATGAAAGTCGATGACGGATACAACTGTATTTTTTGGCGAAAGAAGAGAAAAAATCATGTACGATTTTTACACTGGGTAGATATGACCACTGTATTCGTTGACTCTCTTTAGAGAAAGCAGACTTTCAAAAAAAGCACAGAGTGTTTATTGTTCATCGAATTCAGTGTTACCTTGCTATTTCGTTTGTTAGGTCAGAAAATTTAGTAAAAATTATTAGATTTCGAAAAAATTTATACGATACGAAAATTTGTTTTATAGTAATTTTTAATGCCAACCGCCACTGTGGTTAGTAAACTAACCATTACAATCCACAGAAAACCTTAGAATGGGGTGGTTTTTTTGTATTTTGATTTATTTTTTCTTATATTTTTTAATAAACTTACTTTGATTAAAGTAAAAATGCTATTTTTTGATTATAAACTTATGCCCAAAGAAAGTTAAAAAAAATTAAATTTTTTTTTTAAATGTAAAAAAAAATTAAATTATTTAAAAAAATTTATTTGACTTTTAAAATTTTAGCAGTAATTTATATTATTCATAATAACAAAGAATATTTTAAAAATTTTCTATAGAACATAAGTTATGAATTTTTAAAGTTTCAACAGAAAACAAAATTGGCGGGGAAGTCACTTGTCACATTATTTATATATGCATAGATAACATGATTATTTGAGGTAAAAGACAGTGAAAATATATACATACTTGTTGGTCTAATAAATCTTAAGTGACTAAGCAAGAAAATTATTGATTGCACAGTGGGTCATTTTTAAAAAAAAATAAAAAATTAGTTCCAAAATTTGTAAAAAATTCCAAAGAAAATATTTTTATGTTTGTGTATATTTATATGTTATCAATCAAAAAATTCATGTTTTATTTTCAAAATTAAAAAAAAAAATCATTAAAAAAATAAATATGTTAAAAACTATTTTGTGTTTCAAATTTTAGTTAGTATTCAAAATGGATTTTCAAAGATTATTTCAAGTAAAATAATCATAAAAGTATATACTTGTTTCTATTATAAATATAAAATGTCTGATTAGAAAAATTATTGACCGTACAGTGGGTCAATAATGTCAAATTAGTTCAAATGTAATACAACAACAGAAATGTTGTTAAGTTCAACGACATTACTATTGGGTGTATAACTTAAAAATGCGAAATTTTTTTAAAACTTGTAGCCTTTATTTTGAAACATTTGTACAATATAAATTTATTCAAGGTATTGGCCATTGTTAGCTATGACCTTTTCCTATCTTTCTGGCATCTTAAAGAACTGCTCACCTTTTAAGGCCAAGAGCGAATCAAGCCAATATCGGATACTCTGTTCCAAAGTGAAGCGTATAAACTTATCCAAGGTATTAGCCATTGTAAGCTATGACCTTTTCCTATCTTTCTGGCTCCATATGAATTCCTAACCAAAAAAGCTGCTCATCTTTTGAGGCCAAGAACGAATTAAGCCAATTTCCGATACTCGGTTCTGAAGTTAAGCGTATCCCAGAGGGAACGTTCTGCATCGATCGAAACGAATAGTAGTCGGACGAATCAAGGTCTGAACTAAAAGGCGGGTGAGGCAAAACTTCCTAACCACTTCTTTCTAAATAGTTTTTTTTATCAAGTATTGCAACATGTGGCGAGCGCTGTCATGATGGAATATTACGATTTCATGTCAGGCCGCATATTCATGTTCTCTGTGATGGTCTGGTGAGATTTCACCAGCTCATAACAGATAGCATCCGTTTAGTCCTACCAAATACAGAGCATTACCTTAGCGCCATGGATGTTTGGCTTTGGTGTCGATTCGGCTGGTTAGTCTGACTTCACATACGATATCTTACTTTTCGGGTTATTGTAATGGATCCAAATTATTTCCTTTTATGGGGTTCAAGCATCATTTTGGACATGAAAAATCGTGTTTCAAGCTTCTTCGGCTTCAATTCGTATGGTATTCATATTTCCTGTTTTTGGGTGAATCCTGCTGCTCGCAAACGTTCTGAAATTGCTGTTGAGTAGGTCCCAATGATTTATAAAGCTCTGTTGGCACAAAATTCGACATTTTCGAAGCACAAACAAATCTTGTTGTTTACACTATAATATTTAATAACTAAGTAAGAATAAATCCCAGATATGTACCCTTCAAAATTACATATAAGTTATTAAAAACAAAAACCGCCCAATATGTTTTTTTCGTTTGGGCTGGTTTTTTTTTTTTTTTCTTTTCTTCCACAAATAATTAACAATTCAATGGAGAATTAAATCATTTTTTCTTAATGATAAGATTTTGTAATAGAATCATTAAAAGACTTTTATCAATTCCCCAAACTAAAACTTTTAAAGTGAAAAAAAAAACAAAAAGAAAAATGTTAAAAATCTCAAAAAATCACCACAATCTCTAGCTTAAAAGAACAGCACAACAACATAATTAAAATTTTTCAGTTGCGAACAGTTAACAACCAATAGAAAAACTATTTTCTAATTAATTATTAACATTTACTGCTACAACGATTTACCACAAATGGCACCTGCTATATTAAGTTTAAGTTTTGTAGTCAACAACAATTCGATGGCTATTTCAAGACATTTCATATGTCAGCTGTAGTACTGGCTGGTGGCAGTCGTTATTGAATGTGTATCATTGGATATTTTTGATCTACTACTAAAGTTTAAAGTGAACAAATTTGGTATGTCAAATTGTAATGATTTTTTTTTTTTTTTAGTTTGTGTGACATAAATTTTCCACTAAATAGATATTTGTTTGTTTTACTTATTTTTATAAGCATTTCAGTTTTATACACTAGATTAATGCATACATAATTCATGCTGTAACCAGCAAACAGCAGCACTTTATGAAATTTCAATTGTATTGAATTCAAGTGTTTACATTTTTCAAATATTTTTCATGAGTGTGTGAGTACAACTCCAACTGCATTCATGTTTTCATACCCCTTAAAAGGTTGTTGCCAACTTGTCATGTGGCACCTACACACACAATTGTCTTTTAATTTTTCATGATTTATAACATTTTGGCCAAAGACAACATAAATCTTATAAATTATGACGTTTTTTGTCTGCGTCTGTCATTTGGTAGTGTAACATTCGTTGTATTATTTGTTGTATGGCGATCTTCAAAGAAAATGTTTAATATTATGTCAGCTAATGTTGTACTACGTGTATTGTATTGTGTGTAAATTATATTAAAGGTGTCATAATATTGTGTCAAATATTGGGTTAATTGTTATACATTGCATATAAATCATAATAATTAAAGCAAAGGGTTTCAAAAGTAAGGTTCATTTACAGCAGTGGTCGGCCTTTTCTGTAAATGTATTGTAATGTTGCATAAAAAGAGTTTTTAGATTGTGTTTTTGATGCACTCTCACCAATTTGTTTCTCTACTGATAATTTATATTCCTGTTGTGTGCATGTGAATAGTCAATCGCGTTCGACCCTTGGTGGTGATGAGTACCGACCACTGATTTACAAAGAAATAGTGCAAAACACAATATGATTGTGTAAAAATCAGTATTCTTTACGAATCTAAATTTTAATATTCATTCTAAAAGATAATGTAGCAGCATTGCCAATATATGATTAATTATTGGGCGTATGACATAAAATGTGAGATTTACAATAGATGGCCTATCTTCTAAGCGTGGTTTTTGTTCTTAATAACTTATATGTCATTTTGAAGGATAAATATCTGTCGTTTAGTCTCAGTTATTGATTAACAAAGTTTTTTTTGGCTTCGAAAATCTCGAATTTTGTACCAACGAATCGCCATAGAAGTGCAGCTGAAGCACACCGAGCTTATGGTGAATGTGTTCCATCGGTTTCAATGCGAGAGAATGCTTGTGCGTTTCAGAAGTGGTAATTTTAATACAGAATACACAGTGGGGCAGAATAAAAATTTTTTGGAAATAAATCTGGCATTTCTAAACGGCTGCTCGATCGGGATAAAATTTGATATTGGCGTAGCCAAGGAGTATTCGAGTTTAAGTTTTAAAAATGGACCATAGAATTGCTCCAGGCGCGGCGCTATGGGAGATCAAAATAGGGTACCTTTGACATGTAAAATTTTTAAACACGTGGCATTTTTTTGTTTCCCATCCGATTTCAAAGATTTTTATATTTTTGGAAAGCGCTTGGCTAGGTTTTTGTGTGCTATTTATCCCTTATAATTTCCGAGATATAGGCATTTCAAAATTGAAATTTTAAAATTTTGCCATACCTTGGTCCGCTTTTTTAAAATATAGGGCTTAGTTTTGGACCGAATGGAGTCGAATTTCTTTTGTTAGTTAGACAACTAAATTGCCAATAATATTCAAAAGATTTCAGATCAATATCAATTATGGATTCAAAAATAAACAATTTTCAATTAAAAAATTCAAAAAATAGTAAATTTTTGCTGTTTTTTGGGCGAAAAGTTGACTTAACTCTTTTTTTTATGTAAAAAAAACTTTCTTGAAGGACATATAACAATTTTATGTTTATCTGTAAAATATCTTTACGGAGAACATTTTGGTATAAAAAACTTGTTAAAGTTTTCGAATATGTCGTCCCTACGCCTTTTGGAATTTGACCTAAAAATAATTTTTTTTTTTTTTCAAAATTTTAACTTTGGGCCACATAACTCTTTTTTTTATGTAAAAAAAACTTTCTTGAAGGACATATAACAATTTTATGTTTATCTGTAAAATATCTTTACGGAGAACATTTTGGTATAAAAAACTTGTTAAAGTTTTCGAATATGTCGTCCCTACGCCTTTTGGAATTTGACCTAAAAATAATTTTTTTTTTTTTTCAAAATTTTAACTTTGGGCCACATGTTCTAAAATCCCAAAGCTGGGATCAGAAAATGGAAAACAGTTTTGGAAACCTTGATGTGATCTCTATTTATTTCCAAAGTATTTTCCCAGCCTCGAAGAAAATGTGGACCATATGGGCAATAGTAAAAAATATAACTTTTGGGATTTTCGCTTAAATTTTTAGGAATTGCGAGATTCCTTTTGACGTTTTGACAAGTTTTTTTACACTTTGTTATTTAGAATGAGAAATTTCAAAAATGTTGAAAATTTCATTGAGCTTTGTTAATAAATAAAGATTTTATTACATATTACATATTTATTGAGCTTCTAAAACTCAAATTTGTACAAAATTTTGATATTTTTTTTTTGTTTAGATAAGTTGGTTTTTGGTCTTATAAAAAAATTTCAAGTCAATATCTCAATTATATTAAAAAATATGCCACTTTGAAACTCCGTCCTTCTAAAATATTGCACTTTTTTGTTTGTGTCAAAAGTACCCTACTTTGAGCCCCCATAGCGCCGCTCCTGGAGCAATAGTATGGTCCATTTTAATAACTTTATCTCGAGTACTTGGGTACGCCAATATCAAATTTTATTCCGATCGGACCAGCCATTTAGAAATGACAGATTTATTTCCAAAAAATTTTGATTCTGCCCCACTGTGGAATACAAGGATCTCCCAGGGCAGTTAAAAAAGTTTGAAGACCATGAATTGAAGGCATTACTCTATGAAGATTGTTGTTAAACTCAACAAGAATTTGCAAAATCATTGTGAGCTACTTAAAATCATTTTCGAGCAGCAGGATTCATCCAAAAGCAGGGAAATTGGGTACCATATGAATTGAAGCCGAGAGACCTTGAAAGACTATAATGCTTGTCCGAAATGATGCTTGAACGCTATAAAAGAAAATCATTTTTGCACCGAATTATTACCAGCGGTGAAAAATTAATCCATTACAATAACTCGAAACGTAAGAGATCGTATGTGAAGCCCGGCCAACCAGCCGAATCGACACCAAGGCCAAATATCCCAGGCTCTAAGGTAATTCTCTGCATTTGGTGGGATGAGCTGTTGAAGTCTGACTTTATCATCACAGGGAACCTGTAACGAACTCAACTGTTTCGTTTAAAGCGATGATTGGCTAAAATACGCTTAGAAAATGCGGCCGGACATGCAATCGTAATAATGTTCGGCCACATGTTGCAATACCTGTTAAAAAGTATTTTGAATGAAGTGATTGGGATGTTTTGCCTCACCCACCTAATAGGCCAGACCTTGACCCGTCCGACTACAATTTGTTTCGATCGATGCAGAACGTTCTCTTTGGGATACGCTTCACTTTGGAACAGAGTATCCAAAATTTGCTTGATTCGTGCTTGGCCTCAAAAGACGAGCAGTTCTTTTGGCTCGGAATCCATATGATGCCAGAAAGATGAGAAAGGTCATAGCTAGCAATGGTCAATACTTTGAATAAATTTTTATGGAACAAATGTTTCAAAATGAAAGCTAAAAATTTTAAAAAAAAAAATTCCGCTTTTTTAAGTTATACACCCAATATTTTTCACTATTTCTTTAATCTACTCTTTAATTGTTTTAACTAAAACATTTTATTATACTTTTTTTTAAAATTGCTCATTGATTTTTCCTTCAAATCAATCAGTTTGCACTTTATCTAGCATACTAATCTCTAATTACAATTAACAAATTGCTGTAGATACCTGTATATTATAACAAACATTTAAAATTAAATCTATATAATTTGACTGAATAAAAAATGGAAAACTTAATATTCTATATTTAAATCCTGAGAACTTAA
Organism: Calliphora vomitoria; assembly: GCA_942486065.2. Classification (NCBI taxonomy): domain Eukaryota; kingdom Metazoa; phylum Arthropoda; class Insecta; order Diptera; family Calliphoridae; genus Calliphora; species Calliphora vomitoria. The sequence continues at coordinate 29,188,544 of OW818031.2, read as the reverse complement.
TTTGTAATTGTAACACAATAAAACAAAACACTACTTTTTATTACAAACAACAAATAAATGTAGATAAGGTTTTAAATAAATCATTTATTAAAACCATAAACAAAGCATTTGGAGACAAACCGACTTTATAAACTAAATAAATGCAAACAAGTCTAAGTGGTGAGTAAGTGATTGAGAGTATGACATTCGTTACTATGAATGAATGAATCAATGTAACGAATTGTATGTAATTGTAACACAGTTTGATTTTATATGTGGACACACCTGTTTAATTATAAATAATAAATACAAAGTGAACGATACATGGCATACTAACCACAAATAAAATCAGCTATACTTAACGAAATGTATTTAATTTAATAGAATACAAAACACGGACTTTAAATTGTTAAAAAAAAAAATAAAAAAAAAAAAAAATACTTTGTTCGCATGAATATTATGCTGGCAGGTTCACACAATGATTTTGTCTGCTTGCTGTTGGTGGTTTACATTGCAGGCTCCATTGATGGTGTATTATTGAAATGCAGCACATTTGTTAATTTCGTGTAATTACCCAGATGTATTAGAAACTACAGCAGACTGAAAAGTAATTAGATCAGACAAGAGACAATATGGATTTTTAAATGAGATTAAGAAAGAGTGATTGGTTAGGTTAAATGTTTTAATACCCTATACTATTTTTAGAAATTTAAACAAAATTTAAATAGCATACTCTTTCATTACTATTTTAGTAAAGTCTTAGTACTGTTTCAGTATTGTTTAAGAACTGTATAAGTACAGTCTCAGTACTGTTAGAGTACTGTCTCAAAACTGTTTTAATACTGTTTCAGGACTGTTCTAGTACTATTTCAGTACTGACCCATTACTGTCTTATTGCTGCCTCAGTACATACTGTCTTATTGCTGTCCGTTACTTTTTGAATGAAACACAGGTTTTTGAATAAAAAACCTTTTTCAAAGTTTCTTAAATTGTTTTATCCGTTCCAGAAAATAAGATTTGTAGAATTCATTTCAAATTAACATTATATCGATTCTCCCCGAGAAACCCACTGTTTTGACTGCTGTTTTTTCCCTGGTCCAAAACTGATCTAAAACTCCTCCATATTGCAGTTACACAACGCCAAACACTCCTGCGAAGTTATGTGTTGTTTTGATATTTTTTTAAAATTCTTTTTGAATAGTAAAATACAATATTTAAACTAAATAAGAATTTTATTACATTTCAAAATAAGGCCTGCTAAATTTGTTTATGAGTGATATTCAAGACATCCATTTTATGTAAGATTTTTTCTTAATTTTAAAATTTTCAATAGAAAAAAAGTTACAGAGTTCAGTTGAGTTCAGTGAAATTTTTTTTACTATACCGTTTACCAACCTTCTTATTTATAGAAACAAACAAAAAAAAAATCCACCCCAATTGTCCCCCGGAAATTTTTAACCTATAAAAGCATCGTGGCCAAATGTTTCGTTGTAAAATTTTCGAAATTTGGCTTTCAACAAAGCAAAATGAAAGGCATGAACTTGGTTTTGATTTTATATGTGGAAATATTAGTACTGGAAAGATAAAATTCTAGACTTCTCCATTTTAAGCAATTTTGTAAAAAAGTTTTGTTATGAAACAAACGTGAAGTGGGAGAAAGCAATCGCATGGCGGCTAGGAGAAATAATGAACCGATTCTAACCAAATTCAATAGGCATCAACCTTGGTGCAATGGAAAAGCTTGTACTTAATTTTGTCGAATTATCTTTGAAATTGCGATCTGTAGTTTGATTACAAAGTTTATATGGACTGACAGACGGACGGACGAACATCGCTTCGACAGAAAGTGCTTCGACTCCGTCCTTCAAAAATATGGCACTTTTTCAAACTAAAAAATTTGTTTAAATTTTCTTAGTATTTTGATTCAACAAGTCAATGGTTTTGACTTAGCCACATTAAAATATGAAAAAGTGCAATATTTTTGAAGGACGGAGTTTTAAAGTGGCATATTTTTGAATATAATTGAGATATTGACTTGAATTTTTTTTTTGTAATATCAGAAATTAACTTATCTAAACAAAAAAATTATTTCGGAAAAAATGTGGACCAAATTATTCTTAATATTTGCAATCCTATCAAAATTTTTATAAAAATTTTAGTTTTAGAGCTCAATAAATATGTAATATGTAATAAAATCGTTATTTATTAACAAAACTAAACTAAATTTGCAGGGTTTTTTAAATTTCTCATTCTAAATAACAAAGTGTAAAAAGCTTATCAAAAGGTCAAAGGGAATCCCGCAATTCCTAAAAACTGGATCGAAAATCCCAAAAATGGTAGTTTTTACAATTTTGCCCACAGGTTCTACATTTACTTCGGGGCTGGGAAAATGCTTTCAAAATATATATAAATCACATCAAGGTTTCCAAAGCTGCTTTCCGTTTTCTGATCCCAGCTATGGGATTTTAGAACATGTGGTCCAAAGTCAAAATTTTGATAAAAAATAGGTTAAATTCCGAAGGGCGTAGGGGCGACATATTCGAAAAATATGACATGTTTTTATACCAAAATATTATCCGTAAAGATGTATTACAGAAAAACATAACACTGTTATATGTTCTTAAATAAAGTTTTATTTTAATAAAAAAAAGAGTTAAGTCGCCTTTTCGCCCAAAAAACAGCAAAAATCTACAAATTTTTGAATTTTTAAACTGAAAATCATTTATTTTCGGATCCGTAGTTGATATTGCTCTGAAATTTTTTGCATATTATTTGTAATTTAGTATCTAACTAATGAAAAAAATTTGAAAATTTCAATTTTGAAATGCTATAACTCGGAAATTATGCTTGCACACGCAAGCATGTTTTTTCAAGACCTAGCCGAGCGCTTCCCAAAAATTTAAAAATCTTTAAAATCGAGTGGAAAACATTAAAATGGCACGTGTTTAAAAATTTTACATGTCGAAGGTACCCTACTTTGAGCCCCCATAGCACCGCGCCTGGATCATTTGTTGGGTCCATTTTAATAACTTGAACTCGAATGCTCCTTGGTTACCCCCAAGTATCCCGATCGGGCCATCCGTTTAGAAATGCCAGATTTATTTCCAAAAAATTTTGATTCTGCCCCACTGTGCAGCATTTCAGACATACATATTCTTCTTTCAAAGTCTCTCAGGTTCAATTCGTATGGTAGCCAATTTCCCTGCTTTTGGATGAATCCTTATGCTTACAAACGTTTTGAAATTACTGATTGAGTAGCTCTCAATGATTTTGCAGGCTCTTGTTGAGTATGACAACAATCTCCATGGAGTAGTGTCTTCAAAATTGTTTGGCTGGCCTGGCCGATCTTTGTGTTGTCAAAATCGCCACTTCTGAACCGCACAAACCACCTCTCGCCGATGAAACACATTCACCACAAGCTTCGTTGAGCAATCGGTGTGAAGCGCAACTTTTTTCAAATTAAAGATGTAAAGCAAAACTTCCCGCATATAACGCTTTGCTGTTACAAAATTCTGTGTACTATCTGAAAGAGAATTTTACAGCTCCGTAACCGTGGTATTCTGCAGCTTGAACTTGGTCTGCATAGTAAACTGAACCGGTTCTATTTTGTTGTTTTGCTGTTATTTCCCATTATGTACCTGTTACATGAAAAATTTACTTTATTTTTTTTAATAATTGTAGCTCATAAACAAGTCGTTCTTAGTCATTAAAATTTGCTCGAATACAAGCAGCTTATTACTAAATACTTATTAACAATTTAAATGTTCATTTAAACCTATTTAGAAAAACACTTTTTATTTAATCTTGTCATTTTTTTTAATATAAATCATACAAAGTTCATGCTTTATTTCTGCAAAACCTTGATGTTAGATGGATATTTATTTCTAAAAGAACTATGAAATTATTTATAGGAAGTTATTAATTCAAATGATTACGTTTATTTCATACTACAATTAACCATTAGTATCTAATATTTACAGTTCAAGGCGTTTGCCAGTTTATATGAAATAATTTTTCATAATTTTCTTACAATTTCATACACTTAGACACACAAATAAATTATTGGTTCAATTCTAAAATGTATGTTTCTTTTTCTGGCTGTGCTGTTGTTTGTGTTTGTTTGCGTCAAACAGGAAATGTTTTGCAATAAAACTATGAAAAATTGGTATGTTCGATAAATCAGTTTAATGGCTGCAAATGATTGAATGAATGAATTGCAACAAGTTGGTGTCTTAACTTTTTTGATTTGATTTCTCATGATTGAAATATTTTATTGCTTAAATTTGTATTTTTAGTTTTTATTTATACTTATTTCATCATTGATTGGGTGACATTATTGCAACACTTATCAATCAATCAGTCAATCATTTTATTAATCGTTCTGTAATAACGATTTGTCATGCTGCAGCTAAAAAAATGTTAATACTTTAATGAGAATCTTTACGATTAATCCCTGTGCAATTTCTATGAAGAAATTTTAGTCACAGTAACCATTGTCATGATATTTTTTCAAAGTTGTCGCAATACTTTAACTAATTGGTATTATATACATACATCTAATATTAACTTTAAAATTTATAATACGTTATTAAGAATTTATATTAGTTTATTATGTTCATTTGTAGTAATTTAAAAAAAGTATTGATAATGTACTGGCACTATGTTTACAAGCATGTTTTACCAATTCAAGTCATGATCGAAAAAATATTTATGATTTTAAAAAATGTCAAATATCTGTTATTTAATGAATTAATTATAATACTATTAATTTAATAACCAATAAAAAAAAATTTTGAATTTCGTTTTTTTTTTCTATTTAAAACACAAATATTTTTTCTTGTAAATTAATAATTAAACACAAAAGTTGTGGGCATTAAATAACGATAAAAGCTTGATAATATAGATAAAAATATTTTGGAATGTTTTAAAGATTTCCATTATAATTTTCGTCAAAAATGGGAAGAGTTTTCTATAGAATATTTCTTCAAAAATGTGAAGACATTTCTTCTCAAATGGGAAGAGTTTTCACTAGAAAATTTCTTTAAAAATGTGAAGAGTGTTCTATGAAAAGTTCTTCATAAATGGGAAGAGTTTTCTAAGAAAATGTCTTTACAAAGGAGAAGAGTTTTCCATTTCTTCACAAATGGGAAGAGTTTTCTGTAGAAAAGTTTTCTAAGCAAAATTTCTTCACAAATACACAAACTTCTTCACGAATGGGAAGAGTTTTCTATAAAAATTTTTTTCACAAATGGGAAGAGATTTCTATAAAAAATTTCTTCACAAATGCAAATGGCTTTCTATAGAAAATGTCTTTACAAATGGGAAGAGTTTTTTATTGACAATTCCTTCACAAATAGAAAGAGTTTTCTATAGAAAATTTCTTCACAAAAGGGAAGAGTTTTAATAGAAAATGTCATCACAAACGGGAAGTGTTTTCTATAGAAAATTTTTCAAAAATGGGATGAGATTTCTATAGAAGATTTCTTAAAATTTTCTATAGAAAATTTCTTCATAAATAGGAAGAGTGTTCTTTAGAAAATTTTTTCACACATGGAAAGATATTTTATAGAAAAACTCTTCCCACTTTTTAAGTGTTTTCTATAGAAAATTTCTTCACAAATGGGAAGAGTTTTAATATACAATTTATTTGCAAATGAAAAGAGATTTCTACAGAAAATATCTGCACAAATGGGAAGAGTTTTATGTAGAATAGTTTCCTAAAGAAAATTTCTTCAGAAATATGAAGAGATTTGGTTAAATGGGAAAAGTTTTCTATAGAAAATGTCTTCACAAAAAGGATGAGTTCTAATAGAAAATTTCATCACAAACGGGAAGAGTTTTCTATACAAAGTTTCTTCAAAAATGGGAAGAGATATCTATAGAAGATTTCTTCACAAATGGAAAGAGGTACTATACAAAAATTTCTTCACAAATTGGAAGAGTTTTCTATGGAAAATTTCTTCACAAATGGAAAGAGTTTCCTATAGAAAATTTCTTTTTAAATTAGAAGAGTTTTCTGTAGAAAAATACTTTACAAATGGAAAGAGATTTCCATAGAAAATTTCTTCACGAATGGAAACACATCTCTATAGAAAATTTCTTCACAAATAGGAAGAGTTTTCTCTAGAAAATTTTTTGGTAATTGGGAAGAGTTTTTCTAAAAAATTTTTTACAATTGGAAAGAGTTTTCTATAAACAATTTCTTCACAAATGGGAAGAATCTTGACAAATGGGAAGAGTTTAAATAGAAAATGTATCTACATATGGAAAGAGATTTCTATAGAAAATTTCTGCACAAATGGGAAGAGTATTCTATTGACAAATCCTTAGCAAACGGGAAGAGTTTTCTGTAGAAAATTTCTTCATAAATGGGAGGAGTTTTCTATATAAAATTTCTTTACAAAAGGGAAGAGTTTTCTATAGAAAATGTTTTCCCAAATTGGGAAGAGCTTTCTACATATAATTTCTCTCCAAATTAAGAAGAGTTTTCCATAGAATAGAAAAATTCTTTCACAGAAAATGTTTGCCCCGATAGGGAAGAGTTTTCTATAGCAAATAGTAAGGGAAGCTTTTTCTCAAATAAAAAATGGTGTGATTTTCCATATTTATATCCACTTAGCTTACTGACACACTTCTCTTCACAATGTGGCAGCAGTATTAAAAGATAAAGGCAACAATGTAGAAGAATTAGTATTATACAACACTCTAAAATAACTTAAGCATATGATGCGATACAACTTACCCAATTATAGCCATAGGTAATATAATTTATTGCCACAATTCATTCATTCATTTCATGTCCAACATTATTTGTCATTTATTGATAATTTTTTGAAATGTTTTAGATTATGCCACATACAATTTATCTCATCTTATCGCCTAAATGTTTATGTAAAATTATTTATTTTTTCCCACTTTTACATCCTTGATAATCGTGACTGCACTGTGCTGGCTGTTTTACTGCCGGCCATTAATTATCGGCATCGTTGTGCGTAGACAAGTCTGTAGCAGTTTGCAACAAGTTAAATAAATAGAGAGAAAAAAAAACAAAACTTATGAAAAAGAATTGAAATTCATAGCTAATGCCTGAAGGCGCAAAATGTTAAATTGTTTGGTCAATTGTTAATCATATATTACGGACATTTTGTGTAGTGTTGTACAATGCACATTATGGTTGTAATATGTATTTCTGTTTTATGTATTTCTTGGTCATGTTGATTTGTTTGGCTTGAAATCGTAAGAAATAGTCATTTAGTTATTTTTTTTTCCATTCAAATCAATTCAGTGTAACTCCCATATACTCACGCATTTAAAAAGAGGTCTGTAAATGGTCAGATTATGAATAGAATGTGTGCAGAATTTATTTATTCTGTTCGATTTGTAAATTTAAGTGAGTTAAGGTCGATTGTATTTAACCTTAGCTAAGACCTCTTTCACATTAGGCAATTAGTAGCGCCAAATGGCTAAGAGCTTTGTATAGAAAATCGATTTCCCCAAATAGGAAGGGGTTTTCCTATTTAAATATAAAAAATTTTTTGCTCAGTGAGGAAACAGTTTTCTATAGAATATTTCTTGCTCCGAAAAGGAACAGTTTTCCTATAAAACTGTTCCTTCCATATGGGAAGAGTTTTCTATATAAAATTTAATTCCTTGTTAGGAAGTTTCCTTACCTATATGGAATAAAAACTCAGATATAGTTTTTAAATTTTTTAAGAAAAACTGAAATTGGTGGGGAAGTTAAGTTGAATGACTTCCCCGCCAATTTTAGTTTTTTTAACTTTAAAAATCTATATATTCGGTACTTAGCTAAATTGGGAAAAAATTATTTTATATTCTAAATGGTATATATTTTTACTTCAATTTTAAAATATAAAAAAAAAATTTTGCAGATTTTTTTTTTTATTCTAAAAAAAAATTTTTAATTTTTTTCCACAATTTTTTTTTATAGAAATTATTTCAATGGAACTATTGAGAAGTGTTTCCATGCAAAATACTCTGTTAGGGAAGGTTTTTTTTAGAAAATGTTTCTCAGAAAAGTTTTTTATAGACAAATTTAATATTTTGAAGGGTTTTCCATTAATAATATTCCGCCCGAATTTTCAATAGAAAATATCTCATTGAGTAGTTTTTTTTTGTATATTTTTTGTTATCCAATCAATGATAGGTATCAACTATACCTTCGTTTTTAGCTGTAGAGTAACAAAACCTATTTGTACAATTTGCCATGCATTTGTTTATTTATAATCATTAAAATCCATATTCTATAACAAACACAGTTTGACTTAACAAATCATACTTCATATTTATGCGAGTACAAAAGGAAAAAGAGAAGGAGATCTGTTATCGCAGTATTGAAAAAGTACGCAGTAAAAGAAATATAAATTGCACGAATATATCTGATACTTTAGCTGGCTACTAAGCGTTAACAGTAACTGGCAAGAATCAAGTCTCTTGAAGGTAATTCTTTGAATCATTATGGCATTTTCTTTACCAGGAATATAAATTATAATATTTCATCTAATATTAGGAAATGATCATTGATTAAGTCAAAGAGCAAATGAGGGTAAAACAGCTTAATAGGCATTGCCCTTTTTAGGGCAACATTTTTTTAATTGATCATTTTAACAGTTCACAGTTTTGACTCTTTTGAGAAGAGCTTACATAATAGAAGCAAAAGGCAGAGAAAGAGCAACATTTTTGCATTTATGGAAACAAGGGGGCAACTTTCACTCCCTAATAAAAAAAGAGCAAAACAATTTAACATTCATTGCCTTTTTTAGGTTGAAATCTTTAGAAAGGGATATTTTTTTCAGTTCAAAGTTTTACAAAATTTTTGTTCATTAGTTTGATAAAATTATCTGTTTTAAAGCATTTTTCATAGTTCTGTAATCTTTGTTTCTCTGGCTATATAACACTTATCCCAATCTTTTAGGAAAACTTAAAGAAATGTATTAATTCTTTTAAGTTTCTGAATATTAGTTCGATTTATATTGAAATATTTTGCCCAAAAATTGAAACTAATGCGTGTTTTTTTTAGCTTTTTGTACTACAGCCCACTTACTTTACGAATTGAATTTATTTAAATGCGTTTAAATACGTGTCATAATTTTTGTTATTTATATGCATATTTAATTTTGTTTAATAATTTATTATTTATATTTAATTTATGTTCTTAATCATGTGTTTGAGGGGCTTTTTACACTCCCTCATAATGTTTGATTAACTAAAAAGTAAAAGTAAAATTACAAACAAAATACTTTGTTTCTGAAGAAAATCTTTGATTTTAAAAAAGTAAATTGATTTTTTGGAACAAAAAAGTTCTCATTATACTTTTAATTTAAAAAAATCTACATAGTCTACACCACATTGAACCAAAATTTAATATAAAAAAAAACTGCCCAAAAATATCTGTCTAGAATCAATTTATTGTCAATCAAACGCCCCTGACCAACATCCAAAATTCGGTAGTTGTAACGTCAGTCGTTTTGGCAACATACAAAAATCCCTTCACTTAATTGCCTACATGGAACAAAACATGTGTGCCCGGAGCCTATTTTAAGTGGCATAATAGTTTTCGTTAAAACTCAAAAATTCTTTTTTTCAACTATTGACCAATAGCCAAACACACATACAAAAAATTCTAAAACTTATTTAACAAGGTGCTACAACTTGTGATTGACACAAACAAAATGTTGTTTTCGAAAACATTAATTTAAATATTGATTTACCATTTTAATTGGTCACCAAATTGCCACTGACAAAGCTTATAGAAATTTACATGATTATCTTTAGAAATAGATCTTAAGAATTGACTCATTCAAACAAATTTGCCATTAAATGAAATGCTTTATTTTTTATACAAAACAAAAATATTTCTAAACACATTTTTCCGTCTCACAAATTTCCTATCGCTCATGTGTTTTATCACTGATTTTTAGCTTAAAGTTATTCTCCTTCCAACATTTGATCTATATTGCTTTTCCAAATACGATTTCAAAGATTCATGGTTAAAACAAATTGTTTAACTGCTATTTTTCACGCTATAAATCAAACCAAATTGTAACAGAGAACATTTATGAAAGATTGACTAGTAATTTATTTCAATATGGACTTGATGGAATAAATCATAAATATGATTACTTTTCATATTACACTCTACAGAAATGAGGAAATATTTGAAACTTGTAACTTGTGAGAATTTAACATTTATATAGGAAAGAGTTCTCCAAATGGGCAAGAGCTTGCTATAGAATATTTCTTGCTCTGAAAAGGAACAGTTTTCCATAGAAAATTTCTTGCCCAGAAAGGGAACAGTTTTCTATAGAAAATTACATGGGTAAAAGTTTCCCATAGAAATATTTCTTTTCCAAAGTTTTCTACAGAAAATAAGAAGAAGTGTTATAAAGAGTTTCCTACACAAAAGTTTTCTTTGTTTGAGAAGAATTTTCTATAGAAAATTTTTCTTCTATTAAGAAGAGTTTTCTATAGACAATTTTTCTTCTGTTAAGAAGAGTTTTCTATAGAAAATTTTTCATCCGCTGAGAAGAGTTTTCCATAGAAAAGTTTTCTTTGGTGAATTTTTTTCTATAGAAAAGTTTTCTTTGGTGAAGTTTTTTTCGGTTAAGAAGAGTTTTCTATAGAAAATTTTTCTTCTGTTAAGAAGAATTTTCTATAGAAAATTTTTCTTCTGTTAAGAAGAATTTTCTATAGAAAATTTTTCTTCTGTTAAGAAGAATTTTCTATAGAAAATTTTTCTTCTGTTAAGAAGAATTTTCTATAGAAAATTTTTCTTCTGTTAAGAAGAATTTTCTATAGAAAATTTTTCTTCTGTTAAGAAGAATTTTCTATAGAAAATTTTTCTTCTGTTAAGAAGAATTTTCTATAGAAAATTTTTCTTCTGTTAAGAAGAATTTTCTATAGAAAATTTTTCTTCTGTTAAGAAGAATTTTCTATAGAAAATTTTTCTTCTGTTAAGAAGAATTTTCTATAGAAAATTTTTCTTCTGTTAAGAAGAATTTTCTATAGAAAATTTTTCTTCTGTTAAGAAGAATTTTCTATAGAAAATTTTTCTTCTGTTAAGAAGAATTTTCTATAGAAAATTTTTCTTCTGTTAAGAAGAATTTTCTATAGAAAATTTTTCTTCTGTTAAGAAGAATTTTCTATAGAAAATTTTTCTTCTGTTAAGAAGAATTTTCTATAGAAAATTTTTCTTCTGTTAAGAAGAATTTTCTATAGAAAATTTTTCTTCTGTTAAGAAGAATTTTCTATAGAAAATTTTTCTTCTGTTAAGAAGAATTTTCTATAGAAAATTTTTCTTCTGTTAAGAAGAATTTTCTATAGAAAATTTTTCTTCTGTTAAGAAGAATTTTCTATAGAAAATTTTTCTTCTGTTAAGAAGAATTTTCTATAGAAAATTTTTCTTCTGTTAAGAAGAATTTTCTATAGAAAATTTTTCTTCTGTTAAGAAGAATTTTCTATAGAAAATTTTTCTTCTGTTAAGAAGAATTTTCTATAGAAAATTTTTCTTCTGTTAAGAAGAATTTTCTATAGAAAATTTTTCTTCTGTTAAGAAGAATTTTCTATAGAAAATTTTTCTTCTGTTAAGAAGAATTTTCTATAGAAAATTTTTCTTCTGTTAAGAAGAATTTTCTATAGAAAATTTTTCTTCTGTTAAGAAGAATTTTCTATAGAAAATTTTTCTTCTGTTAAGAAGAATTTTCTATAGAAAATTTTTCTTCTGTTAAGAAGAATTTTCTATAGAAAATTTTTCTTCTGTTAAGAAGAATTTTCTATAGAAAATTTTTCTTCTGTTAAGAAGAATTTTCTATAGAAAATTTTTCTTCTGTTAAGAAGAATTTTCTATAGAAAATTTTTCTTCTGTTAAGAAGAATTTTCTATAGAAAATTTTTCTTCTGTTAAGAAGAATTTTCTATAGAAAATTTTTCTTCTGTTAAGAAGAATTTTCTATAGAAAATTTTTCTTCTGTTAAGAAGAATTTTCTATAGAAAATTTTTCTTCTGTTAAGAAGAGTTTTCAATAGAAAATTTTTCTTCTGTTAAGAAGAGTTTTCCATAAAAAATTTTACTTCGATTGAGAGAATATGTTGTTCAATACAATATTGTGCGGTGAGAAATTATTTCGTTTAGTACTATTGCCAACAATAAGGCATTAACAAGTCCATGTCTGTCTAATAGCTATTTTGATAGATGATTTTAAAATCAATTTAAAACAAGATTAAATCATAAAATTAAACACATGTTTAGTTGTATCTCTCTCTGTGCAAACACTATAATTATGTTACATTTAATATGAAAAAATATATGCAAAAACAAATTGTGTATAGGTCAAGGTCATTTAGTGACTTTTTATTGTAGATGTTGTCGTGTTAGTAGTTGTTGATATTTTGCCTTTTAAACAATTCTGTGGCCATGTGACAAAATCTTAAAACAATCAATGTACATTATACAACCTAGAACTATTATTATTTTTATAGTTGTACAACAATTTGTGGCAGCAACATACGAGTAGTTGGTTGTTTGTTTATTTGTAGTAAACTCTTTAAAGTTAAATGTCTTTATTATATTTAATTTTTTTCTATGTGTATATAAATTGTGTGTTTGTAGTCATATGGATGTATAAAATTGTTATTTTTTTTATTAAGTTTAACAAAAGAGCTATAGACTTGGAAAAAATATATGTGACAATACTACAACCTTCAGAGTTTTAAACAAAAATTGTATCTTATTTAATGTTGTAATTAAACAACAATATAATTTGTATCACTGTGCTGTACAGCAATTGAAGAATAGCTTTAATCAAGATATCAATGAACAAGATTTCTTAAGAAAACCCTTTTTGTTAATAATAAAGTACTTAAGTGTAATTTTAACTGCATATGCTTAGTAATAAATAAATTATTTCTATAACAAACGAAATGTTCTATTTTCTAGAGAAAGTTTTCATAATTATATGTTTACAAATATCGCACAAGGTCATTTGCTTTATTTTTGTTCTTTATTTATTTAACATGGGAGTTTCCACAAAATAATAGCTTGTTAAACATATGTATGTCTGTCTGTCTGTTTGGTTTTTGCGTGTTAATTATTATGTATAACCCCACCTTTAACCAGCTACTTGTCTTTATTTATTTTTTTATCTTTAATCTCCATCATACTCTAAATTACTGCAGCAGATACGCTAGGAGTATCAAATTTCTTAGAAATTTGATTTATTATCAATAAAATATTAATTAAGATTATTATTGTTTTTAACTTTTAAATTTAAATTGCTCGTATTACATCTAATTAATTGAAATGCATTCATGTGAATGCATTTGTTTCGGCCTGTTTATTTAGTTTAATTTGAAATTGTTAATAATTAATAGTTTTCAAAATTGGCTTTAATTACTTGTTCATGGCAAAAACAAAATAAAACATATTTTAACATACGTTTATTAAAATTTAGAAAGGCATTGAGTTTTTATCAATTTATTTTTATTTGAAATCTTGAAAATAAATCAAAAACAATTTTATACCATTTAGATTATAAACAAATTGGTTGATTTATTTGTTTTTTAAATAATTTTATTGATATGCAGAAAATTTGGTTTTGATTGATATCCAATGAATTCTTTAACAGAAATATGAATTAAAAAAAAGTAAACTGTATCTAAATAGATAGAAATTTTGTATATTTCTTTTGTATAATTCTTTCCAAATGCACAGAGTTTTTTTTATGGAAACTCTTCCCATTTGCACAGTTTTTATAGAAAACTTTTCCCATTTACGTGAGTTTTTTTCTATAGAAAATGTCCTTTTAGATAGGAAGAGTTTTCTATAGAAAAACAGTCTTCCAGATGGGAAGATTCTTCTATAGAAAATTCCCCTTTAGATGGGAAGAGTTTTCTGCATAACGTCACCTTCCAGATGGGAAGAGTTTTCTACAGAATATTTCCATTCAGATGAGAAGAGTTATCTACTGAACATTTCCCTTTAGATGGGAAGAGTTTTTTACAAAAAAATTCCTTCTAAATGGGTACAGTTTTCTATAGAATATTTCCTACTAGATAGGAAGAGTTTTCTTCAGGAGATTTCCCTCCAGATGGGACGAGTTTTTTTGCAAGATATTTCCATCCTGATAAGAAGAGTTTTCTATATAAACTTTTTCTTCGGTTAAGAAGAGTTTCTTATAGAAAATTGTTCGTCGATTGAGAAGAGTTTTCTATAGAAAATCTTTCTTAGGTTAAAAAGTATTTTCTATAAAAAAATTATTCTTCGGATGAGAAGAGTCTCTTCTAGAAAATTGTCCGTCGGTTGCGAAGAGTTTTCCATAAAACATTTTTCTTCCATTAAGAAAAGTTTTCTATGGAAAAGTTTTTTTGGTAAAGAGTTTTCTTTAGAAAATTTTTCTTCGGTAAAGGAGAGTTTTCTATAGAAAAGTTTTCTTCGGTAAAGAAGAGTTTTCTATAGAAAATTTTTCTTCTGTAAAGAAGAGTTTTCTATAGAAAATTTTTCTTCTGTAAAGAAGAGTTTTCTATAGAAAATTTTTTTTCTCTAAAGAAGAGTTTTCTATAGAAAATTTTTCTTCTGTAAAGAAGAGTTTTCTATAGAAAATTTTTCTTCTGTAAAGAAGAGTTTTCTATAGAAAATTTTTCTTCTCTAAAGAAGAGTTTTCTATAGAAAATTTTTCTTCTGTAAAGAAGAGTTTTCTATAGAAAATATTTACATTTACAACTTCTCTGTGAACACTCTGTAATAAACTAACAATTTGGCTTCAATATACATTATTGTAAACATTTCTGATTAAACAAGGATATTCATTAAATATTTGCAAATCAAATGGAAAAACTTGATTTAAGCAAAGCACTTTTCTTTGATCTTTTTTCTTTTAGCAATTGAACACATGCAAATTTAAACCAAAAAATTTAATGAAAATTAAGATTTTTCAATCATCAATCATAAATTTACAATTAAGCTAAAATGTAAATCAACACTATTTAAACCCACACAAGAAGTTTAAGTTTAAATTTTCACAAAAAATTATTTATTCAAACAAATCAAAAGAAGTAAGAAACAAACATGATTAAAAAAAAAATAACAACAATTGTCGGCTTAATGAAATTGCTCATGCTTCGATAAACAAACTGCGACAACTACAACTATCAATTTCTAATTTAATTCTAATAAAATGAACGGTATTTGTTGGTATCTAATGCTGTTGTTTTTACCGTTTGTCAATATAAATCAAACACTGAAACCAGTGTTACAATAAATAAAAAAATAAAATCTAGAAAAGTTCTCATAATAGTTGTTGATTGTGGTATAAGTTGACAACAAACTTAAAGTATTTCCGTTTCACTTTTCAATAAGAATTTCAAAGAAACACTGTAACTAAATCAAATGCAACAAATATTTGAAACATATTAACACTGAGCTGAACACTTTTGAAATGTTTTGATGGAAACTTTTAATTCAGTGATTGAACACAGTGTATGATTGCCAAACATCCTGTTCGCTTTTTTTTTTTTTTTTTTGAAATTTTAATTATTTAATAGGAAAAATTAAACTGAAATTAACAGTTAATTAAATATTAATGAAATCGTTTATTTGTTAGAATTGGTAGCGAAGAAAAAGGTTTTTTTTTTTAAAGATTCACAGTATGCACAATGGCTTACAAATGACAAAAATTCCATTTATTGCTGCTAAGTTCTTAATAAAAATGCTTTCCTTTCGTAATATTTTCAAGATATTTTTAAACGAAATTGTTTTTATATAAAATTCTATCATCTGTAAAAGTGTATGTATGACTTAAAAATGCGGATTTTTTTTTTTTTGAACTGCTCATCTTTTGGGGCCAAGAACGAAACAAGCCAATATCGGATACTGTGTCACAAAGTGAAACGTATCCCAGAGATAGCATTCTGTTATAATGGAATATTACGGTTTCATGTCTGGCCGTATATTATGGGTGTGTTTCGGCCAATGATCGCATCAAACGAATCAGTTGCATTCGGTACAGGTTTGCTATGATGAACTGGTCAGATTTCTGCAGCTCATAATAGATAGGACTCTTTTGCTCCCACAGTTACAGAGAATTACCTTAGCGTCATGGATATTTGGTGTTGGTGTCGATTCCGCTGGTTGCTCTTCACGTACACGCAGAAAAAAAAATATAGTTGACCATGTTTACTGTAAGCATTTCAACATTTTTATAATTTTTTTAACAATATTATAGTCACAGTAACCATATTATTGTTAAAACAATCATATAATTGTTTTAACAATAATATGGTTAATTTACGATTCACATGATTGTAACAACCATATATATGGTTACAGTAAACATGTCTATGTTTGTGACAACCATTTATATGAAGAAGGACTTACCATATTATGTTTCTCTCGGCTTATGGATATCATAATCTATGAACAACTTATTATGATAAAATTATTCATCATAAAAATGGCTGTCACAAACATTGATACAATCATGTGAATCGTAAAGTAACCATATTATTGTTAACACAATCATATAAATAATTACTGTGACTATAATATTTTTAAAAATGTTGAAATGGTTACAGTATGCATGCACAAATGTTGAAATTGTTGCAGTAAACATGCACAACTATATTTTTTTCTACATGTACTTCGGTTATTTTTCATTTCGGAGCAAGAATGATTTTCTTTTATAGCGTTCAAACATCATTTCCGGCATGCAAAGGTCTTTCGACTTTAATTCGTATAGTTGGTTTTTGGATGAATAATGCTGCTCGCAAACATTTTGAAATTGCTGCTTTGGTAGCTCCCAATGATTTAGCAAACTCTTGTTGAGTTTGAGAACAATCTTCATGGAGTTATGCCTCCAATTTTCGGTCTTTTGATAACTTTTGTTCTTTGTCTTCCGTGTCAGAATCACCACTTCTTAAATCGGTTTAGAAAGGTATAAGGCAAAAACCAGAACAACCTCGATTTTTGGCCTATTTTTGACCTATATCTGGATTACTAAGTCATTAATATAGACAATATAGATATCTAATGATAGATATTTCAAAGGCCTTTGCAACGATGTATATAATACCATAGTAAGTTGGACCTACAATGGGTCAAAATCGGAAATAATATTTTTTAACCCGAATTTTTTTTCTTCACCAAAAGTTTTTTTCGCTAAATATTAAAAAGAAAAAAAATTAAAAAAAAAAGTTTAAATTTAAAAAAACAATTTTAAATTTAAAGAATTTTAAAAAAACAATTCGAAAAAATTTTTCCAAAAAATTAAAAAAAACAACTGGAAAAAAAATTTGTTTACCTAAAAATATTTAAAAATTTTATTTTGAAGTATAATTTGGTGAAGGCTATATAAGATTCGGAACAGCCGAATATAGCTCTCTTACTTGTTTCAAATTAAAGAAGTAAAGCAAAACTTCTCGCATATGACGATTCGCTGGTACAAAATTCGACATATTCGAAGCAAAAAAACATTGTTCTTTACACTATAATGTTCAGTAACTAAGTGAGAATAAATGACAGATATGTACCCTTCAAAATGACATATAAGTTATTGGTAACAAAATCCTACGCCATCAAAACATACGCCATCTACTGGAAATCTCGTATTTTTAAGTCATACACCTAATATTTTCAACTGAAACTTTTCTATATAAATATCTTTTATTTACAAAAGACTGTTCCTATTTGGAAAATAATTTTCTTTAGAAAACTTTTGCCATGTGGGAATGAATTTTCTATAGATAAGTCTTGATATTGGGGAAGACACTTTTCTATAGAAAAATCTTGCCATTGCGTAAGACATTTTCTATGGAAATTTGTGCCCATTGGGAAGTTAATTTTCTATAGAAATTTTTTCCCATTTGGAGGACAAATTTTAATATTTTTCTATTGGGGAAGCTAATTTTCTACAGAAATGTTTTCCCATTGGGAAGGTGAGTTTGTAAAGAAATTTGTTCCCTTTTTACAGAAATTTGATGCCATATCCAACTAATTTTATATAGAAAACTCTTGCCATGTGCGAATGAATCTTCTATAGAAAACTCTTTTCATTTGGGAAGACATTTTGTATAGAAAACTCCTATTGCGGAAGGAATTTTCTAAGGAAATGTGTGCCCATTGGGGAATAAATTTCTTATAGAAATTTTGAAACAATTGACAATTGAAAAAAATTTCTATATGAAGTTTATTCCATTGGGAAATTAATTTCCTATAGAAATTTGTTTCATTTGGGAACAACATTTTCTATTTGTTCCCATTGGGGAAGAAATTATCTAAAAACAAGTAAGAGAGCTATATTCGGCTATGCCGAATCTTATATACCTTTCACCATATTATACTTTAAAATAAAAATTTTAAATATTTTTAGGTAAACAAAACATAAATATTTTTTTTTTAAATTTAAAAAAAAAAAAATTATTTTCAATTTATTTTTTCAAAATTTTTTTTTAAAATTTATTGGTGAAAAAAATGTATAAAAAAAAATGTTTAACAACAAACATTTTTTTTATAAGTTTTTTCTCCAATAAATTTTAAAAAAAATTTTGAAAAAATAAATTGAGAATAATTTTGAAAATTTTTTTTTTAAATTTTGAAAAAAAAAAAAATTTTTTTGTTTTGTTTACCTAAAAATATTTAAAAATATTCGGGCTAAAAAAAATGTTTCCCGATTTTGACCCATTGTAGTTCCAAATTACAATAGCCTTATATAAATCGTTGCAATGGACTTTGAAATATCGATCATTAGATATCCATATTGTCTATATTAAGGACTTAGTAATCCAGATATAGATCAAAAATAGCCCAAAAATCGATTTTTTGACTTCGCTATATATAACAATCCATAATATATGTACTTTGTGGGGTCGCAAATGAAAAATGTAGAAATTACAAACGGAATGACAAACTTATATATAGCCCTTGCAGTATACAAATTAATTGGGGAAGAAATTTCTTCAGAAATTTAATCCCATTTTAGGGAAGGACATTTTCTATAGAAATTGTTTCCCCTTGTTTAGGAAAGGAAGTTTTCTTAAGAAATTTGTTCCTTTTTTGGGAAAGAAATTTGTTATTTTTTTATTCTGATATAATTATTTTGCTATTTTTACCATTGTATTTAAGTTTTTTTTTTCTTACAATTGAGGACTACACAACTTCAAGTGATTTTAATTATCTTGTAAATAAAGTTACAAAAAAATTGGTTTTAATAAAACAAACCTCATTAAATAAATCGAACCTTAGTCAAAATATCAAAGAAAAAAAACATATGAAAACAAAACAAATCATAATATTGACAATTAAAATAAGTTGGTTGTTAATAAAATAATTAAATCAATTACTAAACCATAAAACACCAAAGATTTGTATAGTTTTTTTTTTATAGTTAAAAAAATACAATTTTAATCACAAAACATAAAACTAAATGCGGTTGTATTAAACAAATGCATGTCTATAAAGTATTTGTGTTTTTTTTTTTTTTTTAATATTTTTTGTCGTGCAACTTAAAGCCGGCTTCAAAAGCCGCTAATTTTTAAAAGGTTTCCGGTTAAGAAAGAAATCCACACGCAAAAGCAAATAAAATTCTTAAGCAAATGCAAAGAAGAAACACAAAAAACAAAAGCAAATAGCAAACACAGTTAAGCTTATGTTAACGCAAAAGCAAAAGCTTAAAGTTGGTTTTTTTATTGTGTTGTGTGTGTTTTCAAGCCACCCTCAGTTATCACAGGGTTTTGCTGCTTTTGTGTGTAAACCAAGTATGAATGAAAAATCTGTTGCTTTAATGTTTCAGATGGCAAATTCAAAAATAACTGCAACGAGTTTCTGTTAGAATTGTGTTTTTGTTAGTTTGTTGTGTTTGTTTAAATTTTGTTTTTGTTTTGTATTGTTTTTGTTTTTGATTTTTCTTAACATTAAAGACCTATAAATATTGCCCGCTGTTGTCAAACTGAATCAAACCATAAGTTGCTTTAAGCTTTAAAACATTAAACAAAAAGTCTTAGTACTAATTTTTTGTATAAAAAAAAACGTTATTTTCAAAAATACTTAACAATATGTTCAAATTGGTAAGAGGAGTTGAAGGATTTAAATTACTTCTATAAAGTGTTTGTGTGTGTTTAAGTGTAATAAAATATATACATATTAAAGCCAAAGACACTTACATGAAAAATGTTTTAGTTTTCAGTGAAAATACAAATCAAAGTGTTTTAAAATACGTGATCTGTTTGATGAAGTATAAATTAGTAAGAATTAGTTAAAGAGGTTTCTATTAAATCATATTACCAAATTGGTTGGTATTATGAAGTTTATTCTAAACCCAGTTAAATGTGTGGATTAACTTTATTATTTGATTGTTACAATGTCAAATCTTATGCCAGTTGAGGATTCCATTCTATATGCAAATTGTTCCATAAAATTCAAAATTTTCAAATACAGAACAATAACATGAAAACTTGAGTATATTTAGTTAGTGCTGGGTGTAGGGAGCATTCTTGGCTGATACGTTTGTAATAATATCCTTTGCGCTCATTTCAGCTGTAGTTTATGTTATATTTTGAGTTTATGACCGTTGAACCTCTCGTTCAGTTCAACTTGTTTGGTCCTGACAGCATATTAACATGCATTTTACACAGAAAAAAGGTTATTCATGTGGACGACCTATTTTGTTGACGATTGACGGAAATAAAAAAATCGGTTCTTATATGCGAAAGTTACAATACTGAAAATCCTACTTTGGCCCACTGTAGATCAGTATTTAAATCTGAAAGTTTAACTTCTCATCTAATGATGTTTCTATTTTCAAACAAATCTGACCAGTAGTTTAAAAGTTTCATGTATGTTGCGATCGGCATCACTGTGCAATGGAGAATGTTTATCTTCAGCTACGACAAGACACGATTGGCATCATATGAAATACGTTAGGGAGGCGGTTATAACAGATACTAGAGCTCCTCAAAATTTTGGGATTTAACTTAAAAATTCTATATATTTAGAAATATCATACAAATTTATTAGATTTGAGCTCATTTCACAAAAATCTTTATTTTTAGATTAAAAAAAATTTTTGCAATTCATTTCATAAACCCATTTCCAATAAAACAAATGCTTAAGCCTCATTTAGACTGTTATGGAAATAATTCGTTATACAATTCATTCATCTTTTGAAGGGATTAAGATTTGTTAATTCAAATCTAGTTAACATTGAATGAAACTTTTTTTTCTACATTCAATTTGCTTTTATACCTTTCATCATGAGCTTGTCTACATTCATCATTTGCGACCCCACAAAGTATATATATTCTGGTTTGTTATAGATAGCGGAGTCGATATAGCCATGTCCCTCTGTCCCTTTGTGTGTTGAAATCAACTTTCCGTAGTCCCGAAATAACTTACATACATGATTTATACATCAATATATACCCTACAGACCCGGTTCGGTTGCTATTTAAAATCGAGAAAATCGGCCCACAAATGGCCCACAACCTCGATTTTCTTCCCCTATTTTTGATATAAATCTGGATTACTAAGTCATTAATATAGACAATATGGATATCTAATGATAGGTATTTCAACGACATATATGATTTTTTTGTATTATCATTTTCCTTAATAATAAATTTAAAAAAAAAATTGTCTTTGAAATAGATTTAAATTGAAGAAAAACATGTTAGAGGGCTATATTCGGCCGTAACGAATCTTATATACCCTTCACCAATTTATACTTTAAAATAAGAATTTTAAATATTTTTAGGTAAACAAAATTAATTTTTTTTTTTTTAAATTTAAAAATTTTTTTTTAAAAATTTCAAATATTTTTTTTTTCAAAATTTAAAATTTTTTTCAAAATTGTTTTAAAATTTCTTTTTCCAAATTATTTTTTTAAAATTTTTTTTTTTCAAAATTTAAAATTTTTTTCAAAATTGTTTTAAATTTTTTTTTACAAATTATTTTTTTAAAATTTAAAAATTTAGAAATTACAATCTTATATTTACACTTGCCACTCATTAAATAAAAAGCTATTTTGTGGATTTAATGGACTTAAAATAAAGAAAACTACAATAAGGAATTAATTCTATTAAGCTTGGATTCTTTAAGAATAGTTTTGAAGTACTTAGGAACTAAGACTATTAATTAATACAAAATAAATTCACCGTAATAATTATCTCCAGTTTCTAATATTTCTTTTGGTTCAAAATTGTTGAACATTTTCTATCAAATCCTTTTACTTTTTAGGAGCAAAACCTTTTGCTTAGAAAATGGTTGGAAATTATATAAAACATTAATTGTACTCACCACTAATTTTGAGTACAGATGACTTGAAATTTTCGAAATTTTTTAAAGTCTTTCATCAAAATAAAACAAAAATTCTATTTTGTTTGTATATCTTTCAGATTTTATATGCAAATGTAGTTTGATTTATAAATTTACTTCGGTATTTTAAAGATATTTCTTTGATATCATCCTTCCCTATAGGGGATCCTTCCCCTATGGATATTTGTTGGATATGATATGGATATTTGGCTTTGGTTTCGATTCGGCTGATGTGCCGGTCTTCACATACGATCTATTACGCTTCGGTTTATTGTGATGGATCCCTTTTTCATTAGGATTCCAAGCAAAATGGTCTTTCAAAGACTCTTGGCTTCAATTCGAATGATACCAAATTGTTGCTTTTAGGTGAATCCTGATGCTCGCAAACGTCTTAAAATTGCTGATTGTAGTAGCTCCCAATAATTTTTCAAGCTCTTGTTGAATTTCTAAAGATGTTTTACATCTTATTCATTTGTTTTTAAATTGTTTTAAAATTAAAATAAAATTCTGTAATCTGCAAAATAAACAATATAGATATACATACATACATATTGTCCAAATTCGGGAACATTTTCATAATTTTCAATGAAGACATTTTGAATCTAGTTAATAAAAAAGGAATGACTACTACACCATTTCCAATTGTATTTCAGAAGTTTCTAATTATATTTCAGAATATTCCAATTATATTCAGAATTTTCCAATTCTAATAGCAATACCCATGGATATTTCTGAAATACAAATAGCAATTTCTTAAATACAATTTGAAATGGTGTAGAAATTTGTAATCAATAATCGCAGTAAAACTGTGTGAAAATTCAAAATAAAATTAATTTTTGGATAAATCCCAAAATTTTGGATGCTCCAATCAATATTTCACCTTACACCGTCCAAAATTTTACCTTGGGTCATCAGATTTTGTTAATTGTTGGCACACATATACAATATGGAGGCATTTCCATTTCCAAATTCTGAAAAACTCGGGATTTAATTCACTATGTTTGATTTTTGGAAAGCTACAAAATTCGACAAAGTATGTATGTAAGTTTATTTATTCAAATCATGTTAAGCTGTGGTACACATTGGTTGATTGTGGAACCGTCTGAAAGGTTATTATAGAAATTTTCTGATATATTTCTAATCCAGCTAATAGTGTGTTTAATTCTTTTAAAGAGTTATTTTTCTCCTAGATGTAATCTAATGCAAAAGTACCTTATTTAAAATCAAAATAATTGCAATTTTACTTTAATCAAGGATAGTTTATTATAAAAAATAAATCAAAACATAAAAAAAACGTCCCATTGTAAGGTTTTTTGTGGAATGGGGGTGGTTAGTTGATTAACCACCGTGGCATTAAAAATAATTATGATACAAATTTTCGTAGCGTATGCATTTTTTTGAAATCAAATCATTTTGACAAAACTTTCTGACCAAACAAATGAATTAGCAAAAAGACACTGAATTCGATGAACAATAAACACTCTTATTAATATATTAATCTAACCAGAGAACCCTGATGGCAAAGTTTTGCAAGAAAACATAAACAATGACTTCAAAACATCTAATTGTTTAACCAAATGTCAATAGATGCCAATAAACTATGTTTAAAAGACTACAGAACAGGTGGTTAGTAAAGTGACCACTAAACCGCAAAGAGTTAAAGGACACTTCCTCCTAGGCCATGCGCAAATTTAAATAAATAGACACATATGTACATAGATATATGTAACCAGTGATTATCCTAAATAATACGTATAATCTCTAGTTCGGAAACAGTCTCCAGATTTGTTGCATCAACAAACTTAAAAGCTACGTTTGTAAAAATATTCAAAATAGTGTTTGTGAAAAACATCACATATGAGTTGTTTCATATATTGGTTCACAACTATTTTTTTACAGAACCGATTTTGATGACTTTCAATACTAAACTGCTTAGGACATTGATAAATATTTTGTAGGAATCGTAGTTATTTCGGTATTGCATTTTGGACGTAAGCGTGTTTTACACACACATACAAACACTAAACATAAAATATATTTTTTTCACTTGTCTCAACAATAATTCTTACATTTCTCTCCTAATAGATTGCTGTATTCTCTGCTCTCTTCGCCGTTGCCTCTGCCGGCTACTTGGGCCATGGTTATGGTTTGACTGCTCCTGCCTATGCTACCTCTTATCATGCCCCCGCCGTGGTTGCTGCCCCCGTCTATAAATCTTATGCTGCCCCCATTGTCCACGCAGCCCCTTTAATTAAGACCTATGCTGCACCCGCCCTTGTACATGCTCCCGTGGCCACCTCTTATGCCAACACCTATAAAATCTCTCAAAAAGCCTATCCCGTAGTACATGCTGCTCCCGCTCTTGTAGCTGCACCCGTCATTAAGTCATACGCTGCACCAGCTGTCATTGCTGCTCCCGCCTATGGTTTGGGTCATGGTTTGGCTCTCGGTCATGCCAGTTATGGTCACTCCATCTATCATTAAATTCTTAAATTAAATAATTGATTCCTCATTTGAAAATGTCATTTATTGTGTTCACATGCCAACGTAAAAAACCAGAAAGTGTTTATGACTTTAATACTGTGCTCCTTAACTTCATCATTATACTTACTACATTTAATTAATTTAATTTAACTCAACTCATTTCTTCTTTAAATCTTGTCATAACTTGATTTTTAATATTTGTATGAATGTATACATACATATATTGCTGTTAAAAGAGTTTCTTTAACAGTTAAATTCTTTGTTTTTACCTTAAAAGTATTGAAAATCATGCAAAAGTGTAAACGATCAACGAAAATTCATCACGAAGAGAGTTTCTATGTAAATTACAAATGTACTTCATTTCTTTTTTTTTAATATATTTTAGATTTATTTTTAAAACACTAAACACTAGAGAAAAAGAGAAAGAGAGAATGTGAGAGAGAGAGAAGAGAGTGTGTGTACCTGTATATTTATTGCATATTTCGTTTATGATTTTCTTTGAGATTTTTTTGAGTTTTTTCTAGCCGAATTAAAATAATTATTATAATTACTATTGTATAAAAATGAAATCGTTTGTTTCCGTTATGTATATTAAAATGTAAATAAAGAACAAAAAACAAACAATATGTTTGTTTTAAATAACTTGTAAATAAAAAATATAAAAAAGTGGTTTTATTAGAATACAGCGATCTTCCCAGCAAAAACTTACATTACCATATAAGAAGTTAAAATGCTAATACAAGTAGTCGTCACTACTTATACATTGACATTTCAACTTATTATTTTAACATATTGATATCATTGGAGGCAAGTAATTACCACAGACGCTTACAAATAGGAAATGAAATAAGTCATTACCACGTTCGTTAACAAATAGAGGCTTAAACAAGTGAAAGAGCTATATTCGGCTCTGCCGAATCTTATATACCCTTCACCAAATTATACTTTAAAATAAAATTTCAAAACTTTTTTTTTTAATTTTTTAAAAATTTTTTTCCAATTAACATTTTTTTTTTTAATTTATTAGTGAAAAAATTTATGACAAAAATATGTTTTTAGTGAAAAAAATTCGGGTTAAAAAATATTTTTCCCGATTTTGATCCATTGTATGTCCTACTTGCTATAGCCTTATATACATCATTGAAATGGACTTTGAAATATCTATCATTAGATATCCATATTGTGTATATTTATGATTTAGTAATCGATATATAGATAAAACTAGGCAAAAAAAATAGAGGTTGTCTCGGATTTTTGCTCATATCTCCGTTATTTATGGACGGATTTTGCTGATTTTATAAAGGAAACTTCTCGAAAGCATGTCTGACAGAATTATTGAAGATTTGGATCCCGAAGATATCTGGGGTCTTTAGAAAATTGATTTCAACAGACAGACGGACGGACATGGCTAAATCGACTCTATCTATATGGATCCAGATTATGGAGTCGAACAATTATATTGTGGAAATTACATACGGAATGACAATCTTATATATACCCTTATCACGAAGGTAAAGCGTATAATAAGTAAAACAAGTAAGAGAGCTATATTCGGCTGTACCGAATCTTATATACCCTTCACCAAATTATACTTCAAAATAAATATTTTTTATATTTTTAGGTAAACAAAATTTATTTTTTTTTCCAAAGTTGTTTTTTTAATTTTTTGTAAAAATTTTTTCGAATTGTTGTTATAAATTTAAAAAAAAAAATTAAATTTTAAAAAAAGTTGTTTGGTTTTTTAAATTTTTTTTTAATATTTAGCGAAAAAACTTTTGGTTAAAAAAAAAATCGGGTTAAAAAATATTTTTTCCGATTTTGACCCTTTGTGGGTCCAACTTACTATGGTATTATATACGTCGTTGCAAAGGTCTTTGAAATATCTTTCATATCGATTGTAAACATACAATAGTTTGGAAGATTTGTCTTATGACACACAATTTGTATACCATTCACCATGAGTACCAAGGGTATATATAAGTTTGTCATTCTTTTTGTAATTTCTATATATATATATATATATATATTCTGGATGGTTATAGATAGCGAAGTCGATGTAGCCATGTCCGTCTGTATGTTGAAATCAACTTTCCGTAGCCACCAAAAAAAAAAAACATACATACATTATTCATACATCAATATATCGGGAATTATTCTGGGTCGCCACAATCGGCTCACAAATGGCTGAGATATAAGAAAAAACCAGGACAAGCTCGATGTGTGACTTTTTTTTTATAAATATCTATAAGTCATTAATATAGACAATATGGATATCCAATAATAGATAATAGACCAAAGTAAGTCGGACCTACAATTGGTAAAAATCAGGAATCAAATTTTTATCCCGAATTTCACAAATCATAAAAATGGTTCTCACAAACATATACTTGTTTACTGCAACCATATATATGGACTGACAGAAACATGTGAATTATAAGTTAACCATATTATTGTTAGCACAATCATATGTTACTTATGTGTTAGTAGCTTTTTAATTTTCATCAGACTCACAGAGTTTTATACAAATTTTAATTTGCTTTAAAAAATTATAAAATAATGTGTGTTAGCGATGAAATGCTTTTTGATTTTTATTTAATCGGCAATTTAGGTTAAAATTCGAGACTTTTAATTATTTACATCTCTTACAAGGGTGTAAGAGAGTAATATTGAAAAATAGTGAGTCGGACTATACTTTGGGTTTTCAATGTGTGGTGTGGTATTATGCGTTCGTGCTGATGTTTTTAACGCTCAAAAATATTAGTTCAACAGCCAGCTTAAAGTATACCGATCGTCTCAGAATAACTTTCTGAGTCGATTTAACGATCTCCGTCCACCCGTCCGGCTGGCTATCCATGTAAACCTCGTTCGCAGTTTTGAAGATATTTCGATAAAATTTGCCACATACATATTTTTCGGCTCATGAAAAATGGATGAAATTAGTCGATTGTTTTATCTAGCGCCCATACAAATATCCTCCCGAACTAGGACTTTGTTGTCATTAATGTCTTATTTATATAGATATCCACACAAGTACCTCCTTAAATAAGTTTTATATAAAAGGAATAACGTAAAAAATTAGTTTTTGATCGATCCATAATTAATCTACACTCCCCTATGCCCACTTCCGAAAATCACTTTAGCGATGATAAATGTTGGTAGCCACATAAAATTCAACACAAATTAGTATCATACTGACATAAAATACTCGACTTATTTTCATGGGGATTGGTCCATAATTGCGCATAGCTCTCATATAACGCCCACTTCGGAAAATCACATTAGCGATGTGATTCAACATAAATAAGTTTCATTAAAAGGATCTCACAAGACCTAATTTCAGAATTTACATAATTGGTCAAAGCTCCCACTTCCGAAAAACACTCACGAAAACAGAATTATTCTAATAGAATAGTTATTTACTCATATACTCAGTGTAGGGTATTATGTAGGGTATTCAATCGATTAACCGTTAATCGGTTAACCGATTAATTTTGGTCGGTTAACTGTTCGAATAATATAAAATTGCCGATTTTCAAATAACAAATAAACCGATTAATTTGTGTCGATTAACCGAAATTTATTTTTTTTTGCACTTTATATAGAAATATAGTTATAGTTAAGCACACACATTTCATGTCTTAACTCACACAGATCATATCTGTAATAATATGAAACAAATGACAGTTCTCAAAAAAGTAATATCGAACCTTTGAAAAGTGGTTTTCAGAGTGAAAGAAAAAATACAATTTTCAATAGGCAGCAAGAGTGATATATATTTGTAACTCTTTTTAAACCACAACCATTTTGACATTTTCTTTTGTTTGTTTTCTATTGCCATATTACAGGAACTGTGTAATTTTTGGTTTTCTAGAAGTATAGCACAAAAATGTAAAGTAAGGAATTTGTAAATGAACCTTTTTCTAGAATGTACTATGATTAACTTTGTCCTAATGAGTCGGAGGACGACATGATAATAGATGAAACTAAAGACATAACTGAAACGCGTCTTTTATCAGAAACTATTAAAAGTATTCCCAATCTGAAAAACTCCAAAAAGGACTCCAATGCACAGTGGATAATATAAGGTGTATGCATCTCATAATTGATTTTTGCAAATGTTTGAAATTAACCATAAAACAAATTCTATCGTAAAGCTAAGATGTCAAGCAATAATTATTTGCAGAAATTATAGTTATTCTGTCAACAGAAAATTCGAAAATGGCGAAAATTTTCGTTATGAGTTTTGTATATATTGTTAGCAGATTTGAAATTTATTCATGTAAAATATATAATGTTTTTTGGTTTACCTACGCAACTTTGACTGGGATTTTCGCTATAAACTTGTCTTTAAAACAAAAAGTATGTTTTCATAGAAAAAAATTAAAAAAGCTATTGTTGAATTTGAAAAATTACAAAAAAAAAAAAAAATAAAGAAAATGCTAAACTTTTTATAAAAACTTAAATAATTTCTTGAAATATACATTTTTACATTTTATGAAAGATTAATTCCTTGCCTCTCCATAATTGTTTAAAATTTTTAAATCGCTCTAAAAATGTGTGAATGATAGGTACTAAAGTACTACGGCCTACCCTAAAATAGTTTTTTAAGAAAAACTCAAAATGTTGAGGGTGTTTCAAAATCTTTGAAAACGCTTTTAAACTTTAAACTTCGAAAGCATTTTTTTAAAGTATCATACATTTGCTTCCAATGGAGTTTTATTTTAACTCTACTGTAGCTGAACATGTTTTTCAAAAAATGCAACCTTTGGGCTTTGTAAATATTGGAGCTTCAAAGTCTACGGGCCAAAGGTTGTATTTTACCAAAAAAAAAAAAATAAGCTAAACGGCTGTTAACAAATGTCAGTTGTT
This sequence comes from Calliphora vomitoria, assembly GCA_942486065.2. Taxonomy (NCBI): domain Eukaryota; kingdom Metazoa; phylum Arthropoda; class Insecta; order Diptera; family Calliphoridae; genus Calliphora; species Calliphora vomitoria. The sequence goes on along the minus strand of OW818031.2, from coordinate 29,158,899 downwards.
AATACTATTAAAACTAATGAAAAAGTACATAAAAACACCTCTTTTACTTGTCTTAACATATCACTTTTAAACCAAAACTAAAAAAAAATCAAAAATGTATTTTTAACCATTCATTACTTTTTTATTATGATTCGATTTTTAAGATTAAAAAAGCAAATTAAAGCTTAAAGTCCCACCTATTCAACAAAAAAAATCTTACAAAAATCCTCATTCATTCAAAAGTTAAAGATTTTTGATCCGAAAATGACCAACATTTTCCACTGTGCAATGGTATAATTGAGAATTTTATATGAGAAATTGGATATTCTTTACTTTTGATTTCTCAAGTTTTATTAAATCTAATGAAAAAATCGTTTAAAAGGAAAACATTTCAATTATATTCTTTTTCAAGAGCTTATTTCAGAAGATCTCACTAAAATCCTAAATAAACTCACATCTGTATAAAAAAAGGATCTCAGATACCATATTTTTTTTATTACTTTCTTTGTTTTTTATGATTTTGTTGTTTTTATTTATAAAATGCTTAAAGAAGTATACATAATTTGTGGTTCCATTTTCAATTTAAAATTAAAATAAAAATTATTCGGTTAATCGAATAATTTAAAATTAACCGATTATTAACCGATTTAATCTAAACCCCGATTAATTATTTGCTCGATTACCGATTATCCAGAATTCCGATTAATTGAATACCCTAGTATTATGTATATTGAGCGACTATACTTTCTTAGTTGTTTTGTTAAATGGTAATGATTAAAAATGCTGAAATTTACTACATTTCATTTTAAGTTTCTTTAATTTTAATACTTATTTAATACTGTAAAAAACTACAAAATATTGAAAATTATCATTGTTCAGTGTAATGTTTTATTTTAACAATTTCGCTTACAAAGTACAGGAATTAATGATCGAAAGTACATATAGTATTTGAAAATAAGAAACTCAGATTAATAAACAACTTTTTTTCTTTCAATTGCAGGTATGTTGGAAATCCATTTTCTATACAACGAATGTTTGTGGTAAGATATACAATTATTTAAATAAAACAATTAAATATTATGATTGAAAATAGATTGTGAACTGGTTTTCTTACTAACTGGAACAATTCTGAAAGAATTATCTTAATTTAATTTATCTTCTCTAATACTTGACGTGAGGTTTCTTACTTTAAAAATTAACTTATTTCCTTTTATCAAACCTAAAATATTCCTAAAGCAATGTATAATTAACAATATTTACCCAACAACAGTTTCCGTTACAACTGTTATTTTTTTAACGACCTTCACAATTTGGTTTATATCATGTAAACTAAATACCAAATGTAAAAAAAATCGACAAAATAGTTTAATTTCTTGATAAAATTATCAAGAAATGACTAACGAATTTATCTATAATTCGAACTAATGACCTCTAGAGTTTGAAATTTTGATAATTTTGTACCTAGTCTTCAGAAAAGTTGTTTCTTTTAATTAAAACAAAATTAAAATTTTTCATTCGCACATCATTTAAAGCACTTAAAGTAATGATTAAGATTAAATTTAAAGCAGCAATTATATCACACTTTAATTTTAGTTTTACACATTAATTTTAACAAACTGCAAACATATGTATAAAGAATTGTTAAAGTCATTAAATGTAAAAAAACCAGAAGCCGAGGCCTTTTACCCAGTGGCTTTTTCAAATACACACAAAATCTGCAGTTAATATCCATCCATACTTACATTTATTTGCTGTCTTTGTTTGCTGCTTGTTTAGTTAATTAACGTGCAATAAAACATGAACTTCATGTTGAAAGATAAAATAATCTAAATTAAATTAATCATGGAAAGTACTCATACATTTAATTAAAAAAAAAAAAAAACACAGAAATAGTTGAACAAAAAGTCACTTGTAATATGAGGCGGCTGTTACTTTTAACAAAAAAGTTGTAAAGATATCAACAAAAAATAATGACAAATCATTCATGAGTTTCAAAGTGAATTTGTAATTTACTTCAATCGTTTTAAATTTTTCTAATAAATTGATTATGTGACACTACAGTAGACAGTGCAAGTACTTACAACAAAAGCTTATTTTGAAACTTAAAGGGGGCGTGGCAGTTCCCATAAAAAGTAAATGAAAGCCGCAAAACTTTGTGGAATTTACTTCTCATTTTACATATATTGTTTAACTCTAAATATTTTATTTCATTACAATACGGGTAGAAAGCACATCGGATTTCACTTACATCTTACTAGAAGTTTGACCAACTCTGCTTTAAATTAAACAATGGTCGCAAAAACATAACAAAAGACTAGAGATCACTTCACTGCGATCAATAGTTTCAGATGGCGACACATGTTTTCAATTCGTGGCAAGTTACTAAAGAAATAACGATTATGTTTTAAGTGTTTTTATTACAGTATTTGCTTCATTTGAAAGGAATTTTTATGTGATTTACAACTTATTAGTGTATTACTCAATTTATTTGTTTTCATTTGATTTCAAAATTAATTATTTGTTTATTTAATAGACAAAAAGCTATTTTATGTAAAATTTAATGTATAAATATTTCTATAATTAAATAAAAACTTTTAAAAGATATTATAAAAAAGCTTAAATACCTACTGACACTTTGAAATTAGATTTTCTTTGTATAAAAAATAAATTATTATTTTTTTGTTTTCTTGGAAATTAATTTAATGCACATTTAATTAGAGATTTTTTTTTCTATAACAAACAATTGCTTTATTTGTTTGTGGCGTTGACTTGTAGAGAAAAAAAGCATTAACCTCTATTAATTCATGAAAAAATATATGATTCTTATACATATAATAACACTAGGCTACAAAATATATAAAAAAAATTTAATATACCCGCCATGTGATTTAAATTATGTAAAGTACTTTCTCATTAATTTGGGCACCGTAACATTACGTTTGGTTCACTTTTGAAATTTTGAAAATATGTACCCCAAAAATCTGAACTTAGGGCAAAATTGTGATTTTTTTTTTAGTTTACACAAACAAATGTCTAAATTATTTCAAAGATTTTCTGACTTTTCAGAAAACCTAAATTTTCTCTTAAATTGCTAATCAAATATGAAATTTAACCTCTTTTGCTTAAGCATGCCTCAAGGCACTCATCGAAAAATGCCTATAAATACAAATATAACTGATATTTCATTTCAAAAACTTTTTAAAATAATTTAAGTAGGTTTTTTAGCAACTGTTACATGAGATTTTGTTTTGATAAAATAACTAATTTTTAAACCGCACATTGAATTTATTGGAGTTAAAATTGAAAAAAATTTAACAAGTAAGAGAGATATATTCGGCTGGGCCGAATCTTATATACCCTTCACCAAACTATACTTCAAAATAAAAATTTTAAATATTTTTAGGTAAACAAAATTAATTTTTTTTTCTAGTTGTTTTTTTAAATTTTTTGAAAAAAAAAATTTTTTCGATTTTTTTTTTTAAATTTTTTTTAAATTTAAAAAACTTTTTTTTTTAAATTTTAAAATTTTTTTTTTTAATTTTTAGCAAAAAAAACTTTTGGTGAAAAAAAAATTCGGGTTAAAATTTGTTTCCCGATTTTGACCCATTGTAGGTCCAACTTACTATGGACTTATATACGTCGTTGCAAAGGTCTTTGAAATATCTATCATTACATATCCATATTGTCTATATTAATGACTTAGTAATCCAGATATAGGTCAAAAAATAGGTAAAAAATCGAGGTTGTCTCGGATTTTTGCTCATATATCAGCTATTTGTTGACCGATTTTGCTGATTTTAAATAGCAAACTTCTCGAAAGCATGTCTGACAGAATTATTCAAGATTTGGATCCCGAAGATATCTGGGGTCTTCAGAAAATTGATTTCAACAGACAGACAGACGGACAGACAGACAGACAGACAGACAGACAGACAGACAGACAGACAGACAGACAGACAGACAGACAGACAGACAGACAGACAGACAGACAGACAGACAGACAGACAGACAGACAGACAGACAGACAGACAGACGGACATGGCTAAATCGACTCCGCTATCTATAAGGATCCAGAATATATATACTTTATAGGGTCGGAAAATTATATTGCGGAAATTACAAACGGAATGACAAATTTATATATACACTTCTCACGAAGGTGAAGGGTATAAAAATTAAAAATTGTTTACATACTTTTCGATTGTGCTAATATACAATTTAAAGGTTCTATGGATTATCTTTTCATATCATTTTAAGAATATCCAATCGGTTAAGAGATGACTGCGGTTGAAATCATTAATTGAGTGAAGTCACAAAAAATTCATTTTTGACAATAACTCTAAAATTTTTGGCATTATCAGCTAACATTTGTTTCGATAAGTTTAATAATTTATAATATTAAAAAAGTCTAAGGTAAAAAATACAAATTTCCCTTCTACCTTTTGAACAACAGTGGCACACTGGTTTAGAAAAGTTTTTTTTTGGAAATAATTCTGTATCTCGGGAACTATTTGTGATATTGTTACAGAACTTCACGCGGTTAGAGCTAAGGTGTTTTCGCATTGATTTGCAGTTGTTCAGCATCCTAGCGCTAATGGGGATCGTTGCTTTGCATTTTTAGAATGTATTGTGATGAAACTGGACATAAACAAGTTTTATATAAACCTAAATCTTTCTACCAACTTTTGTGAGGAACGGCCCATAATAGGTTAGATCATATAATCCCTATATCAGAAAAATGTTTTATTTTAACACTCATACTTGTTTATACAAAAAACATATTTTTAGTTTGAAATGTAAGTGATTATAGATTGAGATTATTTTCTCCAAAATCGATATTTTTCCCAAAGTTGATTTTTTAAAATTTTTAAAAATTAATTTTTGGTATATTTTAAAAATTAAAATTTGAGTAATCACAGATTGATTTGGATTGTATTTATCTACACACTCTAGCACCCTTTTAGTTAATTTTTGTATGACAGCAGAAACTAATGTCATAATTGACTTGATAATTTCGAATAAAAAATGTGTTTTCATGTTTTTAGCCCGTTTTGGTACTTTTTTGTCCCCTTTGTAATTATAAACATTTTATTTAATTAAAAAAATTTCAGTATCATAGTAGGAGGTCGTAATAAAATATTCATATGTCTGTTTTTGTCTATATCAAGTTATAGAAAAACATTATTTTATAAAAAAAAGTACCAAAAATAAATACAATTTTTAATACTAAATTGTTCGAATTTTCAAAAAGTATCAAACTTATATTTATTATTTTTAAATAAGTAAAGAATATGATTTGAAATTTTTTTCTACGTTTATTGGTTTAAAATATACATGGTGTAGCAAAAAGGAACCAAAATACAATATTTACCCGTTTTCTCTTCTAATAGTTTCGAATTTCAAAAAATATTAGCACTTGTCTGCTAACGTTTTAAGTAGATGAAGATACATTTTATATTTTGTTTGTATCTTTATTAATCAGGAAGGTTCTTAGTGGACATGGGAAGATAGATCGTGTTTCTACATTGTGGCGTTTGGGCAGGGCGATGTTGCATCAGTCGGTCACTCATACATATAGATAGCTTTTACTAATTCTTTTTTGGCTTATGTTATTTTATATATCCTTCATAAAATCATAAAGTAAAACATTTTAAAATGTTTGATATATAAAGAGTAAACTTTATCAAAAACTTATATTATGATTTTCGTAACAATATACTTCCAACTAATATAATTTGTGTATGATAACTGTCAGTATAACGTCACGATAAAAAATAACCAGAGATTGAGAAAATGGGGCTTACACTCTAAATTTTTCCAAAACAAATACAAGTTTTTCGGCAATTTTCTTTGCTTAGAGGAATTTTCAATAACTCGAAAATTATTCAACCGATTTTCTACTTTTATATCTCTCTAAATCAATATCAGCAAAATATAATTGAGTTTAGTAGTGGTATACGGAACTTCTTCCCACCACTCTATCTATACTTTTGCATTCATTATAGATTCGTTTTCATTCATCGTTAGGCCATGCCTTAATCAATCGTTTAACTATCTCTTATTAATCATGTACGAATGAAAGAGATTTTAAGGCTCGTGAGACTCAAAAAAGGACTACAGATCATGTGGCTTGTTCTATTTTCATGGGCGGTGTAAATTTTAATGAATCGGCAGTTCTTGATATTCTGGTCATGATAAAAAATCGAATCACCAGCGATTTTTTAAAACAGTTTTTTTCAGTCTAGTCTATTTTTTAAAGTCTATTTTGTACTTGTCAGTGACAGTAGGGTATCGACCACAGTTAATTCAATGTTCTATCGATACATAAATAAAATCCAAATTTCCTAAAATGTACCCGATTTGTTCTTAAGATCTATTTTAAGATCTCTCTCCACAATATCAATATATTGTACTTACTTATTGACTCGATACGATTGAATAACGTAATCGATTGTGGACTTAGTAGAAAAGTATTGGCTATGTAAACTTAAAAGGGGGTCACACGGCACGTATTTCATATGTATTGGGACATGTATTCGATACATATGGAATTCCATGTGTATGTAAAAATTCACGTTATACATACGATTCATAATTTCCACGTTCACACGTATATATGTAATTGCATGTTACATAACCTATTAGTTTATATGTATGTTTATTGTTTTTAACTATATATCTATTTAAAAATATTTTAAATCACAAAAAATATATATAATGCAATGAAACTTACTTTGTTATGATTTTTCTCTACTCTTTTTTTTGTGTTTTTTAATTTGCACTATCACAGTGTTGTATTTCAAAATACACACAGTTAAACACACGAAAATAGAACATGCTCTAATTGCCAAAAATTTCATAAGGCATACACTTGTATTTTACATGCACAAAGTTTCATATGGATCACACGGTATGTACATGTTTACATGTGGAAAAATGTTGCAATACATGTCATAAAATGCATGCAATACATACCGTGTGACCTGACCCCCTATAAGTGGGACTTGGTAGGGATTAAAGTGAATGAAACTGGCGAATTCGAAGCAAAATACGATATTTTGCATATCAATCAACTTGTGATTAATTTGGGTTTTAATTCAATTCAAATGCTATATTGTAAAATTTTGGATATGTATATAGAAAATCATGTTGTTTTAGTTTATTAAATAAACATTTTATTGTATGTATCCTCATAATTATCCAATAACTATTTAGCTACTGGTTAATATTTGTTTTAACAATTTTTCATAAAACTCATATTAAAAAATATCTGCCCACACAATTCCATTAACAAAAAACTATTGAAACTAAAAGAAAAACATAAATAAAACCTTACCCCCGAAATTACTTACTATTGGAAAAATTATTTAAATTTCTGCAAACAACCTAATCTTGTAAGTCTGCTTATTGTTGTTAAAAAAAATCGACATGTTTGTTTAACAAAAAAAAAAAAAAAAAAAACTGAATGAATTTTTGTTAACAAACAAATACAAGTATTGGAATCTGATTGAAATTTTCCCACATATTATTGTAACATATTCATAAATTTATTTATTTTTTTGCGTTTTTTGTTTTCGTTTTTTTGGTGGGTGATTACAATTCTTTTGTTTTAAATTTTATTTATATTTTTTTTCATGCTTTAACAAATCTGTCTTTATTTTACTTGCATTCATAATCTAACATATTGAACATGCAAATTATATGTTCAAACTACTGCCAACAACTTATCTATTGTGTTTTTGATTATTTTAATGTGTTTGTTTTTTTGCTGCTGTCTCAATTCAATTTTTCTATGTTAACAAATAGTAAATTTATTTTGATTGTTTTTAATGTTGGTTTATGTTAAACAATAATTTTGTTAAAGCAGCAGCTACTGCTGAATTAGTGGCTTAAAAGTTTTAAAGCTTTTTTTGCCAGTAAGTATGTAGTTTTTATAGTAGATGGCACTGAAAAAGTGCAGTGATCATGCTTATAAGTCTGTGACTTAAATGGTTGTTGTCTTGGCTTGATTGCAAATATAGCTTTTATTGTAAGCTACGGTTAATATTGAATATTTTCAGAAAACTCCTAATGGCAACAATGATCAAAATCAAACTTTAGTAATGGTATTTTAAAAAATGATATTTTGTGAATCATCACTCAGGATCACGTGTGTTTAATTACCTGATTCTAGCTTCATTATTATAGAAAAATCAAAAAGTACCATTTGAAGAAAGTACCTTTAGTTCTGCCTTTTTGGTACCTTAGTACCATTAAACCAACTATATGTACGTTCACACATACATATGTAGTTGCGTGTGACATAACATCTATTAGTTTATATAATTTTTTTTTACCAAAAATATCTATTTCATACATTTTCAAATCCCAATAAATATATTACATTTGATAAAACTTATTTTGTTATTATATTTCTCCAAAGTTTTTGACAATGATCTGGCAATGGCAACGTAAGGTGTTTACACAACTGTCAGATGTCTGACAATAGTATTGTACTTACAATACTTTTTCTGACAACGTTGTAAGACAAAAATTGTAAGTTCACACGGTTGTTAGACATTTTCTGAACATTTTTCTGACAATATTGTACAATCTGACATGCGTGTGTACGTAGCTTTAGTTGAGTTTGATATCATAGATGAGAGGTAAAAACCTAAATCTGTTGTGAAAAACCTAATTCATGAGAATGTATTGCCATGTTAGGGTATTACTCATAAATATGGGTAAAAAGAGAGTAATTTTTTTCATTTCTCTCGCCTTTCTTAGTATTTTTCTATGTTTGATATCTTATTTTTATTGAAATTATTATTTTATAAAAGGTTTATGAAAAAAGATTTGTTTTTCCAAACTTTTATTAAATAAAAGTATCATTATGAATATGATTTTTAAATAAAACTTTAATTAGTTTTTAAACTAATCAAAATTTTACAAATCAAATTTTGTAAGGAAATTTTATTTTGTAAATTTAAAAATTGATTATTTCAATATAAATATGAAGGTTACTGTATTATTATACTCTAGTGTGTATATTTTTAATTATTATTATTTCTTTCCTACTTTGCCATTAATAACAACCGAGTATAATGCTAATAAATTATATTTAATCACTGAAATGCGCTTAATGCAAACGTAATTTAAGACAATTTATAAAATGCGCAGATTTTTATATTCTATTTATTTTGTTTTAAATAAATCACAGACGGCTGCATATAAAATGCGATACAAAAATAGCTTTGGCCATCCTGTACACATCGTCTGCCAGTATAGCACTTTATGCCTGTTGTTGGCAACTAAACTACTTATTAAAATATTGAACTTTTCCATAAACTATTGTGGTGTGGTGTCAGTTCTTTAGTATTCTGTTGGCTGTTCTTACATTCCACCATTAAATGTTGGCAATTTCCCAAGAAATATTTTTGTTGAGTCGCAATATCCATGACTAGCAATAGCAGGAAGTAGAAAATTTTACGTCGAAGTTGGTCAAGGGTTGTCAAAATCATCAATCATGAAACACAAACAACACATGCCAGTTTGTTGGAAGATTGTAGGCTACAAGGCCAATGGATACACGTATATTTTTACACTCAAATGCTCAATATTTCTTGAGAAATTGATAGAAGACGAGTTCAGTTGTTCTGGCATTGAGAACATAGTGATGAAAGTGTGAAATATTGATAACTTGGCGTGTTAAGTTTCCACAATTTATTTGAATTGTAAGCATTGCATTTGATTCATTTGGGTGGGGCTTGGCAAAGTAATTCATAATGTAATGAGAATCAATTTTTTCTATATTCAAATAGTTGATCTAGCTGTGTATTGTCGTATTTTACATCCTTCTTGCTGTTGGTATCATATGAAAGATAAGCAAATGTATAATACTATAGGGCAACATTTGTCCCTAGTCCCCATACATGGTCCCCCTCAGAAAATGACTTGAACATTCATAATGGTCTTATAGTAAATTAATATCGTGATGAAACAGTACATAAACAAGTTTTATGTGAACCTAAATCTTTACATCAACCTTTGTGAAGATAGATCCATAATTGACCATACCCCCCATGTAAGCCCTCTAATTTATAGTCGTATACACGGCTTTCCAACAAGAGGTGTTATTTTGGTATTCAAAGAAAAATTTGAATTTTTTGAGATAAATGATCGGATGTTTATTTCATAATAAAGAGGAAGGTATGCCGTTAATAATGAAAAACAACATCAGCCAAATGTCCACCACGAACACGCTTACAGCACCATATCCTTTTCATGAAATTTTCCATAACCAAATCGCAAAGTGGCTGCCCTATGTCCTCGATAGCCTCACGAATTCTATCTTTGAGGTCTTTAATCAACGCTGGGCTGTTGACGTAGACCTTATCTTTCACGTGGTCCCAAAGGAAGAAGTCGCAACGTGTTAAATCACAAGATCTCGGTGGCTAATTGTGATCTCCTCTTCGAGAGATAACACGATCCGGAAACTTTTCCTGAAAAAGAGCAATGGTTTCGTTGCGGCTAAAAATAGAAGAAGTTGTCGAAGGACAATGAAACTTGGCACATAGGCATTTTTTATTTAAATTAAGAAAAAAATGGAAAAATCAAAATGATCCGCCCTCATTTACGCCCACCTCCCATACAAAGTGAAAATTAAATTTTGACCTACGGCATTGTTTTTTGGCAAATAGCATTTTTAAACACTCAGAATCATGTGTGTGAAATTTGAAAAATATCCGCCCATTTTTACGCCCACTTCCCATACAACTTGTATTGAAAAAGTGGCATAACTCCCTTGACTTTTAATGCATCAACTCAATTTTCACAAAAAATAAATATTATAATTGTAGAATGGGTTCCTGAACATATATATCTGATTCGCCCACTTTTACGCCCATCTCCCATAGAAAAAACCCGAATAAACAATTTTTTTGATTTTTGGCTTTGAGCGAAATCTAGTTATAAATGGGTCTGAAGACAATAAAAGATTATGCATTATGCCTGCATTAGTGGCTACACGTCCAATTCTTCGCGAATGATGTAATCTATAGGCTCTATAGTATTTATTCCTCGCTTCCTGAGCTTCCTCGGACAGCAACTGATACAAATAATCAATTAAAATGTAAAAATTAAAAATTAAATCATTGAATAGCAGAATAGCTTCTTGACTAGTATGTATATTACATTATGTAATAATTTTAAACAACACCATGCATGAACGAAAATTCATGTTTTGTTACTTTATCACTTTATAGTTTTTACTGTTTTTTTGGAAAGTAGCAGTTAGGAGCAGCTGAATTTTTTTTTAATTTTTAACAGAGACTTCAAGCTGTAATTTGGCATCTTTCGTTAACCAACGCTCCTCAGCGCTAAAAAGACCCAGTCCACTGAAGTTGATAAACATTGAAATTTTGATGTTGTTTATATTTTGTTCTACGAAATTTTTTATATGACACTTTTTCCAACGTTTTCTAATGCAAATATCATCTATGACAATTGTCATTTACGAAAACATACAACAAAGTCAAATGATAAGTTTACCCTGATTGTACCAAAAAATTGAATATACAATAAATTTGCATGCCATTTTAAACAAGCGAACATATATGAACTTCGAGCGTGTCTTTCCAAACAAATAATAAATATATCAGCCTAATATTACGTAATCATAATATTCAGATATCTGACAACAAAATACCAAAAAATTATCCAAATCGGCAAACATGAAAAATATAAATTTCGGCCACACTTCAACCAATGTGCGCCGTCTTGTTGAAAGTAAACGTTGTCCAGATCAATATTATCCAACTCCGACCATAAGATACGGTGTAATGACGTTTGTGAAGGCCCAATTCCAAAGAACGACGAGGAATGGGCAAACCTGGGTTTTCTTCAACACTTTGGGCTACAGCAGCAATATTCTCAGTTGTTGTTGAGTGACGTGCACGGGTTTTATTCTTCGCATCACTAACTTGTCCCCACAGCTCGAATTTTTCCACCAATTTCTGTATTGCGGTCCGACAAGGTGCTTCACGACGACCCAAAAATGCTTTAGTTTTGCGAACTGTGACAGCAAGATTTTCACCATTTTTATAGTGAATTTTAATAATTTCAATGCGTTGTTCCAATGGAAATTGTGAATTTTGTCATATAAGGAATTTTGGAGATCCGAAAAATTGGCCAAAAATGGAAAGGTGCTCCTTATCTAACTAATGGGGTCGAAAGCCATGTATTCATAGATTTCAGAACTGTATAGCATATATTCAGAATCAGTATAGCACATTTCGACCCCATTAGTTAGATAAGGAGCACCTTTCCATTTTTGGCCAATTTTTCGGATCTCCAAAATTCCTTATATGACAAAATTCACAATTTCATAATTTTGAAAATTATCAAGAGGTGATAATAATCTACAAGCAAAGGCATCAACGATTGTTCATAAATAAATAAATTTAATTTTTTTTTTTATTTTTTAAATTAAAAAAATTAAATTTATTATTTATTAAAGCTGAATTTTTTTTGTTGGTTTTTAATCATAAAATGTTTACTGAGTGCAAAAACAGCTCTGTTAACTTAACAGTCTTTGAGTAAGAGGTATGTTAGTTTATACATTAACATAGGTAATGTTAAAAAACGGAGCTAACTTCCGTAGCTAACTTCACCCACTTGTTGAAATATTGTTTGAAAAAGATATAGAAAAATTTCAAGTTACTTAAGTATTCCAATTTCATTTCAATTTATATTAATAGTTCGCTTAGTAGTTTACTATTTTTAACGCTCAGTATTCATTAAATGCATTTAGGTGGCCTCATTTTTATTATTATTATTACGTAGTAGCACACGCTTACATTTATTTATTGAATTTACAATTAGGAAACCCATCACAAACGTTTAATATAATTCCTTTCACTCAATTCTTACGACTCAGTCTGCTTAACTTCTTGAGACTTGTTGTGCTGCTACAGAAAGGTTTATATATATTGGAAAATAAGTAATAATTTCTAGAATTACTTGTTACAATATATATTTTCCTCCTACAATGCCCAGTCTAATGTCTAAGCATGCCATACATAACAATACATTTCACATGTACTTTAGTTCCAATAACAATTTGTTCATAGTTTGTTACTTTTTGAACGAACACAAAACACAATTGAAGCGACAAATAACAGTAGTTGTCTGTGGGTTTTATAAAAAACAATAGTTATATAGAATTTGATGCAGTGCATAAACTACAATAAGAAACTATGCTAAAGTTACAATGTTTCAAATTATTTAAGGAAAATGTAAAATTTTGTATCCCATTCATTTCGATTGTGTAATTCGTACGTGAGAGTGTTTTACAGAGAGACTTAGACTTTTCATAATGATCAATAATATACATACATATATAATTTTGTGGGAAAATTACAAACCTATATATTCCCATATTCACCACGAGTGTTGCAGGGTAATAATATATTGTTACGAATGTGAAATAGCGATTAGAATATAACGGTCTGTAACGACTGCCTGCAACATTCATCATGTTTATAAACACTTAATCAGTAGAAGCTTCTACTTATCAACAATGTTGATAGCATGCGGTTATTAGTATTGTTTGTAACTATGGTAACACTAAATGTTTAAGCTGCTAACACTGACACCGAAAGCTCTAGAAATCGAATGTACTAGTTTGTCCGTTAAGAGCATTGTAGAAGATTCCCGAGAGATGGCTTGTGTATAAGTAGTGGCAGAGGTTGCAGTCGTGAGTTGATTTTATCATTGGCGCTGTTAGAGTTAACATTAACTGTCGTGTACATTTGAGATTGAACATTAAAAAGTGTGTATGTATTTCTGCGAATTGATAAACGTGTATAAAAACGTAACAATATCAAAGCTAGCTTCTGAAGTTTTTAGTTTTCTATTTTCAAGAGACTTATGTTTAGCTATTGGTACTTAAATGTGGTATATAATTGTTTTTTTGTTGCATTTATACCAAATAGGTTTCCTAGTTTCCAGTCCTTTCTTCATTCCCGGGAGATATTGGGTCAATGACTTAAAAATGCGAGATTTACAATAGATAGCGTATCTTATGAGCACGGTTTTTGTTTTTAATAACTTATATGTCATTTGTAGGGTACAAATCTATCATTTATTCTCACTTAGTTATTGACCATTATAGTGTTAACAACAAAGCTTTTTTTTCGCTTTGAAAATTTCGAATTTTGTGTCAACAAAGCGTCATAAACGGGAAGTTTTGCTTTACTTCATTAATTTGAAAAAAAGTGCCGCTGAAGCACACTGATTGCTCACCAAAGCTGTGAATGGTAAATGTGTTCCATCGGTCTAACGTGCGAGAGATGGTTTGTGCGGTTCAGAAGTGGTGATTTTGACACGTAAGTAAAAATCGCCCAGGCTAGTCAAAAAAGTTTGAAGAAGAAGTATGGGAGATTGTTCAAAAACTCAACAAGAGCTTGAAAGTTCGGCACCACAGCCAAATATCCATGGCTCTAAGGTAATTCTCTGTTTTTGGTGGAACCAAAAGTGTCCTATCTATTATGAGCTTTTGGCTCAACCAGAACTGATTCGTTTGGAGCGAGCATTGCACAGTGGTTTAGAAACTTTTTTTTCTGGAAATAATTCGGTATCTCGGGAACTATTAGAGATACTATTACGAAATTTCACACGGTTGGAGCTGAGGTATTTTCGAATTGATTTGCATTTGTTCAGCTTTCTAGCGCTAATGGGGGCCAGTGCGTTGCCTCTCATGGTTGGTCACCTCGGGACGCAATTTTTTTTGTAAAAATCGCCAAGAATCCATTTATGATCCGAATGAGCTGAAATTTAAAATATAAATAGGTTATCTCTATTAGTTGAAGAGATACTTAGGTTTATTTATTTAGTTTTTTTTTTTTAATTTTGCTCAATCTTTTTATGCTTTTTTAGATGTGTCGGGCCTACGGAAGGTCAAATTTTTTTTTTTATAAAATATCACCTATATTTGTGATAAAATTCTAAGTAAAATAAAAACAACTTGCTAACAGTTATCTTGCCCCTGTAAAAAGTTAAACGCATCCAAAGTTGGAACATGTAAAAAGTGCCGTATTTTTTAAGTTTCTTCCCAAAAAGGTCCATATATTTTTTCTTTTGCAGAAAAAAATTTTCTTCGGGACTATATACAATTTTCATATGATCCGGAAAGATAGCTTTATGCAAAAGCGTGTAAAGTAAAAATTGGCTCATTGAAGCGGACACAACACCCCCCAGACCTATCCAAACTTGGCAAATTTTTAAAAAAAAATTCAGATTTGAGAAAAAAATTCTAAAAAGGCAAAGCACCGATCCTCAAAAAAGCTTCATATTTGTATAACTCTATATGCTTCTTAAATATCTAAAAAGTATTTTTACTATCACATGGTAAATAACGTCACAGTAGGCACTTTTCTAAAAAAACTCAGTTTTTGGAACACATTTTCCCCGGTTTAGGAATTTCGGTATTTGAAAATAAAAAATTTCAAAAGTTATAACGCCATTGATTTAAGGATAATTGAGTCTATATTAGTTCCAAATTTTATTACGATATCTTTAACCGTTAAAATTTTACATTAATACAAATTTTATATTTTTCTTCATGGAAAATCACCATATCATAATTTTTTTAGTTTTTAAGGTAAATGACGTCCCAAAAATTTATAAATTTATTTAATTTTACTAAAATATCAATCCTTAAGTCCTATGGGTTTCAACAATATCAAATACTTATATAAAAAGCTTTTATTTACTCCTCAGAAGTTCCACAAACCTTGCCTGCTTTGAAAAATTAATACGTTTTTTCATACATTGCATGAGTAGGAACCCTAAACATAGACATTGCTAAATGTATTGCAATAAATGAAATTCTCTGATTATGTTGTTGAGTACCCTGTTGATAAATTTAACGAGTTTCACTCATATTCGTGTTGTATGCACCTGAATTATCGATCGCTTGCGGCTGTGAGCTCTGAATTCATATAAACTTTAAGAACTAGATACGATCTTTACCACCTTTGAACCAGTTCTCTAAATATATCAAACCTCAACTCTATACATTAATTTCCATTGCCGCCATCGCTTAACTCCCTTTATTATAATTCAGCTGTCAATTGCATTTTATGTACGCATTGGTAAATCGCACTTTTATCCCTTATTATTTTATAACTATTTATTTTTACTTATTCGCTCAGTAAAAGATTAAATGTGGCAATGAATAACAAAATCATCAACACCCAGCTTTGCAACAAAAGGTTAAGGAAGTTCAAATTGTGCACGTGTTATGGCTGCGGCACAGTGGTCTCATGAGTTACAGTTTTACTTGTGGGAACTGCAAATGCAACTAGAAAAAAGATAGAAAAGAAAACTTCAAAGCTAATTTTTGTTATTGAGAAACCAATACTTGAATTAGTATTTATTTCAAAGGCTTATATTCAAAAAATTGCTCCGTCAACAGGCTCCACAATATTTACCTTACAGCAGGCGCGGATTCAGTGGGTAAAAAAAAGAAATTCCCCACCCCCCACAAAACCCAAAACTTTTAATATTAAAAAGGAAGAAAAGAAAAATGTAAAACAAATTTTAATTTATTCCCCCCATCCCAAATGGTTGACCTGGATCTGTACCTGCCTTACAGTAATAAGTTCTCAGAAACAACAAGTGCGACTTTCTATTTTCCTTAAACTTTATTTTCTATTTACCTCACTGTTGCCTGTTATGACCTTGTGTCATATTTCAATGAACTCTTGCTAATAAATGCACATAATTTTGCTACATTTCCGCACGTAAAAGGATTTTTTAAAAATATTTTTTGTTTCTTTTTTCATATTATTTTTATAGTGATAAGTTGATTATGCCGTGTATTGACATGAGTTTTTCTTTCTTACTTAATTTAATTCCATTCATTCATAATCATTCATTTTCCTCCATGACTGCTGCAGTTTGTTGGTTGCATGATTGTTTTCATTTCATTTTTCGCACAGATGATTTAAATCCTTGATAATAAATACACACGTAAACAGTGTTTGTTTGTGTATTACTTGTTATTAAATAAATTAAAATTAAAATATAATAAGTTTTATTTTTTGCAAAACAAATAAATATAAAATAGTGGTGTTTATAATAATGGGTATGGGCAATAAACAATAATATATCTGAGGCTTTTTTTGAGAATATTACAATGTAGAGCAAGTTTTCAATGAGTCTTGTTTACCAATAGCTAGAAAAATAATTCTCATAGTTTCATTCCTTTACACATAGTGTAAAAAATACATAGAAGCGTTGGATTGATAGATAGATTTAAAGGGGAGTGTACTGTAAGAATAGAGTCCATTGTGACACGCTTTAGAAATAGAACTAGATGTTAAGAGAAGAAATGAAATTGGGGAGAAAAGAAGTGAAAGAAGTAAAGTGATATAAAGAGAAATATAGTGAAAACGCATTCCAAAAAGGACAGGACATAAGTATAGACTGGAATTCTCAAAGTCCTGTTACCTAAAATAGCCAGCCTATTCCCCTGATAAAGTCTATTAGATTAACTAAATCATATCTAGCTAGATCTCACAGTTCACCCTGGAATCTTTCCCCTAGCCATTTTCGCCTGAGATCCTGTAATCTAGAACAGTTACACAGAACATGTTCCTCAATATCCTCGCACATCCTACAAAAGTCCTGTGCGCCCATATCCCATTTATTAATGAAGGCTCTAATTGAGCAGTGACCGCTTATCATTCCTATTAAAGGCCTGAGGCTTTTCCTATCCAACCCAACTAGTATTCTGGTTGCCATTTCTTCCAACTTTGGCCAAATAGCCCTGGACACCCTACAATCCATCCTACAACACGAGGATTAGTTAGTAGAGTCCGGGAATCCTTCGAAAATCAACCAATGTAGTGGCATTAAAGAGGCTTAACCAGTGCCTATTAATATAGGCCAGATCCGAACCCAGTCTGTCCAGTTCATCTACTATCTCATTTCCCTGTATGTTACAGTGCCCTGGTACCCAACACAATCTAATTGTATATTGTTACGTAATTGCACTATAAATTTGAATTTAACGGTCTGTAACGACTGCTTGCAACATTCATCATGTTTATAAACATTTCCATCAGTAGAAACATCTATTTATCAACAACGTTGGTAACACGCTGTTATTAACATTGTTCGTAACTATGGCAACATTAAATATTGTTACGAATGTGCAATAGCGATTTGAATTTAACGGTCTGTAACGACTGCCTGCAACATTCATCATGCTTATAAATACGTCCATCAGTAGAAGCTTCTACTTATCAACAAGGTTGATAGCATGCGGTTATTGGCATTGTTTATAAGTGTGGCAACACTAAATGTAGATGGCGCGTGTATAAATAGTGGCAGAGGTTGCAGTAATGAGTTGACATGCATACCTAAATTGGAGCGTAAGGCGTTTTTTACTTGTCAAAAATTCTCATGCCCATACAATTTGTATGTAGCATACCGAAATAACGCGACGGCAACGCTTTGCAGATGGAAAATCCGATTTTGACAGCGCGTTTAATAGTGAAGTTAGTTGCAAAACACAATAAATGTAAACACATTCATACAAAAGGAGAAACAAATATGCAAGAAACTCATTTTTAAACTTTAATATTTAGTTTTTTTGATAAAATTTTAGTTTACAAATCACGAAACAAAAATCAGAAACACCAATACTGCAATGTACTTTATTGTTTAAATAATCCGGGTTGTTATATTTATTTTTTTGATAACCTTGATTTTATTGTTTGGCGTAGCGTTGCCGCTTTTATTTAGGTATGAAATTTCAGCGTTAAGGCTAAGCGGAAAAAAACGTTCCGCCTTACGCTTTTATTTAGGTGAGTTGATCATAGGCGCTGTAAGAGTTAACATCAACTGCTCTGTACATTTGAGTTTGTACATTATAAAGTGTGTGTGCATTTCTGCGAATTGATAAACATGTATAAAGACACTGAGTGACTATTTAGCCTTTTGTTGTTGTACATTTTAAATAAATAAAGAGTTGTTATAATTTTAAACTACTAAAACTGCTTTTATTTGCAATCAAAAGTATCCGGTTTATTTAAAGGAAATAAACCCCCGTTTTTAAAAGGTAAAAACGTAACAATATTAAGGCTGCTAACATCAAAAATATACAGAGGTATCACGAGACAGAAAATAATTGTGTTTTATATTTGTCTCTTTCTTTATGAACTGACCTTTTCATTTTGTTTTGTTTTTATTTATCTGCCGCAATAATTAAATTTCTTTGCCAGCAGTTTGATGCCATAATTCAGTTTTGAAATATTTTCTGTTTTCATTGCCATTGTAAATGTGGAGTTTTATTTGGCAAATGTAAAAAATTTAGTTTAATTTAATTCTAAGAAAATTGTCTTACACATTTATTTGTAGTTATACTTATACTTTGTCTACCATATTTGTGATGTATGTAGCATATTGCTTTAACACATCACTGATGTTGTAGTACAAAAATTTTGCTAGCTCTTTTTAAGAGATCTGCTCTAACATCTGATTTGCCATTTTTAAACGTCAAATTTGATACCTCTGTGTACTATGTGATTAACATTGATGCTGCTAAAAGCTCTAGAAATAGAACATGCTAGTTTTGTCCGTTAAGATAATTCATGAAACTGCTGGATGTGTATAATTAGTGGCAGCGGTTCTAGTTAGATTAGTTTATCATTAACATCAACTATATTACCAGTGTATTCTTGTACATAATAAAGTGTATAATATAAGTGTGTGTAGTAAAAGAATGTGACTATTTAAATTGTTGTGTAGATTTGAATGAAATAAAGAGATGCTACAATTTTAAACGTCTTAACTATTTTTATTTGCAACTACAGGAATACGGTTTATTTAAAGGACATAAACCTCCGTTTTTAAAAGGTAAAAATGTAACAATATATTTCCAAGAACGCTTCTAGAGCCTTTTACAGTTCAACACTGTACTCAACTGTACCATATGACATTTCAAAGCCCTCATTGCTGTTTAACCAAGTTAACCTTGTAAGACATGTCAGTTATTATGTTTAATGTCAATTATATTCATTTATTGTTAATTTATACAAATATACAAAAAGTTGGCCAAACAATCAAAGGTCTGCTATCATACTGTTTCCAATGTTATTAAACAGTACCGGAAGAACTTGTTGATATAAAACATGGTTCAAGTAGAAGGAATGGTCCATATGATGTTTCTAAAGCCTAACAAGTAGTAAGCATTTTCAAAAGAGTTACAAAAACATCCGGTAGGAAAGCAGCCCGGTTAGGTCAGTCCTCGGACTATTTGGTACGAAAAGTTAAAGGCAATGCAGGTTTAAAAGCATACAAGGCTCAAAAAGTTCCTAACAGGAACTCTGCTAAAAATTTGGAGGCCAAAGACAGAGCACGCAGCTTCTGGGTCAATTTGGTTATGTTACAGATGCTCGAGGGAATGTTGAAGAAAAGTTTAGGACCCAAAAGCAGACAAAATTTCCCAAAAAGTTCTTGGTATGGCAAGCAATATGCTGTTGAGGTGAAAGAAGCCAAACATTTGTTACAAGGGCTCTATAAATACCGAAATTTACATCAAGGAATGTTTACAAAAAAGGATGTTTCCATTCACAAAACTTCTTAATGTGTCCACTTATTTTTGGCCTGATTTGGCATCTGTCACTATGGTAAGAAAGGTCTTAAGTGGTACAAGACCAATAATGTGGTATTTGTACCAAGAGAGGCAAATTCTCCAAACTGCCTGGAGCTAAGGCCAGTGGAGAGATATTGGGCTTTTTTTAAAAGAGTATTGAAGAGCACAGAAAAGGTGTCCAAAAGTGTGGTAGAATTTAAACGGAGATGGACAACCTGTTCGAACAAAGTGACAGAAATCACTATAAAAACCATAATGGTAGGGTTTCGAAAAAGGTTCAAAATTTCATCACTAATGATTAGAACTATACAAATATTTTTTTTTTGTAAATTGTAACAATAATTGCAATCAAATAAAAAATTATTCCAAACTGTAAGTTTAGTGGTTTAATTTTTATTAACATATATGTATGTTAAAAATTTTTCGATCTCAGTCCTTACATAAATTGTCACTACAGACCCCTCAAACCCTTGGCTTTTCAGATCGCTAGGATATCTGCTTGGAAGACGCTACATTCGTCTGGGAGTCTATATGACACTTTGATGTCCTCATCTACTACATAAACTGCCGCTGCAGTGCCAGATTCCATTTTGGATCCATCAGTGAAAATTGCACCCTCTTCAAACAGTTGTCTAGATTCAACCCACACATCCCTAAAGTCGTTAACTTATGGTCCGAAATCTCAGTAGGGATACTAGCCTGACTAATTAGACCTAGCTCTCGTACAGAATTTAGCCGCGTTGTCAAAAACATAAGTTCTGCAACAACAAAATGCATGTAAACCAATGTGTTTTGTTGCTGTGTCAGCCACAAAATTTGGAAGAGTGTAGTTCTACCCTATGCCAAATATCTCTTCACAAGTTCTTAAATTTGAATTCACATAAACTAACTGTGAATTATAACGCATTTAATGTTTATGCATAGAAAGTACATATTCTGTTTGTACTGTAGTTAGTTCCTGCTCAACAAAACTACTTGTCTATAGTTATCATAGCGTACCTTCTAACATTATACTCAGTACTGCGTTTTTAACATTAATTTATTTATTATAATTGTTAAGTATGATCTCTTATATAATTATATTATTGTGCTGTATTAACCATTATATTGGTTTTATCAAGAATTGCATTATTTAATATGATTTTTCAAAACACTGGGTATTTGACCTTTTTTGCTGGCATTTCAAAAGCTATTATATGTTTTTTGAAAATTTACATAAACTATTATTATGCAATCTATCAGTATCAGAATATTTTAAAATAAATGACGAAACTGAGTACAACTTTCCAATTAGTCAAAACAGCCATATGCAAATATATTTAAAACCAACAATTCTTAACATACGAAAATTCATATAAATTCCTAAAACTCTCAAGTCTGGTTATAATTTATGCATACTCGTATAATAAATAATATATTTCAATCACAACAACAATATATCTGATGATTTTTTTTTTTTCTTCAGAAAACAAACTTATAATATAAAAATCTTATCACGTGCTTTTAATGTTTATGAAATCAATCGCACACCTTTTCTCTGCTTGAGAGGCATCACTAATTGAGCAGCAAGGAGCTGAACAATTCAAGAGGAATATGTTGGTGATTGTTGCCTCTTGTGTTATTTAATCCTACAACATGTGCAGCCTCTTGTTATTTGAAGAATCATATTTGTTGATGTTGTTTTTCTGACTGTGTGTTACGTTTTCTTCCGTCCCCTTGTGTATTGAGTTTAATTTATTTATTTTTCTAATTGTTGTTGAATAAAAATTACGTATAAAATCCATATCAACTTGTGCCACTTGCAATTTGCTGGCAACATGAGTTGAGTTGAGTACAGGTACTTGTAGCAACTAAAGAACATGATGTTTTCGTATGGAGAAAAATTGAGGACATAAAAGTAGTACATTTATGTAAACAGCATTAGGATAAATATCCCAGCAAATAATCGAAAATTTTAAATCGCAAAGTTTTCAATGTGAAATTGAAAAAAAGAGCCTATGAACTTGGAATGTCTGAAAGAAAACCTTCACCTTCTTTAAGAGATTACTTAAATACTAACCATACTGTTGTGTTGGAATGCAACACCTATTATGTATTTTATCACGTATTTTCTCCACGCAATTTGGTTACTAGTCAATCCAGGACCGATTCCATGGACTCTTGATGTCTGTGGTACCAGCTTTATTAAGTCACCGAGGTTCGTTTTCTCCCCTTTTATCGAGTACTGAAAAACCTATTAGACATTAAAGTCTTCAAACCACAGCAACAGAAGATATTGTTACGAATTCGCAATAGCGATTTGAATTTAACAGTCTGTAACGACTGCCTGCAGCATTCATCATGTTTATAAACACGTCCATCAGTAGAAGCTTCTACTTATCAACAATGTTGATAGCATTCGGTTATTAGCATTGTTTATAACATTGACATCGGAAGGTCTAGAATTCAAACATACTAGTTTGTCCGTTAAGAGCATTGTAGAAGATTCTCGAAAGATGGCTCGTGTATAATTAGGGGCAGTGGTAGCAGTCGTGAGTGAGTTGATCATAGGCGCTGTTAGAGTTAACATCAACTGTTATGTACATTTTAGTTTGTGCATTATAAACGTGTGTGTATGTATTAACATATTTCATATTTCAATAGACAATATAGACTTTGTCCTTTTTTGAGCTCGATTACTGCAAGAGTTTCTACGTAGATACAAACAATCGCTATATTAAGTTCAAGTTGTCGGATTTTTAACACATTTGTTAATAAATTGTCATTTGTCAAATATGTATAAATATTAGAATTTCAATTAAATTTCTATCAATACACGTAGAGAAAAAACATAGTTGTGCATGTTTACAGTAACCATTTCAACATTTTTAAAAGTTTTTTTAACAATATTATAGTCACAGTAACTATTTACGTGATTGTGGTAACCATAATATGGTTAACTTACGATTCACATGGTTGTATTAATCATATATATGGTAAACAAGTATATGTGACAACTATTGTTACGATGAATATTTATATCATAATACGATACCAATTAGCCGAAAGTAACATGATATTGTTACGTTTTAACCTTTTTAAAACGTTGGTTTGTTTCCTTTAAATAAACCGGATACTTTTGATTGCAAATAAAAAGCAGTTTTAGTAGCTTAAAATTTGTAACATCTCTTTATTTATTCAAATGTACAACAACAGTCTATATAGTCACACAGTTTCTTTATACACGTTTATCAATTCGCAGAAATGCACACAGACTTTATAGTGTATAAGCTTAAATGTACAAGACGGTTAATATTAACTCTAACAGCGCCTATGATAAATTCAACTCACGACTGCAACCTCTGCAGCTATTTATACACACGCCATCTTTCGGGAATCTTCTACAATGATTTTAACGGACAAACTAGTATGTTCGAATTCTAGAGCTTTCGATGCCAATGTTAGCAGCTTAAACATTTAGTGTTGCCGTACTTATAAAGAATGCTAATTACCGTATGCTGTCAACATTGTTGATAAGTAGAAGCTTCTACTGATGGACGTGTTTATAAACATGATGAATGCTGCATGCAGTCAATACAGACCGTTAAATTCAAATCGCTATTGCAAAATCGTAACAATATGGTGAAACCTTAATCATAAAGTGATCACTGATTATGGTACTTTTTTTTCGCCCATTTATTTTCATAGGCTTTCTATTGCATAAAAAATATATTTGAAAGTTGGCGTTTGTTAGATGGAATAGTCTAAGGAAGCACTTTGAAGCATGTCTCGGTGGTTTTCTTTTTTCGAAGTGCACTAAAAAATGCTTGTTTTCTTAAGTGCTTCGAAAAGAAGCTCAATTCTTTACTAGCAACAATCTAAAACTTCTAGATAACTGTTAAATAAAGTGATTTATTACTGTTTATTTTTATCACTTGGATTTATGGGCGAGTTATTTGCTGTCTATGGTTATTTATTAGCACTTATTTGAAGCATGTCTAGTTGATTTCGAAAATTTTAATAACAAATAACTTAGAAAATATTGCTCAAACAACGGAAACGTAATTTAAGATTCATAATCATAATAGTATAGCAGGCTAATTTTGAAGCAACGCACGGATTTTAACTCCCCTTAACTGAATTTTCAGAGAAACTGTAGTATCCAAACAAACAGAAAACGAAAAAGATATGTCCAATAATGTGAATCCGGAAACATGATCTTGAGATGGCGATCAGTTGTATCTACGTAGACAGTATAAAAGCAATCAGACTAATTACTTCTTGTGTACTAAAGTCGATAGGTTAAATCGTCAGAATTTAGTATCTGTCCCAGCTTTGACTGAGGAGTTTTCAAGAATCGTGTCATATTTGAATGAAACTGTATCATGAATGGGAATTGTTTGTCAAACTGTTGCGATGAATATCCACTCAAAGAGATGAAATGTAAACGTGGTCGATGATTACCAATCGCGAAAGAACCCAGCCTCATTGATCCACACGCAGAGAAATATTGTATGACTTGAGTTACAAAATATTTATTTTGATAGATATGCCACTCCCATCCCACAAAAAAAAACCTCTTAAAGCAATGGTCTTAAGCTTTCTATTTAGCAAAAAATAAAAAAGGGCCCATTTTTGATTTTGCTAAAAAAGTTTTGAGTTACAAAACATTTATTTTGATAGATATCCAACTCGCATCTTACGAAGCGACCAGATAGGTCTTCAAGGAAAATATCTAAGCTTTTTTTAAGATAATAAAAGGCCCATTTTGGAAAAAAAAGTCAAAAAAGTTTTTGATTTCCGAAAAAAAATGTAAAAAATTTTATATATTTTTTTTCCGAAAGATTGAAGAAGTAGTTATCTAAACTGTTTTGGGACACATTTTGCTAAGAACAATAGGTAATAAGTTGCATGGATGAGAAAAAACACCTGGTGGGCCAAAATGTCAATGTTCGACCACCTCTAACTCAGAAAGTTCTCGAACGATCTTGTTGAAAAATTGTGTCTGAATTACTATCCAATAGTAGTGCACATTTCATCCCAATAAAATGCCCCATATATAAAACTAGAGCAAAAGCGATGTTTTTAGTGAAACTAAGATGCCCTAGAGTAGAAAGTATAAAAATCTGAGATCATTTATATTTACCACCATAAATCGATATTATGTGTGAAACTTCAAAGACAATTTTCTAGAAAACAAGAGGCCGTAGAGCAAAAAAGACGAAAATCTGCGATCACCTACCAGAAATTGATACAGTGAAACTAAGATGCCCTAGAGCAAAAATTATAAGAATCTTTCTCTCATATATCGGTTTTACTTATAATATAGCTATATTATACCGATATTATAAGTGATACTTCAAAGTACACTTTCCAGAAAACAAGAGCCCTAGAGCAAAAAGGACGAAATATCACCAAATACCGATATTTTGAGTGATCGTTAAACAGTTTTCTTGGAAACTAGTCTATTTTTCTTGTTCTTAGAGCAAAAAGCATGAAAATCAGTGATCAGTTACATGTTTTACCAAATATTGTTATACTGTTGTTATTGACAAACACAATATTATTTACAAAATCTGTTAGCGAAGACACTTTAAACAAGTAAACGAAGACACAATGCAATGTTCGACATGAGTTACAGCAAATAATAGTCATTTATGTTTTGCTCAAGTGTAAAGTGTTTCATGTATATAGTATAGGGTTAACCTAGTATCTTATCCAGTCTGGCATAAGAAGTAAAACTCAATCCACCCATAATTATAAGACATATTAGTACAGATCGGCTCCGTAGTTCGGAAGCTTATTTGGTGTATATTTATACCAATGTTAGTTTCCGTTCGCAAAAAATTTTGCTGGATAATAATAATATTTCACAATTTCAAGAAAAATATACACAAGTTTATGAGAATTACTAAGAAGATTTAAAATTATGCATATTGTTAAACAAAAAAAAAATGAAAAATTTAAGGATTTAAAACAATAAAAAGTTGAAAAATCATTATAAATGAACCGGTAAACAGAAATTTGCTTTCTAAAACGCAAAAAAAAAAAAAAATCCGTTAAATTTAAATAAATTACCCCATTTAAACCACACGCAGTCTATCAAAATAAAAACGCAAACTATATTTAAACGCAAAATCTAATTTGTTTAAATTTCAAGTCTAGCATTAGTTTAAACGCCAATTAAACACACATAAGGCTTTTAAAATGGACAATTTCCTATATACTAGAGGAGTATAAACCTAAATACGAGATAATTTATATACTAAATATATACTCCACCATTTAACCTTGAGCAATAGAAAATGCACAAAAATACTAAATGGAAAAAATAAAATACGCAAATTTGCAAAAAAAAAAAAAAAAAAATAAAACGTTTTTTTTTTTTTAATAAAAATTTGCATTTTTTGGTGACAAATGACTTAAACGCGTGTATTCATTAATATGAAGCAAAATGGGTTAAAATAAAACATTAAATAAATAAACAAATATTTGGTGTAAATGACAAAAAATAAAAAAAAAGAACGCCTGCAGCAAGCAAACTGATTAATTTTGGCATGGTTAGGCTTTATTTTTTGTTTGAGTTACGCTACTTTGGTATGGAAGGTGTTTGTACTTTTCTGTGCTTGTGGAAACTTTAAAGTCCATACAATAATCAGTGATCACTTATATTTCCCACAGAAAAACGATATTGAATGTAACTTAAAAGTCCACTTTTCTTGAAAACTGAAGGCCCTAGAGCAAAAAGGATAATAATCTGTGATCATGTATATTTCCCAACAAAAAACGATATTGAGTGAAACCTAAAAGCCCAGTTTTCTTAGAAACTTAAGGCTTTGGATAAAAAAGGACGAAAATCTGTGCTCATGTTTCCCAACATAAATCGATATTTGGAGAGAAAATCTAGAGGCCCTGGAGAAAAAATGACGAAAATCTGTGATTACATATATTTCCCACCAAAAATCGGTATTTTTTGTGAAAATCTAAAAGTAAATTTTTTTTTGGAAACTGGAGGTTCTAGAGCAAAAAGGACGATACCTTGTGATCACTTATATTATTCACCAAAATCGATATTTTGAGTGAAAAACTAAAATTCCATTTTTCTGGAAAACAAGAGCTCTGAGATCATATATATTTTACCAAATGTCGATATTTTGAGTAAAAATGTTCAAGTTAATTTTTCTGGAAACTAGATGCCCTCGAACAAAAAGGACGAAAATATTTATTAACTTATAAAGGGTTTTCTAACAAGAGGTGTTATTTTGAATCACCCTGTATTTTGGTAGCTGTCACTTTTAAAGCTTTTATATTTTGACATTTGACAAGTAGAAACTACACCATAACAAGTAAGAGAGCTATATTCGGCTGTGCCGAATCTTATATACTCTTCACCAAATTATACTTTAAAATAAAAATTTTAAATATTTTTAGGTAAACAAAATTAAAATTTTTTTCAAAATTTAAAAAAATTTTTTTTTTTTCGAAATTGTTTTGTTTTAATTTTTTTCAAATTTTTTTTTTTAATTTTTTTTTAATTTTTTAAAAAAAAATTTTTTTAAATTTATTAGTGAAAAAAAAATTTATGAAAAAAAAATTTTTTTGGTAAAAAAAAAATTCGGGTTAAATAATATTTTTCCCGATTTTGACCCATTGTAGGTCCAAATTACTATAGCCTTATATACATCGTTGCAATGGACTTTGAAATATCTATCATTAGATATCCATATTGTCTATATTAATGACTTAGTAATCCAGATATATATCCAAAATAGGCCATAAATCGAGGTTGTCGATTTTAAATAGCGACCGCGCCGGAAGAATTCCTGATATATTGATGTATCAATTATGTTTGTAAGTTATTTGGGGGCTACGGAAAGTTGATTTCAACATACAGACGGACAGACGGACATGGCTATATCTTCTTCGCTATCTATAACGATCCAGAATATATATACTTTGTGGGGTCGCAAATGAAAAATGTAGAAATTACAAACGGAATGACAAACTTATATATACCCTTATACCCTTGCCACTCATGGTGAAGGGTATAAAAATGTAACGATACACTCTTCAACTACGCAATGAAATTATTAAAATTCACTACAAAAATGGTGAAAATCTTGCAGTCACAGTTCGCTAAACTAAAGCATTTTTGGGTCATCGTGAAGCACCTTGTCGGACCGCAATACAGAAATTGGTGGACAAATCCGAGCTGTTGGGACAAGTTAGTGATGTGAAGAATAAAACCCGTGCAATTGGCCACCGAGATCTTGTGATTTGACACCTTGCGACTTCTTCCTTTGGGGCCACGTGAAAGATAAGTTCTACGCCAACAGCCCAGCGTCGATACAAGACCTCAAAGATAGAATTCGTGAGGCTATCGAGGACATAGGGCAGCCACTTTGGTATTTGGTTATGGAAATTTTCATGAAAATGATATGGTCCTGTAAGCGTGGTCGTGGTGGCCTTTTGGCTGAAATTGTTTTCATTATTAACGGCATACCTTCCTTTTTATTATGAAATAAACATCCGATTCTTTAAGTATCTCAATAAACCCTTTATTACATACTTAATAATGTACAGCACACTGTAAGGATGTTAATTTGTCTTTACTTAACGATGTTCTTGCTGTCGCTAATTATACTTGGTTATCGTTTTCTACATAATTCTCGATAATTCACCATCTAGTGACATCTAGTATTATTATTATAACGATCAACTCAATGCTTTTATTCAATGTAATGTTCCACTGTAATGTTAAAAATCATCCACAGTTATGTTAACTGCTGTTAATCGGCAGCAGTTAACATAACGAAGCCTCCAAAAGTAAAAAAGTTGAGAAACATGATGCAACTTTAAACCAGCCGTTAAAACCGTTATATCTGAATACACAATATGGCCCAAGCGAAAGGAGCTCGCTGGTTGAAATTTTCCACAAATCCACTCTGTTGAAAACGGGAAATATCGGTCCATGATTCCTAGTCCCCACAAATATGTGATAATTTCTCTGAAATTATACTTTAAAGTATTGCGAAAATCGGGCAACATTTGTCCCTCAGACAATGACATGAACATTCATAATAGTCTTATAATAATTAATACCGCGATGAAATTGGACATAAACAAGGTTTACAGGAACCTAAATCTATCTACCAACTTTTGTGAGCATCGTTCAATAATTGACCCTACCACCCATATAACTCCTCTGTATGTTGAAATCCGTCTGTATGTTGAAATCAACTTTCCGATGCCACCAAATAACTTACGTACATGATTGATACATCAATATATCCGCTATAAGCCAACTTATATTGCTATTTATAATCGAGAAAAATCGCTTTAACAAATTTTTTTTTCGTCAAAAATGGTTTTCACCAACAATTTTTTTCATCAATTTTTTTTTCAACAAGAAATTTTTTCATCATCTTTTTTTTTCGTCAAAAGTGGTTTTCACCAACAATTTTTTTCATCAATTTTTTTTTCAACAAGAAATTTTTTCATCAACTTTAACCATAATTTTTTCAACAAAAATAGTTTTTAATATGTTTTTTTAAGTATTTTTTTGTTTAGGGTATATAAGATTCGACAAAGCCGAAAATGGCATTCCTAGTTGTTATGATTATGATATGTTTTATTAACAAACCAATTTATAGCAGCGTCACATATTTCAATCGATGATTTTTAATGTCTGAATTCAATTATTATTTATTAGCTGAGTTTTGGTCATTTTTGGCTGTTGATTTTATTAAAACAAACTGGATGTAATGCACTTGAAATTATTTATTAAAATTTCTTGAATTATTTCAGTATAACTTAGCTTTTAGAAATTCACAGTCTATATGAGTAAAAATTATATTTTAACTAAAACATCTTTTGTCAAATTCAAGCATTCTTCTGCAATTTTGAGAATGACTCTAGTATACTTAACTCCAATTTTAAAACTGTTGGTTAATTTGTTCATTTAATGCTTATGTGCTTTTGTAAAGCAAAGTGAATTTAGTTTGTTATGTTACACATTCTAGATAGTTCAACCTGGAGTCAATTGTCCCTTTTGTGTCCCTATGTAATCTAGAGTGTAATCATTTTAAATTATGTTATATTTCAGTTTAGAAAAAACTGTTCAGGAATAATATCTTGCAGAGTCAATTATCCATTAATGTCGCTTTAAAGTCCGGTGTGTAGAATTTTTTAAATCTTTTAACCACTTAAAATTTGATTTTTGGTGTTTGGTTCGAATTGATTTTACACTCAACATTACTCGAAATTTGCACACACTTTTTGGAAGTTGTTAAACTTCCAAGAAGCAATGAAATATGAATTTGCAACTATTTTTGAAGTGACAACTTATACCATTGATTAGTAGAGCCTCTTTTTTTTAATAAAGTTGTTGAAAATTTCTTTATAAAAAAAATGAAAACGTGACCAAGATTTTATTTTTGGGTAAAAGTGCGAAAAGTTTCAAATTGCATTAAGTAAATATGATAATTTTTGATGAATTTTGTCACTTATGGCGACAATAAAAATTGATTAATACTCCTCATCACTTTAAAAAACGTGCCTTAAAAAAGAAAAAAAAAAAAAAATACACAAAATGCGTGCAAAATAAAAAAAGGGTTTTTTGACAGTAAATGGAAAGGGAAGTATACCCATGTTAAAAACAAAAACACGTTGGGAAAACTATTGACATATGGATTGCGAGCCAAAAGAACTGCTCATCTTTTGAGACCAAGAACGAATCCAGCCAATATCGGATACTCTGTTCCACACTGAAAGGTATCCCAGAGAAAAAATATAGCAACTATTTCCACATTTTTAAAAGTTCTTTTAACAATATTATAGCCACAGTAACTATTTACATGATTGTGGAAACCATAATATGGTTAACTTACGATTGACATGATTGTAAACAAGTATATGTTTCTGACAGCCATTGTTATGATGAATCTTTATATCATAATATGTTGTTCTCAGATTATGATACCAATTAGCCGAGAGCAACATAATATGGTACAAGCTTAATCATAAAAATGGTTGTCACAAAAATATACATGTTTACTGTAACCATTAATATGATTGATACAATCATGTGAATCGTAAGTTGAGCATATTATGGTTACCACAATCATGTAAATAGTTACTGTAATTATAATATTGTTAAAACACTTTTAAAATGTGAAAATGGTTACTGTAAACAGGCACAACTATATTTTTTTTCTGCGTGTAGCCGGACGGGCCACGGTATCGACTATAAAGCGGGTGAGACAAACTTTCCAACTACTTTATTCTAACGACTTTTTAACAGGTATTGCAACATGTGGCCGTTCTTTGTCATGATGGAATATTACGGCTTCATGTCTGGCCACAATGCTCGGTTTAAACGAATCAGTTGCGTTCGGTGCAGGTTCCCTGTGATGGTCTGGTGAGCTTTCAGCAGTGCATAACAGACCCTTTTGCTCCCACCAAATACAGATTAGCGCCATGGATATTTGGATTTGGTGTCGATTCGGCTGGTTGCTCAGTCTTCACATACGTCTCTTACGCTTTGGGTTATCGTAATGAATCCAAAGATGATTTACTTTTATAACGTACAATCATAATTTCGGATCACGATCTCTGGGCTTCAATTCGTATGTTACCATTTCCCTGCATTCTGAAATTGCTCCCAATAATTTTGAATGCACTTGTTGAGTTTTACAAGAATCTTCATGGAGTAATGCCTCCTATTCTTGTATTCCATGTCAAAATCACCACTTCTGAATCGCACAAACCATTTCTCGCATGTTGAAATCGATGTAAAACATTCACCATCGGTGAGCTATCGGCGTTACTTTATTTCAAATTAAAGAAGCAAAGCAAAACTTCCCGCATATGACTCTTTGTTGGTACAAAATTCGACATTCTCGTATCAAAAAAAAAAAAAAAAATTTTACACTATAATGTTCAATAACTAAGGACTGAAATCGAAAAATTTTTAACATACATATATGTTAATAAAAACGAAACCACTAAACTTACAGTTTTTAATCTTTTTTTATTTGATTGAAATTATTATTACAATTTACAAAAAAAAAAATACTTTTATGGTTCTAATCACTAATGATGAAATTTTGAAGCTTTTTCGAAATCCCCTCCGTTATGGTTTTTATAGTGCTTTATGTCATTTTGCTCGAACAGGTTGTCCATCTCCGTTTAAAATCTACCACACTTTTGGACACCTTTTTTGTGCTCTTCAAATCTCTTTTAACAAGAGCCCAATAGCTATCCACTGGACACAGCTCCAAGCAGTTTGGATGAATTGCCTCTCTTGGTACAAATACCACATTATTGGTCTTGTACCACTCAAGGGCATGTTTACCAAAGTGACTTGATGCCAAATCAGCCAAAAATAAGTAGACACATTAAGAAATCTTATGAATGATGTAAATTTCGGTATTTATAGAGCCCTTTGTAACAAATGTTTGGCCTTTTTGCCGCAACTGCATATTGCTTGCCATACCAAGAACTTTTTGGGAAATTTTGTCTGCTTTTTCTTTATTCATTATGCAGCAGGTATATTTTATGTATAAAATTTGTCTTCAATTTCCGCGCTCTGTTTTTGGCCTCTAAATTTTTAGCAGTGTTCCTATTAGGAACTTTTTGAGCCTTGTATGCTTTTAAACCTGCATTGGCTTTAACTTTTCGTACCGAATAGTCTGAGTACTGACCTAACCGAGCTGCTTTCCTATCGAATGTGGTGGGAGCTCTTTTGAAAATGCTTTCTATTTTTTTGGCTTTACGATGTTAAACTTTTTGTTTAATCACTGACATTCTTTACTTTACTACCCATGAGCATACTTCTCCCTTAAAACAATTAGATTTATTATGTAACTTTTTGTTGCTGGTTTTTTCCTGACTTATTTAAATCACGCATTTCTTGTAATTGAAGTTTATAAAATGTAATTTTATTTCAAAACAAACTGTATATAATAGACCAACAAACATACCAAATTAAGTATTATAATTAAACAACTTCAAGTGCAATCAATAAACCACCAACTTTTAAAACCACAGAAAATGAAAACAATTGTAAGTACATTTATAGAGATATAGAGAAAAAGATAAATAATTTTATTACAAAATATTTTGTTTCCTTAAAAGACTGCTTTAGTTGTCACTGTAATCTGGCTTAGCTCTAGAGTTCAAGCTGGTTTTATAGGTTCTAAATTGGCTTATAATGCGGGATTTTCTTCAGCCATACCTTTTGCTGGCGAACAACATTATGGCTCAACTTATGGCTCACCCTATGCTGCACCTTCACCCGTGGCTCCCATAAGACCACATCATCCTTATGCTACTGTGGGCTACTCTACACCCTCATTTTTTAGATTTCGTAGTAGTAGTGGTGGTGGTTTTGGTCCTTTCACCTCTTATGCCTCTGTACGTTCTCATCATAAGTTTTCTTTTCCTGCTCCAGTACCCTCATTTTATAATGCTCCTGCTCCAGTATCATCATTATACAATGCTCCTGCTCCGGTACCTTCATTTTATAATGCTCCTGCTCCAGTACCAGCATTATACAATGCTCCTGCTCCGGTACCTTCATTTTATAATGATCCAGCTCCCGTGTCTTCATTTTATAATGCTCCTGCACCAGTGGCTTATGGTCCCCCTGCCGTAACTTATAATAGTTTTCCGGCTCCTAATACTGTGGTTAAATTTGGTCCACCAATTACTACCACCACTACCACTTATTCGACAACAGCAGCCGCTTCCGTACCCGTGGCTCATCCTCTAAACGCTGTAGCTGGTTGGTGAACTAACAAGTAGAGATTTATGAAAATCTTAACTGATTGTTATAAATTATGTTTTTATGTTAATTTTTTCATTTTGTTTATTTTTTGTTAACATAAAGCTATTAATCTATAAAAAAGTTGTTATTGTTATAAATAATTAATTTTTTTTTTTTTTTTAAATTGGTTTTAAGAGGAACTACCCTGAAGAGAAGTGTTAAATGTTAAAGATATTGTAAGTTAATTTTAATAAACATTAAGACCTGGTTTGGAACTAAGAACCTTAAAAGAGAAGAAACGCAATATCCAAACACCTGGTCAGGCTTTAGCTTTGACATATATACTGTACAGTGGGACAGAATCAAAATATTTTGTAAAATAAATTTCTTATTTCTGACTAGCTCATCCGATTGTATTGTTATTTCTCATGGAGTATTTGAGTTTAAGGTTTGACGCTAAATTTGACTGTATTATACCCTTCACCATGAGTGCCAAGGGTATATATAAGGTTGTTATTCCGTTTGTAATTTCTACATTTTTGATTATCCCATTCTGAATTGTTATAGATAGCGGAGTCGATATAGCCATGTCCGTCTGTCGGTTGAAAATAACTTTCCAAATCCCTTAATAACTTATAAACATGATTGATACATCAATATATCGGGAATTCTTCCAATTCGGTTGCCATTTAAAATCGAGAAAATTGGCCACCAAATGGCTGAAATATAAGGAAAAAAGCAGGACAACCGCGATTTTTGACCTATTTTTGATCTATATCTGGATTACTAGTCATTAATATATTTATATAGACAATATGGATATCCAATAATAGATATTTCAAAGACCTTTGCAACGGCGTATATAAGGCCAAACTAAGTCGGACCTACAATTGGTCAAAATCGAGAAAAATATTTTTTACCCGAATTTTTTTTTTACAAAAAAATTTTTGTTGTAAAATTTAAAAAAATAAATTTAAAAAAAGGAAATTTTTTAAAAAATATTTTTAGCTTTTTTTTAAAGTATAATTTGTTGAAGGGTATATAAGATTCGGCACAGCCGAATATAGATCTGTTACTTGTTTTTTCACTTGTTTGTGTTTTGGCTGATTAATGATGTTCAGCTAAGCCTAGATTATAAACAAAATAAATTAGGTTCAAACAATGAAGGTAGATTATCTTTATACCAAAAACTAGCTCTAAGTGTTTTAAAATACCAATGCTGGCATTTCAAGACGGGCAACAGTTTTAGATACTATCAAATTCAACCATATTATTCCTTTACCAGCCTCAGACTAAATGTGAACTGTATGGACAAAATTCAAAAAAAAAAAAAAAAATTTCATTTTTTCTTTGTGTTGTTGGGAATTAAGGTATCTGCTTTTTCTAAATCATATATTTGTTTCCCCTTTTACATTATTTATCAAAAAGTGCATCAACATAACAAGTTTCATTGCGATATTTTAACGAACAAACCTTTTATTAAATAACCTCTGTTGATATGATTTGTTTGGTATTG
Source organism: Calliphora vomitoria (assembly GCA_942486065.2). NCBI lineage: Eukaryota > Metazoa > Arthropoda > Insecta > Diptera > Calliphoridae > Calliphora > Calliphora vomitoria. Next base: position 29,123,013 of record OW818031.2, on the reverse strand, counting down.
AAAATGAGCAATATCGGTCCATGAATTCACCTAGCCTCTATACAAATGTCCTCCCGGAATACTGTTTGAGCAGTCCTAAATATGCTGATTATGCGGCAATCCTGATCAAATTTTCCACACATTAGTTCTAAGTACTGTGAAATTATACTGTAAAGTATGGTGAAAATCGGGCAACATTTGTTCCAAGTCTCCGTTCAAGGTCCCTCTAAGAAAATTACGAACCTTCGTAATTGTCTTTTAATAATTACTATTGTGATGAAATTGGACATAAACAAGTTTTATATAAACCTAGAAAGATTTAGGTTTATATAAAACTTGTTTATGTCCAATTGCATCACGATATGAATTTTGTAAAGATCGGACCAAAATTTATCCTATCCCCAATGTAACCAATGCCGAGTCTTGTATACCCACAATGATGGTGAGTATACAAGATTCGGCATAGCCACTCTTTCAAAAATCATTTTTCTCCGGCTTCCACTAAAATTAAATATTTGTTTAGAAGATAATCTTTTCCATTCAATTTCAAATCAATATTTTAAAAGAGTTCAAATAGATATTTCTACAGAGATTATTTCAACATAAAATCTTTGTTAAAATTTTAACTAATTTAACAAAATTTAACTGATTTTAGGTCGAAATTTCGGATTAAGGCAAATCTCCATATCCAAGGGAATTAAGTTTTATATACCATAGTTTGTTTTAAATATGCCATATAAGCTTATACCAGCCCAGGTCCCAATGAGAAAGAATAATAAAATTCTCGTTTGTGGAAGAATTCCCAAATATTTTTGGTAATTATGGGATGCTTTTCTACAAAATTTTTGTATTTTTATCAATTATCTATATGGAATTTCAAAGTCTACGTACATACATGTATAGAAAATGTTGTTTTAAGTTAAATTTTTTGACGAACCAAATTACTCCCACATCTTGTTATTGCAATATCCGACAATACCAAATACAAGTAAGGAGTGAGATCGTAAAATTCTTAACACACGTTTTTCATTAAAACTTTTAACCCAAGTATTAGTTATTTGATTTTTTTTTATCAAGTTACCTTTGTAAAACATAATAGTTATTATATTAAATGTTAATTATGTTCATTTGTTGTTAATCTGATTAAAATGAGTGACCAGAAAAAAGTACAAAACTCAACTTGGTCCTACAAAAAGTTGGCCAAGCATTCAAAGGTCTGCCGTCAAACTGTTTCCAATGTCATTAAACAGTACTGGGAGAACTTGTCCGTGGATAGAAAACCTGGTTCAGGTAGAAGGAACGGCCCACATGATGTTTCTAAAGCCAAAAAAATAGAAAGCATTTTCAAAAGAGCTCCAACACATTCGGTAGCAAAGCAGCTGAGTGCTCGTACATTTGGTACGAAAAGTTAAAACTAATGCAGGCTTTAAAACATACAAGGCCAAAACATAGAGGCCAAAAACAGAGCATGGAAATTGATGTTAAGAATTTTTCGATCTCACTACTTATTACCGGTCAGTGCCTAATCCCTTCTACATTAAAGTTTCAAATAAAGAACATACACAGAAACAGATTCGTTGCCAATCTAATGATTGGATTGTTTACATTAGGGTGGTACTTATTTATCGATCTAAAACCCAAATACAAAAACATTTTGCAAGTCAGATAACATTTAGAGGTTTCACATTTTCTTTGAAGTTTCAAGAAATATTAAAAAAAGAAAACTAAAAAATTAATGTTGAACAGAAATTCCTATTCAAAATATTGCGTGTATGACTTAAAAATGCGAAATTTTTTTAAATTTTTAGCTTTTATTTTGAAACATTTGTACAATATGAATTTATTCAAAGTATTAGCCATTGTTAGCTATGACATTTTCCCATCTTTCCGGCAATATATGGATACTGCACCAAAAGACCTGCTCATCTTTTGAGGCCAAAAACGAATCAAACCAATTTCGTATACTCTGTTCTGAAGTGAATCGGCAAGGTCTCGAATATAAGGCGGGTGAGGCAAAACTTACCAGCAACTTCTTTCTAAATAGTTTTAAGCAGGTATTGCAGCATGTGACCTAACGTTGTCACGATATAATATTACGTTTTCATGTGTGACCGCCTTATTCTGTTCGTTTTACGGCCAATGCTCTCTTCAAACGAATCAGTTGCGTTCGGTACAGGTTCTCTGTTATGGTCTGGCTACTTTTCAGCAGCTGATAGATGATATGACCCATAGCTGTTAATTTTGGATTACGATTAGTAATCAATTAGATTATTTTTTAAAAATAATTTAATTGATTATATAATTCTCTTTAGAACAATTTCTGATTACTAATTGATTACGATTACAAATAATCAAAAAATAATTAAGATTACTTGCAATTACGAGAAAATAATCAAAAATAATCAAAAGTAATCAAAAAATAATCCGACTATTTTCAAAGATTACTTTTGATTATTTTGGATTATTTTTCAAAAATTTGCATTTACAACGTGAACAAGTTCTAAACAACTAATACAAAATTAGATGTTTTTTCATAAAAAAATATACGTATATTGATAACAATAATAATATTTATAATTCCTGACTCAACCAAAAAAGGAAAAATACATGAATAAAATAAAGAAAAACAAATACATTCAGTGTACATGGGGACTGAGATCGAAAAATGTTTAACATACATATATGTTAATAAAAATGAAACCACTAAACTTACAGTTTTAAATCTTTTTTATTTGATTAAAATTATTGTTACAATTTACAAAAAGAAAAAAAAATATTTGTATAGTTCTGATCACTAATGATGACATTTTGAACCTTTTTCGGAAACCATTCCATTATGGTTTTTAAGTGCTTTATGTCACTTTGTTCGAACAGGTTGTCCATCTCCGTTTAAAATATACCACACTTTTGGACACCTTTGTTGAGCTCTTCAATTCTCTTTTAACAAGAGCCCAATATCTCAGCTCTAGGCAGTTTGGAGGAATTGCCTCTCTTGGTACAAATACTACATTATTGTTCTTGTACCACTCAAGACCTTTCTTACCATAGTGGCAGATGCCAAATCAGGCCAAAAATAAGTGGACACATAAAGAAGTCTTATGAATAGAAACATCCTTTTTAGTAAACATTCCTTGATGTAAATGTCGCTATTTATAGAGCCCGTTTTATGAAATGATTGGCTTATGTTGCCGCAACTGCATATTGCAAATGAAAAATCAGTCAATGATTGCCGCCTTGCACTGTTAACGATCTCGGCAAAAGAAAACAGTCGTTCAACTAGACCTGAAGACATTAAGGACGTTAAAAAAATAAATGCATCCCTTAGAAAATCATATTTTTGCCAAATCTCACCAGCACTTGCATTATTATTTAAATAACTGAAGAACTGATGTCTTAATGCGGATCGTTGATCAATTTTAATATATTCTTGTGGAGAACGGCTTGCTTCAGGTTCATCTTCTTCAAAGTCAGATCATTAAAACTAAAAAATTTAAAATAATGCACGCATTAGCTCACCATCATCAGTGAAATCGAAAAAGTCTGGCATAGTCGATAAATTATTAGTTTTGGTTTCAAATTCAAATATTTGGAATTTGTTCAAGTTTGAATGAATGGTGTTGGTACACCCATCCTTGGCTTTTCCTTTTTAAGACTGTTTTATCCTAAATCTGATGACCGAAGACAACTAGAAGCGATAATGTCATCAGAAATTATATTTTCACATATTTTCTTAGTTTTTATAATAGGTCTGTTCATTTACTTTCCCAGTAAATACTTGCAACGAGAGAATAAAATCAAAATATACAAAATTACTCTCTTAAATTCTCAAAAATAGTAAAAAGTAAATGAACGCTTTTCCAGTATCAAAAAATTTATACACACAATTTTCATATTTTTTCCCTTTAAAATGTATAAATATTCACATTTTCTTCAATTTTATTTTTTCACCACAAAAATAAAATTGTAAATAAATAAACAATAACACAAAACATATGAAATATAAGCTGCTAACTATTACGAGTTCAAAATAGAACTTGTAATAGTTTGCAACGAGAGAACACTCTCTAAAATTTATACGCTCTTGATTTTTTCTCTACTTGCTAGTTTTTTGAGTTAATGAACGCTTTTCCAGTAACAATTGTTACTAACTAGTAACAACTTTTAGTTATTGAACAGAGCTAATATAAATTTTTGTTGCTTTTAACTTAAATTTTGAAAATATTTTTTGTAATTGAAATTAAATTGTTAAACTCCCAAATATTCGAAAAAACATTAGCGGTATTCACAATGTAAAGTACTTGGCCTAGTAAAAAAGCAGAAGAGCTATTTATTGACAAACATTTATATTTCTAATGTATTTTGTTTTTGGTTTTTTGATATTGTGCTCTTTTACTACATTATCAGGCCAAGTACTCTACATTGTGAATACCGCTATTGAAAAAACTAATAATAAAAAGGAAAGTGATACATCTAGATCACAACTTTTAACAACAAAATAAAACATATTTTTTTTATATTTGTTAGTTCCATATTGCTGGGTTTTTTTCTAGCCAAGTAATAGGAAACTTGGCCGGTGGTTTAACAGAATTTTTGGCGTAAAAATTGTAAATTGAATCTAAAACTCGTTTTTTACGTTGTAAATGCAACATTTTTGGAAAATAATCTAAAATAATCAAAAGTAATCTTTGAAAATAGTCGGATTATTTTTTGATTACTTTTGATTATTTTTGATTATTTTCTCGTAATCGTTAGTAATCTTGATTATTTTTGGATTATTTGTAATCGTAGTCAATTAGTAATCGTGCAGATCTGAATATAATCGTAATTTAATCATTACTTCACCTTTCGAAAAAAAGTAATCTAATTACTAATTATTATGATTAGTAATCATTATTTAACAGCTATGATATGACCCTTTGACACCCACCAAATACAGAGCATTTCCTTAGCGCCATAGATATTTGGGTGTGGTGTCTATTCGGCTAGTTGACCGGGCTTCATATACGACATTTTACGCATCGGTTTATCGTAATGAATGGATTTTTCATAGCAAGAAATGATTCGGTGCTAAAATGCTTTTCTTTTATAGCGTTGAAGCAGCATTTCGAACAAACGATTTTCAAGGTATCTCCATTCATATAGTATCCAATATATATGAATGGAGATACCTTGAGTAGCTTTGATTGATTTTGCAAGCTTGAGTAGCTCTGATTGATTTTGCAAGCTCTGAGTTTTAGAACAATCTTTATGGTCTCCATCTTGGGTGATCTTTGCCAGCCGTGCCAAAATTACCACTATAAGCTTTCTTGAGCAATCGATGTGCTTCAGGAGTACTTTTTTCAAATTAAAGAAGTAAAACAAAACTATTTTTTTTTACACTATAATATTCAATAACTATGTGAGAATAAATGACAGATATGTACCCTTCAAAATCACATATAAATTATCTATTACAAATTCTGCTTTTTTAAATCACGAACTCATATTTCTTAAAAATACTATTCGTAGTCTATTTTCTAATATTTAAATTTAGAGTGTTTCCTTGGGTTGCTAATTTACGTTTTCATATTTAAAAAAAAAAAACATTTTTCGCCCTGCTAGAATTATCCAATAATGGTAGCAAAATATTTAATTTTCTAATCAATATATATGAATTTTTCTAATTTTTCTATAACTTTTCTCCGAAAATTTCAAAAATTTGAAGTCTATCGATTTTATAAGTATAGAAAGTGTAAAAAACATCAACAATCTAAGGTAACGTATCAATATTTTGGAAAAATTCATTAAAATTTTTCGAGGTTGTCTCATAACGTTTTTTTTTGTACTAAACCGATTTTGTTTTGGGCGAATATTGACCAAAGTGTGTATCACAGTCCTATTCTGTTTATTGTATCAGTATATACACTGTGATATTGAAATTTAAGTAGCCTTTTTGTAAAGTCGTTCATTACTCAACAAGATTAAAAAGTATACGTGCACATCTTTTAAACATAAAAAAATAATTTCCGCCTTTTATTAATCACTATCAACGTCATCATCGTCAACTTCACCATCTCCATAGCAAACATTTAAACCGTACTACTTAAATGATAAATGATTTTCGTACACCACTCAGATCAGTGTTAAAAACTCGCTGTTTACTCTCCTCTGGATACTTTAAGGTTCCCCCACTTATTTTGACATCATTCCTGTTGTTCGTAAATGTCACATCTTTAAAGTTGATGTTGTCAGAATGATGGTGCAAATTTCTGGTTTTATTTATGAGAGGCTAAACCTAAGACAACATAAAATAACTTGATGTCTTCAGTGTTTACTTTTTTTTTTTTATTTTTTGTTGGGTTTTCTGAACTATGTAGTTTGTATTTGTACGCAATAATTATTAATAATAATGTTGTGGTTTTTTGTTAATAAGAAATGTTAACAATAATACGAAAATACCATAAAGTAGAAACATATTTATGACTTTGTCATGCTAATCAGTTGGTCGTTTGTTCGTTCGTTGTAAGTGGTTGCACGACTTTTTGTTTTACTTTTTGAAGTGTCTTCTTTATTTACTGGCAGTTGGTTGATTGTTGATTGGTTTTAGTCAAGATTTTTAATGATATTGGAAAGAAGACTAAAAAACTAAAAAAAAAAAAGATATTTATTTCGTTGTGCTGTAAAAAATACATATTATGAAATTCTTTTGTGGTTCCTTGTTATAACATCCGCATTCCTGTTTTAGCTTTTAAGGAGTGAGAGTCATTTATATTTTTTTTTTTTTTTTAAATTTACAGCAACATGTCATTTGTCAACAATTTACAATACAAGTGTCTGAACAGTCAATTACCATGTTAAGAATACGAATTGCTTTCCTAAAAGTAGGACAAAATTACAAATGATTGATGAGTTTAAATTAGGGGCCTGTTTTTGATCTTAAACTCTTGTTTTTATTAATGGTTGGCTAAAGTGACCACTAGGCTACTGGAATCGCTAAAATATTTGTAATTATTTTAAATTATACAAGCAAATAAACATTCCTTATTTCCCCTGCAAATCCTATTTTTCCTCAATATATATATTAACGCAGAATGCTATGTGTTGCAGTATACTTCCACTTGCCATAAAGTTCTAAATCAATCGTAAAGAGTCGTAAATACTTCTTTTTCAGAGAGATACAAATCTAAATTTAAACGGTTCACTTCGCCGTACTACTCCTACTACTCTTTATTGTTAAGAGTCAATTTTCTAAACGATTGAATAAATAATTAGAAAATATCCCAATTACTTTGTTTTATTTCTTTCATTTTTACACCCTTCGCCATTAGTGGCAAGCATAGCTGTTAAATAATGATTACTAATCATAATAATTAGTAATTAGATTACTTTTTTTCGAAAGGTGAAGTAATGATTAAATTACGATTATATTCAGATCTGCACGATTACTAATTGACTACGATTACAAATAATCCAAAAATAATCAAGATTACTAACGATTACGAGAAAATAATCAAAAATAATCAAAAGTAATCAAAAAATAATCCGACTATTTTCAAAGATTACTTTTGATTATTTTAGATTATTTTCCAAAAATGTTGCATTTACAACGTAAAAAACGAGTTTTAGATTCAATTTACAATTTTTACGCCAAAAATTCTGTTAAACCACCGGCCAAGTTTCCTATTACTTGGCTAGAAAAAAACCCAGCAATATGGAACTAACAAATATAAAAAAAATATGTTTTATTTTGTTGTTAAAAGTTGTGATCTAGATGTATCACTTTCCTTTTTATTATTAGTTTTTTCAATAGCGGTATTCACAATGTAGAGTACTTGGCCTGATAATGTAGTAAAAGAGCACAATATCAAAAAACCAAAAACAAAATACATTAGAAATATAAATGTTTGTCAATAAATAGCTCTTCTGCTTTTTTACTAGGCCAAGTACTTTACATTGTGAATACCGCTAATGTTTTTTCGAATATTTGGGAGTTTAACAATTTAATTTCAATTACAAAAAATATTTTCAAAATTTAAGTTAAAAGCAACAAAAATTTATATTAGCTCTGTTCAATAACTAAAAGTTGTTACTAGTTAGTAACAATTGTTACTGGAAAAGCGTTCATTAACTCAAAAAACTAGCAAGTAGAGAAAAAATCAAGAGCGTATAAATTTTAGAGAGTGTTCTCTCGTTGCAAACTATTACAAGTTCTATTTTGAACTCGTAATAGTTAGCAGCTTATATTTCATATGTTTTGTGTTATTGTTTATTTATTTACAATTTTATTTTTGTGGTGAAAAAATAAAATTGAAGAAAATGTGAATATTTATACATTTTAAAGGGAAAAAATATGAAAATTGTGTGTATAAATTTTTTGATACTGGAAAAGCGTTCATTTACTTTTTACTATTTTTGAGAATTTAAGAGAGTAATTTTGTATATTTTGATTTTATTCTCTCGTTGCAAGTATTTACTGGGAAAGTAAATGAACAGACCTATTATAAAAACTAAGAAAATATGTGAAAATATAATTTCTGATGACATTATCGCTTCTAGTTGTCTTCGGTCATCAGATTTAGGATAAAACAGTCTTAAAAAGGAAAAGCCAAGGATGGGTGTACCAACACCATTCATTCAAACTTGAACAAATTCCAAATATTTGAATTTGAAACCAAAACTAATAATTTATCGACTATGCCAGACTTTTTCGATTTCACTGATGATGGTGAGCTAATGCGTGCATTATTTTAAATTTTTTAGTTTTAATGATCTGACTTTGAAGAAGATGAACCTGAAGCAAGCCGTTCTCCACAAGAATATATTAAAATTGATCAACGATCCGCATTAAGACATCAGTTCTTCAGTTATTTAAATAATAATGCAAGTGCTGGTGAGATTTGGCAAAAATATGATTTTCTAAGGGATGCATTTATTTTTTTAACGTCCTTAATGTCTTCAGGTCTAGTTGAACGACTGTTTTCTTTTGCCGAGATCGTTAACAGTGCAAGGCGGCAATCATTGACTGATTTTTCATTTGCAATATGCAGTTGCGGCAACATAAGCCAATCATTTCATAAAACGGGCTCTATAAATAGCGACATTTACATCAAGGAATGTTTACTAAAAAGGATGTTTCTATTCATAAGACTTCTTTATGTGTCCACTTATTTTTGGCCTGATTTGGCATCTGCCACTATGGTAAGAAAGGTCTTGAGTGGTACAAGAACAATAATGTAGTATTTGTACCAAGAGAGGCAATTCCTCCAAACTGCCTAGAGCTGAGATATTGGGCTCTTGTTAAAAGAGAATTGAAGAGCTCAACAAAGGTGTCCAAAAGTGTGGTATATTTTAAACGGAGATGGACAACCTGTTCGAACAAAGTGACATAAAGCACTTAAAAACCATAATGGAATGGTTTCCGAAAAAGGTTCAAAATGTCATCATTAGTGATCAGAACTATACAAATATTTTTTTTTCTTTTTGTAAATTGTAACAATAATTTTAATCAAATAAAAAAGATTTAAAACTGTAAGTTTAGTGGTTTCATTTTTATTAACATATATGTATGTTAAACATTTTTCGATCTCAGTCCCCATGTACACTGAATGTATTTGTTTTTCTTTATTTTATTCATGTATTTTTCCTTTTTTGGTTGAGTCAGGAATTATAAATATTATTATTGTTATCAATATACGTATATTTTTTTATGAAAAAACATCTAATTTTGTATTAGTTGTTTAGAACTTGTTCACGTTGTAAATGCAAATTTTTGAAAAATAATCCAAAATAATCAAAAGTAATCTTTGAAAATAGTCGGATTATTTTTTGATTACTTTTGATTATTTTTGATTATTTTCTCGTAATTGCAAGTAATCTTAATTATTTTTTGATTATTTGTAATCGTAATCAATTAGTAATCAGAAATTGTTCTAAAGAGAATTATATAATCAATTAAATTATTTTTAAAAAATAATCTAATTGATTACTAATCGTAATCCAAAATTAACAGCTATGGTGGCAAGGGTATATAAGTTTGTCATTACGTTTATAATTTCTACATTTTTCATTTGCGACTCCACAAAGTATATATATTCTGGATCGTTATATATAGCGAAGTCGATATAGCCATGTCCGTCTGTATGTTGAAATCAACTTTCCGTAGCCCCTAAATAACTTACAAACATAATTGATACATCAATATATCGGGAATTGTTCCGGCTCGGTCGCTATTTAAAATCGAGAAAATCGGCCCACAAATGGCAGAGATATAAGGAAAAAACCGGGCCTATTTTTGATCTATTAATATAGACAATATGGATATCTAATGATAGATATTACGAAGTCCATTGCAACGATTTATATAAGGCTATAGTAATTTAGACCTACAATGGGTCAAAATCGGGAAAATTATTTTTAACCCGAATATTTTTTTAACAAAAAAATTTGGAAAAAATTGGAAAAAATTAAAAAAATAAAACAGTTTCGAAATTTTTTTTTTTTAATTTTGAAAAACAATTTGAAATTTTTTTTTTTAAATTTTGAAAAACAATTTAAAAATAAAAAATTAATTTTTTTCCTAAAAATATTTAAAATTTTTATTTAAAAGTATAATTTGGTGAAGGGTATATAAGATTCTGCACAGCCGAATATAGCTCTCTTACTTGGTTTCATATTTATTTGTCCAATTGTTCTCAATAACAAAATCTAAATGATTTTGTTTCAGCTCAGGTAGTTTGAACATCTTTTCCAGTTTATCCAGCATTTTCCTTCTTCAGCCGGCTTCATTTCTTCATCTTCATCTCTTTCAATTATTCAGCCATTTCCCTCTTCGCCCGGCTTTTAGCTAAATAAAAACATTTTGTATCCGTAGTTTATGAAAATAATTCGGTATCTCGGGAACTATTAGAGTTATTGTAATGAAATTTGTCAAGGTTGGAGCTGAGTTGATTTACTGTTGTTCAGCTTCGTAGTCGGAATGGAGGCCAATGGATGGCCCCACAAATTCGGGTTTCACATATTTATCATCCGAATGAGCTGAAATTTGAAATATAAATACTCCTTGAGAAGGTCTACATGTATAGGTTATCTCTTTTAGTTCAGGAGATATTTAGGTTTTTTTTATTTATTTTTTTGTAATTTTGCTCAAACTTAAGATATGGCGGGCCTACGGCGAGTCCTAATTTTGTTTTAAAATATCAGCTGTATTTGAAATAAAATTTGGAATAAAATAAAATAAAATAAAAACAAATTCCTGACAATTAGTTCGTCCCTTAAGTTACACGCATCCAAAGTTGGAACATGTAAAAAGGTTTCGTATTTGTCCTAAAAAAGTTCAGACAAAATTTTCTACGGGACTGTTTGTAATTTGTATATGATACGGAAAGAGAACTTAATGCAAAAACATGTAAAATAAAATTTGGCTCACTTAAGCGAACATAGTCCCCCCCCAGACCTAACCAAACTTGGTTAATTTAAAAAAAAAAAAAAAAATATTTTCGAGTAAAAAATTGTAAAACCGCAAAGCAGCGATCCTCGAAACAGCTCCATATTTGTAAGGCTCTAAATATTACTGGAATACACAAACAGTTGTTTTACTATCACACTGCAAATAATGTCACAGTGGGCACTTTTATTAAAAAACAAAATTTTTGGAACACATTTTCCCCGTTTTAGGAATTTAGGTATTTGAAAATAAAAAAAGAAAAAAATTATAATAACACTAATTTAAGAACATTTAGATCTATATTACTACCAAATTTTGTTATGATATCTTTAAAGTAGAGTTTCCAATTCGGTTTTAACCGAAACCGAAACCGCGGTTTTTCAAGGCCTAAAACCGAAACCTACAATTATTCTTCGGTTTTCACTTTTAATCTATTTTCACTAGAAAAATTCAAAATTTAGAAATGAGAAAAAAAAATTTCATCCAATTATTCATCCAATATCTCTAAACACAGATCGGTAAAAATATCTTAAGATTTGTTTAAATTTTTTAAATTGTATTACAATAATTGCTTCAGATGATGTAGCAGGCTACCTGTCGCAAGCTAAATAATGCAACATTTTTGTAACATTCATTGTAATGTGGATTGTAGCTCATTCTAGACGTATTATTAGAAAAATGCATAAAGACCCACATTTTGTATTCCTACTCAGCATCATGAATGTTTCTGTGTCCATTATTATAGAAAATCCAAATGAAAGGTAAGACTATAATCAACTTTCGTGAATTCTAACTCATTCAGAATCATTTATCTACAATTAAAGTTATAAAATATTCAAAAAGGTACTTGAAAAAGTACCTGCGATTCCCTTTTTTATATTCTAACTCAGTCAGGATCATGTGTGTTTAATATCCTGCTATAGGTTCATTATTATAGAAATTTCAATAATAGTTTCTGTTACCTCAATATCATTATGCCCTCAATTCTTGATTCTTTCTTTACTCAGAAGCATATCAGCCAACTATTTTGTATATACAATAAGTAAAATAATTTATTATAATAAAAAGTACCATTTGAAGAAAACGTAAAAATTGTGCACACCTAAACCACTGTCAAGTTTGAAATTTCAAAGTAATTTCCTGATTCTAGGTTCAATATTACAGAAAATTCATTTTGAAGAACGAAAAACTACTCCTTAGTATGGTTTAGTTCTCAATTTTTGGTATCATGATACAATTGAGCACCTTATTCTTGATTATTTCTTTACTGAGAAGCATATTAGCCAACTTTAACTAATTTAATATATGAAAAGGTACCATTAAAAGAAAAATTACCAATTTCCCTTTATCGTCGTAAACACTCGTCAAATTTGAACTTAAAATTTGTTTAGCAGTTCCTATATTATCAACTGATTTAATATTTAATAAATTATCACAAAACCGAACCGAAACCGATCGGTTTACAATTTTTTAAAACCGAAACCGCGGTTTTAAAATTCTTCGGTTTTTTGGAAACTCTAATTTTTTTTATTTGATTAAAATTATTAGTACAATTTACAAAAAATATTATTTTTATAGTTCTAATCACTAGTGATGAATTTATGAATTTATATTGATTTCTGTCACTTTGTTCAAACACGTAGTCCATCTCCATTTATAATCTACCACACCTTTGGACACCTTTTTTGTGCTCTTCAATTCTCTTTTAACAAGGGCCCAATATCTCTCCACTGGCCTTAGCTCCAGGCAGTTTGGAGAATTTGCCTGTCGTGGTACCAGTACCACATTATTGTTCTTGTACCACTCAAGACCTTGGTGACCGGATGTCGAATCAGGCCAAAAATAAGTGGACACATTAAGAAGTCTTATGAATGGAAACATCCCTTTTTGTAAACATTCCTTGATGTAAATTTCGGTATTTATAGAGCCCTTTGTAACAAATGTTTGGCTTTTTTGCCGCAACTGCATATTGTTTGCTATACCAAGAACTTTTTGGGAATTTTTGTCTGTATTGGGTCCTAAACTTTTCTTCAACATTCAGCAGCATAAAAATATTGATATAAGCTGCGAAATTTCCATACGTACGTTTCATTATGCAACAGGTATATTGTTTGTATAAAATTTGACTTCAATTTCCGTGATCTGTCTTTGGCCTCTAAATTTTTAGCAGAGTTCCTGTTAGGAACTTTTTGAGCCTTGTATGTTTTTAAACCGGCATTAGCTTTAACTTTTCGTACCAAATAGTACGAGCACTGAGCTAACCGGGCTGCTTTCCTACCGGATGTGTTGGGAGCTCTTTTGAAAATGCTTTCTATTTACTGTCTTTAGAAACATCATGAGTACCATTTCTTCAACCAGGTTTTCTATCAACGGACAAGTTCTCCCGATTCTGTTTAATAACACTGGAATCAGGCAGACTGATTGTTTGGCCAACATTATGTAGGACCAAGTTGGGTTTTGTTGAAAATATTTAATAATTTTAGTACGCACTTTTTTCTGGTCACTCATTTTAAAAATCAAATAATACGTGGGTTAAAAGTTTTAAAGAAAAACGTGATTTAAGAATTTTTCGATCTCAGTCCTTATAACAACCTTTTTTTATGTCACTATATGTCTGAATTCATATGTTACATTTGATATGTAAGTCTACACATTTAGTTAGATTTAATGTATTTCAAATTTCCATTAATTTTCTCTCAGTGCTGTCAGCGTTCAGTGTTCTCATATCCATATATATTTAAGCTATAACTCTTAAAACCACTAATAAATGTATTAAGAATAATATTGGTGATGATAGTTTAATTATTATTTAATAATCTACGCTAAATATTAACTTTACATACATTTAACATGGAAATCAATTCAAACGATTAATAACAACATATTTTTTTTCTGTCGAAAAAAATCTTAATTTGTTTAAAATAAAAACAAAAGCTATAAATAAACATAAACTTAAAATAAACATGAATATTATCGTATTATGAAGATAACATATTCTTGTTATTAGTAATCAAAAAATTAAGAATACTTAACAATACATGAATATTCATTATTTTAAAAACAACAAAATATATTATGAAGGTTTTTTGGTTAAACTTGTTAAGTACATATAATGGAAACGAACCCTTGTTGAGAGCGAGAGAGAGCAACTAAAAAGAGCAAATCAGAGTTCATGCGGTTAGGGTTTAAACAAAGTTTAAAGGTTGTACTCAAACGATTTAAACACAATATGATAGGTTAAACAAAATTTAATAATAAGTAACATTTTAAGTTATATTTATTGAATAAATTGATTGGCAGTATCAGAGTAAATAATGTCAATTACTGTTCTTAAAAATATAATCCACTTCAGTTCAATGAAATCAATTTTGTAACAAATTAATCCCTAACACTTAACATACCCTCAATGCTATTAATCTACAATGTTTTCATTAAAAAACTACTTAATAAATTAAAAAATGAATAGGAAGTTTAATATTATATCAAACATGATTTATTTATTTAACATTTTGTTCGGTTTATTCTGCATTAAAATAAAAACAAAAAATACTCAAAATTAAATTTAATACGTAAGTGGCTTCTAAGTGTTTTTCTGTTTTTTTGAATAAATAAAACCGTAAATTATTTATTTAAATTATAGACATATTTTAATGCTGAAAAAAAAAAAAAACATATAAAAATAATATTATGACGAGAGGAATGCGGATAAAATGATGAAATTTTTAATTATAAGAGTTCTCTATTCAGATTAAAAATAAAAGCTTTTAAAACCGTAAAATTAACATTAGTTAAATTAATATAGAATTTTCACACTTTTAATTGCAATGTGGAGATGAGTTTCGCAGTTTTAGTTATTAGGTGATGATGATATTGCAAAGCCTTTCAAACAAATAATATTTGGGACATTCAAAAAGCAAAGGTTCAAAGTAATTAATTCTAAATTCCATTTTCGTAATCAGTATAAATTTTATATTTTAACCATTCTGTAAATGAATTCATTATAAAAACAATATTTTAATTCAATTTGTATTAGATTTCAATTATATGATAATCAAGCCCGTTCTTGCACTATTTGGTGGTTATATTACGAGCAACCTGCTTGCTTTCCAATATCGTTACGTTTTCTCATCCAGTCATATGTGACCGATGTAACTATTTATATGGAAGCCCAAGTTATAAAGTTTTTCTAGCAGTTTATTGATAAGCAGAGTCTTCAATGATCTACATAAGTTCAACATAATAACTTTAATATTGAAGTGTTGGTATTTAGTGCATCTACAGTTTATCCTTTAAAAGAGTTCACATTAGAGGAGATAATGCACCAAACTGTGGACAACCTCTGATCAATCCTATGGTCTTCAACAAAATATATACCTGGAAAGTGTAACTATTTTTCTGGTAGGTGTCCTCAGGTACAGCGTGAATCTTTTTTGAAATTCTCCAAACACCACCAAAATCTTGAGTTACGGATAAAAAAACCCCGGTTCTTCTACACTTATAAGCCAGTAACTTAGTTGAATTTAAACTGATTTTAAGTTTCTTAGCGACTTTTGAAAGAAAAACTTAGATCTTTCAAATATAATAATGATATTTTATCTCCAAATTCGGAAAATGGTGAACAAATTAAAAAATATATTTTTTAAATTAAAATTTTATATATTTTTAGGTAAACAAAATTTAATTTTTTTTTAATTTATTAGCGAAAATTATTTTATGGCAAATATTTTTTTTTAATTTTTAAGAAATAAAAAGAAAAAAAAATGTGTAATTTTTTTAATTTTTTTTAATTTTATAAAAACAAGATTTTGTAGGTGTTTTTCAAATTTAAAAAAAAAAAAATTATTGTTGTATTTGAAAAAATATACCAGAAAACTACAATTGTATCCCAGGTATTTTTAATTCATTATTTTTTACATCACTTAAATCACAAACTGAAAACGATGATTGGATTCATCAAACGATAGGTATCCCTAATGTAACTGCGCAGTAGTTTACGGGAAAAACCCAACTGAGATTGATAGGTCTGACAGTTGTCTAGACTAGAAATCATTTGTATTAATACAAACTGCTCCAGATTTAAATATATTTAGACATTGCGCACTTAACCCATTCTGTTGGTTATTAAGAGAGTTGAATTAAAACTCGAAAATTGTGTATCCAGTAATTGTCTATAGGTTTCTATGGTGATTCGGTGTGCGTTCCATTCTGTCGTGTTAGCTAACAGATTAACATTGACACTATCCCGGCCTTATATAGCTGAATTACATCTGGGAAATGGCAAATTTTCCAGCAGTCGTTCTGACAAATTGATTCTTTATGTGCAGTTTTATAGCCGAACCATATGGCCATAACAAATGGTCTCCATTAGTTATTATCATTTGACATTATTATACCCTTCACCTTCGTGAGAAGGGTATACATAAATTTGTCATTTCGTTTGTAATTTCCACAATATAATTTTCCGACCCTATAAAGTATATATATTCTGGATCCTTATAGATAGCGGAGTCGACTAAGCCATGTCTGTCTGTTGAAATCAATTTTCTGAAGACCCCAAATAACTTACAAACTTGATTCATACATCAATATATCGGGAATTCTTCCGGCTCGGTCGCTATTTAAAATCGAGAAAATCGGCCAACAAATGGCTGAGATATAAGGAAAAAACCAACCTCGACTTTTGGCCTATTTTTGATCTATATCTGGATTACTAAGTCATTAATATAGACAATATGTATATCTTATGATAGATATTTCAAAGTCCATTGCAACGATCTATATAAGGCTATAGTAATTTGGACCTACAATGGGTCAAAATCGGGAAACATATTTTTTAACCCGAATTTTTTTTCATAAATTTTTTTTACTAGGAAATTAAAAAAAATGTTTGAATAAGATTAAAAAACTATTAAAAAAAAAAAAAAATTAAATTTAAAAAATTAAAATTTAAAAAATTTTTTTTTTTAAATTTGGAAAATAAAAATTAATTTTGTTTACCTTAAAATATTTAAAATTTTTATTTTAAAGTATAATTTGGTGAAGGGTATATAAGATTTGGTACAGCCGAATAAAGCTCTCTTACTTGTTTTTATTAAAAGCGTTGATCGTTCTAAATTTTCTTTTTGATTTGACATTGTTATTAAAATCTTTAATTTTTTGATAAAGCACACCTTGATGGCTTTGTTAATCGGCAATCAGAATTGTCGCATTTGTCCTGAACAATCGCAATCGAAAAACAAATTAATATTCAACATGTCATTGTTCGATGAGGATTTCAGGCTCAATGAGACTGGTTCATATAGCTCGATATAGTGACATGTTAACAATTCTATATGTTTAAATTATATGATATTAGTGAGGAGGATATATGCTTTTAAAAATACTATGTCACATGCCACAGTCTCCCATTTCGGTGATCATAATTGGCGTGTGATCTCATCTTCTCATTATATTTCTTTTTTTGGGAATATTTGAAGTCAAATGCAGATGCCAATAGGCCCAAAACCACCCCTGCATTTAAGGAGAAAATTCACAAATTCAATGTGTCAACAATTGAATTTGTGAATTTAATTTTAATAAAAATTAAAATTATTTTCAATGACTACTTCATTTCATCTGTATTACTTAAAAGTAGTTTAGTACTGGCTGGATTATAATCGAATATGTAAGTACATATTTGCTAGAGATTTGTTAAACACTTAAATGAACAAACGACTTGTAACGTGTTATACAAAGAATCAATATGATTCTCATTTAATCAATAATTATTTTTTCTTCTTTTTAAAAAAAGCAAATAAATTAAAAAAAAAAAAAAAATTGTTAAACATTTTAAATACCTAAATTGTTTGCAACACAAAATCCGCTTTCTTAGAATATTTTTCACTAACTAACACCTTTACCAATCTAGAAACAAGAAATCTTTCAAAACGGTTTTCAAAACTGTAAAAACGCCAAAACAAAACTACTTATATTCAAATAGAAACGTGCGGAAGATTCCCATGTAAATGTCTTTAAGCTAAGGAAGAGGTCACACAAACTATCAACAACCTATTTATTTAAATTAAATAAATAAATTTGTTTAAAATCCAACTCTTTAGGGCCATTTGTATAACTGGTCTTTTATTTAGTTTTTTTTTTTCAAACAAAAAAAACTGGCAAACATAAATTAAGTTTTTTGAACTTGTTATTTTTTGGTTTAAACGTTACCTTTTTAGCCAAATAAAAAGCACACACGAAAAAAGTTTTCAAACATTAAAACTGTAGTTTGTTTTTAAATATTTTAACGTTTTGGTATGCACTTAATTAATGACAAAAAATAAAAACAAAAACAAATTTGTGATAAAAAAAAATAAAATAAAAATAAACGTAGATGAAAAAACAACATAAGTATATTTGTGTATATTTAACAAATAACGTGCTCGTTTAACCAAACCTCAAAATTCAAGTATTTCAATGAAATTGTAGGTACGAGTTTTCGATTTGTTTCTAAAATCTTCTGCCCCGAACAGGAGGATTGTCCGCAAACAACAGGTTGTATCAACTACTGATAAAACAAATAGTGATTGTGCTTAAATTTATAAACATACAAGTACTCGTGCTGTATTTGCCTTTAAACATAATTAAATAGTTTAAATATTTAAACATTAAGCTAATATTCTGCTCTATTGGGGGAAAAAAGCAAGCTCTTAATAATTCATAAAATTCGTTTAAATAGTTGGTCAATTCACAAGGTCTCCTATCATGTTATATTGTTATAATGTCCTAATATTTCACGAATCAGCTGCTCGGCTTAACCGACTCTTAGGCGTTCTGCGCAGATCTCTGCTTGTTGGTTACGATAACACAATAAACATATGGTCAATTCACAAGGTCTCTTATCATGTCATATTGTCATAATGTCCTAATATTTCACAATGGTTTTTATTGCTTTTCAAGCAAAAAATGTTCTAAAATAATACTACTTTCTATGCTATGTTAATTGTGTTATCGTAACGTACCACCAGAAACCAACGCCGAATGGGTCGGTTAAGCCGAGTCGTGATATATTAGGACATTATGACAATATGACATGTAAAGACACCTTGTGAATTGACCAAATGTTTAAATTTATTGTCATTGCAAATTCCCAAATAACAGAATATTTGAAAAATGATAATAGGAATAGCCCTGATTATTTTGTTTTACTAATATCCAGCCATGTTAATGAATGTCACATAAAATCCACATCAATACTAATCAATACTTACAGCTGATAGCTACAGTATTTGCTAGAAATAAACGTCCACTGTCTTTAATTTCAAATTCAATTGAAAATTACGTAAATATAAAAAAACCTTAAAATTTAATTTCCCATTAATTGTGGTATTACTGCTTTGAAATTAAAAGAAAAAATAAATAAATTAAACAAATTCTTTATACCTACTAGCATAAGAAATATTTTTTGGTATTATGCTAATTTAATTAAAAACCCAAACAGAAGCTCGTATCGATTTCAACTAAGTAAATTATTAATTCATTAAATTTTATGTTCAATATTTAAAAAAAAAAAAAAAAATAAATATCTGTATAATTTGTTACTGTTTTTGTGGACTAAACAGAT
Organism: Calliphora vomitoria; assembly: GCA_942486065.2. NCBI lineage: Eukaryota > Metazoa > Arthropoda > Insecta > Diptera > Calliphoridae > Calliphora > Calliphora vomitoria. The sequence continues at coordinate 29,103,013 of OW818031.2, read as the reverse complement.
TAAAGAGTTTGTGAAAATACAACCACATGTATTTCAAGAAATATTCCATAAAATAGTTAACAAATTAGTTAAATTGCCATTTTAACTGCTTTATAATGTAAATTATTAAACATTTCAAATTCCGCCCTAAATAACCAACCAAGCAACCAACTGGCGAAAATATACATAACTATTTTAATTAGATTTATATCATTGATTGATACCCCGGATTTACTTGATGTTAAACGGTTAAGAAAACGCTTCCTCTTTTAAATTATTCACTATATTTTTCTAATATTAATATACATAAACATATAGAGAGCAAAAAATAAAAAATAACAAGTAATTCTGCCTAACCTGTCTAAATAAGTAGTCAAACGTCTACGTCTAGTTGCTCTGATATCTAACTTTATCACACTGTTGTACCGATCAAATTGACCACCACTATGGAGAAAAATCTATTACAGCTTGTAAATATTAAAAATCATGTTTAATGTTACTGCCTGTTTATAGAACATGAACGCCTGTTTACTTTTTGTTAAATTTTTGCTCGGCTTACTTTATCTAAAATAAACAGCAAATTCATAAACAAAACTCTGATCAAAATCAATTTCGATCTGCAAACAAAATACGACCATTAGAAAATTTCTTGACAATAGTGATTAAGAACTAAAAATTTGCATTATACTTTATGGGTAATACAGCTGAAATGAAAAGTAAATTGTTTTCCAACTGGGATTTTCGAACTTTCACAGTTGATAACGGTCATATTGTTGAAGCATATCGCACTGGTTCCTATAAACAGAGTCAACTCATAAGAACTGAGATCGAAAAATGCTTAACATACATATATGTTAATAAAAATGAAACCACTAAACTTACAGTTTTGAATCTCTTTTTATTTGATTGAAATTACTGTTACAATTTACAAAAAAAAAAAAAAAAAAAATAGTTTTATAGTTCTAATTATTAATGATGAAATTTTGAACTTTTTCGAAAACCCTTCCATTATGGTTTTTATCTCCGTTCAAAATCTACCACACTTTTGGACACCTTTTTAGTGCTCTTCAATGCTATTTTAACAAGAGCCCAATATCTATCCACTGGACTCAGCTCCAGACAGTTTGGAGGATTTGCCTCTCTTAGTACAAATACCACATTATTGTTCTTTTACCTCTCAAGACCTTTCTTACCATAGTGACAGATGCCAAATCAGGCCAAAAATAAGTGGAAACATTAAGAAGTCTTATGAATGGAAACATCCTTTTTTGTAAACATTCCTTGATGTAAATTTCAGCATTTATAGAGTCATTTGTAACAAATGATTGGCTTCTTTTGCCGCAACTGCATATTGCTTGCCATACCAAGAACTTTTTGGGAAATTTTGTCTGCTTTTGGTACTTAAAATTTTCTTCAAAATTCCCTAAAGCATCTGCAACATAAAAAAATTGACCCAGAAGCTGCGAAAAATTGTCCATACTTACATTTCGTCATCCATTATGCAGCAGGTATATTTTTTGTATAAAATTTGACTTCAATTTCCGTGCTCTGTCTTTGGCCTATAAATTTGTAACAGAGTTCCTGTCAGGAGCTTTTTGAGCCTTGTATACTCTTCGTAACAAATAGTCCGAGTACTGACCTAACCGGGCTGCTTTCCTACCGGAGGTGTTGGGAGCTCTTTTGAAAATGCTTTCTATTTTTTAGCTTTAGAAACATCATTTGGGCTATTCCTTCTACCTGAACCAGATTTTATATCAACGGACAAGTACTGTACGGTACTGTTTAATAACATTGGAAAAAGTTTGATAGCAGACCTTTGATTGTTTGGCCAACTTTTTGAAGGACCAAGTTGGGTTTTGTTGAAAATATTTAATAATTTTAGTACGCACTTTTTTCTGGTTACTCATTTTAATCAGATTAAGAACAAATGAACATAATTGACATTAAACATAATAACTGACATGCTTTACAATGGTGACTTGATCAAAAACAAAATCGAATAATACTTGGGTTAAAAATTTTAATGAAAAACGTGTGTTAAGAATCTTACGATCCCACTCCTTAATTTAAAACTTTTGAAGCTTTTATTCTTTGACATTTGACAAGTAGAAACTACGCCATTACTAAAAATGGAACGATACACGCTTCAACAACGCATTGAAATTATTAAAATTTACTACAAAAATGGTGAAAATCTTGCAGTCACAGTTCGCAAAACTAAAGCATTTTTGGGACGTCGTGAAGCTCTTTGTCGGACCGCAATACAGAAATTGGTGGAAAATTCGAGCTGCTGGGACAATGTAGTGATGTGAAGAATTAAAACCGTGCACTTCGCTTAATAACAACTGAGAATATTGCTGCTGTAGCCCAAAATGTTGAAGAAAACCCAGGTTTGTCCATTTCTTGTCGTTCTTTGGAATTGTGCATTTCACAAACGTCATTACACCATATTTTGGTCGAGGTCGGATGATATTGATCTGGACATCGTTTACTTTCAAGAAAACGGCGCTACGTACCACACAAGCAACGAAACCATTTATCTTTTACGGGAAAAGTTTCCGGACCGTGTTATCTCTCGAAGAGGTGATCACAATTGGCCACCGAGATCTTGTGATTTAACACCTTGCGACTTCTTCCGTTGGGGCCACGTGAAAGATAAGGTCTACGCCAACAACCCAGCGTCGATTCAAGACCTCAAAGATATAATTCGTGAGACTATACAGGACATAGGGCAGCCACTTTGGGATTTGGTGGATGGAAAATTTCATGAAAAGGATATGGTCCAGTAAGCGTGGTCGTGGTGGCCATTTGGTTGATGTTGTTTTTCATTATTAACGGCATACCTTCCTCTTTATTACGAAATAAACATCCGATCATTTATCTCAAAAAATTCAATTTTTCTTTGAATACCAAACGCCTCTTGTTGGAAAACCCTGTACATTACAATGACAGTTGAAGACGGATACAACTGTATTTTTTGGGGAAAGAGTAGAGAAAATATTGTAAGATTTTTACAGTGGGAAGATATGAACACTGTACATCAATTTCTTGGAAAAAGTGAAAATTTTGAGTTAACTCTATTTAGAGGAACCAGTGCGATATATCGAATTAGCTGTCATTTATTCAGTTTATGTTGTAAATAAGCATGGATAAATATAGCGTTCAACAACACATGCAAATTATAAAATTGTTCTGTTTGGGCAACGTTTCGTGGGCTTTACCCATTTTACGGTAAGCCTGTTTATTTCATGACGAAAGGGTCGAATTTGGGACGATACCAATCCACTTGAGATCCAAGAGCATCAAATGTTTGCCAAAAAAGTCACTTTTTAGGCTGGCAGCGTCAACGTTGGCCAGGCCGTCATGGTCAACGGCGAGCACTGTTTAATAACTTCTTTTTGCCTGATAGGATGATATGAACTCCAAAGACTTGTGGTTTCAACAGCTCATGTCACCGCATGATCATTTCACGGGGTGAACTGACCACCGATATCATGTGATTTGACCTTGTAAGAATCTTTTTTTGTGGCGTGCGAATGAGCCATAAGCCACAGTGCACAGTGGTATAGAAAAAAAAATTGGGAAATAAATCTGTAACTTCTAAATCCTTATTCTGATTTGAATGAAATTCGACATGCGCAAAGAAGAAGTGTTTTCAAGTTTAAGTTTTGAATTTGGACCGCATGGACCCAGCAGGGGTGCGCACAGGGGTCCCCAAAGTAGGACACCTCGGGTATGTTCAATTTTTAAAAGGATTCTAGTTCTGCGTCTGTGTTCCGATTATACATATATAGAATTTCCTCGTCAAGCAGTTAAAATTTTCCCTCAAATCCTACATAAACCATGCTATCGGTCAAATTCATTATAGATTTTCTAAACTTTTTTTATTGTGTTTTCACTACAAATGTATTAAAAGACATTTCGGTCATCGCAATGAGGATATAATGTTAAAATCAATTTATAAAAAAGTACATAAGAGACTACGAAACGGGCACACGAATTTACATATGACAGCCAAAGTTGCAAAATGAAGGTAGATCCATATAAATTTATTCATAGTAATGACCTTTGTTAGCTATGACCTTTTCCCATCTTTCTGGCAACATATGGATTCCGAGCCAAAACACCTGCTGATATTTTGAGGCCAAGAGGGATGCTACGTGTCAAAGTGAAGCGTATCCCAGAGAGAGTGTTCTGCATTGATCGAAACAAATAGTAGTCGGACGGGCCACGAATTGGACTATAAAGCGAGTGAGGCAAAACTTCCCAACCACTTCATTCTAAATACTTTTTTACATATATTACAACATAGCGTTGTCATGATAAAACGTGGGTTTATTTCCTTTAAATAAACCGGATACTTTCGATTCCAAATAAAAAGCTGTTTTAGTAGTTTAAAATTGTAACAACTCTTTATTTGTTTAAAATGTACAACAACAGTTCAAATAATCACTCAGTGTCTTTATACGCGTTTATCAATGCGCAGAAATGCACACACACTTTATAATGTACGAACTTAAATGTACAAGGCAGTTGATGTTAACTCTTACAGCGCCTATGATCAACTCACTCACGACTGCAGCCTCTGCCACTATTTATACACACGCCATCTTTCTGGAATCTTCTACAATGCTCTCAACGGTCAAACTAGTATGTTCGAATTCTAGAGCTTTCGATGTCAATGTCAGCAGTTTAAACAAAGTGTTATCATACTTAAAACAATGCAATCAACATTGTTGATAAGTAGAAGCTTCTACTGATGGACGTATTTATAAACATGATGAATGCTGCAGGAAGTCGTTACAGACCGTTAAATTCAAATCGCTATTTGTAACAATATTACGATTTTATGTTTGGTCGTTTTTCGGCCAATGATTGCTTCAAACGAATCAGTTGCGTTCGGTACAGGTTGCCTGTGATGGTCTGAGCAGATTTCAGCAGCTCATAATATATAGGACCCTTTTGTTCCCACCAAATACAGAGCATTACCTTGGCGCCATGGATATTTGGCTTTGGTGTCGATTCGGCTGGTTGACCGTGCTTCACATACGATCTCTTACGCTTCGGGTTATCGTAATAGAAAAATTGTGCAAAAATTATTTTTTTGAAAGCTTCAATTCGAACCCAATTTCTCTGTTTTTTATGAATCCTGCTGCTCAGAAATGTTTTCCAATGACTTTGCAATCTTTTGTTGAGTTTGACAATAACCTTCATGTATTATTGCCTCCAATTTTTGGTCTTTTACATATTAAAATTTGTTCAATGCTTTCAATTATTGAGATAAAATACAATCTAACAAAAACCATTTTTTTTTTTCAATAATTTTAAAGACAAATTACACATCAGTAGTGTGACTTGTTATTTGAGTCTAAATGTGACAACGGTTTATGGAATATTTAATTTTATTTATATCATGGTATCTTGGCACCAAAGTTTTATTCTACATTTGTGGACATGTGTAATGAATCTGTAATAATTACTCTTCCAAAATATTGCTACCAGGTATATTTGCTTACTATAGGTTTAAAATTTGGGAAAAGTTGGAGAGAGTTTTTTTTTGCTCCAGACAGCAAAATATAATTTAGTTTGAAAATGTAACATTGCAATGCAATGTTAATATCCCACTTTTATTTACAGAAATTTCAATAACATTATACGAAATTAGTTGTCATTGGTTATATTTTTAATGTGTAAAATTCTATTTTATATTTTTTTTACAAAATTAAACCATTCCATTCTTGGTTCTCAAATACTGTCATTCAGACAGCCGTGATCAAAATCTGACAGCTATTGTCATTTGAAATAATAAAGAAAAATTAAACTATACCGCCAGAGGGCGAAACTTAAGAATTAAAACAAATATAAATATGCAAATTAATAATACTATCATGTTTCTTGTCTAACATCAATTGTATACATGTCTAATTAAGAATGAATTAAACAGATGAGCAAATTAATACGATTTTAATTTTAAATTTCCTAGATTTATTAATAATTAAAAAAAAAAAAAAACTACTGGCCAGCCTTAAACGCCAGCAACTGCATATAATGTTTAAGTGATGCCAATAATTAAATTATACAAGTTTATTATAAATACTATACAAAAAATTAATATGTTTGAGATATTTACACGTAAATTTAAAACGTGTATAAAAACCCTAATAAGCGGCTAAAAATTAACAAAAAAAACAAACTAGAAATCAAAAGCAAATACATATGTACGAGTATAAAAAAGAAGCCTCTAAAAACGCAAACTGAAAATTAAAAAATTAAATTAAAATATTCCTAAAACAAATTAACAGCAAAATCAAATGTTTAAGACTTAAACACCAAAACGAAGAGGCCAACCAACCAAACAAACAACCAACTCAAGACAATAAAATACATATTTTGAAAATCTTTAATAAAACAAGTAGGCAATTTTTGTTGAGTTAAAACGAATTTTAAACACTCACCTTTATTTAAGAATGGTAACAGCAGCCAGCAAAGAAAACTTTTAAAGAAGTAAAAATAAGTAGAATTTTGTGTTTGATAGAGAAATTTAAGTAAGGGCTGTCTTTCGATCAGTGGTCTGCACTTAAAGTTACCAGGGGCAGGAATTGATCGGTTACTTACCTTTATATAATACCAATATAAACTATAAATAGCTTTCCAGATTACAACAGAGAAAGTATGTGCATTACACGTTATTATACATAATCAATTTTCCCAGTTTTTATTATGCCGACCACTGCTTTGATGGTAATTCTTCTGATTTCGGTTTTTACGTTGATTGAATCGGAAGTTGTACTGCTAATTTTGAGAGTACAATTTTGAGAGTCTCTTGCGAAAGAATTAAATTGAACAAATTTAATCATGCGTATTGAAACTAATTTAAATTCGCTAGAAATATAACAAATTAAAAAATCCGAAATTAAATCCTTTCGTAAATGGACGTTTTTTTAAATATGGACGCTTTATTCACGGATACTGGTTCGGAGTATTACAAAAACTCGAAGGTCTACAAAAGCGGTTGGCACTCATAGCCACCAGGGGATGACAACTGGTCTACAGCTACCGAGGAAATGTGTAGAATACTCAGAATTGATCCGTTTATATCAAAGAATATGCTCTTAGTGCTCAATTCAAACTAAGGCAGAACAATCAACTCAATACTCAAACACTCATCTTTTATGTACAGATATTGCTTAGAGAGCAAACAAACTGGGACAAGGATCACACTACTGAGAGCCATTACATCATAACACCGAAACTATTGAACCATTTACTGACGGCCCAAAATAAAAAAATTGGGCATTTGACACAGCTTTAAACTGAGAGACTCATGCAGCTTTTTTCAAGCAGAATTATTTGCTGTATCATAAGCAGCTCAGCTGGTATCCATGAGGCCGATATATTCAAACGATACCATCACATTCATAGATAGTCAGGCTGCTGACAAAGCCATAATCGCAGAGTTACAAGTTCTCAACGAACAACCCATATTGGAACTATGCTTGTTAACAGCTCACATTAATATTGGTGTTAAATAGTATGTGGATGAAATATCACGGGTCTTGATGCGGACATCAGCTGTGCCGATAAGGGATAAATTACGACTGAATACAGACATACTGTGGCATAGTTCTCCTTAATGTATACAGAAGAAATTTTTGTGTAAATCTATGCAAAACAGAACATTGAACAAAATATTAGACATCAGCAAACCTGAAGTGAAGATGTAGTTGTATTATTACAGGACGTAATATTCTTAAATATTTCCTAATAAAGATTCGACAAGCTAATGCTATTTGGACATCGTTTGATGAGGAAGCGGAAAAAAACACTTTCTCTAGAATATTGTTACGTTTTAACCTTTTTAAAACGTTGATTTATTTCCTTTAAATAAACCGGATACTTTTGATTGCAAATAAAAGCCGTTTAGTAGTTTAAAATTGTAACAACTCATTATTTATTTAAAATCTACAACAACAACAGTTCAAATAGTCACTCAGTGTCTTTGTACACGTTAATCAATTTATATACTTTATAATGTACCTTCTTAAATGTACAAGGCAGTTGATGTTAACTCTAACAGCGCCTATGATCAACTCCTCTCACTACTGCAACCTCTGCCACTATTTATACCCACGCCATCTTTCGTTAATCTTCTACAATGATCTTAACGAACAAACTAGAACATTCGAACTCTAGAGCTTTCGATGTTAATGTTAGCAACTAGAACATTACAAACAATGCTAATAACCGCATGCTATCAACATTGTTGATAAGTAGAAGCTTCTAATGATGGACGTATTTATGAACATGATGAATACTGCAGGCAGTTAAATTCGAATCGCTATTGCAAATTCGTAACAATATAGAGAGTAAGAAATACAATATAGAAAGTAAAATACACAAAACCAGCAAAACTTCTTTGAAATTATCGTAGGACGCGGATAATAAGAATACCAGAAATCTCACGACAATGGTCTTGTCAAATACTCTCATTAACTATGTGATCCTTTACATTTTTAGTTGCGAATAGATTTATATTAACTTTTTAGAAGTTGTTTAACAAAATTCATTCCGTCACTCCATATATACTTCAACATTTGTAGTTTCTTTTCATAAAATCCATACAAATATATATTTCTGATCATTATTGATAGCAAAGTCTATGAGGGTAAGTCCCAAAGACCGTGCATTTTTGAATAAATAACAGGTTTTTGGATAAAAAATTATTTTGATTTTTAACATAAGTAGTCTCCTTAGAGCTCTATGCTCTTTGTACAACGTTTCTCTAATTTTTTATCCCATCCAAAAAATAAGATTTGTCGAGGACATCGTTGGAGGTGAAATGATTTCATCGTTGGAGTCAAATCTCTTTCCGCCGAGACATTTCTTTAGGTTTGGAAACAAGAAATAGTCACTCGTAGCTAAAGCCGGTGAATACGGTGGAGGAGGGAGCACTAATTTATAGATTTTTGCCATGGAAACTGCATATGTGTATACCCTTTTGTGCACCCGATTGTGAGCAAACGCAGCGGTCATCTTTCGAAAAACTTTCTCATACCCAAGTGATGGCTTCCACATTCTCTTGCACTTTAAACCTCCGATCGATCAACACCATATCGTGATTTTTTCACTTGTTTCGTGATTGTACGATCACAACGATATTCAGTAAACCACTTTTTAACCATTGAAATTGATGGAGCAGAGTTCCCATAAGAACTGAGATCGTAAAATTCTTAACACACGTTTTTCATTAAAACTTTTAACCCAAGTATTATTTGATATTTTTTTTTATCAGTTACCTTTGAAAAGCATGTCAGTTATTATGCTTAATGTCAATTATGTTAATTTGTTGTTAATCTGATTAAAATGAGTGACCAGAAAAAAGTGCGTACTAAAATTATTAAATATTTTCAACAAAACCCAACTTGGTCCTACAAAAAGTTGGCCAAACAATCAAAGGTCTGCCGTCAAACTGTTTCCAATGTTATTAAACAGTACCGGGAGAACTTTCAAAAGTGCTCCCAACACATCCGGTAGGAAAACAGCCCGGTTAGCTCAGTGCTCGGACTATTTGGTACGAAAAGTTAAAGCTAATGCAGGTTTAAAAGCATACAAGGCTCAAAAAGTTCCTGACAGGAACTCTGCTAAAACTTTAGAGGCTAAAGACAGAGCACGGAAATTGAAGTCAAATTTTATACAAAAAATATACCTGCTGCATAATGGATGTCGAAATGTACGTATGGAACATTTTTCGCAGCTTCTGGGTAAATTTTTTTATGTTGGAGATGCTCGAGGGAATTTTGAAGAAAATTTTAGGACCCAAAAGCAGACAAAATTTCCCAAAAAGTTCTTGGTATGGCAAGCAATATGCAGTTGCTGCAAAAAAATCCAAACATTTGGTACAAAGAGCTCTATAAATACCGAAATTTACATCAAGGAATGTTTACAAAAAAGGATGCTTCCATTCATAAGACTTCTTAGTGTGTCCACTTATTTTTGGCCTGATTTGGCATCTGTCACTATGGTAAGAAAGGTCTTGAGTGGTACAAGAACAATAATGTGGTATTGGTACCAAGAGAGACAATTCCTCCAAACTGCCTGGAACTGAGTCCAGTGGAGAGATATTGGGATATTATTAAAAGAGAATGGAAGAGCACCAAAAAGCTGTCCAAAAGTGTGGTAGATTTTAAATGGAGATGGACAACCTGTTCGATCATAATGACATAAAGCACTATAAAAACCATAATGGAAGGGTTTTCGAAAAAGGTTCAAAATTTCATCATTAGTGATTAGAACTATAAAAATATTTTTTTTTTTTTGTAAATTGTAATAATAATTTCAACCAAATAAAAAAAGATTGAAAACAGTATGTTTAGTAGTTTCACTTTTCTTAACATATATGTATATTACAAATTTTTCGATCTCTATCCTTAGTATTTATCAAGCTTAGTCTTTATTCGAGTGATGAAAATGAGTTTACGAAATTCTCTTTTTTTCCAATTTTTCCTCAAGTCACCAGGTAGTCTGCAGCTTGTTAAAATTTTGACAGGAGTCAACTGACAGATGCCTGTTGATAGGAGCACTGTTGCCCTTTCTGTTAGAACCCGGGAAATTCGTATACTTATTGTGATATCCGTCTGTCTGCTGAAATAAACTTTGGGTTTCTAAAGTATTCTTTAATTAAAACATAAATTCAAGACGAGTTTGTATTGTTTGTATAATGGTCGTTTATGGGGGACTTTAGTTAATAGCCCTATTGCCCTGTTTATTATTACGGTGGACTCGAACATGTAATCTCAGTATGACCAACAATTTTTCAAGCTGTTACAAACACAACGACGACTTCACTATACCGCTAAACTTTTGCGATGGTGGGTATTAAAAAACAAACAATTTGTTGTATTTCATTTCTGCTGTTTATTGATGTTATAGCAGTTGTTGTTTTATTTGTTGCTGCTGATGTTTTGTGTTGTTATTGTTGTTGTTTATTATTTTCGGTTTGTGACTGTCCGAAACGTCAATGGACGCAATCAATTTCTATAAAAAGCATCTTTAGTTAGGGAAGCCGGTTTAATCAGTTAACTAAGCTTAAACGAACGACAACCTATAAACAAAATATAATTCAAAAATATTTCAAATTTAAGCCACTCAAAATAAGTATACAAAAAGTTATAAAAAAATACTCCAAAAAAAAAAACAAAAGAATTTTTTATGTTTTATAAAAAAAAAAAAAATAATAAAAAAACTAAATTAAAGTGATTTAAATAACAAAGAGAAAAACTAATTAACACATTTAAAAGCAATTAAGTTGCATAAAAAGAACATAAAAATAACTGTGCCAGATTAAATAGAGCAAACCAAAAATTCCAACAAAAACTAAATATGTGGAAACTAGTGAGTTTTTATAGAAAAAAAAAATATATATAAAAAATAAAATATAAAATAACAAAAATTTTAAAATAAAAATTAAAACAAATCTATCTTTAAATAATTTTTTAGTGTGCTACATTAAGCCTAATATTGGCCACAGTGCAAGCTGAACCAACAAATTTATTTTCGGAATACAGTATAACACCCAGTAATCAAGTGGCTTACTATCATTATCCAGCACCTCCCAAATCACAACAATTAAATGATCCCTCAGTGAAAACACTAAGCTCACTACCCATACCCACCATAGCACCAGCAGCAATACAACAACAACAGCAACAGTCAGTGCAGGGTGCTGCCCAGGCCTATCAGAATCAATACCAATATAGTGGCAACACACAGCCACAACAATATGCCAGCAATTATCGGACGGCCACAGCCATTACAAAAAAATTCACCTCACCAGCTTTGGATAATGCAGCTTTTAACTTGGCCTTGAGCAATCAAGGTTATACGTTAGGCGGTAATACTGCAGCGGCCAGTACCTCCAGATCGAGCAAAACAGCAGCAGCAACAGCTTCTGCAGCATCAACCGCTTCTGCAGCACCCCCATCGTCTGGCCCATCAGCCTCATTACCTCCTCTAACTTCACTTAATGTGAAATTACCTCTACCCATTGGCATCACACCCCTTAACATTGCCCCCTTGCCATTGCAGGCTGGTGCTCCCTACACCTCCATACCCAATAGTGTTACTTCATATGGTACCACCTATCCTCAAAGAAAGAGACGTTAGGGAGTTTAGTTTGATAGCTAGCTATACGTTCCTTCAACCTTTCATACCTTTCTAACTAATTTAGTGCAATTTTTTTGTGTTTTCTTTAATTAATTTCAAATGCTTAGCGAACGAATTTCAAAGACAAACAGAAAAAAAAAATGTTTAAATATATTTAAGCTTAATTTAAATTTTAAGCCATAGAAATGAAAACAAATTAGAATTTAGCCTAGAGAGACAGGGCTCGGATGGTATACAAAAAAAAAAAAAAAAAAATTGGAATATTTTAAACTGAAAGTGCAAAAATATTTAAAAAAAAGTGTTTGTAATTTACGCGAAAATGTGAAAAAGTGAATTCAAGAGAGTTGGAAAAATCAGTTATGAATTGAAAAATATTTCGAGTGCCATTCCTGTATTAAAAGAGATTTATCACACAGAGACAACAGTTTCGTTGTGACTACCGAATTTATGGTCAATCAAGTGATATAGTCTTCACGACTGAATTTTTTAGTTGTGGCTACAATATTTTAGAAAATGTGCCAAATTTTTGGGTTCTTCAATCGTAATTAATTTTTACGATATAACTTTCTGCAGCTAGATCCCAAAAAATCTATGTACACAATCGATTCATGCTATTAGCAACAAATTTTTGTGCCTTTTGAATTATGCCAACCAGAAGTGTGCTGAAGACAGCTGTAGCGAGCTATAAAATTAAAATTTCAATGTATTGTTTATGTTAGTACAATATAAATTAAATTTGAGCCTGAATAACCTCATACAGGGTGGGCCAAATTCAACTGACTGAATTGCCATTGTATCTCTTGTGATATGAGCTGTAGCTCAATCTTGCTGGATCCACAGGATCCTTTGGAAACTAACCGGACTTAAAAAATGTTACAACCGGAGACGGTTTCTGGTTCCCCAGCATAATTTTCTAAAAAATGTGGACCGATAACTCTATCAGCCATAATTCCATACCAAAGCGTGCATCTGAGAGGGTGCTATTGTCACTGATGCACTGCTCTAGATTCTGGGCAGTTCTGTTTGTTAACCTACTTATTTTAATGTGCTTCATCGCTCGCAAGCAAAATAAAACAATTTTTACTCTTGCATTGAGTATTATGACATTATAGAATTTTATTAAATTGTATATTAAATGCAAAAGTAGGCCCAGTAGAAGTTGGCCCACCCTGTATAATTATATATTTTGTTTTGAACTTTATCCAATATATAGGGATTTAAAGACACTAGTTTCCATTGTCCTATCCATACAAATGTAATATAAAACTAATTTGAAAGTCAAAATTTTCATTTTAATGAATCCAAAATAAATTCTTTAACCCTAGGGTTAAAAATAGTACTTGTTCGAACACTTTAAATGAAATGAACCTGTCCCTTTACCCTGTCATTGATCTACGTGAAGGTAAATTGATAGCTTTTAGACACACGAATTTGTTCTGTGTTGCATATTAAATTACAGACTCCAAAATTGAATTAAAATAAAAGGTATTACTTTAGTTACTAAAATGTGTGTACATATTTACCATAACTATTTCAAAATTCTTACAAGTTTATTTAACAAAATTATGGTCACTGTAGGTATTTATATTATTGGCATAACCATAATATGATTAAGTTACCATTCTCATCATTGTAGCAAACATATATAAACGATAACCATAATCCGAGAATAACATAATATGTTGAAGTTACCATTCACATGATTGTAGCAACCATATACTTCATTAGTACAATCATATATATGATTGCTACAATCATGTGAATGGTAACTTCAACATATTATGGTTATCGCAATCATATACATAATTACAGTGACCATAATATTGTTAAACAAATTTTTAAATGGTTATGGTAAAAATGTACAACTATACTTTATCTCTAAGTGCAGGGATATTATTAATATTATATTCAAGTTATAGGCAAATTGTTAAGAAAACGAATATGTGGAAATATTTAACATCGAATTATAATTGATGCCTATTCAATACTAAATTGTGGGCCTTATTTTCTAAATACCGACTTCAAGTGATAGTTTATATGGTAAATAAAAGCAAAATATCAAAAATTTTCAAAAATTTTTTTTGTTTTCAATACAAATGAATCAACGCCAGGATTTGTATATACGAGTACATATACATATCTTTATGTTATTTTGCCTATAGATAAATACACATAGATCGGACACTCTTCTGTCAAAGACCTAACTCAGTTGTCAAATGCCCAAGTGCTGAGAATGTATTAGTAAAAAAACTATCCCAGCAGTTAAGCATGTAGACAATGTATCCCTTATAGACAGTAATCGTCACAAATGTCTTATCACTTGGCTGACTCCAATATATATATTTTGGTCATTTGAGACGTATGTACCCTTAGTAGTTAAGAGAGAAGACAATTGGTTACTTTGTACATCCCAGGTAATCTAGCGTTAAGACAATTGTCACTTAAGTGTCTCTAAGTAATGTAGAGTGTAGTCACTTTAAACGTTTTGTGAGTAATTCGTTCAAACTGGTTTTTTACAACTTGTATTGATATAGTTCTCATAGTTTTATTTTTGCTTAAGTATACTGATATCCCATATAACATAGCATGAAGTCTTTAGCCACTTTAATGTCTCCTAGTAACCTGTAGTGAAGTCACTTTAAACGTTTATTTTGTACTGCACTTTAAAAAGTAGTTATTTTACCCACCAGAAGCAATCCATTGGAGAGTTGTCGAAGAAAGATTTGTTTACAAGCTATCGTGTATTGGACTGCCTATGATAAGTCTTTTTGGCTGACTATTTGAAGTCAATTAGCACCCGTACATGTTAATATAACTTGTTATGTAGCTGATCAAGTAACCAGTTAGGTAGCTAGTAATGTAACTGACGCTATTCAACCAGCATGTGAATCCAATGCGTTGACTATGTAGCGTAGACATTGTAGTAAAGAAAGTTCAATTGACACCCTGCTTAGGACATGCTCGTGATAAAATAACTAGTCACGAAGCTATTGAAGTAACTAGTTTCCACCCTAAATGATGGGTAAAATCACTAGTTCGTGACTGTCTCCTAGAACTGCTGGGATGTGGGAACAAAAAAAAACAGTCATATGTGTGATTTTTTGAGTAATTTTTTGGTTGGAGTTTTTTTCGAGTTTCCGTTCTATGTGTATTTCTCTATGACTTTGCCTTTTAAAAAACAATAGAATTTTTATGAAAACAAAACTATCACTTTGCACAGAGATTTAGTAAATATGGCCCTTTATTTCCAACAAACTATAGAAGCCTAAAACATGGTTCCCTAAGATCTATATATGCAGAAATATGCATTTCTGTATGTCTAATATAAGCTTTCCCCTCATTTTGATTATTTAAATTTTAACAATTTAAGGATTCTTTTTAATTTGTTTTTGTAGAAGTAGAAATTGTAAAAAATAATGAGATCAATCTATTATCTAGTTTAAAGTTGATTATGCAGATTTTGTAGATCTAAACCAATGGTGTCCATTTCATTGTGCTTTCGCGCTGACTAACAACACACATATTCTTATTATCTTTTATTAAGTAGTCACTGAGACAACGACGAATGCACACGCTAAGCGGATGTATTGCTATGTTTTAATACATTTGTGAACATTTTTTTTCAGATTTGATTCTAATCAAGACAGCGTAATTAAATAAGCCAAAAAATTGGTTACATATTTGAAATATTTTTAAATTTGCTGAAAGTTATTAATATCAAACTCTCAATTAATTAAGATTGTTGACTTGAATATTGTTAACAAATAAAGCCTTAAAAATCTTTTATTTTTTTCACTAAAATTTTCTTTCAGTGGAGCTCTCGTTCGCTCACCAACACAAATAGAGTTTTAGCTTTGGACATCCCTGATCTAAACCTCTATCCCTGTCAGGGCCATATAGCTTGAGCTTTCTGGTTGAGGGCACGTTGACTCCAAAAGACTTATTTAATCTCTTACCGTAGAGGATTTTAAGTTTCATTCACTGAACTTAAACTGCTCAAAAGATTATTAAGTTCTTAAGGTGCTTAATTTGCTTATTAATATAATTGATTAGAAATTTCATGTACATACTGTTTTCGGCGATCTTATAAAGCTGATGACACTAATTGAATATATCATGCTTCTTATTTATTATGAAAAGTTTAAAACCTGTCTTAGCTATGAAAAGTCTATCATATTTCCGTGCTACACAATTTCAATACTATTGTCAACATTTCGATGTTGTTCTGCTAATATTATGGTCATTTCTGGAGGTTTGTTTTCAACTTAAATTATGGGCCTTGGTGCAAAAGTCAATACAAACTTGTAATTTCCAGCTGTGCTTGTGAATTCTTAGTAAAATTATTTCAACACTATATTATCCATATGATAAGAATCAAATGAAGCAAGTTTTAACAAAATCTGGCAAACTTTTGACACCCAGGTCAAAGGTCAAATTTTTTATTTTATTTGATTCCATTAAAATATAACTAAATTCAGATTTGTTGTAGAATGAAAAAGTTTAAAGTACTTTCGTAATTTTAAGAACTTTTATTAGATGATATAAAGCAATAAATTAACCCTTAGGTTTACATGGGTATAATATGACCCCAACATTATTTTCAGATAATTTAAAATCCGATTCAGGCTAAAACGAGAACATGTGATGCTTAAAATATTTGAATTTGACTATCTTTAAGTATCCGGAAATAGTTTTCTGACACAGAGAAAACAGATTCGTGATAGCAACAGAATTTGTTGCCAATCGAATGATTCTACCTTAGTGACCGAATTTTACAGTTGTGGCTACCAAATATTAAATGGAGTAACAAAAGTTTGGTTGCTTTTACCGAAATTCTTCTTTGTCAAATGACTTTTTGTTGATAGAACCGAAAAATTCTATGTGTGCAACCGAATCATTCTATTGGCAACAAATTCTATTGCTATCACGAATCTGTTTTCTCTGTGTAGGTTTTATTAAAATGTGTTAAATTATAAAGACTATTTTGTTTTAAAAGTTTTTAGAACCATGAAGTTGTTTGCAATACTATCCGATTTTGTTTCACCATAATATCACATCTGGCATGATATTTGTTCTGTAGTTTAATATTCAGTTATGAGTATTCATAAATAAGTCTCAAATAGTCAATTTGGTTTGAAAAAACCAGTCACAAACTTTACCATATGATTGTCTATGTACAAAAGAGTCTTTATTTTGTGTACTGAACAGACAAATGGACACACATTTTTTTACAATATAACAATATAAATCTAGTCTAACAAATTTCATTGAAATCTAAGCTGACAGCTGAGATTTATTTCCAGGTACGAAAAAGATAAGAATTAACTAGAGATAACATAATTTTGACATTTGCTGTAATATATATTAATGAATATATTGCCTGTCTAGACTACCAGCTAAGAAATAAGTATCAACCTAGTCTCTAGTCTGAAAAAATTTAATTTATAACTAAAAAACATCATTTTGCGAATTCCAACACTTTAAAGCAATTTTTGCTAAATCCATAAAATTATATATTCAACTTAAATATTTATAATCCGAACCCTGTTTCCAGTATATCATGAGGCGTTCTTGTTTTTTTTTTAACACTTTCAAACTTCACTGATTTTTTTGTTTAAAATTTTTTTATTGTTTTGTAGGTTTTAATATATTATTTTGTTTGTATTTCGTGGCTTGGTGAATGGTTGGTCATCAATGTCATTTCGCTTAGTCGCATTGACAAAGTCAACAAATTTTATCAATTTCGAATAGTAGTGAGACCACATTTTATATTAAAACAGTTTTTTTTTTTTTGGATTTGCTATTGGTTAATTAAATCAATATAAAAGCAAAAAAACAACAAAACAAACAATATGTGGGGTTTGAATGTGTTTATAAAATACAACTAGAAGAAGCCACTTTATTTAAATATTAAATGGTATTTTTAACACAATCTAATTCCAATGACGTTAAACTAAAGAATTTAAATATTTAAGTCATTGTAAACCAATTTAACTAATTTAACCATAAATCTATAAATTTTGAATTTTGTTTTGTTTTTTATATAAACTGTTTAGCTGTAAATCATATATAAATATTTTAGTTTAAGTATAACAAATAGCTGATAAATCATACAAAAAAAAAATTTAGAAAAAAAACTTGCCATGACTAAATTTAAGTTTTTTTTATTAAAGAAAAAAAAAAAAAAAATAAGACAATAAATAAGAAATAAAAGAAACCTAAAAATAAAATTTATTAAAATCATTAAAACATATACCTACTTTTTCAAAGAGTTTTCAGTTTCATTCATTCATGCTTCAAATATCATATCAATTGATTAGTTCCAATTCGGTTTTATTTATAACAAAATAATGTCTGTCCCTTTAGTTTTCTTTGTTCGCTTGAGTTTTATTATTATTTTTCGTTAATCTTCTTTAAATTTAAATTTCTTTGTAAATCATAAAACAACAGCTAAATACAACAGAAATTATGCAGATGATCTGTTCATGTTTATGGTTTTAGTTTAAATTATTGATTATTTATCTGAAATTTAAATGTATTTGATGGTTTTTTATTATAATTATTATGTTTTTTTATTGTTGTCTATAAATTATTTCCAAGTTTTGTTTTTATACCCTACACCATCATAGTATGGCAGGGTATATTGGTTTAGCATCACTTTCTGAAGCGGTTAAGCGATGTCCGTCCGTCCATGTAAACCTTGTAATCAAACTACAGGTCGCTATTTCAAAGATACAAATTTGTTACAAACTTTTCTATTATCACAAGGTCATAATTTGAATTTGGTTAGAATCGGTCCATTATTTCTCCTAGCCACCATACAACTTTTCTATCTGAAAATAGTTTGGCTCTCATTAATATCTTAAATAGATATATTCAAGCTTAATTCAGCACAAATAAGTTTTATATAAGATGAACTCGCACTACCAAATGTGGTACCTATTCAATAGCTCCCATATAAAGACAACTCTCCATAAGTTCTTCAATGAGCATAAATCTCTGAAATATGTAAGTATCCAAATAGAATTCAACACAAATAATTTGCATAAAGGGTTTTCCAACAAGAGGTGTTATTTTGGTATTCAAAGAAAAATTGAATTTGTTTAGATAAATGATCGGATGTTTATTTCATAATAAACAGGAAGGTATGCCGTTAAAAATGAAAAACAACATCAGCCAAATCGCCACCACGACCATGCTTGCAGAACCATATCCTTTTCATGAAATTTTCCATAACCTAATCGCAAGTGGCTGCCCTATGTCTTCGATAGCCTCATGAATTCTATATTTGAGGTCTTGAATCGACGCTGGGCTGTTGGCGTAGACCTTATCCTTCACGTGGCCCCAAAGGAAGAAGTCGTAAGGTGTTAAATCACAAGATCTCGATGGCCAATTGTGATCACCTCTTCGAAAGATAACACGGTCCGAAAACTTTTCCCGTAAATGAGCAATGGTTTCGTTGTTTGTGTGGCACGTAGCGCCGTCTTGTTAAAAGTAAACATTGTCCAGAACAATATCATTCAACTCCGACCATAAGAAATCGTTAATCATCTCTCGATAGCGCATAGGACGAGGAATCGACAAACCTGGGTTTTCTTCAACACTTTGGGCTATAGCAGCAATATTCTCAGTTGTTCTTGAGTGACGTGCACGGGTTTTATTCTTCACATCACTAACTTGTCCCAACAGCCGCTAGTTTTTCCACCAATTTCTATATTGCGGTCCGACAAGGTGCTTCATGACGTCCCAAAAATGCTTTAGTTTTTTTTTTTTGTGACTGCAAGATTATCACAATTTTTTTTTTTTTGTGAATTTTAATAATTTCAATGCGTTGTTGAAGCGTATATCGTTCGATTTTTAGTAATTGCGTAGTTTCTACTTGTCAAATGTCAAAAAATAAAAACTTCAAAAGTGGCAGCTACCAAAATACCGGGTGATTCAAAATAACACCTCTTGTTGGAAAACCCTTTATATACCCAACTCATGCCATCAAGTTTTGTGACGAACGCACAGTGTTGAAAATTTGAAAATATCGGCCAAAAGTCTATAAAAGTCTATTGTTTGGTAGGGGAATTTTTTGCCCTTATTTTGGTATATTAGTTTGTATACAAGGTTGTGGCGGAATGAATTTAGTTATGATATCTAAAAAATGTATAGCTATTTTCTTAAGAATGATTAGCCATAATTTAAGTATGAATTTCTTTTTTAATTTAAATAAAATGTTGAATTTTTTAGAAAATTTTATTATTAGAAATATTTTCTTTTCCAATAAAATTTTATAAATAATATTATCAATAGTAAAGAGTTATAATAACAACCATTGAGAAACATAGAGCGGAAACTAGAAAAAAAACTCTAACAAAAAAATTACTCAAAATAATCACTCATACGTTGTGTTTGTTTTCACATTTTTCTACTAATACATTCTCACCACTTAGGTTTTTGACAACTGAGTTAGGTCTTTGGCAGGAGAGTTTCCGCTCTATGTATATTTTCTCTATGATAACAACAAGTAAAAAAGTACGATCGGTCAAGCCCGACCATATAATACCCTACACTAAAAAAATGATTTTGCTTTAAAATTTCAATAACTTATTTTCATGAATGATTTTCGAAAGAGGTCCTTATATGGGAGCTATGACTAATTATAGAGCGATCGCCATGAAATTAGGTTATCTGAGTTATGTCTATATTAAAGTTAATTGTGATGAATTTTTAGGAGATATATGCTCATTAAAGTGATTTCAAAAGAGGGCCTTATATATGAGCTATGATTAGTTATGGATCGATCACCATGAAATTAGGTCGTCTGATTTATGTCTATACGAAATTTAATTGTGTTGAATTTTTAAGAAATTAATGCTCGTTAAAGTGATTTCGAAAGAGGGTCTTATATGGGAGCTATGACTAATTATAGACCGATCGCCATGAAATTAGGTCATCTGAGTTATGTCTATATTAAAGTTATTTGTGTTGAATTTTGGGTACCTACCAACATTTTTAAGAGATTTATGCTCGTTAAAATGATTTTCGGAAGCGGGCCATATATAGGAACTATGACTAATTATGGACCGATCGCCATAAAATGAGACGACATGACTTGTGTATACATAAGTCTTATTTGGAAATAAATTTTGTGTCCAAATTCCAATTTCGGGATGACATTTGTATGGGGCTAGGTGAAATAATGAACCGATTTCAGTCTGTTTCAATAGCCTTCGTCCGTGTACCAAACTTTATCGAAATATCTTCAAAATTGCGACCTGTACTTTGTTTACAAGAATGCATTTATACTATATAACATTTATGGTGGTATAGAGTATAAACATCAGACTTGAGTCAGAAAAATTGATCAAGCTCAAAAGGAGCAAAATAGAGCAAAACGAAATGGGTATGTAAACAAAGGAGAAAGTACGTACTTTAAAATGGTACTAGGTTTTTTACGAAATATTAGGAATTCCCTAAGGATCTATTCTATTAAACTTTAAATTTATGTAACATTTAATACATTTTAGAAAAAAAAATATATAAAAGCGATTTCAAAAGTGGTGGAAACATATATCTGCATTTAAATTTATGCTATTTATTTATTAACAAAAACCGTTCATTTCATAAAAATCCCTTTTGAAAATAAAAAGTTATAAGCGATTGAATTTTCCAAATTTACATAATCCTTCTTTTCAGTCAGATAATAGGGTAATGTTTATAGAGAAAATGTTTACATAGAGACCTGAATTTTTGGCTTCTGAGGTTCTTAGTTAATAACTTTAATATGAGTATTTAAAATTAAAAATTGTCGGGAAAATTAAAAAAGAGCTTTGGCCGCTATTTCAAAATTAGCAACACTCTGCTACAAAATAACACCTTTTGTCAGAACTTGAAATGCGACCTAATGGGGGTTGTAGGCCTATGTAAGGACACTTTCAAAATTTTGAATTATTTTGAGAAAACTGTTTTAGGGTAGGTCGTTGTACGTTAATACCACTAACTCACACATTTTTAAACCGATTTCAAAATTCTAACAATTGTGGATAGGCAAATAATTAATGTATATTCCAAGAAATTGTGTAAATTTTTATAAAACGTATCGCATTATGTTTTATTTCTATCGTATTTTTTCAAATTCACCAGTAGTTATTTAAATTTTTTTCTATGAAAACCTATTTATTTGCACAGTGTTTTGAATGCCTAAAAAGGAGACATTACATGTTAAAATCTTTTTATATTTGCAAAAGTTATTAAACTCTTTCGAAAAAAGTTCGAAAGTTCACCTTCGTGAGGAGGGTATAAGTATATAAGTTTGTCATTCTGTTTGTAATTTCCACAATATAATTTTCCGACCATATAAAGTATATATATTTTGTTTCCTTATAGATAGCGGAGTCGATTATGCCATGTCCGTCTGTCTGTCTGTAGACCCGAAATAACTTACAAACTTGATTCATACATAAATATATCAGGAATTCTTCCTGCTCGGTTTTGAGAAAACGGTTTTTTTTTTCTTATATCTCAGCCATTTGTGTGCCGATTTTCTCAAAACCGAGCAGGAAGGAAAAAAAAACCGTTTTTTTCCTTATATCCCATGGTCTATTTTAAGTCATTAATACAGACAAGATATTTCAAAGTCCACTACAACGATAAATATAAGGCTACAATAATTTGGACCTACAATGGGTCAAAATCGGGAAAAATATTTTTTAACTCGAATTTTTTTTTTACCAAAAAAATTTTTTTATCATAAATTTTTTTCACTAGTAAATTAAAAAAAAAAAAATTTTAAAAATTAAAATAAATTTTTGAAAAAAAAATTTTAAAAAAATTTATTATTTTTAAAATTTTAAAGTAATATTTGGTGAAGAGTTTATAAGATTCGGCACAGCCGAATATAGCTCTCTTACTTGTAACAAAAAATATATACATATAATAAAAAAGTAAAAACTTTACAATATAACACAGCGATAAATTTAGCTGCAACCCGCAATAGTGCCCTGAGGCACCCCTTAGTTTATGCGTTCTCAACACACTTTTTGTTAATTGTATATCATTTACAAATTCATAGAGTGAAAGAAGAATATCTTACCTTTAAAAAAATATATATATATATTTCGAATAGATCGGTCCACTAAAAGTTAGTAAGACTTTGATTTACCAAAATGTGCCGCTGAAGCACACCCATTGCTTATCAAAGCTTATGGTGAATGTGTTCCATCGGTTTCAACGTGCGAGAGATGGTTTGTGCTGTTCAAAAGTGGTGATTTTGACACGGAAGACAAAGATCGCCTAGGACAGCCAAAAAAGTTTGAAGACCAAGACCAATTGGAGGGTATGAATATTGTTGTAAAACTCAACAAGATCTTGCAAAATCATTGGGAGGTATTCAAGCAGCAATCACAGGTTTCACCTAAAAGCAGGAAAATTGCGAACCATATGAATTCATGCCGACAGACTTGCGATGACAAATGGATCTATTACAATAACCCTAAGCTTAAGAGATCGTATGTGATACCCGGCCAACCAGCCGAAACGAAACTGAAGCCAAATATCCATGACGCAAAATGGACCTATCTATTATGAGCTGCTGAAATCTAACCAGACCATCACAGGGAACCTTTACCAAAGGCAACTGATAATCCATCATGACAACGCATGGCCACATGTTGCAATACCTGTTGGAAAGTATTTAGAAAGAAGTGGTTGGGAAGTTTTGCCTCGCCAACTTAATAGTCGATACCTTGCCCCGTGCGAATACTAATTGTTTCGATATATATATTTAGGAAGCAAAACCAGACAGAATGTCCCAAAAAGTTCTTGGTATGGCAAGCAATATGCAGTTGCGGTAAAAGAAGCCAAACATTTGTTACAAAGGGCTCTATAAATACCGAAATTTACATCAAGTAATGTATACAAAAAAGGATGCTTCCGTTCATAAGACTTCATAATATGTCCACTTATTTTTTAACCTGACTTGGCATCCTGTCACTATGGTAAACAAGTCCTTGAGTGGTACAAGACCAATAATGTCGTATTTGTACTAAGAGAGGCAAATCCTCGAAACTGCCCGGAGCTAAGACCAGTGGAGATATATTGGTATCTTATTAAAAGAGAATTAAAGAGCACAAAAAAATGTCTAAAAGTGTGGTAGATTTTAAACGGAGATGGACTACCTGTTCGAGCAAAGTAACAGTGTGTTGAATTCCCAATTATTGATAAATTCACTGACATTTATTGTTGGGGAATAAGCTAGTTCCTATGCGCAGTTTTTTTTTGCTTCGAAAATGCTTTACTTTACAGGGATTGTTCCCCAAAACTTATGGTGAATGTATTTCATCATGCCAGATATGGCATGATGATTTTGACAAGGAAGCCAAAGATCCAGCAAAAAAAAAGTTTGAAGCCCAAAAATTGGAGGGATTATTCTATGAAGATTGTTGTCAAACTCAACAAGAGCTAGCAAAATCATTGTGAGCTACTCAAGCAGTTATTTCAAAACGTTTGCGAGCAGCAGGATTAATCCAAAAGCAGAGAAATTGGGTACCATACGCAGCTGAGAGACCTTGAAAGACGATTTTGCATGTTCGAAGTGAAGCTTGAATGTTATAAAAGGAAATAGTTTTTGCACTTAATCATTACTTGCAATGTAATGTGTATCCATTACGATAACCTGAAGCGTAATAGATCTCATGTGAAGCCAGCCCCACCAGCCGAATAGAAGCCAAAGTCAAATGTCCATTGCGCTAAGGTAATGCTCTGTATTTGGTGGGACCAAAAGGGTCGTATCTATTATGAGCTGCTTAAGTCAGGCCAGACCATCGAGCATTTGCCGAAAAACATCCAGAATATGCGACCAGACATGAAACCGTAATATTCCATCATGACAACGCTGGGCCACATCTTGCAATACCTGTTAAAAATTATTTAGAATGAAATGGTTGGGAAGTTTTACCTCAAACGTCTTATAGTCCAGCCCGTGCCGCGTCTGACTACTATTTGTTATGATCGATACAGAACCCTCTCTTTGGGATACCCTTCACTTTGGAACAGAGTAGCCTATATTGCCTTGATTCGTTCTTGCCCTGAAAAGATGAGCAGTTTTTTTTGGCTCGGAATCTACATGTTGCCAGATAGATGGGAAAAACTCATAGCTAACAGTGGCCAATACTTTGAATATATTTATAGTGTAGAAATGTTTCAAAATAAAAGCTAAAATTTTTAAAAATTCCGCATTTTTAAGTCAAACATCCAATAAGATGATCTCGCACTACCAAATCTAGTACTGATCGGTCCAAAATTGTCTATAGCTCACATATAAGGTCCTCTCTCGAAAATTTCATTAATTAGCATAAATCTCTGAAATATTTTAGTATCCAAATAGAATTTAACACAAATAAGTTTCATATATACCGAACTCATGCCATCAAGTTTTGTGACGAACGGTCCATAATTAGTCATACCTTCCATATAAGACCCACTTCCGAAAATCAGTTTAAAAAAAATAAAAATCTTTAAAAAATTTTGGTATCCAAATAAAATTCAACACAAATAAGTTTCATATATACAGAAGTTATGCCACCTTATTGTATGGCAATCGTTCCATTATTAGTCACAGCTCCCATATCCCATACCATTTTAAAAGAAAACTATTTATAATCATATACTGGGCGTAAGGTATCATATGGTCGGTCTTAACCGACAATACATTCTTATTTGTTTATTTATAATCAAGGTATTTAACAAATCATTGATCTTTTGAATTGAGTTGTTTTGATTTAGATTTTTTGAGCGGCGTTTGAAAATTTTGCATGGCTTTTTATTCAAAGTTTGTGGTCATTGATATACGCTCACGTGTATTTTTTCTATTTTTTTTTTTGTTGGTTTCTAAAGGTGGGGGACATTGTTTTTAGATTTTGACTTTTTGAGTGTTTGTGGTTTTATTTGAAGAAGAAACCAAAGTTATATTAATAAGTATGTCATACATTTGCATTTGTATGGCATTATGTTGGATTAATTTTGCGTGTATTTGCAGATATCAATTGTTAGTTGATTTGATCTTTGTTGTAAAGCTGTTAGTTTTTTAAACAATGGAATTTCCCGGAACGGTTTTATTTGAAGGTTTTTTTTTTTGGTTAATTAATAGAGTAATTAAACTGGCTTTTTTAAAACATCTTTATTGATCAGCAAATTTAAAAACAAAAAATCCTCAAAGTCTGATGTTTTTTCAAATGCTAACAATTAACCCTCTGCAATGTTAGCGGAATTGTTAACATAAAACAAAATAAAACAATTTAATATAATTCAATACTTAATTACATTGGCATAAATTGTATAATACCAATATTCAGTATCTTTTATTGGGGCTTAGAGCTAATTATATGGATTGGAACAAAGCGTTTTTTTTTTAAAGTTTTATATTTGTATTTTAGAAAAACAAGTTTATACAGAAGATAATTTATTTTAAGGGCCTGATTCAGAAGCACAAACCATAGAGAATTCACATAGAGCGGAAACTCTCCTCTCATAGACCTAACTCAGTTGTCAAAAACCTAAGTAGTGAGAATGTCTTTGTAAAAAAAACTATGTGAAAACACAATTTTTTTGTTTGAGTTTTTTTTTAGTTTCCGCTCTATGTATATTTTCTCTATGGCACAAACAGTACATTTATTTAAAAAATTTATATGAAAATCACTCAGTTTTCCAATAAATGTCGAGTGTTTTCATAGACAATTTTTAAAATTGGTTTCCGTTCATGTTTCTGAATTAGGGGGTAAATGTTTAAAATCAATAGCTATAACTATAGATTTTTACCATTTTCAACAGAGTTTGTCCTTTTGTAATAAGAATAATATGTGTTATTTAACAATTTAAAAATTTACATTACACAACTAGCTAAACGTTTCAACTTATTTACCACACGTGAAAGAAAAGAGTATAAAAAGGGGTATAAAGAAGTATATTTAGACAAATCTCAAAAGTTAATTTTTAACACATCAAAATAATTGTCACAAACCCTCATTAGTATATAAGGAGTTTTTCCTTAAAACTCATAACCCAAGTATTATTTTGATTTTTTGTTTTGATCACGTTACCTTTGTAAAGCATGTCAGTTATTTTGTTTAAAGTCAATTATGTTCATTTGTTGTTAATCTGATTAAAATGAGTGACCAGAAAAAAGTGCGTACTAAAATTATTAAATGTTTTTAACAAAACCCAACTTGGTCCTACAAAAAGTTGGCCAAACAATCAAAGTTCTGCCGTCAAACTGAATTCAATGTTATTAAACAGTATCGAGAGAACTTGTCCGTTGATAGAAAACCAGGTTCATGTAGAAGGAGTGGTCCACATGATGCTTCTAAAGCCAATAAATAGAAAGCTTTTTCAAAAGAGCGCCCAACACATCCGGTAGGAAAGCAGCTCTGGTTTCTTAGTACTCGGACTATTTGGTACGAAAAGTTGAAGCCAATGCAGGTTGAAAAATATACTACACTCAAAAAATTCCTGACGGAAATTGAAGTCAAGTTTTATAAAAGAAAATATATACCTGCTGTATAATGGATGACGAGACGTATATTCTGGGATATTTTTGTGTTGCTGATGCTCGAGGGAATGTTGAAGAAAAGTTTAGGACCCAAAAGCAGACAAAATTTCCCAAAAAGTTCTTGTATGGCAAGCAATATGCAGTTGCGGCAAAAATCCAAACATTTGTTACAAAGGGCTCTATAAATACCGAAATTTACATCAAGGAATGTTTACATAAAATACTTCTTAATGTGTCCACATATTTTTGGCCGGATGTCAAATCAGGTCTTGATTGTTACAAAAACAATAATATGGTATGGTAATATGTACCAGGGGATGCAAATCCTCAAAACTGCCTGGAGCTAAGGCCAGTGGAGATATTGGGCTCTTGTTAAAAGAGAATTGAAGATCACAAAAAAGGTGTCCAAAAGTGTGGTAGATTTTAAACGGATATATACTACCTACCTATTCAAACAAAGTGACAGAAAGCACTATACAAACCTTAATGGAAGTGTTTATAAATTCATCACTATTGATTAGTTGTAATAATTATTTCAATCAAATAAAAAACTCAAAGCTGGTTTCTTTTTTATTAAGATTTATGTATGTTAAGATTTTTCGATCTCACTCCTTATATTCTGAGTCCTCATAAGTTTCTAAGGCTATCTAGATATGTCCGTCTGTCTGTCTATCAGATGAAAATAAGATAGGGTGCAAACGAAAGTAGCTAGCTGGCTGAAAATTTCCACAAATATTCTTTGTTGATAAGTTTTCAAACGGTTGAAAATATGCATTATCCATAATTTTACATAGCCCCCACACAAAGGTCCTCTCTGAATACTGTTTGAACAGTCATAAATATTATGACAAAATTGTATTATCAATTTGAATATAACAGTCCGTAATGGCTGCTTCTAACATTCATCATGTTTATAAACATTTCCATCAGTATTAATGTTGATTACTCGCTGTTATTAACAATGTTTATACCTATGGCATAAAGCTGCTAAAAGTTTGATGTGATTATTGTATATATTATTATTGTGTATGTTATATATATTATTGTATAAATATAACATTATTTTTCGTTAAATAATTCATGAAACTACTATAATATGGCACTATGTATATAAATAGTAAGTAACAGCGAGTTGTAAGTGAGTTAGTATATCGTAGGTGCTGTTAGAGTTAACATCAGCTATATTACCAGTGTATTCTTGTAAATCAGACATCAGCAGAGAGTAAAATTGACTTTGCACACTAACACCACTTCATTTTGTATTTGCGTTTTTTGAGTAGCGTTCTCTGGCATTCAGAGCTCTGAGACAAAGGTTTGTAAAGTTTTTGTATGTTTTTAGTGTTGTATCTTTTTTGCCAATTACGTACGTGTGAAAGAAAATAAAACCAGAGAGCTCTTAAAGTGGCTCTTTGGTATGTCTGTTGTAAATTATAAAGTGTGTGTAAAGAAAACTATAAAATTGTCAAGTTGTACGATTAATTAACTTTTAGTGGGTGCCTTAGGTTAAGAGGTTCTTTGATTTAATAACATATATGGTTTTATTATACAAATCACACTTTGGTGATTCTCTTTTCTTTTAAGGTTTATTATTTAATTTTGTTTAAATAAACAAAAAATACTGTTAATTCCCTTTTAAGTACCCCAGTAAAAATTTTGTAAATTTTAGTAATGGCAACTAGTTACCGCATACATTATTTCGTAATGAGTGGTCGTTGCCCAGCACATTATTTTGTTTAGCAGAGTAAGTACTTATTTTTATACAAATCTGTAATGAACTTTTGCATTTAGCACAGCTTCCTAGTGTGTTTGACTGAAAAACGAGATGTTAGTGGTTCAACACCAGTCGATGCCATTAATTTTTTTGTTCACATTTCGTTAATTCACAAGGTCTCTTATTTTGTCATAATGTCTGCGGCTCGGCTTAACCGACTCTTAGGCATTCGGTGCCGGTCTCTTGTTGGATATGATAACACATTAAACATAGCATACAGAGTAGTATTATTTTTGCTTGAAAGGCTATAACAACTTTTTCAAACCATTGTGAAATATTAGGACACTATGACATGATAGGACCCTTGTGAATTGAAAAATTATATTAATTTATATGTTTATGTTAAAGCCAGTGTTAAGTAGACTTTAAAATAGACTTTAAAATACAAAAAAACAATCAGCATGCCTGTTCGATTCCCACATATACAAAGATCTAAATGTTCCTATTCACAGTGGTTTAGAAAAGGTTTTTTTGGAAATAACTAGAGATGCTAATCAGGACTGATTTTTAAAAATCCCGGGGTTCGGGATTTTGATTTCGGGATTTCGGGAAAATTTAAATCCCGAAAATAATAAGAAAGATACGTGTATATATACATATGTCTTTACAAAAAAAAAAAAAAAAAAAATATAATTCATAAATAAATGTCATTTGATTGCAATAAAATACATGCATGAGTATGTACATTATATAAGAAGAATTAACACTAAAGTATGTACAATGTACATTAGAGCTATAACCAAATTTTGGCCCTCATAGTGCTATGCGATGGCAAATTTTGTGTTATTTACTAAAAAAAATGTCGGGTCATTTTGGAATAAAAACAAAAACTATTTTTTAAAGTCAAAATTTTCTCAAATTTGTATTACATTTTTTATTTTTCATAGTAAAACAGCGGATTCTTTCTCATTAACGTAAATTTTAAATATAGATTCGAGCCAGGTTGATATATTTATAAAAAAAAAATATTTGAGTTTTTTGTATAAAAAAAAATATTAAATATTATCTCCAAACTTTACCGCGTTTTGTAGCCATTTTTTTAAAATAACTTTCAACGGTCTACTCGACTATGCTAGGGCCATTTTGATTTCGTTCTTGTTATTTGGGGGCTTTTACATTTATTAATAATATCGAAATATACTATGTTGCAGCAGGCGTTGAGGTTAACAACTTTGCTGAACATCACTTTGCGATATTCGGGCATGTAGAATGTCAAAATGCATGAAAAATGTAAACAAAAATAACAATTTCCCCTTTTTATTTATGAAAAACGGGATTTAGAAAATCCCGAAAATCCCGGAATTTAAAATTAAAAAATCTCGCGCTTCGGGATTTAAGAAACGGGATTCCCCGTTTGGCATCTCTAGAAATAACTCGGTATCTCGGGAACTATTGGAGATATTATTGCTAAATTTCACGTGGTTGGAGCTAAGGTGTTATCGAGTTGTTCAGCTTCCTAGCGCTAATTGGAGCCAGTGCGTTGCCCATCAAAGTTGATCACCTCGGGTCACAAATTTTGTAAAGAAATCGCCAAAAATCCATTTTAGTGCATTTAGATGTTGTACTAAATACATGTTAATCAACTGTATTACACCATTTCCCATATGGTTTATCAAAAGGGAAAATACAGTACACGAAAAAATCAAAGCATACAAAATAGGGCAATTAGTTATTGTACAATTAAGGGATATAATGGGTTCCTACGATATGTAGATCTTTAGGTCCGAATGAGCTGAGTTTAAAATATAAATAGTGCTTAAGAAGATCTACAAAATATGCGCTTACATGTGTACGTGATCTCTATTAGTTGAAGAGATATTTAGATTTTTTTTTTAACTTTTGCTCGATCGTTTTATGGTTTTTTATATGTGGCGCGCCTATGGAGGTTCGAATTTCTTGTCTAAAATATCAACTGTATCGGTGATAAAATTCTAAATGAAATAAAAAAAAACTATAAAAAGTTAAACGCATCCAAATTGGTACATGTAAAAAGTGCCGTATTTTTTAAGTTTTTTCCCAAATGGGCCCAATTTTTTTTCTTTTGTAGATTCGGAAAGAGAATTTAATGCAAAAGCGTGTAAAGTAAATTTTGGCTCACTAAAGCGGACACAACACCCCGCAGACTTATCCAAACTTGGCCAATTTTTAAAAAAAATTTTACATTTGAGTAAAAAATTCTAAAAAGGCAAAGCACCGATACTCAAAAAAGTTTCATATTTGTATAACCCTATATGTTTCTTAAACACTAACAAAGCCTTTTTACTATCACACGGTAAATAACGTCACAGTAGGCACTTTTCTAAAAAATCTCAGTTTTTGGAACACATTTTGCCCGGCTTTGGAATTTCGGTATTTGAAAATAAAAAATTTCAAAAATTATAATGTCGATGATTTAAGGATAATTGAGTCTTTATTAGTTCCAAATTTTGTTATAATATCATTAACCGTTAAAATTTTACATTAATTCTAATTTTATATTTTTCTTCATTGAGAATTACCATATTATAATTTTTTAAGTTTTTAAAGTAAATGTCCCAAAATTTAATAAAATTATTTAATTTTACTAAAATATCAATCTTTAATTCCTAAGGATTTCAACAATATCAAATACTTGTATAAAAGCCTTTATTTACTCCTCAGAAGTTCCACAAACCTTGCCCCCTTTGACAAATTTGTACGTTTTTTCATAAATCATGTATGCAAATATTTTGTAGATCTTCTTAAGCACTATTTATATTTTAAGTTTCAGCTCATTCGGATCATAAATGGATTTTTGGCAATTTTTTAAAAAAAATTTCCGATCGAGGTGACCAATTTTGAGGAGCAACGCACGGACCCCCATTAGCGCTAGGAACCTGAACAACTGCAAATCAATTCGAAAATATATCAGTTCCAACCATGTGAAATTTCAAAACAATATCATAAATAGTTCCTGAGCTACCGAATTATTTCCAAATAAAAACGTTTCTAAACCACTGTGCTATGGTTGAAACAGAAATCATAAAACATGTGGAAACATTTTTGAAAAAAACTTGAATACCAAACAAACCATGTAGCTTTTAACATCTTAAATAACTACAATTGTGTAAATTCGATTAAGAGCAATATGAATAGGAGGAATATGATGTTAATCTACTCAGCTATGAATACCAACTATAAAGGTGTAGGGCATAAACACAAAGAGAGCGGTAGGCGTAGCTTATTTCCAATAGTGAAGGGCACTTAATGATACTTACAAACTAAAAATAAACTTATGATGAGACAGAAACTATATTAATACAATAGTTCTTTTCTTATAACTTGTATAGGAAAACTACTTTTGTTTTGGAGCATGACTAACATTTAATCTAGAATCTAAATTGTTTATTCATACGTAAATCCCTGAGATCTTAGCTCTAAATAAAGCAACATATAAAGCTATAAACAACTATAATTAAAATATAAAACCATTTATATGTAAATTTTTCTGTTCTTTAATAGAGTGATGTTAATAAACTATGTATAACTAAAATATGTATTTAGTTGATTAATTTTAACTACTTAGCTGAAGCAATCCATCTTTTTTATTATATTACAGCTTGGAGCAAAATTCAATTTATAGCTGTCTGCAAAACAATAAGAATAGTTCTAAAAATCATTAATATTTTAAGTAAAATTAAGTTGTAGACAAGCTGTCTACTTAAAGTTGACACATTAAAGAGATTTCTTTTGTTATTTTTTTTTTCAGTTATAAAATGTCTGTTATGTTGTTTGATTGATTTTTATGACTTGGGTCATAATAGAATTATTATTTTAATACTCAAAACACCGTTAGAATTTCAGTCAAACCTGTTACATGAGATCTAGCTAAATATTAAGTAGGTGTTATAGTAATTTCTTATAAATAATTTGAAAAATGCTAAAACTATGAATAACAACTGCAAAGAATAGGAAAATGTTAAAGAACTAGCTCAATGCCCTCATATTACTCGTGCAGAACGTCCAATGTAGCAAGAGCTGTTCTGTTGGTGTCCATATCATTTAATTCAGACCAAAAGAAGTTGTTATTCATCGATCTATAGCACTCGCCGTTGTCGTTGATGGTCTGTCCAACGACGTTCTCAAATAAATATGGACCGATGGCACCGCCAGCCCAAAATACACACCAAATAGTAACTTTGCATTGGACGCTCTTGGATCTCATGTGGATTGGTAACGTCCCAAATTCGACAATTTTGTTTGTGAAATGGGCTCCACCGTAAAATTGGGGAAGAGCGCGTAACATAGCCCAAAAAGAACACCTATTTTTATACCCTTCACCTTCGTGAGAAGGGTATATATAAGTTTGTCATTCCGTTTGTAATTTCCACAATATAACTTTCCGACTCTATAAAGCATATATATTCTGTATCCTTATAGATAGCGGAGTCGATTAAGTCATGTCTGTCTGTTGAAAACAACTTTCTGAAGACCCCAGATATCTTCGGGATCCAAATCTTCAATAATTGTGTCAGACATGCTTTCGACAAGTTTCTTATTTAAAAATCCGTGGATAAATAACGGAGATATGAGCAAAAATCCGAGACAACATCTATTTTTGGCCTATTTTCATCTATATCTCGATTACAAATTAATCATAAATATACACAATATGGACATCTAATGGTAGATATTTCAAAGTCCATTGCAATGATGTATATAAGGCTTTAGTAAGTTGGACCTACAATGGGTAAAAAGCGGGAAAATTATATTTTAACCCGAATTTTTTTAAAAAAAAAAAGGTTTTTGTCTAACTAAGCGTCATATGCGGGAAGTTTTGCTTTACTTCTTTAATTTGAAACAAGTAAGAGAGCTATATTTGGCTGTGCCGAATCTTATATACCCTTCACCAAATTATACTTTAAAATAAAATTGAAAAAATTATTATTTTTTTTAAAAAAAATTTTTCGAATTTTTTTTTTAGTTTTTTTAAAAAAAATTTTTTTTAATTTAAAAACTTTTTTTTAATTTATTAGTGAAAAGAGAGTTTTTTGTGAAAAAAATTCGGGTTAAAAAATATTTTTCCCGATTTTGACCCATTGTAGGTCCAATTTACTATAGCCTTATATACATCGTTGCAATGGACATTGAAATATCTATCATTAGATATCCATATTCTCTATATTTATGACTTAGTAATCGAGATATAATCAAAAATAGGCAACAAAAATAGATGTTGTCTCGGATTTTTGCTCATATCTCCGTTATTTATGGACGGATTTTGCTGATTTTAAATAGGAAACTTCTCGAAACCATGTCTGACAGAATTATTGAAGATTTGGATCCCGAAGATATCTGGGGCCTTCAGAAAATTGATTTCAACAGACGGACATGGCTAAATCGACTCCGCTATCTATATGGATCCAGAATATATATACTTTATAGAGTCGGAAAATTATATTGTGGAAATTACAAACCGAATGACAAATTCATATATACCCTTCTCACGAAGGTGAAGGGTATAAAAAAGTCCCGCTTCAGCACACTGATTGCTCACTAAAGTTTATGGTGAATGTACTGCATCGGTTTCAATGTGCGAGAGATGTTTGTCTTAAGTGCTGCTGGAAAGCTATAAAAGGAAATCATTTCCTATAAAAGGAAATCATTCATTACTTGCGATGAAAAATGTATCCAATACGATAACCCGAATTGTAAGAGATCGCACGGCCAACCAGCCGAATCGACACCAAAGTCAAATATCCATGGCGCTAAGATAATTCTCTGTATTTGGTGAGAGCAAAAGTCTAGCCAAACCACCACAGGGAACCTGTACCGAACGCAATGATTCGTTTGAAGCGAGCATTGGCCAAAAAACGCCATCGACATTTTATGTCGATATTTCGTAAAAACATCGATTTGCTTGCATAAAAAATATTAATTTTTTTTAAGAAAAATAAATTAGTTTCTTAAACAAGTCATTAAATATTAATTGAAATTTAAAATTAACCCTATTTTAGTGTAATAAAAGCTTTTGTTTTATAAGATTTATAAGTTTTAATGAACCCACTCCTCTGTAAAAACAAAAAAAAAAAAAACAACAGCATGTCATCATCATTGTCTTTGCTCTCAACCATTTAGCATCATACAACATCAAAAGACAGTGACCGCTACAAATTAAACTTTATTGCAAACACTATTAATAAATATTGGACAACGATAAATCTTTAAAAATGAAATATTTAAACACAAAGCCAAGGAAACAAAAATATTATGTCTATAAACATGTTCAACAAAAA
This sequence comes from Calliphora vomitoria, assembly GCA_942486065.2. Classification (NCBI taxonomy): domain Eukaryota; kingdom Metazoa; phylum Arthropoda; class Insecta; order Diptera; family Calliphoridae; genus Calliphora; species Calliphora vomitoria. The sequence continues at coordinate 29,067,315 of OW818031.2, read as the reverse complement.
GAAAAAAAAAAAAAATAACTAAAAATAGCTGCGACCAATACGTCAGTCACTATACCTAAACAGAAACAAAAAGGAAAGGAAATTTAAAATATTCTACAAAACCTCTAAATATCTACTAGAAGTAGTTATTTTAGCTAGGAATTTTAAATATGAAAACGAGAATTTTTATTTAATGATGATTTCAAAATAATCGTTACAGAAATAAACCACAACACAACACAGCTAATTTTTTCAACAAAATAAAAACCAGTCACAACAAATTTTTAAGAATTTTTAGCATATTTATTTACGAAACAGAGCAAAACTTGTTTGTAATATTATTTTGTTAAAAAATGACAGGCTTAATTAAATATTGCCATTTCTAAAATAAAACAAAATAAAATCACATTAAAAGGTTTGTTGTTATTAAAGAAAAATAACGAAAAATAATAATGTTTGTTTGTTGATACCAACAGCTAGTGACAAAAAATATGTGTGCAGTTTGTTCTAAAAAAAATAACGGAATGTTTTACTTATAACTGTGATAAAGGAACTTACATACATGATTCATGCATAAATATATCCACTATAGACCCGTATCGGTTGCTATTTAAAATCGAGAAAATCGGTCCACATATGGCTGAGCTATAAGGAAAAATCCAGGACAACTTTACTTTTTGACTTATTATTGATGTATATCTGGATTACTAAGTCATTAATATAGACTATATGGAGATCTGATAATATATACTTTAAAGACCTTTGCAACGACGTATATAACGCCATAGTAAGTGGGATCTCCAATTTCTTTTTTTCACCAAAAAATTTTGTTTTCATAATTCTTTTTATTTTCACAAAATCACTAATAAATTGAAAAAAAAAAATTTTTCTAAATTTTTTTTTAAAAAATTTCAGCAAAAATTTTTTTTTTAATAAATTAAAAAAATTTTAAATAAAAATTTTGAAAATAATATAACTCTCTTACTTGCTCTCTTACTTTATAGCCTTCACCTTCGTGAGAAGGGTATATATAAGTTTGTCATTCCGTTTGTAATTTTCACAATATAATTTTCCGACCTTTTAAAGTATATATATTCCTGATCCTAATAGAAGCGGAGTCGAACCGTCTGTCTGATGAAATCAATTTTAGACCCCAGATATCTTCGGGATCCAAATCTTCAATAATTCTGTCAGACATGCTTTCGAGAAGTTTCCTTTATAAAATCAGCAAAATCCGTCCATAAATAACGGAGATATGAGCAAAAATCCGAGACAACCTCTATTTTTGGCCTATTTATGATCCATATCTCGATTACTAATATGGATATCTAATGATAGATATTTCAAAGTCCATAGCGACGATGTATATAAGGCTATAGTAAGTTGGACCTACAATGGGTCAAAATCGGGAAAAATATTTTTTAACCCGAATTTTTTTTCACAAAAAACATTTTTTTGTCATAAATTTTTTTCACTAATAAATTGAAAAAAAAATTTTTTTTTTTTTAAATTTTATTTTAAAGTATAATTTGGTGAAGGGTATATAAGATTCGGCACAGCCGAATATAGCTCTCTGACTTGTTTAATAGAGAATTAAGTTAATGTTGTATAATATTTAACTACCGCCATCATTTTATATTAAAATTATGATAAATTTCAACGATCAAAAAGACCGAATAAAAAATTATTCGTTAACATTACTTATAAATACCACATGAAATGTGTTGCATACTATTAATATATAATACTTGAAGACTCAAAATAGTTTTGCAACCAAAATTTAACAGAAAACAAACGAATAAAAATTCGAATAAAAAATTAATCGTTAAGTTTACATAAGATTTCTACAAAAAAGTTATTATATATACTAATTGAAGAATAACAACAGTTAAGCGATACAAATTTTAAAAATTCAAACGAATAAAAAACCGAATAAAGTTTATTCGTTAACATTAATCGAGTCCTATAATATTTGCATACAAATTAATATAAACTGTTTATATTTATTAATTGAAGAATTTAAATAGCTTTGCAAAAAAATTTAAAAAATGCAAACGAATAAAAGACCGAATAAATTTTATTCGTTAATTTTAACGTACCCTAACCGCAAGTTAATTTTTTAATTCAGTTAACATTTTATAGTATTTAATTACAACCATAATTTCTTATAAAAATTTAGGTAAAATACAACGAATAAAAGATAATTCGTTGAGTTTACTTGAAATTACTACATGTATGTAGTTATTGTTAACTGTTTTTATATAATACTTGAAGACTGAAAATAGTTTTTCTACCTAAATTTAATAAAAGAAACACGCGAATAAAATTCGAATAAAAAATTAATCGTTGAGATTACTTGTTTATTACTTGCAGAATAAACGACTAAAATCCCGAATAACTTTTATTCGTTAAGATTATAGTTTACTATTGGAGGTATGACTTAAAAATACGGGATTTTTTCAAATTTTTAACTTTTACAGGGCAAGCTCGGTATTCGCAACTACCAATTATCGCGACGACCCGGATCGCAGGTTCTATAATCGCAACAGTTTACGAAAAACAGGTTCTATCTTTGCGACGCTTATCTGTTTGTTTTAAATTTGTTTACAATGTCTATAACCAAAAAAGTAAATCCCCGTATTTTGGTATATTAACCTTTTTGGTTGATTTTGATCTTCAATTTTGTCAGTTTATTCGTGTCATTTGTTGTGTAAATACATCTTTAATAAATTTAAAAGTGGAGATTCCATAAATTCAATTTGCCTGAATTACAAGTTACATAAGTCTTCGGTTTACCGCATTAGAAAGCAAGAAAATTCAATAAAAAAGTGCATACGTACAACAGAAAGTGGCCCTGGCAAACGTTGCACCTTAAAGAAAGCTGAGTACCCAAGAATGGAAAAAATGCTTTATAAAACAAAGATAAAAAATGTTCTAATATCAGTTTTCAAAAAGTTAACAAACCGATTCAGGTTTTAATGCCGGTGAAGGATGGTTGAAGAAATTTAATCGTCGACATGGAATTAGATTTTTGGTGGACTCTTCACCAAATCTACAATGCCGACGAATCTGGTTTATATTATAGGATGCTTCCAAATCACACTCTTGTCACATGTAATGGGAAAACAGCGCCCGGAAGAAAACTATGTAAAGAACGAATAACTTGTTTGCCCTGTTCAAATGCGAAAGGCACAGACAAACTGATATTGTTGGTTGTTGGAAAATCGAAAAACCCACGCGCCTTTAAAGCTTTTGCAATAATCCTGTAATATACAACTCCAGTAACAACGCCTGGATGACATCATTTATATTCAAGAACTGGTTCCATCACGAATTTGTTACCCACGTAAGTTAATTTTCACCAATTAGTAAAAGTAAGTTGTTCATAAGTAAACATTTCTCAAGACCGAGAATTTTTGGCTTTAAAAAGTCTGCCGCAAAAAGTAGTTTTGCTCTTAGATAACTCGACGTGTCACCCAGTTGAGGAACTAAAAAAGTGATGACGGTTTAATTAAAGCAATGAATCTACCACCCAATTGCACTGCGCTTATTCAACCGTTAGATAAAAACGTTTCAACTTATAAAAGACAACTGCTCACCCACTTGCTTGACCAGAAGGGAAGAAATTTGGAGCTCAAACTAAAAAACTTCAGTCTCAAAAATGCAGTTCAGATTCTAGCTACGTCCTGGGATAAAATATCAGTGTCCAATATCCGAAATGGAGTGAAGAGGAAATTTTTACGGAACATCTTTTCACGAATGCTGACATAAACAACTGCATTCAAGAAGAATTTCATGTGAAAAGTAATAAGGAGCAATTGGAATTATCAGATATGGATCGGAGGATTTATACGGAATTTATATGAAGGATTGTTTAACATCAATAAATATATGTATACAACGGGCTTTGGAAAATGATAAGGCGACAACAGCACTATATGAACTATGTGATTCAGCTGTTGTTATAAAAAATAATTTGCCAAAAAAACAACTAAAAATCTCCAATTTCTTTAAAAATGTTTAATATGTAATATGTATGTCAATAAAAAGGATTCTAATTTTAAAAATTACATAAATTTTTTCAATAAAATTTTGGGTTCTGTTTTCGCGAAAATTCAGTATTCGCGACAGGTCTGGTTTTTAATTATTCGCGAATACCGAGCTTACACTGTATTATGAAACATATGTACAATATAAATTTATACATATCATTGGCCATTGTTAGCTTGACCTTTTCACATATTTCTTGCAACATATGGATTCCGAAACGAAAATAACTGTTCATCTTTTGAGGCCAAGAACGAATCAAGCCAATATCGGATACTCTGTTCCAAAGTGAAGCGTATCTCAGAGAGAGCGTTCTGCTTCGGTCGAAACAAATAGTAGTCGGACGGGGCACGGTCTGGACTATAAAGCGGATAAGGCAAAACTACCCAACCACTTTATTCTAAAGACTTTTTAACAGGTATTGAAACATGTGGCCGAGCGTTGTCATGATGGCATATTATGGTTTCATGTCTGGCCGCATATTCTTATGATGGTCTGGTCAGATTTCAGCAGCTCATAATAGATGGGACCCTTTGGTCTCACGAATTACAGAAAATAAGGTAACTTAGTGCCATGGATATTTGGTTTTGGTGTCGATTCAGCTGGTTGGTCGGGCTTCACATACGATCTCTTACGCTTCGGGTTATTGTAATGCATCCATTTTTCCAGCTTTGGTGAGAGATTGTTGTGCTTCAGCGTCACTTTTTTCAAATTAAAGAAGTAAAACAAAACATCCCGCATGTGAAGCTTTTTGGGCACAAAATTCGACATTTTCGAAGCATAAACAACGGTTTAAAAAGAAAATTGTTTTTGCCAGTCATAAGCCGAATTTACACCTCCAATAATATGGAATAGATTTTAAAAAAATTAACTCATTATTAAGAGTTACGTTTGTTATTGACTGTATAAGTTTAGCTGGTATGTGAAAATATTTATGACAGTAAAAAAAAAAATTAGTTTTTTTGCTAATACCACAATTTAGCTATAATTTGCTTTGTGTCTCCAGAAGTAGAGAAACACAGCACTTAACAAAATTAAGTGGTTTCGTTTTAATTTTCAACTTTGTTCGTTTATTGTTTTAAACGTTAACGGTTGCTAAATTAATGATTCTATTTGCATGTTTGTGACACTGTGATTAATTATAATTTCATAAAATGTTTGACAATTTATATTTGATAACAGCAACAATTTTGAAAATAAAAATAATAAAGAAATTATATAATCATTATTACTTGTTATTATTATATTAATATTAAAATAAAGAAATTAATCAGTAAACGAATATTAAATTTCATTTTTTTCCCATAAACTATTAAATAACCTCAAACTTATAATTATAATAAAGTTTGATTTTATAATATTTGTTTATAAGTAGTTGGTTAATCATTTAGTTAATTTTTGTTAGTTTTTTTTTTTTTGTATGTTTATGTTATTAAATTCCTAAGCACGTTTTCGGTTTAAATGCAAACCAATATTAAGAGTTTGGTAATATAAATTTGTTTTGAAATGAAAGTACCTTTATTTGGTCTCATCTAAATAATGTTCAACACAGCCAACACTTAAGTAATTTTAGGTCTAATTTTAATATTTTGTAGTTTTGTTTAATTTTTTTACTATAAAAACCTAAAGTCAAAAAGGTATTACTATCATAACAAAGTTAAACATTTGCTATTAAACATTTAGTTTTATATTTGTAAAGTTCCCTTAAAAATCCTTAACAAAATGTTCAAGTTTGTAAGTAATTTCTTTGAAATTTTTTAAAATCATATGTAAGCAATAAGTTTTCTTTAAAAAGGTTGCTGTCTTTGCTGTTTGCTTATCATATGCTGCTGCCGGTCTAGTGCAGCCCACTGCTTTTGCTGCTGCTCCTGCTGGTGTTGCCTATGCCAATGCTCCTTTGTATGCTGCTGGTGGCAGCCAACAAGTAAATGTTCGCCATAACTATGATGGCACCTTTTCCTCTTACACCACCAATCCCTTTGGTTTTGCTGCTCCTTACTCTAGCCGTTATGTAGCTGGTGCTCCTGCTGCTTTTGCAGCTCCCGCTAAGTATGTAACTCCCGCTGGTGTTGCTACTCAGTTTGCTGCCGCCCCAGCTGCTTTTGCTGGCCCTGCTAAATATGTTGCACCCGCTGGTGTTGCTGCTGCTTCTCCTTATGCCTCGCCTTATGCTTCACCTTATGCTGCTCATTTGGCCGCTGCTGCTTACAATGCTTATGCCAACGCTTATGCCGCTTCTCCAGTCTCTGCTCCAGTTGCTTAAGATCGCGCATTTTGTAATAATCTCGTTCCTCATTTCTCTTAATAATTTAAAGAAAATACATATTTAATAATAATTTATTAATTAAAAAAACTTAAAATTTATTTTGAAAGCTAAAAATGTTTTTAAACTGCCAGCAAACACGGCACCTATCATTCGGAAAGTTCTCTTATACCCAATTGATCATTCAAAATTTACAACTGAGTTAGGTCTTTGACAGGTGAGTTTCCGATCTATGTGTTTTCTCTCGATCACTTTGTTTATATTCGTGATATAATATTTGACAGACATGAGTTTACCATCGTAACTCCAACCGATTGTATAAAAGTCTATCATATTTGGAAGATAAGTCACTGAGCCATGAAAGATGCCTACGGCTTTCACAAGCTCTCGCACTTTCAATCTCAGATTTAATTTTTTTTAAGCTTAGCCTTGGTTTGAGTGATGGTTTTTTTCTGCAAAAAATAATGATTAAAGAGCACACCAAATTCACTTCTTTCCATATTGTCCTCAAGTCACGCGGTAGTCTGCTATCAATGGCTGTCATAGACAAACTAAATGACGTAGCTTGTTCAAAATTTTGACAGAAGTCAACTGATAGATGGCTGTTAACAGAACCAGGGTTTGTCTTTCAGTTAAGAGGTGGGGAATTCAAAAACTTACGGACTTATTGAACTGACCTCGTTCATGTTAATCAAAAAAGTCTTTATTTATTCCCTTTAAAATTATCACTCTGATCAAGTACTTTCTTCTGCTGTCACCCAACGCAAAACCCTCTTGATATCTTCATTATCTACACATTTGCTGAAATATCAGCAATACTGCTGACAAATTCATGACATTGCCCTAGAAACCAACATTTGCCTTAAACACACATTACCCCTAATGAATAGAGTGTCAAAAATAAATGTTTAAATTGTTTGTTTGACAACTGTTATCGGTATTCAATACAGACATACCAAGATGTCAATAAATCACCGCCTACTTAAACAACAAATTATTTAATTAAATGATTGCATACCTGATTGATTGATTGATTTTATTTTGTGTGTGTGTTTTTTTTTAATGATTTAACACGCTTCTCAAATTTTGATTTAAAGCAGACAAAATTGACATTTTCAAGTTCTGCTTGTTAATTGTTTGAACAGTGATATTATTTCATTTAATTGAAATCGTTCATAATTAGTAAATTAAAAGTGTTTAAAAACATTAAAATTTTCTAGCAGTTTAAGGCAGAATGGCAGCCACATACTGTAACTGATTCGTTATAAAATGTTCTTTAAAACCTCCTAAGTAAGTTCCAAATCATCTCCACTCTCCAACAACTTACGTATTCCTCTTGGCTCTTGAATATTCTCACATTCGTAATATGTAACTCATATTTGTATTAAAGAACTTACCAATTCTTCTAGACTTCCTTCCTTGTAGTTTGACGATTGTAAGAATTTTTGGATTTTCTCACATTTGTAATCGAAGTCGCGAACTTACGAATTCTTCATAACTTTGTAGTATTTTTTGAATTGTGAGAACGGCCGAATTATTTTGCACTCGTATATTTGAACTCGTAAACGAATTCAGGAACATGCGGATTATTCTTGAATTACTTGTAGTTTGACGAATGTAGGAATTGCCGAGTTCCTCTTATGATAAAAATTTGAAACCAATTTAAAGAACTTTCAAATCTTTCTTTGTTTTATTTTACACTTCACCATGAGTGGTGAGGGTATATATAAGTTTGTCATTCCGTTTGTAATTTCTACATTTTTTATTTGCCACCCCACAAAGCATATTTATTCTGGATTGTTATAGATAGCGTAGTCGACATGACTATGTCGGTTTCTCCGACTGTATGTTGAAATCAACTTTAGGTAGCCCTCAAATAACTTACATAAATGATTCATGCATCAATATATTCGCTGTAGACCCGGTTCGGTTACTATTTAAAATCGAGAAAGTCGGTCCACAAATGGCTAAGATATATGGAAAAATCCAAGACAACCTCTATTTTTTAAAATTATTTTTGAAAAATTAAATTTTTTTTCATTTAAAAATATTTTTAATTTAAAAGTGTAATTGAAAATGAAACATAAGATTCGGCACAGCCGAATATAGCTCTCTTACTTGTTTATATTTCAAAATTGCAAAGTTTCGGTGCAGTCATTTAAACGTTACTAATTTCTCCACTATGCATCACCACTGTGCAATGAGTTAAAAGTCCCATACACTGGATAAATAAGATTAAAGATTACAAAAAAATAAAAACTGTTTAATTAATATTTAACAAAAGAACAATAAATATTTATTCATTATTAACAATTACAAACAAACGAAAAATTGATTAAGACAAATTTAAACAACTACTTTAGCGGGGGCAGCAGCAAAATGAGGAGCGGCAAAACCAGCAGCATAATGAGCGGCATATGGAGCAGCATAAGGAGCAGCATAAGGAGAGGCTACAGCGAAAGGTGTAGCAACACCAGCGGGAGCAACATATTTAGCAGGAGCAGCATAGGCAGCTGGGGCGGCGTAACCAGCATAAGCAGCAGGGGCAGCAGCATAAGCAGCGGGAGCGGCAAAAGCAGCTGGAGCAGCGGCATAGGCAACTGGAGCACCGGCTACATAACGGCTAGAGATGGGAGAAGTGTAACCGAATGGAGTGGTGGTGTATGAAGACAAAGTGCCATCGTAGTTGTGACGTACATCAATTTGTTGGCTGCCACCAGGGGCATACAAAGGAGCGTTAGCATAAGCTACTGGAGCAGCAGCAAAAGCAGTGGGATGAACAACACCGGCAGCAGCAACAGCCAAGCAGGCAGCAAAGACAACAACCTGTTAAAGGGAGTAAAAATTAAAAATTTTACCTATTTTATACATTTCAAAGCATAACTTACAAATTTGAACATATTGAATGAGTTTAAGGTGTTTTTTCTTGGTTTGTTTATCGAACTATTGATAATGAGGTAGTGATATCTTCTTCATTGTTTTGTCAACCTTTTATAGTAATACAATTGAACTGAATGTAGTTGGTTAATCTGTAAAGCATTTGTTTAATTTAAACATTAAGTGAACATGTACATTTATGCAAGTTAACTATATGTAAATTTTTAGTAAATGTACATAGTTTTTTTTTAAATAGTACCAACAAAGTAAATATATTGTGGAACATGGAATGATAAATGTTGTGATTTCAGGCAGTTTACTTAGCTAATACTAATGGGTTGTAGTTTAAAAGTTATTATAAGAATTTATTGTTATTAATAAGTGCTATTTTCTAAGCAGATATTGCTATTTTCTAATCACAGTGCAGCAGAATTTTAGTTTGTTGTTGTTTTTTGTAAAATATGTAATTTACCAAGTTCCAATTGAAAGGTAATTTTTGAATGATTCTAACTAAAGTTAAAATAAATATATGGTGAATTCACAAGTTCTCTTATCATGTCATATTGTCACAAAGTCCTAATATTTCACAACGGTTTATATTGCTTTTCAAGCAAAAAATGTCCTAAAATAATACTACTCTGTATGCTATGATTATTGTGTTATCGTAACCAACCAGCAGAGACCTGCGACGAATGGCTAAGAGTCGGTAAAGCCGAGCCGCCGAGTCGTGATATAACTATTAGGACATTATGACAATATGACTGATAAAATACCTTGTGAATTGACCAATGGAGTTTTAGATTAATATTTTTGTAGTATTTTATTAGGCAGCCTTCTTTTAATATGAAAATTATGATAAATTTAAATCAATAGAAACCGAATAGAAAATTATTTATTAAGTTTGCTAAAAATTATACATATTACTTAGTTGCTATAATGTTTCTATAGTTATTACTTGAAGATAGAAAATAATTTTTGACTTATTTTTTATAAAAAATTTTATTTAAAAAATTTCGATTCAAATGAAATTTTTGCAATAGTTTTTACTAAAAGTATAATTTTTTGGCATTAAGTTAATTTTGTTTGTAATATATAATTAGGTAAGCTTTATTTAATATGAAAATTATGATAAATTTCAACGAACAAAAAGCCGAATACAAAATTATTCATTAAATTTTCTTAAAAATTATTCATATCTGTTGCTTTAAACTATTGATATTTGTTACTTGCGGATTGCAAATAGATTCGCGATCAATTTTAGAAAAAAATCGAATGAATAAAATTCCGAATAAAAAATTATTCGTTACTTTTACTTGAAAATTACACATATTAGTTGTTGTATTGAGAACAAAAATTAACATTGATATCTAAAAAATAGGAAAAATACAAGCGAATAAAAAGACCGAATACAAAATTATTCGTTAAATATACTTAAAAATCCTATCTATTGATTAATGTAAACTGATTATATATAAAATACAAGAAGACTGAAAATATTTTTGATATTAAAATGTGAAAAAACAAGTAAGAGAGCTATATTCGGCTGTGGCGAATCTTATATATCCTTCACCAAATTATACTTTAAAATAAAAATTTTAAATATTTTTAGGTAAACAAAATTAACTTTTTTTTTCAAAATTGTTTTTCAAAATTTAATTTTTTTTTTTTAAATTGTTTTTCAAAATTTAAAAAAAAAAATTTTCAAAATAGTTTTCAATTTTTTTTTTCGAAATTGTTTTTTTTAAAATTTTTTTTTTCCAATTTTTTTTTTTTAAATTTTTTCCAAATTTTTTTTAAATTTTTTTCCAAATTTTTTGTGGTAAAAAAAAAATATTCGGCTTAAAAAATAATTTTCCCGATTTTGACCCATTGTAGGTCCAAATTACTATAGCCTTATAAAAATCGTTGCAATGGACTTTGAAATATCTATCATTAGATATCCATATTGTCTATATTAAAGACTTAAGGTAGGGTCACACATGACAAATATTTGACGAAAAAGACGTAACCACTAAATAAAATATATTTGTATTCTTTTATTTATTTCAAAAAGTTATTTTACTTAGGATGATTCAAAACAAACAATTTAGTTTTATTTTATTTGATGCTGTTTGATCTTACAAAACAATTGTAAGAGTAAACACGTCAAACAAATTTGTGCTAAAAAAACTGGTTACGCTTTTTTGAGCAAATATTTGTCATGTGTGACCCTACCTTTAGTAATCCAAATATAGATCAAAAATATGCAAAAAATTGAGGTTGTCCCGGTTGTCGATTTTAAATAGCGATCGAACCGGAAGAATTCTCGATATATTGATGTATCAATTATGTTTGAAAGTTATTTGGGGTCTACGGAAAGTTGATTTCAACAAACTTTTATATACCCTTGCCACTCATATTGAAGGGTATAAAAATACAAACGATTAAAAAAACCGAATGCAAACTTATTCGTTAAGTTTACTTCAATATCCTACTTTTTGATTGTTGTAAGCAATTAATATTTATTATTTGAACACTAAAAAAAGTTTTGTGATTTAAATTTAAAAAATTCAAATGACTAAAAATCCGAATATTCGTTAAAATTTTTGCTTAAAATTATTGCTTATTATTTTAAACGCTTTACAAGTAAAATTTGCTTCTTTCAATGCTGAGATAAATATGAGTATTTCTTTGTAAAATGAAATGATTGAGAGAATAAAATACCGAGTAAATATTATTCGTTAACATTTCTTAAAAATTAGATTTATTTAAAAAATGTTTTTAATGACATTTAAAAACATAACATTTTTAAGATGTTTATCATTGCTTCCAATATCGAATAAAAACCGATGAAAAATTATTTTCTAAATTTATTCGTAAAATTTCAGCGATAAAAAAACCGAATAAAAATTATTTACTAAACTTAATGAAATTTTTAAAGTTTTTTTTAAAAATTTTAGTAATTATTATTATTTATAAGTAGACAAAAGTTCCATACATATTCGATGATGAAAAAAAACCATATAAAACTTGTTGAAAATTCAAAGTCGCTATTTAGGCCATAAATTAATTTATTTTCCTTCTAAACAATTTTAACCCAAAGTATTTTATTAATTTTTCTCGCGTGAAGCTGACACGCGCCTACCACCCACATTAAACTACATTAAAATACAATTTGCATTTAATTTAAATCAATAAGACACTATTAAATGTACCTGACATACAAAGTATGATTTAAGTGCACAACACTAAAATTATACAAAAATTTGTTCGATTTGTTTGTTTATTACTATAAAAGGCTAAAACAATTAGCTAAGAGACATCATTACCTCAGTGTCAATACTTCGATTAACAATTCACAGAAAAAAAACCTTAAACTCTTTCAATATGTTCAAATTTGTAAGTTATGCTTTGAAATGTATAAAATAAGTGAATTTTATAATTTATCACTCCCTTTAACAGGTTGTTGTCTTTGCTGCCTGCTTGGCTGTTGCTGCTGCCGGTGTTGCTCATCCCACTGCTTTTGCTGCTGCTCCAGTAGCTTATGCTAATGCTCCTTTGTATGCCGCTGGTGGTAGTCAACAAATTGATGTTCGTCACAACTACGATGGCTCTTTGTCTTCATACACCACCACTCCATTCGGCTACACTTCTCCCATCTCTAGCCGTTATGTAGCTGGTGCTCCCGCTGCCTATGCCGCCGCCCCAGCTGCTTTTGCCGCTCCCGCTGCTTTTGCTGCTCCTGCTAAATATGTAGCTCCCGCTGCTTATGCTACTGCCCCAGCTGCCTTTGCTGCCCCTGCTCAATATGTAGCTCCCGCTGGTGTTGTTGCTCCTTTCGCTGCTGCTTCTCCCTATGCTGCTCCTTATGCCGCCCATTACTCTGCTGGTTTCGCCACTCCTTTTGCTGCTCCAGCTAAAGTAGTTGTTTAAAATCAAAAGCAAAGACTGTAACTTTTGTTGATACATATTTGGTTTTCATTAATTCTCATATTTGTTGATCATAAATAAATTATTTGTTATGTAAATATTACATATATTTTGGATTAAAATTTGTTGATTTATTCTCAATTTTTTGCTACAATAGGACAAATTAAGTGTTGTGTCCCAATTTCCTTCGGTCGAATAGTTCCTTGGTACTTCTTGGAAATAGTTTGTGAAAGACAATCACTAGTGAAATTTATAGTGGTATTGGTATCTAGTTTTAGAAGAATACTTTAGCTATTATATTTTTCTGTTGAAGACCACAGCTCGGCTCAAATTATCTTTCCCTAAGAACTCAGCCACATCTGACTTTTTTTAAAATACGATTTTCGCTGTTTTGTTTAATTTTGTTGTCATCAACATATGGTCAATTCACAAGGTCTCTTATCAGTCATATTGTCATAATGTCCTAATATATCACGACTCGGCGGCTCGGCTTAACCGACTCTTTAGCATTCGGCGCTGGTCTCTGCTGGTTGATTACGATAACACAATAAACATGGCATAGAAAGTAATATTATTTTAGGACATTTTTTGCTTCAAAAGCAATAAAAACCATTGTGAAATATTGGGACATTAAGAGTCCTTGTAAATTGACCAATGATGTTGGTATCGATCTGGCAATTCTTCCGGTGAAATGTAATGCAGATTTGAAGTTATTGTAGGAAGTTTAACATGAATATCTGTGTAAGTAGCGGTATAGCTAGTGTAAAATAAATACTTATTGCCTTTAAACAGCCGGGTATCTTGTGAAAAATGCATTTAAGGAAGAGTTTCAAATAAATTATTTCAATTTAAGGTTAATTCTCTAAATTCATGATTTACAATAGAAGAATGTCAGCAGTTCATTCCATCAAAGCTTTGCCAAACAAATTCTTTAGCTTCATTCGAAGGCTTTTAGTTGAAGGCGGCTTTTGTTTCTAATCTATATATATAAAAGAGTAACGTTACTGACTGACTGATTCATTATCGCACAGCCCAAACGACTGAAGCTAGAATCATGAAATTTTAACTGTGGGTTCCTCCCCAAAACGATCCGATAAGAAGGGATTTTTGGAAATTCGAACTTTTAGGGAGTAAAAAAGGGTAAAAACGGGTAAAAACTGTATTTTGGTACTTTTAAACCAATAAACATACAAACAAATTTTAAATCGTATTCTTTACTTATAAAAAAATAACAAATATAAGTTTGGTACTTTTGGGAAATTCGAACCCTTAAGGGATAAAAATTGTGTTTATTTTTTGTACTTTTTTCATAAACTATGTTTTTCGACAAATTGATATAGACATATAAATATTTTATTTTAAGCTCCCACCACGATACAGAAATTTATTTGAATACAATTCAAAAAAGGGGGTAAAAACGGAAAAATACATTTTATTTAACATTTTCAGCCAATTTTGATAAATTGTTAACATTGGTTCCTTGATTCATGCAAAAATTAACTAACAGAGTGCTATTTGAAACTCAACTGCCAAGCTGTATATTTGTTCAAATCCGGGTAAACAGTTTGGTACTTTTTTTAAAACTTATTTTTCTTGAGCACATTAACACAGACTTTAATCGTTTGAGGCATGTCTTTAAGTAAAAACAATTTTGGCAAAATGGAATATTTTTAAATTTCAAACTTGATAGGTGTTCATGGAGGTACATTTGGTACTTTTTTCCTAATAGTACTTTTTTAATATTTTAAATTATTTCACTTATCAACATTAAAGTTAGCTGATATGTATCTGAGTGAAGTTAGAGTTAGGGGTAGGGGATAATATTTAGGTATCAAAATGTGAGAACTGAACTATAGGTACTTTTTTGTTCTTCTAATGGTACTTTTTAAATTGTCTTTAATAATGGGCCTAGAAACATGAAATTAAGCATATATGGTAATAAGTGAGTGAGAATTTTAGGGGGAGACTTTTTCTTTATTAGAGTGGAACTTATGGTACTTTTTCTTTATTCTAATGGTAATTTTTGAATTTTCTATAATAATAGACCTAGAAACATGAAATTAAGCATATATGGTAATAAGTGAGTGAGGGTAGACTTTTTGGTACTTTTTCTTTATTCGAATGGTACTTTTTGTAATTTCTTCACCAATGAAACAACAAACATGAAAAAAAGTTTATATGGACCCGAATGAGTGGGAAACCACAAGTGGGGCTTTTTGGTACCTTTTCTATATTCTAATGGTACTTTTTGATTTTTTTGTAATAATGGACACAGAAGTACGAAATTATATGGGGGCTATGGTCAAATATGTAACCTCACAAACAATATTTATTTGTGTCATTTCTTTGTTTTGCAGAATTTTGTATGGATAGACATTTATGTATCCTAAAATCATATTCCCGGAAGAAATTTATATGGGAGCTAGGAGAAATCATGGTTCGACTCATGCCATTTTCAAGAGAGCTTGTCTTGTGTTTATAAATAACAATGTGTGCAAAATTTCATTTTAGCAAAATATTTTTGAAAAATATCAGATTTTTGGTCCACAACTCTGGTTCTACTTGATCACTTTTGCACACTTTCAATATAAAACATTTCTGATCATCAAAAAATGTTTGGGGAAAATTTCATGCCCCTAAATCTTTCCCTCGACTCCCAATTCTACCAACAAAAGACAGACATAGAAGTGGTTCTACGACCATTATTTTGATATGTACAAACTCAATATACCCCCCATATTTTTGGTGTTGAGTATACAAATGTCTATAGTCTATAGGTAGAATTGAAAAAAAGTTTAATCATTTAATAAATTGTATGATGCTATTTTGTCATGGATTTGAATTAAAGAAAACTTGAATGATTCAATAAGAAAATAATGTATTCTTAAACCAATGAATTCAATACGTTTGAAGTACTAGGGAATTAGCCCTATGGAATTGTTAAGAGATAAAAATAAATTTGATTTTGAAAAGTGAATTATGAATTAATTCTTTCGAATCGTTGCTTGTATCGTATACGAAAAACAAAAAATCAATTTTTTTTGTTAAATATTCAATTATTCACTTGTGTTATACGTATTTCATAGGTAAAATTCTGAGACCGAGAGACTCTCCAGTTTTATTCTATTTCATTAAGATTTTAATCATTTATCAGTCATATTGCTTAAGCTACGTCTACACGGTTGTCATATTCTTACAAAGTTGTCAGAAAATGTTCAATAAATGGTTAACAACCATATGTTTCAACATAAGTTCTCATGGCTGTGTTAACCATTTTCTGAGCATGTTTCTGACAATCGCATATTCGTAACATATTTTATACAAAGCAAGTAATTAAAATTTCGCAAATACTAAAATAATTCGATTGCACTTTTGTTTAACTTAGAAATACATTTTTACTTTACAACCATCTCTAATCCATGCGCCTACTACCAAAAATTAAATATTTTAAACTTGATTACAATTTACATTAAATTAAATAAACATGACAGTAACTCTCAATTTAATTTAAACAAGTGCACAAAAACTCAAACAATTTATAACAATTGTTTTAATATTATATTATTTTACAATACTATAAAAGGTTGATAAAATTTTGCAGAAGACATCACTAAGTCAGTGTCAATACTACAATTAACATTCCAAAAAAAAACCTCAAACTCCTTCAATATGTTCAAATTTGTAAGTTGTATTAAAATATTTGAGAAATAAATCAATTTTTTAATTTACTATAACACATTAACAGGTTGTTGTCTTTGCTGCCTGCTTCGCTTATGCTGCTGCCGGTGTTGTTCATCAAACAGCTTTTGCTGCTGCTCCCGCTGCTGTAGCTTATGCCAATGCTCCCCTATATGCAGCTGGTGGCAGCCAACAAATTGATGTTCGTCACAATTACGATGGCACTTTGTCTTCTTACACCACCACTCCATTCGGTTACACTTCTCCCATCTCTAGCCGTTATGTAGCCGGTGCTCCCGCTGCTTATGCTGCCGCCCCAGCTGCTTATGCTGGTTATGCCGCTCCTGCTGCCTATGCTGCTCCTGCTAAATATGTTGCTCCCGCTGGTGTTGCTACACCTTTCGCTGTAGCTTCTCCTTATGCTGCTCCATATGCCGCTCATTACGCAGCTCCTTATGCCGCTCATTATGCTGCTGGTTTTGCCGCTCCTCATTTTGCTGCTGCCCCCGCTAAAGTAGTTGTTTAAATTTTTTTACGACAACATTTTTCTTACTTAATTTTTCTTTTGTTTGTAATTGTTAATAATGAATAAATATTTATTGTTCTTTTTTTAAATATTAATTAAAACATTTTTCTTTTTTATAATCCTTAACTTTAACTCAATACACAGTGATAATGCGGTAAAAATAGTAACGTTTAAATGACTGCACTATCTTTGCAATTTTGAAATATAAACAAGAAAGAGAGCTATATTCGGCTGTGCCGAATCTTATATACTCTTCACCAAATTATACTTTAAAATAAAAATTTTAAATATTTTTAGGTAAACAAAATTAATTTTTTTTTAAATCTAAAATTTTTTTTTTTTTCAAAATTGTTTTTCAAAATTTATAAAATAATAATTTTTTTTCAAAATTATTTTCAAAAAATTTTTTTTTCTAATTAGTTTTTTAAAAAATTTTTTATTTTTTTTTTTATTTACTATAGCCTTATATAGATCGTTGCAATGGACTTTGAAATATCTATCATTAGATATCCATATTCTCTATATTAATGACTTAGTAATCCATAGATCAAAAATAATCCAAAAGTCGAGGTTCGCCAGGGTTTTTCCTTATATCTCAGCCATTTGTGGGCCGATTTACTCGATTTTAAATAGCAACCGAGCCGGAAGATATATTGATGTATGAATCAAGTTTGTAAGTTGTTTGGGGTCTTCAGAAAATTTATTTCAACAGACAGACAGACGGACATGGCATAATCGACTCCGCTATCTATAAGGATCCAGAATATATATACTTTATAGGGTCGGAAAATTATATTGTGGAAATCACAAACGGAATGGCAAACTTATATAAAAGGTGTTAATTATTTGAGATAATTATTTACAAAGATGTGAACTTAAAAAAACAAGTAAGAGTGTGTTATATTCGTCTGTGCCGAATCTTGTATATTTCTTTTTTGTGAAAAAATTTTATGAAAAAATGTTTTCAGATTTTGACTTACGTTTTATACGTCGTTGGAAAAAATATAAAATGTTTTTCATTTGATATTTTCTACGTACATGACTTAGTAAGAAAGATAACTGGAGATCCAAAATGTGTAAAAATATGTGTATTGTCGTGGGTTTTTGCAGTTTGTTGGCCAATTTACCCGATTTTAAATATCATCCGAACCCGTTATATTGATGTTTCAGTAATGTTTCAAGATTTTTCTCAAGGTTACTTAAATATTATACATATATAACTTTCGAAAAAACCCAGTTTCTTCTTTCTAAATCCACAAAGAAACTTAAAATCACTTGATATTTAACTAAGTTAGTGTTACCAACAGAAATAAGGGTTTCACTGGTTAGCATGACACCTAAGCCGGCAAAAGTTCATGCAAAAGTAAAATTGCAGCCTATTGTTTGAGAAGATACTCATGAGCAAGTTGAACCCGATTAAAAACAATTGTATTCCGAATCATCAATTTGGATTTAGAAGAAAACACAGTACTATCAAATAAAGCCTTAGGGCCGTTTTCTCATTAGGTGATTATCTTTTTTCCCAACGAAAAACTGCAGATTAAAGAAATTTGGTTTTCTCAATGTCTCATTTGCTTCTATTCTATCGCAAAGCTAACCCGACCTCATCTGCCAATTATTTATTTATCGTACAGATAAATAAATAACAGCTGACTGCTGTTCATAGTTTTTATGTGTTTGTGCTTTTGTAAACGAAATTAAATAGATTTTATAAAAAACGTTTAATAACATTAATTTAATGGAGGATGAACTCAAAGAACATGAGTTCGAAGTGAATGCTGAAAGAGTTTATCATGCCAGGCCTAACTCCCTGGCAGACATGGAGGATAATGCATTTTTCAAAAGATTCCGGCTGTCGATGGCCACATTTAACAGCTGATTTATGTAAACATGTTGTCACTTGAAGGCAGAGTTCCCAACTTTCACATCTATTTTGAGAGGTATTGCCAACAGAAAATAATGTTTTTTGTCGGTATATTGAGAAAACCAAAATTTTTAACGGACAGTTTATCGGCCTAATAAATTTATGTCGACATTTACTAACAGACAGTTTGTCGATACATTGAGAAAACGGGCCTTAGACTTGTAAACAGTGTTACCGTTGAGCGACTTAAGTCGCAATTTGACCCTTATTCAGCACCGATGACACTTTTTGTGCCCCTTTACTAAAATGAACTAAATCTGACACTTTTTAATATTTTTTACCCTTTTGTCCCCTTTTTCAAAAAAAAAACTTTTTGCTTTAATATGACGTTTTTGGAACAATCAACTTAAGTATATAAAAATATTTCATATATATATATAAAAGCTTCTTGCTTTTCCATGTGGTAGCAAGGATTTTGGAGCAGTGGGAAGTTTTACAACACTTCTTTATTCAAGCTCAATTCGAAGAGAAAAATGCTTCCAAATTGAACAAAGTTTTAGAAATTCAACAAGGTTTGTCCCCTACTACCAAAATATATTTAAAATTTTAGTATATATTCTTAACAGAATGAATAAATTTAATAGCAATTTTCAAAGCGAATCTTCGCAAATAATTTATCTTACATTAGACATTTTTTAAATTTTTTTAAAAAAGGAATTTATTATTAACTTTAAAATCGAAGAGGTAGATTTTATGAATGTTTTACATATTAAAGAAATAACTAATATATATATTGGACATGAGGCTGAGGCAGATTTATGTATCGAAAAAATATCAAAAAGTTGTACCATTGAAATAAAAACAAATATCTTAAATTTTTACCAAAAGCTTTGTAATGAAATAGTAACAAGAATTGATATAAATAATAAAAAACTTTCAGTTTTAGAATGTATAGATCCATTCTTTCTAAGCTCAAATAAGGAGATTAATTACTATGATATAGTTTCAGAATACAAAGATGTAATTACTCAACCAGATATATTTATACAGGAATTAAAAATGTTAGAATCAAAAATGTATGACAAAACATATGATACTATATTTAAAATTACAAACCCAGAAGAATTTTGGTAGTTTAAAAAACAGGTTTAATGATTATAATTTATATTTTATTATTATAATTTATATGATTTTGTAACATATGTATTTACTCTGCCACATAGTAGTGCATCGGCGGAGCGAGTATTTTACTAAAAAACTAACGTTAATGAAAAATAAATTATCCAAAATGTATTAGATATGGACCTAGAAGATTGGATTCCGAGTGATGAACTCACAAAGAAGTAATTGTTGTGTTCCTTTTTTTTTTTTTTTGCTATTAATTTTCAAAGTTACGGAAAAAAGAAAATACCAAAAGTGATTTAAATAATATTTAATTTTATTTTTAAATATACGCTGTTCACAAATTTTTTATCATTTTCTTTTTTTAAATTGTGATCAACATTTATAAATTTGTAAAAAAGCTACAAATCACAACAAATAATTTGTAATAAAATTAAAAATTTTCTTTAAGTTTTTGTTATTTATTACATAGTCTTTTTGCCAAATCGTTATTATAAAAATTTGGAAAAATTAAAAAAAAAGAAAATGAATTTGTCTATATGAACATTAACATCATTAAAAATTCAATAAAAAAGTTTTTATCTAATTTTGTTTTCCTTTAAAAGTGTTGCCCTTTTTATTGCCACTTTTTCTTCAAGACTTTTTCTTCAAGAATCCCCTTTTTATGCGACTTTTCAACATTTTTTTAGTGAAAAAATATATGACAAGTAGGGTGATCGATTTTCTTCGACATTTTTTAGAAACCGGTTTTCGGTTTCTTCGAAAAATTGCAATGTAATATTAACCGGTTTCGGTTTATTTGGCAAAATATTAAAACGCCTAGAAATAAGAAGAAAAAATTGTATTTGTTAAAATAATCTTATATATCTTTACCTTATTATAGAAAGGCCCTAACTCGTTTTTTTTTTTATAAAATATATAATTTTATTAAGAGTTTTAACTACATTTCTGTTTAATGCACATAAAAAATATATTTCCATCATATTTTAAAATATTTTGTTGGTATTTTAAATAAATAACAATAAAACACAAGTAATTGGTATCCTTTTAATATTACATAAGTTTAAATACTCTGCAAACAAAAATGTTGCACCTTTAAAATTTCCGCTACAATTTTTATGATGCTTTGTGTAAAATCAGTGGTAGAAAGTTTACTTTCACTCGAAAAATAAAATCAAAAAGTATTTTTAGTGGAAGAAAATGTGCAAAGGCAAAGAAATTTCTGAGCCAATTCGAAAAACCGTCATTAAGTTGAGAAATGATGGCAAATCTCTTAATGAAATTGGAATTTTATTAAGTCTAAGTAAAACCAGACTCCAAACAACAATAAAAAATTTCAAAGAGAATGGAAATTATGAAAGCATTCTCGACAAACGAACAGAACGGTCTTTTATACGTTCCATTCAAGAAAATCCTAAGCTAAGTGCCGTCGAACTAAACCGGAAAATGAGAACAAATCTAGAAGTTACCGTTTCTGATCAGACTGTTCGCCGGTGTATCAAGAGAAATGGGTACAATAACAGAGTTACCAGAAAAAAACCATTACTTAGATCTGTGAATATCCAGAAGCGCTTAAAATATGCCCAAAAGTACGAAAATGCTCATGTAAATGACCCTACATTTTAGGAGAGGGCAATATCCACAGATGAATGTAAATTTTTGGTTTTTGGAGGTGATGGACGAACAAAAGTTTGGCGAAAGCCTAATGCAGAGTTATTACCACAAAATGTTAATTGCACCGTAAGACATGGAGGCGGGTCAGTCATTGTCTGGGGATGTATGGCGGCAAATAGTTTCGGTAAGCTTAGGTTCATCGATGGTACTATGTAAAGGTTATGTATATCGATATTTTAAAGGATAGCGTGCAACTTCTAGATCTGGAGGACAACGCAATATTTCTCCAGGACAACGATCCAAGGCATTCATCAAAGTTAGTTAAGGAATGGCTTCTATATAACGTTAAAAACAAATTGGAACATCCCCCGCAGTCCCCCGATCTTAATGTTATTGAACATTTATGGGATATTTTAAAATGTAGTCTAAAAAATCGACAAGTAACATCAGTTCCAGCACTCAAAGAAGCGTTGATGGAAGAATGGAGCAAAATTACTCCAGAAATAACAAAAAAAATTGGCTTTGTCCATGCCAAATAGATTATCTGCTGTAATTAAAGCCAAAGGAGGCCACACAAAATATTAATTTAATTTTTTTAAGTTTTTTTTTATCCCGTATGTAAACTTATGTAAATTAGCTTTATGCCAAAAAATTAATTATTTTATGTTTTTTAGTAGAATTTAATGAAAATAAATTAGTTTTGTGTTTATTTTATCTTAATAAATCCGAAATAGCATAAAAAAAAGTAATTAACGAATTTTTCACAAAATATTTATTAATAAAGATGAAATATATTAGGGGTATGTAAACTTTTATAAGACTGTGTAGTTAACAAAGCATTAAGTAAGTTTTCAAGCTTTCCAGATCGCTCGTGACATTTGTCTCAATATAAAAAGAGTTCTAAAATAATTGGAGTATTTCTTTTAAAAAAGTTTTTTGGATTTTTAAAAAAAAAAAGTTTTTAATAATGATCACACTTGCCCCCTAGTATATTTGACTTATTGACAAATATACATACATAAACTCTTGTTTTAGGAAATCGTTCTAAATTTAGTCTAAGAGATCGGTTGGTTAACTTCATCAATTTTGAAACGAATTTGTTTATAATTTCGTATTAAAGTTTAATAAAAGTGATTGTGAAATATTAAATAGTCAGGACTTATAGGTGAACTTGTGAACTAAATTAATTGATATCTATGATAAATCTTGCATTTCACTAAAATATTAGTCAATGTGCCAAGGTATTGATACCTAGGAACCTATTTATTATAATTAAACTTGAACTCATTAAAAACTATGCCAACAATTGAAAACATAAGTATAACGATTAAATATGTAAGCAACAAAATACAAAAGTATTACATATTTACTACTTAACTTAAAGATTAGCCATCTGTCACTATAACAAAAAAAAAAAAAAAAAACTTGCCAAATGCATTTCAAATGTCTTAAAAGTACATGACCAAGGTCATCACTGTAATGTATTAAACAAAACTATTTCCTTCCGAGTTAAAAGTCTCGAGACTACAAACGCCTACAAATTAACTAATACTTTTCAAAAACTTTATAAACACATCACGTTTTCAAACCCAATACTCCATCGTACATGTAAATAAGTTTGGTAACAATATTCGTGCACACACAACTGAATGAAAGTACATTTCATTTATTGGTTTATGGTGCCATCTGCCAAATTGAAACCAACAAAATCAAAAGAAAATACTTTAGTTGTATTACTATAAAAGCTTAAAACAATTATTATGTAGTCATCATTAACAATTTAACCATACCTCAATAAACTAACCAAGGGAACTTACTTTTAATTCTTCAAAATGTTCAAATTCGTAAGTTTATGGGAATTGTAGGAAAATATTATACAAATAACTAATTATGGGTACTTAATTAAAGGTTGCTGTCTTTGCTGCTTGTTTCGCTGTTGCTGCTGCCGGTGTTGTTTATCCCACAGCTTTTGCTGCTGCTCCAGTAGCTTATGCCAATGCTCCTTTATATGCCCCTGGTGGCAGTCAACAAATTGATGTTCGTCACAACTACGATGGCACTTTGTCTTCATACACCACCACTCCATTCGGTTACACTTCTCCCATCTCTAGCCGTTATGTAGCTGGTGCTCCCGCTGCCCCTGCTGCTTTTGCTGCCCCAGCTGCTTATGCTGCCCCCGCTAAATTTGTAGCCCCCGCTGGTGTTGCTGCTCCTTATGCTGTAGCTTCTCCTTATGCTGCTCCCTATGCTGCATATGCTGCTGCTCCCGCTCACTATGCCGCTCCTTATGCTGCTGGTTTCGCCACCCCTTTCGCTGCTGCTCCAGCTAAAGTAGTTGTTTAAATTTGACTGCAAAGGCATTTTTAGTTCTTGTTAATTTTTGTTATTATTATTTTTATAAACGAATAAATATTTTTTAATTTTATGAGCATTTAATATTCGCTACCTCCACAGATTCCTAAAGCCCTATATTGTTTTGCTTTTTAATATTTTAATCTAAAGTTGCTTCAGTGTGTTTTTACTCTATTTAGTAACTACCCGTCCCTTTTAACAGTTATCTATAATTTGTGTGGGATGTTAATTAATCACTATAAATATTGAGATGCTACTGAAAAAATGTCCTTAAAAATTAACCCCTTAAGGGGTTAATATAAAACCTATGTGTT
Source organism: Calliphora vomitoria (assembly GCA_942486065.2). Taxonomy (NCBI): domain Eukaryota; kingdom Metazoa; phylum Arthropoda; class Insecta; order Diptera; family Calliphoridae; genus Calliphora; species Calliphora vomitoria. The sequence goes on along the minus strand of OW818031.2, from coordinate 29,042,770 downwards.
ATAATTTGTTCTGCACTCAACGTTTTTATGAAGGGGGTGTGTTTCAGGCTGCATGATCAATGTAATGTAATTCAAACTAAGATTTCAGCAATCAAAAGGGCGGAACACTGGATGAAATCCTACAGGTTATTTGGTGTAAATATCGGAATTTGTTCTAGCAGTGAACCTGATATTAAATCCTTTGATGTACTTGGTAATAGTATCGCGGATGAACTGGCCAAAGCAGGGTCACTTCAGTAAATCGATAAACTGCTTTCTTGCTGTAAATCACTCATTTTGATTCTGCTCAGCTCAGATGTTCTAGTTTGACAAATTGTTCGGTATCGATAGGTCAATGTCCCTTATCACGGTTTTGGATACGAATTTTGATAGCCGTTCTTACAGGGCACTACTTAATTGGTGCGCATGTTAGGAGAATGAACACTCCTGAAAAAGTTGTCATGACGAAGACGAAGAGGAAATGTTTGAACACCACCTCTGTCTTTGCCCTGCTCTATCGGGGACCCGGAATACGACAATGGGTAGTCCTTTTATGCACGGTTTAAACGATCTATCGAGGGAGAATATTACGAAGATAGGTTAGTTTATTACTGAGTCAGGTTGTTTCGGCATCGAACCCTTTTCCGACATGTGAAGGATCTTTTGAGGACGTAAACATGATCTATTAAGGTATCACAAAGGGACCAATTCATGGAACCAATTGAGCTGGTAAAACCGACTGCCTTAATAACTTAGCCTAACGTTTTTATGAATTTTTCTTATGACATATTCAAAACGTAGTATGCACAGTGGGGCAGAATCAAAATTTTTTGGAAATAAATCTGGCATTTCTAAACGGCTGGTCCAATCGTTTCCCATCCGATTTCAAAGATTTCCATATTTTTGGAAAGAGCTTGGCTAGGTCTTGTACTATTTATCTCTTATAATTTCCGAGATATAGGCATTTCAAAATTGAACTTTTAAAATTTTGCCATACCTTACGCTTTTTTTAAAATATAGGGCTTAGTCAAATTTCTTTTGTTAGTTAGACAACTAAATTACCAATAATATACAAAAGATTTCAGGGCAATATCGATTATGGATACAAAAATAAACGATTTTCAATTTAAAAATTCAAAAAATAGTAAATTTTTGCAGTTTTTTGGACGAAAAGGTGACTTAACTCTTTTATTATTAAAAAAAACTTTATTTAAGAGCATATAACAATTTTATGTGTATCCGTAAAGTATCTTTACGGAGAACATTTTGGTATAAATGACATGCCTTGTTTTTCGAATATGTCGGCCCTACGCTCTTCGGAATATGACCTATTTTTTATCAAAATTTCAACTTTGGGCCACATGTTCTAAAATCCCAAAGCTGGGATTAGAAAACGGAAAGCAGCTTCAGAAACTTTGATGTGATCCCTATTTATTCCCAAAGTACTTTCCCAGCCCCGAAGGAAATGTGGACCCTATGAACAAAATTGTAAAAAATACAATTTTTGGGATTTTCGCTCCAATTTTTAGGAATTGCGGGATGCCCTTTGACAAGTTTTTTTACACTTTGTTATTTAGAATGACAAGTTTAAAAAACGTTGAAAATTTGTGGAGCATTTGTATGGTCCATTTTAATAACTTAAACTCGAATACTCCTTGGCTATGCCCATGTCAAATTTTGTCCCGATCGAACCAGCCGTTTAGAAATGCCAGATTTATTTCCAAAAAATTTTGATTCTGCCCACTGTGGTCAGCATTAAATATTTTAAATTTGGATGATCCTATAAAGGAAATTATTTTTAATAGACAAGGTTATATATAGGATATACGCTTTTTAAAGATGTATTTCCATTTTAAAATTTAAACTTCACCTTTTTTGCTTATAGCGTGTTTAAATTTTACCCAATTTTTATACCCTTCACCATGAGTGGCAAGGGTCATTCCGTTTGCAATTTCTACATTTTTCATTTGCGCCCCACAAAGTATATATTTTCTGGATCGCTTTAGATAGCGAAGTCGATATATCCAAGTCCGTCTGTATGTTGAAATCAACTTTTCGTAGCCCCCAAATAACATACAAACATAATTGACACAGCAATACATCGGGAATTCTTCCGCCTCGGGCGCTATTTAAAATCGGCCCACAAATGGCTGAGATATAAGGAAAAAAACCGGGACAACCTCGATTTTTTGCCTATTTTTGATTTATATCTGGATTACGTCATTAATATAGACAATATGGATATCTAATGATAGATATTTCAAAGACCATTGCAACGATTTATATAAGGCTATAGGAATTTGGACCTACAATGGGTCAAAATCGGGAAAATTTTTTTTTTTTAACCCGAATATTTTTTTTTTATATATTCTTTTTTTCACTAATAAATCTAACAAATTTATTTAAAAAAAAAGATTTTGAAAAAATTTAAAAAAATAAAAAAAAAATTTTGAAAAAAATTTAAAAAAATTTTGAAAAAAAAAAATAAACTTTTCAAATTTTGAAAAACTATTTTCAAAAAAAATTGTATTTTGTTTACCTAAAAAATTTAAGATTTTTATTTTAAAGTATATTTTGGTGAAGGTTATATAATATTCGGCACAGCCGAATATAGCTCTGTTACTTGTTTTTAAATAAATTATTTTTATTTAACAGCAAATTAATAAGAACTCATCAAAAATAATTAAGTTATGTGCATTTTTAATAAAAATAAAAGTTTTTTCGTCATTTCTGTGGAAAAATAACGTATGTACATGGTTGCTGTAAACATGATCTAAGAGCAACATATTATGATAAGATTTATGATTTATGAAAACATATTATGATCAATACCGGTATCGTAAAATATCATATTATGATCATATAAATGATTATAATATGTTCTGGAGTAATCATATTATGATACAATGCAATCACGACCCATGAAGTTATATTATGATCACACGTAATCATATTTATGATCCAATGAAATCATATTTATGATCCTTAGTAATCTATAATCATTAAAAATTATTTTTGGAAATACAAAATTAAATTTTAATAGGTTTTAGTTTTAATGTACTAAATTACAGACATTCAAACTATACTTGGAAAAAAATGTCTAAGCTATGTCTAACACCAACAATAAACACGTTAGTATTTATTGAGCTGGATCAAATGAAAAAAATCCTTCTTAAGGTTTTTATATTTTTTTTCATATTTCTCGCAAAGGAAATCTATGAAATATTAGTACCAATGCCACATCTAAATTTCCATCCAAATCTAAAAATATTTGAATTTATGTAATTTTTGTGTAAAATTTTAAGTTTTTAACATTATTAGTTTAAATTAATACCGATTTTTCCGTTTTCAAAAATCCACATAGATCGAATTTTATTTGAACTTTTCGAAATCAATTTTCTCCTCGATTTGTTGTATATGTTCAATTCGATTACAATATTAACAAAAATAAGGGTAACTTCATAAGCTTTCCATTGGTATATAACACTTTATAATTTCAGTAGACTATACAACCAACATTTATTAACTTTAAGTGAAACACTTGTAATATTTCACAAAAATATAACATTTATTTATCATGCTTTCTTTGTGCTTAGCATTTACAATGTTGGTTATTTTATATGATAAATGAAAAACTAGTGTCATTTTATGATTTACAATATATGACGTATCTTTTGAACGCGGTTTTTGTTTTAAAATAACTTAAGGAGTGAGATCGTAAAATTCTTAACACACGTTTTTCATTAAAACTTTTAACCCAAGTATTATTTGATTTTTTTTATCAGTTACCTTTGTAAAACATGTTAGTTATTATGTTTAAAGTCAATTATGTTCGTTTGTTGTTAATCTGATTAAAATGAGTGGCCAGAAAAAAGTGCGTACTAAAATTATTAAATAATTTCAACAAAACCCAACTTGGTGCTACAAAAACTTGCACAAGCATTCAAAGGTCTGCCGTCAAACTGTTTCCAATGTTATTAAACAGTACCGGAAGAACTTGTCCGATGATAGAAAACCTGGTTCAGGTAGAAGGAATGGTCCACATGATGTTTCTAAAGCCAAAAAAGTAGAAAGCATTTTCATAAGAGTTCCCAACACATCCGGTAGGAAAGCAGCCCGGTTAGCTCAGTGCTCGGACTATTTGGTACGAAAAGTTAAAGCAAATGCAGGTTTAAAAACATGCAAGGCTCAAAAAGTTCCTGACAGGAACACGGCTAAAAATTTAGAGGCCAAAAACAGAGCACGGAAATTGAAGTAAAATTTTATAAAAAAAATATTGAATGGATGACGAAACTTATGTTCCGGCAGATTTTTCATAACCTGGTCAAAAATTTTATGTTTCTGATGCTCGAGGGAATGTTGAAGAAAAGTTTAGGACGCAAAACCAGACAAAATGTCCCAAAAAGTTCTTGGTATGGCAAGCAATATGCAGTTGCGGTAAAAGAAGCCAAACATTTGTTATAAAGGGCTCTATAAATACCGAAATTTACATCAAGGAATGTATACAAAAAAGGATGCTTCCGTTCATAAGACTTCATAATATGTCCACTTATTTTTTAACCTGACTTGGCATCCTGTCACTATGGTAAACAAGTCCTTGAGTGGTACAAGACCAATAATGTCGTATTTGTACTAAGAGAGGCAAATCCTCGAAACTGCCCGGAGCTAAGAAAGTAACAGTGTGTTGAATTCCCAATTATTGATAAATCCACTGAAATTTATTGTTGGGGAATAAGCTAGTTCCTATGCGCAGTTTTTATTTGCTTCAAAAATGCTTTGCTTTACACCGATTGCTCGCCAAAATTTATAGTGAATGTGTTTCATCGTGCGAGTTATGGTTTGTGCAGTTCAGAAGTGGTGATTTCGACATGGAAGCCAAAGATCCAGCCAAAAAAGTTTGCATCCCAAGAATTGTAGGCATTATTCTATGAAGATTGTTGTCAAACTCAACAAGAGCTTGAAAAATCATTGGGAGCTACTCAAGCAGCTATTTCAAAACGTTTGCGAGCAGCAGGATTAATCCAAAAGCAGGGAAATTGGGTACCATACGTATTGAAGCTGAGAGACCTTGAAAGACGATTTTGCATGTCCGAAGTGAAGCTTGAATGCCATAATAATTTTTGCACCAAATCATTACTTGCAATGGAATGTGGATCCATTACGATAACCCGAAGCGTAAGAGATCGTATGTGAGGCCAGGCCAACCAGCCGAATAGAAGCCAAAGTCAAATGTTCATTGCGCTAAGGTAATGCTCTGTATTTGGTGGGACCAAAAGCGTCCTATCTATTATGAGCTGCTGAAGTCAGGCCAGACCATCACAGGGAACCTGTACCGAAAGCAACTGATTCGTTTGAAGCGAGCATTTGATGAAAAATGTCTAGAATATGCGACCAGACATGAAAGGCATGACAACGCAGGGCCACATCTTGCAATATCTGTTAAAAACTATTTAGAATGAAATGGTTTGGCATTTTTACCTCAAACGTCTTATAGTCCAGCCCGTGCCCCTTCTGACTACTATTTGTTTCGATAGAAGCAGAACGCTCTCTTTGGGATACGCTTCACTTTGGACCAGAGTATCCGACATTATCTTGATTCGTTCTTTGTCTCAAAAGATGAGCAGTTCTCGGAATCCATATGTTGCCTGAAAGATGGGAAAAGGTCATAGCTACTAATTGCCAATACTTTATATAAATTTATTTTGTACAAATGTTTCAAAATATAAACTAAAAATTGAAAAAAATTCCGAATTTTTTAGTCCCACTCAGTATTTAATAAATGGATATAAACTTAACCTCAGTTAAATATCTAGATGATTACGAATTATTCTTTTTTTTTTTCAATACATTATTATCCACTGTATATTTATCTTTATTTTCATTGAACCAGTAACAGACTGATCTTATTAAGTATCTGTTAACAGCGTTGCCAACTTAAACTAAAATACATAATAAATACACAATAACGTCAATTCATTTTTCAAATTAACGCAATTAAATTGTTGTTGGTGTTTGTTTATTTCTATTTTTAAAAACTTTTTTATTATACAATAAAAACGACAAAAGTAAAATTACATAATTTTGTTTATATACCAAATACAAACATACGAATAAGTAACCAACCAAATTGAAAACAGTCTACAAAATTTAATTGGGTTATTAACCCAAAATACCATAATTGTAGACCCACTACAAAAACAAAATCTAATGAAAATATAGAAAAAAAATACAAAACTAACAATATTTATTGAACACTTTTCAATACATACAGTCCAGCCGATACTTTGATTTGTTTTCTTTCTTTTGCTAAGTATTTTCAAACGGATTTTGTAGGCCAATCGAATGCATAAGTCACGACTTATTTCACAGTCATTTTGTACAAATTATAATCACGCACTCTGCTAGGCGGCTTTTAATAATATTTCTATACAAATTGTTTTGCAGACAAAGTGGCTGAAATAAGGTGCCTCAGTTAGCCTCTGTACGATTGTGTTTCAAATCGAAAAAGAGTTGGTAACACACCCAAAAATTAAGTGTAACCAAATATGGCGAGCCTTTTTGGGTGGCAAATGCAAGGGAACTAGGCAGTGAGGCAATTTTACTAAATAAACAATAATGCAAAAGCAATAGTTGAAAAATTATTAATAATTTGAGGAAGCTTGTATTACATGGTGGCTAAATTCATAAACAGGTGTTTTGAGTATAAATTACCGTGCAATAATTAATAATTCATTAGTTTCATATTATTTGCATAGACAAAGAGTTGTCTGTCATACAAACAATTTAATTAAACGGGGATTTCAGTTTACAAAACCACACAAGATGATGAATGTTAAAGTGGTAAGTTCATAATAAAATAAATAGTTTTAAATAAATCTATTAATAGATTTGTTTCCTTTTAGGCTTTTGCCTTGTTAGCTTTGGCTGTTGTCTTCGCACAGGCTAAACCTTCCCATCCTTTTGGTTTCCATGGAGTACCCGATCATTTGGATTTAGTGCCACCAGTTTTACCACCAGCCCATTTCCATGCTGCCGCTCCAGCTCCCGCTCCTTGGTTCCCTCAACATCATGCTAAATTTTTACCACCAGCTCACTTCCATGCTGGTCATCTTTTGCCAGCCCCTGCTCCTCTACTCCCTGCTCCAGCACCTTTGCTGCCAGCTCCAGCACCTTTACTACCAGCCCCAGCACCTTTGCTGCCTGCACCCGCCCAATTACTCCCAGCTCCAGCACATTTCCTCCCTGCTCCCGCTCCTGTGGTACATGCTCATGCCCATGTTGTTGCAGCACCCACACCCATCCTCCCACCCGTGTACGAAGCTCTACCTTTCGTAGAACCCCTACCCAGCTATCGCGCTATTCCTGGACCAAAAACCACCACTCATCATGTGTCTGTGGGTTATGCTTTCCCCCAGCCACGTTTAGCTAAACTACATGCCGTATCACATGGCCATGTTCACGCTGTGCCCCATGCTCATCTCCATGCTGCACCTTTAACATTGGCTCATCATCATCACCATCATTCACTTTTCTAGAAATTTCACCTTTTCCTGCAAAAGGATTTCATTAGAATTAATACTTAATCCCGTATTTTAGTGTGTGTATTTATTATAAACAAAAATGATACCAAAAAAAAAACAAACGTACCTATTTTAGTTGCTTTACCAAAGTCTATGTAATTTGTATACCAAAGTTATTATTATGTTATTTAGTTTTTTAATTTATTTAACAGATAATATTGATGTTTTTTAATAAAAATTAAAAAATAAATAAAAAGAAATATTTAAAAAAAAAAAAATAATTTTATTTTTTTATATAAAATTATATAATTTGGCTCAAGTTCATTTTATTTTGTAATATTTCAAAGAATATAATGAAAAAGTAACTTAGACATTTGGGAAATATTGGCATCTATTGCAAACATCATTGTTGAGATTTAAAATTTGGGATTCAAATCATATTTCTTTACATGTTATGAGTGAGACGAAATTTACGAGTATTAAGTATTAAGTATTAAGTATTAAGTATTAAGTATTAAGTATTAAGTATTAAGTATTAAGTATTAAGTATTAAGTATTAAGTATTAAGTATTAATTATTAAGTATTAAGTATTAACAAGTACTAAGTAATATTAAAACAAGTAAGAGAACTATATTCGGCTGTCCCGAATCTTATATACCCTTCACCAATTTATACTATAAAATACAAATTTTAAATATTTTAGGTAAACAAAATTAAACTTTATTTTCAAAATTTAAAAAAAAAAAAATTTTTGTCTTAATTGTTTTTAAAAATTTAACAAATTTTTTTTTTTTTTTTCAAAATTGTTTTTTTTAAAAATTTTTTTTTTTTAATTTTTTTTTTAATTTTTTTTTTTAATTTTTAAACATTTTTTTTTTAGATTTATTAGTGAAAAAAAATTTAAGAAAAACAAGTAAGAGAGATATATTCGGCTGGGCCGAATCTTATATACCCTTCACCAAACTATACTTTAAAATAAAAATTTTAAATATTTTTAGGTAAACAAAATTAACTTTTTTTCCAGCTGTTTTTTTTTTTTATTTTTTTGAAAAAAATTTTTTTTTCGATTTTTTTTTTTAAATTTTTTTATTTTTTTTTTAAATTTTTTTTATTTTTTTTTAAATTTAAAAAACTTTTTTTTTTAAATTTTAAAATTTTTTTTACTATTTAGCCAAAAAAACTTTTGGTGAAAAAAAAAATCTGGTTCAAAATTTTTCCCGATTTTGACCCATTGTAGGTCTAACTTACTATGGTCTTATATACGTCGTTGCAAAGTTCTTTGAAATATCTATCATTTGATATCCATATTGTCTATATTAATGACTTAGTAATCCAGATATAGGTCAAAAAATAGGTAAATAATCGAGGTTGTCCTGGTTTTTTCCTTATATCTCAGCCATTTGTGGACCGATTTTGCTGATTTTAAATAGCAAACTTCTCGAAAGCATGTCTGAATTATTGAAGATTTGGATCCCGAAGATATCTGGGGTCTTCAGAAAATTGATTTCAACAGACAGACGGACAGACAGACAGACAGACGGACATGGCTAAATAGACTCCGCTATCTATAAGGATCCAGGATATATATACTTTATAGGGTCGGAAAATTATATTGTGGAAATTACAAACGGAATGACAAATTTATATATACCCTTCTTACGAAGGTGAAGGGTATAAAAATCGGGTTAAAAAATATTTTTCCTGATTTTGGCCCATTGTAGATCCAAATTATTATATCCTTATATATTATTATTGCAATGGACTTTGAAATATCTATCATTAAATATCCATGTTGTCTATATTAATGACTTAGTAATCAGGATACACATCAAAAATAGGCAAAAATTCCAGGTAGTCCCGATTTAAATAGCGACCGGGCCGGAAGAATTTCCGATATATTGATGTATCAATAATGTTTGTAAGTGGTTTGGGGGCTACAGAAAGTTAATTTCAACATACAGACGGACATGGCTATATCCACTTCACTATCTATAACGATCCAGAATATATATACTTATACTAAGTAAATAATCAAAAACATTTTTCTTTTAAACTCTTAATAATTTATTTTCGTGAATGATTTTTGGAAGTGGGTGTTATTGGGAGCAATGACCAATTATGAAGCGATCGCCATGAAATAAGTTCTTGTGATTTATGTCGATATGAAACTTATTACTGGTGAATTCTATGCTGGTATCCGCTTCTGAAGAGACTTATGCTTTTCAAAATGATTTGCGAAAGTGGGAGCTATGACTAATTATGGACCGATCATCATAAAATTAGGTGGAGCGCAATTTGTGTAGATAACTGTATAAATTAAACATTTGTAGGCGATAATGTCCTATTTCGGAAGGAAATTTGTATTGGGGCTAGTTGAAATAAAAGACCGATGTCAGCCAGTTTCAATAGGATTTGTCCTGTTGATGCATAAAATGCATGTGATCGAAATGTCTACAAAATTTCGACCTGTACTTAGCGTACAAGGTTTAAACGGATATCGTTTAGTCAGAAAGTGCTTCTCATTCGATCGGTGTACTTTACGGCGGTTGTTAGGCTAATATTTTTGTGCGTTACAAACATCAACGCAATCGCATAACACCGTACCCATTATAGTGGTGTAGGGTTTAAAAGGCAATCAAATTTACATTTAAAACATTTTTTTTTTTTTAAAGAAATTACAGAAATTTTAATTTGTTCTCTATTCTAATAAATGCTAAATAAGGATTCAATTAAAATTATATTTTTAACGGATGTATCTATTTTGGACTAGAGAACTTTGAGGAAATTTTGTTTGTGGTAACAAACTATTTCTTTAAGAAATATTTCCCAACAATATGTATAAGTTAACATTTTTATTTGAAACCCCACACAGTGCGGCCAAAGGAACCTTTGTGCGGCCATAAGTCTGTAGAAATTTATCCACAAATTGGTATATGTAGATAATTTTATGGCTGACCTAATATGGCGTCCTGTCATACGAAAAAACTTATAAATAAATTTGCTAACTGATTAAAAGCTTTTGTTTCGTTATTATTAGGGTATATAATTAAAAGATTTATTAAAAATATATTTAAAATTTTCGAATTCAATATGGCTATTTTACATACTAAAAATATATAAAAAAATACGAACCTAAACCACTAGACCGATCCTCTTGTGATGTTTGCTGTGTGTGTTCCTTTATAATTTGAAATTTCAAGTGGGCGTGGCACTTCCCATAAAAGTTATTATGGAACATCTGTTGAACTATAATTGTGAAAGCCGCAAAACTTCGCTGAATTATCTTAGGTACCATTGTGCGCTTCTTGGCTAAAAACGGTCAAATTGGAAAAATGGGCGTGTAACCACCCATACCAAGTAAATATATATTTGCCATTATCTTCAGAACTATAATTGTGACAGCCTTTAAACTTTACACTAATCAATTTCGTATCACTGCATGAAGTTAAACCAAAAATTGGGACAGATCGAGTCACTTCCCACACATATTAAATAGTTATTTCTAAATACCTTTATTTCATTTCGATACGGGTGGAGAAGTACACCGGGTTTTAGGAAGTACATATAATATAAAATATCTTCGTAAATTCCTGTTATTTTTGCAGCGTGTACAAATATTCAACGGGCAGCTGAATTTTATTTTATTTGTTACATAATACGTTTACTTACTAACTCCAATAGCTTAGAGAACAGGATCTAGCAATATAAATATTTCACTAAATCATATCCATTTTGTACGAACAAAAAAATAGTTTTACATATCTTTTTCTGGCAATTTAAGGACTGAGATCGAAAAATTTTTAACATACATATATGTTAAGAAAAACGAAACCACTAAACTTGCAGTTTTATTTTTTTTTTTTTATTTGATTGAAATTATTATTACAATTTACAAAAACAAAACAATATTTTTATAGTTTAATCATTAGTGATGATATTTTGAACCTTTTTCGGAAACCCTTCCATTGTAGTTTTTATAGTGATTCCAGTCAATGTGCTCGAACTGGTTATCCATCTCCGTTTAAAATCGACCACACTTTTGGACACCTTTTTTGTGCTTTTCAATTCTCTTTTAACAAGAGCCCAATATCTTTGCACTGGCCTTAGCTCCAGGCAGTTTGGAGGAATTGCCTCTCTTGGTACAAATACCATGTTTACCATAGTGACAGGATGCCAAGTCGGTCAAAAAAAAGTGGACACATTATGAAGTCTTATGAATGGAAGCATCCTTTTTTGTAAACATTCCTTGACGTAAATTTCGGTATTTAAGGAGCCCGTTGTAACAAATGATTGGCTTTTTGGGAAATTTTGTCTTCTTTTGGTTCCTAAACTTTTCTTCTCGAGCATCAGCAAAATAAAATTTTTGACCAGGAAGTTGCGAAAAATCTGCCAGAACATACGTTTCGTCATCCATTATGTAGCAAGAATATTTTTTTATACAACCTGACTTCAATTTCCGAGCTCTGTTTTTGACCTCTTAATTTTTAGCAGGGTTCCTGTCAGGAATTTTTTGAGCCTTGTATGTTTTCAAACCTGCATTGGCTTTAACTTTTCGTACCAAATAGTCCGAGCACTGAGCTAACCGGACTACTTTCCTACTGGATGTGTTGGGAACTCTTTTGAAAATGCTTTCTATTTTTTTTTTGGCTTTAGAAACATCATGTGATCCATTGCTTCTACCTGAACCAAGTTTTATATCGACTGACAAGTTCTCCCGATACTGTTTAATAACAATGGAATCAGTTTGACAGCAGACCTTTACGGACTTTTTTCTATTCACTCGTTTTAATCAGATTAACAACTAGTGAATATAATTGACATTAAACATAATAACTGACATGTTTTACAAAGGTAACTTGATCAAAAAAAAAAAAAAAAATCTAATAATACTCGGGTTAAAAGTTTTAAAAGTGGGAAGGAGTGGCCTTCGGGTGAAGGCCACATTCAAACTGAAATTATGAAGGACGTTTGAGACAAGGGTCCTTACAAAAGTATATATATTCTATATAGTTTCAGATAGTAGAATAGATATTGCTACGTCTGTCTGTTGAATTAACTTCCCGAAGCCTTTAAATAACTTAAAAACATGAATATATCAGGTATAGCCCTGGTTCGATTGTTATTCAAAGTCGTGAAAATCATCCCCCAAATGGCTGATTTCAAAATTTAGTTTTTCACCAAAAATTTTTTTCACTTAAAATTTTTTGTTTACCAAAATATTTTTTGTCACCAATGTTTTGTCTTATTTAATTTTATATTGTTTCTTTGGGTTGCATTGTTAACGGACATTGTAAACGTTTTTGCATCTAGAGTCAAAACTGTCCAATACAGCAATGTTAGATTTCTACATTAAAAGTTATTAAAATTAAAAATACATAAATGAAATAAGTTTGAGTTCAACACAAACTATACTATTAAGAAAATAATACAGTTTTTTTTACTTGGGCTTATTTAACCCATGTTAAACTGAAGTCATAAACAACGTTATTATAATTACTTTTAACTTTCTCATTACTTAATAATTATTTTTAATTCTGATTTGTGCTATTTTAATTGCCACCACATTATTGCGTAATAAATTTCAAATGTCTGCTTAACATTAATCTCTAATACATTTTGCGTTTATTTTTAAAGGAAAATATGAAATAAGTAGTTAATTTAGAATTAAGTTATTAGGTAAAACATTACACCTGTGATTCCAACTACTTTAGCGCATTTAATCTGGTGTGGTGGTTTTAAGAAATTCGAATAAAAAGTAAAATGAAATGTTGTGGTCTTTCATAGGTACTCTATAGGAAGAAAAACAAGCAATAGTGGGATAAGAATGGGTTAGTAACATCAAAAAGTTTATAGTGCTGATGATCAAGTTAAAAAAAAACAGAATCAGTTGGAAAGGCAGCTAGCATGTAAAGATAAATTTAAATCTAAAATAATTATGTTCTTCATTAAAAGCAAATTGTAAGATTTCTCGACTGTAAACAATGAACTTTAAATATAATTTTAATATTTTTTTCTGCTACTTTTAGTAGGGCATCTCAAGTACTTTTCTTGTGCATTCCTGGTGACACTCTTTAATACCCAAAAAAAAGAAAAATGTTGACAACATATAAACCACATACCGATTACACGCAACTCTTTTAAATAAAAAAAACAAAACAAATAAAAGCCCCATATAAAATACACAATTTAATTTACACTTAAGTCTTAAGTATAGCTCAAAAGAAAAACAAAAAAAAAAAGAAATAATTAAAAATTCAAAACATGTTCCAAAACATGCATAAAATCAAACAGTAGTCCGTCATTCGCCAACCAACCATACCGCCACCATAAAATGACAACAAGAAAAATGCATTTCAAATTGAAGAAAAAAAAAAAACAAATATTTCAGTAACAGCGCAAATGTACGTTTTGTAAATGAGTAAATTAAACTAAATGAAGAAACTTTTGATTTTTTGTCTTAATACTTATGTGATAGTAAGGGGTAATAATAATAATGGGTTAAAGGCAACTAATAGAAGCTCTACCCTATATAGTGGGGACTAAAGATGAAGAACGTCTTTCTCAATGAACGTGATTTATAAATCATTGTTCTTTTAATCTGAGACTGTGATAAGGTTTTGTTTATTTTAACAAAATAAAAACAATTTTAAGAAGAATACATCTTGTATTAATATTTTTATTCTTAAATCTGGTCTTATGTTAAACAAAAAGTAATATTTGGTGATTTAAAATCGTCTGTTATTAAAAACATAGGAAAATAACAGAATTAAGCAAATACAAAAAGAGAGAAGAGAACTAATGTGTAACTTAACATGTGTGGGAGAGACACTCATCCCAGCAGTTCTAGGAGACAGTCCCGAACTAGTGATTTTACCCATAATTCAGGGTGGGAACTAGTTACTTCAATAGCTACGTGACTAGTTAATTTAACACGTGCTTGACCCATATTGACTACAATGAGACTGGCTAAAAGCTGGTCCAAAGTAGTCAACGCATTGGATTCACATACTGGTTAAATAACAGTTACATTACTAGCTACCTAACTCTGCTACATAACTAGTTATTTTAACATGTACTAGTGCTAATTGACCTCAAATAGTCAGCTGAAATACATATCATAGGCACGATAGCTTGTAAACAAACCTTTCTTCGACAACTCTCCAATCGATTGCTTCTGGTGGGTAAAATAACTACTTTCTAAAGTGCAGTACAAAATAAACGTTTAAAGTGACTTCCCTATAGGTTACTAAGAGACACTAAAGTGTCTATTGACTTCATGCTATGTTATCAGTTTACTTAAATTAACTGTATGAGAATTATATCAACACAATTTGTATAAAACCAGTTTAAACGAATTATCATACAACACGTTTAAATTGACTACACTCCAGATTACTTAGAGACACTTAAGTGACAATTATATTCACGATAGATTACCTGGGATGTATAAAGTAACCAATTGTCTAATCTCTGCTCTAAAAAGAGCACCAAATGACCAAAATATATAAATCAGAGTCAGCCAAGTGCTAAGACATTTGTGACGCTTACTGTTTATAAGGGATACATTGACTACATGCTTAACTGCTGGGATATAACTATGAATTAACAGTATGTTCAAAACTGTAAAAGAACAACATCAAACATATCTTGCTTTACATATTCAGTAACAGTTGTTACCAGTGATTTTTTAATCTGGGTGATAAATCACAGGTATGGAAATATCGCTCATCTATATTAGGGAAAATTGTCAATTGAATGGTAAATTTTTAATTTTGCACTAATCATTTGCTTTTACAATGAGCCGAAGTTTTCAACCTCAAATCAAGTGTTTAGAAAACCGTCCATAATTCTGACATGCTACGGCCTTCTTCAGGACTCCTATGTTTTTCTTATTGTAAGATCATAAAACATCATAACTAAAATGAACATAAGAGTCCTGAAGAAGTCTGTAGCGCATAATTAAATATATTTGAGTCCACTTGTTTACCCAGCAAAAAATGGTGCTTCCTCGGAAGCAGAAATGTAAGGCAGAGAGCAGTTGCTACTGCTTCCAATTGTTATGAAAGATTACATGATTTTTGTATGGGATTCCTCGCGTAGAAGCTCTGCTTAAGAAATCCGGAATGTGCATTTACGAGCACATGGAAGAATTGATAATATCATGCCTCCGAGGTGCATACTTTAGGCTGATTTTGTAAAAAATCCAGCAATAAAAGTAGTAATTGCTTGACAAATAGTGCTGCCTTTTTCTAATTTCTGCACCACATACAATATTTGCTGAATGTATGCCTTCCAAAAATCAGTATCGTAAGGCAATAATTGAAGAAGCAATAAAGGAAGCTGTTAAAGATGCAGAGGTCATTTTTATTGCTTCCAAATCAAGAATAATTTTTGCTGGGTAGTGTAGACTACAAACCCTTCAAATCTACTACCATAACAACTGTTTTAAGTGTAGCGCTCTCGCTGAAAAGAAAAGTTAACAAATTAAACGTTTTATTTTATTTAAATATACAATATTCAATTCCTAAAAAAGCAACACACCAAATAACACCCTATGTGTGCGTTATTATTATGAAATATTTAGTTAATGCAACAAGCATTTTGTATGCACAATGTTTATAAATGCAGGTTTAATGATTTTTGCAATATTCGTTTCAAATAAAATGCTAAATAAACTGTTTAAAGCAGGAAAGCTAAAAAAAAGTGAACCAAATTAAATAAATTGAAACATTATTTCACCTCTTTTAACACATTTTAATATAGGTGATTGTCAATTTTTATTTATTTTTTTTTTTGCCAACGTTAAAGACCTTTAAGATGTTAAAAATAATAAAAACAAATCACTTGATATGCAAAGAAAGTAACCATAAATGGCTGTAATCATTACGTTTTGTCTATACGAAATTTTCATTAGCGTTACTTTTGTTTTTTAGTTGCACTTTATGGTAATTATTTGTGAGGTTTTTGAGATGATTATAAAAACCATATGTGGTTGATTGGTAGTCATCATAACCTGTTTTGTTTTCTTACTAAACACATCCCTTTAACATCCATTTCACTTCCATTTCCTGTATCATCGTACTAATCCTATTAAAATGGCTGCTAAATTTGTGGTAAGTTTAAGTTTTGCAAAAATAATCTTTCAAATAAATATCATTTATTTTAATTAATTTTTATTTATTTAAATTGTTGAGAAAAGTTTTTCAAGAATATAACAGTTTCTATAGAAAAGTTTATATATAACATAATTAACAAATTTTGTATAACAGTCGTTAGTTCTAAAACGTGTGTATAACAGTATTTTCTATAAAAATTCTTGTGTATAACAGTATTTTCTTTACAAAATATTATATTTTCTATAGAAAATGATTGTGTATAACAGTATTTTTATACCCTTCACCATCGTGAGTAGGGTATATATAAGTTTGTCATTCCGTTTGTGATTTCCACAATATAATCTTCCGACCCTATAAAGTGTATATATTCTGGATTCTTATAGACAGCGGAGTCGATTTAGCCATGTCCGTCTGTCTGTCTATTGAAATTAATTTTCTGAAGACTCCAATTATCTTCGTGATCCAAAACTTCAATAATTCTGTCAGACATGCTTTCGAGAAGTTTCCTATTTAAAATCAGCAAAATCCGTCCATAAATAACAGAGATATGAGCAAAAATCCGAGACAACCTCTACTTTTGGCCTATTTGTGATCTATATCTCGAGTACTAAGTCATAAATATAGACAATAATGATAGATATTTCAAAGCCCATTGCAACGATGTATATAAGGCTACAGTAAGTTGGACCTACAATGGGTCAAAACCGGGACAAATATTTTTTAACCCGAATTTTATTTAAAAAAAAAAATTTTTTTTGTCATAAATTTTCTTCACTAATAAATTAAAAAAAAAATTTTTAAAAAAATTGGAAAAAAACTTTTAAAAAAAATTTCGAAAAAAAAAAATTTTTAATTTTATTTTAAAGTATAATTTGGTGAAGGGTGTCATAAATTTGTTTCACTAATAAATTAAAAAAAAATAATTGGAAAAAACTTTTAAAAACAATTTCGATAAATTTTTTTTTTTATTTTATTTTAAAGTATAATTTGGTGAAGTGTATATAAGATTCGCCACAGCCTATTTTTGATCTATATCTCGATTACTAAGTCATAAATATAGACAATATGGATATCTAATGGTAGATATTTCAAAGTCCATTCCAACGATGTATATAAGGCTATAGTAAGTTGGACCTACAATGGGTCAAAATCGGGGAAAATTTTTTTAACCCGAATTTTTTTTTACAAAAAACATTTTTTTGTCATTAATTTTTTTCACTAATATATTTAGAAAATCTTGTGTATAACAGTATTTTCATTAGAAAAACTTGTGTATAACAGTATTTTGTACAAAAATACTTGTGTATAGAATATTTGGGTAAAACAGTATTTTCTATATAAAATCTTGTATAAAACTGTATTTTTTTATAGAATACCTTGTGTACAACAGTATTTTCTATAGAAAATCTTGTGTATAACAGTATTTTCTATAGAAAATCTAGTGTAGAATGGACTTTTCTGTGGAAAAACTTGTGTATAACAGTATTTTCATTAGAACAACTTGTGTATAACAGTATTTTCTATAAAAATGCTTGTGTATAACAGTATTTTTTTACACAATATTATCTTTTCTATAGAAAATCTTGTGTATAACAGTATTTTCTATAGAAGATCTTGTGTATAACTGTATTTTCTTTAGATATTTTTGTATATAACAGTATTTTCATTGACAATTTTGGAAATTGGAAATGTTGTGTATTAGCATTTTATCTATAGAATTAAACAGCTTTTTAAACAAAGACTCTACTATTTTTTCAACTAGATCCTGGCTGTTCTTGCCTTGTGCTCTACTCAAGCCCATGCTGGCAGATATTCCACCTTTGCCTCGACTTTTAATGCCCATTCTATTAATCATGCTGTTGCATATCCAGCTGGCGGTGCTAAGGTAGCCGTGCCAGCTGTAGCGGCCACACCAGCAGCCGTTGCTGCTCCCATTCCTGCAGTAGCTCCCACTCCAGCTGCTGCTCCTACTCCTGCTGTTGCACCAGCACCTGCCTCGGCTCAATCTCCATCTGCTGCAGCTCCCGGTCAATCGCCGGCCCCAGCTACTGCTTCACCAGCTCAAGTGCCATTTGCTGCTGCCGGTCAAGTAGGTTTTGCTGGAACACCATTTGGCTTTGCTTCTCCCGGTAAAGTTGACTACCCTGCAGCACCAGTAAACTTTGCTGCCGGACATGCTTATCCTGCCGGTGCTATCTATGCTGCTGCACCTGGTTATGCTACTACTTACGGATCAGCTCCCGCTTTTGCCCATACTTATGGCGCTGCTCCTGCTTATGCTGCCGCTCCAGCTTATGCTGTCGGTCCAGCTTATGCCGCTGCTCCTGCTTATGGTCCTGCTCCTGCTTATGGTCCCGCTTATGCCACTGCTCCCGCTTATACTCCCGGCTCTGTAGCTTTTGCTGCCCCTTCAAAAGTTGGTTTCACTGCTAATGGCCCTGTAACTTTTGCTTCAGCCCCCTCTGGCCCTGCCTTTGCTGCTGCTGCTGCCCCTGCTCCAGTAGCTTTTGCTCCAGCACCCTCTAAAGTAGCCTTCTCTGGTCCAGCTGCTTTTGCTGGCCCCTCTTATGCTGCCTGGTAATCAACTAGTTGTTTAATTAAGTTGTTTTCTAATTCAATTAGTTATTCATTTCTCCCCCCCCCCCCATTTTATTTATTTAATCACTTTCCAAAGAAATCTTGATTTCATTATTTTCGCTTATGTTTATTTTCATTTTTTTAGTTTTAAGATCTCCCCCAAATAAAAAAGAAATAACTGTTAATAAAATTATTGCCAATTATTTATTAATAAGTTTGTTAAGTGTTGCATTTACTTTAAACCACAAAAAACCAGTTGGTCAATTTTTGTTTACCATTATTTCAAGTTCAAGTTTAGACAATTTGCATGTGACTGACTGCATTTGTTTGTTTTTGCTCTTTGTCTGCCAAACAAAATTTAACTCTAGTCATTAGATTTGTATGTCAATACTACACACGTTACAGCAACTGAAAAGTAGAAAAAAACTAAAAAAACATAAAATAAAGGTGTTTGACATTTTTATCATTTGACACAAATTCACCATAAATCCACTTTTGATAACATTAACTTATGTAGAGGTTTTCTCATTAACAATCATTTTGATTGATTTTTATTTATTAAATTTATTGAAAAATATTGCAAATTTTTATAATGTATTCTATTGATAAATAATAATTTGAATATAAAAGTTATTAGTGGTAAATTTATGTTGGGTCTATCTTTGTTAATAATAAATTTGGGTTTAAGCTATGAATGTTTGAAAATTTGTATGATTTGTATGTATTATTATTAAAAAAAAATATGGATAAAAGAAATTTGAATATTTTATACTTTAACACAACTTTACAGACTTTATGTCTTAGTGTTAAGCATAAAACATATTTTACTTTGTATATCTAACTCCGTATTTAATATTATTGTATTTCCGCAAAATCTGCCTTTCTCTTTATATTTTTGATAGAGCGATTAATATATTAATGATCTAGGTCAATTTGAATACATTCAAAATAACTGATATACCCAATACATATCCGCAGACATTATAAAGCCCCTAATGGTAAACAACTCACAATACGCTCTAATTGAGTGTCCAATAGGTCACACAGCTGATTTGTTTTCTCTCCAATACATGATACTAGAAGTGTATTTCGTTCCATAACTCCGACTGAAATCAATAAACCAATCAAAAGTCCAATTAATCACTTTCCAGTTTTAGTAGACACCAGCAACTCATCAGTACATGCTTACTCATGCTGCAAATAATGCTAAACTGCTCAGCCATCTCGTTAAGAGAATACAAAAGCCAAATTTCAGAAGAGATATTCATGGCTGTTCGCTACCAATCGATCCAAAACTTCCATAATTGTCAGAATCTCAGCTTGTAACTCTTACTACAGTTACTATGTTGGTATTGAGTTCATTGATAAATGCAGTCTAAATTTGCAAGAATGTTAGGAACATTATATCATTAAGAGAAAGCCGAGCGCCAAAGACATCGACGATTCATCTGCCAGAATTGAAATTCATTGTAGTTGTAGGGATCCCAATTACTCCTAAACTTCTCTCATTGTCAGAATCTCTTCAGTTGTAACAACGTCGTTTGATCCCAACCACTTCTCAATATTTGCCTGAAAAAAACTGCTGTGATTCAAAAATACTGCATTATTGATATATTGAAATAGTTCTAAGATAAAGATTTTTCAAACTTTTAGCTTTTTATTTTGCTAGTTGTGACGTTTTCTCATCTTTCTGGAAACATATAAATTCTGAGCATAAAGAACTGCTCAAGTACGATTCAAGACAATATCGGATACTATGTTCCAAAGTAAAGCGCATCCCAGAGAGAGCGCTCTGCATCGATTGGAAGAAGTAGTAGTCGGACGGGGCACGATCTAGAGTATTAGGCGGGTGAGGCAAAACTTGCCAACCTCTGTATTCTAAATACTTTTTAACATGTATTGCAACATGCGACCGAGCGTTGTCATTATGGAATATTACGGTTTCATGTCTGGCCGCATATTCAGGGCGTTTTTCGGTTTCAAACCAATCAGTTCGATACAGATTCCCTGTGATGGTCCAATCAGAATTCAGCAGCTCATAATAGCTTGTAACCTTTTGCTTACACCAAATGTAGAAAATTACCTTATCACCATGAATATTTTGCTTTGGTATCGATTTGGCTGATTGGCCGGACTTCACGTAAGAGATCGTAACGCTTCGGGTTATTGTAATGAAACCGTTTTTCATCCCAGGTATTGATTAGGTGCAAACATGATTTTCTTTTAAAGCGTTCAAGCATCATTTCGTAAATGAAAATTAAATTTCAGGCCATCTCGGCTTTTAATTCGTTTGGTATCCAATTTCCCTACTTTTGGTTGAATCCTTTAAAATTGCTCCTAATGATTTTACGAAAATCTTCATGGAGTAAAACCTCCAGTTCTGGGTTTTCACATTTTTTTTTTGGCTGGCCTGATCTTTATCTTCTCTTAATCATAAACGTATAAGGAGTGAGATCGAAAAATTCTTAACATACAAAACGAAGCCACTAAACTTACAATTTTAATTTTTTTTTATTTGATTGAAATTATTACTACGATTTTCAAAGAAAAAAAAAAAAATATTTTTATAGTTTTAATTACTAGTGATGAAATTTTAACCTTCCATTAACGTTTTTATAGTGCTTTCGAACAGGTAGTTCTCTCCGTTCGAACAGGTAGTCCTCTCCGTTTAAAATCTACCATACTTTTGGATACTATTTAGTGCTTTTCAATTCTCTTTTAACAAGAGCGCAATATCTCTCCACTGGACTCAGCTCCAGGCAGTTTGGAGAATTTGCCTCTCTTGGTACAAATACCACATTATTGTTCTTGTTACACTCAAGGGCTTGTTTAACATAGTGACAGGATGCCAAGTCAGGCCAAAAATAAGTGAACACATTATGAAGTCTTATGAATGGAAGCATTCTCTTTTGTAAACATTCCTTGATGTAAATTTTGGTATTTATAGAGCTCTTTGTAACAAATGATTGGCTTCTTTTGCCGCAACTGCATATTGCTTGCCATACCAAGAACTTTTTGGAAAATTTTGTCTGCTTTTGGGTCCTAAACTTTACTTCTGGTCACTCATTTTAATCGGATTAACAACAAATGAACATAATTGACATTAAATGTAATAACTGACATACTTTACAAAGGTAACTTGATAAAAAACCAATAATCCAATGACCAATAATCGGTCGGTGACTTTGACACAACGTGAATTTCGTCGCAGATTTCCTGGCCATCCAACGCCTACTGGTGAAACACTGCGACGTTTAGCGGCTCGCCTCGAAGAGACTGGCACAACACGAGATGCTGCCAGGCGTGGCAGACCCCAGAGTAGCCATTCTGCAGAGAATATTGCTGCAGTAGCCGAGGATGTCATGGAAGCGCCGTCGACATCGACCAGACAACGTGCCGCGCAAATGGGTTTCAGTCGACGGTTTTTACAGCGAATTTTGGTACAAGATTTGAAGATGTTTCCGTACAAAGTCCAGACGGTGCATCAGCTGTTAGCTGCTGACCGCTAATCGCGTCTAACATACGCTCAAGCCATCCTTAATCACCACCAAGAGGAAGATGATTTTTTATCAAAAATAATCATGAGTGATGAGGCCCATTTCCATCTTAGCGGGTACGTAAATAAGCAAAATTTACGCTTCTGGGGCACTGAAAATCCGCGTGTAACCCACGAAGAGCCATTACACCCGCTCAAAGTCACTGTATGGTGTGCTGTTTTCGCTGGAGAAGTCGTCGGACCTTTTTTCTTCGAAGACGTTGCTGGCCAAACGGTTACTGTGAATGTTGAGCGCTACAGAGCAATGATCAACGAGTTATTCTTGCAGCAACTTGATGAATTGGGATTGGAAAACATGTGGTTCCAACAGGACGGTGCAACGGCACACACTGCACGTGCCACAACCGATATGCTGAAGGATGCATTTCCCGGGCGCCTAATCTCCCGTTTAGGCGATTTGCACTGGCCAGCAAGATCGCCTGATTTGACCGCTCCAGACTTCTTTTTGTGGGCCTTTTTGAGGTCGCGGGTTTATGACAACAAGCCTCAGACTCTTGCAGCTCTTAAGGACAATATCCGTCAAGAATTTGAGGACCTATCACCGGAAGTTTTGGCCAAAGTAATGGAAAATGCCATAAAAAGGGCCCAAATGACAATCAACTGTGGCGGCGGCTATTTACATGACATCATATTCTCGACTTGATGTAAAAAAAATTAAAAGACCAAACAAAAATAATCCACAAGAAGAATCAAAGTTTTTATTTTTTTTTTTTTTTAATTACAGCCGAAAAGCATCGGAAGTTTACTTTTGCGCCACCTTGTACTAAGATTATTCCGTAATTGATATTAATCATACGTCAGGTATTACAAAAAATTAAAATACTTGAAAAATCATTTTGTTTTTTTTTATATTTAAAAGAGATGGTAAATATTTTATTCAAGTAATATTAATTAAACAAAACAAATTTAAAAGCTTGTATTAGAAATTCCATTTTTAACTTAAAAGCACCGTTTTGTTTATACATTTGTAATGAGAAGATTTGTGGAAAATTAAAATTTCTCCAAATTTAAATAAAGCATTAGTTTTTAAAGGATTGAAATGTCATAGAAGTTTTTTTTTTATTCAATTTGTATAATAGAATTGTCCAACAATAATTTCATATTTAATACAGTTTAATTTAAAAAATCGTTTAACCTCTCTGAAGATTTGTAAGAAAGTATGTTTTTTTTTTTTCACTGAAAAATTGTCCTTTAAAAATAAGTTTTCTCTGATCAAAAATTTTTGCCGTTGTTTTTGTCACTGAAAAGATTATTGAATCGAATTATTTTTTCACAGAAAAATATTTTCTCTAAAGTTGAGCTTTTTACTAATAAAATTTTTTTTTTTCGCCAAAAAAATTTTATTTATTAAAAACAATTTTCAAACCAAATTGTGTTTTTCACTAAAAAATTTATTTAAAAATAAAGACAACTCACAAAAAATCAAAACATACTTCCTGATATCCTTGATCTTTCTCCTTAAAACATAAAATTAATGTTGTTCTTTTCTATAAAATGTCAGAGTACGTACGGGAATCAATTGTATTATAACATCTAAACTCTTTGAATTAAACTGTCCCCTATAAACTCTCAGTTTTCAAAATTTGTATGTAAAAATAAAATCTGGCATAAATGTTGAAGCAATAAAAATCCATTAATGTCAAACGTCTTAAAACATAAATAAAAATAATTGCGTATGTAAATCAAAATGTTTTTTCCTCTATTTTTAAGGAAAATCTAAAGACCACAGAAAAGCTTTACAACACAAAAAAATAAATAAAATAAATACTCGTGGTGTTTTTGATTTTATGCCGTTTCTATCAAATGGATTATAAATATCAGACATAATCTATTGAATTGAAAAAGAAAACCACTATTTATACATTTATTTATATTTATACGTGCATAATTTTATGAAGAAAAAAATAAAAAAAAAACCAACTAATATAAGTATATTTTATCATATACAATATTAACTATGAAGCCTTTCTATAACTGGATTATGTGGCAGTAAATGGGCGAAGAAACACACGCTCTGGCCCGATTACACAATAAAACACAAAAAGTGAAACAAAATAGAGACTCATGACATGTTTACCACTTTTGAGTCAAAAAAAAAAAAAAAACGCAGAAAACACTTTGCAACCAACTAATGGCAACAACAATAAATACACTCATACATTTAGTGCAGTGCAACATATTAAGTTGTAGTTGTAGTGGTTTTGGGGGGAAATAAGACCAGGCCATACCAGCACACACCCAATGATGTAAAGATCAATCGTATTGTATTGTATTGTATTGTATTGTATTGTATTGTATTGTATTGTATTGTATTGTATGAATGCATGACTGTAAACCAAACATGAAAACTCTGCTTAGAGATAGGGGGATGGCAATTGTGTTTTCATTTCATTTCAGCTGTTGTGTCCATCCTTAAAAGGCCAAATTGAATAATAATAATTTTGAAATCGTTTACAAGCATTTGCTTGTTTGCTTGCTAGCTTGCTTGAAATATGAAAAACCACAGCAACTAAATCCATTGAAATGAAATTAAATCACCATCATTGGTCCGGTTGGTCACTTTTAAATTTCGCATTCGTATTCGCATTCGAATTCAGTTGTTTAAATTGATTGTAAATCATTTTATTTAGTCGTTTTGTTTGTTTGTTGTTGTTGTTATTGTATTATAGTTGCTGCTGCAATTGTCTAGTTAAACCACTAACCTAATCCATTTTATGACTGGCTTCAACTTGTTCCATGATACATTGGCCTTTTAGATAATGCGACAACTATATGTTGGCAGCAGCTGTTGCCAATGCAGAGATGCTGCTTGTTTGTTGGCTGCCAGGCTGGCTGCCTGCGACAATTTGCCTGTTTGTTGATGATGTAAAAATGTGTTCATTGTGTATTAAATAATCGTTTTGTTTTTGCATTTTTGTATTTTGTATTTTTGATTATAGTAAAACTATCTTGTTATAATTAACTCTATTTCCACACATTTTCTTAAAGCGGTTCCTCTAGTTTTTCCTCATTTTGCTTGTTTGTCGGACGCTTTTCCTATTTGGTTTTGGTTTTTTTTTTGTTTATTGTACTACACCTACAATGTTTTGTTAGGATGTTTTGTTTGTCTTTATTGATTGTAACATGAAATTTTCTAAAAAAAAAAACTGAAAATTGCCCGCAGATCTCTACCGGAAAATAAAAGACTTTCAAAAAAGCTAAAAATATGGTAAACGGAACCGTTGGAAATGGCATTGTTAGCAATGAATAAAGCACAGTATTGACATAATATGGCTGATCTTCTCTTTTTATTCCTATTCACTGATTTACATATTCAGCTGTTACATTAATTTCAAGTCATACAGTCCTATTTATGCATAGAAATACCAAAGCACACTGCTTAAGCGAGACCCTACCAGAGAACCATGCCGGTTATAAAGTTTTAAAACTTGTTTAAGGTTCTCATAGAAGAAACTACAACCTTCATAGTTTGAGTGGTTGTAAGGCGGAAATCTGTTAAAAAAATAATCTCAGCAACTAAAAACAAAATCTTAAAACTAAAATACATTTAGACAATACCTCCTTTACATGGGTATATTCAGTCCAACAGGTCATACAGTTCATCTATGACAGGACAGGTGATCCCATAAAGAACATTTGGTTGCTCAATGAGGAATAGTATTCAAATCTTCACCACGTTCTCATTTCCGTACCTATGACAGAAATCACTACATGCCACCCAATGAGTTCAGTTACATTCCAGGACAAAAATATAATTCAGGTTTTTACTCTATGTTCCATCTCCATCTCATATTCACCAACTCTTCAGTCTTCCGCCGAAGTCAAACCATCCAAGCTGATATTGTAAGCACTACTATCTCATTTGGATTTGAGCTCCAGTTAAGAGCTGCCTTTATTCCCAGGAACGATGATTCCAGAACGACGGTTCAGTTGAAAAAGACAGTTCGAAACTTCCTGAATTGATAAAAAGCTACATATGACCAACAAATATTACACTAATCCGGAATATTAAGATTCCTGGAGATAACTTCCACAACCGTGAAACTTGCAGACATCCTCCTACCAGCTTTGCCAATTTTACCAAAAAACAAGTAACAGCTTCGTATTGAGACGTTCGGGTATCAAGATCGGGAAGGCAGTAGGAGTATATCTAGGACTTTAGAGAATATCTTGCAGGGGTAAAGAGCAACTGTTGCCTTCTTTACTCTCAGCTTATTATTCAGAAATTGTTGTAGCATTACCAGATATGTCCTTCTCTCCAGACGAGATGAACCAGTAATTGATCATTGGCGCCAGTTCCCAACTTCTTTCAATGGCTCTCTTGCAGGAGTAAGTTGCGATTGTCACCTTCTTTAGATGTTCCATTACATTCAGGTTGTAGCTCAGCTATTTATTCAGAATGATACCAACCTGCTTTCCACGATTGGTGTCGGTGTTGTTCAAAATGTAGGAGACTCAGTAAACGATCTTTCACGCCAGTCCCCAACTTCTTTCAATGGCTCTCTTGCTGGAGCTAGTTGCTATTGTCATCTTCTTTAGATGTTCCATGACATACAGTTTGTAGCTCAGCTTATTATTTGGAAAACAGATTCGTGATAGCAACCGAACTTGTTGCCAATCTATCAACAGAAAGTCAGTTGACAAAGAAGAATTTCGGTTGAAGCAACCAAACATTTGTTACCCATTCTAAAATGTTATAGCCACAACTGTAAAATTCGGTCACTAAGGTAGAATCATTCGATTGGCAACAAATTCGGTTGCTATCACGAATCCATTTTTTTTGTGTACCTAAATATTTTCCTCGATAATATTGGTGTCGGCGTTGATCAAAATGTCGGATCAGAAGTCTGTGTACTTTATCGTAAAGACTAGGTATTCCGTTTTGCTTGGATATTCGTTTTTCCCAGACTTTAAAAGTTGAAAGGAAATTTAGAACATTTGAAACATATTACAAAACGGCTAATAGTAGAAGAATTCAAGAAAAATAGGTGATTCGTCTGTATCGAAACAGTTTCTCACATTTACAGTGATGTTGCTTGATAAGTAATCTGCAAAAGAGAAAAATGTCTCTACTATATTATGCAACAATCTCTGTTGATCACAATCTGTTGTAAGGCATGCTGGTGTGGAGATAACATTCAGGGTTTTCCAACAAGAGGTGTTGTTTTAGTATTCAAAGAAAAATGGAATTTTTTGAGATAAATGATCGGATGTTTATTTCGTAATAAAGAGGAATGTATGCCGTTAATAATGAAAAACAACATCAGCCAAATGGCCACTACGACCACGCTTACTGGACCATATCCTTTTGATGATTAACACTTTGGGCTAACACTTTGGGCTACAGCAGCAATATTCTCAGTTGTTCTTGAGCCACTTGCATGGGTTTTATTCTTCACATCACTAACTTGTCCCAACAGCTCAAATTTTTCCACCAATTTCTGAATTGCGGTCCGACAAGGTACTTCACGACGACCCAAAAATGCTTTAGTTTTGCGAACTTCACCATTTTTGTAGTGAATTTTAATAATTACAATTCGTTGTTGAAGCGTGTATCGTTCTAATTTTAGTAATGGCGTAGTTTCTACTTGTCAAAAGTCAAAGAATAAAAGCTTCAAAAGTGACAGCTACCAAAATACCGGGTGATTCAGAGTAACAACTCTTGTTGGAAAACCCTTTATTTCAATCAATATTTTTTGAGATGAAAATATCATAGACCAAGTACCAGCTCATGAAGCAGTTTCAGTTGAGTTCTCGTGCTTATATGGCAGCTGATATGGAGATAACTGATTTGAAGCTTTAGGCTGTTTTGACTCATTTGCAGTGTTTCAGAAGAAAAACTACTTTTCTAAATTTCTGCAAAGAGCTCCGTTTAAGAGGACTATATGATAACATAAGATATCCATAGTTAATCCTCAATAAGCCAGAAGTAAGATTGACATATTCTCCATCAGACTCTGACTACAAAACAAGTTTAACTATCGTGAATTACCCGTAATAATCATTGATAGTATTTAGGTATCCTTTATGCGTCTCGATATTCCAATCGATCTCCAAACAAAGGATGACATATTCAGAATTTCCGATTCACCATCAGAAGTTGCTTCCTATGAATTTCTCGGAAAGTGAGAAAAATATCCAGAGACTCTTCGCTGTACATTTTCCAAGCACAATAGGGAGGAAACAACATTTTTCGACCTTACAAGTACCATATTTAATGAAATTTGAAACAAGGGTTCTCTGTGACTAAACGAAAGAAAAAGTTTTATTAAGATGTAGAAAATACCATATGAAATGCTATGCAAATAAATATTGTGTATGCCAACGACAACAAGGAATTAAGGAAAACATCCCCGCAAATCATGCATTGAACATGTCAACAGTATACGGATCATAATTGAGAAATGTGTTGAGTGGAGGATGCCACTTTACTTGATATTCATCAATTTTGAGAAGCATTCGATACGCTTTCTCATTCAGCCATATGGAGTACGCTAGCATGCAAAGGCATCCCAACAAAAATAATTGATATTGTTAAAGCCCTATATCACAACGCAGACTGTCGATTTCTTCATGATGGCTGTATTAGTGACTCATTCACAATTAAAACTGGAGTGAGACAAGAGAAGAGAAGAGCCTCATGTGAACAAAGGTGAATAATTTAGGGATTCCACAGAAGGCTAGAAGATCTCGACTATGACGACATGTACTTATGTCTACTATCCAACAACTTCAATGATATGCAGTTTAATATCAATGAAGTACAAACAGAAACAGCTAAGGCTGGTCTAAAAATAAAAATGGTTCTAACAACAGAGCATTCGCAATAGACGTAAGGAATCCAAAAGACGTATCGAAGTTCTGCTATCTCGGAAGTCTTCTGACTATAACAGGTGGTTCTGCAGACGACGTATGAAACCGAATGAAAGCTGAAGGAATGGTTATCAGCACATATTTCGAAAAGAACCAAGCTAAAAATATTTCATTTCTGCATAAAATCATCTCTTCTTTATGGATGTGAATCGTGGAATATAGCGTAGAATTTTTAAAATATTCTGGCCAGTTACGATATCCAATGAAAGGCTATGGGTACAAACCTCCTAAATCTCCGTACATGTACATTCGAAAAAGAAAATGGCGCAGGCTAGGGGAAACTCTACGAAACCCCGTTGATGATGTCACAAGACAAGCTATCGGATGGAACCAGCAAGGAAGGCACCACCAAATCGATATTGAAGTTGCCAACCAAGACAAGAGCTGGAACGAGATAAAAATCATTTGCATCGGACAAATCAGAATGGAGTAAATTTGTTATGGCCCTATGCTCCTTGTAGGAACAACGAAAACTTATATGGGGCATTCCATGTCAAGTGAACCAACTTTTGAAATTAATGTCGTCAGATTGGACCAATAGAACTGGATAGTAATTCAAGCACAATTTATCAACAAGATCGGTCGAGAACTTTCATGGTGCAAATTTCATCCCAATCGGAAGACATCGATTTCAAAAGTTGGTTCACTTGACATGAAATGCCCCATATATATATAATGACAACAAGGAAGATAATTTTTTCTGGCGAACTCTGGATTCCCAACTTAAAGTGTAACAAGAAAGACTGATAATTTGTAATAGTAGAGTACTCTTCATTCGTCTTTATTTTGGCTTACATCTTTATGCACTTTTTTACGCCTATTTGGCCACACTATTGTTACACTTTCATTTGCTACCGCTTAAACGTCTCTAAATGCTCAAACTAATGGTTTTATTAGAAACAATTTTCGATTTTGTTGTTGGTTTTCGTAACACACATATTGCTCATTGGAGTATATTGAAATCTCTTTACTACTGGCAACTGTAACAAAATCCAAATTTATAATTTATTTCATTTTTTTTTTTTTTTTTTTTTTTTGGAATCCTTGTTTGGCTTGTCTTACCTGATTTCTTTAATTATTGTTGTTTCCATGTGTTTCTCTGCATTTGTTCATTAATTATTTTAAACTTAAATTTTTACACCACAAAACCGATATTTCTGTTTAGTGAATTTGAAAAATTTTGTTTTACTTTTTCCAGTATAAAAACCGCATGACGTTTGACTAGATTTATCACATCACATTGTGGCAGGCACAGCATAAGAGATTTTACAAGAAGTTGTTTTTGATTACATATAAAATACACAGTATTTTGTAAATAAATACAAATTTCAAATATAAAATAGGATTTATATTCCAAAATCAACGAACAACAAACATGTATAAATTGGTAAGTCCTGGCGGTTTAGTGGACAAATAAAGTGTTTAAAGGAGTTTGGTCTCCTAAAAAATAAAGTGTACAGTAAAAAAGTTGTGAAAAAAATTTCAAGGTTTAAAAGGATCCTTAAAAAAATAAAATTTTATAAAATGTGTTAAATCAAAAATATGGGTTCCTAGTTGTTATTCTACTGAAAAAAAAATTTTCTTAAAAATAGTTATCCTACCAATCAGATTTCCTTCAAGCAGAAATTTACTCTTCAAAATTTTAAATGATGAGTTGGTAAAGTGTCAAAAATATTACCTCTGACTAATCACTGAAATGATGATTTTTGAAATTTTTGAAATGACCTGATTGATGTTAATTAATGGGTTCTTTTAGAATTTCTTTAAATACGTTTAAACTATACTAGTAACCAAGAAAATTGAACCAGCAGTCTTTAACCTACATTTAAAGTTACTTCCAATCTACTTGAAAAACAAGGTTTAAAATAGATTTATTGACAAAAATTTAAACCAAAATTTTAAATATTCAAATTTCTGAAATTATTGTTTGGCAAAATATTAAGCACATTATGTATTAGTAGCCTAAAATGTTGGCTGTAGTTTGGCTTTTAAGTATTCCAAATTACTCTTGTAGTTTAGAAGATATTGAAGAAATTCCAAAATTATACCATATTTAATATTAATCATACGTCTGGTATTACAGAAATAGAAAATTCATAAAAATGTACATTGTTTAAACTAATTAATGAACGAAAACGATCGACTTTATAAATAATGATCCTAAAGATTGTATTCAATTAAAATTGATAAACGAATTGATAAACAAAAACTTTATTTTTGTTGGTTAAACTTTTTTTAAAATTACTCAAATCAATAAATTGTGTTTAAAGAGGTTTTAGAGCCTTGTTAATAAAAAACATAACTTACCAATCATTTCATTTAATTTTCTATTTAAAAGAACCAATTAGTTTGAAATTTTTTTTTTTTTTGATTTTCCAAGTTTCCAAGTTTTGGTAATATTTCTTTTGGCAGATATTCAACAAATTTGTTTTAAGCTACAATATTTATGTAGCCCTGAATGCTAACTAAAGCCAGCCTTTAAAAATTCTAAATTATTCTTGTAGTTTAGAAGAACTTGAAGAAATTCTAAAATTAGACAGTAATTAATATTAATCATACGCCAGGTATTACGGAAATATAAATTGCTTAAATATTATGTTTTTTAAATGTAATTAATGAGGTTTTAAAGTGTAATTGAACAAATATATAAACAAAGACTCTAAATATATTATTCATGTAAAATTAATAACCTATTTTGTTTAAAAAACTTAATTTTTTGATCAAAAATGTTTAAATTTTTATAAATTTTTTTTCTTCAAAATTAATTAATTCAGATGCAACCAAATGCAACAGTTTTTCAATTAAGTTTTTCAAATTAAGGTTGCCGTCTATGTTAACTAAAGCCTGACGTTTTCATCTTTTGTTTAAATCCTATAGTTTAAACGATATTGCAAAAGTTCGAATGTTTCCCGTAATTAATATTAATCATACGTCTGGTGTACATAAATTGAAAATGCAGGAAAAATCACGTTTTTTTAGGCAATTAAGAGGTTAAAAACTGGAAATGAACAAATATATAAATAAAGAATTTGAATATTTAATTAGAGTAAAATTAATAAACCAAATTACTCAAGAAAAAGTTTGTGATACAGTTGGAAGAATAAAAAAAAAAAAAAATTTCATTGCTCTCAAATCTTTTCTCAAAGAATATTTTACATTGTTTATTTATTTAACTAAAGATAATTTGTAGTGAAAATTCCAACAAATTTCTTTTATTTTTGTTTGTTTTTTTTAACACTTAACAAATGAATAAAACATTTTATTTGAGATTTTCCATAAATGTCTTTAGAAACTTTAACAATTTGAAAATCTTCTAATTATTTCTATTCTCCTTAGTACCTTTTGGTTCTAGCTGTGCTCTGCAGTAGCCAGTCCTCCTTAGCTGGCTTCTTGGGTGGCTATGGCGGTGGATACGGTGGTCATGGCATAAGTTTGGGTTACGGCGGTGGTCATGGCATTAGCTATGGTGGCGGCTATGGTGGTCATGGCATCAGCTATGGTGGCGGCTATGGTGGTCATGGTTATGGTGGTGGTTATGGCGGTGGTGCTATTATAGCTGCGGCTCCCGTTGCAGTGGCTGCACCTGTGGTAACTAAAGTAGCAGTGGCCCAGCCCATTATTACCAAGACCATTACACCCGTTATTACCAAGACCATCAGTGCTGCACCAATTACTGTCACCAAAGTAGCTGCCCCAGTGGTTGCCGCACCTGTAGTTGAAGCACCTGCCTACATTGGCGGCGGTTATGGTGGCTATGGCGGCTACGGTGGTGGTCATGGCATTGCCATTGGTGGTCTCTATGGCGGTCATGGTGGATATGGTGGCTATGGTGGCCATGGTTATGGCGGTCATGGTTGGTAAGCACTGAATTTGCAGCCAACTTTAAGTGTTGTGTTTATACTTGTTGAACATACAAAACAAACAAAAAAAATAGAACAAAACAAATATTTAGAAAAGACGTAAAAAATCTTACATTTACTTACAAAAATATATATCATCTTTAACACTTTTCTTGTATTTGTTAATAACTTTTAATTAATTGTTTTATTGTATAAACACTTTTACATATATCAGCCAAATAAACAGTCATATTCATATTAATTAAGCTAAACTCATTAGCTCATTATTAAATGTATGCACGTATTAATTAATAATTAATAACACTAACTAACCATCTTGTAAATAATTGTATATCATATTCAATCAATCATTATGTACCTTATTTAATCATCATTGTCCATGTTTTAATTTTTTTTTTTAAACAAAATGTTTATGACTTAATAATTTTATAAATTATGTTATATGAATTTACACAAATAAAGCACAATTAGCACAAAAAATGTGCTCCAAAGAATTGAATGGGTAGTTTTATTGATATTGTTATGAATTTGCAATAGTGATTTGAATTTAACGGTCTGTAACGACTGCCTGCAGCATTCATCATGTTTATAAACACGTCCATCAGTAGAAGCTTCTACTTATCAACAATGTTGATAGCTTGCGGTTATTAGCATTGTTTATAAGTATGGCAACACTAAATGTTTAAGCTGCTAACATTGACATCGGAAGCTCTAGAATTCAACATACTAGTTTGTCCGTTAAGATCATTGTAGAAGATTCACGAAAGATGGCGTGTGTATAAATATCATAGCCGCTGTAAGAGTTAATATCAACTACTTTGTACATTTAAGTTTGTACTTTATAAAGTGTGTGTGCATTTCTGTGAATTGATACAAGTGTATAAAGACATTGAGTGACTATTTCAACTGTTGTTGTTGTACATTTTAAATAAATAAAGAGTTGCTACAATTTTAACTACTAAACGGCTTTTATTTGCAATCAAAAGTATCCGGTTTATTTAAAGGAAATAAACCGACGTTTTAAAAAGGTTAAAGCGTAACAATATATTAAGGATATCATATTAAGAATATGGTTTACAAATACTGTTTTGGTAAAAACTCAATTGATTTTTCAGTAGTATTTACAATCTGCTAAAATTTAACAAGATATAGATAGTATCTTTTACATATACTGTGAACATCTTGCCCTGTTAAACCATTTTAAAACTAAGAATTTTATATTTTTGAAATACCTTGGCGTATGATTAATATTAACTATGGGTAATCGTTTTAAAGCTAAAAGATTATTAAAGAAAACTGTAATTGCGGGTATTAGCTAAAATTCACCGATAATTGACAAAGTTTAAGATAAATGTTTTCCAACAATGTTTTTCTTTAAATTATATTTTTCGTAAATATTTATTAAATTTGGATTTAAATATTTTAACTAAATTAAATACATGCCAATTAAATACATTCTACATTGCTCCAGTACTTTATGAGATATTAAAGAAATGTTCAAATTACCTTGCTATTAATATTAATCATACGTCATGTATTACAAAAATTTAACATTTATGAAGATTCACTGTTTTTATACCCTACACCACCATAGTGGGGAGGGTATATTGGATTAGTGCTGATATTTGTAACGTGCAAAACTATTGTCCTAACACACACCTTAAAGTATACCAATCTGCTCAGGATCACTTTCTGAGTCGTCCGTCCGTCTGTCCGTCCATATAAACCTTGTAATCAAACTACAGGATTATAAAGAAAACTGTTTATAATCATTTTCTTGGTGTAGGGTATCATATGGTCGGGATTGACCGACTATACTTTTTTACTTGTTAAACTAAATACTGTGCCGAATCAGATAAACCCTTCACTAAGTTATACTTTAAGAAAAATAATAAAAAACAAAAATCTTGGTGAACAAAAATACTGGGATGAAAAAATTAATGTGAAAAAAACAATATTGGTAAAAAAAATTTGTCTGAATTGGCAGATTTTCTCAATTTTATATAGCAGTCTATGTTGGACTATAGCGGATGTATTGATATCTCAATTATGTGTGTAACATAAGAGACTGTATTACATACGGACAAACGCAAATGGCTGTATAACAAACTTTATGAGGTCGCAAAAAAACAATGTGGGAATTAAAATCGGGATGGCAAACTTGTATGTACCCTAGCCACTCATGGTGAATGTTAAATTTAATATATAAATTTGTTTAAAACGCCTACAGCCTGGCCCACTTAAGCGAAAGAATGTCAGTCACTCACTTTCATTCGAAACAATGGCCCACTATCTTATGAATTATCGTTCACTTTGCTTTACATTTTAAACGTAATCGAAATATAATTAAGCTGCCATATCTGCAATTCCAGAAAACAATCGACAATACGTACATTTTTTTTAAACGTTTATTATAATATTGTTCCTGCCTTTAATGTCTGGGCCTTATAATAAGTAATTAAATCTTATAACTAAACAATTATTGTTTTCTCAATGGAGAATCATATTTTGTATATTAGATAAGTGGTAAATCAGCTCTATGCAGCCTTGTTTTGTCTAGAGTTACTGTAAGTATCCTCGCGAGCGGGTTCGGATGATGATGTAATTTTAACAAATAAGCTTCACGAGTTTTTCTAAATTCGTCCTTGACCAATGGCACATCTAAGTCTCTGTGGATGTTCTCTTTTCTTATGTACCATGGAGCTCCCGTCATGGTTTTGAGAATTTTGAATTGTGCCCTCTGTATGAGATCTATACTGGTATTGCTTGCTGTTCCCCATAGTTGGATCCCGTATGTCCAAATTGGTTTTAAGACTGTCTTATATAGGATGACTTTGCAGTTAAGGCTTAATTTCGATTGATGGTGGATTAGCCAGTGTAAATTAGAAGCTTTTAGTTTCATGTGGAGCCGCTTGGCTTCCATGTGCCGACGCCAAGTAAGACGTCTATCCAAATGAATGCCAAGGTATGTAACGTGAGCAGACTGTGGGATGTTCACGCTGTTCAGGGTCACTTGCTTTTGATTTCATTTACTTGTATTCTCCAATTTCTTAACCACGTCTGTACGTGCCTAATATAATTTTCAAGGCTTCAAGATGCTACATTTAAGTCCACATGAGAACTAAGAATTGCAGTGTCATCTGCAAAGGTGGAAATGGTCAATTCTTCGGACTCAGGCAAATCGGAGGTGTATAATAGGTACAGGGTTGGTCCTAGAACACTTCCCTGAGGTACACCAGCATTGATCGCATAGTCGCTTGTCACATAATCGCCGCATTTTATCCTAAACAAGCGATCCGATAGGTAAGACTCTAGTATTTTGTGTGTACTAGAAGGCAGTAGGCATTTAATCTTGTATATTAGACCTTTATGGCAAACCTTGTCAAAAGCTTGGGCAACATTTAGAAATATAGCCGAACAGTACTTTTTTAGTTCGAAAGATTTTCGTATCACTTGAGTTAGGCGGTTAACTTGCTTAATTATTCCGTATTGCTTACGGAATCCGAATTGATGATCTGGGATAATGTTTTGACTATTTAAGAATGTTAGAATTTTCCCTTGGACTATTCTCTCAAATAGTTTAAACAAACAAGGCAATAAGCTAATAGGTCTGTAGGATGATGCCAATATGAAATCCTTTCCTGGGTTTGGTATCATTGTAATTTGGGAGATTTTCCAATCATTCGGAAAGACTCCTAGAGACAATAATCCACATCTGGTAAGTTTCCAATCATGGAAGGTGTAATTAAATCATAACCTGGAGATTTTTTAGTTTAAGATTGTCCTTAATGATCTTCTGAACATCTTCTATACTAACATTGATTAGTTCAGAGTCTGTTTCTATGCGAACAGGTAAATCCCCCAATATCATAATATGTTGTTCTCAGATTATGATACCAATTAGCCGAGAGCAACATAATATGATAAAACCTTAATCATAAAAATGGTTGTCAAAAACATATACTGTAACCATATATATGTATCAATCATGTGAATCATAATTTAACCATATTAAGGTTACCACAATCATGTAAACAGTTACTGTGACTATAATATTGTTAAAAAACTTTTAGAAATGTTGAAATGGTTACTGTAAACATGCGTGTAGTTGTAATTGTTTTCATTCGACTAAGAATATTAGATGTTTGCCATTTAAAACGACAACGTTCGGGTCAGCCTGTTAATTATTATAAGCTTAAAAAATTTAAAATCTTTCTCACAATCTTAAAACGAAAAATGTTGTTAAAAAAGTTTAAGGATTAAGGATTTTTCTAAACTACCAAAATAAATGCATAAAGCTTCAACTAAATGCATTCGTTTTTTTAATATTGGGGTAGGCTTAAGTGTTATCTAATGCATGCCATTTAAATATTCTAGATTACTTTTTTAGTTTGAAGCATATTGAAGAATATCTTAAATCACCTCTTAATTAATATTAATCATACGTCAGTTATTACAGAATTAAAAATTAATGAAACTTTGTAGATTTCAACCTGATTAAGCAGGCTTTTAAGTGGAAATAAACAAATACATAAATAAAGAATGTTAATGTTTTATTCAAGTGAAATTAATAAACAAATTTTGGTAAAGTTTTTGATAAAATGTTTTCCAAACAAATTCTTTAGATATTTAAATTGATGTCACTATCCGCAATGCATTTTTATACCCTTCACCATGAGTGGCAAGGGGTATATATAAGTTTGTCATACTGTTTGTAGTTTCTACATTTTTCATTTGCGACCCCACAAAGTATACATATATATTCTGGATCGTTATATATAGCGAAGTCGATATAGCCATGTTCGTCTGTCCGCCTCTATGTTGAAATCAACATTCCGTAGCCCCCAAATAACTAACAAACATAATTGATACATCAATATATCAGGAATTCTTTCGGCTCGGTCGCTATTTAAAATCGAGAAAATCGTCCCTCAAATGGCTGAGATAAGAAAAAACCGGGACAACCTCGACTTTTGGCGTATTTTTGATCTATATCTGGATTATTAAGTCATTAATATAGACAATATGGATATCTAATGATAAATATTTTAAAGTATATTGCAACGATTTATATAAGGCTATAGTAGTTTGGACCTACTATGGGTCAAAATCGGGAAAATTAATTTTTAACCCGAATATTTTTTTTTACCACAAACATTTTTTTAATAATTTTTTTTTCACTTATAAATTAAAAAACAAACATTTTAAAAATTAAAAAAAAAGATTTGAAAAAAATTTAAAAAAAAATGGAAAAAATTTAAAAAAAAAAACAATTTTGAAAAAAAAAAATTTAAAACAATTTTGAATTTTTTTTTTTTTTAATTTTGTATATTAGAATCGGCACAGCCGAATATAGCTCTCTTACTTGTTTTTTTTTGGTTTTCGTTAAAAAAATGGCTGCCTTTGTACTGCTCTTCACTCCCAGTCCACTTCATTATTCTTAGGATCATGTTCTGTAATTGGTGGGAGCAGAAGGGTTCTATCTATTATGACCTGCTGAAATCTGGTCATACCATCACAGAGAACCTTTGCCGAAAGCAACGTATTCGTTTGAAGCGATCATTGGCCGAAAAACGACCAGATATGTAACCGTATTATTCCATCCGGACAACGCTCGGCCGCATTATGCAATACCTATTAAAAACTATTTAGAATGAAGTCGTTCAGAAGTTTTGCCTCACCCGCTTTATAGTCGAGACCTTGCCCCGTCCGAATACTATTTGTTTCGATCGATGTAGAAATCTCTCTCTGGGATACGTTTCACTTTGGAACAGAGTATCCGAAATTGACTTGGTTTGTTCTTGGCCTCAAAAGATGAGCAGTTCTTTTAGCTCGGAATGCATATGTTGCCAGAAAGTCTAGTCTAGACCCTGAACTGATAAACATAAGTGGCTACATCTACTTAGAATTTCATAAGAATCCAGAATGGCATACTGATGAAATTAAGTACTATAAAATATATTACTGTGCTTTAAATTAAGATTCTATAAGATGTTTTCTCTATTATAGCTTAAAGATATATTATATAACCCGTGAGCATTAAACAAATCCTTCCATTATGAAAAAAATCAAACACCTCATTTTACCAATTTGTTTAAAATAGTTTTTTATTTATATTTTTTTTTTTTTGTTTTATTTACATTCGCAAAAGAAAATCGAGGAAATTTACAGTAACAAATAAAAAATAGTTATAACAAGAAAATAATAATAATAATATTTAAAAAAAAAAATTATAAAAAAACATTTCAAACTTCAAAGATTTTACGTTTAAAAAGTATACAATCTCTTGCTACTAAATAAACCATACACTTCCTTTCTTTCCCAAACCCGTTCTCAATACAAAATACTGTTATTGTTGTTATTGTTTAAATCATTATTACAGTATTTGTGTGACCGCTTACCAGCCATGACCGTAACCCAAACCCAAGCCATGACCACCATAACCATAACCGCCCAAACCATGACCGTATGAAATGGCTGGAGCAGCAGCAATCTTAACAGCTGGTGCAGCATAAGAGATGGCTGGAGCAGCAGCATACTTAATGGCGGGAGCAGCATAAGAAATGGCAGGAGCAGCATATGAAACAGCTGGTGCAGCATATTTGATGGCGGGTGCAGCATATGAAATGGCAGGAGCAGCAGCAATTTTAACAGCGGGAGCATAAGAGATGGCTGGAGCAGCAGCAATGGCATGACCGCCAATGAGACCACCATGAATGCCACCACCATAACCGCCATAGCCACCGCCATAACCACCACCATAACCGCCCAAGTAACCGGGAGCAGCGGCAGCGCTAGCAATGAGGGCCAAAGTAACAATCACCTGGAAATGAAAGTTAAATGAAAACTAATTTAAAATTTAATTGGAGAGAATGTTTTTATTGAGTCATTTTATTTTTTGTTTAATGTTCACATTGCAATTTTTTTACATATTTTTTTCTGCATTTATTTTGTTTACTTTTATGCGTCAGTATATCATGAGTAATTGTTTTATTTTTTATTCAATTTTCTAGATTTAATTTCTTAATTATTGTTGGATTTTTTTCTTTTGTTTGCTTTAGTTGCAATTACTTTTGCAGTTTAAATATTTTTAAATTGTTCTTAAAACCTGATCTAATTTTTATGAAAGTTAAAATTTAATGTTTTAAGCTTTCAATCTTAAGCGGCAGCATGTTTCACAATTTAATTGTTTTTTTTTTTAAATTTTTCGATATTATATGGAAAATATGAACAGATTTTTTACAAATCTTGTAGCAAATATTTGGCAGTAATTTAAAACTACTTATTACACCAATTTAAAAAAAACAAGTAAGTAAGTATGGTTGGTCAAGCCCGATCATATAATACCCTACACTAAGAAATGAGCAAAAACATTTTTCTTTTAAAATTTCAATAATTTATATTCGTGAGTGATTTTCGGAAGTGGGCCTTATATGGGAGCTATGACCAATTATGGACCGATCATAATAAAATTTGGTGACATGAATTTCGTATATATAAAACTTATTTGGAGAAAAACTTGTGTAGATACCTATATAAATTAAACATTTATGACCGATAAAGTCCAATTTCGGGAGGACATTTGTATGGGGGCTAGGTGAAATAATGGACTGATTTCAACCAGTTTTAATAGGCTTTGTCCATTATCCAAAAAAATTATATCTACCAAATTTTATTAAAATATCTTCAAAATTGCGACCTGTACTTTGCGCACAAGGTTTACATTGACAGCCAGACGGACGGACGGACATAGTTTAATCGACTTAGAAAGTGATTCTGAGTCGATCTTTAAGGTGGGTGTTAGACTAATATTTTTGGGCGTTACAAACATCTGCACAAATCCAAATGGTGGTGTTGGGTATAAAATATGTTTGTGTAAAACATATAAAGAAGTTTGGTCGGCCAAGACCGATTTATGCTCGTTAAAGCGATTTTAGGCAATGGGAGCAAATTATAGACCAATCGCCAGGAAATTAGGTTGTGTTAGTTATGTCTATATGAAACTTATTCCTGTTGAATTTTATGTGAACACTAACATTTTTAAGAGATTAATGCTCTTTAAAGTGATTTTCGGAAGAAGGTCATGACATGACTTCCCTATATGCAATATAAAACTTATTTGGAGCGCATTTGCGCACAAGGTTTACTGGACAGTCAACCAGCTAGTCAGCCAGATGGATGGATGGACGGACGGACGGACGGATATTGTTCAATCGTTACAGAAAGTGAAGGTTTTTCTCTTAGTGAACTCTTGTTTTTAAGAAATTTGTTTAATAGTTGCAGACATTCTGTATCGTACACTCAACAAAACATGGATTATATTTTTGTTATTGTTTTAAAGTTGTGGTACAACTGTAGTATCTAGTCTCAATCGTTTTGATTGAACGACTTCATTTAATAATGACACAAACATTAGTTGATACAATTAATTAGTTTCCAATTGTTTTGAAATTTTGTCACAACTGCTACTACTTTCTAATATTAATGGTTTTAATTAAACGAGTTCGTTTAAAATAACACAACTGTAGTTGAAATAACAATCCAGGATCTTAAAATACCAGAAATTTTAAATAGAATTTTATAATTAATACTGAGAAACCAATGAATTTAAATCAGAGTTCTCATATGATGTATATTCGTCGTTTTCGCTATCTATACATTACATTAGAAGTTATGTTTGATAAACGTTTTGAATAATGCGAGAAAGATAATAAGGGTACTCATTTAAACGCTTAAGTTTCCCATTTGTTTAAATGTGCAAATTTGCGCGACGTGTTTCATGAACCCACCTTTTCAATTTTGTGCAAGTTTACACTGAAAAAAAAAAATAAATTCAACAAAAGCTTTAAAAAAAAGTTTTTCAAATTGTATAAATTTAATTCTAAAAACAGTTGAATGAAAGTTAAATCTTTGGAACGAACGATGATCTACATAGTTTGGAAGATTTTGTCTATGTTCTAGCTGTTGGTTAATGTTTCCATACACATTGCCATTCAAGCCAATCATTCTGTTCCAAAGTCACACAATTTTCACATGCACAAAATATTTGTATTTTATTTGATTTTTATTTTTCATAAATTAAAGTAAACAAAAGCAGCTGATTAATCAAATGCACAATAAATTCAAGTTTGCGAGCCTAAATTGTCCCGCAAACTTATCGGAGTTGTGCAAACGAATTTCCATACATTTTTTGACAGTTCATTTGCGAGAGTGTAAAAATGCACAGATTGCACAGTTTACGAAGCATTTAAGCGTATACATGAGGACCCTTAATATTTTTTTACAAAATGTTTTACAATTTAAATAGGTTTGCTTTAAATATTTCTCGCAATTAACTAACTGACGCCAATTATGTCAAGCTAAGAATTAATTCTCAGTTTTATTTGTCTAGAGATTTATATTGGCTTTCTTGAAAGTGTTAAAATAAAATTTGAAAAGTTACCCCAGATTAAGATTCTTGCAAATATTCTAAACCACTACAATACTGTAACTACATAATTACGATCCTGTCGTAAATGATGTAATACTAGAATATTAAGAAAAAATCAACGTAAATTAACTATTAAGAGTGATATATTCATCTTTGCCCTAGGATAGTGGGGGCTAGGGTCAATTATGAAGCAATCCACACAAAACATGGTAGAAAGATTTGGATTCATACCAAAATATAGTTATGCATGTTTACA
The DNA here is from genome assembly GCA_942486065.2 of Calliphora vomitoria. Taxonomy (NCBI): domain Eukaryota; kingdom Metazoa; phylum Arthropoda; class Insecta; order Diptera; family Calliphoridae; genus Calliphora; species Calliphora vomitoria. The sequence continues at coordinate 28,999,602 of OW818031.2, read as the reverse complement.
ATAACCATTTCCACATTTTTAAAAGTTTTTTAACAATATTATAGTCACAGTAACTATATATATGATTGTGGTAATCATATCCTGGTTAACTTACGATTTACATGGTTGTATCAACCATATATTTGGTTGTAGTAAACAAGTACATGTTTGTGACAACCATTTATATGATAAAGGACTTGTGGATATCATAATCTGAGAACATCATACTATGATAAAATTATTCATCATAAAAATGGTTGTTACAAACATATACTTGTTTACTGTAACCATATATATGGTTAATACAATCATGTGAATCCTAAGTTAACCATATTATGGTTACCACAATCATATATATAGTTACTGTGACTATAATATTGTTAAAAACTTGTACAGATGTTGAAATGGTTACTGTAAACAAGCACAACTATATATTTTCTCTGCATGTAGTCACTAAATGTATTATTTTTAATAGGAAAATGTGTCTATTTTTTAGAAATATACAAATAATTTTGTTGTTTTCAAATGCATGAAAGACTTTGCATAAAAACATACAAATAGTTCAATTGGATATATTTAAATATCTCTTGTTTTAAACGTACTAGTTTAACAAAAAGTGTTTGAATTAGTACCGGACGCTATACCCCAGAAACCAATCATGGCACTAGTTAGTTCTCAAATATCTTCGTTTTAGCTACAACTACCAAGTTGGAATATTATTTTCATTTCGTTAGCTTAGTAAGCAAACATGCTAAGTCCACTTTGTGGTATGCAAATGTGTTAAGTCCATTTTTTTTTTTTTGTTCGAATTGCAAAATGGAATTGAGTATAACTGCATTTTTTAATGTCTATTGATTTAATTTGAACCAACAAATTTAAATCAAAAATTTTTTAAGGCAATAATGGATAATTTTGAAATTTATTATCAGCTCGACTACTGATATCAAAAACGTTACTCCATTGCTACTTATTTCAAGAAATCTCGTGATGTAAGCAAATTTTTGGGGCCTTATTATAAAATACTTTAAGAAATTGACAACTTTTTATGAAAATATTATCAGAACTCGTTAAATTTTAGAATTGAAATTGAATATTTAGTAGATTATTTAAATATATATCAAGCTCCGAGAAGTTTTTTTTCTGTACATATTGAACAGTTTGGAAGCATCAATATCCTTAATATTTTAAAGGAAAATAATTGTATGTAAAACTCAAAACTTAAATCTTTAAAACAGTTTTAAAAGTATGAAAGATATTAATATCCTGTGATTTCCTTTTCGTAAAGTATTTTTCAAATTTCAGATAATTTTTTTTGTAATATTTTCAGATTTTGGAAAAATAAATTCACTTTTTTTTGTATTTAATAAATATTGTATTCTTTTTTTGATATTTAAAAATAAAGTTCTTTAAGGATATTTTGAAAATTTTCAAATTTTCTTAACAATTCTTAACTAGTTAACCACAGTTGTTTTCAGTTAAAGTTTTTTTTGTACACTTAATTTTATTAAATATCCTTTAGTATGTTTGTTTTATTATCCTTTATAATTTCATTTTATTTTTACTTACAAACTTGAACATTTTTAAGGATTGGTTTTTGTTTAGTAACTTTTGAGTTAAGTTTGTAATAAAACTGTTTTTTCTACACAAGCTGACTTGGGTTTGAATAACTTGTTTCAATTGTCAATAGTATTTATAGCCGAAAATTTTTTGTTTGTTTTGTTTTGCAGTTTTCAGAAAAATCTTTTGCGAGAAAAAAAAACCAAAACGCTGCCGCCTCTAGTACTTCTATAAAGTACGAGAGTGTTCGCTAAGTGCAACCACATCCAGCTACTACAATTACAACTTCATACATACATACATACATACATTCGAACATAGCTGCGGGTACGAGTACTACAGCAACAATTCATGTTTATCGGCTAATGCCGGCTGCTGTCGCAGATGTTGCTGCTACAGCAACAAACTAGAAATATCAGAAGCTTTATGTTGCTGACAAGAAAACAGCTGTTGCTCTAAAAAAAAAAAATCTCTCATAGAAAAAACACTTTTACTTTTTTTTTTTTTTGCCTTAATATTGCTGCTTGAAGTTATTGTATTAACTAGATGATGTAGGAGGGTGTTGCGAGAAGGAAAATCCATATGTAGTTCAGAATGTCAGGCAGGAGAGTAGCTGAAGTGGTGATAGCAAAGGCAAAAGAGAAAAACATATAATTTGTTATTGGGTGTATGACTTAGAAATGCGGGATTTACAATAGATGGCGTATATTTGCAAAGCAGTTTTTTTTTTAATAACTTATATGTCATTTGAAGAGTATATATTTGTCATATATTCATACTTGAACATTCTAGTGTAAACAACAAAGTTTTTTGCTTCGAAAATGTCGAATTTTGTTCCAACAAAGCGTCATATGCTGGAAGTTTTGCTTTACTTCTATAATTTGAAAAAAGTGCCGCTGAAGCACACCGATTGCTCACCAAAGCTTATGGTGAATATGTTCCATTGGTTTCAATGTGAGAGAGATGGTGTGTGCAGTTCTGAAGTGGTGATTTTGACACGGAAGACAAAGATCGCCCAGGCCAGCCAAAAATGTTTGAAGACCGAAAATTTAAAGTATTACTCCATGATGTTTGTTGTAAAACTGAACAAGAGCTTGCAAAATCATTCACCAATTTCAAAATGTTTGCGAGCAGCAGGATTCATCAAAAATCAGGGAAATTTGTTACCAAACGAATTATAGCCGAGAGATGTTTGATGCTTGAACGCTTTAAAAGAAAATCATTTTTGCACTGAATGGATCCATTACGATTGCCCGAAGCGTAAGATATGCATATGTCAAGACCGGACAACCAGCCGAATCGACACCAAAGCGAAATAACAATGGCTTTAAGGTAACTCTCTGTATTTGGTGGGAGCAAAAGGGTCCTATCTATTATGCGCTGCTTAAATCTGATCAGACCATCACTGTTGAAATCTGACCAGATCATCACCAATTAGTTTGATGCGAGAATTTAACAAAAATGCCCAGAATATTCGGCCAGACATGAAACCGTAATATTCCATTATGTCAACACTCGGCCATATGTTGCAAAACCTGTTAAAAAGTATTCATAATGAAATTTGCCACACCCGCTGACTACTATTTGTTTTGATCAATAGCGAATGCTCTCTCTGGTTGACGATTAACTTTGGAACAGAGTATCCGATATTGACTTGATTCGTTCTTGGCCTCAAAATATGAGTGGTTCTTTCGGCTCGCAAAGATGGGAAAAGGACATAGCTAACAATGGTCAATACTTTGAATAAATTTATATTGTACAAATGTTTAAAAATAAAAACAAAAAAATTTTAAAAATTGGTACTCGTTCAGACAAGAATCCTTCGATGTCATTTGATTACTGTTAGTTCTGTTTATAAGTAAAAATGCAAAATTTATTTTGATCAATTTGAGACACAAGGTTACAGAGAAAATATTTGTCTGAACTTAAAAAGAGTTAGATAGAAGGAATTTTCGAGCGTCAATCGGATATTCGATATATTGTACGAAAATTAGATCGTTCGTTTTTTGTGGTACAAAATTATTTAAAAGATCTTGAAATTTAAAGCGCTTTGGTTAACCAAAACCATTTTTGTGGGTGAAATTAGCATAGCTTAAATAAAGGCTTCAAACTCCGTACAAAGCGCTAATAATATTAAGATGGAATGGGTTTGAATACGTCAAAATTACAGTTTTTAGTGGCATTAAATCATACTATATAAAATAAATTTATTGCAGTTAACCAGTGAAAATGCGAAGTTTGGAGAGAAAAAGCAAGTTACCTTTGTAAAGCATGTCAGTTATTATGTTTAATGTCAATTGTGTTCACTTGTTGTTAATCTGATTAAAATGAGTGACCAGAAAAAAGTGCGTACTAAAATTATTAAATATTTTCAACAAAACCCAACTTGGTCCTACAAAAAGCTGGCCAGACAATCAAAGGTCTGCCGTCAAACTGTTTCCAATGTTATTAAACAGTACCGGGAGAACTTGTCCGTTGATAGAAAACCTGGTTCAGGTAAAAGGAATAATTTACATGATGTTTATTAAGCCAAAAAAAATAGAAAGCATTTTCAAAAGAGCTCCCAACACCTCCGGTAGGAAAGCAGCCAGGTCAGGTCAGTACTCGGACTATATAAAAGTTAAAGCCAATGCAGTTTCAAAAACATACAAGGCTCAAAAGTTCCAGACAGAAACGCTGTTAAAAATTTAGAGGTCAAAAACAGAGCACGGAAATTGAAGTCAAATTTTATAAAAAAAAAATATTGCTGCTGCATAATGAATGACGAAATGTATGTTCTGGCAGATTTTTCGCAGCTTCCGGGTCAAAATTTTGAAGTTGCCGATGCTCGAGGGAATGTTGAAGAATAGTTTAGGACCCAAAAGCAAACAAAATTTCGCAAAAAGTTCTTGGTATGGCAAGCAATATGCAGTTGGGGCAAAAAAGCCAAACATTTGTTACAAAGGGCTCTATAAATACCGAAATTTACATCAAGGAATGTTTACAAATAAGGATGTTTCCATTCATTAGACTTCTTAATGTTTCTACTTATTTTTGGCCTGATTTGGCATTCTGTCACTATGGTAAGAAAGGTCTTGAGTGGTAAAAGAACAATTATGTGGTATTTGTACCAAGAGAGGCAAATTCTCCAAACTGCCTGGTGCTAAGGAAAGTGGAGAGATATTGGGCTCTTGTTAAAAGAGAATGGAAGAGCACAAGAAAGGTGTCCAAAAGTGTGGTAGATTTTAAACGGAGATGGACAACCTGTTCGAACAAAGTGACAGAAATCACTATAAAAACCATAATGGAAGGGTTTCCGAAAAAGGTTCACAATTTTATCACTAGTGATTAGAACTATAAAAATATTTTGTTTTTTTTTAGTAAATTGTAATAATAATTTCAATCAAATAAAAAAAAATCAAAACTGTATGTTTAGTGTTTTAATTTTTATTAACATATATGTATGTTAAGAATTTTTCGATCTCAGTCCTTAGTACCAAAAATGTTTTTCTTTACCTAAAAATAAAACATTTTTACAAAATTTATTTTATAAAGACAAGGATATTGTGCAAAGATACAATCACCACAAACAACACAAAAACTGTCTAGATTATTTGTACAATATCTTTTCATCATTGCCATTATGTTATTAATGATAAATTTGACATAAAAACAATAATTATATTGGATGGAGTTAAAATGGGAAATTTAAAGTATTTTTTTAAATGAATGCACAATAGGTGGTAGAAAAAAAACTAATGTTATATTCGTAATCAGTGAACAAAAATACATAAGGATCAGTTGGAATTCACAAAAGGTGATTATAGTGGTAGCTTTCTTTTGAATTTTCTATATGAAATTATGAAATGATATATGAAATTAGACATTCAAGATGCTGAGTAGGTATGTAAAACGTGGGTCTTTATGGCACTGTTTTTATTCTAATAATACGTTTAGAATGGGCTAGAATCCACATTACAATGAATCAATGAATTTTTCTACTGAAAATATATTAAAATTAAAAAACCGACGAATAATTGTCGGTTTTGGGACTTGAAAAACCGCGGTTTCGGTTAAAACCGAACTAGAAACTCTGAGTTATTATGATTTGTGAAAATGTACAAAAAAAAAAAAAAGTTTTAAGAACTAAACAAAAACCACAAGCATTTTAACATTCCTGCTGATGGCCATCGTCATACATAAGGATAAGCTATTTTTATTTCAGAAAATTTAAAAAAAACCTTCATTTTGTTGTGCTGTGTTATTCACAGAGAATTTACGGTTGCTGTTCTCTAATGTTTTGGGTTGCGTTGGTTTCTGATACAGGGGATATATGGGGAGTAGGGTCAATTATGTACCGATCCTCACAAATGTTGATAGAAAGATTTAGTTTCATATAAAAATTGTTTATTCAATTTCATTACGATAATAATTATTATAAGACAATTATGAATTTTAAATCACTTTAAATATATACATCTTTACTGTAACCATATATATGGTTGATACAATCATGTGAATCGTAAATTAACCATATTATGGTTACCACAATCATATAAATAGTTGCTGTGACTATAATATTATTAAAAATTTTGAAATGGTTACAGTAAACATGCACAACTATATTTTTTTGTCTGCTTGTACCGACCACTGTTGTACATTGAAGTAACAAACGAAATTAGCTTTTCTTCCCACCAAACAAATATTCCATACATTTCTTCAAAAACACACAACCCTCGTAGTCGTGCGTCTACATTAATCTGACAGCTAATCCGTTTTGCTGTCTGTTTATCAAGCCCCTCTAGCCGCCCGCCCATCTCTCTTTCCCCTCAATTAAACAGCAAAATAAGCCAAATATTTTCCACCAATATGACAACGATGATCATTTGCAATTTCATATCAATTTTTTATGAATTATAGTTTTCAGGTGGAGTTAAAACAGAACAACACACAACCTCAATTTGGCACTTAACTAAACGTGTATTGTAATTCTGCGTTTAAATATTTATTCGAAAAATCTGTATGATTTTAAATTAATTCCATTGGTTAGTTGGTTGGTTGCTGGTTGTTGATTCATTTAGTTTTCCATTTAATTGTATTGGAAAATTATGCGTAATTTTAATGATTTTCTAAAACATAATTTGTGCAGTTGTTTTTTTTAGGAATTTTGTCAAAATTTCGTTTCATATGGTGGTGGGTCACAAAATCTGGTTTTGGGTTTTTTTTGAAGTAAAGTGGTCAATTTTATGTCATAAGCGGATTTCCACTTAATTTCAGTGACTAATACTTTTGTAAAGGCACCCTACAATTATTATTATTATTATAAAGCAGTTGCAAGTTTGTTTTAAATTTGCTGTGCTGTGCAAAGTTGAATTTACTCTAAAGATTTATGAAATCACAGCTGTGTTAATAAAGAAATACTTCTTGGTGAAACTTGGGGCTAAAACTTCATTAATAGTGTCCAGCCTCTATGGGTGTTCAACCTTTAATAAAATATAAAATCTTAGTAGCACCTTTTAATTCGTTTAGTTAAAATTCAAATTACAACCAGCGGATATTCTTATGAAGCGTTAATAACAAGTGTTTAAATTAACTTTTAAACTGACCGAAAATTAACAAATAAGAAAAAAACGCACAGCCTAAAATTATACTTTAAAATTTAACTTTAGATTAAGATTAAACGTTTAAAAAACTAATTATGAAATATATGTGTCATCTATATAAATATATAAATGTCTTTGTAAGTTTGTTTGTTTATTTGTTTGTTTGTTTATTTGTTTGTTTGTATGTTTGAGCATCACGCCTAAACGGCTGAACCTATTTTATTGAAATTTGGAACGTAGATAGATCCTTACTTGGAAGCGTCAATAGGCTATAAATTTTTTCAATACTTGGACCAGAAAGGGAAAAAAGGGGGGAAAACCGGTAAAATTGGACCTTTAGTTTTTAAACAATAATTACTAAACGGCTGAACCGATTTTTACATCGACAGGGGTAGCGAAGCGCACCGGGTCAATCTAGTAGGGTTTATAAAATTCGTCTTTATAGATTTCAAACACAATACATTGTTTATGGCTGTGTTATGTTTTATGCTTTTTTTGTTTATATTTTTTTTAGTTTTTGTATTACAAATTTTGTTAGTTTCGATTACATTAAATCATATATTTGTTGTTGCATTTGTTGTGCTGTATTTTAATAATACGGTTTATTGACCGCTACAGTCATACAAACCTCTTTTGGCCAATTTTATTTATTGGCTTTAGTCTATTTTGTATTCTTTATTTTTTGAGTTTTTTCGAATAAATACTTACTATAAAATTTAATGTTTTTAGTTAGTGTTTTTCTTCATTATTTTTTTTTTTGTTGTTGAAAATTTATTTGGTTTATAGATTTTCTAGTGCAATTAAATTAAGTGAGTTGTATTAAATGCAGTTTCAAAACCGCATCACACCGCACTACACCACCACACCTCTTTCGAATTGGCTCAAACCTCTTTTTTTCAATTTTGTTATATTTTTTTTTTATTTTTTTTTAACAAAATTATTTTTCTTTCGTATTTTCATTTCATATCAGTTTTTTTTTCATGTTAAAAGTAGCATTTCGCACATGAGACGATGTATGAGCGTTCATTTGTTTGTTTGAAACAATTACAAAATATTTGTAATCATTTATTTAACAAATACATTCTACTTTGTTTTATTACTATTAAATTTAAGAGTATTATACCAGTATTATGTGCTTTTTTTTCTTCTTTTTTGTAACAATAAATTGACATTTAAAGAGATTGTTTTTTTTTTTCTAAATAAACTTTGACCAAGACAATTATTAGCTTGGCTGCCTTGCAGTCGTACTAGCGTTAAGCGTTAAGCGGTAACATTTACTTTTATTGTTCGAAATTAAGTGCAATTTTGCTTATGACTGGTTTAAGTATTTAATTTTTTTGCATAGTTGCCAAGCTTGGCTGCTTCCTTGAAACCTTTTTGATAGTTGTTCATTTAAATTACTTATATAAAAGTACAACATCTGTAATTCATGCTAAAACAGCGGGTAGGACTGTATTTTAATTATTTCCTTAAAGACTTGTCATAATTGATGCAAAATATACATACTTATGTATTTATGTTATTAAACTGGAATGTTTTAGGAGTCAATCACTATGATATAAATTGTTTTTAATCGCTTTATAAACACACTCATATTTTTAATCACTCTAAAAGTACTCATATGTTTGGCATTATTTTCCAATTTTTAATTTTTAAAAATTATCAACTTTTAATAATAAAAACGTTTATCTGAAGTTGACACATAATTTACTTTGTTTTGTTATATATACTAAAGAAGAAAATAACAATAATTTTGCAAAAATTTAATTTTGAATTATATATATGTATGTATATATAATTGGTAAATGTCCTAATATTTCACAATGATTTTTATTGTTTTTTCAAGCTAAAAATGCCCTAAAATAATACTACTTTCTATGCTATGTTTATTGTGTTATCGTAACCAACCAGCAGAGACCAACGCCGAATGCCTAAGAGTCGGTTAAACCAAGCTGACGAATCGTGATATATTAGGACATTATGACAATATGACATGATAAGAGACCTTGTGAATTGACCAAATATATGTTCCCGTCTATCATATAAGGGTTCATAGGGCCTCATTAAAGTGGTTGAACATATTCCTGTCTTGTGCTAAGGCCCTCACTTCGCTCCAGCCCTTACCCATTCCGGATATTTCTGCGTCGATTTAAGCTGAGCGTCAGAATATTCGCGCAAGATTCGATTTAAGCTGAGCGGCAGAATATTCGCAAGATCTTGCTGATCGCAAGAATATTCGCGAAGATACTTGTTCATAAACACCTGTATCTTTTGCATGTCTCGAGAGGCAGGGTTCCTCGTCTCACAGCCGTAAAGAAGAATAGATTTCACATTCGTTTTAAAAATGCTTAACTTTGTAAGCTGGGAAAGAGAAGATGAATTCCTAATAAGTCTTTAACGACCGAAAGCTTGTCGCGCTTTCTGTACACGGTTGGCAATATCTATGCTCCCAAGATTGCAAAAATGACTGACATTTTCTATTTGAGTATTTGCTAATTTTAAATAACTCTTGGATCGTAGCATTAACTCTGAGGCTTTCGGGTTTAGCAGTATTTATTTTAAGGCCAGCCTCAAAATTGAATGCAAGTTCAGAGAAGCTGTGAGCCAAAAGGCATTCATATGACCATGCAGCAGGGGGATGCCAAAGTTGGTACAATTGTATTTTTTTTTTTTTTTGGTACAATTTGAAGATGAAAAGTACAATGGTACACCAATGACTCATTTGGTACAATTCTAAATTATTAAATTATTATTTCTATATAAATATTTATATTTTTTAATATAAATTTTCTGCCTTACTAGGGATCCGAAAAACATCGTTCACAGTTAACCCAAACTTATGAATAAACTTGTTTGTAAGCCTGTGAATGCAAGGGAGACAGACTTGCTGGTCCCTATCTGAAATTTGAAAATCTGGATGAGTTTTTTTTTTCAAAACAAGTGGGACAAAAGATAAGAAAACTCCTCCATTTAATTAAATACTAACTAAATTTCCGAAAACGACTGAAGTTATAGTCATGAAATTTAGGCTGTAGTTTCAATCTCTCCCCATATATCCACTAAGGGATATCTTAATATCTCATAAACCAATACAGATACAACAAAATATTTAAAATGTGTCTTCATCCATTTAAAAAAAAAGAGCAGACATTCAAACCCTTTAGGGAAGAAAATGGGTGAACACGGTATTTTGGTACTTTTTGCCATTAGCCAATAAACACAGAAATAAATTTTAAATTGAATTCCTTACTTATCAAAAAATACTAAATATAAATTTGTTACTTTTTGAACTTACTTTTAATATGTTTTTCTATAAATTGATATGGACATATGAATATTTTACTTTGTATCATCTCAATGTGGGAAAAAGTTCCAAAAATCTGGGTAAACAGTTTGGTACATTTTCAAAGCATAGTTTTTTTTTTTTGAGTATGTCTTCAAACTTGATGGGTGTTCGAGAGGGTAAAGGGAAAGTGTTACTTTTTCTTCTGATTGTACTTTTTAACTCATCGACAAAAAATTTAGCTGATATGTTTCTGAGTGACATAAGAATCTAAGATAGCCCCCTAATGGTATTAAAAGAGCGAACTAATGGTACTTTTTCGTTCTTCTAATGGTACTTTTTTAATTTGCTTTAATAATGGACCTAGAAACATTAAATAAAGCATATATGGCTAAGAGCAAATGGGAATCCAAAGGGGTTAATGCATATAGAGAAAAAAAAAAACAGAATAAGTTAGTTTCAAATACTAAAATATTTTTTAGTATTTAAAAAATTATTTTATATTTTTTTATCTTATTTTAAGTGAAAAAAATATTGTTACGATTTACGAAAATTTGATTTGGTACAATCAGTTTCAAAAAAGTACAATTTCTAATATTTATTGGTACAATTTTTAAATTTCATTTGTCCCCTCTGCCATGCAGACCCCATGTAATTTCTTTGCCGTTTTGAAGTGCACTTTGTAGATTTATATCTAGGCGTTGCCGAGCACTTATTTCAAACTTTACTGTTCTACTCAGCACTTTACAGTATTTAATTCGGCAGTTAGCGTTCTGGTAAAGGCACTTAATGAGTGAAATAAGTTTAAGCTGGACTTGTTTACACCTTAGTGAGCGCCAAATCACTCAGTGATTTAATTTGTCGAAATCTATAATGCACATATATATCGTCGATACTGGATGTGTGGGGTCTGAGTCCCGCCTGTTATTGTCTTAAAGCTTTCGTCACACCAATGTAGATTCTTTTGGCGATTATTTGAGGGATAAGCATGCCATTTATTTGGTTTTGTAAGATCTCCCTTCTTTGGGATGTTGATTACTATGCCTTCTATCAATTCCCAGAATGTGCGGATGAGTGGGTACATTATTTTGGCGTTTGAAGAGAGAGTCTGCTTTAGTAGTTAAGCAGATATTCCATATACACCAAGTGATTTATTGGGTTTAAGTCTATTGATCAGGTTTGTGATCTCATCTATAGTGGGCCAGACAGAAGAAATATTTGGAGCATCTGCATGTGATTTACATTCGCAGCTGATCTGAGACTGTACCCGTTTGAGGATAGCACGCCACTGTTCAAACATTGAATTGTTCCTCGTAATTTTGAATTAAAGTGGTAAAATTTCTTATAGTGAATTATGGGTAGGACAAGGATAGTCGCATATGCAAATAACGTTGTGGTCCTTATTGATTGAAAATTTCTTCTCTTGAAATCTTTTTTAGGCTCCTAAAACTATCTTAGACCAAGGAATAATCTGTAGATACAGCCATGGGAAGAATTCTAGAGTAAGGTCAAAATATCTTCTAAGTTGCATTTACAACCTGGCTTAGCTTATACAAAACCTTGTGAAATTAGTTCTGAAAATTAAATTGCTGACATATATATCATCATCCTTGAACGAAACTGTGGCGCAATACGACATTCATATACCCTTGGTTGCGCTATCGAATATAATTGATGTGTGGGCGTTAAAAGTGTCGGAATTTAGGTGGTTTGCAATTACCTACTATTGGCCTCTCTGACACGGTAAATGACCTGAACATTTTTTGAGTCTTGTTAGGTACTCAATTATACTTCTTATTGCATCCAAATATTCTGGAACCTGAAAATACGGTTATTATTGCCTTTCGAAGGCCTTATCATTTATATATGTGGCTGCATAAAAATTTAACACCTCTGAATTTAAATGTTTAAATACATCCACCTATTTGGTGGATGTAACCTTTGCAGGATCTTTTGTTCATTAGAGCAACTTCAAACGGAAATACCTGATAATTTTACATTAACATTTGAGAAATGACTTTAAGAACATAGAGACCAATAATACGCTATTATCCTACAAAAAGTTGGCCAAACAATCAAAGGTCTGCCGTCAAACTGTTTCCAATGTTATAAAACAGTACCGGGAGAACTGGTGCGTTGATAGAAAACCTGGTTCAGGTAGGAGGAATGGTTCACACGATGTTTCTAATGCCAAAAAAATAGAAAGCATTTTCAAAGGAGCTCCCAACACATCCGGTAGCAAAGCAGCCCGCTTACCTCAGTTGTCGTACTATTTGGTACGAAAAGTTAAAGCCAATGCAGGTTCAAAAACTTAAAAGGCTCAAAAATTTACTGACAGAAACGCTGCTAAAAAATTTAGAGTCCAAAAACAGAGCACGGAAATTGAAGTAAAATTTTATAAAAAAAAATATGACGAAACGTATGTTCTGGCAGATTTTTCGCAGCTTCCGGATCAATATTTTTATATTGCAGATGCTGGAGGGAATGTTAAAGAACATTGTAGGACCCAAAAACAGAAAATTTCCCCAAAAAGTTATTGGTATGACAAGCAATATGCAGTTGCGACAAAAGAAGCCAGAGGGCTCTATAAATACCGAAAATTACTTCAAGGAATGTTTATAAAAGAAGATGCTTCCATTCATAAGACTTCTTAATGTGTCCACTTATTTTTGGCCTACTTTGGTATCCTGTCACTATGGTAAGAAAGGTATTGAGTGGTTAAAGAACAATAATGTGGTACGTGTATCAAGAGAGGCAAATCCTCTAAACTGCCTGGAGCTAAGGCCTGTGGAGAGATATTGGGATGTTGTTAAAAGTGAACTGAAGAGTACACTAAAGGTGTCCAAAAGTGTTTAAAATTTTAAACGGAGATGGCCTACGTGTTTGAACAAAGTGACTGAAAGCAGTTATAAAATCCTTAATGAAAGGGTTTCCAGAAAAGGTTCATAAATTCATCACTATTGATTAGAACTATAAAAAATTATTTTTTGTAAATTGAATAATAATTTCAATCAAATAAAAAAAATTAAAAACTGTAAGTTTAGTGGTTTCATTTTTATTTACATTTATGTATGTTAAGAGCTTTTCGGTCCCACTCCTTATGTTCAATGGAGATTGCTGCCTTTGCTTCAATCGTTTTTGAATTGTATTGTTTAAAAGCGGATTTGGTATTGACATATTGACTTAATACAAGCATGCATTAAATTTTCAACAAAAAAATGCTGACAGCACCTCCTTAAGTAGCGCAGAATAATTTATCTTTTTGTATGCCTCTTTCATTATTTGGACTTTCTCAAAGATGTGTGACTGACTGATCTACTCTAATCTCTCAGAAATATCGATTGGTGCTCACGGGGACCACAGTAATCACAATGTCGTTCGAATTGGGGAGCATAAAGGATTCCAAATATACTTCAGTAAAACAGCCCTCATCTATGGTGTGAATTTTATAACAAACATATTTTTTTTTTTTGCTGTTTTATTTGCATTTTTGTTATTATCTATCTTATTCAATTCAATTTATTTATTCATAATCTGTAGGGGGCGGATTTATATGCAAATGCATGTTTTTTCTCGAACGTCCAAATACAATGTAGACTTATTATCTATCCGAATCGCACATTTTGCTGTAAAATGGCATCGATTTGTTAGTACATATTTTTGCATATTTTATTGATATTGCATATTTTGGTATATTTTACTTCAAAATGCATATTTATATGCATATTATCCAAGTTTTTAATAAAAATTTAATTTTTTGTCATCAATGGACATATTGTCTGGACAAAAAGTTTTTTTGTAGAATTTGTTGTAGAAATATTATCAAATGATATCGACTAACTTCTTCCGACATCGAGAAACTGGCATAAAGTTCTTCATTTTTGTATCAGCAATTGAAAATTATCATTTCAAAACATTTCGCTTCAAAAAAGTCTAGAGTTTTTTATGTATGTATCAACAATTCATTCAATGTATCGAATGTATAAATCGAATCTATAAAAACAAATATGATGTTTTCATCGATTCGACTTATAAGATTTTGTAACTTCACATCCACAATTACAGGTCCTGGCAGCCATTTCATGGGAGTTCTAGGAGACTGTCCTGAACTAGTGATTTTATATATCATTTAGGGTGACAACTAGTTATATAACTAGTTACGTGATTAGTTATTTTAACACGTGCATGTCCTAAGCATAGGGTCAATTGACCCTTTTAGATAACTTAGAGACAAATGCACTACACAGTTAATGTTTAAAGTGACTACACCATAGAATACTTTGAGACACTTAAGTGACAATTGTTTTTCCGCTAGATTACATGAAATGTATAAAGTAACCAATTGATTTCTATCTGCGTTACAAATCTCAGAAGAACAATTATATATTTTTTCCTGGTATAATTTAAAGAATCCTAACTTCTGGGAACACTGTTGTGTATTTTTTGGACATTGCGCGATCCATTGTTTATTATTATGTTTCTTCACAAAAATATAAGTGCCTATTTTTAAAACTTTTAGGTCATATTTTGATTTTTTTGAAGCATATTTTAGGCGCATATTTTCCGATAATAAATGCATGAAAATCCGCCCCCTAATAATCTGTAAGCCAAAAAAAAAAATATTATACAAATAATTTTTTCCGAATTTCAAATATTTTTTTGGAATAATTTCTTCTTTTTTTGGAATAAATTCTTCTCAAGTAATACGCGAAAAAATAGTTGCTTGGCTCTCCTGAAAAGTTGTGTTTTTGAAGATAGTGGATTTTGAATATAGGCCTTCGATATAGAGGAGATATGCTACCATGTGTTAATTACATGGTCTTATACTTCCCCATTTTTTTGCATTAACTTTTTCAATCATTTACCAGTTTAAATTTTTATATTTATGTGTATTCACATAATTATTTTATAATTTAAATTTCACTTGCCAATTATGCCACAAAAGAGCTAAACCTTAAATTGTACATTTAATTTGCAAATTTTTCAATACATTGAAAAAGGAAATACCACCAATCAAATTGGATTTAAGTCAACTCAACAGCACATGACTAACTATAAAACATAAGACAATCATTATAACATATTCAGGCGGTTTTTGGCGGTTGCTTAAATTCAAATCTAAATTAACTCTGATTTTAAGCACTGATAGATAAATATCAATCTAATCGTAGCGGCAATTCCATAAGGTGTCTCCTAAATGCTGGCCTGATTGCGACTGACTTATAAAACAGTCACAATAGCTAGCTAGATAGATAGATGGATAGACAATAGAGAGACCACAATCTACATCATGACCATAAACAAATCATGTCTTAGCCTTAAGGTTAACACCAAATCATATCGTTTGTTAAAATATACTTACTACATATATATATACATAATAAATACAGTTTTATGGAAATCATTGTATGTACTGGATAAATGTTTTCAACAAAAATATTAATAAATGCAAACATTATTCATAAAAATGTCGAATGAGAGTTTGACTGCTTCCATGAACAAATGCATCTAACGATTATGCGGAATAATACCCACCACCACCAGCCACCATTATCTGTGTGTTACTAACAACTATGGGCGTTTGATTTTAAGCGCGAATTATTTTGTTTTTTTTTTTTTAGTGTCATACATATAAAGTTCTTTGTTGCTGCTGAAGCGGACTTAAAAGAATTGCTTTTCAATATATATTTTTTTGAATTTATTCCCATAGAATTACATTTCATTGAGTGCGTAAAAAAAAAAATGAAACACTTGCAACACTCAGGTGCTGCTTTAGTTTAATTGTTTTAAGTGTCGGTAGGAAATTGTTGAGATTATGATTAATCAAATATTCAAATTTTAACGGCTTTAAATGATTTAGAGTGGGATTTGAAATTGGCGGGTTTTGAGAATATTTTGTTTTTTTCACAAATTTGTTAAATTTATTTCTTAATTTCCCTGTGATGGTCTGGTCAGATTTCGGCAGCTCATAATAGGACCCCCACCAAATACAGAGCATTATCTTAGCGCCTTATATACATCGTTGCAATGGACTTTGAAATATCTATCATTAGATATCCATATTGTCTATATTTATGACTTAGTAATCCAGGTATAAATCAAAAATAGGCCAAAAGTAGAGGTTATCTCGGATTTTTGCTCATATCTCCGTTATTTATGAACGGATTTTGCTGATTTTAAATAGAAAACTTCTCGAAAGCATGTCTGACAGAATTATTAAATATTTGGATCCCGAAGATATCTGGGGTCTTCAGAAAATTGATTTCAACAGACAGACTGACTGACTGACAGACATGGCTAAATCGACTCCGCTGTCTATAAGGATCCAGAATATATATACTTTATAGGGTCGGAAAACTATATTGTGGAAATTACAAACGGAATGACAAACTTATATATACACTTCTCACGAAGTAAAGCAAAACTTCCGGCATATGACGTTTTGTTGGCACAAAATTCGACAATAAACTTTGTTGTTTACACTATAATGTTCAATAACTAAGTGAGAATAAATAACATATATGTACCCTTCAAAATGACATATAAGCTGTTAAAGACAAAAACCGCTTTCAAAAGATTATTTAATATTTGACCCATAACTCCAAACTTCAAATAAAATATGTAACCTCTAAACATTATCCGATATTGCTCAAATTTCCAGCATTTAGTTTTAAAACGATGTAGAAAATTGCAAAATAAGAGCAATAGGCTGCTCACAGTTGTAGATAACAAATCTTATATTCCTTACCGGGTCAAAAAATAAACCTTCCAAAGATTTTGCATATTTTCTATTCCGTCACATTTCCTAGCACCCTTTCGACTCAACCGGACTTTAATAATTAAAGTGCGTGCAACAACATGCCTTTGCACTTTTACTAAGATGTATTTTATTCTTATTGATTGCCAGCTTTAGGTTGTAATTAACTGCTCCATTAAAAAGGGGCGTTTGTTCAATTTTTTGTATTTTTCAAAATCTAATGCAATCAAAAACACTTTTGAGCTAGAGTTGGAAATTTTGAAATCTTTTCAAAATTGATTGTTCAAAGTAAAATGTGTAAATTTAATGAATGGTGTCTGAGGCGTTTCTTTTTTTTTGTTGCTCCCAAAATAAATCTTAAAGTATAGAGGTGCGTAGATACACATGGTTTACACAAATACTGCTGCTGGTTTTTTCTCAATTCGCTGTAATTATATGGTAGTTTTGACTTAATTTGCTTAGCTTAATGTTGTAGTTGCGCTGGAATTAATTTCAAATTTCATTTAGGTTTTTTTCCATTTATTAAAATTAAATATTTTTGATTACACTTGCAAAAAATAATTTGATTTGTAATAAATTTTATAATTTTTCTTTTTTTCTTCATTCTTGCAGATTGTTGGCGTTTTAAAGGTGAGTGGGAATTTTTGTTTGTAATTTTGTATTTTATTATTAAAGTAACAAGACCTTGCTGGTACTTATTATATAATTATTTAATTAAAGTTCATGTTTTGTGATTAGATAAAAAGATGTTAGTAAATAGATAAGAAAAGGAAAAATTAGGGGAGATCCACTCTGCCCTAAAAAATGTATTCCATTGACTGGTTTCAAATGCTTAAATAAACTTGTCTCTTAATGTGATACATGTTTCTAAAAAGATAGACCGGCCGTATGTCTTCAAATACCCCACTCTACTACTACTTGAACTAAATTAGTAAAAATTGTGATTTGTTTTGCCACTCTTTTTAAGGCATTATTTGAAAAGTTATTATTTGTTTTTCTATTTATTTTTTTAATTGAATTTAAGACATTGAATTTTTGGCAAGTAATTGTAGCAAGATTATAAATTCCACAACAGGTGGTAGCAGCAAGCACTGTTATTGCTATAATTTACGAAATAATACTTAAGGTATGCTCACATTAATGAAATAAGTAGTTGACGAAAATATGTATTTCTCTTTCCTTTTTATACCCTTCATCATGAGTGGCAAGGGTACACTTATATTAGTTTTTCATTCCGTTTTTAATTTCTACATTCTGGATCATTATAGATATCGGAGTCGATATAGCCATGTCCATTTGTATGTTGAAATCAACTTTCCGTAGCCCGCAAATAACTTACATACATGATTCATATATCAATATATCCGCCATAGACCCGGTTCGGTTGTTATTTAAAATCTAGAAAATCGGCCCGCAAATGACTGAGATATAGTGCAAGCTTGGTATTCGCGACTACCCACCATCGTGACGGCATATTGTTTAACATTGCAGGTTCTATAATCGCGACAGTTTACGAAAAACAGGTTTTATTTTCGCGACTTATATCTGCTTGTTTTAAATTTGATTACAATGTCTATAACCGAAAAAGGGAAATCCTCGACTTTTGGTATATTATCCTTTTTGGTTGATTTTGATCTTCAATTTTGTCAGTTTATTCGTATCATTTGTTGAGTAAATACATCTTTTAATATGGGAAAAGTTCAACATATTTTAAAGCAAACAATTTCTCAAAAAATTAGAGATTTTAAAAAAATTTAAAACTTAAGTTTCAATAAATTCAATTAGCGTGAATTACAACTTTCATAAGTCTTCGGTTTACCTTATAATAAAGCAAGAAAATTCAATAAAAAAAAGTTCGTACGTACAACAGAAAGTGGCCCTGGCAAACTTTGCACCTTAAGGAAAGCTGAGTACCCAAGAATGGAAAAAAAATGCTTTATAAGTGGTTTCTAAAACAAAGAGAAAAAAGTGTTCCAATATCAGCAGCGATTTTGCGAACAAAAGACAGTCATTTGTTTTCAAAAATTTATCAAACCAATTCTGGCTTTAATGCCAGTTAAGGATGATTGAAGAAATTTAAGTGTCGGCATGAAATTAGATTTTTAAAAATTACGGGTGAGAAATTGTCTTCAAAACCTCAACTTATTGATCTATTTGTAAAAGAGTTTAAGGATTATGTTGATGTGCATGGGTTGAATCTTCACCAAATCTACAATGCCGACGAATTTGGTTTATATTACAGGATACTTCCAAATCACACTCTTGTCACATTGAATGAGAAAACCGAGAACGAATAACTTGTTTGCCCTGTTCAAATGCGAATGGCACAGACAAACTGAAATTGTTGGTTGTTGGAAAATCGAAAAACCCACGCGCCTTTAAAGGATCTTTCAATAATCCTCCAAAAATAACGCCTGGATGACATCTTTTATATGCAAGGACTGGTTCCATCACGAATTTTTTACCCACTTAAGTTAATTTTCAGTAATTAGTAAAAGTACGTTGTTCATAAGAAAACATTTTTTATGTCCGAGAATTTTTGGCTTCCAAAGGTCTGCCGCAAAATGCAGTTTTGCTTTTAAATAACGCGACGTGTCAACCAGTTGAGGAACTAAAAAGTGATGACGGTTGAATTATAGCAATGAATCTCCCACCCAATTGCACTGCGCTTATTCAACCGTTAGATCAAAGCGTTATCAACTTGGTCAAATTTAATTCTAAAAACATCTGCTCACCCACAACAAATTTCGAGCTCAAACTAAAAAACTTCAATCTCAAAAATGCAGTTCAGATTCTAATTACGTCGTGGGATAAAATATCACTGTCCAATATCCGAAAATCCTGGAACACCTTGCTGGAATTCGACACTGAATGGAGTGAAGAGGATAACATGCCCTTAAAATTTTTACAAAATATAACTCAGAAAGAAAACTAAGATCTTTCTACTATTGGTACACTTGTAGCTCAAATTGATACGGAACATCTTTTCATGAATGTTGACATAAATAACTGGATTCAAGAAGAATTTCATGAGGAAAGTAATGAGGAGTAAATGGAATTATCAGACATGAATCGGAGGATTTATACGATAGTGGTCATGAAGTAAACAAAATTAAAGTGGACGATTGTTTAACATCGGTAAACATATGCATACAATGGGCTTTGGAAAATGATAAGCCGACAACAGCACTATATGAACTAAGTGATTCAGCTGTTGGTTCCAATTTCTTTAAAAATGTTTAATATGTAATCAATAAAAAGGATTCTAATTTTAAAAATTACATAAATTTTTTCAATGAAATTTTAGGTTCTGTTTTCGTGAAAATTCAGTTTTCGCGACAGGCCAAGTTTTTAATTAGTCGCGAATACCGAGCTTGCACTGTATATAGAAAACCAGGACATCCTTTATTTTTTACCTACTTCTGATCTATATCTGGTTTACTAAGTCATTAATATAGATAATATGGATATCTAATGATAGATATTTCAAAGGCCTTTGGAACGATGTATATAAGGCTATAGTAAGTTGGACCTACAATGGGTCAAAATCGGGAAAAATATTTTTTAACCCGAATTTTTTTTCACAAAAAACATTTTTTTGTCATAAAATTTTATTCACTAATGAATTTAAAAAAAAAAAATCGAAACGTTTTTTCTATTAATTAAAAAAATATGAATTTTTTTTTTTTTCAAAATTTGAAAAAAATTTTATTTTGAAGTATAATTTGGTGAAGGGTATATAAGATTCGGCACAGCCGAATATAGCTCTCTTACTTGTTCTCTTTCCTACGGTTTAGAAATTATCACAATATCAGCTCACTATTATATTATCCGACATTGTTTGCTCTTATATAAATCATCTAAAATCAAATAAACAATTGTTGAAAATAGTGGTTAAGATTTTCTCGTAAAATATTTGATCAATGTAAACGAGCCTTATAGTTAGAGAGACAGCCGAATATAAATTTATTTAAAATATGTACCTACTTATCAGATTTATACAAAATTTTTGAGTTTTAATAGAGCAATTAAAAACGGCCAAAAACTGAGGTTCAGGTTACCACTTTAATCAAAAAAACATTTGATTTGCTCTAAATCATATCGAAAATGTGTTCTCCATTTCAATTTGAATTTTCTCAATTTCACATTGAAATTCTCTATTTCATTTGGAATTGTCTCAATACCATGTATTATGTTCTCAATTAAAAATATTATTAAATCCAAAAATAACACTTTCTCTAAAAACACCCTTTTAAATAACAAATAAAAATCTGTTATGCTTCACATTTTCCAAATACTGCAACTTTTTCACACATTTTGATTTGTTTTTTTTTTTATTTTTGACAGAAATCTTATGTTTCGTCACGTCACTTTTAACAAATTTGTTTTACGAGAAAATATTTACAATCAATGTTTTTTTTTCCCATAGCGAATTAATTGCAAAGGAGCAATAATATAAAACACTTTGAGATTTTTAGATAGTAATAAAAAAATAAAAATTAACTAGACCAGCTGTCGAAAAACAAAATTATATCTCTTACATTAATCTTAATGTAAGTCGTCAGTAAGTTATTGTGTTATAAGTTGCAAAATCATGTGATAAAAAAATTATTTAATATTTCATCTAATTTTCTTTAGTTTCTAATACATATAAGTATTTTAGTTGAATTTTTTCATCATGTAAATATATAGACAAAGATCGGTCTCGTTAGAGTCTTAATTTTGGTGCTTTTACTTTATTATTATATATTTTGTTTTTAATGATTTCTTTTACATGTATTTAACATGAATTTTCATAAATCGTTATAATAGAACCCAAGATTCTTCTATGAATGCCTTTAAGTTTGCACATGCGTGTTTGTTCTTTAAACAAGTCTAACATCCAAAGTTCTGGTGGAAAATACATACCTTTTTTAATAACATTTTCAATAAATACAGTGCAAGCTCGGTATTCGCGACTAATTAAAAACCAAACCTGTCGCGAAAACTGAATTTTCGCGATAACAGAACCCAAAATATTATTAAAAAATTGTATGTAATTTTTAAATTATAAAAGTCTTTTAAAGAAATTGGTGATTTTGAGTTGCGTTTTTGGCAAATTATTTTTTAAAATAACAGCTGAATCACGTAGTTTATAAAGTACTGTTGTCAGCTTATCATTTTCCATAGCACTTTAATTTTTCTTCATGACCCCTATCGTATAAATCCTTCGATTCCGTGTCTGATAATTCCATTTACTCCTCATTACTTTCCACATGAAATTCTTTTTGAATCTAGTTGTTTATGTGAGCATTCGTGAAAAGATGTTCCGTACCAATTTGAACAACAAGTGTACCAATAGTAGAAAGATCTTCGTTTTCTTCCTGAATTATATTTTGTAAAATATTTAAGGTCATGTTATCCTCTTCACTTCATTCAGTACCGAATTTGAGCATGGCGTTCCAGGATTTTCGGATATTGGACACTGATATTTTATCCCAGAACGTAGCTAGAATCTGAACTCCATTTTTGAGATTGAATTTTTTTAGTTTGAGCTCTAAATTTGTTCCCTTCTGGTCAAGCAAGTGGGTGAGCAGTTGTTTTTTATAATTTAATTCGACGAAGTTGATAACGTTTTGATCAAACGGTTGAATAAGCGTAGTGCAATTGGGTGGTAGATTCATTACTATAATTAAACCGTCATCAGTTTTTAGTTCCTCAAGTGGGTGACATGTCGCGTTATCTAAAAGCAAAACTGCTTTTTGCGGCAGATCTTTGGAAGTCAAAAATTCTCGGTCTTAAAAAATGTTTACATATGAACAACTTAATTTTACTAATTGGTGAAAATTTGCTTACGTGTGGAACAAATTCGTGATGGAACCAATCCTTGTATATAAAAGATGTCATCCAGGCATTAGTATTGGAGGATTCTTGAAAAAGCATTTAAAGACGTGGGTTTCGATTTTCCAACAACCAACATTTTCAGTTTGTCTGTGCCATTCGCATTTGAACAGGGAAAACAAGTTATTCGTTCTTTACATATTTTTCTTCCGGGCTCTGTTTTCTCATTACATGTGACATGAGTGTGATTTGGAAGCTTCCTATAATATAAACCAGATTCGTCGGCATTGTAGATTTGGTGAAGAGTCAACTTATGCTCATCAACATAATCCTTAAACTCTTTCACAAGTGGATCAATAGTTGAGGTTTTGAAGACAATTTCTCGCCCGTCATTTTTAAAAATCAAATTCCATGTCGACAATTAAATTTCTTCAACCATCCTTCAATGGCATTGAATTGGTTTGATAAATTTTGGAATACAAATGACTGGCTTTTGGCCATAAAATCGCTGCTGATATTGAAAAATGTTTTCCCCTTTGTTTTACAAACCACTTATATAGCTTTTATCCATTCTTGGGTACTCAGCTTTCTTTAAGGTGCAACGTTTGCCAACGTCTTGCTTTATAATTCGGTGCAACTTGTTATTCACGCAAATTGAATTTATGGAATCTCCACTTTTTAATTCTCTAATTTTTGAAAATTTTTTGCTTTTCCCATATTAAGAAGTGTATTTACACAACAAATGACAAACAAAAACTGACAAAATTAAGGATCAAAATCATCCAAGAGAGTTAATATACCAAAAGACGGAGACTTTCCTTTTTTTGGTTATTGACATTGTAATCAAATTTAAAAATCAGATAGAAGTCGTAAACTGTCCATTTTTCGTAAACTGTCGCGATTATAGAACCGATAATGGGAAGTCGCGAATACCGAGCTTGCACTGTATAACATTTTCTTTAAATATATGACTATGAATAACCACTATATTAATTTGATGTATCATGGCTACCTATGTACAAATTCTATGGAGAAGTTTTTAAAAAAAAAATGTTTAAGTAAAATTGTACCCACATATAATAGCAACAAAATGAAGTATCGATCATAAAAATCGATTGATTATTTTCGAATTTATTCACAATTAAGAGAATTCGCTCAGTTTCACAAAATTTTAGTGTAATGTTGTTATACATAAAATTTAGTAGCTAATGTTCTTCTTTCGATTGATTGGATTTTAAAAACATTTTCCCCTTGCTATGTACAAATATTCTCATATATACTGCGTTACAATCGGCTCAGTAGTTTCGGGGTTATAATAACAAATTAAAGCGAAAAAAATATTTTTTACGTGAAAATAGCTATATTTTTTGTTTTAAAAAAATCATGAAAAATCGAAAACGTCAGAAATTGTACAGATTTACTGCTTTATCGCAAAGCCACATATAATAGCAACAAAAGAAAATATAGATCATAAAAATCGATGGATTTTTTTCCAATTACTTCATAATTTAGTGAATTCGCTCATTTTCACAAAATTTTAGTTTTTTTGTTTGATATACATAAAATTGAGTAGTTTATGTTCTTCTATCGATTGACTGAATTTTGAAAACATTTTTCCCATGTTATGTATAAATTTTCACATATATATTGCGTTTCAATCGGCTCAGTAGTTTCGGAGTTATAATAACAAATTGAAGCAAAAAATATATTTTTACGTGAAAATAGCTATATTTTTTGTTTTAAAAAAATCACAAAAGCGGTGGAAATTCTTCAGATTTATTGCTTTATCGCAAAGCCACACGTAGTAAGTAGGAAAAAAATGAGATATCGATGATAAAAATCGATGAATTCTTTACGAATTTATTCACAATTAAGAGAATTCGCTCATTTTCACAAAATGTTATGTGCTTACAAGCGTGTACTTTAAGTGGAAATTTTACATGTGTTTTGTTATTGTTTTTGTTTTTTTCATGATTTTTTTTAAAACCAAAAAGTTTTACATGGACGGAAGGACATCGCTTAATCGACACAGAAAGTGATCCTGAGCAGATTGGTACACTTTAAGGTCTATGTTGTACAATATTTTAGCACGTTACAAATTTCAGCACTAACCCATTTCTGCAAACAACATTTTAGATGAAATGGAGTAATAATGGACTAATTACAACATGGTCCAATGTAATGTAGGCATGGACTATGTCATTGTTAAACAAAAGTTTGTAGTTCAATCACTGGTTTTTGAGTTAACACAATTGCAAAACTAATCCATTGGGATGGTCCATGGAGTAATTCTTTAGACTACTCTGCTGGGTTTTATGGTCTAGCCCAAGGACATCGTAATATTAAATATACCATTGTTCAATTCACAAGGTCCCTTATCATGTCATAGTGTCATAATGTCCTAATATGTCACGAATCGGTGGCTCGGCTTAACCGACTCTTAGGCATTCGGCGCAGATATCTGCTGGTTGGTTACGATGACACAATAAACATAACATGTAGTATTATTTTAGGACATTATTTGCTTGAAAGGCAATAAGAACATTTTTAAACCATTGTGAAATATTAGGACAACATGACATGATAAGAGACCTTGTAAATTGACCATATGTTTTTTCAATACGTTTGGTTGACTTTTGGACGTAGTCCTAGTCTTTTATGGGCTATATTTAACATACGTGTATAGACTAGTCGTATTATTTGCCGGGAATATACCCTCCCCACTACTGTAGTGTAGGGCATAAAGATGTAGTGTTTTTGTTGTTGCTATTGATTCTATGCATTGGCGCAAAAAAATGTCAACAAATGTTTGTGTAATGTGTTTACTAGTAAAGTGAAGAGTACATGAGTACCTAGATTAAGAGTTAATTGATTATTAATTACATATGTACATTTGTATGAGTATTATAATAACTGTTGCCATAGTAACTGATTATTTATGAGAATCAGTATGAAATATGTATTTCTGTTACGTTTTAAGTAATATTAATGCCTGAAACCCAAAAATATATAATTAAACATAATTAAACATCCATTAACATTAAAGCATTCATCTGCTTCCAAAAATGCAGTCAATTTCGCACATTTTTTCTCATTTTGTAGTTGAAAATCAGAAAAAAGTAAAAAAAAATTCCAAAGAAAATTTCAAATATTTTTGAACAACATAAAAATATTGTATGTAAATGAAAATTGAAATATTTTTTTTGAGCCTCTTAGTTGTTTTGAAAACAAAAACCATAGATGACAGCTAGATAGGTAACTGACAGTCAAAACCGAAGTCTGTTGCTAAAAATCTATTTCATGTGAAGGTATTGCCATGTATTTTTTTATTTTATGTGTGAAAAGAGAGTCATTTTTTCCATTGATATATCTCTCTCCTTCCGCTCTATGTATATTTATCTATGACAAAAACTTTGAAAATATCATAAGGACTGAGATCGCAAAATTCTTAACACACGTTTTACATAAAAGTTTTTAACCCAAGTAGTATTTGATTTTTTTGATCATCTTACCTTTGTAAAGCTTGTCAGTTATTATGTTTAATGTCAATTATATTCATTTGTTGTTAATCTGATTAAAATTAGTGACCAGAAAAAAGTGGGTACTAAAATTATTAAATACTACCTTGACCCGGTGCGCTTCGCTACCCCTGTCGTACTAAAAATCGGTTCAGTCGTTTAGTAATTATTGTTTAAAAACTGAAGGTACCAATTTTACCAGTTTTCCCCCTGTTTATCCCTTTCTGGTAGAAGTATTGAAAAAAGTCATTTATATATTTATATGGATTTTCAACATAACCCAATTTGGTCTTACAAAAAGTTGGCCACACAATCATAGGTCTGCCGTCAAACTGTTTCCAATGTTATTAAACAGTACCGGGAGAACTTGTCCGTTGATATAAAACTTGGTACAGGTAGAAGGAATGGTCCAGATGATGTTTCTAAAGTCAAAAAAATAGAAAGCGTTTTCAAAAGTGTTCCCAACACGTCCGGTTGGAAAGCAGCCCAGTCAGTACTCGGTCTATTTGGTACGAAAAGTTAAAGCCAATGAAGTTCTTGGCATGTCAAACAATATCCAGTTGCGGCAAATAACCCAAACATTTGTTACAAAGGGCTCTATAAATACCGAAATTTACATCAAGGAATGTTTACAAAAGTGGATGCGTCCACTCATAAGACTTTTTAATGTGTCCACTTATTTTTGGCCTGATTTGGCATTCTGTCACTATGGTAAGAAAGGTCTTGAGTGATACAAGAACAATAATGTGGTATTTGTACCAAGACAGGCAATTCCTCCAAACTGCCTGGAGCTGAGTCCAGTGGATAGATATTGGGCTCTTGTTAAAAGAAAATTGAAGAGCACAAAAAATGTGTCCAAAAGTGTGGTAAATTTTAAACGGAGATGGACAACCTGTTCGAAAAAAGTGACATAAAGCACTATAAAAACCATAATGGAAGGGTTTTCGAAAAAGGTTCAAAATTTCATCATTAGTGATTAGAACTATAAAAATAATTTTTTTTTTTTTTTTTTGTAAATTTTAACAATAATTTCAATCAAATAAAAAAATATTCAAAACTGTAAGTTTAATGGTTTCATTTTCATTAACATATATGTATGTTAAAAATTTTTCGATCTCAGTCCTTACTATTTAAGACATTATTTATAAATTTTATGAATTTAAATCAATGAAATCAAGTCATACTATTTATGAAGCTATTAAAACTTTTTTCTGTGTGTTCAAATTTGTCATTTATTGAAGTGTCTCTAAAGGATGTTGTTAACTACATAAAATTTAAGTATCCTTAGTATAAAATAATGTTAGTATTCTTGGGATAATTTATAAGAGTGCTGTATTGTGCAGTGCTTTCAAACAGAACTCTGTTAACGTAACAGATTTGTATCTAGGGTTACAAATTTCGAAAATTGTTTTCACACAAATCTTATAAAGTGGTTTTGATATTAAATTAGTTTCATTATTGGGTGTATGACTTAAAAATGCGGGATTTACAATAGAAAACGTACATCTCTTGAATGCTACATTTTATTTATTTTCACTTAGTTATTAAAGTGTTAGCAACAAAGTTTTGTTTTGCTTCGAAAATGTCGAATTTTGTACCAACGGGAAGTTTTGCTTTACTTCTTTAATATGAAAAAAAAAAAAAATGCCGCTGAAGCACACCTATTGCTCACCAAAGTTTATGGTGAATATGCTTCATCGACTTCAACTTGCGAGAGATGGTTTGTGCGGTTCAGAGGTGGTGATTTTGACATGGAAAACAAAGGCCAGCCAAACAAATTTGAACACCAAGAAATGGAGGCATTACTCCATGAAGATTGTTGTGAAACTCAACTAGATCTTGCAGCTATTCAAAACGTTTGCGAGCAGCAGGATTTATCCAAAAGAGCGTAATTTTGATACAATACGAATTGAAGCCAAGAGACCTTGAAAGACGATTTTGCATGTCCGAAATGATGCTTAAACGCTATAAAAAAAAATGAATTTCGCACCGAATCATTACAAGCGATGAAAAGTGAATACATTACAATAACCCGAAGCGTAAGAGATCATATGTGAAGCCCGGCCAACCAGTCGAATAGACAACAAATATCCATGGCGCTTAGGAAATTCTCTGTAATTGGTGGAAGCAAAAGGTTCCTATCTATTATGAGCTGCAGAAGTCTGATCAGACCATCACAGAGAAACTGTACCGAATGCAATTGTTTCGTTTAAGCGAGCATATGGCCAGACACGAAACCGTAATATTCCATCTAGACAACGCACATGTAAAGTACTTAGAATGAAGTGGTTGGGAACGCTCTCTCTGGGATTCGCTTTGGAACAGAGTATCCGAAATTGGCTTAATACGTTCTTGGCCTCAAAAGATGAGCAGTTCTTTTGGTTCGAAATCCATACATTGCCAGAAAAATGGGAAAGGTGATAGCTAACAATAGCCAATACTTTGAATAAATTTATTCGATGTGCCGAATCTTATATACCCTTCACCAAATTATACAAAATTAAAAAAAAAAAATTTTCAAAAATAGTTTTCAAATATTTAAAAAAATTTTTTTTTTTTTAATTTAAAAAAAAAAAATTATATTTTATTTATGTTTTCAATTGTATAATAAAAAAATTTTTTTTTGTGAAAAAAAATTCGTGTAAAAAATATTTTTTCCGATTTTAGCCAATTATAGTTCTGACTTACTTTGACCTTATATACGCCATTACAAAGGTCTTTGAAATATCTATTATTGGATATCCATATTGTTTAAAGTAATGACCAGATATAGATAAAAAATAGGCTTATATCTCAGCCGTTTGTGGGCCGATTGTGTCGATTTTAAATAGCAACCGAGCCGGAAAAATTCTCGATATATTGATGTATGAGTCATGTATGTAAGTTATTTGGGGGCTTCCTAAATATGATTTCAACATACAGATGGACAGACGAACATGGCTATATCGACTGCGCTATCTATAACGATCAAGAATATATATACTTTGTGTATATATACCCCTTGCCACTCATGCTGATGGGTATACAAATTTGAAAAAATCCCGCATTTTTAAGTCATACACCCAATAGTAACACCACTTAGAAAATACATGAATTACACCTAATAAAATATATAATTTAATGATAATTTAGGTGTTGTAAGTCATAACACAGAATAGTATATCTTTGCTGTTTTAATTTTTTACCCATTTCCAAATGCATATTAAAAAAGAAACCTAGTTTATGTGAAAATTCTGTTATCTATTAAAACAAAATCAATTAATTTGCATTTGCTGGATCGTTGTATTTAAATTAAAAGCTAAACAAACCACCACATGCTGGTATTTAATTATGTTTATTAAAAAATTGTTAAAATTGTAGCTCACGATTTTTTGGGTTTCTTTTAGCAAAAGTTGTCATTAAACCAAATATAATTATTGGTTTGTAACAGTTTTCATATTTGGCTGGAAACGAAATCATTGCTTTATTATCTATGCCCTACAGTAGGTCGTCAGTATAGCTATAAGGAATAGAAATAATAAAAAAAAATTAAACATTTTACATTCATTAAATAATGATTTATGGAGGAGATAAAGAATAAATGAAACAAAAGCGAACATGCATGATCAGTGAACATGACAAATGCATAAGAAAATTTATATACATAATTTAGCATGTGTGTTATACAGAACAAAGAAGTAGTTTGAACATCAGGAAGCTATACTACAGATTTCAAAAAAATAAATTTTTCCTAGGACATTTGAGGTTAATTTATATTTACCATAGTTCAGAAAACTCTACTGTCTATATTTTTTTTCGATTCATATTTCTAAAGAGTCTAGTTGATAGAGTTTAATAAATTGAGAATACCTCATTTATTCTACATTTTGATTTGGGCAATATTTACCGAAACAATATGATTAATTTTTTGAATATTTTTTGGCCAAAAACCTAATAAGATTAATTGTTAACAACTTTGGGTTTGTGTAGCAACATTGTAGAGGTGTATTTCATTCATGCCACAGTATCATATTATTAAATTACTCCACCCTTTTTTTTCTGCTGTAGTTGGCTTTAGTTGCAAAAGCAAACTCTAGCAAAAGCAAGTGTTGAAATTAAGTTAATAACTTTTCGTTAAAACTTGATGAATTATTATGTTTAAAAGTAATAAATGTGTACCAGCTATACAAGTACTATAATACCATGTTCAATAACATATACCCAGCACTATATTATTATAAATTGCTGAACTAAGTATTACGGGTAAATGTCAAAGTAGTTTGCTTGAAATGTGTGTGTGTGTATTAGAAAAAAATAATTAAAATGCGTAAGAAAATTACGGTCATAAAATAACGACCATAAAATTGTTTGTAATTAATTATAGCTATTAAGTTCTATAGAGATTTAAGATAAAGTGGAAAAGTTTGCTAACATAGATTTTAAACAAAGGTGTAATTGAAACAGTCACTTATTGCTTATCGACAATCTCTTTGAAAAATTAAAATTTATTTTTTTTTTATCAAAAATCAAATATTTGCATTATGATTTTTCTAATCAAACAATTTGATCTTGATCAAATTGCACTGCAGTGCAATTTTTAAAACAATGTTATTTTTTTCTTAATGGAGTTTATAGTGCTTGCAGTTTTATATTGATTATATGCAACGATGGCATTTGCTTTTATTACACTGTGCTACCCGTAAAATAAGGAGTTATAGTAAAAAATAAACTTAAAGATTACTAGCTTTAGTTATTTCCTAATCTATTTCAAATTCTTCAAAACAGTTTGAGAGCCAACAGTTTAACTACACATAGGTCGGAAACTCTGCTATTAAAGACCTAACTCAGTTGTCAAGAACCTAAGTGGTAAGATTGTATTATCAAAAAAACTATGTGAAAACAAAAAGCACTCTCTTATGTCGTTAGCTTAATATAGAAAGGCCCTAACTCGTGTTTTTTTTTTTTTTGTAAGGCCAGATTTTCGTTTATTTCGATAAATGGGAAAAACACGAGTTAGGGCCTTTCTATATTAAGGTAGCGATGTGTAACTTTTTTTAATAAATTTTTTGTTTGAGTTTTTTTCTAAGCTAAAACCATAGGGAACTCTCCTGTCAAAGACCTAACTCAGTTGTCATAAACCTAAGTGCTAAGAATGTGTTAGTAAAAAAAACTATGTGAAAACAAAAACAACACTCGTATGTGTGATTAATTTCAGTAAAATTGTTGTTTAAGTTTTTTTCTAGTTTCCGCTCTTGTTGTTTCTCTATGGCTAAAACCATAGAGAAATAACGTAGAGCGGAAACTAGAAAACAACTCAAACAAAAAATAATATAAGTTTGGCTACCACAGTTTTAAGCAAAATCATCCTAAGAGATGAAGCATATTTGGTGGCTGTGTTAACCGTCACGAATGCCGCAATTGAGGTTCCGAGAATCCACATGCTATTGTCGAAACACATATGTATCTACAACATATTTAAGGCTGGAGACATTTGTTTACCACCCCGTTTCGGAAAAAAGTTCAAAAAGACAGTATTAGACATTTCGTTGTCATGAACTCTCTTGTTTCAGTGATCCGAATTTGTCCCCTACATCATGTGATTTAACAATTGGATTTCTTGTTATTTGTCTATGTCAACAGGCTCACAACCACTCGTCCTTTTTTTACCACTCATAATTTTCGATTGGGCACACTATATAAGATCAGTACTGGTATTGCTAAGCGTTTGGTATACTTGGTTTCCATATGTCCAAATTGGTTTTTAAATGGATTTAAAGAGAATGAGTTATAAGTCAAAGCTTAATTTTTGCTTGGTCACTGATTAGCCAGTGATGGCTAAAGGATTTTTAGTTCATGTACAGACTCTTGCTTTCTATATGACGACAGCAAGTAAGTCTCTAAGTCAAGGTATGCTACGTAATCGGAATAAAGAGACCTGCACCTAAATACTGATCCTAGCCGTCGATAAATTTTATAAGCCGTCGCTGGCGAATTTTAAGTCAGCCGGCTATGAGCCTCCCTAGATTTTTTTTAGAGTAAGCCGTCGCCTTGAAATTTAGTTGGCGCAGGTCCCTGAATAATGGCGTTTTCTTTTTTGTCATAAATGGTGCCATTATTCTGCCTGAAAGAATGTAGTTTAGTAAGCGTATAACGTGTTATTTTCAAATACCCAATATGCTACATGTTTCACCCTCAATTTGTTTAAAGGGTTAAAAAGGCACCACATTTTAAATAGCTTTTCTAGTTTTTATACCCTTCACCTTCGTGAGAAGGTCCGTTTGTAATTTCCACAATATAATTTTTCGACCCTATAAAGTATATATATATATCTGGATCCTTATAGATAGCGAAGTCGATTAAGCCATGTCTGTCTGTCTGTCTGTCTGTCTGTCTGTCTGTCTGTCTGTCTGTCTGCCTGTCTGTTGAAATCAATTTTCTGAAGACCCCAGATATATTCGGGATCCAAATCTTCAATAATTCTGTCAGACATGCTTTCGAGAAGTTTCCTATTTAAAATCAGCAAAATCCGTCCATAAATAACGGACATATGAGCAAAAATCCTAGACAACCTCTGAAAATTCCATAAAAAAAAGAAAATTTATTGCATGCTTTGACAAAAAAGCAACAAAACGTATGTTTGGATGTGTGTTGTTTCATTGGTTTGCGTATTTTGTTTTTTGGTGTTTCGTTTGTCGTTGTTAAATAATCTGTTCGTCAGCAATAAAATGTAAAATTTTTCTTGATATATTTAGAATGCTATACGCTGAAAGTGGGCAATTAATGTATCCACTACAAAGGTGAAGGTTATATAAGATTCGGCATAGCCGAATATAGAACACTTACTTGTTGTTTTTGAAGTTCGTTTATATTAATGAAATAGTTTTTATATTTTTTGATTAAAAGTGTTAAAATGAAAGCAAAAAGCTTAGTTTTAGAATATTTAGAAGCAACATAAAAGAAAATTGCATAAATGGTAATGGTTTTTTGTTCTATTGTGATCATTAAAAATGTAACACATTATGAAGGTATGGGTAACCTCTACTAAATCGTACAAAATATGTTTTCAACATTCTGTGTCAGAAAACAAAACGCCATAAGGTATATTAACACTGTTCAACAAAAAAATAAATAAATTGCTCGCTTTTTATACCAACCCAGATTGATGAAGATGAGATCACTGATTCCAACAAGCTTAGTTCTAAATTCTTCGATAAATTATCTATTTGTTAATGTAGTTATGTCATGTGATATGTTTGACAAGTTCCGATAAGTGAACGGTTTTAACAATTGCCAAGTAAGTTGATTAACTAATTCTACTAAAGGGTTGTTTTTTAAGCCCGATAGAATTTGAAATTGTAAAAAATAACACAAAAAATTGGTTATAGTAGCACTGTTCAACCGTGATGATTTGCCAGAGTATACTGATCATAAATGGCAAAAAGTGAGCGCAGTATGGCCTTTCGTGACTTCTATCGTGATTAAAAAATATAACTTCCAGAGATTGTAAAATTGAACTAATGAATCATTAAAAAGTGTTCTTTATTCAATTAGTTGATATTTAAAACCGTCCAGCCTTTCTTTTTAAATTATTGACATTTCATTGATATTAAATTTGTATTTTATTAATAAACTATTAAAACATTGTAGCACCTTAATTAAATATATTATACAATAAATATATATATTTATTTAAAGTTTTCTGTCTACCTGTTTTGTTTGCAAAAAGTCTATCTGTTCACTGATTTTATATTGAAACAATTTGTCATCAAGTGATAGCTGTATACGATTATGGCTTGTTAAATATAGACTTTATAATTATAAAGTAGTAACTTTTGCACTAAATGATTTTGTTATTGATTTAAACAAAAGTTTTAATAGCCCTGTAGTTTTAAAAGTAACAATTGGCATTTTTAAACTAGTTGCAATGCTACTTGGAAAACACACTACTTACCTTTGAGGTTACGGTTATGCTTTAAAGCAGTGGTCAGCGCTTATAGCCGCCAGGGGTAGAACGCAATAGACAATCCAAATGTATACAACAGGAATATGAGCGAAAATCATTTGAATTATTTCTAATTGCAAATTGTACATCATAACCACAATCAGATTATGCGTTTTAAGCAACATGACATATAACACGGCAATATGGTATGTTTTGTTTTTGCCGACCATTGATTTGAAGTTTTCTTTATCTCATTTGATATGCAAGTGATTCCCTCAGCTGTGCCAAAACTTAGATACCCTTCAACAGAAATTACACTAACATATAAACATTTTAGATTTTTTAATGAAAACTGTCAAAAGCCTTGCAAGTAGATGAGGGGGTAACTAGTGGTGGTTCTCAGAGCTAAACATTAAACTAGTTTCATAGATTGCAAGGTATTAATTTTACTTATACAATGCTACGTCACAGTTAACATATGAACATTAGGGTTTTCCCGTTAGTCAGGAGAAAAAAATAAAGTCTCGATGTTTACAACTAAAATGAAAGTTTAATTTGTTTGAGGAGACAATTTCTCAAAATGTTTGTCGTGGCGTCAATATTTGGTAAGCTGGATCAAAGCCTAAAAAGGTAAATTCTTAAGGTTTATTGATTTTTTTACGTACTTCTGGTTCTTTATAGATAGTGGAGTCGATTTAGCCATGTCCGTCCGTCTGTCTGTCTGTTAAAATCAATTTTCTGAAGACCCCAGATATCTTCGGGATCCAAATCTTCAATAATTCTGTCAGACATGGTTTCGAGAAGTTTCCTATTTAAAATCAACAAAATCCGTCCATAAATAACGGAGATATGAGCAAAAATCCGAGACAACCTCTATTTTTGGCCTACTTTTGATCTATATCTCGATTACTAAGTCATAAATATAGACAATATGGATATCTAATGATAGATATTTCAAAGTCCATTGCAACGATGTATATAAGTAAGTTGGACCTACAATGGGTCAAAATCGGGAAAAATATTTTTTAACCCGAATTATTTTCAACAAAAAAAACTTTTTTGTCATACATTTCTTTCACTAATAAATTAAAAAAAAAAAATTTAAATAAAAATAATTTTTTTTTTAAAAAAATGGAAAAAACTTAAAAAAAATTTTTCGAAAAAAATTTTTTTTTTTTTTAATTTTATTTTAAAGTATAATTTGGTGAAAGGTATATAAGATTCAGCACAGCCAAATATAGCTCTCTTACTTGTTTATACTCACTTATTTATTGAACACTATAGTGTAAAAACAAAATTTTCTCTCGCTTCGAAAATGTTGAATTTTGTACCAACAAAGCGACATACTTATAAGAGAAGTTTTGCTTTACTTCTTCTAAGCTTGCTTACAAAAGCTTATGGTGAATGTGTTCCATCGGTTTCAACGTGCGAGATATGGTTTGTGCGGTTCAAACAGCCAAAAAAATTTGATGACCAAGAATTGGAGGCAGTACTCCATGAAGATTGTTGTCAAACTCACCAATAGCTTGACAAATCATTGGGAGCTACTCAATCAGCAATTTCATAACGTTTGCGAGCAGCTGAAATCTTCCAAAAGCAGGGAAATTGGGTACCATACGAATTGAAGCTGAGAGACTTTGGAAGAAGATTTGGCATATCCGAAATGATGCTTGAACGCTATAAAAGAACATAATTTTTGCACCTAATCTTTACTTGAGATGAAAAATGGATCCATTACGATAACCCGAAGCGTAAGAGATCGTATGTAAAGCCCAGCCAACCAACCGAATTGACAGCAAATTCAAATATCAAAGGCGCTAAGGTAATGTTCTGTATTTGGTGGGGGTCCTATCTATTATGAGCTGCTGAAATCTGACCAGACTGATTTGCTTGAAGTGAGCATTGGCCGAAAAATATCCAGAATATGCAGCCAGACATGAAACCGTAGTAGTATTATGATAACGCTCGGCAATATGTTGCAGTAACTGTTAAAAACTATTTAGAAGGAAGTGGTTGGGAAGTTTTGCCTCAGCTGCCTTATACCACTTGATCGTGCCCCGTCCAACTAATATTTGTTTCGATCGATACAAAAGGCTCTCTCTGGGATACGCTTCACTTGAACAGAGTATCTGATATTGCCTTGATTCGAAAGATGGGAAAAGGTCTTAACTAACAATGGCCAATACATTAAATAAATTTATGTTGTACTAGTAGTTCAAAATAAAAGCTAAAAATTAAAAAAAAAAATCCCGCATTTTCATGTCATACACATAAATGGATCTTTCATATAGTTGGGAAAATCAATAACTTTTATGGGATCCCCTAATGTACATACATGTATATAAGACAATAGATGTAGTTGTGTACATGAGTATTAATTGTTACAATTATTATTAAAAGTATTTAATAGAATAGATCAAGGCCATTTAGTGATATTTTAAAACACATCACGTAATTATTTCATTCTAAACCGTATTAGGTGCGCCCTACATTTACGCTGACATTAAGTCTGTGATTATAAAACACTTTAGCAACAATTAATTGCAATTTTTAGTGTTAAATATTTTAAAGGATTAATCATTATAGAGATTTTTTAAAATGTTAATATTTTCTAGGTACGTACTGCGTATTAGTGTATTTTTTCTCAAAAGTGCTTTATTTTTTATTTTAAACATTTTCTTTAGAATGCTTTTATTATCTTTCTAATTTTATAAAGAGTATCATGAAATTTAACTACATTTTTACCCCTTTTATGTGTGACTGATGTCACAGCTGTAGTTTTTGTTTAAATATTGTAGTTTAAAATAGTTTAAAATAAAATGTCATTAAAAAGCTAAACTTCTTTAGCATACAAATTATATTTGCGTTAAAACTAGTAGAGCACTCACTGGAATCAACATTATTGTTGAAGAATGTTCACATGGAATATTTAAAGTATTTGCACCAGTACATACGAGTACAATGAAATAAAAATAAGTTTAATACCAAAAACATAAAAAGAAAACAAGTAAGAGTGTTATATTCGGCTAAGCCGAATCGTATATACCCACTACCAATATAATACGGCCACATATTTTATTTATTTTATTCCTTGTGGATTTCAAGACCATTTTACTTTTAAATAGAGAAAATACCAATTGGTACTGAGAAAATCAAATTAATATTGAGACAATACAAATTGAAATCAAGAAATCCAATTTAATGTTGAGAAAAAAACAAAATGTTTCCTATAATAGATATAATACACAATTTTTAAAGCTAGAAACGGACATAGAGAATGTTCGCTCCTCATATGGTTCCCCGAACTACATAAGAACTGTGATGAATAATTTGGAAAATTTAATGTAGGAGGTCAAGTTGAGGGTCCAAAAATTAAGGACTGAGATCGAAAAATGTTTAACATACTATTATTTTAATAAAAGAGAAACCACTAAACTTACAGTTTTGAATCTTTTTTTATTTGATTGAAATTATTGTTACAATTTAAAAACAAAAATATATATTTTTATAGTTCTTATCACTTATCATGAAATTTTGAACCTTTTTCGAAAACCCTTCCATTATGGTTTTTATAGTGCTTTCTGTCATTTTGTTCAAACAAGTTGTACATCTCCTTTTAAAATCTACCTCACTTTTGGACACCTTTTTTGTGCTCTTCAATTCTCTTTTAACAAGAGCCCAACATCTCTCCACTGGACTCAGCTCCAGACAGTTTGGAGGAATTGCCTCTATTGGTACAAATACCACAGTATTGGTCTTGTACCACTCAAGACCTTTCTTACCATAGCGACAGGGTGCCAAATCAGGCCAAAAATAAGTGAACACATTAAGAAGTCTTATTAATGGAAACATTATTTTTTGTAAACATTCCTTGATGTAAATTTCGGTATTAATAGAGCCCTTTTTGCCGCAACTGCTTATTTCTTGCCATAACAAGAACTTTTTGGGAAATTTTTTCTGCTTTTGGGTCTTAAACTTTTCGTCAACATTTCCTCGAGCATTTGCAACATAAAAAAATTTACCCAGAGCTGCGAAAAATTTTCCATATGTACATTTCGTCATCCATTATATATATATTTTTTGTATAAAATTTTACTTAAATTTCCGTGCTCTGTCTTTGGCATCTAAATTTTTAGTAGAGTTCCTCTCAGGAACTTTTTGAGCCTTGTATGCTTTTAAACCTTCATTGGCTTTAACTTTTCATACCAAATAGTCCGAGTACTGACTAACCGGTCTGCTTTCCTACCGGATGTGTTGGGAGCTCTTTTAAAAATGCTTTTTATTTTTTTGGTTTTAGAAACATCATGTGGACCATTCTTTACCTGAATTAGGTTTTCTATCAACGGACAAGTTCTCCCGGTATTGTTTAATAACATTGGAAAAAATTTGATAGCAGACCTTTGATTGTTTGTAGTACCAAGTTGTGTTTTGTTGAAAATATTTAATAATTTTAGTACACACTTTTTTCTGGTCACTCATTTTAATCAGATTAACAACAAATGAACATAATTAACATTAAACATAATAAATGACATGCTTTACAAAGGTAACTTTATCAAAAGAAAAAATCAAATAATACCTAGGTTAAAAGTTTTAGTGAAAAACGTGTGTTAAGAATTTTACGATCTCAGTTTTAAATCATTCAAGAAGATATGACGGAGCTCCAAAAATTTAATAAAATTGTAACAAAATTCTTACCTTAATAAAATCTTCTAAATCACAACCCAAAATATTAATCACATTAGAAATCATATGTCTCTTATCCCTATACCTAAGTCCAAATATATAATTAAGTACCCTATGAAAACTTTGCTTAAGTTTTAAGGTGTTATGCTGTGACATGACCGAGAATATTTCTAACCCGTATACAAACTTAGGAATGCAGAACGCCAAGGCAACTCGTCTTCGCGCGGAATTTTGGTACAGTCAGCGTCAAAAGAAAAAACGTTTACATTTAGAACGTTTTCTTTACATATTAAAAAAAATGTTTTTTCAAGTTATAGCATATATAACAAGATATTTAATTGTTCTCTTACAATATATAAACAATAACCAAATTTGTTCAACAGCGACAAAAACAAAAATACTCATTTTTAACGCGTCAAAAAAAAGTGTACAGTTTATGGAAATTAAAAGAAAAAGACGTGCTTAAGGCTTTTATAGACGGCAATACTGAGTATTAATATTTGTCAAAAACTTATGTATCATAATACAATTTCATAGTCTAAACGAAATTGTATTCGATTTTCAAATAATATAAACGATTTTTTTGATTTACGGTCGCTATTTACAAATTTTTTAAAACAGTTCAAAAAGTTTTTATTTTCATATGTGTTGCGTATGTATTTATAAATACAAATAAGACAAACAATTAACGTGAATAAAATATAAAAAATAAGTAAAATTTTCAGAAAAATATCAACATTCAATACGAAAATATTTTTAATACTGCCGTGTAAACATGAAATGTATTTTTCAAAATGATTTCTTGATAAACTGGATGATTTTAATAATATTTTAAATTTGAAAAGTATTAATACTGAGTATTGCCGTCTATAAAAGTCTTTTGCATCCTTTGGATTTTAAAACTGTTGTAAGCCTACTTGGCATTGTTTTAACCAATTTTTATGTCACCTCTGTTGGGATTTTGGACTGCTGGTAATATTTATTTTTCTTATCTGTCTGTGCAAATACTCTCAAAGATGTTCAATGGGATTAAGGTCCGGTAACTGTGGGGGGTGGTCCAATTGTTTCGGTGTATGATACAACATCCATTATTTAACATGTAAAGAAATATGGTTCGTATCGTTGTCCCGTTTTAAGTTCCAGGTTCGGTCTAGATTTAATTTTCTGACGCTGGGTTACAAGTTTTACGTTAAAATGTTTATGTGATCGGTTTTGTTCATGAAAATATGAATAAATATGATTTTTCCCATTCCACAATATGGGGCATTTCTCTCGGAACTCTACCATATAAGGACTGAGATCGACAAATTCATAATATACATATATGTTAATAAAAACGAAACCACTAAACTTACAGTTTTAATTTTTTTTTTATTTAATTGAAATTATTATTACAATTTACAAAATATTTTTATAGTTTTAATCAATAGTGATGAAATTTTGAACCTTTTTCGGAAACCCTTCCATTAACGATTTTATAGTGCTTTCTGTCACTTTGCATCTCCGTTTAAAATCTAACACATTTTTGGACACCTTTTTGTGCTCTTCAATTTTCTTTTTACAAGAGAAAAATATCTCTCCACAGGGTTTAGCTCTGGGCAGTTTGGAGGATATGCCTCTCTTGGTACAAATACCACATTATAGTTCTTTTATCACTCAAGGTCTTGCTTACCTTAGTGACAGGATGCCAAATCAGGCCAAAAATAAGTGGACACATTATGAAGTCTTATGAATGGAAGCAGCCTTTTTTGTAAACATTCCTTGATGTAAATTTCGGTATTCATAGAGGCCGTTGTAACAAATGATTGGCTTCTTTTGCCGCAACTGCTTATTGCTTGCCATACCAAGAACTTTTTGGTAAATTTTCTCTGCTTTTGGGTCCTAAACTTTTCTTCAACATTCCCTCGAGCATCAGCAACATACAATTTTTGACCAGGAAGTTGCAAAAAATATGCCAGAACATACGTTTCGTCATCCATTAAGCAGCAAGAATATTTTTTTACAAAACTTGCTCTGTTTTTGGCCTCTTAATTTGTAGCAGCGTTCCTGTCAGGAACTTTTTGAGCCTTGTGTGTTTTTAAACCTGCATTAGCTTTAACTGTTCGTACCAAATAGTCCGAGCACTGAGCTAACCGGGCTGCTTTCCTACCGGATATGTTGGGAGCTCTTTTGAAAATGCTTTCTACTTTTTTGGCTTTAGAAACATCATGTGGAACATTCCTTCTACCGGAGCCAGGTTTTCTATCAACGGACAAGTTATCCCGGTACTGTTTAATAACATTGGAAGCAGTTTCACGGCAGACCTTTGAATGCTTGGCCAACTTTTTGTAGGACCAAGTTGGGTTTTGTTGAAAATATTTAATAATTTTAGTTCGCACTTTTTTCTGGTCACTCATTTTAATCAGATTAACAACAAATGAATATAATTGACATTAAGCATAATAACTGAGATGTTTTACAAAGGTAACTTGATCTAAAAGAAATCAAATAATACTTGTGTTAAAAGTTTTAATGAAAAACGTGTGTTAAGAATTTTTCGATCTCAGTCCTTAAAATCAAATCCTATCTTGCGCATTTATCCAATAAAAAAACTATTTAAAAAAATGTATATACTGAAATATCATTGGAAAAAGATGAAATACGCACGATAGAATTTGATTTTAGACATATGGTTTCTTGGGGAAAATTTCTTAGAATTTTCCGTAGAATTCGTTTTTTTGAGAAAAAAATTGTCTCACTCATTATCTAACATCAAGCAGGGTGTCGAACTGATCTGAGAAAACCACATAGCTCTAGTCTTAGAGGAGTTTAAGTTCCAAGGTCACTGCCATCGGCTAATGACTGCATGCGTTTTGTATAAAACATTTTTCTTTTGACAAGCTCTATTGAAAATTGTAATAATTGGTTCATGATTTCTGTTGTGCCAACAACATACGGATAGACGGACGGACCTAGCTAAATTGCCTAGGAATTTTATACGAACCTAGTACATACATAAGTATAAGCTTTTTGGTTCTACAACCAATATTTCGATATGTTACAGACGTAATGATAAACTCAATATACCCCCCATCTTTTTGGTGTTGGGTTTAAACATAAATTATTTCTAATAGAATTATTTATAGTATGTATTTAAGTTGAAAGTATATACACCGCGCATAACCGCAATAAGGATTTGAATTTTGAATATTTTTTTTAAGGGGAAAATCCCAAAAACTTGAATTTTTAATTGAAAAACATATGCACTAGATTTATGTTTTTTGATAATGTTTAGTTAAAAAAAAATAAAAAAAAACATTAAAACTACCTTTATTTGTATCTGCAGAACCAAAAAAGTACTATTAAGTTTATCCGCTTTCCATATCATATCAGCTACCATATACTTTGACATAATCATATCATGATTGAGGTGGAATGGGCACAATCGTGATTGTGCTACTATTGTAGTATGATCATTAAACAAAAACTTAATTACACATGATTAAATTATGATTGCCAACAAGCAAATTAAATTATGGTAAAGGTGGATAATATTATGGTATTTTATGATGCTTCACAAACCATTATATAATTTGACAGCAATCATAATATAACTCTGTTCGATGTTTTCTCTTTGTGTATAGGGTTAAAGGTCTGATGTAGAATGACATTCAGATAAATAGGAAATCAAGTAGAGTCTTGCGGTACCCCTGATTGAACTTTGAACACGTCTGATAATATCCTATCTATAACAACTCGTAGAAAGACTTGACAATATCTAGAAACATCACTTTACTTTCGCCAAAACGGTAGACTTATTCACATTTGTTGAGATTCTAGCTTATCCTAGCTATCAAAACATATTTGTCCTAGTTACTGATACAGCGTTTTTCAACAAGAGGTGTTATTTTGGTATTCAAAGAAAAATGAAATTTTTTTTGAGATAAATGATCGGATGTTTATTTCATAATAAAGAGGAAGGTATGCCGTTAATAATGAAATTTAACATCATCCAAATGGCCACCACAACCACGCTTACAGGACCATACCCTTTTCATGAAATTTTCCATAACCAAATCGCAAAGTGGCTGCCCTATGTCCTCGATAGCTTCACGAATTCTATGTTTAAGGTCTTGAATTGACGCTGGGCTGTTGTCGTAGACCTTATCTTTCACGTGGCCCCAAAGGAAGAAGTCGCAATGTGTTAAATCTCAAGATCTCGGTGGCCAAATGTGATCACCTCTTCGAGAGATAACATTTTCATGCATTTCAAGAACCCAATCAGCAAAGACACGACGTTGTTGATGATCGGCCGGCTTGAGTTCTTGTGTTAACTGAACTTTATAAGCCTTAAGTCCTAAGTCTTTATGCAAAATACGGTGTAATGGAGTTTGTGGAATGCCCAATTCCAAAGAACGACGAGGAATGAACAAACCTGGGTTTTCTTCAACACTTTGGGCTACAGCAGCAATATTCTCAGTTGTTCTTGAGCGACATGCATGGGTTTTATTCATCACATCACTAACTTGTCCCAACAGCAGGAATTTTTCCACCAATTTCTGTATTGCGGTGCGACAAGGTGTTTCACGACGACCCAAAAATGCTTTAGTTTTGCGAACTGTGACTGCAAGATTTTTACCATTTTTGTAGTGAATTTTAATAATTTCAATGTGTTGTTGAAGAGTGTATCGTTCCATTTTTAGTAATGGAGTAGTTTCTACTTGTCAAATGTCAATAAATAAAAGCTTTAACAGTGACAGCTACCGAAATACCGGGAGATTCAAAATAACATCTCTTGTTGGAAAACCCTTTACTTTTTCGAACTCGAGCAATGCTTGATTGTTTCCCGGTAAGTTCGAGTTATTTGCAATTAATTTAGCCAAAAAGTTAGCTTAATTAACTGGGACAATGAATTATGGACCATACTCTGAACTAGTAGGAATTGATGAACTTGGAATATCCCCTGGGAGCAGTAAGATCATAGCTCTTCATTGACCGTAACATGACGATTATTATAATCGTTACATCTGCATATTTTTCAGATGTAATGTAGTCTCTTGAAACACATGTTTTATTTAATAATGACCCAGCATATTTTGAGAGTCGCAAATTAATATTGTTTTCACTATGGTGAACGGCGTAGAAACATTAACCATTAAATACCGACAAAATATTAAAGCACCAAATAATTTACATATATGAAAAACCTTATTGCCGTTTAAATGAAGAGTTTAAAAATGGACTTTCCGTTGCTCAGCGGACCATTCACAAGTATTGATAAAAGTATTAAAACTATTGTTTAATGAATATTTTAGCAATAATGTTTATTTAAAACAACTGTTCAGTAAAAGAAAACAAACAAAAAAGAAAGAAAGAAATATAAAAAGAATAAATAAATATCAAATAATATGTACATATGTACGTGATTAATTGTTGATGCTCTCCCAGTCGAATATACGTTCAAAGAATTTTTAATAACTAAACACAAAAATAGCTTACATAATCAAGCAATAATAACAATAAAAAAAGATCTTAGAATAGAATACAAGAACATCCTTGTTTGTTATTATTATTATTTTTTGGTTTGCTAAAAGAGAAAACAAAAATCGATC
Organism: Calliphora vomitoria; assembly: GCA_942486065.2. NCBI lineage: Eukaryota > Metazoa > Arthropoda > Insecta > Diptera > Calliphoridae > Calliphora > Calliphora vomitoria. Next base: position 28,954,908 of record OW818031.2, on the reverse strand, counting down.
AAAACATATAGTTGAAGAAATTTTTTGGTATATAAGGCGTGCATTTTTGGCCCAACAGTGTCATACATTCTTTTAACAATTCCAAAAGAATACCGCGCAAAAAAAATTCTCCCAGCAAAATGTTCAAATTGTACGCTGTCTGTTTTTTGGCTTTGTTTGCCGTAGCTTTTGCTGCTCCTAAGCCCGCTGTGTTGGCTGCTGCTCCCTTTGCCTACGGTGCTCCTTTGGCTTATACTGCCGGTGTTGTTCCTGCTGCCTATACTGCTGGTTATGTTGCTCCCTATGCTAGCACCTACAATGCCTACTCTGTTGCCCATACCGCTGCCTTCCCTGCTGCTTATGCTGCCGCACCCGTAGTTGCTGCTGCCCCAGCTGTATATCATGCCGCTCCCGTTGTAGCTCCTGCTGCTCGCGTTGTAGCTGCCCCAGCTGTGCATTTCTTGAAGAAGAAGAAGTAAATTGTTAAATGATTGGAGAACTATGATCGATGCGATAATAATAGTGAAATGTAAATGTTATGAAAAAAAAAAAATTTTAAATAATAAATTAAAAGTTGTTTGTGAATAAGATATGTTTGTGAATTTTATTTAAAAAAATTTAACCATTTATTGGAAAATAACTCGTCCACAAATTCAAGGGATAAAAGTGAATTTTGTTGATAAAGTAGCTTGAGAACTTATTTTGCAGTCAAAAAGACCTATAAGGTGACCTGCAGGAGAGTGTCTCATTGAAGGGCTATATATGTTAAAGGTACTGCTATTTCTACTACGAAAAACATAAAAATAATAGTGTTTTAGGATGTGCGTATTTTTTAAATAAATTTACCAAAATATAGAACGAAGAAGACACGATCATGACAGTATACGTTCGACTCTACTACCAAAGGGTAGTAAAACCTTATACTCAGTTTGCCCATTGATTTTCAGAATCTTTGGGGGCCCATAAAAAAGAATTGGTTACCTATTCTTTTTTATGGGCCCCCAAAGATTCTGAAAATCAGTGGGCCCTCAAAAGTGGGGCCTCAGTTTTTGGCCAACAGGTAATTCAGACTTGGTGATACCGCTTAACTTTATATGGCAATAATATAGCTAATAGTACGCCAAACTAATTTTGTGAAAATTTTTTCCCAAAAAAAGCTTTTTCGTGCACTTTCTTTGAAAAAATATAGGAAGAAAAAATATGTTTTTCATTTTTTTTATAACAACTTCTAATTTTTCTCTAACAATATTTAGCAAAGTTGTAGCTACGGTAAAGTTGAACAACTCTTGTGAACATATCAGTGTAATCTGAACATATCTAGGCATTCTAAATAGCTCACAAAAATCACATTTTACCTTACTAATTTTTGACGCTAAAACAAAGATTTTTTGTTAAAAAAGTATGTTCAAGTGTATTGTGCTGCAATACCTAAGAGAGGGCAAATTATAATCGGCATGATTCGTGCGCATCACGTTACCCAATCTTGATCACGCAAGACCGGCTTGATGCAAAATATGAAAAAACGTTAAAATTTTTGAAAGTGGGCATGGTTTGTGGAGCTTCTGAAGAGTAAATATAAGTTTTTTATATAAGTTTTCGATATCGGTGGAAACCTTAGGATATTTTAGTAAAATGAAATAATTTGGTGTTTTTTTGGACGTCATTTACCTTAAAAACTAAAAAAGTTTTTAAAGGTAATATAGATCTAAATGTTCTTAACATGGCAACAATAGTGTTGCCATTTTTTGTTTTCAAACACCGAAATACCTAAAACGGGAAAAATGTGTTCCAAAAACTGAGTTTGTTTAGAAAAGTACCCACTTTGACGTTATTTACAGTGCGATAGTAAAACCGTTTTGTACTTATATAAACAACATATTGGGCTATACAAATATGAAAGATCGGTGCTTTGCGTTTTAGAATTTTTTACTCAAACCTAAAATTTTGTTTCAAAATTGGTTAAGTTTGGTCTGGGGGGACAGTGTCCGCTTAAGTGATTCAAATTTTACTAAATACGTTTTTACATTAACTTTTCTTTCCAGATCACAACTAAAACATTTTTAACTATTGCTAAAACTACTGCTTCAAAAAGTGTTCAGCAGCGGTAGCAGTAGCATTTATCTATGTATTTTTATTGTCTTGTTTTTTCTAAAACTACTGCTACCTTCAAAAAATTAAACTCTAAACAGAGCAGTAGTAATAAAACATGAATTGAAAATGCAGTAGTAGCATTAAAATACAAATCATTGCTACCGCTCTATATCGATTTTTGATTTATATTGCATAGAAGTAGCAGTAAGGTATCAATAAGATAGCAATTGACGTAGTAGAAGAAGTAGCAGTTAAGTAGTAGTTGAGGTTGTCAAAAAAGAAAATCTTCAGCCATAATACCAAAAATACAAGAAATAATTTATTTTTATTCGTCTCAGATGTTCGTGCTGCTAACAGAATGATCGTGTTTTTGTGTGTACAAAGTTACCGTCTACATAAACAAGTTATTTCATACGCTGCCATGTAATTTGCATTAAGTTCTACATAATTATAAATTGATTTTTGTACATTAACGATTGTAACAATAAAGCATTTAGTAAATGATAAAATTCGAAATATATTAAACAATCCATATATTTATTTCAGTGATCATGAAAAATAAATTTAAAAAAATTAAAAAATAGCAATACATCCACTTAGCGTGTGCATTCGTCGCTGTCTCAGTGACTACTAAACAAAAGAGTATGTGTGTTGTTAGTCAGCGCGAAAGCACAATGAAATGGACACCATTGGTTTTAATACTATTAGGTCGTGTTTGATTTTTGATAGCATATTTTCCAATAATAAATGCATGAAAACCCCATTCTCCTACTTATAACCATATGGTCCCCTTATTTTCGTTATCTATGATAAATAATAAAGTATGTGTGATATTACTTGGAATAACAAATCTCCAATCATATAAGCGGTGTTCACAATCTTGTGTAAATGGTCTTGCATCATTGTATATGCTTTGCGTTTTTAACTTACACCAACAAAATATACAGAAATACACCATTGCATAAATTTAAAATACAAATGCACTAGATTGTGAATATCGCTATTATATTTTCATAAACAGCACATGTGAGTGAGAAATTCCAAATTTATTCTGATCATGTTATTCGTATTTGGCATATAAATGTGTTGTTCGCTATTCTAAGTAAATACAAATCATAAACATGTATCAGGTGAATGGAATGAACAAATCTAAGTTCTTTAGAATAAAATTTTCGCAGAATTAATTATTTTTTAAGGTTAGTTTTAGAGACTTCATTAGTGATCTTGTAACTATCACCTAATTAATTATAAGCAATGTTGGCTACCGTCACCCCTAAAATACTCATTCATGATTAATAGCGTTACCGAAATGTTACTGCTAAAATACCGTTACCGATATAACACAAATACTATTTACCGCTATTTTATATAGGTTTTAAAATAATGAAAGAACAAAGTTTTTATTTCAATAATTGAGTTTATCTCATTTCATTAGAACAATGTTATTCCTGGTATACATGGGTAAGTTATACCGAAGGTCCAGTGAAGAACTTTTTATGTAATTTAGTAAACAATAATGAAATCCTCTACAAATAACATCTTTGACTTTACACGTTTTTTTTTTATGCAAAAATGCAAAAATTTGTTTTATTATAAAAATTACATTTTACAGTGTATAAATTTGTATGTAGAAACTAAAAAAATATATATATTTATGAACTCAATAGAGTTCAACACAAAACCATAAATTGTAAGTCAATCAATTGTAAAAAAAAAAGATATCCAAAACCAAATTCATATTCCATTAAGTTTATGCATTAGTCTTTTAACCGGTAGTAGGGCACATTTTCAACATGACCTGATCTGATACTGATCTTCTACTTAACGTACGTAAGCAGCAGCACCAGCATAAGGATAGGCAGAGTAGCCGGCAGTATAAGGATAAGCACCATAAGTGGCAGCAGCAACGGGAGCAGAGTAGGCAGCAGCAGCATAGGGAGTGTAACCTGAGTAGGCAGAGTAGGCGTAGGGAGCAGCAACAACAGCGGGTGTAGCCATGGCGCAGGCGAAGATGGCGAACAAGCAAACGAGGAACTGCAGGAATAAGCAGGGAAGAAAAAAGGAAATTAAGTTAATTAATATAAGAAGGAGAAGATAAATAATGTAAAGACTAAGTTTCAAACATTAGATTGCCTATAGAGTATTCAAAACCGAAAACCGGTCAACCGGTTTTTTCATCTTTGTAAAACCGACCGGTTTCGGATTTCTTTAACTTTTCGGTTTTTTGACAAACCGGTTTTTTTAAGACGGTTAACCGGTTTTAACGAAATACTTTGTAAAGCTTATTTGAACATATAACTTAAAAATATTTTGACATTTTTAAAAATATTCTTTTATTTTCCTGCATTTGACCGGTTAACCGGTTTTTAGAATGACAAAACTGAAACCGGTTTTTTTAGAATGAGAAAATCGTAACCGGTTTTTTTTTATAAAACACTGTTTTCTGTTAAACCGGGAACCGGTATTTTGAATTTGCCGGTTTTTTGGACAGTCTAATGCCTAGTAAAAAAAGCAACAGATAAAAGAAAGCTTTCAAAATACTGGTATTTAATTTCCGAAATTTGAAAAGCTTGAAAATATTCTGATTTGATTTTAAATATAAGTTTAGAAGTTCATCTTTTATAAATAAAGCTTTGAAAATTTAAAGCTTTTTTAAAACGTTTTTGTTCAACTTAAAAGCTTTTGATGATAAGAACGGGGATTCAATAACTTTATTGGATGAACAGATCTGTATATGGCAGGACTACTATGCGGAACTGCTGCCAAAGACGTCAACGGGACAGGAGAGAATTTGTAGCTGCACGCATCGACAAGAAAGGCAAGATATCAGCTCAACTTGTCCGGTCATACCAGAAATTATGTACGCTATTAGGGGGCTTAAGCCCAACAAGGGCTCGGACACTGACAAAATTGCCCTGGAACTACTGAAGGTAGTTCCACTGGTTAGTACACATATTCTCCTCCCACTTATATGCGAATTTTGGACAACTCCTCCCAAAAATGGGTAAGTTATAGCAGCGCAAGAAGAACTGGAGAGGAATAACTCTGCTGAACATGTTGGTCAACATAATATTAGCCCACATAATAAACAATAAGCTGTCAGAAACTCTAACACCTAAGCTAAGGTAAGAGCAAGCAAGATTTTGAGCTAGAAGTTCATGCATTGATCACGTGAACACCCGTTGAGCCATTAGTAGAGTGGAGGACTCTTTAAAATACAATTAGTTCATTTATTTATATTTAATTTCAAGCTTGAATAAATTTAATGTTAGTTTTGTTAAGCCTTTTGGTTTATTTTGAAGCAATTGATCTGAAATTTCTAAGAAATTTTGAAGACTTTTAAAAAAATTTAAGCACATGGCAGCTTAAAGCATTCTAAAGCTTTAATAAGTTCACAATTTCTTAATTTAACTCTTTAACTTTTATTTACACTTTGTTTAAACTTTAATAAGTTTTTTTAACTTAATTCTATTTAAATATTACTATATTGTTTTAAACACTTACGAATTTGAACATTTTGAAGTTTTTTTTTTTTTTGTTGAAGGTTTTAGGTAAACTGATGATGTTACCTAAAATGATACAAGCTTTTATACAAAATCAATTTTAATCCATACTCTATAATCAATTCTAAATAATCCATTTAATTAGCTGATAAGAAACAATAAAAACAAAGGAGTAAAACTACAAAAATGTTTAATCAATTTCAGTTTTAGGTAAAATTAATAATGCAAACCAGGTTCTTGAAAACTTTACTTTTTCATTATTACTTTTTTTCCTTTTTTGTATGTATTTGTTCAAAATAAATTTGTGTTTTTATTAAGTATTCGTGTTTTCGGTTAAAAACAAATCATTTAAATAATTTCCATACTCATAAAGGTTCTTGAATTGTTAGGAATTTTCAAGTAAAACAAATCAAAATAAATAAATTTATTTGTTTGTTTGCCTGTTTATATTTTTCTACAGAACAATAACGACAACATTAAAAAAGCCGTATAACATAAATTATAAGAATTGTAGAGTAGTAAAGTGAAATGAATATACATTAAAATGATACATTTGCCAACACTTTTGTTTTAAATATACTCGTATCTGTATACCACATCATTGTAGTTAGTAGACGATGTTACTTGTAAAGGCCGTTTTTGTTTTAAGTGTAAATACAAATAAAACAAATCCGGCCAACAACTACCTGAACAATATTATCACAAATTTACAATTATACTTAAAAACAATAACAATCACAGTAATAATAATAATAATATTTACGTTTTTTTGTTTTTCTTTATAACTCTTCTTATATACAATACTTGTACTCATCATACTCACCACGCTGTGGTCTGCATATTAATTGAAAGTACAAAACCAGGGTTTGAGTTAAGAGGAAATGGTTTTTGTTTAAATTCAGCTACATGTTTGGGAACTGCTGTTAAAGCCTTTTAGGAAATTGTAGTATATTGAATAGTCTGAAATGGGTTGTATTTTATTTATTAATTAAATGAATTGAACTTGGCACATATTTTCAAGTGTTAGCGGGTCAATGTACGAAGGTCGTGCAATAAATCGTGATTAATTTAGTAGTTTACCTATTATTGAACTACTTATTATGTTTTGCTATGGCTTCCTTAAAGTGTTGGCCAATGAACTGTTGATAAAGTGTCTTACCCTCGAATATTCATATAATCTTAATATGTGTTAATAAAATTTGATGTACCAAGAAATTATTCCTTCAATATTTAATTTTCTAAATGACTACGTTTATTTCTATGAAAAACTCAAAGTATTCGAAAACCAAACAACTTTTCTCATAAAAAAGTGATTCTTGGCGAAAGAGAGCTTTTTGTGAAAAAAGTACTTTTTGCATAAAAAGAGTATTTTTTTGTAAAAGGCCTTTTTAGTAAAATATAACTTTATTTGTGCTACAAAGCTTTTTGATAAAAATTTTTTTACTGTAAAAAAGTTTTTGCTAAAAATTTCTGTTTTGATGAAAAATTTAAAAAGCTTTTTGTAAAAAACAGCTTTTTGGTGAAAAGTATTTTTTACAAAAATATTTTGTGGAAAAGGAACAATCTATAACGAGATTTTAATGCAAATGGAAAAATAGCTTTCTGATAAAATAAAGCTTTTTGGTGCAAAAGATTTTTCCGAACTTTTAGAACCGAAGATAGTGTTTTTATGTAAAAAAGTTTTATTTTTGTTAAAAAAAGCTTTTTAATCAAAAAACTCCTATTTGGTTGATTCTTGCCTTTTAGTAAAAATAAGCTGTTTGGTGAAAATAGTTTTTTTTTTTAGCACAAAATAAGCTTTTTTCTGAAAAATATAATTTTAGTAAAAATAAAGTTTTTAGTAGAAAATAACATTTTAGTACAATAAAAAGAAGCTTTCTGATAAAAATAGCTATTTAGCGGAAAATAAGCTTTCTGGCTAAAAATTTGGAAATATTTTTTTTTTGGAAACGAGAGTTTTCAGAAAAAAGTGAAAAATATAATTGTGATATAAAATAGCTTTTAGTAAAAATAAGCTTTTTGGTGAAAAAGAGTTTAAAATGAATATTTTTGGTGAACAAGTGAAATTAAATATTTGGTGAAAGACATTAGCATTCTGATGAAAAGTATTTTTTTTGGTGAAAAAGGTGTTTTCCGATTACAAAATCTTAATTTTTATTGAGGTAAAAATTCTTTTTGATGAAAAGAAATCTTTGGTGAAAAAGTGAAAAGAGCTTTTTAATGAAACAGTGTAAAGAACTTTTTGGTCTAAACTTCACAAGACCTTTTTGATGATAAAGAAGAACTGTTTTTGGTGAAAATTAGTTTTCTATTGAAAAGGTTAAAATCAGCATTCTGACGAAAAATTGGATTTTAGTACAAATTAACTTTTTGGAAAACATTATTTTTTTTTATAGTATTATAATAGTTTTCGCACAAAAAATGTATTATAGAAAAAATCAAAAACAAAAAAACTATTTTTATTAAAAATTATACATATAAAAGTTTTTCCAACAAAGGAGTGGAATTAAACACCGATGGCTTGGATTATGTTGACACAAAAGAATCGGATAATAGTGTCTTAATGGCATAGGCTTTGATACAAAAACATCTAACTTATGAAATTTTAACCAGTGCCGCACAAAGGGAACAAATATTTTTTTAATTTTTAGCAAACAATTTGTTTTTAATTGTTAATTTTTGTAAATTCTAATGATTAAGCATGCCTCAAGGCATTCATCGCAAAAAACTTTTCATTTCAAAAACTCTTGTAACAGTTTCTAAAAAACATACTTGAAACGTCTTAAAAGCTCTCTTCTTTCTTATTTACAGCACTTTTTACAAACTAATTGCATTAACAACCAAAAAAATATGGGAAGTCAATGTTGTGTTATCAAACGTTGATTAAGGTGTTTTAAAGTTTCCCGTTTCAAATTATCTGATGTGAGTGATGAACAATTAGAAAAGTTGTTTTCAATAATAATTGACAAACTATACTAACTAAAACCCGACTATGTTTCAATCTCTAAAGCCCCAAGGGTGCCTTAAGGCACTCATTTAGTTTTTCCCACATGGCAGGTAAATCATTGATTGTACAAACTTTTAAATGTTGCCTTTGAAAACAGATAGCCAAATTTACCATACAAAATTATTACCAACGCTTTTATCCATTTCTTTTAGAAATTGGCAGTAGAGGATTAAGAAATCGTTGTCTATAGAGAATAATTTTTCTAAAAAATTTTAAAAGTCAGAAATCGTTTGGAAAATATATAATAGTTTGTCATTCCGTTTGTAATTTCCACAATATAATTTTCCGACCCTATAAATATATATATTCTGGATCCTTATAGATAGCCGAGTCGATTAAGCCATGTCTGTCAGTCTTATAAACTTGATTCATACATCAATATATCGGAAATTCCTCCGGCTCGGTTGGTATTTAACATCGAGAAAATCGGCCCACAAATTGCTGAGATATAAGGAAAAAACCGAGCCAATATCGATTTTTTGGATATTTAATGATAGATATCTCAAAGTCCATTGCAACGATCTATATAAGGCTATAGTAATTTGGACCTACAATGGGTCAAAATCGGGAAAAATATTTTTTATCCCAATTTTTTTTTTTTTACAAAATAATTTTTTTTTTCATAAATGTTTATTCACTAGTAAATTTAAAAAATTAAAAAAAAAACTATTTCAAAAAAAAATTTTTTTTGGAAAATAATTTTGAAAAAAAATTATAATTTTTTTAATTTTGAAAAAAGTATAATTTGGTGAAGGGAATATAAGATTCGGCACAGCCGAATATTCCCTTCCGAAATTCCTAAAATGGGGAAAATGTGTTTCAAAAACTCAGTTTTTTTTTATAAAAGTACCCATTGTGACGTTATTTACCGTGTGATAGTAAAAAAGCTTTGCATGTATTTCAAATCATATAGGTTACGTGGGTTGCTCGCAAGTTAGCGAGTTCACTCGAAGGCTCTGTGGCCCATTGTGATACCCTTAGCATTACCATTCCCTCACTACTAAGAGACAAAAGAGTCTTAGTCCTATTCTCTGTCAGAGTGGGCCAGAGCAATCTGGATATTCTACAAGTGATGATATTTGACCACCTGAGTTCCGTCTCACTAAAAAGCCCATTAATTTCGATACGTTCACCAAGGGAGTGTGTATATTCCTTTGCGCAAGAGATACGTCTAAGTACGACCCGTTCGTTGCGCATTCGTCGGATACTTCATTTCCCCGGATTCCCTAATGTCCTGGGACCCATATCAACTCGACGGATTCCCTAATGTCCTGGGACCCGGATTCCCTAATGTCCTGGGACCCATATCAACTCGACGTGATGTTGTGTCAGTTGTGCCAGTGATTGGATGCAGTTGTTAAGAGCCATGATTGATGCAAGGCGGTCCAAGTGAATATGTATATATGAATTTTCGAGATTCAGTTCCCGGATTCTTCTCGCGGCTGTATCTATGGCATATATCTCAGCCTGGATAACCGTGCAGGTATCCGGTAATCGAAGAGACAGCAAAAGGTCCAGTTCATCGGAGCCCAGTCATCCCTTGTCGGTATCTTGATCCTAAACGTCCTATCAAAATTCAGTGTAGGTACCAAGTAATCCGTTTCTTGCTCCATGAATGGCCTGCCTATCTTTTGTAGGATGGTGCCGTGACCAATACGATCATGCTTCAGTCCGTTAGACTGTTTGAGTCGTAGAGCAGACTTAGCAGAAATGCATTTGATATATATATCAAGGGGAGTTATATTTAGCATCGTCTCTAGACTGGGCTGAGGGTTGGAATTCATAGAGCCAGTAATTGCAAGACATGCTAGTCTTTGTACCTTGTTTAGAGTAGAAAGGTGAGTCTTGGTGTCCACCGCTCTCCACCAAACAAGAGCCCCATAGGTCAAAATAGGTCTTATGATCGCGGTGTACATCCAGTATACAATACATGGTTTAAGACCCCATCTCTACCCAAAGGTTTTCTTACATATATAGAAGGCACATATTGCCTTCTTCATTCATAGAGTCCAAAATTACGCCAAAATATTTGGCTTCGCTTGAAATCTTTAGAAAAGTACCATCCAGTCGTGGAGGTCTGAATTCTGGGATTTTGTATCTCCTGGTGAAAAGAACCAATTCGGTTTTGGCAGGGTTGACACCTAGACCGTTTTCTCTGGCCCATGATAGTAGAACGCTGAAAGCTGATTCCATGAGTTCACTTATTCACTACTTTGGTGCCTGTCCTACTGAGTTTGAAATTTACGACAAGATTCCACAGAAATGGAGAGGTGACTCCACGTTGTGTTGTGCCCCTTGTCACAACTTTCCTTGTCCTACCAATACCCATATTCGAGTTTATGGCCCTGCTCTTAAGCATATTTTCGGTCCAGTTACTATTGCGGATATATTCACATTATTAAACGCACCCTCTACATCCAAGAAAGATGCCATACTCTTTTTTGTCAAGTGTCTCCACCGACCTCCCTTTTGAGGTATGCGTGTTGTGCCCTACAGAAATTGTCAGGGTACAATAATAACTGTGTTCGAATGATATGGTGCAGTATTCTAACAGTATCTATTTAAGGGTTAAGAAAACCTACGAAATTACAATAATGCTAAGATTTTCAGTGTACTGCCACTGTATTGGTTAACCCATTACATGTGTAAAACTCTACGATAAAAGTTTGTGAACCACTGAACACTCTCCACACATTGTATAAACACTGCACATATGTATATTTATTTGTTTTATTCAATTACATATTATTGTGTTTGTTTTCTTTACATACGAAATTTTACACACAATTGCAACAAAGTCCAGTGCCTGGCACAAAGTATTATATGACTTTGAGAATTAAACGAATAATACTTATAAAAGTTATAATTGTCTTTATGTATTAATATTTAAATAAATGTTTTATTTTTTTTTAATTCTGTTGTTGTATGCCTATATGCAAAATAACCTTAAAAAGTTAAAAAAATATAAAATCCACAACTACTTGAAATTCTAATTCAATTCTCATTTAAACGTATTTCGCAACACCCACAAAACAACGAGAACCGACTGAATACGCTTAAATTATAAAATTAAATTCAATACAATACTCTGCTCGTAAACGTAGCCCAGTCTCGTACAATAAACGATAAAATCAATTTCAATTTAAAATTTAAATTTTAATTTTTTAAACCAAAAAAAGTTGTCTATTAAAAAAAAAGTAAAATAAACCAAAAAAAGAATGTTTAAATTTGTAAGTTTAAAACGTCATAATTATGACATTTCAAATTACGACGACTATAAGTTTAATAATAATTATAACGAACCATCACAAACTCCAACTACTACTCTGCTATTGAAAAAAACTCCCATAACTATAATACCCAAAAACTCTCAATCCCCAAAAACTTTGGCCAAATATTCCCCTCCTACAAAACTTACAGCTTGCTACCGTGATTGTTGTTGTTGCTGCAGCGACAATAATTATGCCACACATGGTGTCAGCCAGACCGGGAGATCTGGCCATAAATGCTGCGGAGAATGTAGATGTGCCACCAGAACATCGTGCTGCTCCACCGGCGCCACCACAACAACCACATCCTGCCCAACCGCCCTATCAACCCAGAGCCATATATCCAGCTGCTGCAGTACCGGGTGGACCGCAATACCCCCTCTTCTTTACAACTCCAAACGGCTTTGTACCCTTCGGCAGCATTTACAGTACCTACCAACAGCCTCAGGCCATAGTGCAAAGTCCTGCATATATCTTGCCTCAAGATCAAGCAATAGTATCTCCAATTGTTGCTGCTGTCTTGTGAAATAGCAATTCCATGTGAATTTCTTTAATGTTTAGTGTTTAGCGTTTATTATTATTATTTTTATTGTTCATTATACTCATTTTCATAATTATTTATTATTTTATTATGTGTGCGTATTGTTTATCTAATATTATATTCTATTATCAAATAATTAAAACAATATACATTTGTAGTTATTTAAACGTGTATTGCATTTAATTTTATTTCTGTTTTTTTGTTATAATATTTTCAATACGGATTTGAAATTTTGTAGGCGTTTGTTTTTATACGATTGAACGACTTCCGCATTGTTTTCTGTTCTATGGAATTCCATATTTTTAAAATAATTAGAGTAAATAAAACATTTATGGCAATTCCACATTATATTTAGATTTTGCGAATTTTTAATTTGGGTTTCTTGAATAGCCTAGAGCTTTATTTTTAGTTTTTAAAGTGTGTGAGCGATGAAATTTTTTGATTTTATAAAAATAAATAAGTATTTCGTTAGACTTAATTTGCCAGACTGAACTCCTTCGGATAATTCCACACTTTATCTTTGTTATCCTCAAAACTTCTTGACTAAAATAATAGCATGAAAGTGTAGCTCAGTAACGCAGTGAGGAAGAATCAAAATAGTTTGACAATAAATCTGCCATATCTAACGATTGCACATTTTGTAGTTCTTTAAATTTTAAAGATTTTATTATATGTATTCTTATAGAAATTGATTAGGCCCATAAAAACTTGCCTGTATTATTTATCTAATAAAAGAGTAACGTTACTGACTGACTGACTGACTGTTTTATCATCGCACAGCCCAAACGACTGAAGCTAGAATCATGAAATTTTAACTATGGGTTCCTCCCTCCCCAAAACGATCCGCTAAGAAGGGATTTTTGGAAATTCGAACGTTTAGAGGTTTAAAATGGGTAAAAACGGGAAAATTTGGTAAAATTATATCTTCAAAAGATACAAAATAAACAAATAAAGATACAAAAAAAGCTAACAATAGCATGTTACTCCATTCAAAAAATAAGCTGACAGGTATCTGGTACTTTTTCGAAATTCGAACCTTTTAGGGGAGAAAACGGGTAAAAACTGTATTTTGGTACTTCTTTGGCACCCATTTTTTAAACCACTAAAAATAGAAACAAATTTAAAATCGTATTCTTTACTTATAAAAAAATAACAAATATAAGTTTGGTACTTTTTGGAAATTCGAAACCTTAAGGGATAAAAATTATGTTTATTTTTGGTACTTTTCTCATAAACTATGTTTTACTACAAGTTGATATAGACATATGAATATTTTATTTTAAGCTCCCACCACGATATAGAAATTTATTTGAATAAAATAAACACCGCAATGGGTATAAAAAAGGTACCAAAAAGGGGGTAAAAACGGAAAAATAAATTTTATTTAACATTTTAAGCCAATTTTGATAGTTTTTTTAACATTGTTTCCTGGATTCATGCAAAAATTAGCTAACAGAGTGCTATTTGGAACTCGACTGCCAAGTTGAATATTGGTCCAAATCCGGGTAAACAGTTTGGTACTTTTTATAAAACTTATTTTTCTTGAGCACATTAACACAGATTTTAATCGTTTCAGACATGTCTTTAGCATAAACAATTTTGGCAAAATGTAATATTTTTAAATTTCAAACTTTAGGGGTGTTCAAGGAGGAAAAGGGGACTTGCTACTTTTTTCCTATTGTTACTTTTTTTAATATTTTAAATTATTTCACTTATCGACATTAAAGTTAGCTGATATGTATGTATCTGAGTGAAGTTAGAGTTAGGAGTAGGATATAATACTCAGGTACTGAACTATTGGTACTTTTTTTGTTCTTCTAATGGTACTTTTTGAATTATCTTTAATAATGAATCTAGAAACGTGAGAATTTTAGGGGGAGACTTTATCGCATTTTTTTTTCTATTCGAATGGTACTTATGGTACTTTTTGAATTTTCTATAATAATGGACCTAAAAACATGAAACTAGGCATATATGGTAATAAGTGAGTGAGGGGAGACTTGTTGGTACTTTTTCTTTATTCGAATGGTACTTTTTCTAATCTTTTATAAAATTTCAAATTTCTACTTGGCCGGTTTTCTCAAAACATATATTTGTCGTTAGTTATGAAAAATTTAAAAATTATGGTGAATGTGTTCCATCGGTTTCCAAGTGCGAGAGATGGTTTGTGCGATTCAGAAGTGATGACAGCTTCCAAAATCTTTGGGAACTACTCAACGTTTGCGAGCAGAAGGATTCATCCAAAATCAGGGAAAATGGGTACCATACGAGTTGATCCCAAGGGACGATAAGGCTATTTTGCTTGTCTGAAATTATACTTGAACGCTATAAAAGAAAACCAATTTTGCACCGAATCATTATTTGCGATGAAAAATTTATCCATTACGATAACCCGAAGCATAAGAGATCGTATGTGAAGGCCGGCCAACCAGCCGAATCGACACCAAAGCCAAATATCCAAAGCTCTAAGGTAATTCTCTGTATTTGGTGGGAGCAAAAGGATTCTATATATTACCAGCTGCTGAAGTCTGACCAGATCATCACAGGGAACCTATATCGAACGCAACTGATTCGTTTGAAGCGAGCATTGGCCGAAAAATGCCCACAAATTGCGACCACAAATGCAAGCGTAATATTTCATCATGACATCGCTCGGTCACATGTTGCAATACTGGTTGAATTGTATTCAGAATGAAGTGGTTGGGAAGTTTTGCTTCACGGTGTACGGTATAGTTCATACTATATCGGAATACTATTTATTTCGATCGATGCGGAACGCTCTCTTTGGATACACTTCACTTTGGAACAGAGTAGCCGGTATTGCCTGTATTCATTCTTAGCCTCTAAAGATGAGCAGTTCTTTTGACTTGGAATCAATATGTTGCCAGAAAGATAGGAAAAGGTCATAGCTAAAAATGCCCAATAATTTACATTAATTAATTTTGTACAAATTTTAAGCTAACTTTTCGGACTAACCAAACTTCTGGCAGATCATTGTGTTGTAATGTTTTGTAATTTCACAGTGTTATACATTTACTTTCAATAACTTGATAACTATGGGATCTGTGGTTAAAACTTAAATTTGATTACTTCTTTACTATGCCTATGTTAAATTTCATCTCAATCAGATCAGCCTGGTAGAAAAGTCAGATTTATTTCCAAAATATGTTGATGCTGCCTGTGCAATGCAAGCGCCTCTGATTGAGTTTTATTATTGGAACTCTTCCCATAAAACTTTTACTACTTGGAAAGTCTTTTGTGTAAAAAAATTTAGTTTCTTTGTTCGTTGTTACTGGTGTTATTTTATAAGCGTTACCCATTTCATTATAGGTTTGATCAATTGGCAACATCTAGATTTTATTTAACTTTCTCAGTTATAATCTGAACAAACTTGTTCAGTATTGGTTCACTACTACTTATAATATTGAAACTAGTTACATGACAGGTTCTTTGGGAAGAGCTCCGTTCAAGTTTTAAAGCTTTTTATGAATGAGAACGGTTACTTAAACATTGTGTTGGTATAGGAGGGTGGGGTGTAAATTGACACCTTTTAGATACTCTGTGATGGGGCAAGTAACTAACCCAAATGAATTTGTTACGTTTTCAATACTTTAATATAGGTCATCAAATTGGATTAATTAATAAATTAGTTAAAAATTTTTTGTTCAATTGTAATTTTTTTGCCACAATTTGTTGTGTAAGGACAGGCGCGGATCAACCATTTGGGGAGGAAAAAATAAAAATTTGTTCTACGTTTTTCGTTTTTTCTTAATTTTATATGAAAATTTGTTGGTTTTAGTGGTGGGGGGCGGTGGTGAGAATTCCTATTTCACCCCCTCTGGATCCATGCCTGATTAAGTAATATATCCTATTTTCACAAATCACTTTACTAATTCGTTTAAAACAATTGTTAAAGATTTTCCGCAGTATTCCATTAAACAAAATAAAAACTCTTTCAAAATTTTATCTAACTAAGTGTTTCAAATGCATATTGAGTGTATATATTTTCTTTAAATCTTAACTTTTCTTTTTAAAAACTACAAACAAATCATTTAAAAAATAAAACAAAATTTTTTAACAAAACGTTCAAAAAGATACTTTAAAAATAAAGCGTCTTTTCCATAATATATAAACATCACAAAGTCCAGTCAGTCATCACAAAGAATAATTCCGTTTTTACATTTAGAAGACAGTGGTGTAGGCAGCAGCGGAATAGGGATAGTAGGAAGCATAAGGAGCAGCATAGGGAGTAGCATAAGCGGCAGCTACGGGAGCAGTGTAAGCAGCAGCTACGGGAGCGGTATAGGCAGCGGCAACTGGGGCGGTGTAGGCGGCAGCAACAGGAGCGGTGTAGGCAGCAGCTACAACGGGGGCGGAGGCAATACCATTGTAGTTGCGGGCCACATATTGGGAGCTAGTAGCGGTAACAACACCAGCTGGGGCGGCAGCGAAAACAGCGGGTTTAGCATAAGCTGAGCACACCAAGGCGAACAAGGCAATGAAGACGGACTAAAAAGAGTTAAGAAAACGTTGTCAATTATTAGTTTATTTAAAGTTAAAAGAAAATTTTTAATAATTCTTAAAAATTAAAAATAATTCCTACCAATTTGAACATTTTGTTTAGATTTTGTTGGGTTTACTACTTTTAGAAAACTGTACTGAAAAAACGCTTAAACTCAGGCTTTTATAGCCAAATTTTTTTTTGGACTTGCTTTTGCTAATAGAATAATTTTATTTAATTTTATTTTATTTATTATAATATATTTTTAAATACTTGAAGATGTCCGCCAAAAATACATACATACATATGTAGTTAAAATATTTTATACAAAAACAAATAAATTCATACTTGTGTGTACATGTGCTCATGTTCTATAAACCCTATTTTTGTCTTTTCTGATTTCAATACTTTGATATATACACTAATATTTGCACACTATTACCCACATACTTAGGTTTAATTAAATATTGTCTTTATATATGTTGTTTTTAAATGGTCTTGAGACAAATCGTCTTCCAATTTGCTTTTTACTTCAATCATTGCCAAGTTTTCAATAATCTACGTATGTACATGTATTTGCAGCTGTTGGCTAAAAAATATTAAAAATTAACTTAACGATTTCTTTTTATATTTAATACAATATTTTAGTACTCTACACTATTTTTTTAGGTTTTTCTATAAAAAAAAATACACATATATCGGAAACTCTTTTGGCATAGACCTAACTCAGTTGTCAAAAACAAAGTGGTGAAAATTAGATTTTTTTGGAGTAATTGTTTTAATTGAGTTTTTTTTCTAGTTTTCACTCTATGTGTATTTCTCTATGGTTATTATCAAGGCAAGGATTTTCATGCACTAAAAAATTAAAAATATGCGCTTATAATATGCACTATAAAGAGAGAAAATATGCACTAAAAATGACAAAAATATGCAATACAAACAAGTTTTTTATTTGAAATATATTTATTACTAAAAGACAGATATAAATTTAAGGTCAAATTTTCAATATATATGTACATATAAAGGAACATAAAAGGTTTTAAATATATTTTTTCAAAGTAAAAATAAGAAAATTCATGTGTGTATGTAAATTATACAATATATGTATTAAAAAAAAATCAGTCAGTTATTTATTTTCATGTTACAAAATTACTTAATTTAGATTTCTATTTGTATAAACAAATAAATTTTTTTTTAAATTTCCAAAAATACAACTTTGTCTGTTCGGATGAAAACAGCTTTAATACATTGAAAATGTACGCTCAACGTCAACAGAAGTTAAAGGTGCATATTTAAATGAAGCCAGTTCAATTGTAGAATATTCATTTTCAATTTGATTTTCTTCATTAAAATTGCTATCTAATTGTCAAAAATGCTTTTGATTATATGAAATCCAGTATTTTTCTGTAAAATATTCTTTAGTTTTGTTTTAATTTGGTAAGAAATTTCTCCGTTTACATTATTGATTTTATTGGCAGCATCATCAATTAATTTTACTTGTGCATTCAGCGAATTGAATCCCTGTAGTTTAGTAATATTTTCAGAAATAAAGATGTAATTTGAGCACAGAAATGCTTATTGGCTTTAATATGATGTGTCACAAAGAGAACAAAGTCGATATAAAATTTTTTTTCGAAAAGTCGACAATTTCAAAAAGCTAAAAAATCGATTCATAAATTGAAAAGTTGACTTTTTCTTTCAACAATATAATTCTAGTGTCAATATATTTACTATTTTTACAATACTAAATAGAGTTGCAAAATATATGTATGTACAGTGTACACTGATATAAAAATATGTCCAAAAGAAAATTAAATGTGCAATAAAATGGAAAAATATGCTAAATATATGCATTTAAAAGAAAAATATGCAAAATATGCATTTATAACAAAATATGCAAAAATATGCAACAACAAATCGATGCCATTTTATTGCAAATTCTTCGATTCGGAAAGATAAATTGTCAAAAGTGATTTTGAGTTACTGACTACAAACATGCATTTGCATAGAAATCCTTGCCCTGGTTATTATATTTTCAAAAGTTTATTGATACTAATTTTTACCTTGGAATTTTGCACAGTTACTAAAACAAATTTAAAATATTTTGGAAATAAATCTGCCATTTCTAAGTGGCCAATCCGATTGACATACACGTAGAAAAAAAATATAGTTGTGCATGTTTACTGTAACCATTTCAACATTTTTAACAATATTACAGTCACAGTAACTATTTATATGATTGTGGTAACAATAATATGGTTGATTTACGATTCACATGATTGTATCAACCATGTATATGGTTACAGTAAACATGTATATGTTGTCACAAACATTTATATGATGAATAATTTTATCATAATATGTTGTTCTCAGATTATGATATCCATATGCCGAGAGCAACTCGGTAAATGGTTGTCACAAATATATACTTGTTTACTGTAACCATCATGTAACAGTCATGTGAATCGTAAATCTACCATATTATTGTTACCACAATCATATAAATAGTTACTGTGACTATAATATTGTTAAAAATGTTGAAATTTTTTTTTGTGGTTAGTCCAATTTTAAAGATTTTAATAAATTCATAAAGTTTTCGATTAGTCCTGTAAAAATCATGTTTGTGTGTTTTTTCCAAAAAAAAAAGGAATTTTTTGAGATAAATGATCCGATGTGTATTTCATAATAAAGAGGAAGATATGCCGTTAATAATGAAAAACAACATCAGCCAATTGGCCACCACGGCCACGCTTACAGGACCTTATCCTTTTCATAAAATTTTCCATAACCAAATCGCAAAATGGGTGCTCTATGTCCTCGATAGACTCACAAATTCTATCTTTGAGGTCTTAAATCGACGCTGGGCTGTTGGCGTAGACCTTTTCTTTCACGTGGCCCTAATGGAAGAAGCCGCAAGGTGTTAAATAACAAGATCTCGGTGGCCAATTGTGATCACCTCTTAGATAACACGGTCCGGAAACTTTTCCCGTAAAAGAGCAATGGTTTCGTTGCTTTTGTGGCACGTAGCGCCGTCTTGTTGAAAGTAAACGTTGTCCAGATCAATATCATCCAACTCCGACCACAAAATACAATGTAATGCCCAATTCCAAAGAACGGCGAGGAATGGACAAACCTGGCTTTTCTTCAACACTTTGGGCTACAGCAGCAATATTCTCAGTTGTTCTTGAGCGTCGTGCTCGAATTTTTCCACCAATTTCTGTTTGCGGTCCGACAAGGTGCTTTACGACGACTCAAAAATGCTTTAGTTTTGCGAACTGTGACTGCAAGATTTTCACAATTTTTGTAGTGAATTTTAATAATTTCAATGCGTTGTTGAAGCGTCTATCGTTCAATTTTTAGTAATGGCGTAGTTTCTACTTGTCAAATGTCAAAAAATAAAAGCTTCAAAAGTGACAGCTGCCGAAATACCGGGTGATTCAAAATAACACCTCTTGTTGGAAAACCCTTTATATCTCTCATTTATATATCTTTATATCTCTCACATTTTTTAACAAAAAAAAAAAAAATAGCATCCAAAAGAATCTTTTACGACTCCAAAAATAATCGGATTTATATTTGAAAATGGACAATATACAAAATAAAGACAATAAAAATCATTGTGTACTGTTAGAGTTTTGTCAAAACTTGAATATTTTAAGCAAGGCTTTTTCTCATAGAGTTTATCGTAAGTCAAACATAAGGTATTTTTAGTTTTCCTCAAAACTTGGGAAAGGTTTCCTGAAATCTTTTCGAGCGAAGCAGCTTTTTGATACATCCGAAAGGAGTAAATTTTTTACGCCAGCTAAAGTTCGTCAATCTAACAAATTTTTATTGAGCGACGCTTTAATTTACTTTTACAAGGTGGCGCAAAAATAAACTTCCGATGTTTTATGGCTGTAATTAAAAAAAAAACTTTGATTCTTCTTGTGGATTATTTTTATTTGGTCTTTTAATTTTTTTTACATCAAGTCGAGAATATGATGTCATGTAAATGGCCGCCGCCACAGTTGATTGTCATTTGAGCCCTTTTTATTACATTTTCTATCACTTAGGCCAAAACTTCCGGCGATAGGTCCTCACATTCTTAACGGATATTGTCTTTAAGAGCTGCAAGAGTCTGAGGCTTGTTGACATAAACCCGCTATTTCAAAAAGCCCCACAAAAAGAAGTCTGGAGCGGTCAAATCAGGCGATCTTGCTGGCTAGTGCAAATCGCCAAAACGGGAGATTAGGCGCCCGGGAAATGCATCCTTCAGCATATCGGTTGTGGCACGTGCAGTGTGTGCCGTTGCACCGTCCTGTTTGAACCACATGTTTTCCAATCCCAATTCATAAAGTTGCGGCAAAAAGAACTCGTTGATCATTGCTCTGTAGCGCTCACCATTCACAGTAACTGTTTGGCCCGCGACGTCATCGAAGAAAAAAGGTCCAATGACTTATCCAGCGAAAACAGCACACCATACAGTGACTTTGAGCGGGTGTTACACGCGGATTTTCAGTGCCCCAGAAGCGTAAATTTTGCTTATTTACTTACCCGCTAAGATGGAAATGGGCCTCATCACTCATGATTATTTTTGATGAAAAATCATCTTCCTTTTGGTGGTGATTAAGGATGTCTTGAGCGTTTGTTAGACGCGATTGGCGGTCAGCAGCTAACAGCTGATGCACCGTCTGGACTTTGTACGGAAACACCTTCAAATCTTGTACCAAAATTCGCTGTAAAGACCGTCGACTGATACCCATTTGCGTGGCACGTCGTCTGACATCCTGGGCTACAGCAGCAATATTCTCTGCAGAACGGCTACTCCGGGGTCTGCAACGCCTGGCAGCATCTCGTGTTGTGCCAGTCTCTTCGAGGAGAGCGGCTAAACGTCGCAGTGTTTCACCAGTAGGCGTTGGACGGCCAGGAAATCTGCGATGAAATTCACGTTGTGCCAAAGTCACCGACCGATTATTGGTCAAATAAATAGTCAGCAATATTCCGCGTTCTGGAGCAGTGTAGCTTAACATTGTTTATTAACGTGTATTTCGCATGTGTTTACTACACAAATGTCAAAACAGAACTGACATTAGGGGCCAATCGCAAAATTTATAGCATTTTCTGATAGGAGGATTACATTTGCGCCACCTTGTATAAACTATTTCTGTTAACCCTTTAAAAATGGTAAAAAAATGGTATTTATTCAACAATTATTAAAATATTTAACCAGACTTTATATGAGGCTGTGTATTTTTGTGTTGATTAAGTTAATATTATAGAAAACAATCTGGGTTACACCACTCCTACATTTATGATATTTTGGTACAATTTAACTCTTCCAGCCATAGTTTTATGTGTATAAGTTTATAATCAAAACAGTTGCATTTTTACTTTAATTAGGGTTCATATATTATGAAAATTAAGTACAAATAAAAATACAGCTAAAGGTTTTTATGGAATTAGGTGGTTAGTTTATTAACCACCATGGCGGTTGGCGTTAAAAATAATTTGTTTGGAAACTTATCATTTTGACAAAATTTTCTGAACAAAACAAATGAAATAACTGTGTAGATGAGACATTCACCAATTCTTTAATAGCATTTGGTATATCCCCGCCTTCTGTGTAATCAACCGGGTCTTCCAATCGACAATTTTTTCACCATTTTGGTACCACCACAGCAGTTTGGGTAGATAAGTCACTAACAGAAAAATTAGCCAAATTTTATCATATTTCAACTGGTGCCCCGAAGGCTCCTAATAATCGTTTTGCATACACATTCCCATCCGAAGGTATACCTTCGAACAAAATATCTTCAATTTAATGCTCATTGAGTACACTTGGCATCCTTACAAAATAACATAATATTATGTAGAGAAACACATTATATAAAACCTATTTCATTCACAGTGGTTAGCAATCTAACCACTCTATTTTTACTTGTTTGTGGTAACAAATCAAAAAAACACTTAATAACAAAGTAACACTGATTTTGATGAACAATAAACACTCTGACCTTTTTTTATTGAATGCGGGGAAACCTCTTACAAAAACTGCGGTTTACAATATTTTCAAATTGATATATTAATCTAACCAGAGCAAAAGATGACTTAAAAATTAAATTGTTTAGCTAAATGCCAATAGATGTCACTAAAAATTAGTTAAAGGTGGTTAGCAAAGTGACCACCAAACCAGAATAATAAACAAGTTACCCTACTTTAGGACAAGTTTATTAAGAAATCAATCAAAATACATAGTACAAGAGCTATTCATCATCACTGTTCGAGCAATTCAGGTTGTTATAAAAACTGTGATGAGCTGGCGGGATGAAGTGCAACCATTCAAGAAGGTAACTTTTCTGCTATGGTTGGTTTTTCCAATGCATCTAGTTGTGTTATGTTCACTGACTGGCTTTTCGACACAGATTTCTTTAAAGAGGCCATCTTTATTTTTGGAATACTTGTTAAATAATTAAAAATGTAAGGATTTTAGGAATCTTAGCTACTGAGCTTTCAATTATCTATTGGTTAATTTTTTTCCAGCGATTTTGAAGAGAAAAAATCACTTGCACTCATTAGTCTTGGTCACATGATCAAAAATTGTTGGTCTATTTTTTCAATAGTAAATTCCGGCTCAGATACAACATACTGACAGAACAACGACATCTTTAGGTTTCTTTTCTGTCACTTTGGTCGAAAATAATAATGCAAAAGTGGTATATTCAACTTACACCACTTTTGCTCTATTACATTGTTCTATTAAGCTCTGTGCAAAAACGATTTTTTCAGCTCCATCTACTCCACTTTTGTGTTGATAGTTGGTAATGTTGGCATGTATATAACACTAAAACAGCTACTAACAAAAACTGTGGGTTACACCACTTTTGCGCTGATGCCTCATATAATTAAAATTCTCTAATTTATTATTATTTTCATCGACATATTATTAGTATTTTTGTTGATTGTTAGCAACCAAATATATTAATTTTTACCGAAATATGATGTATTTTTTAAATATCGGGGATAGCTTCAACATTCTATAAAATATATTTAAAACAAAAAAAAATTAAAATTTTAAGATTTTTTGCCCATTAGAACCACTTTTGTTCGATGCTGTTTGCGCTGTGTAGGGTGTTTTGATAACTTTAAATTTTATATACAAAAAAAAAAAAAAACAAATAAATACACACCAAATTAAAACAGTCTTACCGGCATTTTTGATTTAATTTTTAGTTTTGCAGTATTTAAGTTGGCAATAATTGTATTTTACCCACGTACTACAAACTGATGGCTCGTCTGAATCATTAAAAAAGTATTGATTTATAACAAATCGTATGGTGTTTAGAGAACTAAATATTTAGTACTTAATTAATCTTGTATTTTTAAATAGAGAAATATATGGCACAAAAACAATTGTATATGAGAATTTAAAGTATAAATAAATTGTATTGGAGATTGGCAAAATCTTTGAAATATTTTGGAAACTTATAGTTTTTTTTACAAAACATATAATAAGGGAAATTGTTGATTTAAAATATTGGAACAGAAAATATTTTCACAAAGACTAGTTTAAAACAACTTGTTCATTTCGATCAGATGAGGGGTATAGAAGCAAAGTCTGCTATTTCCACTTTTTTAGTTTCTGTAATAAATAACAAAAAGATTCTCATATTTATTATATTATTGGTATATTCACAATGTCTCTTATCAGTCATATTATCCTAATGTCCTAATATATCACGACTCGGTGGCTCGGCTTAACCGACTCTTAGGCATTCGGCGTTGGTATCTGCTGGTTTGTTACACAGAGAAAACCGAATTTGTTGCCAGTCGAATGAATGGTAGAATCATTCCGAATTTTACAGTTGTGGCTAAAATTTTTTAGAAGGGGTAACAAAAGTATGGTTGTCGGAACCAAAATTCTTCTTTATCGACTGACTTTCTGTTGATAGAACCGAGAAATTCTATGTGTGTAACCGAATCATTCGATTGGCAACAAATTCGGTTGCTAGTACGAATCTGTTTTCTCTGTGTACGATAACTCAATAAACATAGCATAGAAAATAGTATTATTTTAGAAAATTTTTTGCTTGAAAAGCAATAAAAATCATTGTGAAATATTAGAACATTATAACAATATGACATGATAAGAGACCTTGTGAATTGACCATATATGTTTTGTTACTTAGTATTTAACAACTAGGATAAGAAATTTGGAGATTGTTATGATTGCATTAAAGAAGTAAATTTGATTATCTCCTAAATTAATAATTCAAACAAAAATTTTGTTTTAATTAAAGACATTTAATTCTAACATGAGCACAAATAAAAAAAAAATTAATATTATTCATATTGTTAAACAAAAAGTTAAAATATTTCACTTTGACTGTGGAAAACAAATTTTTTTTTTTGAAAGTAAAATACACGAAATATTTTAAAACAATGCACAGTGGGGCAGAATCAAAATTTTTGGCATATCTAAACGGCTGGTCCGATCGGGATAAAATTTTATATTGGCATAGCCAAGGAGTATTCGAGTTTAAGTTATTAAAATGGACCATACAATTGCTCCAGGCGCGGTGCTATGGGGGCTCAAAGTAGGGTACCTTTGACATGTAAAATTTTTAAACATGTGCCATTTTTTGGTTTTCCATCCGATTTCAAAGATTTTTATATTTTTGGAAAGCGCTCGACTATGTCTTGAAAAAACTTGCTTTCGTGTGCGATTTAAAATTTGTATCAAAATGCAAATATTAGAAACAATTTGATCCACATTTTTCCGAACTATTTTTTTTTTTGTTTAGATAAGTTAGTTTTTGGTCTTATAAAAAAAAAAACATGCTACTTTAAAACTCCGTCCTTTAAAAATATTGCACTTTTTCATATTTTAATGTGACTAAGTCAGAGCCATTGACTTGTTGTTAAATAAAATAATATGAAAATTTATAACAATTTTTTAATTTGAAATATATATCTAAGGTATTTGCCATTGTTAGCTATGACATTTTTCCATCTTTCTGTCATCATATAGATTCCAAGCTAAATGAACTGCTCATCTTTTGAGGCCAAGAACGAGTCAAGCCAATATGGGATACTTCGTTCTGAAGTGAATCGTATCCCAGATAAAGCGTTCTGCTTCCATCCAAGCAAACAGTAGTCATACGGTATAGGGTCTAGACTATAATGCGGGTGAGGAAAAACCCTAAACACTTTTTAACAAGTGTTTTAACATGTAGCCGAGAGTTGTCATGATGAAATATTACGGTTTCATGTCTGGCCTCATATTCAGTTGCGTTCGGTATAGGTTCCCTGTAATGGTATGGTCAGATCACAGCAGGTCATAATAGATATGACCCTTTTGCATAACCTTAGCGCCATGGATATTTGCCGTTGGTGTCAATTCGGCTTCATGTTCGATCTCTTAAACTACTGGTTATCGTAATGGATACATTTTTCATCGCAAGTAATGATTCGGTGAAAAAATAATTTTCTTTTATAACGTTCAAGCACTATTTCGGACATGCAAAATCGTTTTTCAAGGTCTCTCGGCTTCAGTGCTTTTGGATGAATCATGCTGCTGCAAACGTTTTGAAATTGCTGATTGATTAGCTCCCAATGATTTGGCAAGCTCTTGTTGAGTCTTA
This sequence comes from Calliphora vomitoria, assembly GCA_942486065.2. Lineage (NCBI taxonomy): Eukaryota > Metazoa > Arthropoda > Insecta > Diptera > Calliphoridae > Calliphora > Calliphora vomitoria. The sequence goes on along the minus strand of OW818031.2, from coordinate 28,928,397 downwards.
CAACAATCTTCATGGATTAATGCCTCCAATAATGGTTGAAGTTAGAATGTCAATAATAGTGAATAATAAGTGACAATAGTCTTTTCGATCATTTAATTTGAAGTAAGAAAAAAATGTATATTAAATTTCAAAACTCTCCCTGGGGCACATCCGCCAGATACAAGGAATCACTGTGATGTACAGTAAAATTTTGATAAAATATAGAAAAAATCAGTCACAATTTGTTAAGTTATGTGAAATAAACAATAAATATCTAATTTATTAACATACTTTGTTTTGTTAATTAAGGTATAAAATAGTAAAATATGTTTATATTTTTGGATTTTTTTGTTTTATTTTACAAATGACAAATCTGCCTCATCCCATTGGCGTATTTACCCCATGGGTGGGGTCGTTTCGCCATTTTTGGTCTGTCTAGAAATGTTTAAAAAATAAGTATACTAAGATGAGATAGGCAAGATTGCAATGAATAAAACTAAAGCCAATATATCTAAGTATCCAAAACAAGAAAAAGATTAAGAATATGTATTGCGGTTTTAATTTGAGATCGCCTCAAAAACAAAGTGGCGTATGGGCCCCCTTCTTACCTACTATATTCTCTGTTGTAATCTGAGCAGCTATGAACTATGATTAGTGTCTTATTTATTAATTTGTATGAACTTCGTTAACAATCGTGTTGTTTACAGTTAGATAAACGATCATGATCACCCCTACCTGCATATGAGTGCCACTGCTATAGAATAACACAAAAATGTGTTATTCGCAAATATGTACTTGAATTCAATTTTCTTACTTTTAGTATAATTTATACTTTTATATAATTTCCCTGGCAATGATTATTAAATTGTTTGTATATGATAACCGCTGTTACCAATTAAAATATACAGCGAACATATAACGAGCAGCTCATAACAAAATGTCGACCATAACGAGATTATATTATTGATGATATTTTCTCATAAATAAATGATTTCAGTGAAATATTTAAATTATATAAAATATACAATATATATAAAAACAAATATGTAGTACATAAATAATTGCTAATAAATATAAATTTATTTAGAATTATGGTTACCTATCGTGTACCTACTGACACATATAACTAAGAGATTAAAAATCGTTATAATCAACCAAAATTATATGATAAATCAATGACACACAAACTGTACTTCCCGTATTGAATAAATCTACATGTTTATTCAAAACTTGGTTGGTGGTATAGAAACAAAAAAAATTGGTTTTATATCTTTAGTACATAATGCAATTAATGGGAATTTTAATTGTAGTGTAATTAAAATTTAATACAAAAATTGTTACGCTCTCTTTTGCTGTTGCCAAGTGTTTATTGTTGCTACTTTTTAAGTTGCAACAATAAGTTGCAGCTATTACCAGCCTTAACTGTAATATCTATGTACATATGTTTGTGTATATGTCTTTTGGTTGCAATTATAATATTAACTTTAATTATTTAATATTTGTTTGTTTGTTTTCGTATGATTGTATTTTTTTGTGTTTTATTAAAATTAAGACAAACATTTTTGTTTTCCACTGAAACATGTCTTGAAATATCTTGGCAAAAAGGATGTAAAAATAGTATTAGTAATACAACAGTAGTGATCACAAAAAGAGCACAGCTCTATTCATCCAGTAAACCCATTGAGATTCTTTTCGCGCTACATAAGAAAAAATATGTTTGTATGCCCTTAAATTGTGAATAGCTATGATGGAAACAAAACATACACAAATCTGATTGCAAGTGGGAGCTATCCATACACAAATCATGTATTCTTTAATGAAGAGTATAAGTTCTTGAAGAAATGACGAATGCTGTAGACAGCAGTTGGTTACCACTCATAATAAAGGGTATACAATTATTCTTCAATTAGAAAATTGTCCCAGATTCGTTTTCAAATGAAGTTAAAACGCACTTATTTTTTAATAAACTTTAGAACCGATTCAACACAAATAGTCAGTTATATTATTCAAACCCGGATTCCTTTAAAACTTTATTTTACTAAAGTTTAATTTCTCTAAGAGATGTCAAAAAAGAAAATAATTTTTAGTTAAAAATTTGAACCTAAGATGCACTTGGCAGATGACAGCAACATTTGCCATTCATATGCATTCAATGTTAGACCAAGCCTGTCGGAGATTGGGGCAGTGAGGCAAAATATGAATGATACTTAACCAAGATCTTGAGAAAATCTCTGAATGGGTTTGTGCAAATAGAGTCGATTTCAATGCACGCAAGACTCATTGGTGTATGTTAACACACAAACGCACAACATATCATGTTGCTCCATCTGTTTTTATGGGTGGTGTAAATATTAAGAAGCTCTTGATGTTCTAGGCATGAGTATTCAGTGCGATGTCCGCTAGACAAAACACATTTTTCGAGTGTCGAAAGATGCTTTCAAGTGCCTCGGTTTTATAAAACGGTGTAATACATATTTCGCTCCATCTGATCTCCTTACCATTTACACCACTTATATCCGACCGAAAATGGAATACAACTCTCATGTGTAAGCCGGTGCTTCAAAGTCTATTTTGAAGTTACTAGACCGCGTAAATACAGGAGAGGGCGAAGGTGCTTATCGGTGACAGTAGGGCATCCAGCTTTATTGACTCACTGGAACATCGTCGCAATGTGGGTTGTATTTTACTGTTCTACCGATACTACAATGGTATGTGCTCTGCTGAAATTAGGGAACTTGTTCCCGAAACATATAGTTTTTTACGCAACACATGTTCTTCGGCAAGGGCTCATCTATTTGTTGTCGACTGGACAGCGGATCGCACAACACATTACAGGGAAGATTCGTTCTTTAGCCGTACTGTTCGTATGTGGAATAAGCTTCCTCGTGAAGTCTTTCCTGTCACTTTCAATATAGAAAAATTCAAATCAAATGTCCACAAACACTACTCCCTCTATCCTCCCTCCCATAACTTATTTTCCTAGTTCCAACACAATGCTTTGCATGAGTAGGGGTCATCCCCTGAGCACTGGACTAAAAAAAAAAAAAAAACAAACTTATTTTGAATAATTTATCCCCAACAAGTCCACGAACTTCCGATGTTTTTTGGCTGTAATTAAAAAAAAATTAAAAACTTTGATTCTTCTTGCGGATTATTTTTATTTTTTCTTTTAATTTTTTTTACATCAAGTCGAGAATATGATGTCATGTAAATGGCCGCCGCCACAGTTGATTGTCATTTGAGCCCTTTTGATGGCATTTTCCATCACTTTGGCCAAAACTTCCGGCGATAGGTCCTCACATTCTTAACGAATATTGTCTTTAAGAGCTGCAAGAGTCTGAGGCTTGTTGACATAAACCCGCGACTTCAAAAAGCCCCACAAAAAGAAGTCTGGAGCGGTCAAATCAGGCGATCTTGCTGGCCAGTGCAAATCGCCAAAACGGGAGATTAGGCGCCCGGGAAATGCATCCTTCAGCATATCGGTTGTGGCACGTGCAGTGAGTGCAGTTGCCTCATCACTCATGATTATTTTTGATTAGCGTATGTTAGACGTGATTGGCGGTCAGCAGCTAACAGCTGATGCACTGTCTGGACTTTGTACGGAAACATCTTCAAATCTTGTACCAAAATTCGCTGTAAAGACCGTCGACTGATACCCATTTGCGTGGCACGTCGTCTGGTCGATGTCGACGGCGCATCCATCACATCCTCGGCTACAGCAGCAATATTCTCTGCAGAACTGCTACTCCTGGGTCTGCCATGCCTGGCAGCATCTCGTGTTGTGCCAGTCTCTTCGAGGCGAGCGGCTAAATGTCGCAGTGTTTCACCAGTAGGCGTTGGATGGCCAGGAAATCTGCGACGAAATTCACGTTGTGCCAAAGTCACCGACCAATTATTGGTCAAATAAATAGTCAGCAATATTCCACGTTCTGGAGCAGTGTAGCGTAACATTGTTTATTAACGTGTATTTCGCATGTGTTTACTACACAAATGACAAAACAGAAATGACATTAGGAGCCAATCGCAAAATTTATAGCATTTTCTGATAGGAGGATTACTTTTGCGCCACCCTGTACAATAACTGTCCCTAAACGAAATTTTCTGTCAGCAAAACCGTTTTATTATCTCCCACTTTGGGGAGCCTGAGAATGTAAGTACGAGTATCAAATATGGAACAGTGTAGGGTTCTAATTATCGCATTCGTAATTGAAATTGATTTCGCCTGAAATCAACTCGATATTAAGTAATTTACCATACATTTTGATAACTTTCAAATTAAGTTATGTTGCTTAATTTCGTCTTACTGTAAATAATCTATATTCTTACAACCATTTCCATGTACAGAACAATAATAATAAATTTTCCCCCTATCCTGAAAAACATATGAAATTTATGTTCCCATGAAATATCCATTTCCCTCGAAGGGAAAATTGCTATCGTGCTATTCCCATGAAATTTTCATTCACAATAGTGAAAACAGGAATAACCCTGAGTAAAACTATTTATTTGGGCAATTCGTTGAAAAAAATTATTGCGAAGACTATCGGCTGTGAGTGAAATTAGCTCAAGTGCTAAAAACTCCAGAATAAATGATTTAAATTTCGGTTATAATTTCGAGCCAAAATTAAGTAATTCGATATAGTCTGAATGTTCTAGCTTACGCGTAAACACTCGCTCGTGATGGAATACCATAATTCGAAAAAGTATTCGCTTCGCTCGTTCGAATAAGTATTCGCTTGTATACGAATGTATTAGCCCCCAGAACTAATTGAATTTTGGCAAACAAAAGTGGAACGAATTTGAAATTATGAAATGATGATGTTTTTTTTACATTTGTATAATTACTACAGATATAAGGTATACCCCAAAATTTACGCAATACTTTAATTAAATAGAAAACACAGTTTTCTTTAGATTATAATTTTTAATTCTATTATAAATTCCAGAGTATAGGGTTATGTATAAAATAGCACATCCGGTAAATAACATCCAGGACTTTGCTGAGACATACTTAGTTTTTGAATAAGTATGGATGTAACATTGAACATTTCTGCCGCTTTACTTAAATATTTAGGAAAAACGCTTTAGAAATTCAAATTAGGCTTAGCCTGAATGAAAAATGGTAGATCACTAAAACTTGGCACTCATCGTTAATTAGGGATTTTCATTATGAAGAAGAAAAAGGATACTATAGTGAGAGAAACTAAAAATCTAGAAACACCTACATCTAATAATTCCATAGCCGAAATATCAAATAAGGATAAGACAAACAGTGGCTGGGTCAAAGTACGTCCAAAGGCTAAAAATAGTATTCCAAGTAAAAGGAGGAAAGCGGCCAGGCCAGATGCCCTTGTCATACAGGCATGTGGAAATAATTCGTATGCGGACATCTAATTTAGCATCACTTTTAACAAGAAGGTTAAAAGTGATGCTAAATTAGATGTTCTTGGCCAAAATGTTAATAACATAAGGAAAACAGCAAAAGGTGAATTACTCCTGGAGCTAAATAAACCTGCGCACCAGAATACAGGAAAATTTAGACTCAAAATTGAGGAAGTTCTTTGTGAAACGGCTGAAGTTCGATCATTAAATGACGAAATAGCCCTTGAAATAAAAGACATTGACGAGGTAACTGATAAATAGGATGTACTGGATGCATTGGTAAACTTGTCTGATGAGTTTAAGACATTGTAACTTTCTGCAATCAGGTCCCTAAGGATGGGTTATGGAGGTACCCAAATAGCCACGATTGCACTAAGTGCAGGTTTAGCAAACCGACTGCTGGAAATTGCCAAAATCCGAATAGGATGGGTCCGGTGCCGAATACGGGAGAAATTGTCCCCGAGAAGATGTTTTAAATATCTAGATTTTGGTCATACAGCTTCAAATTGCAAAAGCCAGTATGATCACTCTAAAAAATGCCTACGATGTGGGGAAACCGGTCTCAAGATAGGAACTTGCATGAAAACCCCTCTGTAGTAGTGTAGATAACAATTCCAATTGCGATCATGTAACAGGATGTACAGTTTGCCCACACTATCAGAAAGTGCTTCAGTCACTTAAGACTGTAAACAAATCACTGTCAAGTCGCTCAAGAGCTGCTTACACAAAACGTTCGCGATCTAAATGTAGACATCGCAGTCCTTAATGAGCAATATCCTAACGTCGAATCTTCCAGCTGGGTCTCTGACAGCTCAAATTCTTCAGCAAACTGGTCGGTCAATAACATAATGCTCCAGAATCCATTGTCAGCTTTGTGTGGATTTACTCGAGCCACAGTTTTAGGAATTCACCTCTACAGCTGTTATATTCCGCCGCGTTACACAATAGCAGAATTCGAAACTATTATCGACAATATTGTCTCAGATGCAACCTCCAGGAGCCCGGTGGTAGTTGCAGGTGATTTTAATGCATGGGCTACTGATAGGGGGTGCTCTCGTACAAATGAAAAAGGACGGATTTTACTTGAGGCTTTCTTTCAGCTTGCCGTAGTGCTGTTAAACACAGGAAATGAACAAACTTTTACCAGAGACGATAGAGGATCGATTATTGACATAACATTCGCCAGCAGTTGTATTGTAGGGCGAATAAACTGGTGCTTGTTTGCACAATACACCAACAGCTATACATAATTATGGACATAACGTCTGAGCAACCACTTCCACCTATCAACAGACAGTCGTCTCAGCTATTAGGCTAGAAAGTTAACACTTTTGACAAAGATTTATTTCGGATCTCCATGGAAAACATGCTACTGCAGGACCCACACGAGGATATGGCCAAACAAGGGAAATCTCCCGACCATGCGATACATCAATGGTGAAAAGGAAAAGCAACGTAACTAGGCGACCAGTCTACTGGTGGAATGATGAGATAGTTCTACTCCGTTCAGAATGTTTACGAGCCAGACGAAAATATACGAGAACAAGAGGTAGATCTGAAAATTATAGCTACCATCAAATCTTTATAGAAAAAAGAAAATCGCAAAAGCAAGACATACGCAGGAGTAAGATGTGCTAACTCAAATTTTGGGAATTTCAAAGCAAAATAAAATTGTTCTCGTCAAATTCCTTTTTTTGTGAAAATAAATGCTAATTCACATTGTAAGTTTCCAAATTTGTTTGGAATATTACAGACATTTTTTATTTCCACCTTCAATTCACTAGCAGGTGTGGGTTAGTTGGCACGGACCTTTGACTATAAATAAGCTCATAAAAAGAAATGCAATAGTTTCAAGAAACATGATCTAGGAGGCCAATTCTGATTAAAGAACCAAGAAACTAAACGGCCAGGACTTCGCGGTTATTTAGAGTGAATCATTTGATTATAAATGAATTCGGTTATCACAATCAAAACTACTTTCTCTAGTTTACATTATAATTTCAGGGTATTTAGAACTAATTTGAGACAAATTTTTATCAGGATTGCCACATAAGCAACATATTTATGACATTTGGGGCTAGGTGGACCGATATTTCCCATTTCCAATACCAAACAAACCTTAACACAGAGTATTTGTGCAACATTTTTTCAACAGACAGACAGACGGAGGGACAGCTTAAAATCTTATGATGACCCAAAACGGAATATTTTTTGATGGCGGGTATAAAAATTCCGGGGCATGGAAAAAGTCGGCAAAATTGGTAAGAAAACCCAGTCTTTTCTTTAGGGATAATATTGTGCTAATAACTTAAACACCTCTGTACTTATAATTAAAAATAATTACTTACTTACTAAGTATTTGCTATGTAGCCTACCTTTGTTGAACAAAAATATACATATACTGCTTTGCAACATTTAGACACTCCAATTACTAATTAATCCAAACTTAATGATGATAAAAATAAAATTACGTCTACATTAATCGTGATTATTTATGATGAAATTCGTTGGTCAAAGCACACAAAAACAAAAAACGAACGAAAATTTTATAAAAAAAAAAAATACATGGAAGAGACCAAGTAAAGAAAAAAACTCAAAGATAGTTTACTACTACTGCTCCACATGTGTGTTGACAGTTGCATTCGAATGAAATACAATAGCACCGCCCCGACGTTGGAAGTACTTCGCCCGTTGTGTGCGCCAATACTGAATGGCCGTTATCAAACACACACCGCACAGCACAACAATGAAACAGGTCAGTGTGATGGACATGACCAGCAGATACTTTTGCATTTGTTGGGCATGTACGGCCATAGTGTCCATAGAGCTTTTTAAGATTTGTTGGAAATTTTTCGATGATTCCAATTCATGTTCGGCCAGTTGCAGTTCATCCTGAACATGGCTGATGCAGGTAACATCACGTATGTGTGTGGTCTCTTTGGCACTGTCATCATGCTCTATGTGTAAAATGGTGTAGTCTGTCAGCTGAGGCTTGATGAGTAGCCAGTGCAAGTAGGAGCAGTTGAAGCGATTAAGGGAAATGCCCAATTCGATTAGCTGGGGAAAGGCCTTGGCAAAAGTGTATTTGCCTTGAATTTCGTTGAGATTATTGGCATCCACAAAAAATGATCGGATATTGGCATTGGCGGGCACAAAAATATCCAGATTTAAATTTGTCATATTGTTATAGGACAAATCCAAATTGTCCAGCATGACCAGCTTGGCAAACATGCCAAAAGTCAATTTCTTTATGCCAGTGGCTTTTAAATTTAAAATTGTTAAACGTTCTTGGTTTTGAAAAGTGCTAATGTTGGGTGTGCCTACCGGATTAAACGATAAATCCAGTTCCGTTAGATGCGTCAATAAAGTAATATTTCTAATATCAGTTAAATTATTGCTGCGCAATAACAGCACATTGACACTTTGTCCGTTAAACACTTTAACATCTGAGATGGAATTGTTTATGGCCGATAAGAAGTTGGTGCCATTCACCGCCAATGACGTTAATCTATTCGAATCCAAATCTAATTTCTTGGTGATGGTTTTGTTGCACAAGTTAAACTCTTCCAGCTGATTGCGGGCCAATAACAACACTTCCGGTCCATAGGAATGTTGAAATGTCTGAGGATCAAATGATTTCAAACGATTGTTGCTCAAATTCAAATCCCTTATATGTCTTAGATGATAAAACACTTCCGGTTTAATGAATTCCAATTGATTGTTGTCCAAGTAGACGGCATCCATGTACGTATTCTCAAAAAATAAATCCTCTGGTATAACAGACAATAAATTATTGGACAATATCACTTTGTTCATATTGGTGAGACCACGAAAAGCCAAAGAGCCCAATGTATGTAACTTATTGTAGCTCAAATCGAGACGCATTAAATTGTGAGCACCCACAAACACCGAGGTATTGATTTTCTCTATATGATTATGGCTCAAATTCAAAGTGGTCAGTGTGCTGGCCGAAGTAAAGGTATTACGGGATATATCCTCTATTTCGGTGTTGGAAACATCCAAAGTTTTCAAACTACTAAAGACATCAAATAATTTTGCTGGTATATCCAAGAGCACGGAATTATAAAATTTCATAAAATTCGTTTGATTCGCCTTGACATAGGGCGGTATTTTAACATTTTGCGAGTGCGTCACTTGGAAACCCGATACCGTACAGAATTTCTCCATGCCACCAATATTCGTATTGTATTCATCGCATTTTAGCACAATATCCTCCGCGGCGCACCAGGATATGCTTATTAATATAGTGAGATAGACATTTAGAAATATTTTAAATTTTATCATTTTGATTTAAGTTTTATTTAATATTTTTTTTTTTTATTTTTCCCCGTCTTATTAATTAAGCGATTTACTAGGTCCGTTTCTTAAGCAAAACTAAATGAAATACATATTTTTATTTTTAAGCAGTCTTTTTGCTTTAAGTCTGTATTTTGTAATTTTTATCTCTTTAGTTTCTTTATGTTTATTGTTTTATATATAAAAAAATATATTTTTTTTATTAATTCAAATTTTGATAAGAATTATTTGCAATTAATTGTTGCATTTCGAAAAATATTTCATGCAATTTTATTGTATTTTATTATAAGTCCGTTGCGTTTAATGTAACATTTGATACAGTCTCGAAATTTTTCATTACGCTCATCAAATCAGAAATAATAAAAATTGATTGAATCAAAAATAATTAGGATAAGTGGATATTTGTTCTAACTGTAATTCAGTCAATCGCAGAATTTGTTTGAAATACGGAAATAGATTAAGTGAAATATTTTAAGTTTGAGGAGCCATATACTTCTCTTACATTTCCAAAATCTTGGAAAATTGCTAGAGTTATGTCCATACTCAAGATAGAATCTCTCCGTTTAGTGACAGGTTCACAGGTTCAGACATCGATTGAAGACCCTGTTCTGAGAGAAAACAAGCAAGAGTGTTGTATGTGTTTATACATACATATTTGTCTGATATAGGATTTATATTTGCGGTAGAGTCAATTATGGACTGATTCTCACAAAAGTTGGTAAAAAGATTTAGGTTCATAAAAAACTTTTTTATATCCCATTTCATCACGATATTAATCATTATAAGATAACTATGAATGTTTACCTAATTTTCTGAGGGGGACCTTGTATGGGGACCAAGGGTACTTGTTGCCTCATTTTTGCCATACTTTACAGTATAATTTCAAAGTACTTAGATTTAATTTGTGTAAAATTTTTTGAGGATTGCCGCATAATCAACATATTTATGATTGCACAACTTTTGAGAGAGTATTTGTTAAAATACTAGCACCTTTCGTTTGGGGCCTATTGTGTTTTCAACAGACATAAAGACGATCGGACATAGATTGCTCGTCTTAGAATCGTATGGGGACCCAGGATACCCAGGCCTGCAATAAATATTTCAATGTTATATAAACGAAATGACAAAATCAATATAACACCCATCTTTATTGATGATGGGTATAAAAACATCATAAAGGCCTTTCCGAAGCATTTCGCACTGCTCGACGCCAACACTGGACAGCCATAATGTACGAGCACAGAGCTCACATCCTGCAGCTCGCACTATTTTGTTTCAAAATGACCTAAAGTAATGACCAAAATGTCCATTAAGTTTTCTTAAATCGATATTTCTGAGCTGAAGTGTAGGAATTATGTTGACTTTCAAAAAAATTACAAAATTATTAGATTTTTATACCCTTCACCATGAATGGCAAGGGTATATATAAGTTTGTCATTCCGTTTGTAATTTCTACATTTTTCATTTGCGAACCCACAAAGTATATTTATTCTGGATCGTTATATTTAGCGAAGTCGATATAGCCATGTCCGTCTGTCCGTCTGTATGTTGAAATCAACTTTCCATAGCCCCCAAATAACTTACAAACATAATTTATACATCAATATATTCTTCCGGCTCGGTCGCTATTTAAAATCGAGAAAATCAGCCCACAAATGCCTGAGATATAAGGAAAAAACCGGGACAACCTCGATTTTTGACCTATTTTTGATCTATATCTGGATTACTAAGTCATTAGTATAGACAATATTGATATCTAATGATAGATATTTCAAAGTCCATTGCAACGATGGGTCAAATTCGGGAAAATTTATTTTTTAACCTTTTAACATTTTTTTGTAACAGAAAAATTTTTTTTTTCAAAAAAAAATTTAAAAATTTTTTTTTAAAAAATTTTAAAAAAAAAATTCATTTCAATTTTGAAAAAAAAAAAATTAATTTTGAAAAACAATTTTGAAAAAAAAAAAATTTAATTTTGTTTTCCTAAAAATATTTAAAATTTTTATTTTAAAGTATAATTTGGTGAAGGGTATATAAGATTCGGCATAGTCGAATATAGCTCTCTTACTTGTAATTTTTAAAATGGAATACTGTTTATGAATCTTTTTTAATGAAATTTTATAGTTATTTGATTTATATAAATTGTGTTTATACTGGGTGTAGTCTATGCGGGATTTTTAAAAAATTTTTGGATTTTATTTTGAAACACTTGTATAATATAAATTTATTTAAAGTATTGGCCATTGTTAGCTATGAGCTTTCTGGCAACATAGGGATTACGAGCCAAAAGAAATGCTCATATTTTGAGGCCAAGAACGATTCAAGTCAAACTCTATCCCAAAGTGAAGAGAGCGTTCTGCATCGATCGAACAAATAGGGCACGGTCTAGACTGTAATGGATCCATTTTTCAGCGCAATTAATGATTCGGTGCAAAACTGATTTTATTTTATAGCGTTCAAGCTTCTATTCGTGTGGTACCCAATTTTCCTGCTTTTGGCTGAACCCTGCACCTTGCAAACGTTTTGAAAATTCAGATGTAGCTACTTAATTAGCATTTTCAAAACGTCTGCAAACTGCAGGATTCATCCAAAAGCAGAGAAATTGGGTAACATACGAATTGAAGCTGAGAGACCTTCAATTCAATGATTTGGAAGCTCTTGTAGAGTTTGACAACAATTTTCATGGAGTAGTGCCTCCAATTCTTGGTCATCAAACTTTTTTTGCAATCATGAATGATTTTTGTCTTCCGTGTTTAAATTCACCACTTCTGAACCGCACAAACCATATCTCGCATGTTGAAACCAATGAAGCACATTCACCATAAGCTTTGGTAAGCACTTTTTTTCAAATTAAAGAAGTAAAGCAAAACTTCCCGCATATGACGATTCGTTGGTACAAAATTCAAAACTTTCGAAACAAAAATAAACTTTGCTGTTTAAACTATAATGTTCAATAACTAAGTGAGAATAAATGATAGAATGACATATAAGTTATTAAAAACAAAAACCGCGTTCAAAAGATACACCATCTTTTGGAAATCCCGAATTTTTAAGTTAAACACCCAAAACTAACTCCAAGTTACTTTATACATTCCATGCAACCTAAGCTTTGCCACCTAAGTATCTATAAATGTTATGAAGTGTATTCACTTTAAACGTTAATTACGTCCAACATTTTTAATTCGTACAAACTAGTTTTTTTAAATTGTATACTGAAATCCCATGTAACCTAGCGTGAAGTAAATTTTCACATTAGTGTCTCTATGTAACCTAGAGTGTAGTCACATTAAACATTTATTTTGTACTGCACTTTAGAAAGTAGTTATTTTACCCACCAGAACTAATATATTGGAGAGTTGTAAGAGGAAGGTTTGTTTACAAGCAATCGATTATTGGACTGGCCTTTTTATGTCTTTGTCTTTTTAACTGACAAAGTAACTAGTTGTATAGCTGGTCAAGCAACCAGTTAAGTAGCTAGTAAATGACTTAATGTAACCGGTGTGTGAATCCAATGCGGTGACTACTTTGGATCAGTTATCAGACAGTCTCATTATAATTCAAAAGGTTCAATTGAACCCCGTGCTTAGGACATGCATGTGTTAAAAGCTGCAGGCAGAAACAATATAGTTGTGCTTGTTTACTGTAACCATTTCAACATTTTTAACAATATTATAGTTATAGTAACTATTTATATGGTTGTGGTAACAATAGTATGGTTAATTTACGATTCACATGATTGTATCAACCATATATATGGTAACAGTAAACATGTATACGTTTGTGACAAACATTTATATGATAAAGGACTTACCATATTATGTTGCTCTCGGCTTATGGATATCATAATCTGAGAACAACATATTACGATAAAATTATTCATCATAAAAATGATTGTCACAAACATATACTTCTACTGTAACCATATATATGGTTGATACAATCATATAAATAGTTACTGTGACTATAATATTGTTAAACAATGTTGAAATGGTTTCAGTAAACACGCACAACTATATTTTTTTTCTTCGTGTGGTTATGTAACAAGTTGTCATCCTAAATGATAGGTAAAATCACTAGTTCCGGACAGTCTCCTATAACTGCTGGGTACGTTCTAGCAGGATTAATGAAAAGAACAAACTATTTTTAAATTTTTGCTACTATGTTGTTCGTTCTTATCATAGATCCAAAACTTTTGAAATATTTATTCTAAATTGAATTTTGAATTTCAATAAACATTAATACATTAATTATAGCGAGCAAAGAAGTCGATTCAACTATATTAAGTTCTCTGGCATATTTTTATGTTACATTTTGCTCAAGTTTTTAACAGTGTATTCTTGAGACTGAACTTTGTCAATAAAACAAAAAAAAATATAAGTGAAATATACAAGTAAATGCAAATAAATCCAGCCGCTTTATTTTAAACTGATAACCACAACAATTGAACAAGATTTTTATGAATAAAATAATACGACTTCAAGATATAACAGCATGTTTTTAAAGTTATATGCCACATTTTTATTTACATATTTATGGAGAACTTATCAATATGCCTTTTAAATTATTGCCACTACAGTTTTTAATGATTCTGCAGCTTCTTTTTCTAAATTTTTTTCTTCGTAAAGACAATAAACAACTTTATAATAATAAAAAAAGAAAGTAGAAACAGACATTCTTACATTTCCGGTACAAAATAAATAAAACAGATTTTTTATATAAAGAATTTTATTTATATGCATAAAAAACAAGACCTTGAAAGAAAGATATATTAACATATACATACAAACAAATACAAAATTGTATAAAAAAAAAACTTAAATAAATTAAATAAAATAATTGATAACAGCTCTATACATAATAAGTACTAATAGGCTACTGTGTTACTTACTTTTATTTATTTATTTATTTATTTCAAATCTAAAGAAGGAACGTATTGGATATAAGTACGTGATTCGAATTGTAAATTGTCATTGTTTAGTTTTATCAATTTAAATTGACCAAACCAACTAAATAAAGTTGGTTAAATGCCAAAACATCAGACTGTCTTTAAATATTTATTATTATTTTCTGTTTTGTTTGTGTTTAATACATACGAGTATTATAGTTTATTATACCTCTATTAATGTGGGGGATTTCTCAAGGAATTCTCTTACCATTATAAATGGCTTGACTGTCCATCATCATACCAACACCGCCACCACCACCACCACTATCACCAGACAAATATTTGTACATATGTACATGTATGTATTCAACAAGGTTCTGTTGCTTCTTCTTTTGCTTTAACAACTAAATAAAAAAAATAATAATTCCAAAATTGCTTTGCTATATAATGACCACTAAAATGTGTGATTATCACAGTTCAATTTGTTTTCTTTGCAAATCACAACTTAACAATTCTAAACAAATCAAAATGTTCAAATTCGCCGCTATTGTCTTGATGGCCGTCATCGCCTGCGTTGCTGCTAAACCCGGTGTTGTTGCTCCTTTGGCTTATACTGCTCCTTTTGCTGGCAGCGCTGTTGTCTCCCAGGAATATCATGGTAACTTTGCTGCACCCTATGTAGCTGCTTCACCTTATGTTGCTGCCGCCTCACCCTACGTGGCTTCTCCTTACGTAGCTTCTCCCTATGTTGCCTCACCATACGTTGCTGCTCCTTACGCTGCTTATGCTGCTGCCTCTCCTTACGTAGCTGCTCCCTACACTGCTCCTCTTTTGTTGAAGAAGTAAATTAATTGACTGTTAACGATTTGTTGTTTACGATAGATACTCAGGAATGTTTTTAGTTGAATTTTATTAAATTAATAAAATAATTGAATAAAAAAAAAATATAAATATGATTTAGTATAAAAAACCACTATAAATATTTGTTTTAATTTAATTTCTTTTCAATTTGATGTTAATTTGGTCGCCATAAAGTATGCTTTTTATTTTGTTTATTTTTTTTACAGTTTACTGTTATTTTTATAACGATTACTAACTGTTATAATAAAATGTTGCGATAGCGGAGTTTAACAGAAATTTAGGGCCTTATTTTCTAAATACAGGCGTCACGCAGTGGTTTATAAACGTTTTTTTGTGGAAATAATTCGGTATCTCGGGAACTATTGGAGATATTGTTACAGAATTTTACATGGTAGGAGCTGAGGTGTTTTCTAGTTGATGTACGTTTGTTCAGCTTCCTATCTACAATAGGGGCTAGTACGTAGCCCCTTGATCACCTCGGGTCTCAATTCTTTTTTAAAAATCGCCAAAAATAAATCCGGATGTGCTGTAATTTTAAATATAAGTAGTCCTTGAGAAAATCTACAAAAAATACGCTTATATGTGTAGTTTATCTCTATTAGTTGAAGAGATATTAGGTTTATTGATTTATTTTTTTTTTTAATTTTGCTCGATATTTTTATGGGAGGTCCAAAATTTATTTTTAAAACATCAGCAATATTGGCGATAAAATTCTAAATAAAATAAAAAAACTTTCTAATAATTATCTCATCCCTATAAAAAGTTATACGCATCCAAATTTGGGACATGAAAAAAGGGCCTTATTTTTCACGTTTTTTCCCGAAAAAGCCCATGTATTTTTCCTTTTGTAGAAAAAAATTTTCTTCTGGACTATATAAAATTTTTACATGATCCGGAAAGATAACTTAATGCATAAGCGTGTAAAGTAAAATTTGGCTCGCTGTAGCGAACACAACACCCCCCAGACGTATCCAAACTTGGCCAATTTGAAAAAAATATTCAGTTTGAGTAAAAAAATCTAAAAAAGCAACGCACAGATCTACGAATGAGCTCCATATTTGTATAAATAATTGTAAAGTTTTTTTTACAATCACGCGGTAAATAACGTCACAGTATGCACTTTTCTAAAAAAACTCAGTTTTTGGAATACATTTTCCCCGTTTTAGGAATTACAATATTTGAAAATAAAAAATTTAAAAAAGTCTATATTAGTTCCAAATTTTGTTATGATATCTATAACCGTTAAAATTTTACATTAATTTAAATTTTATATTTTTCTTCGTGGAAAATCACCATATTATAATTTTTTTTAATTTTTAATGCAAATTATGTTCGACAAATTCATAGAATTAGTTAATTTTTCTATTTTATTTAGAATTTTATAGCTGATATTTTAAAAATAAATTTCGATTCTCCGTAGGCCCCCCATATCTAAAAAAAATAAAAAGATCGAGCAAAATTAAAAAAAAAATAATTCAATAAACCTGAATATATCTTCAACTAATAGAGACAACCTACACATGTAAGCGTATGAAATTTTTTAGCAATATCTCTAATAGTTCCCGAGATACTGAATTATATAAAAAAAACAAACGTTTCTAAACCACTGTGTGCCAGAAGACCACCTACCGTGAACACTGCCACAACATCAATAAGGAGACGTTCGACACAACTTGGGCAATCACGGCGGTCGCTGATAGTTTTGAGTACATCGTTACCTTAATAGAGACTTAAAAAGCTAAAAATCGTATTTTTAAATCTTTAAATTCAAATGCGTATAACTTTGAAGCCAGTCACAATTTGTAAATAATTTTTTTGTTTGACATATACATTTGTTGTTAGTCCAACAATATGGAGAAAATCGGCAAATGTTTGGACCCGCTGTTATCAAAAAACTGGAGTAGGGTGAGTAAAAGTGTTGAAAATTTAATTTGTGGATTCATGCGGTCCAAATTAAAATCTTAAACTCGACAACACTTCTTTCCGCATGTCAAAATTCATTCAAATCAGACTAAGGGTTTAGAAGTTACAGATGTATTTCCTTCTTTTTTATTTCTATACCACTATGCGTCGTTTTCATTTTTAAATCTGCTTTTATGTTAACCAAAAACTAATATTTTCTGATTTAAAAAGGTCTGTTAAGAAACACATAGGAAAATAAAAGTATTAACCAAAGACAAAGACTGGTATGTTACTTAGCATTTAATTTTAAACACCGTGTGGGAGAGACACTCATATAACTATGAATTAACAGTATGTTAAGAAATGAGCGACATTTAACAGTATGTTTAAAACTGAAAGAACGACATAAAAGGTATCTGTTACTTGCTATCAGTGTTGTCAGATTAGGGGATTTTTCTCCAATTTGGGGATTTTTTCTTGAAGTTGGGGATGAAAATTTGGCTTTGGGGATTTGATGGGGATGTTAACTACATTTCGGGGATTTTTAGGGGAATTTAATAAATGAAATTTGTTCGTTTATTTGTTATTTTATTTTATAAATTAAAGCAATTAATAGAGAATATAGAAATTAATTTTAGTTTCATAAGTAAAGCAGCGAATGTTTTTACTAAATTATAAAATGTGAAGACAAAATATTGATCTCTAAAGTGTGTATTGTTTAGATAAAGTTCCAAATTAGCTTAAGGTATGTTTACAGTATACCACAAGTAATTAGATTTGTCAAATGACTTTCTTTATTTTATTAATTGGTTGAAGTCTCATTATCAGGGCAAGTTTAAAAATGCTAGCAATAATGCTAAAAAAAAAAACTGGAAAATATGCAGACAAAATCATAGATATGCATATTAGAATCGAAATTAAATGTTACGATTTATTTTATTGTAATAACATATTTGGTTACAAAGTACAATTAAATTATCTTATTTAAAAAATAATATTTTGTAAACTAAATTAAAATTGTATAAACAAAATTTGATGATAACAAATTTGTTTGCTTTCATCAGGCAGACAAACGAACGGAAGTAGCTACAGCGTATTTAAGTTTTATAAGGTCCTAAAGTATATCTACATTATAAGGTCTAAAACCAATATTCGATTGGCAAACAACTCAAAAGTAATATTTTCTTTAACAAATTATAGTCGAAGTGCGTAATATGCACATTTATGCAAGGATCAGCAAAAAAATCACTTCTTAAATTTATAAAATATGCAAAAGCTTATTTTTTTTTCATGCTTGAAAAACTTGCCCTGCTTACTGCAACCGATATTTATTTCATTTCGGCGATTTTTGGGGTTAAGAAAAACTGTGTTTTGGAGATTTTTGGGGATAAAAAATATTTTTTGGGGATAAGACACAAAAAAATCTGGGAACCCTGCTTGCTATACATATTCAATAACAGTTGTTACCAGTGAATGTTGAAAAATATAAAATATATTTAGCAGTTTGTTGAAATATGTGAAAGAACGACATTTAAATGTTACTTGCTATATTCAGTGACAGTTGTTACCAATGATTTTTCAATCACGGTGATTAAATCACAGGTATGGAAATATCGCTCATCTCTAAATAATTGGCCCATATTTTTTGGAAAATGACATTGGTGTTTGAATCTCTGTCAATGCCCTGTGGAGAACCAGCCAAACTTTTGGTTTCAACAAGATGGAGACACAGCATATATTAGAGCAATGGTCAATTATGAACCGATCCGCACAAAATTTGTAGATGTGATTTATTTGTATATAAAACTTATTTGTGATCAAATTTGTGTCAACGATAAAGCCTATTTCGGGAGTACATTTATATTGGGGCTAGACAAAATAATGGACCTATTTTTACCAGTTCTAATAGGGTTCGTCTTTTAGCTGAAGATAATATATTTTATTGAAATATCTTCAAAATTGCGACCTGTTGGTTGGTTGGTTTACGTGGTAGTTCACTGCGTGCGAACAATCAAGTAGAGTCGAAGAGACTCCGTTTTGACAAGACCACACCACTCGTCAGATGTAATGTAATTTACATCGTAATGTATGTAGAATGTATACAAAAAAGTAGAGTTTCTTATACCCAACCTTTAGCTGTGAGATATCTCAGTAGGTTATTGAGTTTAGACCGCGCTATCTCACCAAGGTTGACACTCAGGGCTGGGCATTCGCAGAGAAGGTGGGAAATTGTTTCCTCTTTTTCCCTATCCTTACAGCTACGACAATGGTCGTTAAAAGGGAGTCCCAGTCGATTTGCATGCTTGCCTAACGTCCAGTGTCCTGTTAATACTGCCAGCAACCTTGATATATCCCTTCTATTCCGGGTTATCAGTTGCATAGTTCGTTTTTCGTTAAAAGATGGCCACATCAACTTGGCTACTCTACATGTGTCTAAATTACGCCATCTATTCTCGGCCTTTGTAAGAAAGTGTCTGAAGATAATACCTTTAATGGTCCCCAGTGGAATTGCTACTGAGACCGCATTGGAGATATCTAAGGCAGATGCCATTCTAGCTAGTTCGTCTGCCTTTTCATTACCTTAGTGGTCTCTGTGCACAGGGACCCAAACCAAAGTAATGTCAGATAGACGACCTAGCCTTGACAGAGAATTCTTACATTGCCTGACTAGTGAAGATGAAGATATGGGGTTATATAGTCAGAAGGTTGGAGAACGATCGAATCCCCGCGTGGCCATATGTTCTCGATCTCCAACTTCCAGGTGCATGAAGCCTCGCTGCACTACAGGCAGAGGTGGCCATTATGTGAGTGCCTCTGATGGACTAGTTCATAGTGCGCCGGTTATACCAATGCAGGCTGATCTCTGGACTTTGTATAGTTGGTCTACGACATACTTCCTTCTAGTTGTAGTCCACCATACAAGAGATCCATAAGTAAGAATTGGACGTACTATAGCCGTATACATCCATTTAACTATGCTGGGACTAAGTCCCCATTTTTTACCAAACATCTTACGACAGGTATAGTAGGCCACCGTAGCCTTTTTTAACCCTATGTTGAGTATTCAGTTTTTATGATCATTTAGAGTCCAGTATAATACCTAGATATTTTGCATTTTTTGAAAGGGGGATTTCACAGCTTTTCAACAGTGGAAGTTTGAAGCTTGGAATCTTGGTCTTTGTCGTGAAAAGTACAAGTTCTGTTTTGCTTGGATTCACCCCAAGACCACTTATCGTGGCTCAGTTGTCGAGCAACCCTAAAGCAGTGGACATAATATCGCTGATCGCATCCGGAACTAATCCTGATACGAGTATCACCACATCGTCCGCATAAGCGACAACTTTTATACCTTTTCTGTGTAGATAAATGACAATCGAGTTAATAACGATAAGCCATAGTAGTGGAGAGATTACCCCGCCCTGAGGTGTGCCTCTACCAACTTGCTTGGACTGAACACTATTTAAAAGATTTGCTGTAACTATTCTTGATTTCAACATGATATATTCTTCAACGTCATTGATATATTCTTCAACGTCCATGTTATTAAGAGCTTGCTGAATTGCAAGAGTAGTAACATTATTGAAAGCACCCTCTATATTCAGGAAGGCTGCCATTGTGTATTGTTTAAATTCGAGAGATCTCTCTATAACTCTTACGACCTCGTGCAGAGCGACCCTTGAGATAGGCGTGCTGACTATTAGAGAGCCGTGTTGTGCCCTCTAGTCGATGTCTTATGTGAGCGTCAATGAGTCCTTCCAACGTTTTAAGCTGGAAAGATTAAAGACTAATAGGACGAAAGTCCTTCGCCTTCACATGACTTATTTTGCCAATTTTAGGAATAAACACGACCTTAACCCTCCTCCAGTTAACCGGAACATGGTTGAGGGAGAGACAGAGCGTAAATATTCTATGAAGCCTTTGCACTTTGAAGCATCTTTGGCAATATACCATCCGGCCCAGAAACGGTCAGTCGCCCATGATATCCTGTCATAGGAGATGATGTTTCTGTATATGTTGGAAAAAGTTTTACCTTCGCTCTCAATATTCGTAGCAACATCCTTGGAGCTTGGGAAATGAGTATTCAGTAGGATGTCAAGTGACTCTGCTGAAGATTCGGACCAGGAGTCATCCTTCCTTTTGATATAGGTAGGATTGGATTGCCCTTTGGCTAGAATTCTGCTGAGTCTTGCACAGTCTTTTGTAGAGTTTCCAATTCGGTTTTAACCGAAACCGAAACCGCGGTTTTTCAAGGCCTAAAACCGAAACCGACAATAATTCTTCGGTTTTCACTTTTAATCTATTTTCACTAGAAAAATTCAAAATTTAGAAATGAGAAACACAATTTTTCATCCAATATCTCTAAATACAGATCGGTAAAAATATCTTAAAATTTGCCTAATTTTTTAAGGTCAAATTTTTTTAGCAGTTCTTATATTATCAACTGGTTTAATAGTTAATAAATTATCACAAAACCGAACCGAAACCGATCGGTTTTCAATTTTTTAATACCGAAACCGCGGTTTTGAAATTCTTCGGTTTTTTGGAAACTCTAGTCTTTTGTGTTATCTATAGATTCACAGAAGCTTCTCCATGAGTTTCTTTATGCAACTACTATAGCTTTCTTGTAGACTTTTAATTGATCACGATATGGTTGCCATGATTTACTATTATAGCTAATGTTAAAGGCCCTACGTGTTTCCCTTCGTAGTTTAGATAGCTCCGAATTCCACTAAGGAGGGAAGCTTTTCTTAACCTTAGTGACTGGACTGGAAACTTCGAAAGCTTCGACAACAGTTTTACTAAAGTTTTCCTCTATTCTTTCAAGACCAGTGATCGAATCTTCATCAACTGGCATATTCTTAAGTTTATGTCTGAGGATCCCATTTAATTGTAACCAATCAGTCCTTCTTGGGTTCTTAAATTGTATTTTCTCTGTCAAGTTCTGAAGTCTAATTTTGAAGAGAATCCAATTATGGTCAGACCTGTACTTTACGCACAAATTTACATGGACAGCCAGACAGACGGACGGATGGACGGACATGGTTGAATCATTCATAAAGTGATTCGGTATACTTACAGGTGTGTATTAGACTATTTTGTTTGCGTTACAAACATCAGCACAAACACTATGGTCAATTGTGAATCGATCAGCACAAAATTTATAGATATGATTTATTTGTATACTTGTATATAAAACTTATTTGTGAGACAGACGGGCGGATGGACGGACATCGTTGAATCATTCATAAAGTGATTCGGTATATTTAAAGGTGTGTATTAGACTATTTTTTTTTTTTTTTTTGGCGTTACAAACATCAGCACAAACACATAATACCCTCTCCACTATGGTGATGTAGGGTATAATTAATTATTTTGTACATGAATTACATTGTTGCTTATGTGAACATCCACCTGAAGCTGTTGTATTTAAAGTTTTAATTAAATAAATTTTGAAATCTACTGTCACTTAACATGAGATGAATACGCCTACTAAAAACAAGTAGTTGTGAGAGAATTACGACTACCATTAATATAGAACAAAAATGCCTTTAAATATAAAAAAGAAGGATTTATAGTTTTTCCCAGTATATTTAGTGTAATATTGGAATTAAAAGCATTAAACATTCAAAATGCTTAGAGTGGTATGTACTACAATAGTTTGAAACAATCTAGAGAAACTTATAAAAATATTTTGAAATACTTATTTACAGACTTTACTGCTGATATTTTGTGCTGCGGCCTGGTCAGATTTTGTACAGCAAACAATTGATAATATTCAACATCTTGATAAAGATATAATTGATTCTTTGTATGGATATATATTTGAAAATGCCACCTACATAATTTACCACAACTCCAGCGCTGTAATGCCTACAAAACCATTGGTGTTAATGGAATTATTTGTTACACCTTTATGGCCACAAGTGCCGCATAGATTTGCAACATTTGTTGTACGCATTGTGCGTCTATTCTTTCCTCAAACAAAGCAACCCTTTGCCACAATTATACATAAGCTGGCGGAAAATTTTAGCTGCCTTAAACCTTTTGCGAATATAACACTTACATTTGGTTTTACCACCAACTTTCAAACATCTGGCCAATTCGGTTGGTTGGGCTAAACTAAACTGCAGCCAAAGTAATTATGAAAAAAAATTAAAAACTTGATAAAGATCTAATGAAAAATAATATCTAAATATGTATATTTAAGTACTAAACCCAAACAAAAACACAAGTTATTGAACTTTATGGGTTTTTAAAATTATAAAACAAAAAAGAAACTAAAGCCAAAAAGAGGAAAAGACAAAAGCCAACCAACCAACCAACCACCACACATCTCAAGATTCGGTTACTTAATACGCTTGTAGTCAGCGTTTTAAGATAAATAAAAAAGCCGGTAGTTTCTTGAAAAAATATCAAATTTATTTTGTCAAGTTTTAGACACAAAGTTGCTTAACTTTAAACATGTAAAATATTACATTACAGTAAGAAAAATTAAAAAAAAAAAAAAAAACGAAAATGAAAAAACAAACGTAACAGCAAGGCCCTTTTTCTTAGAATTTTAATAATAATTTTTTGGTATAAAATGTTGCTGATAATTAAACAAAGACATTAGTATTTGTCAAATACACAGCATCTAAACACACACTTATCGTGAGTTCTTTCTTACTACGAAGCAAAAAAAACAATTTCATTTCACAACAAAATGTTTAAAATTGTAAGTGTATTTAATTAAGAAAAAGCTTAAAAAAAAAATATATAAAAAAAGGTTTACTAAAAGTTTTTTGTCTCATTTTTGTTTAGTTTGTGTTTTTGTCACTCCTTGCTTTGGCTTTTGCCAAACCCGGCTACATACACTCAGCTCCTGTTTTAACATCTTACCATCATACCGCAACTGTGCCCATTGCTCATGTTATACGTCCTGTGGTTGCAGCTCACAGTGTTGTTGCCACTCCTCTGATCCATCATCAACCAGCTGTTTTACATGGTGGCTCTTATCATGGCTCATATCATCATGGTCTTTATTAGATAAATTGAACATCTAAATCTAGCGAAATACTTTTTGTCTAGATTTTCTAAAATTGGCTCTGTAAATTGAAATAGTGCATTAATAAAATTTGTATTTGTCTTGTTGTATTAATTGGAAAAATTATGGGAGTTTTATTTAATAGACAATTTCGACAATGTTTCGTACCTTACTAATTCCAAATTTGTTGAAATTTGGAACACGATAATACGAAATTCATATAAGAATATTGAAAAATTTGCTGTTTCAATTGTACATAACTTTTTCTTGAGCACATGAACACAAACATCAGTCATTAGAGATATATTTTTTAGCAAAATTTTTTACCAAAATTTAGTACTTTGAGATTGGTACTTTTTTTCTAATGGTACTTTTTATTATACTAAATTACTTAACTTATATACATAATAATT
The DNA here is from genome assembly GCA_942486065.2 of Calliphora vomitoria. Taxonomy (NCBI): domain Eukaryota; kingdom Metazoa; phylum Arthropoda; class Insecta; order Diptera; family Calliphoridae; genus Calliphora; species Calliphora vomitoria. Next base: position 28,903,634 of record OW818031.2, on the reverse strand, counting down.
GGCTAATATGCTTCTGAGTAAATAAAGCAATGATAATAGGGGGGCTTTATAGTATTATGGTATATATAAGGGATAACTAATGGAATCTTTTCGTTCTTCAAATGGTAGTTTTTGAGTTTTCTATAATACTGGTAGTAGTGTGTCCAAAAAACCGGTTTCGGTTTTTGTCATTATAAAAAATATTGGTCCAAATGGAAAAAGGACGATCATCTGTGATCACCTATATTTTCAACCAAAAATCGATTTTTTTATATGAAAATCAAGTGAAACATAAAAGTAGCTAAAAGTCGGTAAATATTGGTTTAAATGGAAAAAGGATGATCATCTGAAATCACCTATATTTTCAACCACAAATATATTTTTTATATAAAAAATCAGAAAAAAAAATATATAAAAGTGGCTATAAGTCGGTAAATATTGGTCCAAATGGAAAAACGACGATCATCTGAAATTACCTATATTTTCAAGCAAAAATCGATTTTTTATATAAAAATTAAGTAAAACATAAAAGTGACTATAAGTCAGTAAATAGTGGTCCAAATGGAAAAAGAACGATCATATGTGATCACCTAAATTTTCAAACAAAAATCGATTTTTTTTTATATGAAAGTCAGTAAATAGTGGTCCAAATGAAATAAGGACGATCATCTGTATATTTTCAACCAAAAATCGATATTTTATATGGAAATCAAGTAGAACATAAAAGTTGCTAAAAGTCGGTTAATATTGGTTCAAATGGAAAATTGGTTCAAATTTTCAAACAAAAATCGAAAAAAGGATCTTCTGTGATCACTTATATATTCAACCAAAAATCGTTTTTCTATGATAATTAAATACAACATAAAAGTAGCTATAAGTCGTTTAATGTTGGTCCAAATGAAAAAAGAACGATCATCTATGATCACTAATATTTTTAAGCAAAAATTGATTTCTTAAATGATACAATTTTCTATAAAATAAATTATTACTTTTAAAAATATGATCAAAGTTATTTAACAATATGTTAAAGCTTTAGAATATATATGTAGTTCTTTAAAAACGGTTAATCGTATTAGCAAAAACCGAAACCGGTCGAGTTTACAATGATGTATACTCTAACTCTAACTCGTAGTAAACTTAGTATCAGGAAATTAAATACACATGTTCCTGACTGAGTTAGAATGTACAATAAAGGAACTTACAAGTACTTTTTTCCTACTAATACTTTTTGAAAAATCTTTTTGAATATTTTATAATAATGTACCTAAAACACGTAATTAACAATTTATGGTTCTAAGTGAGTGAGAATTCAAAAGGAATAATTAATGTACTAAGGACTAAGATCGAAAATTATTATTTGATTTTTTTTTATCAAGTTACCTTTGTAAAGCATGTCAGTTATTATGTTCATTTGTTGTTAATCTGATTAAAATGAGTGACCAGAAAAAAGTGCGTACTGAAATTATTAAATATTTTCCAATCTTATTCAACAGAACCCGGAGAACTTGTCCGTTGATAGAAAACCTGGTTCAGGTAGATGGAATAGTTCATATGATGTTTATTAAGCCAAAAAAATAGAAAGCATTTTCAAAAAAGCTCCCAGCACATCCGGTAGCAAAGCAGCCCTATTACCTCAGTACTCGGACTATTTGGTACGAAAAGTTAAAGCCAATGCAGGTTTAAAAACACACAAGGCTCAAAAAGTTCCTGACAGGAACGCTGCTAAATATTTAGAGGCCAAAATCAGAGCACGGAAATTGAAGTCAAATTTTAAACAAAAAATATACCTGCTACAGAATGGATGACGAAATGTACGTATGGGAAATTCTGGGTCAATTTTTTTATGTTGCAGATGCTCTAGGGAATGTTGAAGAATAGTTTAGGATCCGAAAGCAGACAAAATTTCCCAAAAAGTTCTTGGTATGGCAAGCAATATGCAGTTGCGGCAAAAGAAGCCAATCATTTGTTACAAAGGGCTCTATAAATACCGAAATTTACATCAAGGAATGTTTACAAAAAAGGATGTTTCCATTCATAAGACTTCTTATTTTTCGCCTGATTTGGCATCTGTCACTATTGCAAGCAACCCCCTTGAGTGGTACAAGAACAATAATGTGGTATTTGTACCAAGAGAGGCAATTCCTCCAAACTGCCTGAAGCTGAGTCCTGTGGAGAGATATTGGGCTCTTGTTAAAAGAGAATTGAAGAGCACAAAAAAGGTGTCCAAAAGCGAGATAGATTTTAAACGGAGATGGACAACCTGTTGGAACAAAGTGACATGAAGCACTATAAAAACTGTAATGGAAGGGTTTTTGAAAAAGGTTCAAAATTTCATCATTAGAACTATAATTATTTTTTTTTTCTTTTTTTTTTTGTAAATTGTAACAATAATTTCAATAAAATAAAAAAAATTCAAAACTGTAAGTTTAGTGGTTTCACTTTTATTAACATAAATGTGTTTTAAGAATTTTTCAATCTCAGTCCTTACTTTAAAATAAAATTAAAAAAAATTTTTTTTTTACTATTTTAATTTTTTTTTTTCGAAATTGTGTTTTAAGTTTTTTCCAATTTAAAAAAAAAAATTTAATTTAAAAATTAATTTTTTTTTAATTTATTAGTGAAAAAAATTTATGACAAATAAATGTTTTTTGTGAAAAAAAAAATCGGATTAAAACATATTTTTTCCGATTTTGATCCATTGTAGGTCCAACTTTGTATAGCCTTATATACATCGTTGCAATGGACTTTGAAATATCTATCATTAGATATATATTTTGTGTATATTTATGACTTAGTAATCGATATATTAGATCAAAAGTAGGCGAAAAATAGAGGTTGTCTCGGATTTTGCTGATTTTAAATAGAAAACTTCTCGAAAGCATGTCTGACAGAATTATTGAAGATTTAGATCCCGAAGATATCTGGGGTCTTCATAAAATTGATTTCAATAGACGGACATGGCTAAATCGACTCTGCTATCTATAAGGATTCAGAATATATATACTTTATAGGGTCGGAAAATTATATTGTGGAAATTATAAACGGAATGACAAACTTATATATACCCTTCTCACGAAGGTGAAGGAAATAATAATATACCTAGAATCGTGAAATTAAGAATTTGATGTTCTAAGTGAATGAGAATTCGAAAGGAATATATTTATTTATTGTAATGAAACTTTCTTAATATTTTATAATGATGAACTTAAAACTTCTTGAGAATTTTTCTAATTTTATATTTTTTTATTTTATTTATAATTCTTTATTGTTGTAATTATTTTAAATATTCAAGACAATTGAAAACAAATAAAATTCTAACCATAGGAAACTTGTATTGGTATGATTTTTATTTTTAGCTTTTATGTTGAAACATTTGGATAATATAAATGTATTCAAAGTATTAACTATTATTAGCTATAACCTTTTCATATCTTTCATGGCACACATATGGAATCCAAGCCAAAAGAACTGCTCATCTTTTGAGGCCAAGATCGAATCAAGCCAATTTTGGATACTCTGTTCCAAAGTGAAGCGTATCCCAGAGAGCGTTCTTCATCGATCAAATGAAATAATAGTCGGACGGGTCATGGTCTGGACTATAAAGCGGGCAATGCAAAACTTCCCAACCACTACATTTTAAATACATTTTAACAGGTATTGCAAACGTTTTGGAATTGCTGCTTGAGTAGCTCCTAATGATTTTGCAGGCTCTTGTTGAGTTTTACAATAATCTTCATGGAGTAATGCCTCCAATTCTTGTTTGTTTTTGGCTGTTCTGAGCTATCTTTGTCTTCCGTATTAAAATCACCATTTCTGAACCAAACAAACTATCTTTCGCACTTTGAAAGCGATGGCATACATTAACCATTAGCTTTGGTGGGCAATCGGTTTGCTTTAGCGATACTTTTAAAAGAAGTAAAGTGAAACTTACCGCATATGAAGCTTTGTTGACTCAAAATTCAATATTTTAGAAGCAAAAAAACTTTGTTTGTTATGTACCCTTCAAAATGACATATAGGTTAAATGCCGTGTTCAAAAGATACGCCATCTATTGTAAATCCACATTTTTAGGTCATACACCCAATAGTTGTTTTAAATTTTCAAGACAATTGAAAAAAATATAAATGGTAATTTACCATAGTTCTTTCCTTTTGTTTGGCATCCGCATTTAATAACATGAAAATAATAACAAAATATAACTTATACTTATTATACTCAATGTATGGAGCTCAAGAATTATACCGAAAAATGTAATTGAGTTAATGTGAACTGAAAATTGATATTATATTATTCTCAAGAAAATACAATATTCCCAAACTTCTTATTATAAGTATATCAGATTATAATCCAGCTAATACTAAACTACTTCTTAGTAATGTAGATGATACTTATGTACTTGGCATGCTTTGAAAATTTGTTAATCAGTAATTTCATATCCAAAACTTTTTATCTATCCAAATACTTTATCAACCGCCAGAGATACCTTATAAGTAATAAAATAACACATGCTAATATATGATATTGTTATGCATGCTGCATTTATCACATGCCATGATATACATTTGCAACTATGTAGTCGATTGTGAGCTTGATATCTAACATACACATATCGTATTTTAGTTGCATAAATATTTCTTTGTATTTCATAGGAATTTCACGTGATTTTTTAGACGGTCTTGATAATTTCACATTTCATACATTCTCACGTTCAACAACGGTTTTCTTTCATATTATGCATTCATCTCTAAACGTTTAACAATGAAAATGGTGTGGAAAAGTGAATAAACAACACGGTGCTGGAAAACAACGTCATAGTTTACTTTACTCAGCATCATTGTATGACCACAAAAAGGGGTTGGTTCATTAAAGCTTTTTAAAAAAATTCAAAATGAGTTTCCTTTAAAAGCACCGAAGTTTTTGCACACATGATCAATAGCAAATTAATGGCTAAAAACGTGTGTTTTAGAAAAGCATGTTCGGAAACTTTTGCCACTGTAGTGAGGAGGTTGAGTTACAATAATATTTCCATGCCACAATGAACATTGAAATCATATATAAACCTAGTCTGCTATGTTGGCTGCCACCCTTTAACTTGCCACAAAAGGTAAAACCAAAGTATTCACACAATTGAAATAAAAACAACAGCTTCTTTGTATCACTCAGTTCAAAATCAATGTCGTCGACTAGACAAATAGACAATAGGATCAAACAATTGTTAATATTTTCGGCATTTCTAAAAGTTCCCTTGACTACTTAGGTTTTTAGAAACCGGCCTCCTTAACAATTTCCTTTAAATTTATCATGCAAAACATGTCTACAATAAGGTAACTGACCACAACATATAAATGCTATTAAGAACAGACCTTGGTCACTGATCTCATGAAATATTTATTATTTGGCTACCGTTGCCGTTATCGCTAAGCAACCGTAACCCCTGAAATACCTTTCAGCTTACCTACCGTTATCGAAATAACTGCAATTAGCGATATTCTATAAATATTTTGAAATTATAAAAATACAAATTTTAAATTCTAATAATTAAGTTTATTGAAATCCACAGAATTTAAAATTTTTAATTTTTTTAAAATTTTATTAATAATTTAATTCAGGATGAAATTACAGTTATCATTAAAATACCGCTAGCTCTAAGCTACCGTTACCGAAATAATCCAAATTAACGTTAACGTTAACGTTACCGTTACCTTTTTACCATTTTGAATCAGTAGCCAACCTTGATTTATTTTTGATTATTGTTTTTTGTCATTGAAGTGTGTCTGATGAACTTTTACCTTAGAGCTGTTGACTCTTGGGATAAATAACAACAAAACAACATCTTCATTATCATTGTCATAAGGAATTTAATCGAAACATGTTAAAACATGAGTAGAAGAGTTAAATTGTACACAATTGTTCAAAGTGTTATTGTTAATTCCCGTACTTGTATTGATTTATAACATTAAGCCAAACAAAGATGTTTGGGTCACAATAACATTATCAGGTTTCAATTACAGTTTTTGTGAATATTGTGCAAAGATAATTGCTGCTACACAAAATTGTTACTAAGTTAATAATTTGTATTTGAGCTTAAATCTATAGGGTTAAAATAAGGTTCAGGTTTACAGTTTTGGATTTTTTTTTTTGTAATGAAATTATTTTTAAGTGCTAACCCCCATTAACACGAAGCCTGGTTATATCATAACTAATAGTTATACTGTCGGTTAAAAAATTTTTTGTTTGAAAACTGTCAGTTTAACTATTAGTTAAGATATAACCAGACTTCGTGTTAATGGGGGTAAGTAATTTACATTATAATAAATAGTGTTGAAATGTGAATCCTGAAAAAAACAATTGGAAAAGGAAAATATCATATTAGAAACAATTCATTCCTCACGCTCAAAAATTAAAATTTAAAAACTAAAAACTACCATTAAGAGGAGAAAAGAAAGTACAAAAAGTATTTTCTAAGGAACCGAAACGCATATCTTGCTGATTCTTCTGTAGCGTCGTGGAAATATCTTGCGATACCAGTTGTTCAACTATACAAACTGTTCCAAGTTATATACTGAAACCTTGTAGAAGGTTAGGTTAGGTTATAAAGGCAGCCAGTGTTCACCAGCTTACTTGGGTCCATAAATTGGTCCCTTTGTGATACCCTAAAGATCATGATCAGGTCCTCAAGAGGTCCTTCACATGTCGGAAATGGATTCAGTGCCGAACCAACCTGACGCACAAATGAACGAATCTATCTTCCTGACATCCACTGTGATTAGATGCGCCAGGCCATGCAAAGACAGAGGAGATGTTCAACCGTTTCCTCCTCGTCTTCATCATGGCAACTTCTACAGAAGTCATTATATGGAGTGTTAAGTCTCCTGGCATGCATACCGATCAAGCAGTGCCCAGTAAGCACTGATTACAAAGCTTGCAGCCTAGCCCGTGATTGCCCCGTTCGGGACATTGACCTGTGTTGGTCAAAAACGGGCCATGTGAGCCTCGATATCGAGCAATTTGTTAGATTAGTACATCTGAGTTGAGCGGACTCAAATAAGTTACGCTGTATGAGTGATTTACACTAGGATAGCGGTAAACCGACCATGGGATCTATCTCATCAACTTGTAGTCGTTAGCCAGTTCATCCGCAATAACATTGCCAGATACACTAGAGTGACCCGGCACCCAGAATAACTCCAGGTTAGAATGTCTCGCCATCTTATTAAGAGATACCCGGCATTCATGTACCAATCTGGATGTCGAATAGATACCAGATAGGGATTTAATAGCAGGCTTGCTGTCAGTACACCAAATAGCCTATAGTACTTCATCCAGTGTACCGCCCTTTTGATCGCTGAAATTTCAGCTTGAGTTACACTACATTGATCCTGTAGCCTTAAAAACACCCCCTTTCGAAAATGGGGAATATAGAAGCCACCACCCATCCCAACCGCAGACTTTGAGCCATATGTATATGACAAACGTATCCCAAGAAGAAGATAACTCGTCCACTAACGATACAGAGAAGCGTCTGTCGACAAAGGTTAAGGAGGTGCAGTAGTCAATATTAACAGGAAGATAGGTACACTTCCCAAAATGGACGTATGGCCGGTATCAGACCTCCATACTCCTACAGTGCTTAGCCTGACCGCCGAATGTATGGCCAATTGTTTGGCCATGAGATCAGCCGGTTGCCAGTGCATCATAACTAGTGCTCCATACATTAGTATGGGCTTTACTACCATATCAAAAAGCCATTTCGCATTCCTAGGGCTTATTATCCAGGTTTTTCCAATGGCCCTTCTACAGGCATAAATAGCGATAGCCACCTTGGGCGCTCTCGCATGGATATTCTGGCTACAGGATAGCTTAGAGTCTAGAATAATTCCTAGATACTTAGCAGTATCCGAGAGCTTAAGTTCCACTCCGTTAAGGCGTGGTAGTGGGAACGAGGGGATTTTGTACCTTCTTGAAAAAAGCACAAACTCCGTTTTCCCAGGATTCACACCAAGTCCACTAGCAGTGCTCCACTGGCTTAGTGTACTAAGTGAAGTTTGTAGGAATAGTGATAATGTTTCAAGATGTTTCCCAGAAACAGCTACATCAACATCATCAGCATATGCAAGAGTTTTGCACATCATGGAATCTAGTTTCATGAGTAGTATATTAATGGCAAGATTCCACAAGAGTGGCGATAGAACCCCTCCCTGTGGAGTGGCTCGGTTCGCTAATCTAAAAATAGTAGCAGTCCCCATAGAAGAAATGATGACCCTATTGGTCAGAAGTATACCTATGAAGCAAATAATAGACTGATCTATATCCAGGCTGCCTAGAGCCGAAAGAATCGTCTCTGGCGTCACATTGTTAAAGGCCCCTTCAATATCCAAGAAGCCCACCAATGCAAATTCCTTGTGCTCGAGTGATTTCTCTACAAAACCCACAAGCGAATGTAGAGCCGTCTCAAGAGATCTGCCCTTCATGTAGGCATGCTGAGACAAAGAAAGTCGGTCAGGGTCAATCGATGAACGCAGATGCAGATCAATTAACCTTTCCATGGTCTTCAAGAGAAAGGATGATAGACTAATAGGCCTAAAGTCCTTTGGTCTAGTATGAGAAGCCTTCCCTCCCTTGGGAATGAAGGCTTGTAGAAAAGCGACACCAAATAATGGACATCCATTTTCCTGAATGTTATCTCCTCTCTGAAGTGGTTGACTTACAATGGACAGGTTATGTTACTGTTCTGACTTAGGAAGAGCGCCTGAATTGGACACCAAGTAGCTTTTGACGGTATCATATCGGGTGATCTGAAACAGAACGAAATCCTGATTATTCCCTATCTTATTCGTCATGTCTTGAATGGTCTTATAACCTGGAATCATGGACCATGTGTATTGTGGTTTTCATCCCCAAAGGTGGGAAGATACGAAACCGAAGTATTATTAACCAATGATTATAGACTCTCAGATCCAATATGGTATCTGCCCCTCAATATGTATGTATATATGAAGGGAAAATATGGCGTGCTTGTAAGTTACATTTTAAAGGACTCTCGACTACCAGGACCTTTGATACGACCTGTCTAATGTTACTATTATCATATATTCCCGGGTTGTGAGGTTACCATACCTGCTGATCTGCAACATAATACCGTCCTGACTATTTCCTGGCTTCCGTATATGTAAGGCCTGTCTTAAGTGCTATTTTACTTTAAATCACATATATATTAGTTATAATGTGTTATAGGAAGGATTATGGACCTGTGAGATTATCTCCTTTTATTTTAAAGTGTCTGGAGAGGACGATTGATGTTCATCCGAGAACATCGATTTCACGCAATCTTCTATCCGCCTCTCAAAATGCCTAAATGAAGTGACATATGAGCAGACGCTTCACACTGCACTACAATCGTGGCAAATTTATTTAAGGTGGCAAACCGCGAGATTTCACAAGATGATATCTTATATTGCTGGCTTATAATACTGATCGTAAGCTGATGATTGCTCCGTGTCAGAGTGGACATTTTCTGGATACTATTTCGCATAAATCAGCACTTGGAACACTCTCTGCATGGAGCACTAGGAAAATCTAGATATTTGCTGGTCCTCGGCTTTGATGATCCCCCTTTGCTATGCTAAACTGACATCAAGTTGACGTTATGGACGAAAACATTGCTCTCAACGCTTCCATGCTACTCGATTCTTCTAACATATGGATCCTAAGAGACTTTGGCCAGACTGTCTCAGTTGTTTGTCGGATAACATTGACTACTTCACACCCAGACGTTTTACGGAAGGATGGGCTTAAGAGATACAATCACTCCAAGGGAACCTATTCGAGATATGCTCTGATGACTCGAATGTGGGTGTTAGGGTGAGCGTTAATATTACACGGATTGGAATGCGTGTGTCTTCTAGTGGAGAATATTCCGATTTATATCTGAATCAAAACATGTTTTGGAATGTAGGTCGAGACATTCTACAGTTGGACTTATTTGGGAACCGGGATACTAAAGTCTATCTGGAAACAGTTTTTCCTATTCACAAAGATAAGAGACGCGGTCTTAGTGATGATTAGGTTGACCGATTGGTTATGCATAAAATAGGTCCAGTGGAACTCTATGAGTACGTGCAGACGGGATGATCACTTGAGATCACCTGTGCGATGACAACGATCATATAGCTTAAGTATGACTGTTACTGATCTGCAACACTGATAAACATTCCCCGTGATCTACTAAGAAATCTAGTCTATTTGTTACTTACGCCAGAATAGCTTCTGAAAGAGTTTTCATTACAAAGAAGAGGAGGAGACCAGATATTGTTAATGCTAGGTGACTTTTTCTTGCATGACCTGACGGAGCTATTGGATACTGAAATCAAAAGGCTGGGAAACTACATAAGCGTAACGGAATGCTTTGATTAATAACTCAAATTGACATGAGGAAGGAATTGTTTTCCTCTTATTATCCAAAAAATGTTTTATTAAGTCCACAAAAACTTATTTTCTTTTTCGGCTTAGTCCTGCTATTGTATCCATTACAGATTTGAAAAAAATGTATTCAACCTTCTAAAACAACTGAGTAGTATTATAATTTCCATAAAGAACCTACATAGTCTGAAAATAAATATTTATTTTTGTGCACATATGCATATGGCTGCTAATAAACAATTTCGTTTAGCTGACAAACATTCACTAAAACTCACATTTTCTGTTTTAAAGAACGTCACATTATTTGATATTCGTTGTGGTTGTTCTTGTCGGTCTTAGCAATAAAATGTTAATATTAAATGCGTCGCCGTCTCTCTTCTATCTGGCAAATAAGATGAAACCCTTCAAGACACTTAGCTCTTGGGTAGCAAACCACAATAAGACGAATGGCTAAATATATAGAATCTATTAGAACGACTGCAAAGTTGATAAAAACTTCCAGCACACTCAGATTCACACACAAACACACGCTATGCAACAAAAAAAAAAAATAAAAGACCAACACATTTGATGCCAGTCAACCGGGTTTATAAATGTTTTGTACACTCATGAAAAATAAAATGGTCTTAGAGGAAAAGGAGAGAAGTCTAAAGAATTAAAAGGAAGTTTTGCTAATATCTTATGTAAATTAATCGAGATATTGCAGGTCAAAGATCACAATGATAGTGTTGGGAGTATATTCAGGCTTGTCATTTCCTGTTCAAAATAATCAGCTGGGAAATTATATTTGTTTTATCTCCTTACCAAATTTTAAACCAATTTTGAAAATCTATCTGCCTCTCAACAATTTTTTATCGGTAGCTTAGTTTGTTGCTGCAGTGTGTAGTATATGAATTTGGTGTGTATACTTTGCATATCCCTGGTAATCTAACGAGCAGCCAATTATCACTTTAGTGTCTCTTAGTAATCAAGAGTGTAGTCAAATTTATTTATTTTATAAATATCTCTCTTTAGGTAATTGTTAATTTATGACAATAAGATATTTATTGCCACTCAGTGTCTATAGGTAAAGCAGATACAGATGGGGTCACTGAATTATTTTCCACTTACTAACAACAGCTAGTTCTCTATCCTTCTCAGAAACAGTGTCTTTCCTTATGCTTTTGCATTATTTGACTAACATTTTATTGTTGAGTGTAAAAACTATTTGATTGCAGCCTCAGGTACGTAGGTTTATTTTAATCATTGTAGTGGATTTCATTTAGCACCATTTTATGACTGAAAAACGTGACAATCTTGAAAGTCACATGGTATATTTACATCATTTCATATTCGATTTACGCGTTTATGCGGAACTACTACTAACTTTTCTTAGAACAAAAGCACTCGCTCACCTACAACACATAAACATTTGTATTTCTGTATGTTTGTGTCTTTTTAAAAGTATAAGTGTGAAGAATTGTACTTAATAAATTTTCCACAACTATACATTTCGTACAGGATTATTCATGTGAGCAGTATCATTTTGCAAACACACATGTGAGTATACATAGTGATGTTTCTATTTGATTACCATGTATGTAGCCATGTATGTTCTGGTAAAACTATTTTTTATTTCTTTCTTCTGTATAGCGATAGTAATAAAAAAATAGAAAAAAACTTTGTTTTATACAGAAATATTGATTGAATATTTTAATTAGATTTAAGTTTTCATGTTTGGTATCAGTTTATTTCGTTTATTTATTCATATCATTTTTAACATATATAAGTAGGTATATGAGGGAAGTCAAAAATTTTGGAGACTTATTTAAACTGAATTCAGATGGCTTCTGTTTCGAATTGAAATAAATCAATCCGAGATCTCAGTTTACTTTCAACTCTTAAAGTTATGATCATTTAAAGATATGCTTTGAAACTTTCAAGAGATTTTTCTTTAATTTGAATTCGGTACTAACAATTTCTAGCATATAAATTAAATCTAACATAAATTAGAGTCACTAGACTTTGGACATTTTTATAGCCTTGAAATAATTGTGGTAATATTTTTGGTGGTTTTCAAATAAATTTTTTATTTTGTATGACTTAAATGCTGGATTTATAGTAGAAGGCGTTTCTTCTGAACGCAGTTTTTGTTTTTAATAACTTATATGGCATTTTGAAGAGTACATATCTGTCATCTGTAGTGTAACCAACAGTGTTTTTTTTTTATTTTTTTTGTTTCGAAAATGTCGAATTTTGTACCAACAAATCGTAATATGCGGGAAGTTTTGCTTTACATCTTTAGTTTGAATAAAAGTGCCGCTGCAGCACACCGATTTCTCACCAAAGCTAATGATGAATGTGTTTCATCTGCAACGAGATGGTTTGTGCTGTTCATAAGTGGTGATTTTGACATCGAAGACAAAGATCGCTCAAGCCAGCCAAAAAATTTTAAAGACCAAGAATTGAAGGCATTACACCATGAAGATTGTTGTTAAACTCAACAACAGCTTGCATAATAATTGGGAGCTACTCAAGTAGCAATTTCAAAACGTTTTCGAGTAGCAGGATTCATGCAAAAGCAGGCATATTGGGAACCATACGAATTGAAGCCGAGAGACTTTGAAAGACGATGTCCGGGATAATGCTTGAACGCTATAAAAGAAAAGCATTTTGGAACAGATTTATTACTTGCGATGACAAATGGATCCATTACGATAACCCGAATCATAGGAGGTCATATATGAAGCCCGGTCAGCCAGCCAATTCGACACCAATGCCAAATATCCATGACTTAATGGTAATTCTTTGTAGACAACCTGTTTCAAATGCAACTGATTCGTTTGAAGCGAGCATTGGCCGAAAAATGCCCAGAATATGCGACCAGACATGAAACTGTAACATTCAATCATTACAAAGCTCGGTTACATGGTTTAATACCTGTTAAAAAGTATTTAGAATGAAGTGGTTGGAAAGCTTTCCCTCACCTTCTTTATAGTCCAGATCGTGTCCCGTCCGACTACTATTTGTTTCGAGTATCCGAAAATGTCTTGCTTCGTTCTTGGTCATAAAATATGAGCAGTTCTTTTGGCTCGGCATCCATATGTTGAGATGCACATATTACTTATAAGGAGTGAGATCGAAAAATTCTTAACATACATATATGTTAATAAAAACGAAACTACTAAACTTAAAGTCTTAATATTTTTTTATTTGATTGAAATTATTATTACAATTTAGAAAAAAAATATATATTTTTATAGTTTTAATCACTAGTGATGAAAGTTTGAACCTTTTTCGGAAACCCTTCCATTAACGTTTTTATAGTAATTTCTGTCACTTTGTTCGAACAGGTTTTCCATCTTCGTTTAAAATCTACCTCACTTTTGGATGCCTTTTTTGTGCTCTTCAATTCTCTTTTAACAAGAGCCCAATATCACTCCACTGGCCTTTGGCTCCAGGAAGTTTGGAGGATTTGCCTCTCTTGGTACAAATACCACATTATTGTTCTTGTACCACTCAAGGGCTTGCTTACCATAGTGACAGGATGCCCAATCAGGCCAAAAATAAATGAACACACTAAGAAGTCTTATGAATGGAAGCAGCCTTTTTTGTAAAGATTCCTTGATGTAAATTTCGGTATTTATAGAGCCCGTTGTAACAAATGATTGGCTTCTTTTACCGCAACTGCATATTGTTTGCCATACTAAGAACTTTTTGTCTGCTTTTGGGTCCTAAACTTTTCTTCAACGTTCCCTCGAGCATCAGCAACATAAAATTTTTAACCAGGAAGTTGGAATCAGCCAGAACATCCATTATGCAGCAGAAATATTTTTTTTATAAAATTTGACTTCAATTTCCGTGCTCTGTTTTTGGCCTTTAAATTTTTAACAGCGTTCCTGTGTGGAACTTTTTGAGTCTTGTATGTTTTGAACCTGCATTAGCTTTAACTTTTCGTACCAAATAGTCCGAGCGCAGAGCTAACCGGGCTGCTTTCCTACCGGATGTGTTGGGACCTCTTTTGAAAATGCTTTCTATTTTTTGGCTTAATAAACATCATGTAAACCATTCCTTCTACCGGAACCAGGTTTTCCATCAACGGGCAGGTTCTCCCGGTACTGTTGAATAACATTGGAAACAGTTTGACGGCAGACCTTTGAGTGTTTGGCCAACTTTTTGCAGAATCAAGTTGGGTTTTGTTGAAAATATTTAATCGTTTTAGTACGCATTGTTTTCTGGTCACTAATTTTAATCAGATTAACAACAAATGAACATAGTTGATATTAAACATAATAACAGACATGCTCTACAAAGGTAACTTGATAAAAAAAAATAAAAAATCAAATAATACTTGGGTTAAAAGTTTTAATGAAAAAGGTGTGTTAAGAATTTTACGATCTCACTCCTTATATATCAACATATATCTTAAACTCAGCAACACCTCCTGTATAACCATTTGTGGTGATAGTTCCTTAATTTTTAAGATTTCTTTTAAAATTTTCGGCTTTGAACCAACATAACTTTTGCGCGCAATATTAAAAATGCCTTTCATGTCTAAAAAAAAAAATTTAAATATTTTTGGTCAAATTCTACAAAATTGTTAATTTCCTTATATATATTTTTTATATTACTTATTATTATAAATTATGTTTGCTGTATTATTAATTGCAACTATTTGTTACCATTTACTTCCTGTTATGATTTCATAGTAATGCCACAAATTAACAAAACTAATTGATTTTGCTTATTTTAGCAGCATTAAAGTGGGTTGTATGCTTTTACACGAACTCGTACAACATTAGCTCTTGTGGACTTTAATGCTTTTTAATATTTTTCTTTATTTTTGTTCACAACTAACTCGTGGGCATTTCTGATATCTTTTACACTGTTAATAATGAAGGATGTTGTTATTTTTATTTATGTAATAATAATTATTATTTCTTTATAGCCCAAATACAAAATGGTCATTTGTAAAGATTTTAATTTTGTATTTTTCTCGCATGTTTGGTAATGCCATAGTCGGCAATGCAGTAACAAAAAATATATTACAAAATGTCAAGATTCCTTTAATTTCCTGTATGTTGTTGATTTTGAATCCATACACTTCATTAGTAAAAAATCAAAGTGTCTTTTTTTCAAAAATGTATACTACTTTTTGAAATTAAAAAATTCGTAGAAGTTTTTTTATTGCAAAAAATATGAAAATTTAAATTTTTGATCAAAATACAAAAAATAAAAATAAATTGTTGTTGAGAATCCCACAGTTTTCAAATATTCAAAAAAATGTATCAAGGTCGAAGCTCCAAACTCCTTTTGCAAAATATTTAAGATCTTATTGGGACATATAAAACAGGTTTTAATTTTTTAAAGTAGCTATGCGATTAGAGAAAATTAGGCCTAAAGTTTAAACTAACATATTTCCTAAATTTATGACCTTCAAAAAAACTATTTCTGTGATTAGTTCCTTGATCACGTTCGAACACTTGAATTGAAAAGAAGCTGTCTCTTTAACATAATTTTAAGGAGTGAGATCGAAAAATTCTTAACACACGTTCTTCATTGAAATTTTTAACCCAAGTATTATTTGATTTTTTTTTATCAAGTTACCTTTGTAAAGCATGTTAGTTATTATGTTTAATGTCAATTATGTTCATTTGTTGTTAATATGATTAAAATGGGTGACCAGAAAAAAGTGCTTACTAAAATTACTAAATATTTTCAACAAAACCCAACTTGGCCCTACAAAAAGTTGCAAAACAATCAAAGGTCTACCATCAAACTGTTTCTAATGTTATTGGAACTTGTCCGGGAGAACTTGTCCGTTGATAGAAAACCTGGTTCAGGTAGAAGGAATGGTTCACATGTTTTTTAAGCCAAAAAAATTTAAATAATTGAAAAGAGCTATCAACACATCCGGAAGGAAAGCAGCCCGGTTAGCTCAGTGCTCGGATTATTTGGTACGAAAAGTTAAAGCCAATGCAGGTTCAAAAACATATAAGGCTCAAAAAGTTCCTGACAGGAACGCTGCTAAAAATTTAGAGGCCAAAAACAGTGCACGGAAATTGAGGTTAAATTTTACAAAAAAATATTCCTGCTGCATAATGGTTGACGAAACGTATGTTCTGGCAGATTTTTCGCAGCTTCCGGGTCAAAATGTTGATATTTCTGATGAAGAAAAGTTTAGGACCCAAAAGCAGACAAAATTTCCCAAAAACTTCTTGGTATGGCAAACAATATCCAGTTGCAGCAAAAAAGGCAAACATGTGTTACAAAGAGCTCTATTAATACCGAAATTTACATTAAGGAATGTTTACAAAAAAGGCTGCTTCCATTCGTAAGACTTCTTAGTGTGTCCGCTTATTTTTGGCCGGATTTGGCACCCTGTCACTATAATTAGAAAGGTTTTGAGTGGTAAAAGAACAATAATGTGGTATTTGTATCAAGAGAGGCAAATTCTCCAAACTGTAAACGTGAATTGAAGAGCACAAAAAAGGTGTCCAAAAGTGTGGTAGATTTTAAACGGAGATGGACAACCTGTTCGAACAAAGTGACATAAATCACTATAGAAACCATAATGGAAGGGTTTCCGAAAAAGGTTCAAAATTTCATCAGTAGTGATTGGAACTATACAAATATTTTTTTTTTTTTTTTGTAAATTTTAATAATAATTTCAATCAAATAAAAAAAAAAATCAAAACTGTAAGTTTAGTGGTTTCATTTTTATTAACATATGTATGTTAAGAATTAAGACTTAAGAATATATGTATGTTAAGAATTTTTCGATCTCAGTCCTTATCCTAGAAGTGATTGAAATTGAAACCACTGAGCCATGTGAGATTCCTATGGGTTCCACAATTTTCTTATCCCTTTTTAAAATCATTGAAGTGAAATCACTTTTAACCTAGACATTTCTTTAGGTTTGGAAATAGTCACTCGGTTTTTAATCCGGAGAATATGCTGGAAGAGGGAGCATTTCGTAGCCAAATTCAAGAGATTTTGCCATGGATACTGCACATGTGTGTGCACCCGATTGTGAGTAATTGCGACAGCCATCTAGCGGAAATCTTTCTCATACCCAAGTGATCATTCAAAATTGAAACCACTGAGCCTTTTGAGATGTCTTCCACAATCTCTCGCACTTTCAATCTCCGATCAGCCAATACCATATCGCCCTCAACTGGGCGAAATTCAGTTAACCACATCTTTAGTATTTATTAAGCTTAGCCTTTTCTGAATGATGTTTTTTTCTCGCAAAAAACAAGCTTAACGAACAGACGAAATTCTCTATTTTTCCAATTTTTGCTAATGTCACGGGGTAGTCTGCTATCAGTAGCTGTCGTATATATTCTGGGACCTCATAAGATTCTAAGACGTTCTAGCTATGTCTGCCCGTCTGTCTGTTGAAAACACGATAGGGCCCAAACGAAAGGAGCTAGCTGGCTGAAATTTTTCACAAATACTCTCTGTTGATAAGGTTTGTTTGGTATTGAAAATGGGCAATATCGGTCGATGATTTCTCCTAGGCCCCATACAAATGTTCCTCCGGAATACTGTTTGAGCAGTCATAAATATGTTGATTATGCAGCAAATTATTTCTAAGTACTCTGAAATTGTACTGTAAAGTATGGCGAAAACCGGGCTTTCTTCCTTCACTGTCCGGCTGGTTGTGGGCTTGTTGGAATATACCATTGACTTCAAATGTTCCCATAAAAATCACAGAATCTATGGTTCTAGGATATGTCTGTAATTGAATTATATCACGTAGTGTATCGCATGTGATATCGTCTTTTTGAAACCACATATCATCCAATTTGGCAGAAATAACTCTGTTATCATATCGCATCAGCAACAGTCAATGCTTGACCATCCTAATCCACAAAATCCCATAATTTCACGTTGTGTTTGCATTTAATAATTTCGATAATTATATGCGGGCTCTCTGAACCCTAAAAGCTGGAAAGTCATCAAGGTGAAAATGTGTATCATGTGTATTTTAAAATACTGTTCAACAATGAAAAAGTCTTCTCGTGTAATTCTCCATTTCAATATAATGCAATAGTAGTTCAAACTTTCCAAATAAAACACCATTTAATTTTCCTTTTACTCCTATCAGTCTTTATTCAATTTGAAATATTCTCTCTCACTAAATACAACTACACACATTTACAATACCTGTTGAATATTCAGTTTAAAATATATAAGGAGAATAACCTATGGCACCATGGAAACCTCCTATGCCGCCACTAACATATTCATAGTTAGGCGAATACTCATAGTTGGGATACCTAGAGGGTCCATTGTAATAGTAGTCATCCTGATAATAGTTATAAGGTCTTTCATAGTAAATTGGTGTTCCAAAAGGACGATAAATGGGTGAGCCAAAGGTTATACCAGCAGATATAATAGGCACTGAAATTGCCACACTCATTAAGCAAAAGAAAAGTAACTGAAAATATACAAAAATATTATAATTTATTTAACTTTTATATAACAATATATTTTTTTTATTTTTTTGTCTTTAACACACCAATTTATAAAAGAACGAGGACATCTTGTTGTTGAACGGGTTTGTTGTGGTACAACACAAATTGAATTTGCAACTAATGAAAAATCTGTGTACTTGTCAGACAAGGGCTTTTTATACTCTCCGGCTTTGTTTGCAAATTAAAATTCACGCCTCTTTTTTTGTTTAAGTATCTGCTGCTGTTTGGATTTTTCAAAACTATTAAGAAAAAAAAACAGGAACTGCCAGACAACTTGTTCAAAATGTTCAATGTGCTGTGATTTCTTGGCTAGAACTATTTTCTTCATTACATATTTCATTTACAACCTTGAACTTGCTGCAGCAGCTTTTTGTCTGTTTTAATATGTGTGCACTTCATTACATTCTAAAGTGCTGCTGTGTAAACGTGTTTCTTTTCTGGCCATTCATTGGTTTGAATCTGCTGCTTTGTTTCGTATTTTATTATTTTGTTCACAAAATTCCTATAACATTGTTATATTTATAGTTTTCTTATATCTTAATATAGAAAACAGTGTATAATGTTTTATGCAGAAATATGTAAGAACGGTTGTGTATGAAAGCATCTTTTCTCGTAGTATGCACAGTGGGTATGATTTGAAAAGAAAATGTAACAAAATTATTTCTATAGGCAACATTTTCTCTCTAAAATTGTGTGTTCATAGTTTTTTTCTATAGAAAATGTTGGGCATAACAGTAGATAACAGAAAATGTTGTCTAAATTGTATTTTTTATAGAATACTGTGTGTATAAAAGTATTTTCTTTGTGTATAACTGCAATTTCTATAAAAAACTGTGTGTATAATAGTCTTTTCTAAAGAAAACTAGTAAAAGTGGGCGTGGCACCTGCCATTCAAAGTCAATAGTTATTAGGGAATATCTGGTGAACTATCATTGTGAAAGCCGCAAAACTTCTTCGGTATAATTGTGCGCTGCTTACCTAAAAATGGACGGTATTGGATAAATTTCTTATCTTCTACATGAGGTTTACCCGTAAAAGGGATGGTTCGGAACAGGGTGTGTAACACCACTCATACAAAGTAAATAGTTATTTTAAATATATTTCGAATATTTGAAGTACTATAATTGCAAAAGTATATAAACATTATACGCTTTAATTTCTTATCATTTTACGAAGTTTGGCTAAAAATGGGCGGGATTGTATTAGTGGGCATGACACATATCATACAAAGCATGATGTTTAACCAAAAATATTTTGTGATCTATAATTACGAGATTCTTCAAACTTTGTCCGAATTGCTCTGTTATCATTTTACATATTCTGGCTGAAAAAAGGTGAGGAAGTGGCACCTGCTATACAAAGTAAATAGTATTTTCATATATCTGCAGAACTTTTCTGTCACAGTCTTTAAACTTTATACGAATCAATTTTATACCAGTGCATGAAGTTAAACCAACAATTGGACTGATCGGAACAGGTCGTATGGCACCCCCCATACAAAGTAAATAGTTATTTTCGAATATCTGTGAGATTCTCGAAACTTTGCGTGAGTTATTTTTTTTTCCATTGTACGTAGTTGAGAATAACTACAACTGAGCAAGAGAGATGGTCCCTCCCATTTAAAGATAATCACCCCTATTGCGAGTCAATATTTCACACGACATACGTTCCCTTTTCCCATTTTTCGTTCATGAATTTGGTTCACGTGAATAAAATGCCCCAAGTTGTGAAATTTTTAGATGGAATTTTGTAAACAAAATAAACTATTGTGAATGAAAAGTTCATGGAAACGATTGCAATTTTCCCCTAGAGGAAAATGGATATTTCATGAGAATATAAATTTCACATGTTTTTCACGATAGGGGTGAATATTCATTATCGAATGTTTTGGGAACTACAGACAGAGTTTTCATACTTCGTTTAAATTGCGTTGTTGCCAGTACCCGTTACTTTTCTAATAGCCTCACTATTGTTATTAATGGATATCTGGAGATTTATAATAGTGTGATTTTCAGTAATTTGCATGTGTTATTTTGATACCATATTACAAATGATCAGATCATTCAAAGTAAATAGGTATTTTCGAATATTTAAAGAACTGTTTAAGAGTCTTCTAACTTTTCATAAATTACTTTCCTATAATTGAATGTAGTTTGACTAAAAATAGGTTGGATCTAAACTTGCTCACTACGATATTACTTATAGCGTAGCGAATGTCTTTAGAAAAGTATCAAGATTGTATAAAACCGCCGGATATATTTTTTTATAAATATAGTTGTGCATGTTTACTGTAACCATTTCAAAATGTTTAACAATATTATAGTCACAGTAACTATTTATATAGTTCTGGTAACAATAATATGGTTAATTTACGATTCACATGATTGTATCTACCATAAATATGGTTATAGTAAACATGTATATGTTTGTGACAACCATTTATATGATGAACAATTTTATCATAATATGTTGTTCTTAGATTATGATATCCATAAGCCGAGAGCAACATAATATGGTAAGTCCTTCATCATATAAATGGTTGTCACAAACATAAACATGTTTACTATAACCATATTTATGGTAGATACAATCATGTGAATCGTAAATTAAACATATTATTGTTACCAGAACTATATAAATAGTTACTGTGACTATAATATTGTTAAAAATTTTGAAATGGTTAAACATGCACAAATGTTGAAATGGTTACAGTAAACATGCATAACTATATTTTTTCTGCCTGTATGAAATTAAACACAAACAAGAAATTCTGGTATTAAATATATTCATTTACTTTTAATAAAATCCTTTCACAGTTTTTTTTTTACTACGGGAGGGGTAGCGAGGCCACCGGGTTAAGTTCTTATATAAAATTTTAAACTCGATAAAAGGCAAACCAAAGCGAATGGGAAAACATCAAATTGTTTATGGCCATAAAGAACCTGTGTACAAAGATTTAACAAATTTGGAACGGGTAAGGTCCGAAGCCTTCTCGAAAATGTATGTTTTATACCTAAGAAAATACAATACTTGACGTTTTATTGTTCTATATTTCTTATAATTTATTTGGCGTCTGACCCCACTGTGTTCTTACATACATACATACATACATACATAGATTATTGTGGCCTATACATACCTATTGAATTGGTATCTTTTGTGGATTTTTGTGATATTTCCTTCATACTTCATGCTTCACAATTCTCCGTAAAAACTCAAAGAACACGTTTACATAGAGGATGTATACATTCAATTTGGATTATATCAACTATCACATTATTTCGTACCTAGTATGATGAGTACAATGATGATGAGATATAGAAATAATAACATTGAGTCTATTTTTAGTGCTAAACTGTCATTCTCTCTGTGTGTATGAATATTGGAAATGGGATAATGTTACACACATAACGTATCAGGTGCACTGGTAGTACATCTACTATAGTCAGTACGAAGTTTGAGTGATAAGCATATTTAGAGCTGGAATACAATGTGTGTATTATTGATGCTACGAAATATACACGTTGCAGGCTTTATGCACTATTTCAATTTAATTACAATCAAACTTCAAACTTTCATCAAGTTTTCAATCTTTTGCAAACAAACTGCAAGCATTAATTCTTAAACTCAATGTTGACAACAAATAGTATTATTAGATGATTTAAAAATAATATGTTGCACGTTTATGTCACTGTTCACCGTACACATTGTTACACTCATTAATTAACTAATATTTTGATACATTTTGCTACAACTTTGGGATTTGAAAATTTTGAATTTGATATCATGAATTTAATGCTTTGCCTACCTACCCACGTATGTAGGTATCCATATCGTTATAATTTATATATTAATAAAATCCCAGCAGTTAAGCAAGTAGTTAATGTATCCCTTATAAGTAGACAGTAATTGTCACGAATGTATGACCACTTGGCTGACTTCAATTCATATATTTTGACACGTATGTGCTCTTTGTAGTTTAGAGAGTAGACAATTGGTTACTTACTACATCCCAGGAAGTCAATTGCGACTTTAGTGTATCTATGTAATCCAGAGTGTAGTCACTGCACTTCAAAAAGTTGTTATTTTTAATATTGAAGAGCTGTTGGAGGATTGCTTGTTTACAAGCAATCGGTTATTGGATGGTCTTTTTAACTGACTATTTAAGGTCAATTAGTACCCGTACATGTTAAAATAAATAGTTATATAGCTGATTAAGGAACCAGTCAGGTAGCTAGTAAGATAACTCTATGTGACCGGTATGTGAATCCAATGCATTGACTAATTTGGGTCAGCTAACAATCTCATTGTAATTCAAATGGATCAATAATAGATAAAATCACTAGTTCCGGACAGTATCCTAGAACTGCTGGGATGTAGTGTAGTGTATAGTATGTGTGTTGTTTATTTTATAACACCAATACGATTAATTCTTTCATTTTCTTCTTTCAGTCACATTAACATAATCATATGCGTTTCATATGTGTGTCTAAAATCTACTTGTATACATTTGTTCACATTATTTGTATTACTTTTGTGGGGGCTTAACACGTGAATTATTATACATACGTTGATTTACTACATAAGTTGTTCCGAAAAAGAAAAAAACATGAAGGAAATTTTTAAAGAAACATCTTATTATGTTTGATTATTTAACTCTTATATTGGATTGCATGTGGAAATGTCAAAAAAGAATATTTTATGAGATTTCTAGCATTTATACCATCAGAGCACATTAAAAAACATATGAGTTTTAACATGTTTTTAGTCTCATGAAATTAATCAAATCAAAATGTGGTCACTCAAGTGGTTTAGAAACATTTTATTTTAAATATAACTGTGTAGCTCGTGAACGAGTGTAGATATCTCAATGAAATTTCCCATAGTAAGCGCTGATGTGTTGGGGGCAAATTTCAAGAGAAGCCTATGTTTGTGAGTCCTCTGAAGGATAGATATATGAATTATGTACAGGTATTTGGTATTCTTAAAAATCTTAGGATTAGAGAAATAACACTTTAAATAAATAAATGTGTCCAATTAATATTTAGAATAACATTTAAAAATAAAAGCAAGTAAGAAAGTATGGTCGGTTAAGCCCGACCATATAATATCCTACACTAGTAAATGAGCAAAATCAGTTATTTTCGTTATTTTCGTGAGCTATGACTAATTATGGACCGATCGTCGTGTTATTTATGTCTATAAGAAAGTTATTTGTTTTGAATTTTATGTGTATACCGACACTTTTAAGAGATTTATGCTCGTTAAAGTGATTTTCGAAAGCGGCCCTTATATGGGAGCTATGACTGATTATGGACCGATCATCATAAAATTAGGTGACATGATTTCAGTATATATAAAATTTATTTGGAGCGAAATTTGTGTAGATACCTATATGAATTAAACATTCCAATTTCTGCAGGACATTTTTATGTCGACAGCCAGCCAGACGGACGGACACAGAAAGTGATTCTGAGTCGATCGGTATACTTTAAGGTGGGTGTTAGACTAATATTTTTGAGGGTTACAAACATCTGCACAAACGCATAATACCTTCCCCACTATGTTGGCGTAGGGTATAAATACTGTTAACATCTTGAATATGAATTTACTTTGAATTCAGAATAGTAAAGGTTCGAAAATTCATTTAAGTTATCGAACATTTTTGTTTTGTATCTATACATTTTTTCCTAAAGTTCACTAAAAAAAATATAAATTTATATGATTCTTGAGGTAGGGCAAATATTTATTCAAAAAATAGAAACCACTTTTTATTAGCACAAATTTGTTTGGCGTTGTTTACTCTTACAAGTGTTTTATAAGATCAAATAGCATAAAATAAAATAAAACTAAATATTTGCTTTGAATTGTCCTAAGTAAAATGAGTTTTTAAAATAAATTAAAGAATTAAAATACATTTTATTGAGTGGTTACGTCATTATCGTCAAATATTTGGCATGTGCGACCCTACCTTTAGTTCAAGACATCTAAAAAATAGTTCGTTATAAACAATCATTTATTTTGTAGTTATAATTATAAAGAATTAATGTAACAAACTCTTTACAAATAAGAGTCCTTAAGTCCGTCTTTTTTTAATAAAGACAGAGTGCAACACATAAAATGAAAACTCCTTCTCGCGTAATATTTCGCAAAGTGCTTATCGAAACTAACAACATCCCATTTGGATTTTGCTAGTTTTATCTGCTGTTCGGATGTTATAGCCTCATGTATATTTTGGCTTAAACTTGATTTTTCCGAAGAACAAGCAATTTTTTTCACGGCTATATCTCGGAAGAATTATAGCTATGGACATTAACCCGAAAAAGCTGCATCTAGTGCTTCAAACTGATATACAGTTGCGAGCAAAAAAATGCAACGCTGTACCATATCCGTTTTTATTGACGAAAAGTGGTGACAAATGTGGTAAAAATGTATGCACGAAAGACGGCAGTAGATGTTGCTAGTAACGCAAATGAAAACCTACGAGTCCCTATTGGCGTTCACACTGCTAAAGGTCGATTAACTGAATTAATTTCGTTTGCCAGACGACCTGTGAAGAAACCACTCATAACTAAAATCAATAAAAAGAAACGCCTGGACTTTGCGAGACAATATATTTCTTGGTCAAAGGAACAGTGGACCAATGTGTTGTGAAGCGACGAAAGCAAATTTAATTTATTTGTCTCAGATGGAAAAAACTATCAACTTAACGTAATAAATACTTACTAAGGACTGAGATCGAAAAATTCTTAACACACGTTTTTCATTAAAACTTTTAACCCAAGTAGTATTTGATTTTTTTTTTATCAAGTTATCTTTGTAAAGCATGTCAGTTATTATGTTTAATGTCAATTATGTTAATTTGTTGTTAATCTGATAAAAATGAGTGACCAGAAAAAAGTGCGTACTAAAATTATTAAATATTTTCAACAAAACCCAACTTGGTCCTACAAAAAGTTGGTCAAAAGTTCAAAGGTCTGCCGTCAAACTGTTTCCAATGTTATTAAACAGTACCGGGAGAACTTGTCCGTTGATAGAAAACCTGGTTCAGGTAGAAGGAATGGTCTACATGATATTTCTAAAGCCAAAAATATAGAAAGCATTTTCAAAAGAGCTCCCAACACATCCGGTAGGAGAGCAGCCCGGTTAGCTCAGTGCATGGACTATTTGGTACGAAAAGTTAAAGTAAATGCAAGTTTAAAAACATACAAGGCTCAAAAAGTTTCTGACAGGAACGCTGCTAAAAATTTAGAGGCCAAAGACAGAGCTCGGAAATTGAAGTCAAATTTTATACAAAAAATATACCTGCTGCATAATGGATGACGAAATGTACGTATGGAAAATTTTTCGCAGCTTCCGGGTGAATATTTTTATGTTGCTGATGCTCGAGGGAATGTTGAAGAAAAGTTTAGGACCCAAAAGCAGACAAAATATCCCAAAAAGTTCTTGGTATGGCAAGCAATATGCAGTTGCGGCAAAAGAAGCCAATCATTTGTTACAACGTGCTCTATAAATACCGAAATTTACATCAAGGAATGTTTACAAAAAAGGATGTTTCCATTCATAAGACTTCTTTATGTGTCCACTTATTTTTGGCTTGATTTGGCATCTGTCACTATTGTAAGAAAGGTCTTGAGTGGTACAAGACCAATAATGTGGTATTTGTACCAAGAGAAGCAAACCTCCAAACTATCTGGAGCTAAGGCCAATGGAGAGATATTGGAATCTTGTTAAAAGAGAATTGAAGTGCACAAAAAAGGTGTCCAAAAATGTGGTAGATTTTAAACGGAGATGGACCTGTAGTCCGTAGTTAAAATCCGTAGTTAGCCGACCGAGAGCCGAAGCATTTATCTCGTCGGATTGTATTCATTAGCTAGTTACAGCCAATAAGTTGTAGTTAGCCGATGATAGCTGAAGAATTTATCTCTTCGGATTGCATTCATAAGCTGTATTTACAAATTTGTCGTTAGCCGACCGAGATCCGAAGCATTTATTTAGAAGCTTCGCTCATTAACAAACATATTTCAAAGATCCAAGACAGATCTGCGGTAAAGATTTCAAAGAAAGCAGACCTTCGAAGAACCTGGACAGATTAAGTATACCCCGGATGAAAACAAAAACTTCATCACACAACTACCAACAGTGAAACATGGAGGTGGGTTAATAATGGTTTGGGGTAAGAAATACTATTCATATAAAATTAAACGTAGCTCGTTTATATTTTAATTTGAAGCTTTCTCCCGTAATAGTGTTGGTCCTACAACAAAAATTAAAGGAAATATGAATGTTATTAAATACGACAAATTCTTTGTGAAAGAATGTCCTCTAGTAATATATTTCAATACGAAATTGAGCCTAAGCTCACAAGTCGCTCAGCCAGAAACTTTTTAAGCAACAATGATGTGCAAGTTTTGGAGTGATTGCCACCATCCCCCAGATCTTAAACCCATAGAAAATCTATGGGAGCTTGTTGATCGGGAAGTAAACCAGAAAACCCTTTAAAAGATTTTGAAACAATATAAAAAACATAATAAGAAAAAGTATTTCTCGATACAATTATATCTCTAGTTGTTTCTATGCCTTCAAATAATAACGGTTTTGCTTTATCAATGCTTAGTTACTTCTGGAGTAAAAATGAATTTCAAGGAATTTTTAAGGAATTTTATCAGCAAATATTTTACGTAGTATATGTCTACATATTTGTTTGAATTACGGGCGTGAGTAATACAAACGGTATGTAGTGGTCACTACAAAGTATTTAAATCAGTTGTGGTGTATTACTTTAAGGAAAAACAAATTATATAGAAGCAAATGTACATTTCCACTGCAAAATTTGTTTTAAAAATGTTTAAAATTTAATATAAATTAGTTTTTTGTTTCCAATAATATTCCACTATATACAAAATTATTGTCATATTCTAAAAAACTTCCTCTTTACCAAATAACTTGTGATTTTAATTGCATTTCCTTAATGTTATTTCTGAGAACAATAACACAAAAAAGCATTAGTCTTTGACCTGTTTATAACACAGCAGCCATTACATTAAGTAAATATTTATTTAAATTCATATGAAGTGCCAAAATATTCATTTGTTCCCATTACATTTAAGACATTTTCCATGTATCTACTGATAAAGGAAAATCACAGGACATTATTTTTTCCTAAGAAATACAGCAGCAAATTTAAACAAACAGAAAACATACACTACAAACATATCAAACGCACGACCAAAAGAAATGTACGTGTAGCGTGAAATTTAAAACAAAAAGAAAATTAAAAGTCACGTTGAAACACAAATGCTTATACATTTAACAGCAAAAAAAACTGCATGAATAAAAAAAAAAAAAGGAAATGAAACTCAACTCAAAACACCTTTTCGAATAAATAAAAAATCATGAACATCGTCGTCATATACACAACACCATCACCAGTCGCCGTCATGAAGCATATGTATGTATGAGAACAACAGGTGGTTTTTGATAGTTTTTCTTAACATTTTCCACTTGACTATTTTTTTTTTTCACAGGAAAAAAATGGGACAATAAACCCTGACTGGCAGAGCACGCACTTAAAAAAATATCCAACACCGTAGCACACCGGAAGAAACACATGTTTCGTAAGATCCGAAACAAGTGTTTCGAAATTTTTGCTCAAATCGTCATGTTTACCATGCAGCCAAGTGAATGTCACAAATCACGTTGTTTCGTTTAAGGCCAAACGAAATATACTAAACAGAGTCCTGCCTGTTTCATTTTGGAATTTTTTGTTTATCGAGTAAAGCTTTCATATTAGCCTTAGACAGACAAGTAATTGTGTGTGGATGAGTGTATAAAACAAACACGAGTATGCGCCATAAGTCGGTGAAAGCTTTAATGCACGAAGGTTAGTTGAGCAATCTAACGACCATGGAATAAACTATAAAAGCCAACGATTTCTAACTGTAGAATGTTAGTTCTCTAGCGGACTTGAACAGTTACGGTTATATTTTATAGCAAAATACAAACTAAAAACAAACAAACAAACAACAAGTTAATCAAAAACATATTAACGGTTTTGAAAAATATTAAAAACAAAACAAGTTTGAAAAAAAACATTATAAAAGAATTAAAAAAAAAAAAAAATTCTAAAAAATATTTAAAAAGAACATTAAAGAAAATAAGACTCTAAAATTATTTCCCTGTGAAATAAAAACAAAAAAGTGAACAAGTTTTAAACTAAAATCTTAAAAGAACATTTAAAATTTGTAAAATAATATCAAGTGTTACTGATATTAAAAACACAGAAACTTTCGCAGCTACCTTAAAAACTCTGGATTATAAATACCTGAAAATGGATACTTTATCACCGCATAAAAACTCCAAGCAAAGCAGCTCCAGTAGCTCTGGCTGCTCTGCCTCCTCTTCTACCACGGATATAAAAAATTCCTATAAATCCCAGCGTTTGGATAACAAACCCGCTGGCATGCGTTCTCGGTCCTTTTTGCACTGCCTAAGCAAGCATTTGGGCAGACATTTCATACATCATCATCCTCATCATCATCATACCGTGCATCAAAACGGTCAAACTATTGTCTACAATAGCCAGGAGGAGTTGAGATCCTCTTCAACAGACTCATTTTCCTTGAGCTATGAACGCAACTCCCGTTTGGATGGTATGCAGCAGAATAACTCCAATGGCACTGGCACCTCCAGTTTCGATATCAGCAGTGAGGAGCGCACCTCAAGAGCTTCTTCGACCTCGGCCTGTTCACGTTTCTCACCCGAACAGGAAGACATGGAAAATGGGGGAAATAAAATTTATAATAACAAACAGCATCACATTTACATCTCCACCACCATCTATAGACCCAACAGTTCGTTGGATTGTCATGATGATTTGGAAGAGGACTACAGTGAGTCGGATAGCGGCAACTCCAGCAGTGATGAAACTGAGGCCAACAATTTACAGCAAAATCAAGAGAATATTTACAATCAAAATGAAAACAACAGCAAGTCGAAATCATCACCAGCCTCTGTTGAAAACACACCCTCTTCCACCTTGAACACTTCTTCCGCCAAAGGATTACATTTGAGTCGCATTTCCATCACCTCTTCAGTGCGCAGCATTTTCCAACATATCTCCTCGGTATCGGCCAGTTCAACGCGTTCTTTATCCTGTTCCAGCACGCCCCTGAAAAGAGTATGGGATTCTAAGTGCAAAAAATCAAATTCCTCACCAGCCAGCAGCTCTTCAGCCAGCAACAGCGGCAAATCAAATAAATCTTCCACACGTTCTTCAGCCTCCAATTCAACTTCCTCCAATTCATCTTCCTCCAAGAAAACCGAAAAGAAGCAACAAAGTATCTTAAGGCCTCCCGTTAACTATGTCTACATGAAGGGTATGTCTGGTTTATACTCTCGAGTGCCCAGATATTCCGTATGCTGTCCCTATGGTACCCAGCAATGGGCTTAAACATTTCAAAACTTTAATTTTGCGTTTTTATTTTATTTTTTTAAAAAATAACCTTACACTGACTAACAAAACAAAGTAGCACCAATTATTTTTATAAGTCTAAACAATAATAATATTTAATTGTAGTTGATAGTAGAACAATATTGACAAGGAGTTGGTTAAAACGAAATAACAACAAGTAATGCAGTGCCTAGTTCGACAAAAAAAAAAAAACTAAAAGTAATTAGGGATTTACATATAAAAACTAAGATTTTTTTGTTCAAAACAAAATAACCAAAACAGAAAACCAAGTTTTCTCTAAAAAAAAACACATTAAAAAATAAAAAAAATAAATTAAAGGAAAGCACAGGCACTTAACAATATAAAGAGTTCAAAATTAAAATATAAATAAAGCAGAATATAGAACATAAAACATTAATAATCTAACTGTTTGTAATAAACAAAAAAAAAATCATAGAAAAATATAACAATAAGGCCAAACTTAAATGCAAAATATAAAACTAAATAAACAGCAACATTTTTAATTGAATATTTAAATCAAAAATTCTTATTTAAAAACTTTCATTTTAAAAATATTGCTCTTCTTAAGAATATTGCTGTTGATTTAGTACTCCAATATAAAACTTATAAATATTTAAACATATCCTACAAAATTTTCTCCTCCCTATTACTTATTATTCCTTCTGAGTGCTTTTAAATTAAAAATAATTTCATGTTTAAAATTTTTAAAACTTTAACCAAATACTACGAATTTATTATAAACAAAAAACTAAAAAAAAACTAAAACAATTTACTTCAAGTAAATCAATTAGGCAAAATTTATTAATATAAACAAACTTTATTAAGTAGTTGTAATACAAATTGTATAAATAATCAACTTTAATTTTAATTACTAAATTTATTTTTCCTACTATAGCTTTAAATATTTTTATTTTATTTTCTAGCTTTAAGTCATAAATTTTTAAGAAAAAAATTAAAAAAAAAAAAATAAAAACAAAATATTGAAAATATTTAAAACAAAATTAAAAAAATATGCGTTCTTTATTTCATGGTATACAATGCTTTTACAGCAGTGCGAACAGATTCTAAAATACTTTTAGTCATATTAGAAATTTGTTTTACATCAATACAAATAACTTTCTCTTCGACTCTCCTCAATCATAGAGTTGACGCTTTTACATTCAGTTACATAAACACTCGATAATGACATGCAGTCACTGATTAACAAATATCAAACCTTATTAAAAATCTGTTAAATAAAAAACAAGTAATAATATATAATCGGCCAAACCCGACCATGTGATATTATTTGTATTGAAATGTCCATATGGACATTTCCTCCGATTAGTCAACCAGGATCGAAAAATAAAATGTTGATAATCATCGTGTTTTATTGAAGATATTTCGATATAATTTGGTACATATAACTTTTTCGGCCCAAGGACGAAGCTTATTGAAACAGGCTGAAATCGGTCCGTTATTTCACCTACAAAAGTCATCACGAAATTGGACTTTATCGGTCTTAAATGTTTAACTTATGTAGGTATCTACACAAATATTATTCCAAATAAGTTTTATATATACCGAATTCATGTCGCCAAATTTTATTATGATCGGTTCATAATTAAGCATAGCTCCAAGATAAGACCCACTTCCGTAAATCACTTTAACATTCATTAATCTCATAAAAATGTTGGTATACACATAAAATTCAACATAAATAACTCTGATATACCAATAAACTACGACCTAATTTCATTGTGATCGGTCAATAATTGGTCATAACTCCGAAAATCAGGAATATAAATTATTAAATTTTAAAAGCAAAATGTTTTTGCTCATCTACTTAGTGTAGGGTATTATATCGGGCTTGACCGACCATACTTTCTTACTTGTTTGTTAAGGAAATTTGAAGATATTTATGGGAAAATACATGGATAATAATAAAAAAACATATGGAAAATCGTACGTTCGCGACCCGTACATTCGCGACCGATACTTAATCCAATTAAACAAAAACCAGTAGAGATATTTTATTGTGTAAGTACCGGATAGATACCTACATTAATACCCTTTTAAAATAAATTAATCGCTTTTAAATATTCCGTTCCATTTCGCAGATTTTTACATTTCACAACTGTCAGCCAAAGTTGACTTCTATTATGGATACGTTCTTTACCACATGTTTATAACTATCATTATAAAAACTTAAACTTGATGAAATCCATCTTTTGCACCAAACATAGAGCTACACAAATGCTATCGAATCGCAAAAAAATGCTGGGAAAAGTTTTGTTTTCTATACTCTTTGAACATCAAAAGCGTACGTTCGTGACCCCAGGAAATGCCCATATACACTTTTAGATTTAGTTATATTTTTTAATATATGGTAATATTTGATAAAATCTCAAAATATGTTTACTTTAAGAAAAAACCTTGTAAATATTGGTAGTACAAATAATACAAATAATAATAAAAAAAGTAAAAATAACACAAATAAATAAATAAATTATCTAGATTTTATGGCTAAATATGAAATATGAGCAGACCAATTATCGAAATAAACGAAAATATGGGCTTACACAAAAAAAAAAAAAGGCCTTTCTATATTAATGGACCGATTCAAACCAAATTAAGTAAAACATCAGCACTAAACCCAATGCACCATCCCCACTATTGTGTTATAGAGTATAAAAATGTTGGTGGCTAAATCAATAATTGTATAAAGGCTTTGAGAAAGTTAACAATTTTTAATAAAAAAGTTATGTTTTTTTTATAATTTTTCATTACAAGAAATCAAAACATAGTTTTTACTTAAAGTACATAAAGCATTAATATAAGGACTGATATCTTAACAGACGTTTTTCATTAAAATTTTTAACCTAAGTATTATTTGATTATTTTTTTTTTTTTTTGATTACGTTTCCTTTGTAAAGCATGTCAGTTATTATGTTCAATGTCAATTATGTTCATTTGTTGTTAATCTGATTAAAATGAGTGACCAGAAAAAAGTACGTGTACTAAAATTATTAAGTATTTTCAACAAAACCCAATTTGGTCCTACAAAAAGTTGGCCAAGCATTCAAAGTCTGCCATCAAACTGTTTCCAATATTATTAAACAGTACCGCGAGAACTTGTCCGTTGATTGAAAACCTAGTTCAGGTAGAAGGAATGGTCCACATGATGTTTATAAAGCCAAAAAAATAGAAAGAGCTCCCAACACATTCGGTAGGAAAGCATCCCGGTTAGCTCAGTGCTCGGATTATTTGGTACGAAAAGTTAAAGCTAATGCAGGTTTAAAAACATGCAAGGCTCAAAAGGTTCCTGACAGGAACGCTGCTAAAAATTTAGAGGCCAAAAACAGAGCACGAAAATTGAAGTCAAGTTTTATAAAAAAATATTCTTGATGCATAATGGATGACGAAACGTATGTTCCGGCAGATTTCTGGTCAAAAATTGTATGTTGCTGATGCTTGAGGGAATGTTGAAGAATAGTTTAGGACCCAAAACCAGACAAAATTTCCCAAAAAGTTCTTGGTATGCACTCTAAAAAATGCATGTAAATTTACTACTATAATCTAAGCAAATTTTCATGTAAAATTACAGAAAATGCGTAAATTTGAGCACAATATGTTTATCTAAATCTTTTACCTACTTTTATCTGCAAAAGTACGTACAAAATATAGTACTTTGAATATTTTTAAACATGTTTATAATATAATACAGATATTAACTTCAAAATTACATATAATGTGCTTAAATATAAATTTTACGAACAAAATGTGTAATTGTACTTTCTTAAAACGAGTAATATATTAATTGTCAAAAATGTTGTTTCTGAAATATTAAAAATAAAGAAAAACGATACAATAAAATTTGTTATAAAAATACGAAGGCAAATAATAATAAAAATTAATAATTAAAACAGTTCGAGAAACAATATAACGGAATGTAAGTCATGTACAACAGGCTTCGTGCGCCCTCTAATATCAGTTTTATATCCTTGCACCAGTTGTACAATAGATCGCGTGGTCAGGAAGAAGTTATAATTATCAGTGCTCTTTTGGTAAAGTTGCCGCATAAGAATCAATTACACTGCCGATTTGTTGCTAAGGGAATTGTGGCAAAACACAGGTAATATTGCGCTCATATAGAGTCATAAGTTTGTGATTTTTTTTCCACCAAGATGTTTATTCGGCCGGTAATCGAAGTGACAACTTCTTGTAATTCAATTTATTCTTCTTCCCAAAATTTTAGTTTAAAAATAGGACCATTTGAACAGCTCAGTTGATATACGAGAAACAAACGTGCTGACTAAGTTCTCAAGAATAAGCATCATGTCCCCTCAAGAAGCTACTAAACCGATATTTTAAACATGTATTTATAAGCAGTCGACGAATGTGAGTATCCTAGAAACAGCATAATTTGTTCATGCAAATGTTTAATAAAATCTTCCTGAATTTAATAAAACCAAATAAATGTTATGTTTTTATATGTATTTTGAATGGAAAGGAGTATTGTACTTGTAGTTTTAAACAGTTTCACTGTAACTTTACATTTTAACACTGTCTTTTTAGACACAAAAAATTTAAATTTGTAAGAAATCGTTATGTTGCTAAACATTTTTTAATCACATAAATATGTAAATTTACACTCTTTTTGTTTATTTTTTTTACATACATGTGCTTAAATATTTTAATTTACACACAACATGTATATTTACCCTAATTATAGTAGGAGAAAAGTTACCTACTATAAATAGAGTAAATTTACATGAAAATTTATTAGAGTGTGGCAAGCAATATGCAGTTGCGGCAAAAAAGCCAAACATTTGTTATAAAGGACTCTATAAATACCGAAATTTACATCAAGGGATGTTTACAAAAAAGGATGCTTCCATTCATAAGACTTCATAATGTGTCCACTTATTTTTGGCCTGATTTGGGTCCCTGTCACTATAGTAAACAAGCCCTTGAGTGGTACAAGAACAATAATGTGGTATTTGTACCAAGAGAGGCAAATCCTCCAAACTGCCCGGAGCTAAGGCGAGTGGAGAGATATTCGGCTCTTGCTAAAACAGAATTGAAGAGCACAAAAAAGGTGTCCAAAAGTGTGGTAAATTTTAAACGGAGATGGACTACCTGCTCGAGCAAAGTGACAGAAAGCACTATAAAACGTTAATGGAAGGGTTTCCGAAAAAGGTTAAAAATTTCATCAGTAGAGATTAAAACTATAAAAATATTATTTTTTTTTTAAATTGTAATAATAATTTCAATCAAATAAAAAAAATTAAACTGTTAGTTTAGTGGTTTCGTTTTTATTAAGATATATGTATGTTAAGAATTTTTCGATCTCACTCCTTTTAGTCAGTTTAAACTATTATTATTTCACATAAAATATTGTAATAAGATCTAAATACTTCCACATAGTAACATTTTAGTGTTTTCTCCAATTCAAATCTTCTTGAAAAAAAGTTTCAAGGGTTTTTGTTTTTTCAGTCGTGGTAGTCGTTCTCGTTGAATTGCCCATATGGTAATATTTGATAAAATCTGAAAATATGTTTACTTTAAGAAAAATCCTTGTAAATATTGGTAGTTAATAAACAAATAAATAAATTTAAAATGGACCGATCGCCATAAAATTAGTCGGCATATAGATTACTGTTAGACTTATATTAATGACTTAGTAATCCAGATATACATAGATAAAAATAGGTAAAAAATCGAGTTTGTAGTGGTTTTTTCCTTATATCTCAGCCATTTGTAAGCCGACTTTCTCAACTCTAAATAGCAACACAACCGGGCCTATAGCGGATATATTGATGCATGAATAATGTGTAACTTATTTGGGGGCTACGGAAAATCCATTTCAACATACAGACGAAGAGACGGACATGGCTATATCGATTACGCTATCTACAACGATCCAGAATAAATATACTTTGTGTGATCGCAAATGAAAAATATAGAAATTATAAATGGAATGACAACCTTATATAACCCTTGCCACTCATGGTGAAGAGTATAAAAATAAGATTTTCGGAGACATGTTACTCCTCTAATTTACTTAGCAAAAGCATGGGGTTTTCTGTCATTACTTGCATTATGAAATAAAGTTCTTAGTTAGGGACCGATGAGTATACCTTCCTTGATCTTAGTTTCACTCAACGTTTCTGGAGAAGGAATTGACAACAAGCCTTTTTTCGGATTTTCCATAACAAAGTTCTCCCGAATATAACTAATATATTAA
This sequence comes from Calliphora vomitoria, assembly GCA_942486065.2. Lineage (NCBI taxonomy): Eukaryota > Metazoa > Arthropoda > Insecta > Diptera > Calliphoridae > Calliphora > Calliphora vomitoria. Next base: position 28,867,072 of record OW818031.2, on the reverse strand, counting down.
AAGTGTGGATATACGGTTAGGTCCTTGACTCAACTGTCTACAAGGATCGAGAATAGATATACTTTATAGGTTCTCAAAGGAATCGTGTAGAATTTATAAAGGAAACTTATTACTTTTTTTTGACATCTATATATACGGGGCATTTTATGTTAAGTGAACAAACTTTTGAAATCGATGTCTTCCGATTGGGATTAAATTTGAACTTTCTGAGTTAGAGGGGGTCAACATTTGACATTTTGGCCAAGCATGTGTTTTTTATCATTCTTGTAACTTATTGCCTTTTGTTCTTAGTACAATGTGTCCAAAATAGTTTAGATAGCTATTCTTTCAAATTAAAAATCCCACGAAGTGACCAAATAAGTCTTCAAGGAAAATATATAAGCTTTCTTTTGAAAAAAGGGCAAACTTTGAAAAAAAACTAAAAAAGTTTTTGATTTCGGAAAAAAATTTTAAAAATTTTTTATTTTATTTTTTTCGAAAGAGTTAAGAAATAGCTATCTAAACTATTTGGGACACATTTTGCTGAGAACAATAGGCAATAAGTTACATGGATGAGAAAAAACACCTGTTTGGTCTGTTTTGCTAATTTTATCCCAATCGGAAGACATCGATTTCAAAAGTTGGTTCACTTGACATGAATACTTATTCGTATTGAGTTTTTTTTAATACCAAAATTTTTAAGATATTTATGCTCGTGCAAGTGATTTTCGGAAGTGGTTCTTATATGGGAGCTATGAGTAATTATTGACTAATTTGGATACTAACGTATTTTAGAAATTTATGCTCATTAATGAAATTTTCAAGAGCGGTTCTGATATGGGAGCTATGAAAAATTATGGATCGATCAGTACTAAATATGAAACTTATTTGTGCTGAATTAGATTTGGCTATCTATATAATTAAGATATTTACGAAAGCTTAACTATTTTTAGATAGGATATTATTTGTCCTATTCACCGGGATAGGAGAAATAATGGACAGATTCAATTCAAATTCCGTAGGTTTGTTAGCATAGTTTACATAGTTAACATTAATATATTTACAAACAAGAAAAACATATTTGTATATCAATAATACTCGAGAACTCTATTAAGTAAGAGACTTTGAATATTTTTAAGTTAATATTGTTAAGGATCTTTCATTAAGCTATTCCTGTCTTAAACTTCAAATAAAACAAAGTGTGTGTGAGATATCATCGAATTTGTATATTCATTTGAAAGGTCTATCGATGCCATTATGTATAGAATATAAGATCGTACAAATGTTAGCCGTGGCACTTAAGCCGCTAACACTTAAGTGAATAAATCTATCAAGGTTAAATTTACCACTGATATTTTCTAGCAATCGGCTGAACTATATAAATGTTTTTATGCAAAATTCCCAAAAATCGGTGCCCGGTGAATGGGTATATAAGATACAGCACAGATTCTTACTTAAAGTAATAAATTTTCATTCAAACTACTGCAAAAACTTGAAACATTTTGAAAAATTCATGATTTTTTACTGAACAATTCTAACTAATTCCAATTCTAATGATTTAAATAATATCATATTCAAAACAAACTTTTACTTCTTATTAACTTTTTTGTACATTTTCTTTATTTTTTAGATTCCAGACATCATAACTACACACTTCCTGTAGAAAATTCAAAGCATATGGAAAGTTTTTGGTAAGTTTCTTTAACTAGGCCATCTTCATCAAATAGTATTATATTTTTACTAAAGAAATATTCCTAATGAATAATTCCCACAACTAGACCTATTAATTACTAAACATTTGCTTTGATTTGGAAATATTTATTATTTATTTCTAACATTATAAGGATGTGTTGCGGAGATTGAGATTGTGTGTATTGTAAAAGTAAATGTTATAATATTTATACCCAGTAGTTTTAAAAGTAACATAATTTGCTATGCATAGATTACCATTATTTTTTATTAGTATTTTATAAAATTTCTTTAAATAAGAATGATTTATTATTAGCGTCTCTAACCCAAAGTAAGGCAAGTAGGTGAATTGTTCTGCTACTGCATTATTTAGAGTCTCCCTCCATGTTAAGTACGCCCGTCAAAAGCATTACATATAGATTAGGTTTCGAAACTCATAGCCACCAGGTGCCAAATGTTGTACTAATTTTTTGGGTACAATTCGTATGGCTGTTCGCAAGCGTTTCGAAATTGTTCCTTGAGTAGCTCCCAATGATTTTGCAAGCTCTTGTTGAGTTTTACAATAATTTTCATGGAGTAATGCCTTCAAACTTTTTTGGCTGGCCTGGGCGATATTTGTCTTCCATGTCAAAATCAACTCTTTTGAACGGCACACAAAATCTCTCCCACGTTGAAAGCGATGGAACATGTTCACCATAAGCTTTGGTGAGCAATCGGTATGCTTCTGCGGCACTTTTTTTTATCAAATTAAAGAAATAACGCAAAACTTCCCGCATATGACGCTTTTTTGACACAAAACTTAAGATTTTCGAAGCAAAAAAACTTTGTTATTTACACTATAATATCCAATAACTAAGTGAGAATAAATAACAGATATGTTCCCTTAAAAATTACATTATTAAAAACAAAAGCCGCGTTCAAAAGATGCATCATCTATTGTAAATCCCGCATTTTTAAGTCGTACACCGATTATTGTTACAAAGAACACACTACAGTTGTCGTAACCGTGACTTTGTTATTTTACTCACCAGAAGCAATCTATTGTTGCGTTGAAGGAGTAACGTTTGTATACACACGCAGAAAAAAATACAGTTGTGCGGTTACTGTAACCATTTCAACATTTTTAACAATATTATAGTCACAGTAACTATATATATGATTGTGGGAACAATAATATGGTTAATTTACAATTTACATGATTATATTAACCATATAACAGGTGGCGCAAAAGTAATCCTCCTATTAGAAAATGCTATAAATTTTGCCGAGTATTGGTCAAATAAATTGTCAGCAATATACCGCGTTCTGGAGCAGTGTAGCGTAACATTGTTTATTAACGTGTATTTCGCATGTGTTTACTACACAAATGTCAAAACAGAACTGACATTAGGGGCCTCGCAAAATTTATAGCATTTTCTGATAGGAGGATTACTTATGCGCCACCTGTTATATGGTTACAAAGGCTCAATTGACCCCTTGTAGCTAGTTATGTAAATAGTTGTCACCCTAAATGCTATGTAAAAGCTCTAGTTCGGGACAGTCTCCTAGAATTGCTGGGTAGTTGACTAGTGGTAAAGATAAAGACACACACATTCAAACACTTTCAAATAGAATTTGTGTATATCAAGGATATAACAAACAGCAGACAGGAAAATTACCATTTTGTATTACGAAATAAAACGAGTAACATTTCCTTATTTTTCAAGGCACATACGACTGTCCTGCAATTATTATCCTAATTAAGTTAACAACAGACAGCACTGCAATGAGTTGTGTGGAAATTAAGGTCTTGTAATTTTACTGTAATGATTGGAACAGATCCATAATTTAAAACAAGTTTCTTGTGAATCCCTTTTTTTTTTGGAAAAATAACCTTATTTGAATTGTAAAGTAGGTGTCAATAGACATATAAATTGTTCAAGTTCAATGTTTATTTAAATTGCTACAATGTTTATTTATTAGCCTTCACCATTGAGTGTTAAAAGGGTAAGTTTGTTATTCCATTTTTACTTGAAATATCATACAATGGAAACACTGTAAAGTACTTGTACAGAAGGCTTTAAAGAAGGCGTTTTAATTGTGTTTGGCTGATGAAATCAATTTTCCGAATTTCATAAATAACTTTCTTAAAATCAATCCAACCCTTCCATAGAAAGTGGCTCAAACGGCAGAAATACTCTTTAGAATATATCTTTAAAACATAACCCCTAATAACTGATCGAGTAATAAACAAATTTTTGAGAATATTGAGATCTATCGATCAAAATTTATGTTTAAAAAAATTTGCGAAACATTGTTATAGTTTGTGAATTATTGAATTGACGTTACTTCGCTGTAGCGAAGTGGGTAATGGGTGGGTAATGTTGGTAAAGCATGCTTATGTGTTTCTTAGAATTGCATAAGCAACATCATCACAACCCTAATTCGTGTTTTTTAAGTCGAGATTTTTTGGTTAAATGAGCGGATCATTTATCGAAATAAACGAAAATCTGGGCTTGCAAACAAAAAACATGAGTTAGCAACTTTCTATATTAAAGTAACGATATGAACATTATTATACTGTATATTTATTATTTTACTTGAACAGTGTTGCCTGTTTGAAGAATTTATCGCAAAATGTGCGATTCTAAATAATGTGCTAATAAGATTCTGCAAAACCGAATATATCACTTACACTTATTTATACAGCATTTGTTTTTGGTATTAAAGTTTGGGTTTTTCTGTGAATCTCCAAAATTATGATACAGCATTTTTATGTGTAACTAGACGTTAGTTTATAAATGTGTCAGGCTTTAATTATATTGTGATGCTGTACTTTGAACCTTGTTTTTAAGAAATAGTAAACAATGCTGCAATTGTTTTCTTTAATAAAGACTACACAGTGGGACTGATTGCAAATTAAATTGAATGTAAATTGTTAAATTGTTTTTTCTTAAAGTGTTAAAACAATTATAAACGGTATTCACAAGAGACGGCGTATCCTTTGAACGCTGTTTTTGTTTTTAATAAGATCTTATATCATTTTGAAGGTTACATATCTGTCATTTTACCCTTCACCATGAGTGGCAAGGGTATATATAAGTTTGTCATTCCATTTGTAATTTCTACATTTTTCATTTGCGACCCTACAAAGTATATATATTCTGGATCGTTATAGATAGCGAAGTCGATATATCCATGTCCGTCTGTCCGTTTGTATGTTGAAATCAACTTTCCGTAGCCCCAGAATAACTTACAAACATAATTGATACATCAATAAATCGGGAACTCTTCCGGCTCGGTTGCTATTTAAAATCGACCCCCAAATGGCTGAGATATAACGAAAAAACCGGTACAACCTCGATTTTTAGCCTATTTTTTATCTATATCTGGATTACTAAATCATTAATATAGACAATTTTTTTTGGGGAATTAGTTCATTGTTCTAAAAGAAATGAATCTCCAACAGAACGAACTAAGCCCCCCAACCGAAATAAACTTATTCTTCAATTATTTCTCATAACGAAAAAAGCGGGAATGAAATAAATAAATCCCCATTTTTTTCTTATTTTATTGGAAGCAATTAACAAAGATATGTAAATTCAATTAAATTAAAATAAATTCAAAAATATAAAAATATAACGTATTATTTCAATTAATAAAAACAACATTAATTATAAATTTGCATTGAATCTTCTACGATTTTTCGGCAAAGTGGACAATTATAGTTTGGTAAGCCTTTCGATATGGCTTCAGCCTGCAGTTTAAGGTTGCATTCAACACAAATTTTTAAATGCCTACATGGCAGGAGCACAATATTTGGCATTTTATCTTTACAAAGAACACATTCATTTTCGTAATTATTTGAAGGTGGATCATAAAAATCTTCCGACAAATCATCGTCAGAAGATTCATCCTTACCATCTATTGACTTAATATAACTTATATTGTAATGTTTGAAACTGTTTCCCTGTGTAAATGAATTGAAAATAAAAAATTCGCGCGAATTTTTTATTTTCAATTCATTTACACAGGGAAACATTTTCAAACATTACAATATAAGTTATATTAAGTCAATAGATGAACTCTTTTACATTGTATTGTAGTGTTTGAAACTGTTTCCCTATGTAAATGGATTGAAAATAAAAAATTCGCGCGAATTTTTTATTTTCAATCCATTTACACCGGGAAACAATTTCAATCACTACAATACAATGTAAAAGAATTCATCTATTGACTTAATATAACATATATAGGCTGCATCGCCTTGGCATCGATTCAACCAAATCTTGACATCGTTTTAGAGGAATATTGCTCCAGGACTCCTGAATGACTTTCCAAAGTGATTCGCTGGATATTGGCTTTGAAGTAGCAACTGCCTGTTTGACATCAGTCCACAGATTTTCGATTGGATTGAGGTCTAGTGACTGCGTAGGCCACTCCAAAACGTTTACCGAATTTCTTTCAAACCAATCCTTAGCTTTCTTACTGGTATGCTTGGGGTCATTATCCTGTTGGAAGACCCATACCAACGGCATCTTCTGCATAGGCTAGCATCACAGTATCCAAAATATTGATCCAATGTATTGGACCTACTCCATAGTAAGAAAAATAACCCCATACCATTTCGCTCGACCCTCCATGTTTAATGGTTTTTGTAGTATATTTTGGATTGTATTCGGAGTTTTGAGGACGCCTGACATATGAACGAGAACCTTTTCCACCAAACATAACAACTTTACCCTCATCTGTCCATAAAATATTCTTCCACTTTTGGACTGTCCAATTTAGATGTTCCTTTGTGAACTTCAAGCGCTTGGCGATATGTTTTGCGTTTAAAAGAGGTACCTTTCTTGGACTGCACGCTTTTAAATTATGTTCTTTGAGACATGTGCGAACTGTTTGTACTGTCGCATTTATATTAAGGGCTTTGAAAGGATTTTTTTTGCTCTCGCGGATCAATCTTTTGACTTGACGCGGGATCAGAACTCGTTTTCTTCAACGTCTTTCAGTCTTTTCTTTTTAATTAATTGCGTTGTGAATCATTTTGTAAGAACACCCAACTAATCGACCAACTTCTCTATAAGATTTTCCATCCGATATTAATTTTTTGATTATTTCGCGTTTTCCCAACTGTATATGGTTGATACAATCATTGAATCGTAAATTAACCATATTCTTGTTACAAGAATCACATAATTAGTTACTGTGACTGTAATATTGTTAAAAACGTTAAAATGGTTGGGTAAAATTGTAAAAAATACCATTTTTTGGGATTTTCGATCCAATTTTTAGAAATTGCGGGATTACCTTCGACCTTTTGACAAGTTTTTTACATTTTTTTATATAGAATGACAAGTATAAAAAACGTTGAAAATGTGATTGAGTTTTGTTAATAAATAAAGATTTTATTATATGTTACATACTTACTGAGTTTCTAAAACTAAAATTTGTATCAAAATTTTATAGGATTTATTATAAATCATAGCCGCATATCAATATAATTTGTTTTAGCTTGGACCAACACTCAGGGAATGAGCCATTCTCATGCAATGCATTGTATTGAAACGAGAAAAATAGGTTTTGGGAGGGAGGGTATGTGTGTGTATGAGGACATTTGATTTTAATTTTCATATATAGAAAGTTACAGGATAAACTTCAGCAGGAAGCTTATTCCACATACAGACTGTACGGCTAAAGAACGTATTTTCCCTGTAATTTATTGTGCGATCCAGTGTCCAGTCGACCACGAATTGATGAGCTCTTACCGATGTACGTATATTGAGTAAAAACGACGGGTTTCGGGAACAAGTTCCCTTATTTCTGCAGAGCACATTCCATTGTAGTATCGGTATAACAGTGAAACACAACCCAACATTGCGACGATGTTCCAGTGAGTCAATAGAGCTGGATACCGTAATGTCACCTTCGCCATCTCCTGTACACGGTCGAGTAACTACAATACATGAGGGTTGTATCAAGCAGATCAGATGCAGTGAAAAACAAGGCACTAGAATGTTTCCTTCGCCACTTAAAAAATGTGTTTTGCTAACAGGCATCGCACAGAATAATCATACCTAGAACCTCAAGAGCTTTTAATTCTTAAATTTTTACACCACTCATAAAAATAGTTGAAGAAAAATTAAACAACATTGAAAAAGTCCTAATTGTATAGAAACCCTCAATATGAAATTATAAACACTTACTTTTCTATCAGCGCCACTGTACAGGGTTAAATGAAAGAATACAAGGTGCAAATAAATAAAATAAAGCAAAATGGTTATAAGAAATATCTGTAAATATAAACAACGTTGTCGTATTAGACTTCTAAAATCCATTGTAATTGTTAAATAATTGTATTTGTATGTTTTTCTAATGAAAAACATTCATATCGACATTATATTGAAAAATAGAAAATATGTTGAAATGGCAACTCTGTTGTGAATACAATGCAACACTTTTTTGAACTTCACACATACACTCACATATATTTTAGTTCTTGTATTTTTCTTTTCATATAGTTTTCTTTTGTTTCATACCGTTTTAATTGTAATCTGAATTCCAAACGATAAACATCTCTTTTATATTAACTGTGTGTTAAAGACTTATTTAAAGTACAAAAGGGTGCCTTACAATAGGTTATGGGCCCAGGTTTTAGGGACATCAATAATATTAGAGTGAAGGAACAATTGTATACACCATGAGCAGTTCCCTTTTTAATATTGAAAAATTGGATGAGTCCAATTACGATTCTTGGAATATCCAAGTGAAGAGTGTACTGGTACACCAAGAGCTGTGGTCGTTGGTGTCGGATGGCGTTAAACCGGAGGATAATGCTGCAAATGAAGCAGCACTTGCAGCGTGGAAAGCTAAAGATGAAAAAGCAATGGCGACAATAATCTTGAGTATAACTCCAATGCAAATTGCACATGTTAGAAGTAGTGAGACATCCAAAGATGCCTGGAATACTCTCAAAGAGGTTCATCGTCCAAAAGGGCCAGTTCGAAAGGTTACATTGTTTAAACAAATTTTAAACATGCGTATGGCTGATGGTGAGTGCATGCAGCGTTATATTTGTAATTTTTCTTCAGTCGTTGAAAAATTGTCGGAGACGGGAGTATCTCTCAAAGATGAGTTGTTTGTTATCATGCTTCTTGCTAGTCTCCCAAGATCGTATGAGCCTCTGGTAGTTGCCCTCGAATCACGGGACGAACTTCCCTCCCTAACGACATTGAAGGTAAAGTTAATTGAGGAAGGTGAGAGGAAAAAGGTCAATAACAATGAAGAAGGTACAGTACAGGCATTTATGGCACGCGACGGTAACTGTACTAGAAACAAATTTTCTCAGAACAACAAGAATACAAATAAGGCAAATGCCAAACTTAACAACAACAACATGAAGAACATCCGATGTTATAACTGTAAACGTAGAGGCCATTATGCAGCTAATTGTAAAGATCAAAGGAGCGAAAATGATCAAAAGGGACAACAAAATAGCAACAACAACAATAACAAAAGTTCGTTATTTTCGACAGTAGGCAAGAGCGATTTGAATGTTAATGCATGGTGCATTGACAGTGGGGCGTCATCACACATGTGTTGTGACCGTGGAATGTTTGATGAGTTCGAGCAACATGGTGAATCAATAATGCTTGCTGGTGAAAATTGCATGCGTGCTGAGGGTAAAGGCACTGTACGTTTTACTGTTGATGGAAATGACATTACATTAGTTAATGTTTTGTTTGTGCCCGGATTGCAATGCAATTTTGTTTCTGTTTCTAAAGCGGTGGAATTTGGTCAGACAGTGGTGTTTGATAAAGACTTCGTCGAGGTTAAGGATAAGCACGGGGGAGTCACCCTTCGTGCAAATAAGGTACGTGATCTTTTTATATTTGAGACAAGTAATAACAAATTGTTCTTTGCGAGGAAATCATCTGATGAGGCAATGAAATGGCATTCCCGATATGGTCACCTCAATTTTGGTAGTATGAGGGAATTGGTGAATAAACAACTAGTACGTGGGATGGATCTAAATATACCAGCAGAAATCCAGTGCTCGACTTGTTTAAAGAGCAAATGTACACAAAGGCCATTTAGTTCTTCTGAAACTCGCAGTGATGATATTTTGGAAATTATACATACGGACGTCTGCGGACCAATGAATAAAAATTCTATTGGTGGTGCCAGGTATCTGCTAACGTTTATCGACGACAAGTCGCGTTACGTTTGGGTATACTTTCTAAAGGGCAAGGATGAAGTCTTCAGTAAATTCCAAGAATATCTCACCATGGTTGAACGTCAAGCTGAAAGGAAAATAAAAATACTCAGGAGTGATAATGGTACCGAGTTCGTGAATAATGCTTTTGACAACTACTTGAAGGAGAAGGGGATAGTACGTCAATTGACGGTGCCATATACTCCGCAACAAAATGGCGTTGCCGAGAGGTTCAACCGCACGCTAATTGAAATGGCAAGATGTATGTTGGTCGGAGCCAATCTTGGTGAACATTTATGGGCTGAGGCAGTTTATACCGCGGCATATTTGAGGAACAGAGCTCCTACTCGAGCATTAGATGGCGCTACACCGTATGAAATATTTAATGGCAGTAAACCATATGTGGGCCATTTAAAAATATTTGGTTCTGTGGCTATCGCTTTGGACAAGCGACAAAAGGGTAAATTCAAACCCAAAGGTAAGGAGTACATTATGGTTGGATACTCTGATACGTCAAAGGCATACCGATTGTATGATCGGGAAACACTACAATTGATTGTAAGTCGGGATGTATATTTTGTTGAACCATTTGAAAGCCAATGCGTCGAAATGGAAATTCCACTACAGATGAATGATTTTAATAATGGAACTAATGAGAATGATCGTGAAAAAGATGCTATTGATGAAGTGTCAACGAAATCGGATGATGAGGACCGTAGTGAAAGTGAATTCGAATCTGCGGATGATGATGAGAACTTGGCTCCGATTTTAAGAGGGCCAGGTAGACCACGTATACTCCGATCAGGCGGTCCATTTAGACCCAAAAAGGAATACAACATGTTGGGGCTAATATATTCAGAAGATGATGTAAAGGTGCCTGAAACGGTTGAAGAGGAATTAAGCGGCAAATATGGTGATGAGTGGTGGAAGGCGATGCAAGCCGAATATGATGCACTATTGAAGAACTGTACCTGGGAATTAACGGAACTTCCCGTAGGTCAAAAGGCTGTGTCCAACAAATGGGTTTTCGCTCTTAAAAGGAATGAACAAGATGAGATCGAACGATTTAAAGCCAGGCTAGTGGCAAAAGGCTGCTCTCAGAAATATGGTGTAAATTATACCGAAACATTTTCACCAGTAGTTCGCTACGAAACCATAAGAATGATTTTTGCTATAGCTGCCGAGTATGAACTTTATCTTCATCAAATGGACGTTTCGTCGGCATACTTAAACAGCGAGTTAAACGATGAGGTCTATATGACTCAACCCAAAAAATTTGTAGACTCAAATTTCCCACACCACGTTCTGAAGTTAAAGAAGGCGCTTTATGGTTTGAAGCAGTCAGGAAGGCAGTGGAATTTTAAATTGGATAAAATCTTGAAGGGAATTGGTTTCCAATCATGTGATAGCGAACCTTGCGTGTATATTAAGCACAATGGGGATACGATGAACATTATTGCCGTTTACGTAGATGACTTGTTGATCGCTAGTTCGGATATCGGGGAAATGGAAGAAGTGAAGCGTTTGATTGCTGATGCGGTACAAGTGGTGGATAAGGGTCCTGTGAAATATTTTTTGAGCCTTGAAGTCGATCGTGTTGGTGATAAGGGGAAAATATCTATTAGTCAGAAATCCCAAATAAGAAGACTTTTGCAAGAGCACAACATGACAACTTGTAGACCTACAGCAACACCACTCGATCCGAAACATCAAGTCAGATGTGATAATGATGATTGTCAGAAGGTTGACCAAACACAATATCAATCACTTATCGGTTCGCTTATGTATATAGCAATAAATACGAGACCTGATATATTGCATTCAGTATGTAAACTCTCACAACGTAATAATGATCCACATGTAGAACATTTGGTGGCTGCCAAGAGACTATTACGATATTTGTCTACAACAAAGGATAAACAGTTGACATATCAAAAAACTGGAAAGCCTCTGGAGTGCTATACGGATGCAGATTGGGGTGGAGACACAACTGACCGAAAATCCTATACTGGATATGCGTTTTTATTAGCAGGAGCAGTTTTTTCATACGAATCAAAGAAACAGGCAACTGTGGCACTTAGCAGTACGGAGGCTGAGTATATGTCACTCTCGTCCACATCGAAGGAGGCCACATTTTTGAGAAAGCTACTAGGTGATATGCAACTAAATTGTCCAAGGGCCATTGTCATCAACGCAGACAACATTAGTGCAATAAACCTAGTTAAGAATCCGGTATACCATCAGAGGAGTAAACATATAGATATTAAATATCATTATATTAGAGATGTCTTCCGCAAAGGTGCCATCGAATTGAATTATTGTTGCAGCTCCGAAAATGTAGCGGATGTCTTCACAAAGAACCTCCCAAAACCGAGCCATGAGAAGTTTGTTAAGATGCTTGGATTAATTTGAAATTTATTAGTTTTTTGTTCAAGTGTTCATTGAGGAGGAGTGTTGAAATGGCAACTCTGTTGTGAATACAATGCAACACTTTTTTGAACTTCACACATACACTCACATATATTTTAGTTCTTGTATTTTTCCTTTCATATAGTTTTCTTTTGTTTCATACCGTTTTAATTGTAATCTGAATTCCAAACGATAAACATCTCTTTTATATTAACTGTGTGTTAAAGACTTATTTAAAGTACAAAAGGGTGCCTTACAATAAAATATCTTTACACATGTAGACTAATAGACAATGACAAAACAAAGCGAATTATTATTATTTTTTAAGTTCAATGTATTTATTTAGAAGAATTTAGCAGAATTTTGATTGTTTTCAAATGCGTTGTATTTTGTTTTTCTTTTTTTTTTTTTTTTTTGTTAACACTTGTCAAGTAATTTATGTAGAAAATGATGAATCTATTTGTTAAGAAAACCAACAAATAAATTGAAATAAAACAATTCTTTAGATTGATGTTGTTTAGGTTGTGGTGAATTGGTTTGAGACTAATTTAATAAACTGTATTGGCACAAAAATGCTGAGAGTTATGGAATGGAGTAATAAATTCCATTTGTTTAAGAGCCAGAATATTACATATAACTGTTATTTAACTTTTAATTATAATGTCAGATTTCTTTTAAATAATCCTTTGAGCATTGAAATAAGATAATATTTGTTTTCATTGCAACTTTTAGGAAATGCTGTGACAAGACCATCACGTCTCATTCTTTATTTTCTTATTAAGAAAAAATATCTTTAACCCGCATAAACAAAAGGAAATACTACGCACTAAGTATAATAAAATAAATGGCCTAAAAAGGCAAAACAAATATTCTGTTTTCTTTTTTATTTTCTGTTTAAAAATGTTGTCTAAATTCAAAATAAACAAATAATAAAATATAAACCAACAACTTTACAGGCTAGTGAACTTTTACTTCTTTAAAATTTACAAGATGTAAGAAAATATACGACGCATTTCCGATATGTATTTGATAATACAATAATGTTCAATACATATTCGAAAACTGCAAGTGCTGTAATATTTATTTATTTGTATCATCTCTTATGTTTTCCCACTAAATGGCTTAATTCTTCTGCTCAAAATAAATTTAAACCCCACGGTAATTCATATTCGAAAACTGCAAGTACTTAAATATTTATTTATTTTTATCATCTCGTATGTAAGTGTCTTATCCTCAAAATAAATTTAAAGCCGTTCCACCCACTGCAATTCACATTTTTAGCTAGCTGAAACCGGTCCGCGTTGCTGGCCCTTAGAAAACATCTGTTTCATATTTCATCTCGATCTCGATTTTAATATACAGTGTCGGACAAAGTCGGTAATCCAACCTTCAGTGTTAATACATGTGGTGTCAGTCCGGCTGGTTCTTTGTTCATTACTGTGTCAGTAGATTTGTATTTTATTGTTTCGCCAGGCAGTTTCAATTGTATTTGCTTATTGAGCTTGTTAACATCATAATTTGTTGGTGGCAACATTGCATGTTCCCACAGCCAATCCGAATTTTTGTAGTTGATTGTAAGACTTGGGAATACTTTGTCGACAACGGCTAGAATATTCATTTGCATTTGGCAGAAGTTCGGGAACGAAATCTCATTTGTGGCGGAATCAATTGGAATTTTTCCATTTCCGATGTCCAACAATTGTTTTGAGAATGTTTCGGCAGAAGAGTATTGCAGCAAATGCACACACATGTTCGTTGATAGCGTTTGGCTTCTGTAGCTTAATTTCCAGTGAAATAAATTTGTAGGAACTTCGCATCATCATTGGGAACCGAGACCAATGATTCAATACTGTGGTACATTTGGTCTTGAACTTTAAAAGTGGACATGAAGCCGACGTCAGTTGAAAGCATGAGTTGCACTTTTAGATATTTTGATGGAAGTGCTTGGAAATAGGATTGGCTCCGGAAATGTAACTTAGAAGCAGCTCATGTGGCTCAAAACTTGTGGTGGAATATCATTCCCAAGGATTCCTTAGGGAAATTCAAAACTCTGCAATGTAAGCAATTGCACCAATCAGTACGTCCTTGTGATTCGTGTAGTCATCATACTTATGCCCGTAATTTCAACAAATAGATATCTACTGTGTAAAATACCCAGTAGATAAATTTACCTAAACGGTAACTTTACATTGATTTCAAATCAATATCTACGTGTAAAAATTACCAAATATTTTAACTCCATAGGTAACTAAGCACTAATAGATATCTTTTTGTTGAAATTACGGGCATTAATGTAATAAAATGCCGGCAACTTTAAATCGATTCTTTCTCTTGAGCCAATCGGGAGCGATTGTCTTTTAGAATTTCGATATGCTGTTGAGGTGTGTTACAGCACTCGATAAATATGCACTGCGACGCATTTGCTGAAGCCGTGATTCTCGTTCTCCGCTTGCAATATTGCGAATTTGCGGAAGTTTAGTTGGGTAAGCAAAAGAAAGAGGAGAATGCTGCTGTTTACAATTGTATTGTTGGTAAAGTTGAATGGTTTTAATGAGGAATCGATTATGTGAACGTGTCAATTTTGTAAGATAATACTGAAAAATTTTACCCTAGATTCGAAATCAGCACTTCTACGTCAGATTCGCAATTTTGAATTTACACCGCTATATTGGATCCGCCATTTTGAATTTGAAAAATTTTACATCAGAATCGTAACTTGAAAACCCCCGTATTCCGATTTTCATCCTTGCTCAGTGATTCCTTATAGTTTTGGCCACAAAAATGGGT
Source organism: Calliphora vomitoria (assembly GCA_942486065.2). Lineage (NCBI taxonomy): Eukaryota > Metazoa > Arthropoda > Insecta > Diptera > Calliphoridae > Calliphora > Calliphora vomitoria. The sequence continues at coordinate 28,852,014 of OW818031.2, read as the reverse complement.
GAAATTACCTATAGTGCATTGGGCTGATAACAATGAGTGTTAGAAGATTTCACTTAAAGTCCCAGTAATATTGCGACATTTAACGCATCTGAAATATTTAAAGCGGATTTCTCTCTCTGGGTAGTTTCCGACTGTTCATTATCTGTATTAGTCTGTATAAGCAGGATTCATTAGTATAATTTTAAATAATAAAAGTTATACAACCCTTTTGTTATCTTTCAATGTATTTTATTAATTTCATATCCATTCCCTGAAGATGCTACACAAGTATCAATATCAAAATATTGGCTACAAAATAAATTACAACTTTTATAAAACAGACCTCAAACTTAATAAATTATATTTAACGATTTTCCTTTCTTGGAACTCATTGCATTTTGAATTTGACAAAACTAATTATATTACACCAATATTCTATAACATTCACAAAAGGCGTTTATGGTCATTTATTGTATAATATATTACTTTGGTGGTCATTATTAATCATCCATTAATAACAAATACTGGTATATTTGTAACCCACTCTTTTAAAATAATACACAATATTTAAAGATTGCTCTAGAATAGCCACGAATTTACACCTTCATGTTTTCTCACAATAAATCATGCATAAATGACATATACACATTTTGTATTTATATTAAACGAGTATGAACATCATATTCCAAAGGGATACTTTTTCTATTGTGAAATTTTGACACAAGAAATGTTTAATTATTTACTGTAAATCAAAAGTGATGACTTGTGGCAAAATATCAGAGATGAGGTAATTGTTATACAAAATGATCACATTAGGATAACTCAAAATTAGGCAGGCCCTTATTTATGATTGATATGAACTCACACGGTACCCATATACATATGTGAGAGAGTAATTTAAGCAAGTTGAGAGTCAGACTACTTTTAATATTTTGTTTGTGACCGAAAACGAAATTTTCTCGAAATCCGCAAATTTAAAATCGGTTACAGCCCTAACCTTTTTGATTATAGATACAATCGTGTTTTTATACCCTTCATCATGAGTGGCAAGGGTATATATAAGTTTGTCATTCCGTTTGTAATTTCTACATTTTTCATTTGCGACCCCACAAAGTATATATATTCTGAATCGGTATAGAAAGCGAAGTCGATATAGCCATGTCCATCTGTCCGTCTGTATGTTGAAATCAACTTTCCGTAGCCCCCAAATAACTTACAAACATAGTTGATACATCAATATATCGGGAATTCTTCCGGTTCGGTCGCTATTTAAGATCGAGAAAATCGGCCCACAAATGGCTGAGATATAAGGAAAAAACCGAGATAACCTCGATTTTTGGCCTATTTTTGATATATATCTGGATTACTAAGTCATTAATTACACAATATGGATATCTAATGATAGATATTTCAAAGTCCATTGCAACGATGTATATAAGGCTATAATAATTTGGACCTATAATGGGTCAAAATCGGGAAAAATATTTTTTAACCCGAATTTTTTTTTACCAAAGAAAAATTTTTTTCATAAATTTTTTTTCACAACAAATTTTTAAAAAAAATTTAAAAAAAAAATTTCAAAAAAATTAAATCAAAACAATTTCGAAAAAAAATTTAAAACAATTTAAAAAAAAAAAAAATTTGAAAAAAAAATTTAATTTTGTTTACCTAAAAATATTTAAAATTTGTATTTTAAAGTATAATTTGGTGAAGGGTATATAAGATTCGGCACAGCCGAATATCGCTCTCTTACTTGTTATTCCTAATTTAGAGTTTATTGGAAGCGAAAAGAAAATTTAAATTTTTTTTTTAAATTTTGAAAATGTAAAATTTGTTATTTATCGGTTTTGGTAAAATGTTCAGCATTTGGTTTTTAGATAACAGAAAATAATTTTAGACCTTGGCAGCATTGAAAATCCAAAATAAGGGCCACCCAAATATACATGTATTGTATGCACAAGTATATGTATGTTAGTGTAGATGCAACTCATTACGCTATTACGCCGTCATAAAAATATGAATGGACATTTATTTTTATTTATTTATTTATTAATAAATTAAAAATTGGGAGATGATGTTCTTTTGATCCTACTTGTATTTGACCGTGGAATCATAATGCTTATATTGCTAACGTGTATTTATATTGTGACCTACATCTATATATATATAAATATGAATGTATTTATAAACAATTTTAACTTTTATACATAAGCAGAGACACGTGGCTATTAACTGAATGCTATTAATTCATTCGTTATTCATATATTCAAATAATAAATCAAATTATTGTTTATTGGAAATAATTATATTAAAACATTACTTGTGCGTTAAGAATATACTTAATAATATTATTAGTCTACTTGATATTTAATAAACAAGTTTGAAGGCTTTAAAAGGCTGTGACGAATCTTAAATGCCCTGTGAACTTCTATGTTTGGTTGCCGGGCTTTTAAGATTCGTTACAGCTGTTTAAAGCTGTCGCACAGTGGTTTAGAAACGTTTTTTTTTTTAATAATTCAGTACCTCGGGAACTCCAAAGACTTTTTATATAATTATTTTATATTGTTGAAAACCTTAGGACTTGAAGATTGATATTTTAGTAAAATTAAATATTTTTATAAATTTTTGGGACCTCATTTACCTTAAAAACTAAAAAAATTAAAATATGGTGATTTTCTATGAAGAAAAATATAAAATTTGAAAAGGGTGTGAAGATAAATACGTCAGTTAAATACGTCCCACATTTATGTTAAATACGTTCCAAACACTGTTAAATTAGTTTTTAAATCGGTAAAAAAAGATTTCTTCAATAAATATTATAAAATTATTGAATTTTATGGAAACAAATCAATAAAAACCATAAACAAATATAATTTTAAAAAATTAATTGATTATATATATTTTTTGGAGAAAAAGAATTGGTTTTTCACAAAAAATTTATGAAAAATATGTAATTTTCAAGTGAATTTTTGGGAAATTTAGAGAAGACATGAATCGGGTCACCGCCAGAGTGGGAGTAGCCTAGGACTAGTAGATTCCAAAACTATATTGTATATGTCTGGAACCAGCCCTGTATTCGAGATAAAATTTTTTGAAAAAACTGGTTTTTCACCAAAAATTTATGAAAAATATGTAATTTTCAAGTGAATTTTTGGGAAATTTAGAGAAGACATGAATCGGGTCACCGCCAGAGTGGGAGTAGCCTAGGACTAGTAGATTCCAAAACTATATTGTATATGTCTGGAACCAGCCCTGTATCTGAGATAAAATTTTTTGAAAAAACTGGTTTTTCACCAAAAATTTATGAAAAATATGTAATTTTCAAGTGAATTTTTGGGAAATTTAGAGAAGACATGAATCGGGTCACCGCCAGAGTGGGAGTAGCCTAGGACTAGTAGATTCCAAAACTATATTGTATATGTCTGGAACCAGCCCTGTATTCGAGATAAAATTTTTTGAAAAAACTGGTTTTTCACCAAAAATTTATGAAAAATATGTAATTTTCAAATGAATTTTTGGGAAATTTAGAGAAGACATGAATCGGGTCACCGCCAGAGTGGGAGTAGCCTAGGACTAGTAGATTCCAAAACTATATTGTATATGTCTGGAACCAGCCCTGTATCTGAGATAAAATTTTTTGAAAAAACTGGTTTTTCACCAAAAATTTATGAAAAATATGTAATTTTCAAGTGAATTTTTGGGAAATTTAGAGAAGACATGAATCGGGTCACCGCCAGAGTGGGAGTAGCCTAGGACTAGTAGATTCCAAAACTATATTGTATATGTCTGGAACCAGCCCTGTATTCGAGATAAAATTTTTTGAAAAAACTGGTTTTTCACCAAAAATTTATGAAAAATATGTAATTTTCAAGTGAATTTTTGGGAAATTTAGAGAAGACATGAATCGGGTCACCGCCAGAGTGGGAGTAGCCTAGGACTAGTAGATTCCAAAACTATATTGTATATGTCTGGAACCAGCCCTGTATCCGAGATAAAATTTTTTGAAAAAACTGGTTTTTCACCAAAAATTTATGAAAAATATGTAATTTTCAAGTGAATTTTTCGGAAATTTAGAGAAGACATGAATCGGGTCACCGCCAGAGTGGGAGTAGCCTAGGACTAGTAGATTCCAAAACTATATTGTATATGTCTGGAATCAGCCCTGTATTCGAGATAAAATTTTTTGAAAAAACTGATTTTTCACCAAAAATTTATGAAAAATATGTAATTTTCAAGTGAATTTTTGGGAAATTTAGAGAAGACATGAATCGGGTCACCGCCAGAGTGGGAGTAGCCTAGGACTAGTAGATTCCAAAACTATATTGTATATGTCTGGAACCAGCCCTGTATCCGAGATAAAATTTTTTGAAAAAACTGGTTTTTCACCAAAAATTTATGAAAAATATGTAATTTTCAAGTGAATTTTTCGGAAATTTAGAGAAGACATGAATCAGGTCACCGCCAGAGTGGGAGTAGCCTAGGACTAGTAGATTCCAAAACTATATTGTATATGTCTGGAACCAGCCCTGTATCCGAGATAAAATTTTTTGAAAAAACTGGTTTTTCACCAAAAATTTATGAAAAATATGTAATTTTCAAGTGAATTTTTGGGAAATTTAGAGAAGACATGAATCGGGTCACCGCCAGAGTGGGAGTAGCCTAGGACTAGTAGATTCCAAAACTATATTGTATATGTCTGGAACCAGCCCTGTATCCGAGATAAAATTTTTTGAAAAAACTGGTTTTTCACCAAAAATTTATGAAAAATATGTAATTTTCAAGTGAATTTTTCGGAAATTTAGAGAAGACATGAATCAGGTCACCGCCAGAGTGGGAGTAGCCTAGGACTAGTAGATTCCAAAACTATATTGTATATGTCTGGAACCAGCCCTGTATCCGAGATAAAATTTTTTGAAAAAATTGGTTTTTCACCAAAAATTTATGAAAAATATCTAATTTTCAAGTGAATTTTTGGGAAATTTAGAGAAGACATGAATCGGGTCACCGCCAGAGTGGGAGTAGCCTAGGACTAGTAGATTCCAAAACTATATTGTATATGTCTGGAACCAGCCCTGTATCCGAGATAAAATTTTTTGAAAAAACTGGTTTTTCACCAAAAATTTATGAAAAATATGTAATTTTCAAGTGAATTTTTCGGAAATTTAGAGAAGACATGAATCAGGTCACCGCCAGAGTGGGAGTAGCCTAGGACTAGTAGATTCCAAAACTATATTGTATATGTCTGGAACCAGCCCTGTATTCGAGATAAAATTTTTTGAAAAAACTGGTTTTTCACCAAAAATTTATGAAAAATATGTAATTTTCAAGTGAATTTTTCGGAAATTTAGAGAAGACATGAATCGGGTCACCGCCAGAGTGGGAGTAGCCTAGGACTAGTAGATTCCAAAACTATATTGTATATGTCTGGAACCAGCCCTGTATCCGAGATAAAATTTTTTGAAAAAACTGGTTTTTCACCAAAAATTTATGAAAAATATGTAATTTTCAAGTGAATTTTTCGGAAATTTAGAGAAGACATGAATCGGGTCACCGCCAGAGTGGGAGTAGCCTAGGACTAGTAGATTCCAAAACTATATTGTATATGTCTGGAATCAGCCCTGTATTCGAGATAAAATTTTTTGAAAAAACTGATTTTTCACCAAAAATTTATGAAAAATATGTAATTTTCAAGTGAATTTTTGGGAAATTTAGAGAAGACATGAATCGGGTCACCGCCAGAGTGGGAGTAGCCTAGGACTAGTAGATTCCAAAACTATATTGTATATGTCTGGAACCAGCCCTGTATCCGAGATAAAATTTTTTGAAAAAACTGGTTTTTCACCAAAAATTTATGAAAAATATGTAATTTTCAAGTGAATTTTTCGGAAATTTAGGGTATTCCAGTTGTATATTTTTTAAATATTTGTGTTTTCATCAAAAATGTATGAAAAGTAAGGAATTCTTTTATTTATTAAATATAATTATTATAATAATAAAACAGAAAAGTTATGATGGTTTTTATTATTTATTTAAATAGGACTACTAATTAATTATATTTACATAAATATATACTTAAAAATAATGTTCATAAATTAAAATTTGGTAAAATATTTAGTTAAGATTGTTGAAAGAGTACCAAGTTTACGAAGTGCACACTTATTTCATTCTTAAGCATAAGTGACAAAGAAACACACCTTTTGAAGTATCCTTAGTGTCATAGTATTTTTTTAGGCATTCTGCATCAACAGTTCTATTGCACTGTTTGCATTTTGTAGTATGCATATCTATTGGTAAATCACCTTCACAGTGCAAACAGCTGTCTGTCATATTTCTTGTATATGACAACAATTTTGTTTTCATTACTTCCCGAGAGCTTCGATGAACTGACAGCAATATACGCCACAATTATACGTGTCTTTCTGAATTGAATGTGGCAATTGTTCGCTTTTCCACTCATTTATTGAAAAGCCTAATTTTGTTATTATTTTAAAGAATTTGCCAATGATAACATTTCTGACACTCTTTTTTCTTCCCATTGGATCGATATAATCTACTATTTTTGCAACAGAATTTGCATACAGAAATGTAAAATGGTTTCTATATAATATTGGTACAATGATCAATTTGTTATTATTTATATCAAACAAATATTGATAATTATCTTCTAAATTTTTAAAAAATATAGCTTCTCCTTCTTCACATGTGCAAGCTTCTACATGTCTTATTTTTAACTCATATAGCAGAACGTGGATATATATATCCACAATATTATTAAAAAGCTGTTTCCCAGGATTAAGAGATTCAAATTCGCGTAAAAAAATTGAGGTTACCTGAAACGGCCTGGGAGAATTATAAATAAATGTAAAAATGTTTTTGTAATCTCCAACTACAATTTTAATATCTCGCTGTTTTCGCGAAAATCCTTCAGTGCTGTAATAATGTTCATTGTGCATGAACCGTTGCATTATATTTTCCCCATGAAGCATAGTCTTATTTATTTTTGACTTTTCTTTTTGTGGAGTTCTTTTCCAATGTTCTTCAATAAGCTCTGTTTTATTTTTTTTTATTTTTAAATCTGCTTTTGAAATGTGGTTAATTTCTACGTCTTTTATTTTTGCATGAATATATTCCTTTGAGGTTCTTATATATTCAGATGCCAAGACATTTTTTTTTTCTTTTAATAGTATATTTTTTACTATTGAAAAATATCCTTCTACAGGGCTATTGGAAATCCTTGTGTTGGTGCTGTCGACGAATGTTCCCATTATATTACTCCACAATGGAACATATGGTATGTATCTTGTAAGGACTAATTCCATAAATCCTTTATTACGGAAATTGTTGTCCATACGGAAATTGTTGTCATTATTGTTCTCAATTCTTTTTTTAATTTTCAGAAAAATTTGCAGAGCTTTTTTATAAAATGGGCTTTTTGCGTAATTTGGAGTGATGTTATTTTTTGAATTAATTGTTATGTTTTCGTCATATGCCTCAAACAAGATATCTTCACTGTTTATCTTGCGGATCCTTTTAAGAGCTGATTCAAATTCGGTATTCTTTGTGTTACTTAGCAAGATTATTGACAGCGACTCGAACCATATCCAAATTTGTTCAATAGTGGAAATATTCAAAGCCTTTATTAGAAGATATTTGTACAAATGTCGTTGATCATCTGAATATGCATGGTTGTCTACATCTTTTATTATAATTTTTATAAAATGGCAACAGCACACTTGCAGAACTACAAAGTTCAATTTTTCCATTTTTCTGTGAAGAAATGTAAAGCATTTGGAAAGGTATGATGTAATGGACCCAATATCATCATTAAAGACTTTAACACATGAATTGATCAATGCCCAGCTCCAGTCAACTACAATTCGTTTAGATATTGGCCATGCTATATTGTTTATATGACAAAATAATCTTAATTCCATAAAAAATCTCTTTATGTCATCCTCATAGTGTCTGCAGGTCAGTGCTTCTGCTAATGGAATAAGTACACCTTTTTTGCTGGAATCCTTTATATGCAAAATAATGCTATATAAGAAAACTCTTTTTGAATTCTTATCAAATTTTGATACTACTCCACCTGTAGAATCAATAAAAAGTGTGTTCCTGCTGGATTTTATTAAAGCTTTATTATGTATTTGCGTCAGCATAAGTTGATCTCTTGAAAAAAGATATATTTCCTGTGGATTGGAGATTTTTTGAATAAATGATGACCATTTTTTATCTTTTTGCATAAGAATCACATCTATTAAAGGATCCTTATCGCGGACAAATCTTCGCAATGACTCCGATCTTATTTTCCGCGATACATCATCTGTAATAGCATCGCCCATATTTCCAACAACTTGCAGGGGCTTTGACATTTTTATAAGTTTCTTGTTGCGGAAAGTCGAAGCAAAATCAAATTTCATTTCTTCCTTAGCAATTTGTCTTTTTACCGCACGAACTTGTTGTATTTTTTTGTTTTTTTTCGGATGCTTGATGTCATTTTTGTTTGTAAAACTTTTGACTGTAATTGGATGTCCTTTAAGCTGAATTACAAATTTATATTTACGACACATTTTATCGGCATGTATGCATTTTCCATAAAGACGTAGTGATGATCTGTCCTTAGTGTACCCATGACTTGTAAAATTTATGGGGCACACATTGTTAATTTGTTTATAATTTTCTCTTACAATGTCTTCAATAAATTTGGTAAATTCTTTTCTAATTTTCAAATCGTTTAAACTTGTAAAGTATTCATCTAAAAATATTGTTTCTTGCATTTTTAAATTGAAAACGCCAGCGTTATATATATAGCTGTTTAAATTTGTTGATTTTTTAATACTTGTTGGTGATTTTTCGTTAACTAAAGTAACATTTTCCGTAGGCTTTATTGGAACAGCAATTTTTTTTCGAATTATGTTGTATTCTGTTATTTTATTGCTATCTTCCGTAACATCAATATCAGAAAGTTTTGTAGAATTCAATATGTTGGCTTCGTTGCTGTTTTCGAAAATAATATTTGAAATTTCGTCTATATTGTAGTTGCCTCGAAATGTTGTTTTATTATCCTTATTATTAGTTGTTACCAGACAACTTTGTTGTTTATCACCAATATTTTCAGATATATCCATTTGGAAGTTTTCATTGGAAAATTCCAAAATACTTGTTGTTACAGACTCCAACTTAATATTATCAGGCTGGTGTAAGAGTGGCAAACTACAATCTTGAAGAATATTTCCAGCAGCATCTATGTCAATAATATCAAGCTTGTTTATATCTATTGACGGTAAATTGTAGTTTTGATGTAAGCTATTTCCAGCAGAATTTAAATCAATTATATTATGCCGATTTAATTCTTTAGTCGGTAAACTGCAATCCTGTAATATAATCTTTGTAGGTAAAATCAAATTATGAAGATGGCATTCAGCATCATTTGTAGTTGGTGGGATCGGTACTGATAATACCGATTTTTGATCTCGTTCAATAATATTTAATACATTACTGAACATAGATGCATATCCTTGAATTCGACACCAATCTTCAAATGTGCTCAACACTTCTTTTATATTTGTATTTCTGGATTCCTGTTGAATTAAAAAATATATTAATTACTTCAACTTATTTTACAAAGTGTAAAGACTAAAAATATAGACTGAATCGACTGAATATTCCCAATATAATTAGACTAATTTAATACATTTACATGAGTTAAACCATTGTGAATTCATCTAAATATTACGATATTAATATCAGCTAGAAACCCTTGATTATAATTATGATTAATCTGGCTATATCTTGACTAAATATTAAATAATTCTCTACGCAAATCTAATTTTTTGAAAGAACGTCCTCTTACAACACAATTATATTCTAAACAAGTAAGAAAATATATTCGGTCCAGATCGACCATATGATACTATACACTGAGTAAATGAGAAAAAACATGTTTCTCTTAAAATTTCAATAATTTATTTCCGTGAGTGATTTTCAAAAGTGGGTCTTTTATAGGAGCTATGACCAAATACGGACCGATCTCCACGAAATTAAGTAACTTGATTTCTTTCTATATGAATCTTTTTTCAGTTAAATTTTGCTTGGATTCCAACATTTGTATGAGATTTATTCTCGTCGGAAGTGGGCTTTGTATGGGAGCTATGACGAAATATAGACCGATCACCAGGAAATGTTGTCGGGTGATCTCCTTCTATATTAAACTTTGTATGTGTTGAATTTGTTCTGGATACCTTATGCAAGAGTTTTACGTTCGTTAAAGTTATTTTCGGAAAGTTATTTTCGGAAGTGGGCCTTACATGGGAGCTATAGTCAACTACACAGGTCAACATCAAAAAAAAGGCTTGATGCATCATGGCTACCTAAGTACAACAAGTAAGGGAGCTATATTCGGCTGTGCCAAATCTTATATACCCTTCACCAAATTATACTTTAAAATATAAATTTTAAATATTTTTAGGTAAATAAAATAAAATTTTTTTTTTTAATTTAAAAAAAAATTTTTTTTTCAAAAATTGTTTATCAAATTTTTTTCAAAATTTTTTTTTTTTAATTTTTTTTTTCAAAAAATTGTTTTTTTAATTTTTTCAAAATGTTTTCAACATACTGATGAACCATATCGACTTTGCTATCTATAACGATCCAGAATATATATAATTTATGGGGTCGCAAATGAAAAATTTAGAAATTACAAACGGAATGACATGGTGAAGGGTATAAAAATGGTAGAATTTTTCAATTCTATGGGTAGATTTTTTTATAGTAAAATTGTGAATTTGATAGAAGTTTCGCCACATAATTAATCATATCTCAAAAAGGGTCAGTCCGATGTTATTAAAATAAACTTAGAAAAGTTGAGATTTACATATCATTTTCTGAAAATGAGGGAATTCACTTAATTGTGAATAAATTCGAAAAGAATCAATCGATTTTTATGATCGATATTTCATTTTGTTGCTATTATATATTGCTTTGCTATAAAGCAATAAACCTGTACAATTTCTCTCGTTTTAGATTTCCCACGAGTTTTTTAAAACAAAAAAATTTGCTATTTTCACGTAAAAAATATATATCTTTCTTCAATTTGTTATTATAACTCCGAAACTACTGAGCCGATTGAAACGCAATATATAAACGGATTAAATGTTATGTAAATCTAAACTTTTTGAGTTTATTTTAATAACATCGGACTGACACTTTTTGAAATACTATTAATTATGTGGAGAAACTTCTAACAAAATTCACAATTTTACTTAAAAATTAAAAAAAAAAAACTTTTTATAGAATTTAAAATTTGGACCATATTTGTACTACTGGAACCACATTACATCAAAATTGTGTAGTGGTTTAAAAAGCCCGGTATTTACCATATTAGGATCTGTTTTGGAATGATAAAACCGGTTTCTGTCGGACTCTAACCTAAATTTATGCACTATTTTTTTCTGTGCTCTCCTTAGGACGAACATAATATTTTATTTTAAAAAGCTTTTCACTAAACAAAAATTTTAGGTAGTTAAATTGATATGAAGTTGTTTTTCTAATAAAAAGTAAAATTGTTATTTATTTAAGTGAGATTTATTAAAGTTGTTATTTAGTTTATTATATTTTATATTTTTATAGAGGAAAGGATATTTACGATTGTATTGATAACGGATTTTTGCGGTAACGGTAATTGCTCCTGTTTCGGTAATGGTAGGGTATTTTAGGGGTAACGGTGCTAACCTTAGAAACATACAACATAAAATTTTTCATAAACTTATTTATAATGCTAAATCTTTTCTAGAAAGTTCAATAAATTTATTTCTTGAGTACTAATTATACCCACCATAGTGGGGAGAGATTTATAAAATGGAACTTTGCCTAATAATTTGCATTTCAGATAATGTTTCTAAAAATATTTGGCACATAAGAATTCATACTAATATGAACCTAATTTTTGGTAGACTACATTAGCTTAATTACTACTCTTTATATATATAGTTTGTTTGGATATAAAATTAATTTGATAACACTTTTTAATTTAATATTTAGAAAGAAACAAATTTACTTACCAATGTTTTAATTATTTGACACATTCTTTTTTTATTTTTGATGTTACAACCAATATTTTTTACCAGATTTGAATGTTTCGTTTTTTTTATTTGCTCAACAAAAATAAAAAAATTTTCAAAAAATCCGCTTTTCTTGTTTAACATTTTAAATAAATTTTCGTTAATAACCGATTCACGTTTTTCATGTAAATAAAATATTTTCTCCAATAATACAAACATTTGTTTCACCATTTTTTATATTTTTATAAGTAATCACTTTTCGGACTTCACTCAAAGAAATTTTTTTTAAACTAAATTCGCGATTGATGAAATAAAATAACAAGGCCTTTTTTACTGGGGTATGGCGATTTTTGCATTTGGATGTTACAGTTATGTCATAAATAATATATTATAACTACCTATAGTCAAGTGTTCCACTTTGAAAGAATTTCATAATTTCATGAATGAAAAAGGACACTTATTAGGTAATAATTAGAAATTATCAAGAAATTATACATAATAAACTTAAAAAACGTTGAGAAATTTTTGGTTAATTTAACCCAGGCAAATTAAATTTTTCATTCATAATATGTTCCAGGTAGATTTTTGATGTGTTTCTATGATGACTTTTGTATTTGTTTATTATTCTATGTCATAAATAATTTACGACATTTTTGAACTTGAATCAGGTGTTCATGAACACATGAAAGGCTAGAGTTTAAATTTTACTTGGCCCAATAATCCAACATCATTCAATTATCTACATTTTTTTTCAAAACGACTCGAATAAATTTCCATGTACCGATTGATAACTTCACTAATTGTATTCATCATAGAATTCAAAAATTATTTTAAATATGTTTGCTAAAACTAAAAAAAATCATTTTTCCCCTTATAAATACATACATACTTTAATTCAATTATAATATTTTTGCAATAAATTATAAACTATTTAGATATATATATTACTATGGTATTAAGTATCAATTCTTTCCAAATGTAGTTAAACGCCTTATAAATTCATAACAATTTTATTTTAAAAAACATCCATCCAATGAAATTTTTATTCTAGAATAAAAATGTTTTACTAAACGCCTTATAAATTCATAACAATTTTATTTTAAAAAACATCCATCCAATGAAATTTTTATTCTAGAACAGTGTTGCCCACACACATACTACAACAGTTTCGTTTGTGTTTGTTAGGCAGCGGAGAGCAAAATTCATCACAATATTTTAAGTCGTACACTGAAAAGCTTAAAGTAAAATGAAAAATGTTTTTGTTTCGTGTTTGTTTTTTATTTTTTCATCTCTATGTATGTATGTATGTATGTATGTATGTATGTATGTATGTATGTATGTATGTATGTATGTATGTATGTATGTATGTATGTATGTATTAGCTTTTAATTGAAATAATTTTAAAGTCCTATCTTTTCCCTTTAGATTACCTAAATATGCATGGCAAATCTCATAATGTCTTTTTATAAAAAATAAAGATTTACGACATAAAGTACGATAACACACAATACATTGTGCTTCGCCATCCATATTTTCTATAAAAAAAAAATCATACTCCCAATTCTCATCAAACATTTTGCTGTGTGTATTTGCAAAAAAATATAAGAGCATTCAAAAAAGTTGCGTAACAAGATCTTGCTTCAACAAGTGCTAAACAGCGTCTGATTTGATTTTGTTCTCTGAGATGAAAACAAAGCAACAAACACATGATCATTATAAGAAACCACACAAGTAAGCTTATAGTGTATGTGTGTCAACGTAACGTTGGCAGAATTTGCTTGTCCTATCTCGCGTGATAGGAAAGCAAAATTGTGGGCAACAATGTTCTAGAATAAAAATGTTTTACTTTTTATTATTTTTACAAAAAAATGTATCACTTCCTAGAACATCGAAAAAATCAAAAAAGGTCGAAGCAGGTACCTAACAAAAGTATCAAGGCGTATTCATGATATGGTGGTTTTGATAGCACAGCAGAATAATTTTATTCTTCACTTGTAGGCTCGTACTGTCAAATTCAAAGTAAAAGCAATAAAAAACAGGCAGATTTGACAGCATCAGCCAACATAAATTACTCGTGGGTTTTGTACATATTGCAGAAACGACACCACCTTATAATGATTACGACTTGATGTTTTTTGGTTTTAATTTTCGAATAACTTCGGAACACATGTTTTGTTGTTATCCATTGCATCGTATGTTGTTTTTCTTATTATGCGTACGCCTAAATATATGCCGAAAAAGGTGAATACATTTGCACAGACAAGTCAACCACACATATATTTTTTATTCTCAAAATAAAGTTAGATTCATTCTGTATTCGAAATCTATGGAAAAAACTCCTATTTTAATAACGCTATTTAAAGCCTTTAATTTATAAAATTGCTTAGGAAATTCAATGAAGACCGTTTGTTGCAAAAAAAACATTTTCTGGGAAAAAAATATTAACGGTAATCAAAATGTTAATAAAAATTATATCTTAAATACATGGCTGACTCTAGAAATATACAATATAGTTTTGAAATCTACTAGTCCTAGGCTACTCCCACTCTGGCGGTAACCCGATTCATGTCTTCTCTAAATTTCCGAAAACCAATTTTTTTAAAAAATTTTATCTCGAATACAGGGCTGGTTCCAGACATATACAATATAGTTTTGGAATCTACTAGTCCTAGGCTACTCCCACTCTGGCGGTGACCCGATTCATGTCTTCTCTAAATTTCCGAAAAATTCACTTGAAAATTACATATTTTTCATAAATTTTTGGTGAAAAACCTGTTTTTTCAAAAAATTTTATCTCGAATACAGGGCTGGTTCCAGACATATACAATATAGTTTTGGAATCTACTAGTCCTAGGCTACTCCCACTCTGGCGGTGACCTGATTCATGTCTTCTCTAAATTTCCGAAAAATTCACTTGAAAATTACATATTTTTCATAAATTTTTGGTGAAAAACCAGTTTTTTCAAAAAATTTTATCTCGGATACAGGGCTGGTTCCAGACATATACAATATAGTTTTGGAATCTACTAGTCCTAAGCTACTCCCACTCTGGCGGTGACCCGATTCATGTCTTCTCTAAATTTCCGAAAAATTCACTTGAAAATTACATATTTTTCATAAATTTTTGGTGAAAAACCAGTTTTTTCAAAAAATTTTATCTCGAATACAGGGCTGGTTCCAGACATATACAATATAGTTTTGGAATCTACTAGTCCTAGGCTACTCCCACTCTGGCGGTGACCCGATTCATGTCTTCTCTAAATTTCCCAAAAATTCACTTGAAAATTACATATTTTTCATAAATTTTTGGTGAAAAACCAATTTTTTCAAAAAATTTTATCTCGAATACAGGGCTGGTTCCAGACATATACAATATAGTTTTGGAATCTACTAGTCCTAGGCTACTCCCACTCTGGCGGTGACCCGATTCATGTCTTCTCTAAATTTCCCAAAAATTCACTTGAAAATTAGATATTTTTCATAAATTTTTGGTGAAAAACCAATTTTTTCAAAAAATTTTATCTCGGATACAGGGCTGGTTCCAGACATATACAATATAGTTTTGGAATCTACTAGTCCTAGGCTACTCCCACTCTGGCGGTGACCTGATTCATGTCTTCTCTAAATTTCCGAAAAATTCACTTGAAAATTACATATTTTTCATAAATTTTTGGTGAAAAACCAGTTTTTTCAAAAAATTTTATCTCGGATACAGGGCTGGTTCCAGACATATACAATATAGTTTTGGAATCTACTAGTCCTAGGCTACTCCCACTCTGGCGGTGACCCGATTCATGTCTTCTCTAAATTTCCCAAAAATTCACTTGAAAATTACATATTTTTCATAAATTTTTGGTGAAAAACCAGTTTTTTCAAAAAATTTTATCTCGGATACAGGGCTGGTTCCAGACATATACAATAAAGTTTTGGAATCTACTAGTCCTAGGCTACTCCCACTCTGGCGGTGACCCGATTCATGTCTTCTCTAAATTTCCCAAAAATTCACTTGAAAATTACATATTTTTCATAAATTTTTGGTGAAAAACCAGTTTTTTCAAAAAATTTTATCTCGAATACAGGGCTGGTTCCAGACATATACAATATAGTTTTGGAATCTACTAGTCCTAGGCTACTCCCACTCTGGCGGTGACCCGATTCATGTCTTCTCTAAATTTCCCAAAAATTCACTTGAAAATTACATATTTTTCATAAATTTTTGGTGAAAAACCAGTTTTTTCAAAAAATTTTATCTCAGATACAGGGCTGGTTCTAGACATATACAATATAGTTTTGGAATCTACTAGTCCTAGGCTACTCCCACTCTGGCGGTGACCCGATTCATGTCTTCTCTAAATTTCCCAAAAATTCACTTGAAAATTACATATTTTTCATAAATTTTTGGTGAAAAACCAGTTTTTTCAAAAAATTTTATCTCGAATACAGGGCTGGTTCCAGACATATACAATATAGTTTTGGAATCTACTAGTCCTAGGCTACTCCCACTCTGGCGGTGACCCGATTCATGTCTTCTCTAAATTTCCCAAAAATTCACTTGAAAATTACATATTTTTCATAAATTTTTGGTGAAAAACCAGTTTTTTCAAAAAATTTTATCTCAGATACAGGGCTGGTTCCAGACATATACAATATAGTTTTGGAATCTACTAGTCCTAGGCTACTCCCACTCTGGCGGTGACCCGATTCATGTCTTCTCTAAATTTCCCAAAAATTCACTTGAAAATTACATATTTTTCATAAATTTTTGGTGAAAAACCAGTTTTTTCAAAAAATTTTATCTCGAATACAGGGCTGGTTCCAGACATATACAATATAGTTTTGGAATCTACTAGTCCTAGGCTACTCCCACTCTGGCGGTGACCCGATTCATGTCTTCTCTAAATTTCCCAAAAATTCACTTGAAATTTACATATTTTTCATAAATTTTTGGTGAAAAACCAGTTTTTTCAAAAAATTTTATCTCAGATACAGGGCTGGTTCCAGACATATACAATATAGTTTTGGAATCTACTAGTCCTAGGCTACTCCCACTCTGGCGGTGACCCGATTCATGTCTTCTCTAAATTTCCGAAAAATTCACTTGAAAATTACATATTTTTCATAAATTTTTGGTGAAAAACCAGTTTTTTCAAAAAATTTTATCTCGAATACAGGGCTGGTTCCAGACATATACAATATAGTTTTGGAATCTACTAGTCCTAGGCTACTCCCACTCTGGCGGTGACCCGATTCATGTCTTCTCTAAATTTCCCAAAAATTCACTTGAAAATTACATATTTTTCATAAATTTTTGGTGAAAAACCAGTTTTTTCAAAAAATTTTATCTCAGATACAGGGCTGGTTCTAGACATATACAATATAGTTTTGGAATCTACTAGTCCTAGGCTACTCCCACTCTGGCGGTGACCCGATTCATGTCTTCTCTAAATTTCCCAAAAATTCACTTGAAAATTAAATATTTTTCATAAATTTTTGGTGAAAAACCAGTTTTTTCAAAAAATTTTATCTCGAATACAGGGCTGGTTCCAGACATATACAATATAGTTTTGGAATCTACTAGTCCTAGGCTACTCCCACTCTGGCGGTGACCCGATTCATGTCTTCTCTAAATTTCCCAAAAATTCACTTGAAAATTACATATTTTTCATAAATTTTTGGTGAAAAACCAGTTTTTTCAAAAAATTTTATCTCAGATACAGGGCTGGTTCCAGACATATACAATATAGTTTTGGAATCTACTAGTCCTAGGCTACTCCCACTCTGGCGGTGACCCGATTCATGTCTTCTCTAAATTTCCCAAAAATTCACTTGAAAATTACATATTTTTCATAAATTTTTGGTGAAAAACCAGTTTTTTCAAAAAATTTTATCTCGAATACAGGGCTGGTTCCAGACATATACAATATAGTTTTGGAATCTACTAGTCCTAGGCTACTCCCACTCTGGCGGTGACCCGATTCATGTCTTCTCTAAATTTCCCAAAAATTCACTTGAAATTTACATATTTTTCATAAATTTTTGGTGAAAAACCAGTTTTTTCAAAAAATTTTATCTCAGATACAGGGCTGGTTCCAGACATATACAATATAGTTTTGGAATCTACTAGTCCTAGGCTACTCCCACTCTGGCGGTGACCCGATTCATGTCTTCTCTAAATTTCCGAAAAATTCACTTGAAAATTACATATTTTTCATAAATTTTTGGTGAAAAACCAGTTTTTTCAAAAAATTTTATCTCGAATACAGGGCTGGTTCCAGACATATACAATATAGTTTTGGAATCTACTAGTCCTAGGCTACTCCCACTCTGGCGGTGACCTGATTCATGTCTTCTCTAAATTTCCGAAAAATTCACTTGAAAATTACATATTTTTCATAAATTTTTGGTGAAAAACCAGTTTTTTCAAAAAATTTTATCTCGGATACAGGGCTGGTTCCAGACATATACAATATAGTTTTGGAATCTACTAGTCCTAGGCTACTCCCACTCTGGCGGTGACCCGATTCATGTCTTCTCTAAATTTCCCAAAAATTCACTTGAAAATTAGATATTTTTCATAAATTTTTGGTGAAAAACCAATTTTTTCAAAAAATTTTATCTCGGATACAGGGCTGGTTCCAGACATATACAATATAGTTTTGGAATCTACTAGTCCTAGGCTACTCCCACTCTGGCGGTGACCTGATTCATGTCTTCTCTAAATTTCCGAAAAATTCACTTGAAAATTACATATTTTTCATAAATTTTTGGTGAAAAACCAGTTTTTTCAAAAAATTTTATCTCGGATACAGGGCTGGTTCCAGACATATACAATATAGTTTTGGAATCTACTAGTCCTAGGCTACTCCCACTCTGGCGGTGACCCGATTCATGTCTTCTCTAAATTTCCCAAAAATTCACTTGAAAATTACATATTTTTCATAAATTTTTGGTGAAAAATCAGTTTTTTCAAAAAATTTTATCTCGAATACAGGGCTGATTCCAGACATATACAATATAGTTTTGGAATCTACTAGTCCTAGGCTACTCCCACTCTGGCGGTGACCCGATTCATGTCTTCTCTAAATTTCCGAAAAATTCACTTGAAAATTACATATTTTTCATAAATTTTTGGTGAAAAACCAGTTTTTTCAAAAAATTTTATCTCGAATACAGGGCTGGTTCCAGACATATACAATATAGTTTTGGAATCTACTAGTCCTAGGCTACTCCCACTCTGGCGGTGACCTGATTCATGTCTTCTCTAAATTTCCGAAAAATTCACTTGAAAATTACATATTTTTCATAAATTTTTGGTGAAAAACCAGTTTTTTCAAAAAATTTTATCTCGGATACAGGGCTGGTTCCAGACATATACAATATAGTTTTGGAATCTACTAGTCCTAGGCTACTCCCACTCTGGCGGTGACCCGATTCATGTCTTCTCTAAATTTCCCAAAAATTCACTTGAAAATTAGATATTTTTCATAAATTTTTGGTGAAAAACCAATTTTTTCAAAAAATTTTATCTCGGATACAGGGCTGGTTCCAGACATATACAATATAGTTTTGGAATCTACTAGTCCTAGGCTACTCCCACTCTGGCGGTGACCTGATTCATGTCTTCTCTAAATTTCCGAAAAATTCACTTGAAAATTACATATTTTTCATAAATTTTTGGTGAAAAACCAGTTTTTTCAAAAAATTTTATCTCGGATACAGGGCTGGTTCCAGACATATACAATATAGTTTTGGAATCTACTAGTCCTAGGCTACTCCCACTCTGGCGGTGACCCGATTCATGTCTTCTCTAAATTTCCCAAAAATTCACTTGAAAATTACATATTTTTCATAAATTTTTGGTGAAAAACCAGTTTTTTCAAAAAATTTTATCTCGGATACAGGGCTGGTTCCAGACATATACAATATAGTTTTGGAATCTACTAGTCCTAGGCTACTCCCACTCTGGCGGTGACCTGATTCATGTCTTCTCTAAATTTCCGAAAAATTCACTTGAAAATTACATATTTTTCATAAATTTTTGGTGAAAAACCAGTTTTTTCAAAAAATTTTATCTCGGATACAGGGCTGGTTCCAGACATATACAATATAGTTTTGGAATCTACTAGTCCTAGGCTACTCCCACTCTGGCGGTGACCCGATTCATGTCTTCTCTAAATTTCCCAAAAATTCACTTGAAAATTACATATTTTTCATAAATTTTTGGTGAAAAATCAGTTTTTTCAAAAAATTTTATCTCGAATACAGGGCTGATTCCAGACATATACAATATAGTTTTGGAATCTACTAGTCCTAGGCTACTCCCACTCTGGCGGTGACCCGATTCATGTCTTCTCTAAATTTCCGAAAAATTCACTTGAAAATTACATATTTTTCATAAATTTTTGGTGAAAAACCAGTTTTTTCAAAAAATTTTATCTCGGATACAGGGCTGGTTCCAGACATATACAATATAGTTTTGGAATCTACTAGTCCTAGGCTACTCCCACTCTGGCGGTGACCCGATTCATGTCTTCTCTAAATTTCCCAAAAATTCACTTGAAAATTACATATTTTTCATAAATTTTTGGTGAAAAACCAGTTTTTTCAAAAAATTTTATCTCGAATACAGGGCTGGTTCCAGACATATACAATATAGTTTTGGAATCTACTAGTCCTAGGCTACTCCCACTCTGGCGGTGACCCGATTCATGTCTTCTCTAAATTTCCCAAAAATTCACTTGAAAATTACATATTTTTCATAAATTTTTGGTGAAAAACCAGTTTTTTCAAAAAATTTTATCTCAGATACAGGGCTGGTTCCAGACATATACAATATAGTTTTGGAATCTACTAGTCCTAGGCTACTCCCACTCTGGCGGTGACCCGATTCATGTCTTCTCTAAATTTCCCAAAAATTCACTTGAAAATTACATATTTTTCATAAATTTTTGGTGAAAAACCAGTTTTTTCAAAAAATTTTATCTCGAATACAGGGCTGGTTCCAGACATATACAATATAGTTTTGGAATCTACTAGTCCTAGGCTACTCCCACTCTGGCGGTGACCCGATTCATGTCTTCTCTAAATTTCCCAAAAATTCACTTGAAAATTACATATTTTTCATAAATTTTTGGTGAAAAACCAGTTTTTTCAAAAAATTTTATCTCGAATACAGGGCTGGTTCCAGACATATACAATATAGTTTTGGAATCTACTA
The DNA here is from genome assembly GCA_942486065.2 of Calliphora vomitoria. Taxonomy (NCBI): domain Eukaryota; kingdom Metazoa; phylum Arthropoda; class Insecta; order Diptera; family Calliphoridae; genus Calliphora; species Calliphora vomitoria. The sequence continues at coordinate 28,830,759 of OW818031.2, read as the reverse complement.
GTCCTAGGCTACTCCCACTCTGGCGGTGACCCGATTCATGTCTTCTCTAAATTTCCCAAAAATTCACTTGAAAATTACATATTTTTCATAAATTTTTGGTGAAAAACCAGTTTTTTCAAAAAATTTTATCTCAGATACAGGGCTGGTTCCAGACATATACAATATAGTTTTGGAATCTACTAGTCCTAGGCTACTCCCACTCTGGCGGTGACCCGATTCATGTCTTCTCTAAATTTCCCAAAAATTCACTTGAAAATTACATATTTTTCATAAATTTTTGGTGAAAAACCAGTTTTTTCAAAAAATTTTATCTCGAATACAGGGCTGGTTCCAGACATATACAATATAGTTTTGGAATCTACTAGTCCTAGGCTACTCCCACTCTGGCGGTGACCCGATTCATGTCTTCTCTAAATTTCCGAAAAATTCACTTGAAAATTACATATTTTTCATAAATTTTTGGTGAAAAACCAATTTTTTTTCTCCAAAAAATATATATAATTAATTAATTTTTTAAAATTATATTTGTTTATGGTTTTTATTGATTTGTTTCCATAAAATTCAATAATTTTATAATATTTATTGAAGAAATCTTTTTTTACCGATTTAAAAACTAATTTAACAGTGTTTGGAACGTATTTAACATAAATGTGGGACGTATTTAACTGACGTATTTATCTTCACACCCTTAAATTTGAATTAATGTAAACTTTTAACGGTTTAAGATAACATAACAAAATTTGGAACTAATATAGATCCAGATGTCCTTAAATCAACGGTACTATAAGTTTTTACATTTTTTATTTTAAAATACCGAAATTCCTAAACCGGGAAAAATGTGTTCAAAAAACTGAGTTTTTTTTAGAAAAGTGTCTACTGTGACTTAATTTACCGTGTGATAGTAAAAAAAACTTTGTTAGTGTTTAAGTAATATATGGGGTTATACAAATATGGAACATGTGCGTGGATCGGTGCTTTGCCTTTTAAGAATTTGTTACTCAAACATAAAATAATTTTTTAAAATTGGCCAAGTTTGGATAGGCCTGGGGGATGTTGTGTCCGTTTTAGTGAGCCATATTTTACTTTACGAGCTTTAAAATTAAGTTCTCTTTCTGGATCATATAAAACTTGTGTATAGTCCCGAAGAAAAATTTTTTCTACAAAAGAAAAAATATAGGGACTTTTTTGGGAAAAAAACGTAAAAAATACGGTAATTTTTACATGTTCCAAATTTGGATGCGTGTAACTTTTTATAGGGACAAGACAACTGTTAGCAAGTTCTTCCTATTTTGTTTAGAATTTTATCACTAATATAGCTGATATTTTAAAAATAAATTTCGACAATCCGTTGGCCATTTATCTCTAAAAAAACACAGAAAGATCCAGCAAAATTAAAAAAAAAATAAATCAATAAACCTAAATATCTCTTCAACTAATAGAGATAGCCTACATATGTATGTGTATTTTTTGTAGATCTGCGTAAGGACTATTTATATATTAAATTTCAGCTCATTTGGATCATAAATGCGTTTTTGGCGATTTTTTTTTTAAATTTTCGGACCCGAGGTGACCGACTTTGAGGGGCCACACACTGGCCCCCATTAGCGCTAGGAAGCTGAACAAATGCAAATAAACTCAAAATTACCTCAGCTCCAACCGTGTAAAACTTTGTAACAATATCTCCAATAGTTCTCGAGATACCAAATTATTTCCAAAAAAAAAAGTTTCGCACAGTGGTGCGTTGCGCCAAGCAAATGAAAATACAAAAAATTAAAAATAGTTACAACAACAATTTAGATTTTGCCATTAAACTTATATAAACATTAAAAAAGCGAGCTACCCAGCAATATTAGTGCATATTGTTTATGTTAAAAATTTCCAACTTTTTTAAGATGTCTTACATTTTGGTTTATAACTTTGATTCCACTTAACCGATTTTGCTAATTTTTAATACCATAGTACTTAGTACAATGATAAACATTCAAGTTTAATCTCATTAGTTTTGGTTTCGTATTTTGGCCGTGAGTGTGTTTTACACACACATAAAATTTTATTTATAATTTTATAAGGAATCTTTGTTTACTTAGATGAATATATATTTCTAAATGTTAAATAGTTAACGAAAACCGTATATACCTGATGCTTATTCACTCACGAGCTTGTGAAAATACAACAACAATCTTGCTGTTACACATTAAACTCTCATGAACATTACATAAACAAGGTCTGCCTCATTATCTGTGTTGCAACCTTTTGAAATTAGTCTTACATTTTGGTTTATAACTTTGATTCCACTCAATTGATTTCGCTGAATTTTAATACCATAGTGCTAAATACAATTATAAACATTATAGACGAATCTTATTAGTTTTTATTTCATATGTTGGTGGTGAGTGTGTTTTACACACACATAGAATTTTATAAGGAATTCTTGTATACTTAGATGAATATGTATTTCTAACTATTAAGTGGTTAAAGAAAATCGTATATACCTGTTCAATTATCACAAGTGCCGGTGTAGAGTAAATATTTTAATATAAAGAGTAATATTTAGCATGAGTATTAAATATTTATGTATACTTGGAAGTCAGTTGAAATAATCTAGAAATATAAAACATTGATAAAAATGTAAAATTTTCCTTTAAATGAAAAATCGTAGAACTTAGTTAACGATAAATTTACTCCTTAATGTGGGTTATAGGCAAAAATGTTGTCTGAAGAGTATTTACTTTTAATGAAAGCTGTATGGTTTAAAATATATTTTACTTTGAACTGCGTTAATATTTATTTTAAACTGCAGCATAAACAAATACAAGTTCAACCTTTTCGCCATACATTGTTTCATATTGTAGTTTTCCTTTTAGTTGCCACAAGTTCATAGTGCTTGTAATATGGGATAGATTTTCGTTTGTTTTATTATTAAATAAAAATACACTTGTTTAATAGTTAAGGTTAATGCCTGCAGTATCGACGTCACCGCAATCATCGTTCTTGTTTTCGATTATCACCAATAGATAATCAATTTATTCATGATAAATATACAGTACATCATCATTTAGCAAAATAAAATTGTGTGTAGGTTGCTTAACTGACAGTTGCATCCAGCTGCAAATATTCATCATGTTGCTACAAGTATTGAGTCAGTGAACCAAAAAATGTCTCCTCAAAATGATAAGAGAATTAAAAACATACAAACTTAATAAAATACTAATAAAAAAGTAAATTAATATTAATTGAATATCAAAGATAATTTTAATTGGTCATTGTTAAAATTCGAGAAATGATATGAAATTCTTGTGAAAAACAAATATTACTCATCCCACCTGGAGTCCATTTAATATCTTAATCAGTTGTAAATGCAGACACATGAATAAAGTCTGAATATATTCTTTTAACTAATTAAATATAATTTAATCAAAATATTCCAAAAAGTACCTGATTGTGGGAGATAATCAAAAACCTTAAATGGTAAGGACTGAGATCGAAAAAATTTGAATAAAAATGAAACCACTAAACTTACTGTCTTGATTTTTTTATTTGATTGAAATTATGATTCCAATTTACAAAAAATATTATTTTTATAGTTCTAATCAATGGTGATGAATTTATGAATATTTTCTGGAAACCCTTCCATTAAGTTTTTTATATAGCTTTCTGTCACTTTGTACGAACACGTAGTCCATCTCCATTTAAAATCTAACACACTTTTGGACACCTTTTTATACCCTACACCACCATAGTGGGGAGGGTATATTGGATTTGTGCAGATGTTTGTAACGCCCAAAAATATTAGTCTAACACCCACCATAAAGTATTCCAATCAGAATCACTTTCTGAGTCGATTAAAAGATGTCCGTCCGTCCGTCCGTCTGGCTGGCTGTCCATATAAACCTTGTGCGCAGAGTACAGGACGCAATTTTGAAGATATTTCGATAAAATTTGGTACATATTAATTTTTCGTCCCAAGGACCTATTGAAACTGTCTGAAATCGGTTCATTATTTCACCTAGCCCCCATACAAATGTTCTCCCGAAATTGAACTTTATCCGTCATAAATGTTTAATTTATGTCGGTATCTACACAAGTTTTTCTTTAAATAAGTTTTATATATACGGAATTCTTGTCAACAAATTTTATTATGATCGGTCCATAATTAGTCATAGCTCCCATATAAGGCCTGCTTCCGATAATCACTTTAACGAGCATAAATCTCCTTAAAATGTTGGTATACGCATAAAATGCGACATAAATAACTTTCATATAGACATTAATCATTAGTCATAGCTCCCATATAAGACCCACTTCCGAAAATCACTCACGAATATAAATTATTGAATTTTTGAGGGAAAAATGTTTTTGTTCATTTACTTAGTGTAGGGTATTATATGGTCGGGATTGACCGACCGTACCTTCTTGTTTTTGCTCTGCAATTCTCTTTTAACAAAAGCCTAATATCTCTCCACTTTGGCCTCTAAATTTTTAACATAGTTCCTGTTAGGAACTTTTTGAGCTTTGTGTGCTTTTAAACCTTCATTGGCTCTAACTTTTCGTACCAAATAGTCCGAGCACTGAGCTTACCGGGCTGCTTTCCTAACTGATGTGTTGGGAGCTCTTTTGGAAATGCTTTCTATTTATTTTCATGTGAACCATTCCTTATACCTGAGCAAGGTTTTATATCAACGGACAAGTTCTCCCAGTACTGTTTAATAACATTGGAAAATGTTTGATAGCAGACCTTTGATTGTTTGTCCAACTTTTTGTAGGACCAAGTTGGGTTTTGTTGAAAATATTTAATAATTTTAGTACGCAGTTTTTTCTCGTCTCTCATTTTAATCAGATTTACAACAAATTAACATAATTGACATTAAACATAATAACTGACATGCTTTACAAAGGTTACAAATAATGTCAAATCATACTTGGGTAAACAGTTTTAAGAAAAAACGTGTGTTAAGGTTTTTTCGATCTCAATCCTTAAAATGTATATTCTTTAATAAATATTGAAAAACATAGTTTAAACATGTATTTTGGTTGTCAGTTTCGCAGTTTAACATTACTACTTAACCCAAGGAAACAATCTGAAAATAAATACTAGCTAAAATATTTTGTGCCAAAAACTAAGTTTCCTCTAAATCCGCTAATATAAAATTTGTCCCTACGCTAACCCATAATAGGAACAACAGTTCGAAATTATAATTTTAGTCCTCCTTTAGCCTTTATTAGAATCGAAATCAGTTTTTAATTTTTTTTTTTTTTTGAAATTTCGTTTAAAAAATTGTTTAAAAATGTAAAATCTGGGATTTGAAATATGCATGCAAATTTATGATTTATTTCGGTATCAAGTTGTAATGGCTTATCGATGTCAGAAATTTTTTTTTATTTTTTATTTACACATCTATGGATAAATGAAATATAAAAATGTCAACTACATGCAGAAAAAAAATATAGTTGTACATGTTTACTGTAACCATTTCAACATTTTTACCAATATTATAGTCACAGTAACTATTTATATGATTATGGTAACTATAATTGGTTAATTTACGATTCACATGATTGTATCAACCATATATGTGGTTACAGTAAACAGGTATATGTTTGCGACAACCATCATATAAATAGTTACTATGACTATAATATTGTTAAACATGTTGAAATGGTTACAGTAAACATGCACAACTATATTTTTTTTTTGCTTGTAACTTCTATTAAAATGTTCAACTTTTAAACGTTATTCGATTTTGCTAAAAGTTTTAGATGACGGAGAACAACAAATTCAAAAAGTAATGATTACAGATCGAGCGTCCTTTCACACTTAAACGCTTATTTACAAATTTATCAATGATTTAAGATATTTTCAGCTTCTCATTCCAATTATCAATTTTTGGTCTAAAAAAGGAGTCCGAGCTCCTTTTCTTAATTAAACGCTTATTTACAAAGTTATTAACCATTTAAGATATTTTTAATTTTAGTCAGAAGTAAGAGTGATCAGATATCGAGTTCCTTTCCTCAATTAAACGCTTATTTACAAAGACGCTTGATATAAGTTAGTAACGATTTATGATATTTTAAGTTTTTTCATAGAAAAATATAATTTTTTAGTCACAAATATCTGCAATCACAGATCGAGCTTCTCTTCTAAATTAAACGCTTATTTATAAGGTAATTGACAATTTAAAATTTTTTGTGTTTTTTATACAATATACAAATTTTTGGTCAGAATTATCGGAGAGCACATATCAAGCTCCTTTTCTCAATTAAACGTTTCTTTCTAAAGTTGTTGGTGATTTAAGATTATCTGACTTATTAAATTAGACATGAAAAATCTGGAGTAATAAAAATGCAGGTTTTTCAATAGAAAGCGTATCTTTTGGACGCGTTTTTGGTTTTTAATAACTTATGTGTCATTTTAAAGGGCATAAATCTGTCATTTATTCTCAATCAGCTATTAAACTTTATAATGTAACTAACAAAGTTTTTTTTGCTTCGAAAATGTAGAATTTTGTATCAACGAAGCATCATATGCAGGAAGTTTTGCTTTACTACTTTAATTTGAAAAAAAGTGCGGCTGAAGCTGACACCGATTGCTCACCACAGCTTATAATGAATGTGCTTCATCGGCATCATCGTGCGAGAGATGTGTGAAGATTGTTGTAAAACTTAACAACAGCTTGCGAAATCATTAGGTGCTACTCAAGCAGCAATTTCAAAAATGTTTGCCAGCAGCAGGATTCAGCCAAAAGCAGGAAAATTCGGTAGCATACGAATTGAAATTGAGAGACCTTGAAAGACGATTTTGCATGTCCAAAATGATGCTTGAACGCTATTAAAGAAAATCATTTTTGCACCGAATCATTACTTGCGATGAAAAATGGATCCATTACGATAACCCAAATCGTAAGAGATCGTATGTTATGCTCGGCCAACCAGCCGAATCGACGCCAAAGCCAAATATTTATGGCGCTAATATTCTCTGTATTTGGTGGTAGCAAAAATGTCCTATCTCTTATGAGCTGCTGAAATCTGGCCAGATTATCACAAGTAACCAGTACCGAATGCAACTGATTCGTTTGAAGCGAGCATTGGCCAAAAAACGGCCAGACATGAAACTGTAATATTCCATCTTGATTCGCTACACTTTGGAACGGAGTGTCCGATATTGGCTTGATTCGTTATTTGGCTCAGACTACATATGTTGCCAGAAAGATGGGAAAAGGTCATAGCTAATATGGCCAATACTTTGAATAAATTTAGATTGTACAAATGTTTCAAAATAAAATGTAAACATTTTAAATTTTGAAGTCATATACCCAATAATAAAATTATTGAAGATTTAAGATTTTATTACTTTTATATTATGATTTTATAATTAATTCAATAATAACCATGATGTAGTTTAAATACCCAATGCTAAAAATAAAAAAAAGTGTTATTAAACTGTTAAATAAACTCGCATACTTGCGTCAACTAAAGTTCAATCCTCTAGGTATTGCAGCGAGAAATTAACAAACTAATTGATTTTGTAGAAAAATGCAATTATAAAAACAAATCTATTGTCAACAACTGCTTGTCTTCGGTTTTGTCTAGCATCCAAAGGACATAAGATCATTGCCTTAAATGTTATTAATGCTTAATTTCTGTACACGCTCAACTGCATTGTGGAAAATGCAATTAATTGATTGTTTAAATATTTGCCAAAAGAAATGAATCCTAAAATTAGAAAAAAACAAACACACACACACACACACAAAAACAGCATGTTGCAGGACAATGACTTCCTTAAAAATATTAACTTTTTTTCTTTTGTTTCAATAGCTTTTATTATTTTTTGGTTTGTCAACATTTTTATAAACAACGGAAGTAAACATCATGTATAGTAGTAGTATTTTTAAGACATGGCAATACAAAAATAGTAAAGTACTGTAAAAATAAAGTCTGGGGATGGGCGAGGGAACAACAGAAAGAGCAAAAAAGTGTAAACATATTTTATATTGGCTTTGCCGAATGTAGTATACCCTTTATCCAGGTTATAATGTCGTTTACCAATTTTGAAATAAATTTCGAAATCTGCTTTTCCAACTTAAACAGATTTTGAAATAACAAGTAAGAGAGCTATATTCGGCTGTACCGAATCTTATATACCCTTCACCAAATTGTATTTAAAAATACAAATTTTAAATATTTTTAGGTAAACGGAATTAAAAAATTTTATTTTTCAAAATTTAAAAAAAAAAATTCTGAATTGTTTTTCAGGATTTAAAAAAAAAATTTGAAAAAAATTTCGAAATTCCTAAAATGTTTTTTTTTTCAAAATTTTTTTTTTAAATTTTTTTTCAAAATTTTTTTAATTTTTTTTAAATTTTGTGAAAAAAAATTTGTTTTGTTAAAAAAAAAAATTCGAGTTAAAAAGTATTTTTCCCGATTTTGACCCATTGTAGGTCCAAATTACTATAACCTTATAAACATCATTGCTATGGACTATGAAATATCTATCATTAGATATCCATATTGTCTATATTAATGACTTAGAAATCCAGATATAGATCAAAAATAAGCCAAAACTCGAGGTTGTCCCGATTTATTCCTTATATCTCAGGCATTTGTGGGCCGATTTTCTCGATTTTAAATAGCGACCGAGCCGGAAGAATTCCCGATATATTGATGTATAAATTATGTTTGTCAGTTATTTGGTGGCTACGGTAAGTTCATTTCAACATACAGACGGACATATCGACTTCGCTATCTGTAACGATCCAGAATATATATACTTCGTGGGGTCGCAAATGAAAAATGTAGAAATTACAAACGAATTTGCAAACAGCAAATTTCCAAAAAACAACAACTAATTGCATAAATATTTTAATAAAACAAAATTCTCAGTGCATAATTAAACTGATGAACTGGTTTTGTGCTTTTTCCCTGCCAGCATTTTCTATAGTAGAATTTCTGCCTCGTAACGTCATAATGTTTAAACGGATGATTAATGAACGATGCTATGTGTTTTTTTGTTGCAAAACTGACTTAAATCATTCTCACATTTTACACAAAGACGCATCTTCATATATCTTGAATCGAATTGGCTAATTTTAGATCTGTTAAAGTAGTAAAATTTGATATTTTTAATTTTTTATGAATTTTCCGGATTTTAGAGATAATCTCAGAAGCATTTCAGTCAGATTTATTTAACATATGTATATGTAGATCATTAAGTTATCTGGGGCCTTTGGAAAACTGATGCACATCATTTAACCGACTATCCCATTTATAAATTTTAATTATAAATAGGGTCGCAAACGAAAATTGTGGAAATTGCAAACCGAACGATAAACTTATTTCTTTCCTTACTCATAGTAAAGAGTATAGAAATAAGAGAAGATTTGTGTATTATGTATTTTGCAGAAGACTATTTTTTTACATGTAAAATAAGACACATTCTTTGAGAGGGAACATTTGGTACTTTTTGTACTAAGTGTTTAATTTGTAAATATGATTTCTTTATTCTGTGCAAAGTTTTTGTTATTTTTAAACATTTATGTTGAGCTCAAATGCCGAATTTCTAAAAGTTTGAAAAAACATTTCCAATAAAATTTAAATTCCGTGCAAAGCGAGAATTATTTTGTATAAGTAAGATTAATTAAAGAAAAAAGAAACCTGTAGTACCATTATTCACTAACAATATGATTGATATGGAGTGAGGTTTGAGATCGAAAAATTCTTAACTTCAATTTTCATGCTCTGTCTTTGGCCTCTAAATTTGTAGCAGCGTTCCTGTCAGGAACTTTGTGAGCCTTGTATGTTTTTAAACTTGCATTAGCTTTAACTTTTCGTTGCTTCTAGCTGCTTTCCTACCGGATGTGTTGGGAGCTCTTTTGAAAATGCTTTCTATTTTTTTTGGCCTTAGAAACATCATATAGACCATTCCTTCTACCTGAACCAGGATTTCTATCAACGGACAAGTTCTCCCGGTACTGATTAATAACATTGGAAACAGTTTGACGGCAGACCTATGAATGCTTGGCCAACTTAGGACCAAGTTGGGTTTTGTTGAAAATATTTAATAATTTTAGTACGCACTTTTTTCTCGTCACCCATTTTAATCAGATTAACAACAAATGAACATAATTGACATTAAACATAATAACTGACATGCTTTACAAAGGTAACTTGATAAAAAAAAAAAAAATCAAATAATACTTGGGTTAAAAGTTTTAATGAAAAATGTGAGTTAAGAATTTTACGATCTCACTCCTTAGTGTTGTCACGAGACTTTCAATACTTTTTAGGACTGCTGACTGACTGCCGACTACCACTTGGATCTAAACTCTTCTGTAGTTGACGCTGACATTAATGTCTTCTTTAAAATTCTATTTATACTTGACCAACCTTCTTCTGTTGTTTAAAATTGTATTTTAACATTATCATCTCGAAAAAGTTGTCACAATGACCGAAGTGTATTTAGTTACATTTGTGGTGAATACACAGTCAAAAAGTTTAGAAAACCTATAACAGACTTCGTGAGAAGCACGTATTTTAATGACTTTAAGATGAAGATTAAGGCTCTGAATAAGCCGTGGGTTCAAAACATTTGGTCAATTCACAAGGTCTCTTATCAGTCTTATTGTCATAATGTCCTAATATATCACGACTCGGCGGCTCGGCTTAACCGACTCTTAGGCATTCGGGGTTGGTCTCTGCTGGTTCGTTACGATAACACAATAAACATAGCATAGAAAGTAGTATTATTTTAGGATATTTTTAGCTTGAAAAGCAATAAAAACCATTGTGAAATATTAGGACATTATGACATGATAAGAGACCTTGTGAATTGACCAATTGTGTGTAGTGGATATTTAAGAAGGTGGGAATGTGGTAAACGTAATCATTTGAAGTTTGGTGTATTTGTGTGTTGTTAAATTAAAACATATCCTGATTTACCGTCTGCTTAAAGGTCCCTAATATACTCAGACGACGTATCATATCCGACGTATCATACACAGAGATGATGGAACTTTTTTCGTGTGAACATGACAGCAATTTTGAAGGGTTAAAGACGCCTTCACTTTGTTCACTTGATGAGAGACCTTGAACTTTCTCAAGAGAGAACTTTCTAAAGAGAGATCTGAGCTATCATCTAGACTTAAAGAAGAAATCTTTTAACTCAAGGTCTCGGAATAAACTTCTTTAATTTTTTAGCTTAGAAAATTATGTAGTCTTTTGTAATGATATTGATGGCCTTTTAACGAAAATGGCACTCTCAATCTACAAAGCCGATGAATACAGATTGTTTATGGATAGCTCAAAGCGAAGTTAAAAATGTGTTTATTAGATGTTGCTAATAAGCATGCAGTTGTGCCTATTGCTCATTCTACGTAACTAAAGGAGGAGTATTAAAACGTATATTTTGTTTTAAGAAACTTAAGAACTCACATCAGCATTGGTTATATGCTGATGTGAGTTCAGCAAAGAAATTACACTAAATTTCCATGTTTCATCTGTTTATAGGACAACAAAGCAAAACATGACCATTGTATCAAGAAAGAGAAAACATGACGGTTGGAATACAAAACTTTATAAACTCGTCTTTGGTTTCCGGAGATAATATAACGTAGTATTAGATAATATGAAGTAGTATGTGAAGGCATTAGATTAAACTGGTACATGCTTTACCTTTCTTTCAGGAAAGTACAGAAAACGTAAAAGCTGATATTTTTTATGGCCAACAAATAAGACTTTTAATGAAAGACAACGATTTCGTACAATAAAAAGAAGCCGTTGTGAAAAATGTGTTAGGAAGTCAGAAATCATTTTGACAAGTTTCCTGAAAATCTTGTATCGTATAGCGAAGAACAGGGAGAATGTTTCGATCAATATCTGAAAGTGATGCACAGTGGGGCAGAATCAAAATTTTTTGGAAATAAATCTGGCATTTCTAAACGACTGGTCCGATCGAAATAAAGTTTCACATGGGCGTAGCCAAGGACCCTACAAATGCTCCAGGGGCGGCGCTATGGGGGCTCAAATTAGGGTACCTTCGACATGTAAAATGTTTAAACACGTTCCATTTTTTTGTTTCCCATCTGATTTCAAAGATTTATATATTTTTGGAAAGCGCTTGGCTAGATCTTGAAATAACATGCTTGCTTGTACTATTTATCTCTATAATTTCCGAGTTATAGGCATTTCAAAATTGAACTTTTAAAATTTTGCAATACCATAGGGTTACTTTTAAACCGAATGGGCTCGAATTTCTTTTGTTAGTTAGACAACTAAATTACCAGTAACATACAAAAGATTTCAGGGCAATATCAATTATGGATCCAAAAATAAACGTTTTCCAAAAATAAACGATTTTTCAAAAAATAGTAAATTTTTGCAGTTTTTTGGACGAAAAGGTGACATAACTTTTTTTTATTAAAAAAAAAAAAACTTTATTTAAGAACATATAACAATTTAATGTGTTTCCGTAAGGTATCTTTTTCGAATATGTCGGCCCTACGCTCTTCGGAATTTGACCTATTTTTTTATCAAAATTTCAAATTTGGGGCACATGTTCTAAAATCCCAAAGCTGGGATCAGAATCCCGTAATTTTTAGGAATTACGGGATGCCCTTTGACCTTTTGTTTGTACGCTTTGTTATTTAGAATGACAAGTTTAAAAAACGTTGAAAATTTCATTGAATTTTGTCAATAAATAAAGATTTTATTGCATATTACATAAAATTAAACATTTTAATAGGATTGCAAATATTAGGAACAATTTGATCCACATTTATTTCGAACTATTTTTTTTTTTTTTTTTGTTTAGACAATTTTTTTTGTTTAGACAAGTTAGTCTTACAAAAAAAATTCAAGTCAATGTCTCAATTAGATTCAAAAATATCCCACTTTAAAACTCCGCTCTACAAAAATATTTCAGATTTTCATACTAAAAAATTTGTATAAATTTTCTTAATACTATTTTATTCAGCAACAATTCAATGGTTCTGACTTAATCACATTTTATACTAAAATATGAAAATGTAAAATATTTTTGAAGAACGGAGTTTTAAAATGGGATATTTTTGAATCTAATTGAGATATTGACAAATGCCAGATTTATTTCCAACATATTTCGCAAATTTTCGCAACAACAAAGTATTTTTAATAATAGTCTAAAAAAAGCAATTAATTTAACGATTTTTACATTTTAGAAGTTTATTTAAATCAAAACTTAAAAAGCTTTATTTTCTATTAATATTATATTATTAGTATTCAATTTGTTATTGAAACAAATATTACAAATAAAAACATTACCTACTAGCTTTCTTTAAAAGTACCCTAAAAAGTACCTACAAATTCACAAATGAGTATCTATCACACTTTGCAGACTACAGTAAACAAAACACATAGTATGCAGAAATACTACCATGTGAAAACCGTTACACAGAGAAAATGAGAGAAATGTTAGTGAACACATAAAAAGAGAGCAAGTGGTATAAAAGCAAGCCGCTTGCAGAAAAATCCTTCAGTATTTTAAGGACTGTCAATGTGAGTGGTGGTTAAATAGAAAAGTAAAACAACAACAAAGTCTAGTAAAAGTGAAGTAACAGTAAAATAACGGTAAATGTCTGAAATAGAAAAAACACAAACAAATACATTGCAGACACAAAAGAGAGTGAATGTTAATTTAAAGAAAATAGAGCAACTCAAAACAAAAAACCGGTACAAATGCACAAAAATGCATAAATATTAAAAAGAAAAAGGAAAACATTAATAAAATAAATGAATTAATAAAACTTTTTAGATTTATAAATAAAAAGAAAAAAATTAAAGATTTTATTATAGTTTAAAAAAAAGTTTAGAAAAAAACTAGAAATGAGTACTACTCATGTCTATTTTGCCGATATGCCTTTGGCAGCGGTTAGACGAGAAGGACATTCTCCCCTGGATGTCTTAAATGATGACGCAATACGTCAGTGCCGCAGTATTTCACCCAATTGTAGTGTTAGTTCTCCAATACCACGTTATGAGCGCAATATGGGCTTCTTTCGTCAACTGAGTCGTCGTTTTGGTTTGAGGTCAAATGATGACCTAGTTCACACTGCCAGCAATGAGGATGACAATCAAAGTTCATCGACCGATTCGTGCTCCTCACATACACCACCACATGCAGCTGCAGTAGCAACGGCAGCCGATAACAACAAAAAAGATAATAATCTAATACTCATTTCCACCACAGCCACTGAGTATATATCATGTGCATCGAGTGAAACTAGTAGTACAGTTGATATAGATGAGCAACTGCAGCAGCTGCAGCTGCAGCTGCAACAACAGCAAAATGTTAGTAATGTAAATAATTCTGTTACTGCTGATGATGATAATAATGATGATGATGATGCTACTGCTGCTGATAATAATGAAAATTCGGATGATGCTGTTAAGATGGCTTACAACAAAGAGCGTAAATCATTTGCACGTTCTAGTTTTTCGCGGCTACATCGTCGTTCCACCACCTCTTTAAGGCGCGCATTTGAAGCCTTCTCTCTTTCATCACGTTCCCTTTCCTGCAGCGGTGTCACTCCTCCACCTACCATTCTACCAACGTCATCAGCTTCATCGTCCACCAACAATGGCACACCCATTAAATCAGCTATGAAATCTTCCTCTAACCTAGAACTCAATAAAAAATCACAATCTTCTTCCGTAGCAACAACAACTACAACGTCTTGCCTTAAAAAGACCTCTTCTTGTTCATCATCATCTTGCTCAGCCTCAGCAGCGGGCAAATCAACAACATCATCAACGTTGTCAGCGACAGCTTCAAAAACCAAAACAAAACCACCGCCACAGCGTATACTACGTCAGCCAGTCTCATATACATATCTGAAGGGCATTTCGGGTCTACCAACCCAGAGGGTACCACGTAATTCGGTTTGTTGTCAGTATGCCAGACGTTAAGTTGATAGAAATGATAGAGATGAAGAAAAAAAAAAAAAACACACAGAAAACGCTGAACACCAGAGGCTACGAATCAAGGATGGGACTGACAGTGCAAGGCAGTTTTAGTGCAATATACAAACATACATACATACATAAGTAATTGAAAGTTTAAAGTTCATATTTATACTAACATATATACAACATATAAATATCATATTTAAACATACACAAGTATTTACAAACGTACATGCAAATGCAGATATAAACTATTTAATTTCTTTTAACATCTGCTTAAATATTTAGTTGATTATGAGAGGAATACTGATCAGAAATTGTAGGTGAAAATTATACTTTGATTTTTCTTCTCACAAAATTACTCAAAATTTGTCAATGTCAGAAAAAAGGCAACATTTTCACCATAGTAAATATGAGGAGCAAATGTAACATTCATGGCCTTTTTAAGGTGACATTTTGTGAAGAGAAAATGTACACATGCACAGTTTTGCCTTTTCTTCACCAAACAACACAAAAAACATCAGGGTCAGAGAAAATACAACAGTTTTTATAACGCAACTGGTTATATTATTGACTTATCTGAGTTCTTATTCATTTTCATAGAGAAAGTGTAACATTTTTGATAAAAAAATATATTAATTTTTTCTTCATTAGAATACATTTTGATATACAAAAAATATCTTAAATTTTTATGAAATTTAAATCTAATCGATTTTCATTTTTTAAAGGATGTATAATAAGTATATAAACTTTTATGAAAAAAGAATATGTTTTTTTTAGAAGGAATTTATAAAATATATACTGAAATCAACTACTAGTCACTTGTTTGTAAATGCTAAGTTGTGTATTTTTTTATTTGTACTTTTACAGAAACTTCTGAATTTATACTAAAACCAAATTTTTTTTTTAATTTTCATTTAAAAATTTATTTTTTTTTTTTCAAAACTTCTTTTTTTATCTTTTAGTGAAAATAACAAACATTTGTACGTCGTTGCAAATGACTTTGAAATATCTATCATATCCATATTATCTATATTAATCACTTAGTTTTTTCCTTATATCTCAGCCATTTGTGTGCCGATTTTCTCGATCTTAAATAGCAACGATACCGGATCTATAGCGGATATATTGATGTATGAATTATGTATGGAAGTTATTAGGGGGCTACGGAAAGTTGATTTCAATATACAGACGGACAGGCAGATATGGCTATATCGACTCCGCTATCTATAACGATTCAGAATATACATATCGCTCATTTGCTGCAAGAACGTCATAACTCAAAATCCGTGTATTTTGAACCGAGTAATACAAAATATGCGCCGTTCTATAGTCTTTCATATAGTTTTATCATTTTTTTTGTTGTAAACATCAAAATTAAAATTAATGTTTTCTCGTATATTTGACAAGCA
Source organism: Calliphora vomitoria (assembly GCA_942486065.2). Classification (NCBI taxonomy): domain Eukaryota; kingdom Metazoa; phylum Arthropoda; class Insecta; order Diptera; family Calliphoridae; genus Calliphora; species Calliphora vomitoria. Next base: position 28,814,413 of record OW818031.2, on the reverse strand, counting down.
ACAATTTGGGTTAAATAGAGACTAGGTTTTATTTTTGAAATCCCATGATATGTTGAAAATTTATTTAAGAAATAGTAAAATTTCATAAAACATTCAAAGCCGTTTTTCTCGAAACGACTTTTTTTGAATTATGACGTTGTTGCAGCAAATGAGCGATATATACTTTGTGGGGTCACAAATGAAAAATTCAGAAATTACAAATGGAATGAAAATTATGGATCGTTATATACAGTGGAGGCGATATAGCCATGTTCGTGTGTCCTTCTGTCTCTTGAAATCAATTTTCCGAAGCCCCAAGTAACTGAGAAAGATAATTGATACATTAATATATCTTCAAAAGTCCAACTTAAGTATCTGTTTAAAATCTGTCCACAAATGGTTAAGACATAAGCAAAATACAGCGGCTACCTCGATTTTTTCACTTAATTTTGACCAATATTTTGTTACACCAAATTTATTGTTATACCCTACACCACCATAGTGGGGAGGGTATATTGGATTTGTGCAGATGTTTGTAACACCCAGAAATATTAGCCCAACATCAACCTCAAAGTATACCGATCGACTCAGATTCACTTTCTGAGTGATTAAACGATGTGCGTCCGTCCGCCTGGCTGGCTAACTGTCCATGTAAACCTTGTGCTAAAACTACAGGTCGCAATATTGAAGATATGTCAATAAAATTTGGTACTTATAATTGTTTCAGCCCAGGGACCAAGCCTTGAAACTGGATGTAATCGGTACATTATTTCACCTAGCCCCCATATAAATGTCCTCCCGAAATTGGACTTTATCAGTCATATATCTTTAATTTATATAGCTATCTACACAAATTTTGCTCCAAATAAGTTTTATATATACGGAATTCATGTCAACAAATTTTATTATAATTGGACCATAATTAGTCATAGCTCCCATATAAACCTGCTTCCGTAAATCACTTTAACGTGTACAAAACTACTAAAAATGTTGGTATACACTAAAATTCAACATAAATAATATTCATATAGACATAAATCAGATGACCTAATTTCATGGTGATCGGTCCATAATTAGTCATAGCTCCCATATAAACCCGCTTCCGAAAATAAATGGCTGAGATATAACCAGGACAACCTCGATTTTTTACCTATTTTTTATCTATATCTAAGTCATTAATATAGACAATATGGATATCCAATTATAGATATTTTAAAGACCTTTGCAACGGCGTCAAAAGAATAAAGAATAATAGAATAAAGTAAGTCGGACCTATAATTGGTTATACAATTTTTTAACAAATAAATTTAAATTTTATTTCTTTTAATCATTAAATAATTAAATATTGAAAAAAATAAAAAAATTTTTTGACATCAAATTTTTTTCAAACAAACAAATTTAAATATTTTTTTTTAATTTTGTTTACCTAAAAATATTTAACATTTTTTTAAGTATAATTTTGTGAATTGTATATAAGATTCGGCACAGCCGAAAGATTTTCATCTTATGTCTTCTATAAACTCAAGACTTGCTCAAATAAACTTGACGTGTGTGAACCAGCACTTTCTACGTTATTTGTTGAGTTTTTGGGCACTGTACCACGATATCACTTCCTTAAGTATTTAATACAATAACTTTATTTTTGTATTTATACCCTACACCACCATAGTGGGGAGGGTATATTGGATTTGTGCAGATGTTTGTAACGCCCAAAAATATTAGTCTAACACCCACCTTAAATTATACCGATCGACTTAGAATCACTTTCTGAGTCGATTAAACGATGTCCGTCCGTCCGTCCGTCCGTCTGGCTGGCTGGTTGTCCATGTAAACCTTGTGCGCAGAGTACAGGTCGCAATCTTGAAGATATTTCGACAAAATTTGGTACATATCATTTTTTCTGCCCAAGGACCAAGCCTATTGAAACTGGCTGAAATCGGTCCATTATTTCACCTAGCCCCCATACAAAATACCTCCAGAAATTGGACTTTATCGGTCATAAATGTTTAATTTATATATGTATCTACACAAGTTCTTCTCCAAATAAGTTTTATATATACAGAATTCATGTCACCAAATTTTATTACGATCGGTCCATAATTAGTCATAGCTCCCATAGAAGGCCTGCTTCCGATAATCACTTTAACGAGCATAAATCTCTTAAAAATGTTGGTATACACATAAAATGCAACGTAAATAACTTTCATAAAGACATTAATCACACCACTTAATTTCTTGGTGATCGGTCCATAATTGGTCATAGCTCCCATATAAGGCCCACTTCCGAAAATCGCTCACGAATATAAATTATTGAAATTTTGAAAGAAAAATGTTTTTGCTCATTTACTTAGTGTAGGGTATTATATGGTAGGGCTTGACCGACCATACTTTCTTACTTGTTTTAATATGATTTACGCCATAATTCAGAAACGTGAACGAAAAAAAACTATTTGAAAACTGATTTCTGAATCGGGTTCTTAATATTTTTCATGTCATCATCTACAAGTAGTTTAAAATTACTAATTAAAATTATTAATTTAATCAAAATTTTTTAAATTTATTATTAGTATTTATTACAGCAAAAAATAATCAATCAAATTATCTTAAAATGTTTGCACATAATTTAACCTTATAAAATAATAAGCTTGATAATTTCTTACTTTTTATATTAAACCGAAAATATTTATAAAAAATTTAGCAACAAATCTTATTATAATTATTATAAAACACCACAGGATTTATTAGCAAAAAAGACTGTTAAACTTCTTTAATATAAATTATTATTAAAATTGTAGGTATATTTATTGAAAATTAACTGATTTCCTTAAAATGAAAGCAATTAGTTGGACAAAAAATCTAAAAAAATGTATTTAAAAACTTTTGATTTAAAATTAATGACTTATATTTTATTAGTTTGTAATTGGTGTGCCTTTTGACAGTGTTTAAAGAAATTCATACATGCAGAGAAGAAATATGTTTAGCATGTTTACAGTAACCATTTCAACATTTTTAAAAGTTTTCTTTTAACAATATTATAGTCACAGTAACTAATTACATGATTGCGGTAACCATAATATGGTTAACTTAGAATTCACATGATTATATCAATCATATATATGGTTACAGTAAACAAGTACATGTTTATGACAACCATTGTTATGATGAATCTTTATATCATAATATGTTGTTCTCAGATTATGATATCAATTAGCCGAGAACAAAATAATATGGTAGGTCTTTCAGCATATAAGTGGTTGTTACAAACACATACTTGTTTATTGTAACCATATAACAGGTGGCGCAAAAGTAATCCTCCTATAAGAAAATGCTATAAATTTTGCCGATTATTGGTCAAATAAATAGTCAGCAATATTCCGCGTTCTGGATTAGTGTAGCGTAACATTGTTTATTAACGTGTATTTCGCATGTGTTTACTACACAAATGTCAAAACAGAACTGACATTAGGGGACAATCGCAAAATTTATAGCATTTTCTGATAGGAGGATTACTTTTGCGCCACCTTGTATATGATGGATACAATTATGTGAATCCTAAGTTAACCATATTATGGTTACCACAATCATGTAAATAGTTACTGTGACTATAATATTATTAAAAAACTTTTAAAAATGTTGAAATGGTTACTGTAAACATTTACAACTATATTTTTTCTCTGCATGTGGACATCCTCACTATCTCCAGCTGATAAATAACAAAATTTTCATCGTTAAATGAAGAAATATATCCCTAGAGACCTTTAATATTAATGTAGTTGTAGATTTCTTCCCAGCAGTTCTAGGAAACTGTCCCGAACTAGTGATTTTACCTATCATTTAGGGTGACAACTACTTAGTTACATAACTAGCTAAGTGACTAGTTATTTTAACACATACGTGTCCTAAACAGGTGGCTAATTTATCCTTTTAGATTACAATGACACTGTATGATAGCTGGTCCAAAGTTGTCAACGCATTGAATTCAAATACCGGTTACATAGAATCAGTTACTAACTTCCTAACGTTACATAACTAATTATTTTAACCCTTTGACGACCACGGGGACACCGGTGTCCCAACACAAAAGTATTGAATAACTAAATAAAGAAAAAAGAATGGGTTCCATTTTAATTTTAATTAGTTCGTAAACCTTTCTCTTATGAATGTGTTTAGATTAAAACATGTTCGGTTATAGCACTTACTTTTTATTCTCTTTGAAAATTGACAGTTTTATTGGTACTGTGTTCAAAAATTGTTCAAAATTTAGTATTATGGTCGTGAAAGGGTTAACATATACAGGTGCTAATTGATCTTAAATAGGCAGTTAAAAAGACATCTCATAGACATTCCAATAACCGATTGTTTGTGAACAAACCTTCCTCCGTCTACTCTCCAATAGATTACTTCTGGGGTAAAATATCTACTTTCTAAAGTGTAATACAAAGTAATCCTTTTATAGGTTACTTAGAGACAGTAAAGTGACAATTTACATCACGCTAGGTTACATGTGTTATATCAACACAATTTGTATAAAACCAGTTTGTACGAGTTACTTACAAAACACTTAAATACCAATCGTCTTCTCGCTAGACTACCTGGGATGTATAAAGTAACCAATTGACTTCTTCCTGCACTACAAAGAGCATATACGTGTCAAAAGACCCAAAATATATAAATTAAAGTCTGCCAAGTGATCAGGCATTTGTGACAATTATTGTCTATAAGGGATACACTGACTACTTGCTTAACCGCTCGGTTATTATTTAATATAACTTCAGGACTTTCATAAAGTTACCATTAATTCATAATTTTAAAATACTAATAAATCTCAAGTCTAGGAAATTGAACATAATATAAATATTTCCCTTAATATGCAAAAAGCTTTAAAACAATCTATTTATAAACAACGTTTATAATAAAAGTCGCCAAAACATCTTCAATTTCATATACATATTTCACTGAAAACACAGCTAATAATTTCCAAGCAATTCAGCAAAGTTCTAGGGAATTTTTATAATATAAATATTTACTGCTATATTATTTTGTTTATTATTTGTCTTATTATTTTATATATAAAAACATTTTTCCACAATAAATACCTAAGAACTCTTCAATTTAAAGCAGCAGGTGGTATTTGCTCAATGCCATAGCCAGTAGTATATAGTTATTTTGATGAAATTCTAACAATTCTAAATAACTTTGATTTGTTTTCTTTTGATTTTTCTTTGTTTCTTTCCTGTGCCAAAAAAATACAATAATAAAATATGTTAACATTAGTTCATATGTCGTATATTAAGAATTTTATCAGGTTTATTTTCAATAACACCACCCAGCAGTTTTACATTGACATTGACTGGCTCCAATTTCTATATATTTTTGGGCCATTTGACAGATATGTTTTCTTTGTAATGGAAATAGTAGACAATTGGTTACTATATACATTCCTGGCAATTGCAATTTTAGAAACTCCAAGTAATCTAAGAAGCTGATTATTTCATTCACCAGAAGTAATCTATTTGAGAGTCAATTGTCACTAAGTATTCTTTTGTATTTCGCAGTTTCATCTTTTTAATTTTTGTAGTGTCAATTGTAATAAGTTATTGTATTCCAGAAGTTTTAGCTAAAATCTCTAGGTCGTGATACTTAGCCAGAACAGCTGGACAAATTTTTATTTATAGAGTGTATTACATTCGGCATGAAAAAGGCTAATAGAAGTTTGTTTTTTTCCTTTTTGCAAAATTAGAAATTGAATATTTTGCCAACAGCTAAAAATTGTCGTTATATTGATTGATTTCTTCAAACACTGTCTAGTTTAAATTTAAAACTTTAACTTTATTTTCGTTTTACACATATTATTTTCTGGGCACTTTTGATATTTATATAGCACTATTTAAGTTTGTTTTAAATGTATAATTACAAGTTTAGCTCTTAAATATAAAGGGTGTCCTAAAATGTATTCCAGATTTGAGTTAAGCTTCAGCTCACCCTTGTGTGGAAAACCACACAAAATTAATGATTTTTATAAATTAAAACAAAAAAATTAAGCAATGTCCATTAAAATTCCAGCCGCATCAATTCATCACAGAAAACTTATTAATTTCAAAAATATTGTTTGATAACAAAATATATAAAAAGTTACGTTACGTGATTTTCCACACATACATACATATGTAATTTCTATGTAATTTTCTCTAGAAAAATGCGATATTTCTGGCAAAAACGTGTTTTATATAAGCGCACTCATAACCAACATATTAAGTAAAATATGTTGAAGATAAACTAATTTGAAATAAGAGATAACAAAAAAAAAAATAAATAAAAAAGTGTTGTATGTGTGGAAACCAATATATGAGGACAAACAACAAACAGTTTCGTTTTGAATCTTCGAAACAACTGGTCCGATTGCAAAATGCTGTATTAACGAATCCTAGAGGAGGACATTGGCTTTAAGAGAATGTGATACAGTGTATCAAATTGAATCACCTCTAGTTAGGAAAACTTTGTACAACATATAACTTATATAAATATGGACAGAATTCAATGAACAAAATTTTGGTAAGGAGTGAGATCGAAAAATTTTGAACATACATATATGTTAATAAAAACGAAACCACTAAATTTAAAGTTTTAATTTTTTTTTTTATTTGATTGAAATTATTATTTAGTTTTAATCACTTGTGATGAAATTTTGAACATTTTTCGGAAACCCTTCCATTAACGTTTTTATAGAGCTTTCTGTCACTTTGCTCTACCACACTTTTGGGCACCTTTTTTGTGCTCTTCAATTTTCTTTTAACAACAGCCCAATATCTCTGCACTGGCCTTAGCTCCGGGCAGTTTGGAGGATTTGTCTCTCTTGGTACAAATACCACGTTATTGTTCTTGTACCACTCAAGGGCTTGTTTACCATAGTGACAAGATGCCAAGTCAGGCCAAAAATAAGTGGACTTATTATGAAGTCTTATGAATAGAAGCAGCCTTTTTTGTAAACATTCCTTGATGTAAATTTAAAATGCTTGGCTTCTTTTGCCGCAACTGCATATTGCTTGCCATACCAAGAACTTTTTGGGAAATTTTGTCTGCTTTTAGGTCCTAAACTTTTCCCCAACATTCCCTCGAGCATCAGCAACATAAAGTTTTTAACCAGGAAGTTGCGAAAAATCTGCCAGAACATACGATTCGTCATCCATTATGCAGCAAGAATATTTTTTTATAAAACTTGACTTCAATTTCCGAGCTCTATTTTTGGCCACTAAATTTTTAGCAGCGTTTCTGTCAGGAACTTCTTGAGTCTTTTATGTTTTTAAGCTTGAATTAGCTTTAACTTTTCGTACCAAATAGTCCGAGCACTAAGCTAACCGGGCTGCTTTCCTACCTGATGTGTGGGGAGCTCTTTTGAAAATGCTTTCAATTTTTTTGGCTTTAGAAACATCATGTGAACCATTCCTTCTACCTGAACATGGTTTTATATCAACGGACAAGTTCTCCCGGTACTGTTTTGCTTGACCAACTTTTTGTAGGACCAAGTTTGGTTGTTTTTTAAATATTTAATAATTTTGTTACGCACTTTTTTCTGGTCCCACATTTTAATCAGATTAAAAACAAATGAACATAATTGACATTAAACATAATAACTTACATGTTTTACAAAGGTAACTTGATCAAACAAAAAATCAAATAATACTTGGGTTAAAAGCTTTAATGAAAAACGTGTGTTAAGAATTTTTCAATCTCAGTCCTTATCTCAAAGATTTTTTTAAAAAATTTATAATATTTTGTTAAGAACTGGCTTCAAAAATTAAATCGATATAGGCATTAGGATTATAAAGTTATAAAGTTATAAAGATGCAATCAATCCGGAGTACACAATGTAATGAAAACTGGTGTCCGGATTACCGATCAATGCGGATTAACGACGTCCAGATTATAAAGGTTTTACTGTACAATGTTAATTTAGTTTATATTTTTTATTTATTGTACTTAGTCTGCCTTTTATTGGGTGCACGATTTAGAAATGCGGGATTTTTCAAATATTTAGCATTGATTTTGAAGCAATTGTACAATATAAATTTTTTCAAAGTATTGGACATTACTAACAATGATTATTTCTCATCTATCTGGCAACATATGGATGCCAAGTCAAAAAAACGAATCAAGCCAATATCGGATACTCTGTTCCAAAGTGAAGCGTATCCCAGAGAGAGCATTCTGCATCGATCGCAACAATTAGTAGTCGGACGGCGCTCGCTCTGAAGTATAAAGCGGCTGAGGCAAAACATTCCAACCACTTCATTCTAATTACATATTAACAGGTATTGCAACGTCTGGCCGAGTTATGATGGTATATTACGGTTTCATGTCTGGCTGCAAATTCTGTACGATTTTCGGCCAATGCTCGCTTCAAACGAATCTGTTGCGTTCGGTACAGGTTCCCTGTGATGGTCTGGTCAGTTTTTAGCAGCTCATAATAAATAGGGCCCTTTTGCTCCCGATAAATACAGAGAATTACCTAAGCGCCATGAATATTTGGTTTTAGTGTCGATTCGGCTGGTTGTCAGGGCTTCTCATACAATTTCTTTCGCTTGGGGTTATCGTAATGGATCCATTTTCCTCTGTGCAAACATTGTTTTATTTCATAGCGTTCAAGCAGCATTTCGGATATACAGAATAGCCTTTCAAGGTTTATCAGCTTCATTTTCGAGGTACCCATTGTTATTGAGTAGTTCCCAATGATTTTGCGAGCTGTTGTTGAGTTTGACAATAATATTCATGGAGTAATGCTTCCAATTTATGTTCTTCAAACTTTTTTGGCTGGCCTGGGCGATTTTTTTCTTCAGTGTCAACATCACCACTTCTGAACCGCACAAACCATCTCTCGCACGTTGAAACCGATGGAACATATTCACCATAAGCCTTGGTGAGTAATCGGTGTGCTTCACCGGAACTTTTTTTTCAAACTAAAGAAGTAAAGCAAAACTTCACGCATATGACGCTTTATTGGCACAAAATTCAACATTTTAGAGAAAGAAAAAACTTTGTTGTTTGATAAGTGAGAATAAATGACAGATATGTAACCTTCAAAATTACATATATGTTATTAAAAACAAAAACCGCGTTCGAAATATACGCCATCTGCTGTAAATCCCGCATAATTAGGGTTTAAATATTGTTCAACAATAAAAAGGCGCTGTTCTCTCATATTTTGCTATATTTTTACTAACCCAAAACTTTCAGTTATACGGCACCACTGGCGGTTACTTCAAATTTTGTGAGAATTGTGGGATATCCTTTATGTGATTGTGAAAACAAGAGTTTAAACATTTAATTTATACCAAAATGTTAATATTTTATTTATGACAAATCTTCAGTTTAAATAAGGTTTATTTCTCTTTTAATAATAAACAATTAATGATAAAAATTTGATAGATTAAAACTCCAACTTTGTTTCTAAGAACAAACGCCAAATATTATAAAAAAAACTTAATTTATTTATACTTAATTGAAAATAACTAACAATCCATGAAATTTAAAGAGACATTAACAATACACTTATAATAAAAAAAAGTTATACAATATATGCAAACAAATATACAAGAAATATAAAATTAAAATAAAGAAAATTCAGAACCACATAAAAACATATTAATATAAATATTTAACAAAACAACTAAGTACTTTATGAAAAGCCAAACATAAAAATAATTAATTATTGCATTTAAATTAGCTGCGTTTTTTGCCACTTTTACAACGTTAAACTTGAATTACAATTGAAGCGACAGGTCATAATTATAAATAAAATCAAGCAAATATAAAGCAATGTTTTACAGAAATGTTTTAATTTCTTAAATACAATTTTAATAATGAATGATCAAAGCATTTATTTAAAGTAGTTTATTTATAACAAACTAGAAACCAAATTTAACATAAAAATATCTTGATATTAATTTCTGTTGTGGTATGTTTCTACACTAAAGTATCTTGACATAAATGAACACCAAATATTTCTGTTATAATATTAAATTTTATTAATATTTAACAAAATAACATGCAAAATTAAAGCAATTGGTTTTGGCAATATTATATATAACATACTCGTACATGTTTAATTTACCACTAACTAATATGAATCAATTTTAAATAATTTTGTTTTAATCCGTACTCTGTCGCTTTTACCGCAAGTAAATTCTTGTCTCTTAAATTTATACTTAAATTAAGCCCAAAAAATTGTACTCGAACACACCAATATACCACACAATAATAATAAAATTGAACTTGAAAAAATACTTAAAATAAAATCGTAATATGATGAGAATATTTAAGCAATATTATAAAAGCATCAAAATATTTATACATTAATTTATTAATTAATTATTAACAAAGCATTTATTACTTATAAAACCAAAATTGAAAACGAAAATAATACCAGCATTTATTATACATTAAAGCAAAAATATTATATTATTTTATTCGTATAAATAAATAAATGAAAAATAAAACAAAGAAAATTAAAAAGAAATACATAAAATGTACATGCGCCTAAAAATATACTTATACTTATACATACAACTTATATAAACAAATTGCAATTTAGTATTTAATAAAAATAAACAACAAAAAAACTTTATTGAAATCCAAAAACTCGAGCTTTATTGAAGGGATATTTTCCAGAAGTTTTAACTCCTTATTTTGTAAAAGATGATGAGCTTTACTAAGTACCCCTTATTATACCCTTCACCTTCGCACAGTGGTTTAGAAACTTTTTTTTTTGGAAATAATTCGGTATCTCGGGAACTATTGGAGATATTATTACAAAATTTCACATGGTTAGAGCTGAGGTGTTTTTGAGTTGAATTACATTTGTTCAGCTTCCTAGGGGTAATACGGGCCAGTTTGTGCCCCCTCAAAGTTGGTCAATTTTGAGACCCGAAAATTTTTAAAAAAATCCCCAAAAATTCATTTATGATCCGAATGAGCTGAAATTGAAAATATAAATAGTCCTTGAGAAGATCTACAAAAAATATGCTTACATGTGTAGGTTATCTCCTTCAGTTGAAGAGATATTTAGGTTTATTTATTTATTTTTTTTTAATTTTGCTCGATTTTTTTTTGTTTTTTAGATATGGCGGCCCTACGGAGGGTCGAATTTTTTTTTTTTTCAAAATATCAGCTATATTGGCAATAAAATTCTAAATAAAATAAAAAAAACTTGGTAACAGTTATCTCGTCCGTGTAAAAAGTTACACGCATCCAAAGTTGGAACATGTAAAATGGGCCTAATTTTTTACGATTTTTCCTAAAAAAGTCCCTATATTTTTTCTTTTGTAGAAACAAATTTTCTTTGGGACTATATACAATTTTTATATGTTCCGGAAAGAAAACTTAATGCAAAAGCATGTAAAGTAAAATTGGGCTCACTTAAGCAGACACAGTATCTCCCAGACCTATCCAAACTTGGACAATTTTAAAAAAAATATTTAGGTTTCAGTAAAAAATTCTAAAAAGGCAAAGCACCGATCCTCGAAAAAGTTCCGTATTTGTATAACCCTATATGTTGTTTAAATACTTAGAAAGTTGTTTTACTATCACACGGTAAATAGCGTCACAGTAGGCACTTTTCTAAAAAAACTCAGTTTTTGGAACACATTTTCCCCGTTTTAGGAATTTCGGTATTTGAAAATAAAGAATGTCAAAAATTATAATGTCATTAATTTAAGGACATTTGGATCTAAATTAGTTCCCAATTTTGTTATGATATCTTTAACCGTTAAAATTTTACATTAAATCAAATTTTATATTTTTCTTCATGGAAAATCACCATATTATAATTTTTTTAGTTTTTAAGGTAAATGACGTTCAAAAAATTAATTAAATTCTTTAATTTTATTAAAATATGAATCTACAAGTCCTAAGGTTTTTACCAATATCAAATACTTATATAAAAAGCATATATCTACTACTCAGAAGCTCCACAAACCTTACTCCCTTCGGAAAATTTGTACATTTTTTCATATATTTCATGCAAAATGTTACTAACATATCAAATGTTAATTCTGAATTCCAACACACACTGACTTAACAGAAAGTTTGGTGTAACACATTTTGCACGCTATATATGAAAAAACGTACAAATTTTTCGAAAGGGGCAAGGTTTGTGGAACTTCTGAAGAGTAAATAAAGACTTTTTATATAAGTATTTGATATTGTTGAAAATCTTAGGACTTGAGGATTGATATTTTAGTAAACTTAAATAATTCTATACATTCTTGGGACGTCATTTACCATAAAAACTTAAAAAATTATAATATGGTGATTTTCCATAAAGAAAAATATAAAATTTGATTTAATGTAAAATTTTAACGGTTAAAGATATCATAACAAAATTGGGAACTAATTTAGATCCAAATGTCCTTAAATTAATGACATTATAATTTTTGACATTTTTTATTTTCAAATACCGAAATTCCTAAAACGGAGAAAATGTGTTCCAAAAACTGAGTTTTTTTAGAAAAGTGCCTACTGTGACGCTATTTACCGTGTGATAGTAAAACAACTTTCTAAGTATTTAAACAACATATAGGGTTATACAAATACGGAACTTTTTCGAGGATCGGTGCTTTGCCTTTTTAGAATTTTTTACTGAAACCTAAATATTTTTTTTAAAATTGTCCAAGTTTGGATAGGTCTGGGGGATACTGTGTCCGCTTAAGTGAGCCCAATTTTACTTTACATGCTTTTGCATTAAGTTTTCTTTCCGGAACATATAAAAATTGTATATAGTCCCAAAGAAAATTTGTTTCTACAAAAGAAAAAATATAGGGACTTTTTTAGGAAAAATCGTAAAAAATTAGGCCCATTTTACATGTTCCAACTTTGGATGCGTGTAACTTTTTACACGGACGAGATAACTGTTACCAAGTTTTTTTTATTTTATTTAGAATTTTATTGCCAATATAGCTGATATTTTGAAAAAAAAAAAATTCGACCCTCCGTAGGGCCGCCATATCTAAAAAACAAAAAAAAATCGAGCAAAATTAAAAAAAAATAAATAAATAAACCTAAATATCTCTTCAACTGAAGGAGATAACCTACACATGTAAGCATATTTTTTGTAGATCTTCTCAAGGACTATTTATATTTTCAATTTCAGCTCATTCGGATCATAAATGAATTTTTGGGGACTTTTTTAAAAATGTTGAGACACGAGGTGACCAACTTTGAGGGGGCACAAACTGGCCCGTATTTCCCCTAGGAAGCTGAACAAATGTAATTCAACTCAAAAACACCTCAGCTCTAACCATGTGAAATTTTGTAATAATATCTCCAATAGTTCCCGAGATACCGAATTATTTCCAAAAAAAAAAGTTTCTAAACCACTGTGCTTCGTGAGAAGGGTATATATAAGTTTGTCATTCCGTTTGTAATTTCCACAATATAATTTTCCGATCCTATAAAGTATAGATATTCTGGATCCTTATAGATAGCGTAGTCGATTAAGCCATGTGAAATCAATTTTCTGAAGACCCCAGATATCTTCAGGATCCAAATCTTCAATAATTCTGTCAGACATGCTTTCAAGAAGTTTCCTATTTAAAATAAGCAAAATCCGTCCACAAATAACGGAGCTTTGAGCAAAAATCCGTGACAACCTCTGAAAATTTCATCAAAAAAAGACAATTTATTCAATGCTTTGACAAAAATGCAACAAAACGTGTGTTTGGATGTGTGTTGATGTCATTGCTTTGCGTATTTGGTTTTTTTGGTGTTTCGTTTCGTTTGGCGTTGTTGTTTTTATACCCTTCACCTTCGTGAAAACGGTATATATAAGATTTTCATTTCGTTTGTAACTTCTACAATATAATCTGTTCGTCAGCAATTAAATGTAAAATTTTTAAAAGTTTTCTGATATATTTAGGATGCTATACGCTGAAAGTGGACAATTAATGCATCCATAACAAAGGTGAAGGGTATATAAGATTCGGCATAGCCGAATATGGCACTTTTACTTGTTTTTTTATTATTAATTTTCAATATTATTTATTAAGCTACTTTTACACCATCTAAGTTCTTACAATAGTTTAGTATTGGGTATATGACTTAAAAATGCGGGAGATTTTAAAATTTTTAGCTTATATTTTGAAATTGTACAATATAAATTTATTCAAAGTATTGACAATTGTTAGCTATGACCTTTTCCCATCTTTCTGGCAACATATGATGGATGCCGAGCCAATAGAACTGCTCATCTTTTGAGGACAAGAACGAATCAAGTCCATTTCGGATGCTCTGTTCTGAGGTGAAGCGTATCCCAGAAAGAGCGTTCTGCATCAATCGAAGCAAATAGTAATCGGAAGGGGCAAGGTCTGATATATAAAGCGAATGAGGCAAAACTTCACAACCCCTTCATTCTAAATACTTTTTAACAGGTTTTGCAACATGTGGTCAGGCGTTATCATGATGGAATATTACAGTTTCATGTCTGGCCGCAGAATTAGCTGCGTTCGGTAGAGGTTCCCTGTGATGGTCTGGTAAGATTTCAGCAGCTCATAATGAAAGGACCCTTTTGCAACCACCAAATACTGAGAATTAACTTAGCGCCATGGATATTGGCTTTATTGTCCATTCGGCTGGTTGGCCGGGCTTCACGTACTATCTCTTACGCTTCGGTTTATCGTAATGGATCCACTTTTCACAGCAAGTAATAAATCAGTGCAAAACTGATTTTCTTTTATGGCGTTCAAGCAGCATTCCAGACATACTTAGTCGTCTTTCAAGGTCTCTTAGCTTCAATTCGTATGGTACTAAATTTTACTACTTTTGGGTGAATCCTTCAGCTTGCAAATGTTTTGAAATTGCTGGCTGAGTAGCTCCCAATGATTTTGCAAGTTCTTGTTGAGTTTTTCAACAATCTTCATGGAGTATTGCCTCCAATTCTTAGTCTTCAAACTTTTTTGGCTGGCCTGGGCGTTCTTGTCTTCCGTGTCAAAATCACCACTTCTGAACCGAAAATAACATTTCTCGCACATTGAAACCGATGGAACACATTCATCATAAGCTTTCTTGAGCAATCGGTGTGCTTCAGCTACAATTTTTGTCAAAGAAGTAAAGCGAAACTTCCCGCATATGACGCTTTGTTGGTAAGAAATTCAACATTTTCGAAGCAGAAAAAAACATTGTTGATTACACTATAATGTTGAATAATTAAGTGAAAATAAATGACAGATATGTACCCTTCAAAATAAAATATAACTTATTAAAAACAAAAAACCGGCTTCAACAAATGCGCCATTTATGTAAGTCATACACCTAATAGGACTTTTTTGACATACATGTCTGATTTAAGTTTTAGACACAAAAAATTCACATTTAAACATTTCTTGCAGATCAATCTATAATTGATCATAGCTCCCATATAATGCCCACTTCAGAAAATCACTTTAACGAGCATAAATATCTTAAAAAGTAAGTCAATAAATCTTACTGTTCATTAACTAAGCCTGATAGAACTTGAAAATCTAAAAAATAACACAAAAAAGTAAATTTTAATCCAAACATGTTGTCTTATTATATTGCTCCTATTTTGCGAGCATTACAGGCTGTAAGTCAAGAATAACACAAACAGTGTTGGCCTCTAAGGCCTCTAATGTTGTTGGTTTATCAGCATAAGCCAGTGACTTCACGTAACCTTATTGGTTCAGTTCTCGAAATGAAGTTATAGCCAAATTTTGTTTTCAATTAATTGTTTCACGTAGCGCCATCCTGTTTAAACCACATCTCACCCGGATCAATGTCATACATCATTGATCAACGTAACGCGAGTTTCGGCTTAAGTTGGTCTCATTCCATATTCGTCAATTTTGTTTATTAACAAACCCGTTCAGCCAAAAATGAGCCTCATCGCTGAACACAATTTTCCGATAAAACTGTCGTCTCTGAGTTTAACAAATTTAGATAATCTATTCATGATGATAGCATTTCGATCAAACGATGAATAGTTTTTAATTTTATGCGAACATACAAATTGAGAAACATCTGGTTACTTCATATAAAAAAGGATTATTCCTTAAAAGCAATAAAAATCACCATATAAAATTACATTTTTTCTCATATGAAATTTCAGAGTGATTTGGGTGATTTTTCGTATTTGTCTTAAAACGAATTTTCTTTGGGCAATTTTATTTCCAGTCAAAAAAATTCTACGGATTTTTTTGAAGCAATCTTATAATTATAATATGATTTTATTCACTATCTTGTTTTTAAGTTATAGTTCAAATAATGAATTTGAAGTTGGAGCATGTTGTCCAAAACAAGTAGTCTTAGGTTTTTTTTTTAATCTTAAATCTAATTTATTTTCCGGTTTTAGCTAGAATTGTTTTCTTATTACAAACAGTCACAAACATAAAACAGCTCTGGGCAATTTTTACTCTAAATTTTTATTCCAAGGCGTATGAGTACTAAGAATTTTATATTATTTTACAATTATTACTCATACGTAGTGTAGTCTTTGGTATAATTCTTGTATACGTCTCAACTACATACAAAATAACAAATGTTTTTCTCTTTGACTTTTTTTCTTCACTGACCTCTAAAGTTAGGTGAAGATTTTTTTTTGGAAGAAAAAATGTAAGTTTGTTGGTGAGATATGTATGGTTTTGTAGGTGGTATTGTCAAAATTTAATTAAATAACTAAATTACTTATTATGATTTTGTTTTCTTTTTCACAGGAATATAACTAAAAAAGAATGAATTTCACCAGTGGTGTTTTAGATTATTAAAACATTGAGATTAGAGGGTGAACACGAATTATTCCATGAACTATTGTCAGTTAAAATAGAGTATGTGTTAATACACAAGGGGTCTTATCAGTCATAATGTCCTAATATATCACGACTCGCCGACTCGGCTTAACCGACTCTTAGGCATTCGGCGTTGGTCTTTGCTGGTTGGTTACGATAACACAATAAACATAGCATAGAAAGTAGTATTATTTTAGGACATTTTTTGCTTGAAAAGCAATGAAACCATTGTGAAATATTAGGACAATATGACATGATAAGAACCTTGAGAATTTACTAATAGTTTTAAATTTTAAATTTATTTTTACAAATAATAAATTAGCTTTTCGTGGCCTAGAAAACGCGCTATTATTAGCGGGTTTTACACAAAAAAAAGACATGCATGAAACCTTTTAAAAATGTTTTCTTTATGTGCTTATATTATTATCAATTCGGGGCTTCCTATCCTTAGTGTACATATTTTCTTCCAGAAATTCGTTTTAAATTAATACCGTCGTGTACATACTTTATGTCCATAACTTTTGTTTGTTTTTATAACATAGTCTTGTTACAAAGTAATCATTAGCAGAAGTAAGTGTAATTTCAAGGTAATATTTATGTGTTTTCTTTTTCTTCTTTGTATGGTTTTTGTTAGCTTTTATGCTACAACTACTAAGTGAAATTGTTGGCTGTGCCAAATCTTATATGCCCTTCACCAAAGTATACTTTAAAACAATTATTAAAAATATTTGTTGGTAAAAAATGTATTAATGAACTAAAATTTGATGGTAATTTTAGAAAAAAAAATATAAAAAAAATTTCCCGATTCTTATCCACTATATGTCTGCATTACTATGGCGTTATATATGTCGTTGGAAATATCTATCATTAAGTGTCAATACTGTCTATATTAAGGACTTAATAATCCACATATATATCAAAAATAGATCAAAAATCACAGCCATTTGTGGGCCGATTTTCTCAATGTGACATAGCAATATATTACCACTCATTTGGGGGCTACGGTAAGTTGATTTCAACATACAGACGGACATGGCGACAATGTAAAAATTACAAACGGAATAATAGAATGGGTATATTGCCACTCATGCTGAAGGGTATACAAGTTCATAATAAAAACGAACATAAATTAAAAATTAATTTGTCTTTTTAATTGTATACGTTTATATAAATATAAGTCACCTTTTGAATATTCCCACTTTTATGTCAGCTTCATGATTTTTGCCTGCAAATTTAGGAAATCTTTTGCAAAATAAAAAAAGTGTATATAATGCAAAGTGCTTTAATTGCATACATTATTAGATGCTTCGTTATGATCTACTATTCGATAAGATTCTTATTTAAACTTCTTAGAAAACTAAACTAAATTAAAACAAGAAAGGCTGTGCCGAATCTTATATAGCCTTCACTAAATTATACATCTCTTTTTAGGTGAACAAAATTTAAAAAAAAATTTATTAGCCAAATAAGTTAAAAAATATTTTTTCCGATTTTGAACAATTGTAGCTCCGATTTACTGTGTATACGACGTTGCAAAGCTCTTTGAAATATCTATTATTGGATATCCATATTGTCTACATTAATGACTTTGTAATCCAGATATAGATCAAAAATAGGTCAAAAACCTAGGTTGTCCTGGGTTTTTCCTTACATCTCAGCGATTAGTCTGATTGTCTCGATTTTAAATAGCAACCGAACCGGAAGAATTCCCGATTGATGTATGAAGTTATTTAGGGGCTACGGAAAGTTGATTTCAACATACAGACGTACAGGCGGCCATGGCTATATCGACTTCGGTATCTATAACGATCCAGAATATATCGTTGGCTTAATATAGAAAGGTCGTATCTCGCTTTTTTTTAAATCAGATTTTTCACATATTCTGGTAGACAAAACTCAAATACACCTCTCATCAGAAATTCAGTTTCCTATGTTGACGAATAACAAATTTACAGAAACTAAAAAAACCCTAACTCATTTCAATAATAGTTTGAAAGAAAAAGAGCTCATTTAATGTTGAATGCATATTTTTTGGTTTATATTAAAACAAACAACTTTTCTAAAAATATATTTCGATATATTACATATTTTTAGTCGTTTATTTTTCACTTTCACTTTTAGATTTTATTCAGTTTTTTCCTTCTCCTGTAAAGTAACTGAAAGTTGAGATACGACATTTCTATATTCAGCCATCGATATATACTTTGAAAAATGTAGAAATTACAAACGGAATGACAAACTTATATATACCCTTGCTACTTCAAGATGAAAGGTTTAATAAACAACAGTGTATAATATTTGTGACGCTGACAAATATAAATTTTTTTATCATATATTTAGATTATATTTTTATTAATGGGTGTCCTTTTTATTAAGATTCAGCAACAGTAAAATTTACTGACTTGCTGACCAAATTATTTCATGCAATTGAGTTTTTCCCGAAAGCCAAGTGCTGCAAATCTTAAAATGGATAAACATTCTCTTAGTAGGGCAACATTCATAATATATACTTACTAGCGGTTACCC
Organism: Calliphora vomitoria; assembly: GCA_942486065.2. Classification (NCBI taxonomy): domain Eukaryota; kingdom Metazoa; phylum Arthropoda; class Insecta; order Diptera; family Calliphoridae; genus Calliphora; species Calliphora vomitoria. The sequence continues at coordinate 28,795,118 of OW818031.2, read as the reverse complement.
GGCGCACAGTGCTTTGTCCCCATATAACGATGAGACAAAAATAGAAAGTGTTGTCGTAGACTTTTGAAATTTGGTACGATATCTTAACTAAGAAAAATTAAATTTTTGGAAAAAATAGGACCAAGACCACGCCTACTTCCCATATATGTCAAAAATATAATTTTTAATATTGGCTACATAATTGATCTAAAAATCATGAAAATCTGCATTTATTATACGCACTAAGCTTACAATCTTTCTGTTAATATTTATAGTGATTGCATCAAAGACTCTTGGTCCTGCAATACATCCTTAATTGTAAAAATTCTATAACTTTTGCGAAAATTATCAGATTGTAATTAAACTACTTTTTGGGTTGAATAAGATTTGTCCGTCCGCCAGTCTGTCCGTCTCCATCTATATGTACGTCTTTCCACGTAAATTTGTTAATCAAGGTACTGGTTGCAATTTTAAATGTTCCAATGATATTTGGTCCACATAACTTTTTGTACCCAAGGAATAACTCTGCTAATTTTGGTTATAATAGGTTCCTGATTTCACCTAGCCTCCGTACAAATGTCCTCCTGAGCACAGTGGGGGAATTGAAATGAAAAGTGGAAATAAATCTGTAACTTCTAAACCAAACAGTACGATGTTAATTAAATTTCACACGACTATAAAGGCGGTGTAGCAGAGTTAATGATTTAATTCCGACTTTAAATACTAAGGTGGGGAGGGGCCTCAAGGCCTCAAAGTGGAGCATCTCTGGTATATGAAATCTGGTAGAGCAAAATTTTTGCTCTCCATCTTATTTGAAAGATTTTTATATATACTCAAAAAAGATTTATTTGAGTTGTGTTGTTAGCCATCGATCAATATATATTTTATCATATTTTGAGACTAAAAATTTTTTTGATTTTGGTTTTTGTCTATGAGACAAAGCACCGTGCGACGTGTGCTACTACTTTAAAAGAATAAACACATTTTCATTATTGGTTGAAAAAAGGATATTTTGTTTTTTTATTATATCGAAAGCCAAAGATACACTAAACCCCTTTCATGCAAATTACTTTCCTTTAACTTGAAATTTTTTGGAACATTTTAAGCCTGGCTCACTAAATGCGAACGAACATTTTCTTTCTTATTTTATATTGAAAAAAAATAAAAAAAATAAATTTATTTGTTGTGTTCAATATTAAATAAGAAAGAAAATGTTCGTTCGCATTTAGTGAACCAAGCCCTTTAACTATCAGCTGGGAAATTCAGATTTTTTTTACAGGAGAATGAACAGTGTCATATATGTACGTAAGCAAAAGATCATGAAGAATTTAGCTGCTTTTTAACAATCAGAAATCACAGGAATTTTAAATTGTTTACCTGTACCTGCAGAAAAACCTTTCTAAATATCAAATGATAATTTAGCTGCTTTTTAACAATCAGAAATCACAGGAATTTTAAATTGTTTACCTGTACCTGCAGAAAAACCTTTCTAAATATCAAATGATAATGATTTAAAAAAAAAATCTATTTAACACTTTCGTCGTATTTTCATTATAAACCATTTCCTTTTTCTAAAGTTCAAAATTGGTAAAAATGTTTGTATGGGAAAATTCAAAAATTGAATTTGGGTTGAAGTAAATCGGATGGGTGGTTGGGTTTTGAAGTAAATCGGTTGGGTGGTTTCAGAGTGTATGACTGACATACATAGGTAAATAAAACCATTTTTTGTGTTTTATATACATATATAGATTAGCATTTATTTGAATTTTTTTTTTTTCAAAATAATGTAAAATTTTTTTGTCTTGAGGCACACAACCATTAAGGGAATGTTCTAATAACCTTAATATATCCATATCAATAGCTAAAATAGATTTATTTAATTCATAAACATATACGAACAATTATTTTTAAAAACAATTTTCATATATCCAAAAATTAATTTATCTCTCACTTATACCAACAAATAAACATTCTTACATTAAAGTATTAAGTATCATCTTTATTTCATTATTAATAAAAGTACAAACACACTCACGCATACTCATACTCATACTCTCACATAAACAAACAAACAAACAATAGCGGAAATAAAAAAAATGTGTCCTACTTTGGCAGACATACACATTCAATGAACACATGTACATTTATATATGCAAGCTTTTTTATTAACTTCCAACAACAATTCGAACATTATCATCTTCTTTATTTTAAGCATTTTCAGTTTTATTTTTATTATTTATTTGAGCCAGAATAATGATAAAAATATGATTTTTTGTTTGTTTTAGTACTTTTACAGGATTTAGTGAGTATTTTTCAAAAGTCTAATTGATATTCTGTTGTATTTTTTGTTTATTTTATTATGCTGTTTATTGTCGCAATGAATGTTCAATGAAGTTCATATTATCGAGTAGTATTACCATTTTACAACAACATCGGGAAGATAGAATGTAATGTATATGAAACTCAATTTCCATTCTATATATTTAGACACATACACCTCCATCCACTCTTTCGTATGAGTACATTCATTCACACTAGGGAGGTTCTGAAAAATTGCAAAATGTTATTGGAAGGAAGTTCGAAATTTCGATTAAAAAAACCACTACCAGACCACACTAACTAAGGTGGCCATTATATTGTACTTTTAGGATTTTCTGTGATCCCAAGGTTTAAAATTGTTCTACATCATCTAAAATCGGTTAACATTTACAGGTTGAACATTTTATATGAAGGTTCAATACTAAAGTAAGAATACTAAAGTAAACGTTGAAAAGAAATGCCAATCAAAAATAATACCCTCCTCACTATGGTGATATAATGTATAAAAAGTGTCGATTTCATTTACCCATATGATGCCCCTGATACCAAAAAAATCCCAAATTTTACATTTTAAAAACTTATTTAAATGAAGTTTAAAAAAAAAATAACAAATAAGTGAACTGTATTCTTTTGTGATTAATCTTATATACCCATCCCCAAATTTTACTCTGCCGAATCTTATATACCCAAATTATACTTTAAAATAAAAAAAATTTTAAAAATTAAAATTTTTTTTTTTTCGAAATTGTTTTTAAGTAGTTGAAGAAAGGGGGTTTGAACTCGATGAAAATGAAAGGGGGTTTGAACTCGATGAAAATGAATAGGGATTTGAACTCGATGAAAATGAATAGGGATTTGAACTCGATGAAAATGAATGGGGATTTGATTTTTACAAAATTTTTCATTGTTTTAAAAAATTCTTATCGCACACATTTTTTTTCCACGGTGATTCCTCTTTGCTGTTATTTTCATGCCTATAGAAAAATTTTTAAAAAATTATTTTTCATTGTTTTGACAAAAATTTTTATCGCGCACATTTTTTTTCCACGTTGATTCCTCTTTCACATCGTTTTCATACGGGTAAGAAATTTTTATTGTAGAAAATTTATTTTTCAGTGTTTTGAAAAATGTTTCTAGTTTTCAAAAATGTACTTTAGGAAAAATTATAAATATATTCTGATTTCTAAAAATAATGCAGTATTTTGTCGGTTTTTATCAGACAATCTACATCCGTTATTTTTATTTTTTTGTAAAAAGAAAAGTTTTTTATTGTTAAAATTTGGCTTAGAAATAATAGGTTTTAAGAAATTTATAGTTTTCAAAAAAACTTTAAAAACAAAGGAATAGAAATCTACTTTTTCGTCATTTTCATGCTGATAGAATAATTATAAAAGCTAAAAGTATAGTTTTCTTAATATTTGAATACATCCGGCCTTGTTCTAGAAAGAAGGCTACATGCATTGTTTCCGTTATGATTGTAGAAAATAATTTTAATTTAAATATTTCATACAAAATCTGTTTCATAAAACTTTAATAAATTTAAAAATTGATTATGAATAAGGCCTTTATTTTAGAAATAATAGTTTTAAGAATAATTTTGAAAAATGATAGCAATAGTTTTTAATTTTAAGATGTTGAAAATTTATTTTTCATTGTCTTGAAAAAAAAAAAAATTTAATGCGTCAATAGAAATGAATCGCTCACATTTTTTGGAATTTCTCATTTTTATGTAGGATGAAGCAAATGTTTTTTTCGATCAGTAAAATTTTAGGTCTAGAATCGAGTCATACATCCGGCACGATTGTTTTAAAGAAATATTATTTACACAGTTTCCGCTGTGATTGTAGAAAATAAGATATACTTGTCTGGAATTGTAGACGGCGAGAACACCCCAATATTGTTTGGTTTTAGGTCTAGAATTGAGTCAGACATCCGGCACAATTTTTAAAGAAAGAACATTTACACAGTTTCCGTTGTGATTGTAAAGTACCATTGAATATGCTGATATGATTTTAGAAAAAACTCTTCAAAACGCTATGTCCTAAATATAACAAGCATATGTATTCATTAGTGGAATTTTATATTAAAATTTAGTTTTCATATACATATATATGCACATATATTTTTGAAAAGTTAAATTTTATAAGATTTTTTTAACTAACGACAGTTTGAATTAACACTCGAACGAATTAAAACATAAATTTGTTTAATAAAACCTAAATTTGTTTAAAAAAACTAAAAAACGTATACTAAAAAATGGATCTATTCATGGATAATACTCCTTCAACATCTGCTGCAGCAAAATCGATGATGGAGATGATGAGACGCAATGAGGGACGGGAATCTAGATTTGAGTGTAAATCATGCACTGAAACATTTTCAACATTAAGTGCATTACATATTCACAAAACATCTCAACATAAAAGGAATTGGGGAACATCGAATATGTTCTCCTGTGAACAGTGTGGACTACATTTTAAAGGGAAATTGTTGTTTAAAAAACATATGAAGGTACATCTTGTACAACCCACCGTGATCCTAGATTGTAATATTTGTGGGAGAAATTTTAGAACCATCAAAGGGTTGGAAAATCATACAAAAACCCACCAGAGCTTAATACATTGCACAATATGTAAACTCGATGTTGGAAGACTGGATTGGGGTCATCATTTAAGAACGAGACAACATAAGGAAAGCGGAAATGGACATTTAACATCTAACATTTCTTTACGATCCAGTGACTTTATGGAAAGGGTTGAAGTATATACATATACAAACCCTAAAATAGATGACATATATCTGGAAGAATTTTTGGAAAAAGCAGAGGAAGATGTTTTAAACATATTAAAACACTCTCTAGCAAAACAAATAAATTTTAAATGCAATTTCGAATTGGAATGCATATACATCAAAATAAGTGAAGATGTAGAAAAAATTGAAAAAATGGTTCATGTAACAAAAATGATAGCAGTAAACCGATCTCACACACTAAGAAATATTTACTTGAAAAAAGCTGAAGATTTAAAAAATAAAATGGCAGAGTTCCAGGAACGTGATAGTGGATGGGCATTGTTGGAAATTAAATATTTAAATATAAATATAAATCAACATAACATAATTCGAGGATCTAGTTACATTGAACTTCCTTATAAATTAATGAAGCTAAATGCATGTCTTAATATTAAAAATGAGGATGCGTTTTGCTTCAAATGTTGTGTTATAGCTGCATTAAAGGCTCCAAGCAACTACAAAAAATCTATGATATGCTCCTCCTACAATATTGAAAATATTGCAGACCAGATTATATATGCAAATGGAATTACACTGAATTTCGAAAATATGAAATTTCCTCTAGATTTGAAGGATATTTCAATATTTGAGGCACAAAATCCATTTATAAGCGTAAATGTATTTGGATTTGACGTGAAAGGAAATCAAATTGTTGGTCCATACAGATGTTGTGATAAATATAGAAAAATTCACATAAGTTTGATGTTGCTTGAGAACGAGGATTGCAGCAAAAGACATTATGTTCTCATTAAAGATTTGTCAAGGTAATATAAATATATTTTTTTATTATTATTATTATTATGTAAATATTTATATGGTTTTATTTCTTTCAGATTTCTGAGGTCATCTTTAAGCAATAGCAAAAATAGCGTTCATTTTTGCATGACATGCTTAAATTATTCGCAAGATCCTGAAATGGTTATCCGACATAAAGATGGATGTTTACAAATGATAACTACAATGCCTGCAGTTGAAGATAAGTATATTGAATTCCAAAATATGGCAAATAATTTAGAAGTGCCATTCGTTGTATACGCAGACTTTGAATGTTTATTAGAAAAAATTAACAGTAGGGTTAGTCATAAAACAATTAATGAACAAAAACACATTCCCTGTTCATTTAGTTATTATATTAAGTGTAGCTATAATGACAATTATTCAAAGTCATTAACTTATAGTGGATTAGATAGCCCCCAAGTATTTGTCAGGGAATTGCTTAAAGACACAACATACATTTTTAAAAATTATTTAAACAAAGTTGTCCCAATGAAAAATTTAACAAATGAAGAAAACGAACGGTTTAGAACTTGCATAGATTGTTCACTTTGTGGAAAACCTTTGGGTGATGATAGAGTTCATGATCATTGTCACTTAACTGGTTGTTTTAGGAGTGCCCTTCATAATCATTGTAATATTAATTACAAAATTAAAAAAATTATACCAGTGTTTTTCCATAATTTATCCTCATATGACAGTCATTTATTTATAAGGGAATTAGGCAAAGTTGAAGGTACCATAGAAATAATTCCCATAAATAAAGAAACTTATATTTCCATCACAAAAAATGTACCAATTGAAAACGATGGTTTTCAAATACGATTTGTAGACTCATTTAGGTTTATGGCTTCCAGTTTAGATGCACTATCATCAAACTTAGCTTCGAATGATTTTAAAATCATTAAAAAATATTTCCCTAATGAAGCTGAGTTTGATCTTATAAGAAGAAAAGGCATATATCCATATTCATATATAGACTCCTTTTCAAAACTTTCTGAAGGAAACCTCCCTGAACGGACTGAATTTAAAAATCTTTTAACAAATAAAGAGTGTAATTTAGAAGATTTCGAACATGCAAAAAAAGTATGGGAAACTTTTAATTGCAAAACACTTCTTGATTACACTGAATTATATGTTAAAAGTGATACGCTTATTTTGGCTGACATTTTTGAAAATTTCCGAAAAATTTGTAAAAAAATTTATGATTTAGACCCATGTCATTATTATACGGCACCAGGTTTATCGTGGGACGCTATGTTAAAATCAACAAAAATAAGACTGGAATTAATAACTGATGTTGACATGTACAACATGATAAAAATGGGGATTAGAGGTGGACTTGTACAATGCTCATTAAGACATTCTGTAGCCAATAATAAGTACATGAGCGATTATGATGCAAAAAAGCCCTCTCAATACTTGATGTATTTAGATGCCAATAATCTATATGGGTGGGCAATGTCTCAATATTTACCCTTCTCTGACTTTATATGGTTAAATAATGAGGAAATTGATAACCTCGATATTCTTACAATAGACGACGAGGCTAATGAAGGATATATTTTGGAAGTAGATTTAGAATATCCAGAAGTATTACATGACTATCATAATGATTTACCTTTTTGTCCGGAGAATAAAATTATTGCTCCAATGATTAATGAAAAGTTGATTGCCGACTTAACAAATAAAACAAAATATTCTATACATTATAGAGTATTAAAACAGTGCATAGAAAATGGAATGATTTTGAAAAAAATCCATAGAGTCATAAAATTTAAACAGGCACCATGGCTTAAATCATACATAGACTTGAATACATTTCATAGGAGTAGAGCATCTAATGCTTTTGAAAAAGATTTCTTTAAATTATTGAATAATGCTGTCTATGGAAAGACCATGGAAAATGTAGAAAAAAGGAAGTCTGTGTACATAGTTACAAAGTGGGAATCTGAAAGAAGAAATCATAGGGAAGCACGAGCTCATATTGCTCAACTAAATTTTCACAGTATGTCTAGGTTTGGAGATGACATGTTTGCTGTACAATTAAAACGTATGAGTGTAAAGTGCAATAAACCTATGTACTTAGGATTTAGTATTTTAGAAGTTTCTAAGTTGAAAATGTACGATTTTCATTACAATTATATGAAACCGAAATATAATAGTAAAATACATTTAAATTATATGGATACAGATTCATTTATATACACAATTAGGACTGAAGATTTTTATAAAGATATAGAAAATGATTTACTTCATCGTTTTGATACGTCTGATTATCATCCGCAAAATATTTTTAATTTGCCACTTGTAAATAAAAAAATTTTAGGAATGATGAAGGATGAAAACTGTGGAGTGATTATGAGAGAATTTGTAGGTTTGAGAGCTAAAATGTATTCCATTAAGAATGATAATAATGGTGAAATAAAAAAATCAAAGGGCGTTAAAAAAATGGCATTAGATAGGATAACATTAACCGATTATAAAAAGTGTTTATATTCAAAAAATATTTATAGTGATTCAATGTATACATTTAGAACGTATCAACACCAAATATATACACAAAAAATTGAAAAAGTTGTCTTAAGCTATAATGACGACAAAAGATATATAAAGTTTGACGGTATACAGACATATGCTTGGGGGCATTACAAACTAAAAGAAGATGACTTTGAATTGCATGATATTGCAAATTATTTAGAAGAGGACAATAGTAATATTGTACAAAAATCAGGCGAAGAAAATTTATTAAACAATTGGGATAATGATGGAAATGATGAAATATTTTTAGGTATAGAAGAAAACGCAAATAATAATATTATATTTTCTGATTCTGATGATGAAATGTTAATGGAAATTGATATAAGCAATAATAAAAATAATAGTATTTTATTTTCTGACGATGATGATGAAATATTTATGCAATTAGAATATTAAGTAATAAAAATCCACTTTGTTTTATTTTATAAATTTATTTAATTATTTATTTATTTATTTTTTGCTGTATATATTATATAAATATAAGTTAAAATGAATTAATTTTGAAACAAATAAAAAGAAATAATTTATAATATTAAAATGTTGATTAACTGTTTAAACAATTTTTTTGACGGAAGAAGTAAGCGGTGAGTATTCGATTAAACGATCGTGTATGAGTAAACAGTATGCAGATGTATTAGCCGCTACTATTTTATCTGTAGAAAACTCAACTTTTATATCAATTGGGCCTGTTGTGACTGCTTCATTTTGATGACTGACATCAATCACGATTATAGGAGCTTTTTCCTTAAATTCTTCAGCTGAGAGGAGTGGTTGAGCCTCCCTCATATAGAAATTTTGTTGAAACTTAACATACATATCGTATAGAATGGCAAAACGTTGATTATCAAATTTAACATTTAAGTCATCATAGGGATATGAGTCTGAATTTAAATGTACTTTAATATTGTTAAGATTTGAATGGGTAAGCTTATTGTTATGTTTAAAAGCAATTAGTACAAAACGTGGACGTTCTCTGTTTGCAGCTAGTTTTACATTCCAAATATGATTTTGTGATGCTGATAGTTGAGGATGGTAGTGGCAATCCCAACTACGAAATGCTATTGGCAACACATTTCCACTATTAATAATTTTTATTGTGTTCAGTTTAGCATAATCCGAAAGTTTTACATGCGGAATTCTCCAACTAATATTTTGAATTGTAATTTTTGGTTTTTCAGTAGTTTGATTAGAATTAACAATATTATCATCATTTTTGGTACGTAATAATATTAATTCATGTTTACAATTTAACATAATTTTATTATAATCCTCAGCAAATCCTAATAATGATTTAAGCGGGACATAAAAGTTGAAAAATCCTTCACCAACATCGATGTCTTTATCATAAGACCAGCTTGCATTCCCCATCATAATACTTTCGCTGTCATTTAGGGATAGATAATTTTTAATTGTGCTAGAAACACCCAAATGTCGAGTGCGATCTATTTCAACGCCATTAAGCTCATAACGAATCTCCTCAAATAAATTGGGTACAAAATTATTTTTCAATTTAAAGTTTTTCGATTTTAGACCACTTGTAGCATCTAACACAGTACCTTCAATATACAAAAAGCTTTCACTCGGTAAAACATATAAATCTTGATTTTGTATTGAAATACGAATTTCATCATTATTATTAAATGATTGAATATACGGTGTATATGTATGATAATCTTTTTTTATGATTCTTTCATCCATCATTGGTTTTTCTAAAACATTAATTATGTCAGTCATTATTCTTTAAAATAAAATTCAAGGATTTTAGGAATTGTTTATTTGCTTCGGTCAGTTTTGATGCGTTTAAGGTTGTTCTTGCTGATGCAGTGTTCAACACACTAATGTCTCTCCTCATTCTAACAACAACGTTTTTATTGTATATAATCATTATTGTTTGGGTCGTAAATGAAGACGAAGAGTAATATTTTCACCACGAAAATTTATAAACTCACTATTTTGATCTACAATAGTGACCGCGATAGAACTTATCTCCTTGGTGTTTAGAGGTAAATAGATTAAGTTTCGTGGAATTTCATCCATTTTATATCCTGGGGAAACATTTATTCCAAATTCATGAATTGTATGTGCCCTTTCTCCATTTATATAAGATCCAACAGCGATATTACAATCAATACGTATTGTATTCACTTTGAGAATATTTACGGGTAGTTCAGAGAGATAATTGGAACCCCCGTTTAAAGTTTTTTTGTTAAAACCCATTAACTTTCCAATTGTTCTTTTTTTATTGAAATATATTGAATCATGAGAAGTAGTTATTTCAACTCTCATTGTATTGTTATTGGCTTCTATTTTAATCGATTTTTCACCATTAGTCAAATGCTCATATTCACTTTCTAAATAATCTGAAATATCTTCCAGCTCATAGGAACCAATAGGAATTTCAATAATGTTATCCCCAATATGAAACAAATTATTATCCTCATCGACATTGGGTATGCTATTATATGTATGAAAATCTATAAGTGAGCATTCATAATCCTTTTCCAATGCTATGGGTGGAAAATAATTTGCAGTTAAAATTGACGAGTTTCCGTTCAAAGTTAATGTAATAGACATATTGAATACTAAAAATGGAATGAATAAAAACATATAAATTTTTTTTTTTTTTGTTTTAAAATATATTTTATTTATTTATAAACTTAATAGATATAAGAAATTTATTACAATATTTCGTTTTTATTAATCCAAGAGTTGTGATCATTTGTAAATCCCAACCATTTAACAAAAGCACGATTATTTTTTATTCTTATAACCTTTTCCACAAGATACGTATTTGGATATCTGGTTGATAGTAGCTCCTCTTCATAGAATCCACCTTTAATAGGATTTCCCATATAGTCTTCTAAAATATATGTCGTTGGATATGTAATTTTAATATGTTTGATTTTAAATATTTCTGTTGTCCAATTTGGAGTATACCCTTTTTCAAAACAATGTTTATATTTGCTAATGCGTACATTGTCACCAATATTAAACTTGTTTTTCTTAAATATTTTTATATGGTTATAAACGGTATTTAACAATAATTTTTCATTAGAAGGTTTTACGTCAATAGGAGCCATTTTGATAACTCGATGGATTTTTTTGTTATAATCACTAATTAGTTTTTCATACAAATCAACCCAATGATATGAGCCATTGTAACTGAATTCTTTCCACATCATACCTTTCAGAGTTCTGTTAAATCGTTCTACAATTGAGGCTTTCATAATGCTATAAGTAGAATAGTGATTAATTTTATATTTTGTCATTAGGTTTTTGAATAAGTTGTTGAAAAATTCTTTTCCATCATCTGTTTGCAAATTTTTTGGTATACGGCCTAAATTAAATATGTCATTCATAGCATTTGTAACATCTATAGCCGTTTTAGATTTTAGTGGTCGAATCCAAGCAAATTTTGAAAAGGTATCGATGACTGTTAATAAATATTTAAATCCTTTATTATATGTAGAGTAATTTCCCATTTCAACTAAATCCGCTTGCCATAAATCATCAATACCCTTCATTATTACTCTCCGTCGTTTAAAATTTTTCCTTGCTTGGGAATGAAGCTCAATAACCAACTCTCGTTTTTCATCCATACTTGAATTGTATTAATATTTTATTTTATATTTCTTTTTTATTGGATCTGTACTGCTTGGCGGTTCACTTTTTGTAATTATTGACGTAAAAACAAAATTCTCCAGTCTTTGTACTTTCTCTAACAGCGTTTCGATCTGTTCACTAAAATGTAATTTTAAAGACATTTCTCTATGAGATATCATGTTTTGTATTGAATTATCAATATTATTAAGTTTTCCATCAAGTTTTTTATATTCTTGTTTATTCAATGTTGTTAAATCTTGTTGCAATTGTCTGATTTCTGTTCCCAAGTAATGTTTATTAACAGCGTCTTTTTCTTGTGTAGGAAACGAAACATTTGTGATCCTTTTGTTTTGAACATTAATGTTATTATTTTTATCCAACACAAGTCCAACAACTTGACGAATTTTTCTTTTATTTTTCTCATTTTTTATAAAATTGTTTTGACTCTTTGAGTGATGACCAAACTTATCAACAGGCATATTTTGTTATCCTTCCACTATTTATTTATGATTATTGCTTTCTACGCAATAATATTTGCTTCTTGCAATTCCTCTAAAATTGAATTAATTTCATTGCGATGATTATTGTGTCCCGCGCCTTCCGATGCAACCAATAGTCTAAGTCGATCTACTAATTCATTAGGATCGTTCCAGTATATATAGTTGGGTCTTTCATTATTGACTTTCATAATCATTCCGTTTCCTTTATGCGTTTGTGATCTTAATGATCTTTTTGGTGTTATAGAAATTTCATCCTTAAACAATTTTTTTATAATAGTGTTGTACTTTTTGCTCTTAGTGCCCTTAATTTGATTTTTGGAATTAAATTGTCTTTTGTGTGCATTGGTTTTAATCAAAATATTTTTATAAATATCCAACTCATATGGTTCATAATTTGTTGGTTCTTTATGAAACAATAATTGAATCAAGCCTGGTGTAACGGCCCAATTTTGATTTCCAATGTTAATTTTTTCTTCATTTATTTCTATATCGCTATTACCAAACTTCCAAACATTATATGAGTTTTTATGTGGACCATATGTTGTATCAAGCAATTTATTTTTCTGCAGTAATGATAAGTCAATAACATTAGATGAATTATTAGCTGAATTAAATGTCGAATCTACACTGTTTGTATCGTTACTGTTTTCATCATCTTTAAGTTGTATGTCTTTCTTAGGAGTACTCGTTTCAACTTTAGACAACATATTATTGAAATCGAAAGAATTGTTTTGAGTGTAAATATTTTCTGCTTTAGGTTTATCATATTGAGTGTTGTTATTTTTCACAAGTTCTTTTAATGGTTCAGTTATTGGCTTAAATGTTTTTGCTAATATCTCGTCTTTTTCAGTTTCACCAACTTTTAAACTTCGATATTTTTGTTTTAAAACAGATCGAGTCTTTATTAATTCTTTAAGTAGTTGTTCATTCATCTTAATATAGCTCTTGGAGATCAGATCAATACCGTTGCTTGCAAGTTAATAATAGTAATAATGGTAAAACTGTTTTGCACATTCTTTTTATTCAACTATTATCAGCTTTGGAACAGCTTTGAACAGCTCATGACCAGCTTTCAACAGCTCATGAACGGCTTTAAACAGCTCATGAACAGCTTTTAACGGCTCATGAACAGCTTTGAACAGCTCATGAACAGCTCATGAACAGCTTTTAACGGCTCATGAACAGCTTTGAACAGCTCATGAACAGCTCATGAACAGCTTTTAACGGCTCATGAACAGCTTTGAACAGCTCATGAACAGCTCATGAACAGCTTTTAACGGCTCATGAACAGCTTTGAACAGCTCATGAACAGCGTTGAACAGCTCATGAACAGCATTTATAATTGAATAAAGTTATCAAAAAATTTTCTATATCTCCCACCATTCATCTCATTATCTTTGCTAATTACTAAAAAGCCAAATTTGTCTTGCCAACATTCACGACACAAATCAAAAAATTTTTCAAATGCCATATCTGTTCCAACGTGATCATTATAAACATGACGCATATTTAATTCATCCTGTTTGAACATAATTATCATATTTGCGTTGTCTCGAATCAAATGTTTAGGAATTCTTGTATATGTTTGACATAAGTAAAAAGAATCAACATTTCTGTGGCGACCCATACAAAAATATGATCGTATATTATTTTGTTTCTCGCAAGCAACATCATCGAATATCATTAGTGAATTATTTTTGGCTTCATCAGGTGGTATAACACTCTCATTATCACTAAATGTAAAATATCCCATCCCTGTTATAGGTGCAATGAGTTTTTCCAAGTACTGATATTTTGGTTGATAGAGCGATTTTGAATATAAATATATGTTCTCAAATTTTAAACCATTCGGACTTTCAATGAGACTAAGCATAACATTAGTCTTCCCACAATTAGATGGACCAACAATTAGAGCCCTAATGCTGTTCGGTAATAAACTACTATGACGTAGTTTTGTGTTTGCATCAGTAGAAAAGTCCATGTTTCTCACGGAAATATTTTTGTCTTGTTTTATTAAACGCATTTTGGTAACTAATAATTTTTTTTTGTTTGTCAAAGTATATATAAGATGTTACACATTAATATTTTATTCATTTCAAAAAAAGTTATGAGAGGACAAGGTATATTAAATAATTTAATAGACGTTTTACCAATAGAGCTTCATATACCAGGATATCAATTTTGTGGACCAGGAACAAAACTAAAAAAACGTTTAGCTAGAGGAGATAAAGGTATTAATCCATTAGATTCTGCTTGTAGAGAACATGATATAGCTTATTCGCAAAGTAATGATTCAACAGAACGCAATCAAGCTGACAAAATTTTAACTGAAAGAGCTTGGGAAAGAGTTTTAGCAAAAGATAGTAGTATTGGTGAAAAGACAAGTGCATATATAGTGACCAATGCAATGAAGACAAAAACAAAACTTGGTATGGGACTCCAAAACAAAAAACAGTTCTGTAATAAAAAACTGTTTTTGAAAACTATTAAAACTGCTACCAATATGTTGAAGAAAGAGAAACCTCAGGATATACAAGATGCTATTAAAATTGCTCAAAAAGTTATTAGTAAATCATTTAAAGGAAATAAACATAATGTCATTGTTCCACGGATTATAAAACTTCCCAAAACTGGAGGATTCTTACCACTTATTCCAATTTTAACTGCACTTGGAGCATTAGGCAGTATAACTTCGGGAGCTACATCAATTGCAAAAGCTGTTACCTCTGCTAAAAATGCTAAGAAAAAAATAGATGAATCTACACGTCACAATAAAGCAATGGAATCTATTGCCATGGGAAAAGGACTATATCTTAAACCATACAAGAGAGGTTATGGTATAATTTGTAAAAATTCAAAAAACTATTAAATATGCTACCCAACAGACCACTTACAGATGCAGATATCATGAAGTTTGCTAATAGAAATATTCCTAACTTTAGAGGCGTATTTATGCGAGATATGCTTCCAAAACAATCTAAACAATCTGAGTGTGGAATAGTTAATTTGGATTCTTCAACTGGTAGTGGCACTCATTGGGTAGCATATTATAAAAACAATAATGATTTGGAATATTTTGATAGTTTTGGAAATTTACAACCACCGTTGGAAATCATAAAATATTTGGGAAAAAACATCAAATACAATCATAAGCGAAAACAACAATATAATACATTTAATTGTGGACACTTGTGTCTAGAATTTCTATATAAAAAAAAATAAATAAATAAATAAATACAAACAAAACTCTTTTAAAAAATGCTTTTTATTTAATTTTCATATGGTATAAAAGTATTTTGATAATAAATAATATTTTTTTATTAAGTCTTCAATCATTTTCTTTTGCTTTTCAAAGTTTATTTCATATCGTTCAGGAATCAGTTCAACATCTTCTTGTAAGCAACTTATAAATCCACATTTATAATCATCATTTTTTTCACTTTCATCTATTAACTTTAGGAAAAGTTTGATTAATTCCAGATGCTCTAAAAAAATATATCCCTCAAAATCCTTTAAAAATTGTATAATAGTTATGCGAGACATCATTTCAAAACAGCTATGCTAATAAGAATAGTAAATTTTAAAATTTGTTCTATCTTTATATAAAAAAAAAAAATAAATAAATTAAAAAACTAATATTTTTTGTTTTATATATTTTTTATTATTTCTATTATTATAATTATTATTATTATTATTTAATGTTTAGCTTTTTTGCTACTTTCCCAGCCAAAGTAGGGTTGTGCATTGGGGATAAACATCAGATCATCATCATCTGCTTCTAACGAACTTCCATATTCACCAATCTCTTCTAATTCGATGATATAGTTCCCAGTTATTATATCCGTCTTTTTGCTCAACAGAAATTGCTCCTCAGAGGTCCCCTCAATAGCAGCATCTTCCAAAGCGTTATATCTTTTTGGAAGGTATAGCATCCACTCCTCTAACTCCGCTATCACAACATTTCCATATTTGTTGTTGTGACGATACATCCTAAGAACCTTATACGGCTTACCAGTTTCAATATCCTTTACGGAGCAGTATGGTTTGCTCCTCAATTTGTTGAAGGCGGCTACAATATCCCTGTTCGTCATTGTGGTGGTCATATTTCTTTTTATTTTCAATTGAATGTTTGACTTCTACTGAATAGTTACTGCTTTAAAACTTAGTATTTATACATTTGTTTAAAATATTTAGAAAAAATTTATTATAAGTATGTTGTGATATGAGGATTCGTCATCGTCTTTAAATCCAGAAATGTTTTATCATTTTCCAAACAATATGGGGTGTTGTCGTCCTCTATAATTCTATACAAGTATATCTTGTTTTCTACAATCACAACGGAAACTGTGTAAATGTTCTTTCTTTAAAAATTGTGCCGGATGTCTGACTCAATTCTAGACCTAAAACCAAACAATATTGGGGTGTTCTCGCCGTCTACAATTCCAGACAAGTATATCTTATTTTCTACAATCACAGCGGAAACTGTGTAAATAATATTTCTTTAAAACAATCGTGCCGGATGTATGACTCGATTCTACACCTAAAATTTTACTGATCGAAAAAAACATTTGCTTCATCCTACATAAAAATGAGAAATTCCAAAAAATGTGAGCGATTCATTTCTATTGACGCATTAAATTTTTTTTTTTTTCAAGACAATGAAAAATAAATTTTCAACATCTTAAAATTAAAAACTATTGCTATCATTTTTCAAAATTATTCTTAAAACTATTATTTCTAAAATAAAGGCCTTATTCATAATCAATTTTTAAATTTATTAAAGTTTTATGAAACAGATTTTGTATGAAATATTTAAATTAAAATTATTTTCTACAATCATAACGGAAACAATGCATGTAGCCTTCTTTCTAGAACAAGGCCGGATGTATTCAAATATTAAGAAAACTATACTTTTAGCTTTTATAATTATTCTATCAGCATGAAAATGACGAAAAAGTAGATTTCTATTCCTTTGTTTTTAAAGTTTTTTTGAAAACTATAAATTTCTTAAAACCTATTATTTCTAAGCCAAATTTTAACAATAAAAAACTTTTCTTTTTACAAAAAAATAAAAATAACGGATGTAGATTGTCTGATAAAAACCGACAAAATACTGCATTATTTTTAGAAATCAGAATATATTTATAATTTTTCCTAAAGTACATTTTTGAAAACTAGAAACATTTTTCAAAACACTGAAAAATAAATTTTCTACAATAAAAATTTCTTACCCGTATGAAAACGATGTGAAAGAGGAATCAACGTGGAAAAAAAATGTGCGCGATAAAAATTTTTGTCAAAACAATGAAAAATAATTTTTTAAAAATTTTTCTATAGGCATGAAAATAACAGCAAAGAGGAATCACCGTGGAAAAAAAATGTGTGCGATAAGAATTTTTTAAAACAATGAAAAATTTTGTAAAAATCAAATCCCCATTCATTTTCATCGAGTTCAAATCCCTATTCATTTTCATCGAGTTCAAATCCCTATTCATTTTCATCGAGTTCAAACCCCCTTTCATTTTCATCGAGTTCAAACCCCCTTTCTTCAACTACTTTTTTAAAAAGTTTTTTCCAATTTTTTTTAATTTAAAGTTTTCTTTTTAATTTATTAGTGAAAAAAAATGTATGAAAAAAAATTTTTTTGTGAAAAAAAATTCGGATTCGATTTTAATCGAGATATAGATCAAAAATAGACCAAAAATAGAGGTTATATCGAATTTTTGCTCATATCTCCGATATTTATGGACGGATTTTGCTGATTTTAAATAGGAAACTTCTCGAAAGCATGTCTGACAGAATTATTGAAGATTTGGAGACAGACAGACAGACAGAATGTGATTTTTTTCAAGCTTTTAGATCTTATTTTTAAACAATTGTACAATATAAATTTATTCAAAGTATTGGCCATTGTTAGCTATGAACTTTTCCCATCTTTCTGACAACATATGGAATCCGAGCCCAAGCGAATATCGGGTACTCTATTCCAAAGTGAAGCGTAAACCAAAGATAGCTTCTGCATCAATCGAAACTAATAGCAATCGGTCGGTGCAAAGTCTGTACTATATACTATATGGCAAAACTTCCCAACTACTTCATACTGAATAGTTTTTAAGAGGTATTGCATAACTTGGCCGAGCGTCGTAATGATGGAATATTACAGTTTCATGCCGCATATTCTGGTAATTTTTCGGTCAATGCTCGCTTCAAATGAATCACTTGTGTTTGGTAGAGGTTCCCTTTGATGATCTAGTCAGATTTCATCAGCTCATAATAGATAGGACCCTTTCGTCCACCAACTACAGAGAATAAACTTAGCGCCACGGATATTTGTCTTTGGTGTCAATTCGGCTGGCTGGTCGGGCATCACGTACGATCTCCTACACTTCTGGAAATCGTAATGGAACCACTTTTCATCGCATGTAATGATTCGGTGCAAAACTTATTTGTTTTTATAGCCCTCAAACATAATTTCGAACATGCAAAATAGACTTTCAAGGTCTCTCAGCTTCAATTCGTATGGTAACCAATTTCTCTGCTTTTGTAAGAATCCTGCTGCTCGCGAACTTTTTGAAATTGCTGCTTGTGTAGCTAGCATTGATTTTGTAAGCTCTTCATGGAGCAATGCCTCTAATTCTTGGTCTTCAAACTTTTTTGGCTGGCAATACTTGTCTTCCGTGTTAAATCACCACTTCTGAGCCGAACAAACCATCTCTCGCACGTTGAAACCGATGGAACACTTTCACCATAAGCTTTCTTGAGCAATCGGTGTGCTTCAATTGCACTTTGCTTTAAAGAAGTAAAGCAAAACTTCCCAAATATGACACTTTGTTGGCACAAAATGCGACATTTCCGAAGCCAACAAAAAACTTTGTGGTTTATACTATAATGTTCAATAACTAAGTGGGAATAATTGACAGAACAAAAAAAAATTTTAAAACAAATTTGGAAAATGTATAATTTGGGATTTGATTTCTTATGCATGACATTTTTTTGTGTTTTTTGGTATGCAGTTATAATGGGCTATCGATGTCAGAAAATGTTTATATTAATTGAAATATTTTTTTTTTTTTTTTCAATATTTAATTTTGGAAATTTTTTGGGATTTTTTGATTTAAAACACATTAAACTTCCAAAAAAAAATATACAATCTCTAAGCGTTATCCCATTTTTCTAAAATTTAATTGCTCTGAATTTGATTCTTATAGCGAAGAATATGTTCAAAATTTGGGACTACAAAATAAGAGCAACCCTAATGCACACAAACAACCATGACAAAGATAAAAGAATATTTTACTGTTAATATATGTCTACGTATGTATGAATGAATATGAATAATATTTTATGCATTATTTGCTTATTAAAATAATTCTGAATCTTTTGATTTGAAATTATGGTGGTATTGAATTATTATTGATGGATTTAGTTTATTTTTAGCCATTTCATATTTTATAGCTTAAGTAATGAACAATACCATTTGCTATTGAAATATATATATCTATATGACATTTTTATTAATACTGCTACAAATTTGTATAAAGTTAGAAATAAAATAAATCCAATAGCTCCAAGAAAAATATTACTTACATATTTGGTATGAATTATAATGATAAATAATCACAGTTTAGCAGAAATACGATGAAGACTTTAAGTGGACTTAGCAGGTTTGTTCACTAAGCTAACGATATGTATAAAACTATGAGACAAAAAAAAACTAAAGTAGAAATACCTGAACAGTAATACTATTTTTCTGATAGACTTTATCGAGTACAATAAGAATATGTTTTTGAAATTTGCAAAACACCTCCAAAATCTTGAGTTACGGGTAAAAAACCGGTTTTTCATATCTTTAAGCACTTATAAGCCATTAACTAAGCTGATTCTCAACCGATTTTAATTTTTTAAACGGATGTATAAAGAAGAAACAGTGGCCTTTCCAAGATTTTGGAGGTGTTTTGCAAATTTCAAAAACAGAGTCTTGTTATACTCGACAGTACCTTCTAGAAAAATTGTATCACTTTCCAGGTATTATTTTTTGTCGCATAGTGTAATGTATTTGCAGTTAAATCTTAGTTATCGTAAGAAAATTGGCTTGAAAACTGGAAACAAATATATTTTGTCTTGCTGTTAGCTACATACATTTAATAACATTTTTGAACATAATTTTCTTCTGTTCGTTCCCTATTCAAATATTTTGCAGTATCACATATTTTAACTTCTCAAATATTGCAAATTTATTATTTACACATACACATTTAGTGAGTCAACAAATACTTTTACATACAATACATGTTTCTAAGGATATGAATTTTTACATAAAAAAGTTTCTCATTTTGTTTTTGCTCTTATTATTCTTACAATAGCAGCACAGCAGAGTAGTATTTATTGGCGATTGAAAATGATTATTTTTAGACAAAATTTAGGTCAATGATTCTTTTATAATAAAACTAAATAGTTTGCTAATCGTTAAATAAAAATAAATTTGATGATACTTGTAAAAGTATCAATAAAGTCTTATTTAAATCGAAAAATGCTCATACAAGAGCATGACTGTATAAATATATGTAAAATACCCTGTAGCCTTTGAAACTAATTCCGTACTTGTAAGACTTTTTCATAAAAGTCAGAAAATAAGGTTTATTTTTTCTTTTAATATTTTCAATCAGAAATCAAAACACCTATTTAACAAAAACCACCTTTTGAAAAAAAAATCTCCATATTACAATAAAAAAAAATCTCTATAATGCCAAAAATCTAACATTTCCATTTTATCACAGAAAAAGATTGTAACTTAACATAAATAATTAATACTAAAACAATATAAATGTATATAAATATATTTTTGTTAATAATTCCCAAACAGTTTGTGTGAGTTTCAATATAAGATATCAAAAAAAAAAAAAACACGAACAAAGCAAGAAAGAATAGAAGTTTTGATCTAGTTATACTCTGCTCTTACTTCGTACTAATACCAAAATCCGTATTTAGCCGACCGAAAGCCGAAGCATTTATTCTCAAGCCAGTCATAGCCAATAAGTTGTAGTTAGCCGACGAGAGCTGAAGAATTTATCACCTCGGATTGCATTCGTTGGATTTACTTTCTCATAATAAGACGTTAGTCGACCAAGAGCCGAAGCATTTATCTCATCGGATTGTATTCATTAGCGAGTCATAGCCAATAAGTTGTAGTTAGCCGACAAGATCGGAATAATTTATACCCTCGGATTGCATCCATAGCTATATTGATCCATAATTAGTCGTTAGCCGAACGAAAGCCCATGCGTTTATCTCGTGGAATCTTTTATTAGATCTTCGTCCATTAACAATCTAATCGTATCCCATAGATACAAAACAACTCTTTGTTAAGGAAGATTTCAAAGGAAATTGACCTTTGAAGACTCTGGAGGGAAACAAAAACAGCATCACAAGATGAAATGTTTTTTTTCTCAAAAATAAAAGTTATTTTGCGCAAAAGTTTAATAATAACTGATTTTTTTACTAGTAAACAAACTAGTGATTTGTGATCAGATAGCGTTATGCATAAAACACATAAGTTTATATTAAGTACCCACATGGGAATAGGTTTGAGTGTGTTTCGTTTTTCTCTCTTACATTTCGTCGCTGCGCATACAAAATCAGCTATGGGTTTTTAAAGAACTTTCAAAGCAGTAAAAATATTTTTTATTTAGGTTACTTAACTATATGATTCAAAGATTTGGAGGCATTACTCTATGAAGATTTAAAACTCGACAAGAGCTTGCAAAATCACTGGCAATTCTCAAGCAATTTCAAAACGTTTGCAAGCAGCAGAATTCATCCAAAAGCATTGGATGCCATACGAATTGAAGCTGATGGAACTTGAAAGACTGGATTCTGTATATCTGAAATGCGGCTTGAACGGTATAAAAGAAAATCATTTTTGCACAGAATCATTACTTGCGATGAACAATTGATCCTTTGGGTAGGCCACATGTTGCAATATATGTTAAAAACTATTTAGAAGAAGTGGTTGAAATGTATATAGAAGTTTGTCATTTCGTTTGTAATTTCTACATTTTTCTTTAGCGACCCTATCGTGGACCGTTATAATTAGCGAAGTCGATATAGCCATGTCCGTTGCCCATCCTTATGTTTAAATCAACTTTCCGTAACTTACATACTTGATTCATACATCAATATATCGGGAATTCTTCCGGCTCGGTTGCTGTTTAAAATTGAGAAAATCGGTTAGGGGTTTAATACCATTGACTTTGATTCAAATCACATTTTCACGTAGTTTAAAATACTGTGGAAGTAGTATTGTGTTTATCACGAATCATAACCAATATACGTAAGTTTAACAAATAGATATCTGCAGTGTCAAATACCTAATAGATGTCTTTACTTAAGAGATAAGTTTACATTAATCTGTAACCATAATCTGCGGGTTAAAATTCTATTTGCATAAGACAGAATTTTATTTCAGTCAGTTCGGTTACAATACTTACTTAACACTCCTTATACGCGCAGCGATGAATTGATTGTTCATTCCCTTACACGACTGGTTATATACGAGTACCGAACTATCGATATCATTGGTTAAATGTAACGCAGAGGGAATCAATTGACTATTCCTGCTTAACCACAATCATGGAGATTTCCAGACAAAGACAAAGTTAACAATTTCAACCTATAGAACTGTAAGGCACATTATAAGTAATATTAAATTCTTATGTACGCTTTGAAAGTGATTTTAACTATTCGTTTACTATATTGTAGGACATTAACCCCATTTAAAGAGGCCAGTAAAAAATAAATGTTTCTCCTAAAGTTTGCTAATCATTTTATGTAGTTTTAGGATTTTTCTACTTTTGGTATTTAAGCAAAAGTTTTTTAAAATTCATATAAATTTCTTTTAAAATTGAGGTTAATGTATGAAAAGCTAAAACTAACTAAACAAAATGTTTTGGTATTATCATTAAGCAATGTCATGGCAGTTCGTTAACAATCCTAATAACATTTATTTTAAAATTTATTACTTTAAAGAACAACTACTTAATGTGTATAATGTTTTTTAAATGATACGCATGCTAAAGTTCTAGTAATATTTAGTTTTTTAAACACTGGAAAAATTAGTCTTAAGTAGAGATGTAGCTACAAAACCAAACTATATAAAGTTCTTGATTGCGTTATAGAAACATCAAGTAAATGAACATTTTTCAAAGTGATTTGTTGGTTTCCCAAATTCAATCGTGCTCATTATTGGCTCCAGTGCGAATATTGTAAAACTTGAACAACAGTTTGAAAAACGCCTAAATTAGCCTCCCTTTAAAATAAAATTTTCCATTGATTGAAAAAGATTCTTAAATCTGCGATTTATTTATAGTTACAACTATAAATACATTTGTACATATACACTAACATTTTGAACAAATACATCACAATATAAAATCAACTAAACAAATAAAACCTCAGCCATATCTCACTTCAAACTCTCGAAATAAAACAACAGGAAATTGAATTTTATTTGTGCTGCCAACATTATATCCCTTTTATGCCTGAAATGGAAATGATTTACAAAACTGAAAAGAAAATAAAAAGTTTTAAAGTAAAAACAAGTGAATACCCTACATTGACATTTTTATTTTGCAATTTCAACAATATATATTCGTGAGTGATTTTCGGAAGTTGATGGCATATGAGGTCAATTGCTATGAACAATTATGGATCGATCGTCATGAGATTAAACCGTATGATTTATTTTTATATGAAACTTATTTTTGTTAAATTATATTTGAATTCCAACATTTTTAAGAGATTTATGCTCGTTAAATTGATTTTATGAAGTAAGCCTTATATGGACCAATTGCCATGATATTAGGTCGTATGATACATGTCATGTGATTCTGAGTCGATCGGTATACTTTAAGGTAGAGTTTCCAAAAAACCGAAAAATTTCAAAACCGCGGTTTCGGTTTTAAAAAACTGAAAACCGATCGGTTTCGGTTCGGTTTTGGGTTAATTTATTAACTATTAAATCAGTTGATAATATAGGAAATGCTATACAAATTTAAAGTTCAAGCTTGACGAGTGTTCAAGAGGATAAAGGAAAATTGGTACATTTTCTTTTAATGGTACCTTTTTAATGCATTAAATTAGTTAGTTTATATACATTAAAATTGGCAAATATGCTTCTCAATAAAGAAATAATCAATAATAGGGTGCTTAATTGTATTATGATACCAAAAATGGAGAACTAAAATAAACTAAGGAGTATTTTTTCGTTCTGCAAATAGTACTTTTTTATTTTCTATAATATTGAACCTAGAATCAGGAAATTACTTTGAAGTTTCAAACTTGACAGTGGAAAGTGTGGAAAAATGTTACTTTTTCTTCTAATGGTACTTTTATTATATTAAATTATATTGTTTCTGAGTAAAGAAAGAATCAAGGATGGAGGGCATAATGATATTGAGATAACAGAAACTATTATTGAAATGTCTATAATGTTGAACCTATAAGCAGGAAATTAAACACACATGATCCTGACTGAGTTAGAATATAAAAAAGGGATTTGCAGGTACTTTTTACAACTAATAGTACTTTTTGAATATTGTATACCGATGGACCTAGAAACGCGAATTCAAAAGGGATAATTAATGTTATTAGTTTTCTTTATTGTAAAGACACTTTTTGAATATTTTATAATAATAAACCTTAAAATTGAAAATTTGGCACAAATGATTCTGAATTTTTTAATGGACACAGAAATATGAAATTAGACATTCATGATGCTGAGTATAAAAACAAAATGTGGGTCTTTTTGGTACAGAAGCCACATTACAATGAATCAATAAACATGAAACTATAGACATATTTTCCTGAATTAGTATTAATTCACAAAGGGAGACTTAATAGTACTATTTCTTTCTTCCAATTGGGGTGGCAAAGCGCACCGGGTCAGCTAGTACTCCATACTTTTATCGAATATTTGAAAATAACTTTGTTACAAACATTTTGCATAATTTAGCCTGCAAAAGGCAGCCTGCTACATCATCTGAAGCAATTATTGTAATACAAGTTAAAAAATTTTAAGAAATCTTAAGATACACAGAAAAAAATTACGACAAATCAATTGTCATATTAATTACCAAATTCGTCAATACAATTATTTTTTTAATTGAAAAGGCACCAACAACCGATTTCGTAAATATAAAAAAAGTACTTGTTGTTTAAAATTGTTAACACTCAACAATATTTTTCAATTACTAGTTTGTCTTATTGAACAACTAATTGGTTAACAGTAGACTGTTATATTTTAACAACTAAATCGTCAAATTAAACAATTTTGATGTTGGTAGTTAATTACATTTTCTTAAATGGATATATCCCTACTAAGAAAAACACAATAAAATGTTTCTTTTAATTCAATTTTATTAAGAATAATAAAAAGGACTTGACTTATAGCATCTTATAGAGGTCATTGATACTACATACATACGCTGTCCGTCCAGTTATTATTGATGGAGTTTTTGTAAATAAATATGGTGGCCGGCTTATCTTTTAGTTTGAGTAAGTAGATATATTTCTACATGGATGCACCATTATTATCTTTGGATTTGGTTGGAAATGTTTGTACAATTGAATCTTGCATATCCATTTAGACGGCTGCTTGATAGAGTATGTAGTTTATTCAGGAATCAAAAAACTAAGCATTTCAGGAAGGAACGTTATACATCCTTTCAGACTCATGAACCCTATTAAAAAATAATATTTCTTGAACCGTTTTTTTACAATGATATATGATGAATAAGATCATCTTAATTATTAAGTATACCTCTTATTCTGTCTTGAACAATTCGTCAATATTTATCATTAATAATCACAATTTTTAATTTATTATTAAAAATTAACAATTTAATTTTTCTTTTATTTTTGTTTTTGACACAAAAATATTTTAGTTTTTTTCTTTTTGAATGTAATATACAAAATATTTTTTAACAAATAAAATAGTTAATAAATAACTAAAAGAAATTGTTAATACGACAATTTACAATTAAGTTAATTAAAAAAATTATTACATAATTTAAACAAGTGTTAACAATTTTTATTAATTACTTAATAACTTTTGTAATTTTTTTCTGTGTATTTTTAACTATTTGTGTTTAGAGATATTGGATGGAAAAGTTTGTTTCTCATTTCTAAATTTTGAATTTGTCTACTGAAAATAGACTAAAAGTCAAAACCGAAGAATAATTGTCGGTTTCGGTTTCGGTTTTAGGCCTTGAAAAACCGCGGTTTCGGTTTCGGTTAAAACCGAATTGGAAACTCTACTTTAAGGTTGGTGTTTGCACGTTACAAACATCAGCACAAACGCATGGTGGTGTAGGATATAAAAACAGACGTTGATAGGTATCAAAGGATTTATATACAAATCAAAGTAAAACATTTTTCTTAAAAATATTTTTCTATTTTCGTTCTATTAATACTTTGAAATACATGTATGAAATTACGTACTAAAACTACAAATAAATTTATTAGTGTTCAAAGAATTTGAAATATATTTCTTTGAATATATAACGTTTGCAATAAAAACAACATCATTATTATACACTTCACCTTCGTGAGAAGGGTATATATAAGTTTGTCATTCCGTTTGTAATTTTCACAATATAACTTTCCGACCCTTAAAGTATATATATATTCTGGATCCTTATAGATAGCGGAGTCGATTTAGACATGTCCGTCTGTCTGTTGAAATCAATTTTCTGAAGACCCTTCGATATCTTCGGGATCCAAATCTTCAATAATTTTGTCAGACATGCTTTCGGGAAGTTTCCTATTTAAAATCAGCAAAACCCGTCCATAAATAACGGAGTTATGACCAAAAATCCAAGACAACCTCTATTTTTCATCTATATCTCGATTACTAAGTCATAAATATAGACAATATGGATATCTAATGATAGATATTTCAAAGTCCATTGCAACGATGTATATAAGGCTATAGTAAGTTGAACCTACAATGGGTCAAAATATTTTTTAACCCGAATTTTTTTCACAAAAAACATGTTTTTTGTCATAAATTTTTGCACTAATAAATTAAAAAAAAAAATTTAAATTAAAAGAATTTTAAAAATCTTTTAAAAAACAATTTCGAAAAAAAAACGTGTCCAATCAATTAACTTGAAAATAACCAGTTAATTATAACAGATAATAAATAGGTCATTATACGATTAATTCTAAGTAATGCTGATTGTATTTAGTAGTACTTTAAAAGTGTGTTATTCAGTTATTTACCTAGTCATTACCAATTTTTTTTTTTAATACATTATGATATTGTCTAGAATTATTATATAATACACAAGCAATATTTTACCATTTTACAATTTGTACTATTTTCATTCATTTTTCCAACCTTTAATCCACCGTACAACGTGACAAACGTTTTAGTATAGCAATTCTCACTATTAAATCACCATCAACAACTAAATAAACACGACATCATTCGCACTGTTTATTACAATAATATATAAATATAAAAAGATGTCCTTCACTCCTCACTAGTTGCCATAAATTAAGATGAAATGACTAACAACAGGACTACAAACTACATACATTTACATTTTCTTCAATTCTGGAATGATGGACTATTGTTATGATTGATTTCAATCATTGATGGTGGACTGAGTAACTAACTGGCTGGCTCACTGGCAAACTGACCCATTTAATTAAATAAATAGAAAAGTAGGTCAAATATTTATGCATTGTATGATGAAGACAGAGTAATATTTATGTATGTAGGCAAGATTTCCAACACGTATTTAGGTTATTTATTGTTTCGTAACTATTTTTAAACACTTTTCTTTTGCCTCTTTTCTTATATTGTGTTATTTTTGTACCATATTTTCTTTTGTATTATTTTGCCTTAAAGTTTCTTTTTATAAAATGAATGAAAACTTTCGTCCATCAACAGATCTCCCAGAGACTCTGTTATTTGCTTGTAATTGGTTTCGTGATGTTACTTTAAGCAGTAGGCAAAAGATGGCCTAAATAATAAATGAGTTTTGTCGTTGACGATGTATGTTTACCTTCCAGCCAACCATCTTACCTGTTGTTTATTTCTCTTTTTTTCTGCTGTTTACACTTTATTTCCTGCTTTTGTTGTTTGAGACATCTTTGGGGAATTAATGTTTGTATAAATGTTTATACACATAAATAAATACATAAAAATATTTTAATGTCTTATTCTTTTTCCATTTTTGTATTAAAAAATATACGTATGTTTTCTTTAAGAATATATTTTCCTTTATGTGCAAATAATCATGTTTAAGGGAATGTAATATATTCACTGTATTATTAATCATTGATGTTAATTTATTATTAACGTATTTTTATTATACTCGTATCTACACCTTTGCTAATAAGATGTGATTATTTATGTATCACATATGTAAGTCAAAAGAGTATTCTGAATTAGTTATCAAATTTGTTTCAACGTATTTTATACAGATTGTTATCTTTTGAAAATTCGGAGTAAAAAATCCATCGGTATAATGCTGTATGAAAGATTCGATCTAATATTTTCAATCTTCTATCATTTTTTGAATATTTAGTTTAGTCAATGTTTTGAAATATAGGTAAACTAGTAGCTAATAATAACTTCAATATTGTAGGAGGTATTTTTAGTTATGTCCAAAGCTTTGCATTAGTATATTAATTACAGTCTACTGATTTTGTCTATTTATATGCCTAATTTTTATTTATATTTATACATATTCTTATAACTACAACGCGTTTAATTGCCTATTAATTAATCCTAATTTTGTTGTTTTCTTGGAAAATTAGTTAAATATAATGGAGGAGATGGATTAAGACACCAAGAAAATATTTTCAAGGTAATATTCAGCACTACAGATATAGTCATTTTTACAAGAAAATTACTATAACTAGACTATGACTAGACTATGACTAGACTATGACTAGACTATGACTAGACTATGACTAGACTATGACTAGACTATGACTAGACTATGACTAGACTATGACTAGACTATGACTAGACTATGACTAGACTATGACTAGACTATGACTAGACTATGACTAGACTATGACTAGACTATGACTAGACTATGACTAGACTATGACTAGACTATGACTAGACTATGACTAGACTATGACTAGACTATGACTAGACTATGACTAGACTATGACTAGACTATGACTAGACTATGACTAGACTATGACTAGACTATGACTAGACTATGACTAGACTATGACTAGACTATGACTAGACTATGACTAGACTATGACTAGACTATGACTAGACTATGACTAGACTATGACTAGACTATGACTAGACTATGACTAGACTATGACTAGACTATGACTAGTCTATGACTAGACTATGACTAGACTATGACTAGACTATGACTAGACTATGACTAGACTATGACTAGACTATGACTAGACTATGACTAGACTATGACTAGACTATGACTAGACTATGACTAGACTATGACTAGACTATGACTAGACTATGACTAGACTATGACTAGACTATGACTAGACTATGACTAGACTATGACTAGACTATGACTAGACTATGACTAGACTATGACTAGACTATGACTAGACTATGACTAGACTATGACTAGACTATGACTAGACTATGACTAGACTATGACTAGACTATGACCAGACTATGACTAGACTATGACTAGACTATGACTAGACTATGACTAGACTATGACTAGACTATGACTAGACTATGACTAGACTATGACTAGACTATGACTAGACTATGACTAGACTATGACTAGACTATGACTAGACTATGACTAGACTATGACTAGACTATGACTAGACTATGACTAGACTATGACTAGACTATGACTAGACTATGACTAGACTATGACTAGACTATGACTAGACTATGACTAGACTATGACTAGACTATGACTAGACTATGACTAGACTATGACTAGACTATGACTAGACTATGACTAGACTATGACTAGACTATGACTAGACTATGACTAGACTATGACTAGACTATGACTAGACTATGACTAGACTATTACTAGACTATGACTAGACTATGACTAGACTATATCAGGAGAAAACTTTTCAAACAAAATATTCCATATTAGTAACTGAAATTCTAACAAAGTCGAGATAATTAATGTCTGCATTATTATTATTATTTTTTTTTTTTTTTTTGAGTGTTCATTAGGCCATTTAAGTAAATGCGTAAATAGTCAATAGCGTATGGTTTCGTCTCAATAATTTCTTTATGCAATTATAACTATTTATTGCTTTCTCTTATGTCCATACAGGCATGTTACGCTTTGATAGATTTGCATTTTTATTTGCATCATATTTTGTAGTAAAAACTTTCCAGCTTCCTACAACGTCTCAATTGTGTTCTTCATCTTGCAGTTACACTTGTTTTATAGTTTTATTGAAAATGCGTAATAGAACATACAAAAGTTATTATTGATAAGCTTAATGATTGGTTGTTTATGTCTGTGTTAATTTTCCATTATGTCTATTAACTGACAGCTGTTGTGGGTGTTACATTCCACAACTTTTTCATTACATTCTAGTGCTGTTTGTGTTATATTTTTTGCGTCGCTTTGATTTATATTTTTATAGTCGCAGTAAACGGAAATACATTAATATTAATTAAAATGTATAGCCAGCCAACCAGCAACCCATGTCTGTGCTTTTATTTTTAGAAATTCAACACTTCTAAAAAGGCTTAACAAAAGAGACACATCGTAGTAACAAATAAAAACAATTTAATTTTCAAGTGTCACTTCATTTATTCGTTTGTTTGTTATTTTATTTTTTTGTAATTTTAAGGTGTAGGCTTAAATCCTAAGGGATTGTAAACAGTTTTTATGTTTTGTGTAAATCTTTAGATGTTTGAATAAAGAAATTTAATAAGCTGTATAGGCTAAGTTCACCATAATATTTTTTGCTTTATAAGTTAGGAAAATAAAGAAGTTGAAAGAAATAAAAATAGAAATATTTCCTAGAATTATAATTAGGACAAGAGGACTTTAACTTAAAAATAAATAATAATGTTTTTCCTGTTGCTGGCAGGACCACTGGCATATTATTTTTAATTTATATTATGAAATAATTATAATTTTAACTATATTATGGTTATAGAAATAATATTAAGATAGCTTAAGATCTTCGTTTGACTACAGCAATCCTGTATATGATTATCACAAATTAGTTTGTTATTAGCGCAATGATTGAATATTTAAGGATGTAGGTATCATGTTTTATGATCATACATAATGATTGCGCCAAAATTATATATGTTTGAGACATTTATGCTAAGGTTTGTGATAATAATGATTATATCCCTTTGGCCGTTATTGATTGTGATTATTTCAACTACGTTTTTTCTCTTTATTTAATTAATACTATGCTATAGCTTAGACTAGCTTAGATATACAATTAATTGATGTGAGTACTCCAAATAACAACTAAAACCCTTAGTACGCAAAAGATACTCATTATTTTAAAAATAAAAACTGACCTGTATAACATCAACTAACTACAAACTTTATTTTATCCCCCATAGTGCAGAGTATAAAGCCACAGCAACAAAAAAGGATAAACTTAATTAAAACGGAAATGGAAACCCACATAAAATTTTTAGTAGTATTATTTTTATAAAAGTCAACAAATAAATTTCCATTACAAGTGTACACACACTCACGCCTTCAAAAAAAATTTAGACCTATTTTTTGTGTAAATAGCTTTGCACAACAATACAAATTACCCAGCAGTTTTACAAGTAGTCGCTGTATCCCTTATAGACAATAATTTTTACAAATGTCTCATCACTTAATCATTTAACTTTTAGGGGCTATTTAACATTTATGTGTCTTTTGTAGTGCAAATGGAAGTTACATTATGCATCCCAGGTAATGTAGCGTGAAGTCAATGGTCATTTTAGTGTCTCTATGTAATAAAGAGTGTATTCACTTTAAAATTCTTGCTTTTAATGTACTTTAGAAAGTAGTTATTTGACTCACCATCTATATAAATGTCTTTGTAAGTTTGTTTGTTTGAGCATCACGCATAAACGGCTGAACCGATTTTATTGAAATTTGGAACGTAGATAGATCCTTTCTTGAAACCGTCAATAGGCTATAACTTTTTTCAATACTTTGACCAGAAAGGGATAAACCGATTTTTTTTATAAAATCGTTAGATATTTTTTTACTACGACAGGGTTAGCGAAGCGCACCGGGTCAAGCTAGTAAGTAATATATTGCAGAGAAAATTCTTACTTATTGACCCTATTTAGTGAGGAGCCATTTTACTCACAGCAAAGTATATATTGTTAGATCAAGCTGTAATCAATTCGAAGTATTGTTATATTACTATTTAAGGACTAGCTACTTTACTCACCTGACTAGTAATATCTGGCCATGTCAGTTCCTATATTGATGTTCTTTAAAAGTGACTTTGATAATAATAATTGTATCATTTTATTCTCGTTTTGAAACTAGTAATTTAATCAGAGTTTTAGAATACGCCAATGTCAGTGAGTTATCATATAGTAGTCGGAAGATGGGCTTTTTACTAGAAATCGGTTATTGAACTGTCTATATAGTTTTTTAATACGTGAGTTCCCTGAGCATGAGTCAATTACTAAGAACAAATTATTATACTCGCTCTTTGCAGCTGATTATAGTTGGGTTTAGTACTAGGAGCAGTCCTTTAGACTGACTATTAAGGGTCAATTAATCCGCCTACGACACGCACTTGATAAATTAACTAGTTATATAGCTAGTAAAGTAAACAATTCAGTAGCTGATTATGTAACCAGTAGTGAACCTAAATGATAGATAAAATTACTAGTTTGGGACAGTCATTCAGAACTGTTGAGTTATTATAGAGAAAATATATGAGTGTGTGTTTGTGTGAGTTATGTTTGTTTTTGTGTAAGTAAGAATAATAAAGTTTGTTTGCAAATAAATCATTGACAAATCACTTGACGATTAAACAAAAAAAAAGAAAAGTATCACTTGAAATAGTACGTTTAGAGAATATTAAAATGTTAAATTTTCTAAAATGTCTAACATACAGACATGTCTATTCATACCCGCAACCAAGATCAAAATAATAGATATATATGACTTCGAATTGAATTTCTGAACAAGCATAGAAGAAAGTTCAATTATTTTATTCTTTGAAGAAATTTTGTTTTTGAACTGTGTTTTCCAAGACTTGACATTTGAGCTATTGAAAGAAAAAAAATAGTTTATTGAATTTCATAGGCAATATCTTTATCTCTAAAATTAAAACGAAATTAAGGTTGTACGTTGTATTGTTTAAAAAGTATGGACAATTATTGGGCGCATGACTTAATAATGCGGGATATACCTAAATGAATACGGTTTTGGTTTTTAAAAAATTATATGTCATTTTGAAGGGTAGATATCTGTCATTTATTCTCAATTAGTTATTGAACATTACAGTATAAAGAACAAAGTTATTTTTGTTTAAAAAATGTCGAATTTTATGCCAACAAAGCGCCATGTACGGGATATTTGCTTTACTTCATTAATTTAAAACAAGTAAGAAAGTATAGTCGGTCAAGCCCGACCATATGATACCCTACACCGAGAAGATGATTATAAACAGTTTTCTTTTAAAATTTACATGGAAGCTATGACTAATTATGGAACGATAGTCGTAAAATTAAAGTGATTTTCGAGAGTGGGACTTATATTGGAGCTATGACTAATTATGAACCGATCGTTTTTGTACTCATTTTGGTTTTAATATCTTTATAACTAAGATACTTATAAGAGCTTAACTATTTTCAGATAGGGCAATCGTATGGGGGCTAGAAGAAACAATTGACCGGTTCTAACTAAATTCAATAGGCTTTGTCCTTGCGGCATTGGAAAAGCTTGTACCAAATTTTGTAGAATTATCTTTGAAATTGCGACCTGTAGTTTGATTACAAGCTTCACATGGTCGCACGGACAGACGGACGGGCATTGCTGAGCAGATTGGTATACTTTAAGGTTGGTGTTGGGATAATATTTTTGCACGTTGCAAATATCAGCACCAACTCAATATGCTCTCCCCACTATGGTGGTGTAGGTTATAAAAAGTAGAGTTTCCAAAAAACCGAAGAATTTCAAAACCTCGGTTTCGGTTTTAAAAAATTGAAAACCGATCGGTTTCGGTTCGGTTTTGTGATAATTTATTAACTATTAAATCACTTGAAAATATAGGAACTGCTAAACAAATCTAAAGTTCACATTTGACGAGTGTTTACGAGGATAAAGGAAAATTGGTAAAATAGGGTGCTCAATTGTATTATGATACCAAAAATGGAGAACTAAACCAAACTAAGGAGTACTTTTTCGTTCTTCAAAATTAATTTTCTATAATATTGAACCTAGAATCAGGAAATTACTTTGAAATTTCAAACTTGACAGTGGTTTAAATGTGGAAATTTTTTTACTTTTTATTATAATAAATTATTTTACTTATTGTATATACATAATAGTTGGCTGATATGCTTCTGAGTAATGAAAGAATCAAGGATAGAGGGCATTTTGATATTAATAATGAACCTGTAAGCAGGATATTAAACACACATGATCCTGACTGAGTTAGAATATAAAAAAGGGAATTGCAGGTACTTTTGCGAACTAGTAGTACTTTTTGAATATTTTATAACGATGGACCTAGAAACGCGAATTCAAAACGGATAATTAGTGTTACTATTTCATTATTGTAAAGGTACTTTTTGAATATTTTATAGTAATAAACCTTAAAATTAGGCACAAATGATTCTGAATGAGTTAGAATTCACAAAAGGTGATTTTAGTGGTACCTTTCTTTTGTATTTTCAATAATAATGGACGCAGAAATATGAAATTAAACATTCATGATACTGAGTAGAAATACAAAATGTGGGTCTTTATATTGTACTGTTTTTATTCTAATAATACGTCTAGAATGAGCTACAATCCACATTACAATGAATCAATAAACATGAAACTAGAGACATGTTTTCCTGAATTAGTATTAATTTACAAAGGGAGACTTAATAGTACTATTTCTTTATTCCAATTGAGGTGGCGAAGCGCACCGGTCAAATACTCCATACTTTTATCGGATATTTGAAAATAACTAAGACTTTGTTACAAGCAATTATTGTAATACAATTTAAAAAATTTAAAGAAATCTTAAGATATTTTTACCGATCTGTTTTCAGAGATATTGGATGAATAATTGGATGAAAAAGTTTGTTTCTCATTTCTAAATTTTGAACTTTTCTAGTGAAAATAGATTAAAAGTGAAAACCGAAGAATAATTGTCGGTTTCGGTTTCGGTTTTAGGCCTTGAAAAACCGCGGTTTCGGTTTCGGTTAAAACCGAATTGGAAACTCTAATAAAAAGTACCGCTGAAGCACATCGATTGCTTACTAAGCAGCAATTTCAAAACGTTTGCGAACTGTAGCCGAATCGACATCAAAGCCAAATATCCATGGCGCTAAGGTAATGGTCTGTATCACAGGAAACCGGTACCGAATTCAACTGATTCATTTGAAGCGAGCATTGGCCGAATAACGCCCAGAATATGTAGCGATCGGCCACATGTTGCAATACCTGTTAGAAAGTAGTTAGAATAAAGTGGTTAGGAAGTTTTGCGTCAGCAGCATTATACTCCAGACCGTGCGACTGCTAATTGTTTTGATCGAGGGAGAACTCTTTCTTTGGGATACGGTTTACTTTGGAACATAGTATCCGATATTGGCTTGATTCGTTCTTAGTCTCAAAAGATGAGATGATTGGCTCGGAAACCATATGTTGCCAGAAAGATGGGAAAAAGTCGTAAGTAACAATGGCCAATACTTTGAATAAATTTATATTGTACAAATGTTCCACGATAATAGCTTAAAAAACATGCATTTTTAAGTCATACACCCAATATGTATGTTCACTATTGTGATGCTTATTTAGCACTTTTAATATATAATATACCCCCATCTTTTCTTATGGTGGGTAAATTGATTTTGTCATTCCGTTTATAACATATCGAGACACTGGTCGTAGAACCAAAAAGTATATATATTCTAGGTCCTTCTAAGACAATCTGGAATACTGTTTGAGCAGTAATAAATATGTTGTTATGCGTTAATCCTGATCAAATTTTGCACATATTAGTTGTAAGTACTCTGAAATTATAAATTATGGCGAAAATCAGGCAACATTTGTGATGATCGGTCCATAATATACCCTACCCCCACTATAGCCCTTATATCAGAAAAATATTTCGCAGTCAATATATAATTTACATAGAATGATGTTATCATAAATTTCGATATAAGTCATTTAAAGTTTAATGAAATTAATAACTGATTCAAATCCCCATAGTACATGTTGATGGTGGGTATACATGATTCGCCACAGCCGAATGTAACACTCTTACTTGTTCAATATTGGAGACGTCATATATCAGAATCGGAAAGATCGGAATATCTGTAAACAATTTCATTGAAATCTAAAATGACAAATCCCCCAAAAAATATACAAATTTCTGACTACTTTGGGATAAATTTTAGGTATTATTTTCAACATTGATGTTAAATTTGTTTGAAATTTTTGTATACATATTCGTTTTTATCAATGTGTATTTATTTAGTAATATATGAATACATACATAGATAACTATGTATGTATTATAAGTACTATGTCTGCGTAAGTATTCAGGGTAAATGTTTATTGTTAATCTTATTAAATTAAAGTTAAGCTCTCTACAACATAAACATTCCGAATTTATTGTGTTCGAATATCATTATCGTCACCCTCACCATTATTGTCTGGAAGCATGAAGATACTTACATTTAATACAAATTTGAATGACAATTTGTCATTTATTGCTGTTTTGAGTGATGAAGCCGGGTAAAAACAAATAAAAGATAAAGCCAAAATGATGAAAAAATGTGTTATGAAACTTCGCGATTTTTTAAAGACATCTTCATGTAAGTATGTACTCGTATTCTTTAATATTGTTGTGTTTATTAAGAAACTTATTTTAGGCATCTTACATATTTATTTAAGCCATTTTTATCGAAACTGATGCTGTGGTAATTTTTTTCATATGTATCTTTAAAGATACGAGGGGCATTAAAGGGTTAATACAAGTTGAATATATTTTATATATTTTTTGTAATAAATGATATTTCCCATTACAAATATATTTCTTTACTTAAGACTTATGAAAGGCATCCTGTCGTTCCAATTTTGCACCTCTTTTTGAACATACCCGATCTTATTTCGTCAATAGTGCGTCGAATGTTGGCTTCTATATTATCAATAGTTGTTGGTTTATCAGAATAGACCAGAAATTTGACGTACCTCACAAAAAAATCACACGAACTAGGTAATGGTTTCACGCACTTTGTGGCATTATGCGCCGTCTTGTTGGAACTATTTCCTCTCCAAATGATTCGCAATGAAATGAGGTTTAAAAAAATCACGAATAATTTTTTTTTCTCATTGGACCAGCACTCAGGGGATGACCCCTACTTATGCAAAGCATTGTGTTGGAACTAGGAAAATAGGGTATGGGAGGGAGGAAAGAGGGAGTAGTGTTTGTGGACATTCGATTTGAACTTTCCTACATGAAAAAATTACAGGAAACACTTCAGCGGGAAGTTTGTTCCACATACGTACAGTACGGCTAAAGAACGAATTTTCCCTGTAGTGTATTGTGCGGTCCACTGGTCAATCGACAACAAATTGATGTGTTCTTGATGAAAAACGTGTATTACGTAAAAATCTGCGGGTGTCAGGAACAAGTTTCCTTATTTCATCAGAGCACATTCCATTGTAGTATCGATAGAACAGTAAAACGCAGCCCACATTGCGACGGTGCTTCAGCGAATCAATAGAATTAGATACCCTACTGTCACCGATAATCACCTTCGCCCTCTCCTGTACGCGGTCGAGAAGCTACAAAATAGTCTTTGAAGCAGCGACCCATACATGGGAGTTGTATTCCATTTTCGGTCGGATATAGATGGTGTAAATAGTGAGGAGATCAGATGGAGTGAAGTAATTCTTACACCGTTTCAAAAATCCGAGAATGCTTCTTTCAACACTTGAAATATGTGTTTAGACCAGCGGACATCACATTGTATTCTCACGTCCAGAACATCAATACTGTATGATTCCACAATATTTACACCACCCATAAATACATATGAAGCGACATGTTCTGTCGTTCGTTTATGTGTCAACACTGAGTCTTGCGAGCGTTGAAAGCGACCCTGTTCACACAACCCCATTCAGAGATTGTCAGATGGACCCGATTAAGGGAATCATTCATATTATGCCTCATTGTCCCAATCTCCGACAAGCTTGGTCTGTAACTGAATGAATATGGATGGCAAATGTTGCTGTCATCTCCAAAGAAAAGATAGGGTTGGAAGTTTGAGGTTTAGAAAAATAAGAAATAGAGTAGGAGAAAGAACGGAGCCTTGCGGAACCCTGAATTTATCTTGAACTCGTTTGATGAGATCCCATCTATAACTCGTATAGTGCGATCTCTGAGAAAGCTCGATATAAATCGAGAGAAGTTGATATCGACACCAAAAGCAATAAGTTTTGCTAAAAGCGCAGCATGCCATAGTCTATCAAACGCCTTAGAAATGTCTAGAGCCACCACTTTACTTTCGACAAAACGGTGTATGGAACGATACCATTTTTCCGGTAGGAAGGCTAGCAAGTCTCGCGTAGAGCGTCTTCTACGAAAGCCATACTGCCGGTCGCTGAGTAAATTGTTGGACTCTAAAAACGACAATTCTGCTTATTTACATACCCGTTAAGTCAGAAATGAGCCTCGTAGGTGAAGATGATTTGACTTGACAAAGTGTATAAGTTTGGCGAACACAACGCGAATTTTGGAAATAATATTCCACGATTCGTAAACGTTGTTCTGGTGTAAGTCCAAAAAAACCAAAGCACACTTCATTAGTATGACAGCTAGTTTTACAGTTATCCCTATTGTAATTTCTATACGTCTAAAAAAACACCCTTTACATTAAGAATCGTTATAGATAGCGGAGTCGATATAGCCATGTCCGTATGCTGAAATCAAATTTACAAAGCCCCCAAATAACTTTCATACATGATTGATACATCAATATATCCGTTTTAGTTCAACTTAGAATGCTATTTAAAATCGAGAAAACTAGCCGACAAATCTTTTTTATCAAACTTTTTTCAGAAAAATATTTTTCACCAATTTTTTGCACCAATAATTTGTTTTTCAAATCCTAAAGCATGGTGTACCCAATGGAAATAGTTTTATATATCCTGGTATATTTTGAACATGGCAATGCCCGTCAGAAATCCTAAACATTACATTTTGGGGATTTTTTTAAATATTTTTGGGAATTATGGGATTCATTTTCTAAAAAATGTTTTTATCAGTTAACTATTTTGAATTACATTACATAGTACATAGTACGAGTTGTTAATTGTGATGCAACAGTTTATTTTGTATAAAATTATATTTATAAGTATTTTCTGAAATATTAAAATTTAACTGCAATTTGATGATATTATTTCCAACTTAATAAATTTTGCATCAACATTGCATTAAATCTCAAGTGTATTTATGTGTAGTTCAAATGACATCAATAACTAAATATAAAACTAATAAATTTCATGTCATTTTTATCTCTACAGTGACCATAAAGTGCATTAGTATGGTTTCATTTGCAATAAGATAGATCGATAGAAGATTTGAAATCTTTAAATTTCGGATATTCTTACTCGGAAGTTTATTTTAAGACGTTTGATAAATAGAGACCTTCCGATATGAGAAAACCATGAAAAAATTAAAAATTTGTTATAGTAAAACAAAATCTATTGTTGAAAAATTTTTAAGAGGAGCTACCCTAATATACATTTGTAGATTTAGTTGTCTCTATAATAATGATTTTTATATACAGTGTTGGAAAAAATAATAGAAACGAAAGCATTTTTTTCCAATTCTGTAGGTATATTAGTCAAGTTTAGTTTTGTTAAAAAAAATGTATATGCAGTTTTGTTTATCAGACATACAGCATAAGAAAAAACATAATCAATCCTCCTTTCATTAACGTTTTAATACACTATATGACCAACAATGTAAAGAGTCAATATTTTTGCTGGAAAAAATAATAGAAACGCGTAAAAGGATTCAATTTTTAGAGGCATATCTTTTAATTTTTTGTTAAAAAATTGTTTTATTTTAATATTTAGAGGCTCTACCTTTGTTTTTCATAACTTCATTGCATCTGCGAGTCATGGAATCAACCAATTTTTTTTGAAAAATTCCTTGTCAATGAAAAACCACTCTTCCTGGTTTTTTTTCCCACAATTAGTCCTTATTTTTCCGACTGATGCCCTCCAGATTCCTCTTGAGCACTCCCCAAAGGTGTTCTATTGGTTTAAGATCCAATGGCTGAGAAGGCCATTGCATAAGATGTCCTTTGTTGACAGCAAACAAATCCTTTGCCAATTTTGAAGAGTGGTTCGGATCACTGTCCAGCTGAAACTCCCATCTCAAGGACATCTCTTCCTAAGAAAATGGAAGGATTAAGCTTTGCAATATATTTACGTAGTCCGGGGCCCATATTTTGTTCTTTATCCAAAATATTGAACAGACACCAGAAGAAGAGAAACACGCCCATATCATGACTGATCCACCGTCGTCTTTTACGGTCTTCTTGAACTGTGGTCAGACGAAACATAGATAAATTTGTTTGGATCCCATGGGAAACATTATGTTAGGACCCACACAATAAAGCATATGGTCCAAAATGCACCAAGAAGACCGTAAAAGACGACGGTGGATCAATCATGATATGGGCGTGTTTCTCTTCTTCTGGTGTCTGTTCAATATTTTGGATAAAGAACCAAATATGGGCCCCGGACTACGTAAATATGTTGCAAAGCTTAATCCTTCCATTTTCTGAGGAAGAGATGTCCTTGAGATGGGAGTTTCAGCTGGACAGTGATCCGAACCACTCTTCAAAATTGGCAAAGGATTTGTTTGCTGTCAACAAAGTACATCTTATGCAATGGCCTTCCCAGCCATCGGACCTTAAACCAATAGAACACCTTTGGGGAGTGCTCCAGAGGAAGCTGGAGGGCATCAGTCGGAAAAATAAGGACGAATTGTGGGGAAAAAAAACAGGAAGAGTGGTTTTCCATTGACAAGGAATTTTTCAAAAAAATTGGTTGATTCCATGTGTCGCAGATGCAATAAAGTTGTGAAAAACAAAGCTAGTGCCTCTAAATATTAAAATAAAACAATTTTTTAACAAAAAATAAAAAGCTGTGCCTCTAAAAATAGAATCCGTTTACGCGTTTCTATTATTTTTTACAGCAAAAATATTGACTATTTACATTGTTAGTCATGTAGTGTATTAAAATTTAAATGAAAAGAGGATTGATTATGTTTTTTCTTATGCTGTATGTCTGATAAACAAAACTGCATATACATTTTTTTTAACAAAACTAAACTAGACAAATATACTTACAAAATTGGAAAAAAATGCTATCGTTTCTATTATTTTTTCCAGCACTGTATATGACGTATGTACTAAGTTTTATTATATTTTTATTGTAAATGTGTGTGAGTGTGCGACTGTCTCAGTTTATAT
The DNA here is from genome assembly GCA_942486065.2 of Calliphora vomitoria. Taxonomy (NCBI): domain Eukaryota; kingdom Metazoa; phylum Arthropoda; class Insecta; order Diptera; family Calliphoridae; genus Calliphora; species Calliphora vomitoria. Next base: position 28,752,914 of record OW818031.2, on the reverse strand, counting down.
TTGTGTTAGCGCCTAAAGGGAATCCTTATAAACTAAAAACATTAACAAAATTATCTAGGTCATACATATTACGTAGTTTTATTGTACTATTATGGGATGATATTGTAAATGTGTGTGAGCGTGGAAAGATTTTTAATTTATTTAGCATTAAAGTGTATTTTTTATGTTACTTTAACTATTTCTGCAGCTCATCGAAATAAAGTTTATTAACACATATTTGAACTTCAATTGATGTTTGAGGCTGCTACACGCAGAAAAGAAATATAGTTGTGCATTGTTACTGTAACCACTTCAACATTTTTAACAATATTATAGTCATAGTAACTATATATATGATTGTGGTAACACTAATATGTTTACTTTACGATTCACATGATTGTTTTAACCATTGACAACCATTTATATGATGAATAATTTTATCATAATATGTTGTTCTCAGATTATGAAATCCATAACCCGAGAGCAACATAATATGGTAAGTCCTTCATCATATATGTAAATGGTTTAAGGTTGAATGCATTTTATTATGAATTTATTCAACAATGAGTGAAAGAATTATATAGAAATAAAAGCCTCTGAATAAAGCTAAATTTCAACCTTGATTTTTTCTAATCGGACTCAGGCATTTTATGAAATTAGAAATATTTCCGTACTGAAAGTTAGTTCAAGTATTCAAATTCTTCTTTAACTTACAATTTTACATTAAAAAAACGCTTTGTGAAAGAGCTATTACTATCAAAGATATGCTCAAAAGAACTTCATAAAATTCCCTTAGAATAGTATCTGTATTTCTCATAGCTACTTAGTCAAAGTAATCTTACAAATAGTTTAATATTTTCATTTAAAAATCAAAATTTTTCATTTCTACTCATTCATATTGAGTGTTGAAACTAGAACCCCCGGCAGTTCATTCATCTGCCTCCTAGTGTTTTTGATAAATAAAAATTTTATTAAAAAAAAAAAGAACTTCATTAGTTAAATTATACAACGAACAAATATTCCAGTAGACAGTATAGAAATATAACTGAAATTAATATAAATTTTTAACCCAAAAACACAATGAACTCAAAAAAATTTCCAAATACATTGAATATTTCAAACAAAAAAACAGTTAATCAATTTCTATAAATTGTTGATTGATTCAAAATGTTTGTCTAACAAATCCAAATTGCAAAGAGTGTGAAAACTCATGCAACATTGAGGCCAACAACAAAAGAAAATAATTTATAATCATTGTTCTATGAAAAATTAAAGTCTTAAGAATGTTAACAAATTGTTTCAAATGCACCTGCCTACATCGATAAAACTCCCAAAAAAAAAAATAAATATAAATGTTCGAATGTTGTGGGTTTGTTTGTTTGTCTATACATTAATTTGCCAATTCACTGTGGCATGATAATAAATCTTTAATATATTTTTCTTTTTTTTTTTGCTCATTTTACTTACATCTAACAAGACTCAATTTTCCCAGCTAAAAATAGAAATACAATTGTTTTCTTGGCAACGCAACGAAAATTCATTTCTCCACTTGAGCTTATTTAATTATTAATTTGGATATATTTAGCAATAATTTGCTAAAGAAAGAAAAAAGGAGCAATAATTTTTACACTTAATGCTGATGTCTTGAAATAGCTGTAAGAAAAGTTTCTCTAGTACCCAGCAGGAAATAAAGTAAAGAACATTTTTAAGGTGATTTTGTGTAACATGTAAAAGCTTTTATCGATTTACTAGCATTATTAATGCTTATGTTCATATCAATAAGAGGAGGAATCACCTTTTTTGAATTGTAACCAAGGTTGACTATCGTTACCCCTAAAATACTCTTTACGCTCAACTACTATAATATTTTGAAATTATAAAAATACAAATTTTTGATTTAAATTATTTGGTCAATTCACAAGGGTCTTATCAGTCATATTGTCATAATGTCCTAATATATCACGACTCGGTAGCTCGGCTTAACCGACTCTTAGACATTCGGCGTTGGTCTCTGCTGGTTGGTTACGATAACACAATAAACATAGCATAGAAAGTAGTATTATTTTAGAACATTTTTTGCTTGAAAAGCTATAAAAGCTTTTTTAACATTTTGAATCGGTAGCTAGTCTTGATTCTAACTCATTCTGGATCACGTGTTCTTAATTTTATAATTTTGGGTTCATTTCCAGGGAATATTTATCTAAAATTTTTGTCGTGAACTTTCGGTAATTTCTTTAGAAGTATTTCACTTAAAGTTACAATAATATGATTCGTTGTGATGCCCAAATTTTTTTGTTAATTCAATTATTCCATTATATTCATAGCTTTTTCGTTTTTAGCAACATACAATCACTTGTCAAAGAAGCATTACACTTTAAAATAACTGTAATTTTTTCACTCAACTACAGCCATAACAGAAAACTAACCTGACAATGGTTACCTATATGTCTATAAGACCGTGTTACAAGAATGAATAACTATATTCTCCATTATTGTTTTAAACAAATTTTGTGAATTTTGATTAAATATCTTTGTTTTATTGTCAACGAATATAAATTTAAAAAAAGTGAACTATAAGTGCGTGAGACCGGCGTCACCATTGATCAAAGTCGAATTTGCGTCACCATTGCACAGTGGTTTAGAAAAGTTTTCTTTTTTGGAAATAATTCGGTATCTCGGGAACTATTAGAGATATTGTTACGAAATTTCACATGGTTGGATCTGAGGTGTTTTCGAGTTGATTTAAATTTGTTAAGCTTCCTACCGCTAATGGGAAACAGTGAGTGGCCCCTCAAAGTTGGTCACCTCAGCTCTCAACTTTTTTAAAAAAATCACCAAAAATCCATTTATGATCCGAATGATCTGAAATGTAAAATGTACATATTTCTAGATAAGATCTACAAAATATACGCTTACATGTGTAGATTATCTCCATTAGTTAAATAGATATTTAGGTTTATTATTATTATTTTTGTTTTTAATAATTTTGCTCGATTTTTGTATGGTTTTTTAGATATGTCGGGCATACGGAGGCTCCAAATTTATTTTTAAAATAACAGCTATATTGGTGATAAAATTCTTAATATAAAAAATTCCTTATAAAATGCTAAACGCATCTAAAGTTGGAACATGTAAAAAGTGCCGAATTGTTTACGTTTTCTTTTTCTCAAAAAAGTCCCCATATTTTTTCTTTTATAGAAAAAAATGTTCTTCGGGAGTATATACAATTTGAATATGACTCGGAAAGAGAACTTATTGCAAGAAACGTGGAAAGTAAAACTTGGCTCACTTAAGCGGACATTCCCCTCAAAACTACCCAATTTTGAAAAAAAAATTTTTGGTTTGTGTAAAAAATTCTAAAAAAGGCAAATCACCGAACCTCAAAAAAACTCCATATTTGTATAACCCTATATGTTTCTTAAATACTTACAAAGGATTTTTATTATCACATGGTAAATAACGTCACAATACGCACTTTTCTAAAAAATCTCAGTTTTTTGGAACACATTTTCCCCGTTTTAGGAATTTCGGTATTTAGAAATAAAAATGTCCAACATTATAATGCCATTAATTTAAGAATATTTGGATCTATATTAGTTTCAAATTTTATTATGATATCTTTAACCGTTAAAATTTTACATTAATTCAAATTTTATATTTTTAGTTATGGAAAATCACCACATTATAATGTTTTTTTAGTTTTTAAGGCAAATGACATCCCAAAAATTTTTAAAATTATTTAATTTTACTAAAATATCAATCTTCAAGTCCTAAAGTTACCAATATCAAATACTTACATAAATTACATTCATTTACTCCTCAGAAGTTTCACAAACCATACCCCCTTTGAAAAATCTTAACGTTTTTTCATACATTCCATGCAAAACGTGTATACTTACATATCATATGTAAATTTTGAATTCAAACACATACTGACTTAAAAGAAGTTTTTGTGTAACACATTTTGGACTATTTATATTTTAAATTTCAGCTCAATCGGATGATGAATGGATTTTTGACGATTTTTTTAAGAACATTGAGACGCGAGATGACCAACATTAAGGGGCCACTCACTGTTCCCATTAGCGCTAGGAAACTTAACAAATGTAAATCAACTTGAAAACACCTCAGCTCCAATTATATGAAATTTCGTAACAATATCTCAAATAGTTCCCGAGATACCGAATTATTGGCGGGTAAAGAATGAATAAAATTGTTTATATACAATCTGATTTGAAAAATTTCGCTTTCGAAACGAACAACTCAGTTTTCCTGATTTTATAGTCAGAATTCTTAACTTTTTTAATAAAACAATATAATTTATTGATTTTATACTAATGAAAACTACGAATGTGGCAATACAGATCAAATGCCACTCTTTAAATAGAAACACTTAAAAAGGTTGGACCAATATTGTACAACCAAATATAGTTATTTTATACTTCTTTTAACTCTTTCAGCCACGCTTTTTTGTGAATAAGTTTAAAATCAAAACAATTGCATTTTTACTTTAATCAAGATTAGTTTATTATAAAAAATAAGAAAAAATTAATAAAAACATAAAATACCACCCCATTCTAAAGTTTACTGACCACAGTGGCGATTGGCATTAAAAATTTTCCTATCGTATAAATCTTTTTGAAATCGAATACTTTTGACTAAATTTTCTGACCAAACAAACGAAAGAGCAAAGTAACACTGAATTCGATAAACAATAAATACTCTGTGCTTTTTTATTGAATGTGTAAAAGTCTCTTAAAAAACTGACGACAAAGTTTTTCAAAAAAAAACATAAACGATGACTTCCAAAAATATAATTGTTTAGCAAAATGCCAACAGATGCCAATAAACTATGTTTTAAAGACTATAGAAAAGGTGACCACTAAACCGCAAAGAGTTAAAACGCTGGTAAAAGTCTCAGACAATTTATTTAAAAAAAATTTCCCGGGAAATTAGGAAACTTAGTTCATTCTTATAAAAAATTTAAAAAGCTCATTTATTCATTCATTTATGTGCTGTTTTTCTATAGCGAACGAGTGCGTTGAGTGGAAATTTTACATGTATTTTGTTTTTGTTACTATAACAAAACACATGTTAAATTTCCACTCAAGGTACTCGTTCGCTATACATAAACAGCACATTAATTTCACTATTAGTAAAAAATTAAAAAAAAACAATTTGGAAAAAAAAAATTCTTTTAAAAATTTAAAAAAAAAAAAAAAATTTAAATTTTGAAAAATAATTTAAAAAAATTTTTTTTAATTAAACTTTCCTAATAATATTTAATATTTGTATTTTAAAGTATAACTTTGTGAAGGGTATATAAGATTCGGCACAGCCGAATATAGCTCTCTTATTTGTTTTTGTTTCGGAAATGTCGAATTATGTGTCAACAAAGAGTCTTATGCCGGAAGTTTTACTTTACTTCTTCACCAAAGCTTATGGTGAATGTGTTCCATCGGTTTCAATGCGCGACAGATGGTTTGTACTGTTCGAAAGAACCAGGCCAGCCAAAAAAGTTTGAAGACCAAGAATTCTATGAAGATTGTTGTAAAACTCAACAAGAGCTTGCACAAACATTGGGAGCTACTCAAGCAGCAATTTCAAAACGTTTACAAGCAGCAGTATTCATCCAAAAGCAGGAAAATTGGGTACCATAAGAAATAAAGCCGAGAGACCTTGAAAGACGATTTTACATGTCATAGATGAAGCTTGAATGCTATAAAAAGTAATAATTTTTGCACCGAAACATTAATTGCGATGAAAAATGGATCCAATACGCTAATCCGAAGTGTAAGAGATCGTATGAGATGCATGGCAACCATGCGAATCGATATCAAAACTAAATTATTAAAATCGTCACTGAGCGACGAATGCACATGTTAAGCGGGAAAGGCCCTAACTCTTGTTTTTTTATGTCGAGATTTTTTGGCAAAAAAAATACACGAGTTAGAGCCTTTCTGTATTAAGGTAACAATATTTCGAAATTCAAAAATATCAATGAAGTGTTATTCAGTTTTTTCGTTTAATTTAATTCTATGAACTATTTTTTTCAGATTTTAAAATAATTTAATCAAAACAATGTAATTTGCCGAAAATGATTAATATATAACTCTCAATTAATGAGCTATGTTGCACAAAATTTGATTAAGATTGTTGATTTCCTTATTGTTAACAAATAAAGCCTAATAAATACTTAGTTCACTAAACATTTCTTTCAGTGAAGTTCACTCTCGCTCACCAACACAAGGTGCAAAAAATTTACTACAACGTAGTCTTTACCGTTTTCTCCGCTAAAGGTTAAAATTTCAAAAAAGTACCCAACACCTGTCTGATAAGTTTTTAAGTATATTAATATGAATTTTAAAAGATCTGTATTAGTTTAGAAGATTAGGGGGCAAAAATGTGTAAATTCTGTAACCTTAAATTTAAAAATTTTTGCTCCCTAAACCTTCGAATTGTCTAAAATCCCATCTTAGTGGATCCACATAGGGAGGGGGAACTTATAGGTCAAATTTCATGCCTTTACCATTTGGCGTTTGGTCTAGACGATGTTAAATCAGTCAGTCACTCTGTAACGTTAATCTTTAACCCTTTGACAACCACGAGAACACCGGTGTCGCAACACAAAAACATTGAATAACTAAAAAACGAAAAAGAGAATGGGTTCCATTTTAATTTTAGTTAGTTCGTAAACTGTTATTAATGGTTACAGCATTTATTTTTTATTGTCTTTGAAAATTGATAGTTTTATTAGTACTGTGTTCAAGAATTGTTCACAATTTAGTCTTGTAGTCGTGAAATGGTTAATGTATATGTGTACGAAGATTTTTATTAAGTGACAATGAGTTGTTCGATTTTACATTAGACTTTATGTATTTTATATGACATATCATAAAATACACATATAAGTACTATATGTAAATAGAAATTTCCTACCAGCTTTATATGAAATGTTGAAGTATTAAGAAAACAAAATGTTCAATAAATTCAATTATGTATGCTCGCATACACATACATATATACAGTGGCGAGCAGAAGTGAGTGCATGTTCACGGCACTGACTTTCGTCATCCATAAAAACAAAACCATACAAGCAAATCAAACATATTTTTTAGTTTTATTTTTATTATTTTATTCGTAACAAATAGGAGTAAAGAAACAATAATAAATGATATGATTTCAAAGAGTTTGGAAGAAAAAACGAAAATATCCCGCATAAACTCAATTTTGCACGTTTTATGAATTACACCTATTTTCGGCCTTTCACTTCTCTTATCAGCAGAAATCATTCAGATTTACCTTTATGTTTGTTGTTATCTTATTCTTCTTGTTCGTAGAGCAGTTTAAAATGTGTTTCTTGCGAATTAATGCCGATTTTGTCAATTACTATCATATTTAAAATAAATTGGTGATTTTTTGTTTAAAAATTAAAAAATATCTGAAGAAATTTAAAATAGTGTTGTGTGCCTGACCAAAGGGTGTTTCTCTGGCAATTAACACAAAAGTAAGCGATTGGACTGCTAGAAGAGTTTAACTACTTTAACAGTTTGCTTCACATGGCGTCTTTGAACACGTTCCCCGGATCTACGCCAGCAGTATTGCTTTCCATCTGACTGAAAACGATTAAATTTGGACTCATCAGACCAGATAATACGTTTCCAATCATCAATGGGCCAATTTCTATGCTCCCTTGCTAATTTCAAGCACCCTTTAACATTCTTATCGGACAACGCAGGTTTGATTTTAACAGTTGAGGCATATCCGATATCATGGAGCGCTCTTCTAGCAGTCCATTCGATTTCATTTATGTTAATTGCTAAAGAAGCACCCTTTGGTGTTAGCAGCTTGTGTTTTTTTCTCATTTCGGACCTCATTATTCGAGCATCTGAGTCCGTTAGTAATATTTTGCGACCTTTTACTTGCGATTTCGAAGTCACATTTCGTCTCTTTTGAGCTGCGATCACCGCCGATTGACTACTACCAAGTATCTCGGAAATGGTACGTGAAGAATAGCCTTTCTCGGTCAGGCACACAACACTATTTTAAATTTCTTCAGATATTTTTGTAATTGTTAAACAAAAAATCAATAATTTATTTTAAATATGATAGTAATTGACAAAATCGGCATTAATTCGCAAGAAACAAATTTTAAACTGCTCTACGTGCAAGGAGAATAAGATAACAACAAACATAAAGGTAAATCTGAATGATTTCTGCTGATAAGAGAAGTGAAAGTTCGAAAATTGGTGCAATTCATAAAACGTGCAAAATTGAGTTTATGCGGGATATTTTCGTTTTTTCTTCCAAAGTCTTTGAAATCATCTCATTTATTATTGTTTCTTTACTCCTATTTGTTACGAATAAAATAATAAAAATAAAATTAAAAAAAATTTTTGATTTGCTTGTATGGTTTTGTTGTTATGGATGACGAAAGTCAGTGCCGTGAACATGCACTCACTTCTGCTCGCCACTGTATGTACTTCAGATATTCGTGTTGCTCTAAATATTCTACATCTGTTACCAAGTCTGTCTGGCTGGCTTTGAAAAAGGTTACTTTTATCGTCATCATTTTTATATGTAGCTGTAACAATACTAACAATATTATTTTCTATTTTAAGTCATTGCCACTCTCCTGATGCATTGTTTCGTCATCAATTTTTGTTGATGTTACAATGACATTAGAGTGTTAAACCTTTTTTTTTTGCACATTAAAATGAGAGATTGTGTTTGAAAATAAAATGTTTCCTAGGAGTACAGTTAAAATATTGACAATTTTTATTGTTTTTGTGAGAATTTAAAGGCATTTATACAATGGAAAATTTTGCTAAACTCGTTTAAGGGATAATATACTATTTTTTAAATTGGCCCAATAGTGTGATTATGAAATACGTTATAGGAATGAAACAAAATATACAAATTTATGGAAATTCGAACCACAGGTTCTCAGAAGTAATTCGAAATTTTGAAGTTCATTAAAATAAAAATTTGCTATGGTTTGGATTTTACCAACGTTCAAAGTTTACATTTATATAAAAATTGTGAAAAATTTTGCAGTTTTAATTGTACACAGAGAAAACAGATTCGTAATAGCAACCGAATTTGTTGCCAATCGAATGATTCTACCTTAGTGACCGAATTTTACAGTTGTGTCTACAACATTTTAAAAGGCGTAACAAATGTTTGTTTGCTTCAACCGAAATTCTTCTTTGTCAACTGACTTTCTGTTGATTGAAAAATTCTATGTGTGCAACTGAATCATTCGATTGGCAACAAATTAGGTTGCTATCACGAATCCGTTTTCTCAGTGTATATATTGCGTGTGTAATATCAAATTTGCACAATTTATTCAAAGTATTGGCAATTGTTAACGATGACCTTTTCCCATCTTTCCGGCAACATATGGATTCCGAGCCAAAAGAACTGTTTATCTTTTGAAGCAATGAACGAATCAAACCAATATCGGATACTCTATTCCAAAGTGAAGCGTTTTCCAGAGAATGCGTTCTGCATCGATCGAAGCAAATAGTAGTCGGACGGGGCACGGTCTAGACTATAAAGCGGGTTAGGCAAAACTTTCCAACCACTTCATTCTAAACACTTTGTACCTCTATTGCAACATGTGGCCGAGTGTTGTCATGATATTATGGTTTCATGTCTGACTGCATATTCTGGGTGTTTTTCGGCCGATGCTCGCTTCTAACAAATCAGTACAGGTTCCCTGTGATGGCATCTCATAAAAGATAAAACCCTTTCGCTCCCACCAAATACAGAGAATTACTTTAGCGTCATGGTTATTTGGCATACGATCTCTTACGCTTCGGGTTATTGTAATGCATCCGTTTTTCATCGCAGGGTTAGAAATCTAGGTAGTCGTGTTTTTTTTGCTTATATCTCAGCCATTTGTGGGTCAATTTTAAATATTAACCGAAATGGGACTATAGCCGATATATTGATGTATGAATTACGTATGTATGTAAGTTATTTGGGGGTCACGGAAATTTGATTTCAACATAAAGGCTATATCGACTACGCTATCAATAACGACGCAGAATATATATTATTTATGCAGTCGCAAATGAAAAATGTAGAAATTACAAAAGGAGTGACAAACTTAGGGTATAATAATATCCATAACTTTATTCAAATAATGATTTTGATGATTTTTTACCAAATACTACTTATATTCGTTCACAAGAATTCAGTATTATTGGAATATAAATAAAAATATCTGTTATTTTGGGGTGTAATTTCTTCATCGAAAATGTCTGCTTGAAAATGTTTAAGTTTTTCCAATACATTGTTACCAAAATGATATATCTCAGCCAGTCCTACAACTAATATTAATTAAGAGTTTTTGACGCTGTATCACTGTTTTAAATTCTTTATTATGTAACCGTTTTCTACACTTTTGTTCTCAACGTTTTGTCGAATACTTAATTCACTTTCTACAGTGAAGGGTCAAGTGGATGAAGGCTTGCTTCTATTTCCATATGCATATGTAAATATTTATATGCATAATAGTTTAATTTCAAACATTGCTTGCTACTTTTATGTATATGCGTTATTATAAAAAGCAAAGCTGAAAAAAAAGAATTAATACAATGTTTTCTTATAAATGACCTCGTTTTTTTTTTTTTTTCTTAAAAAAAAACTAAAATCAAGCCTATAGTAATGGTTTATTACACGTATTATATGCATGACTTGTTAATCTTTACTTAACCTAGATTTTAGATATATTATCATTTAAACAAAATTTAACTGTTGTATGATAATTTGAAAGTGAATTTATACAAAAAAAATGTAAACGATTTGAGAAAATTAACATAATTAGGGTGGTCCGGTGCATATGCAGAAAATTTACATAAATGATGCCTTTCTTCTGCCTTTTATCTTTATTTGTATTCTTTACTGAAAAATGTAGTTTGGTAAGAGTTTTACGTGTTCTTTCCAAACAATGTTGCCCTAAAAACCTGTAAATATGCTACATGTTTCACCCTCAGTTTTATCAATGGTTTAGAAAGGCGGAACTTATTAACCCTTTCGATACTTCTTTTTTGTTTTTGATTTTAGTTTATATAGCCCTCTTTGTGCATAATCAAAAGTAATTTTTTTTAATTTTTTTTGCAAAACTGGTTTTTGAACATCATGCCATTTGGGATAAAATGTATTTAAAGGAAAAGAAACAATACTAAAATATATAAGTACATACATACATATAAGTTTTTAATTCAAGTTTAAAATTAAAATTAAAGATTTAAAAAAAATATAAAGAATTTAAATGTATTAATTTTATATTATATAATATTTCTATTATATACATTTTATCGACTGTAGGGCTACATATACTTGTTGAAAAGATAAAAACATTTTAATACCCCACACCAATTCCTCCAATAAATAAATAAATTTCATATAAAAGTTTTGGTCTCGAAGTTGATGGAGTGTTAGAAAGGTCTAGGTCCTCAGATACCTTGGGTTTTCCTCGTTTTCGAGAAAGAGATTTTGTACAGCTGACAATGCTAGCAATCCATCAGCTATATCATTCCGAAATATTATTACTATCGCAATCATTGAGAAAATGTTCGAAAACTCTGAGTTTCCACTTTCTTGTCCGAATAGAAATTTGATATAAAAATAGCAAAAAGTCCATCTTGTCAACTCCTCCCATATATTTATTATATACAGCTACAACGATTGTGACACAACGATCTTCTTCTTTTGCTCAGATCTCTTTTGTGTCTTAATCACCATTTCAAAAGGATAATGCTTTTGATAACTTATGGAAAAACCTGAGCTTGGAGTATTCCATGCTCTATTTGCCCATCGATATGTAAGGATTTTTTGAAATGGTGGATCTGAAGCTTCACCCAAATCCATAAAATCATCCCCTGCATCTAAATTGTGCTCAAATAGATCGGTATTCCCATCCGGATTGGTTAATTCCTCGATTATAGAAACATTGTTATTATTATAATTCAAAGTTTCCAATAGTGACCACAAAACACATTTTCTTCTTCTTCATCATCGTCAAAATCAGATAAATCTGAGTTGTCAAAATTAATTAAAATATTTAAATTTTTTCGGTGTTTAGTTTTGTCACTATGAACAATTAAAAAATTTCCGTTGGAAAAAACCTATGCCATATAGTATAAAATAAAAAAAATCGGGCAGCTCTATTGAACTATGTTTTTTTTTTTTTTTATATATTTAGTTTTATTTAATAGTGTTTTCACACCTAAAGTTAAAACCTGGTTTTAACGTTAAAACCATAATTAGCTGATTTTGCGTTCACACTGTAAGTTTTCATAAATCTGGTTTTAACATTTATTGGTCAAACACTATTTTTTCCTCCCACATTTCAATAAAACCTTTTCGTTGTGTTCTGTTCAAAAGCTTATTTTTATCTTGTAATTTTTTATTGTTTCTGATGCGTTTGTTATTTCATATTTTTAAGTTTTACTCTTTGTCAACGACTTTCTTCGTTTCTATATTTGTTTTGTTTTCTTTTATCAGCTGTTTTCAACATTTTCATGTTGGTAACACTGTATTTAGTACATAGAAAACAAGGTTGTATTTCATAAAACCTACTTAAAACCAATTCAAAGAAGGTTTTAATATGGTTTTATCATAATAATTTTGTATGCTAAAACCAGGTTTTAATAATGGTTTTAACGATAAAACCAACTTTTGCATTAAAACCACTCAGTGTGAAAACACTATAAGATTGTTAATTCAATATTAAAAAATTTCGCCTCAACGCCGAAATAAGGCTTTATAGAGGCAAAATAGGCAACTTAATTTATTTACAATTTATTAACAAATATATAAATATTTTTAATATTGCAGTAATACATTTTTAAAATTTAATTAGCAAGAAATAATTCAATATTTTGTAGGAGATTTTCTTTTAAACTTCTTTTAAAAGTGGACAATACTGACATATTTTTCATGCGATCAGGTAGGTGGTTGTACTCATTTGGACCAGCAAATAAAATACGTTGTTTAGTAACTTCAAGACGACATCTTCCGATTTTTAATTGCATAGACTGTCTTGTTATCCTTTGTGTATGTAAGATATTACGGCTAAAATGAACGGTATGATAGCCAATATTATTTATACATTTAAAAACATACACTAATAGTTGTTGTTTATATAGACCTTTTATTGGTAGTACAGTTTTAGCATAATTTTTATATAAATTAATCGTATTAAAACGCAATGGTAGGTTGAAAACTATTTTTAATGCCTTGTTTTGAGCTGATTGTAACGATCGCAGTGATGTATTCATTTTACAGCCATAAATTACTGGAAGATAAGTAAAATGTGAATGAATTAGTGCTTGATAAATTAACATTTTGGTATCAACATTTAGTTTATTCTTAAATTTGTATAAAATGCCAATACCCGATGACACACTCGATTTTATGCTGTTTATATGATTTTCCCATAAAAGATTATGATTAAAATTTATTCCAAGGTATTTAACACTTTCGCATTCTTTAATTAATTGGCCATCTATGTGGACATTCATAGTCTCATCATTTCTTGATAAGTATGGCTTAAAACGTATAAATTTTGTTTTTTTGGCATTTAAGATTAATTTATTTATCCTAAGAAATTCAGATAAAATCGATGAATCATATTCGATTTGTGTTCGAAGTATTTCTTCATGTTTATAATTGTAAAGTAAGCATATGTCGTCCGCAAACATAAATAATTTTCCATAAAATTTTAAGTTTTTTATGTCATTAACAAAGATTTTAAATAATAATGGACCAAGTACACTGCCTTGTGGAACTCCACACATTACGTCGAGCTCATTACTTTTATATTCGCCCAATTGAACAAATTGTTTTCTATTTTTTAAATAATCTTCGAATAACAGAAGAGATTTTTCAGAAATTCCAATATATTTTATTTTTTTATTAAGTATATCATGGTCCACCAAATCAAATGCTTTCGACAAATCGAAAAATACGCCTGCCACTCCTTTGTGTCCTGCATCAAGACCGCTACAAATATACTCCATAACATTAATAACAGCTTCCTCAGATCCACTACCTTTTCTAAAACCATATTGACGATCAAACAGTATTTTGTTATTTTCAAGATAATCCGTTAGTTGTTCAAAAATTTCTCTTTCAAAGATTTTGTCAATAGTAGAAAGAACAGAAATTGGCCTAAAATTTTCTATTTTATTTGTTCCTGGGAACTTAGGCATTGGAATAATTTTATGTATTTTTAAAGCATCTGGATATTTTGCTTCATCAATCAATTTATTGAAAATTCCTGTAATTATTTCTGAAACAGCTGTTCTTCTAACTAAGAGCATTTTGGGTGTAATATTGTCATAGCCAGAACTTTTATTTAAGTCCAAATTGTTCAAAATATTTTCAATTTTAGTTTTATCTACAGTTTGCAGATTAAAAGTAGTTGATACAGGAAGTAATGTGTTAAAAAAATTAATATTATCATTAATATCTTGTTGAATACCATCTCGTATATTTTGTATTGAACTGTAGAAAAATGAATTAAATGCCAGAGCTTTCTCATCAGTAGAATTAATAATTTCATTATTAGTAGTTACAATTTCCTTAGTTTGTTTATATTTTCTGCCAAGAGTATCGTTCAAAAACTTCCACGTTTTTCGTAAATCCCCACTACATTTATTTAAATTGTAAGTATAATAGTTATTCATTAACTTTTTATTGCAAATTTTTATAACCAGACTTATTCGTTTAAGACGTTCACATATATATTTATTTTGCTTGTTTTTTCTTCGTGTTTTTAACAACTTATTTTTGAAGGTTATTAACGATATTAGTTGCTCCGACATCCAAGGACAAATGTGATGACGAATGTTCACTTCTCTAGTTGTTGTTTTAGAACTCTGTAACGCTGCTGTAGAAAGTGTTTTGACTAGTTGTTCACATTGTTCAGTAGAATTGTTTAAATTAGAAATATGTAGATTTTCATCCAAGTATGATCCAAACTTTGTATAATCTATCCAATATCGTTTATCAGTAATAGATTCACAACGACTAAAACAAATGTTTATCTTGCAAAATATTATATTGTGATCAAATAATTTGTTTTGAATTGAGTTGACTGAGATGATATTTGAACAATTACTGAAAACACAATCAATACAGGAACCACTTTCAGGTCTAGTTATAAGATAATGGCAGGGATCAAAATTAAATTCCGAATAAATATCCTTTAATGATTGACTAGGCCTACATATGGAATTTAAATTAATGTTAAAATCGCCAACAAAAATGCATGGTGAATCTTTAATATTATCGAGTAAATGATGCAAATTATCCCAGAATAGTTCCAATGTACATTTTTGCGATCTATAAAGCGATGTAACTACCAGAGGTTTATTATTTATTTTAATATTCGGCAATGATATACAAATTAGGTCTAAAAAATTTTGACTTCTAGAAACAAGAACATTATAATGTAAGTGTTGGGAAATATACACAGTTGTTCCACCATAATTATCATATCTGCAGCAATGCTCCACTTTATATCCATTAATCGTATATAAATCAGTACACTTTCTATCAAACCACGTTTCCTGAATCGCAATTATCTCAGGCAGTATATGAAGTTTAGCTATTTCCGATTTAAATTTATTAAATTTATCAATAGACGAAATACTTCTTGCATTAATAGATAAAACATTAAATGATTTTAAATTATATTTGTTTATGTATGTATTAAAAGTTTCAAAATTATAAAAATATTTTGTATTCATATTAAGAGAATATAAGATTATTTAAAACAACAAAAAATAATTAATTAAATAAAAAATTAATTAGGAGACTCAAATTGAGGTTCATCATCATCTTCATCATCTTCATCAGAAATATCATTATCAATAGCATCCAAAATATTACGTTTAGCTCCACAACCAACATTTTTGGTCAACAACTCATCTACATCATCCATTGTTTTCATACATATTTGTCTAGATTTTTCATTTTTTTTAACAAAAATATTTCCATTTTTAGTATAAATAAATTTGAATCCAACTTCCTTCAACGATTTTGCATAGTTTAACAACTCTAAAGTTTCTTTACAGAGAAAATCATTTATGAAAACTTCTTTCAACTCATCGATTTCCTTTAACTTAGACTTCTCACGCATAAACATTTGTTTAGATTTCTTATTGGCAAATTTCACAACAATAGACTTTTTATCATTTTGTTTTCTGTTTTTGCTATTTTGTTTGTTTCGGTTTAAAAAATATGCTTCTTCCACATCATCTTCCCGAATATTTACACCTGTTTTCGTGGCTAAATTCAACGCAACATCCACAGCAGTCATTTCATCATTAACTTTAATTCCATTAATTATGCAGTCTTTTTGAACTCTGACATTATTCAAAAAATTAACGGTCGATTTTAAATTCTTCACTTCTTCTTTTAGCTCAACATTCTGTTTTTTTAAAGCTTTTATTTGTTTGTCATTTTGCTTTACACCTTTCAAAATAAGATCATACTGTGACGACATGAAATGCATCGTTTCTCTTATATCGTCCAGCTGATTCAATTTTGTTTTGATTTCAGCTATATCATTTGAGCATACATTCTCATTTGGCACACAAAACTGACACTTATATTCCAATGAGGGATTTTTTATTAGGTTATCATATTGTTTTTTATCTACTCTTCTGCAAAGAGCATGTAAAGTTTTTTTACAAGCATCACATTCCAGAGCCTCATCACTTTCCAGTATTTCAGTTTTACATTGTTTGCATATATCTTTGTTTTTATTACTTATGCTTTTGCGAGTTTTAGTAGACATTCTTTATATCTCACAAAAAGAGCACAAATTTGTGTACAAAAGTATAATACTCTCTATTTTTTTAGGTTTGTTTTTATATAAATATTTATATTTGTTTGTAAGCTTTTTTGCACAGCACTAAATTTTGACGTTTATTCACAGCCAGAGTTGCCACACAGCCAGTTTCGGATCTAACTTTTTTCTACTTACTAAGGCAACGATTATCTACTAAATTAATTACATAAAGTTAACAAATAAAGAATTTTATGTAATAAAATATATAAAAGTAGAAAATGGTATTTTTTTTTTTGCAAATTGTGAATCTCTCTGAATCATAACAATGTGTAGGGTCCACCAATCAAATCTTTTTTCATTTATTTTTAGAAAAAACTTCAAAAAAATATATAGAATTATATAAAAAATTACCCATAAGTATTTGGGCTTTAAGAACTGATTATGCCATATGGCATAGAAAAACTGAATGGGTTAAACAGCTTTTCTTGTTATTGTTTTTGAAGTTCATTTGTGTTAATGAAATAGTTTTTGTATTTTATTTTTTTTAAAGTTTTAAAATTTATGCAAAAAGTATCGTTTTAGAATATTTAGAAGCAACATAAAAGAAAATTTCATAAATGGTAATTATTTTTGTTCTACTATGATCGTTAAAAATGTAACACATTATGAGGGTATGGGTAACCTTTAATAAATGCTACAAAATATGTTGGCAACATTGTGTGTAAAAAGAAAACGCCATTAGTCTCACTTAGTTATTGCACATTATAGTGCAAATCCCGATTTCTCCCAAACGCTTATGGTGAATGTGTTTCATCGGTTTCAACTTGCCAGATATGCTTTGTTGGGTTTATGTGTGGTTATTTTGACACGGAAGACAAAGATCGCCAAAAAAGTTTGAAGACCAAGTATTGGAGGTATCACTCCATGAAGATTGTTTTCAAACTCAACAAGAGCTTGCAGAATCATTGAGAGCTACTCCAGCAGCAATTTCAAAACGTTTGCAAGCAGCAGTATTCCAGGCAAAAAATAAGTTGACACATTAAGAAGTCTTATGAATGGAAGTATCCTCCTTTGTAAACAATCCTTGATGTAAATTTCGGTATTTGTAGAGCTCTTTTTAACAAATGTTTGGCTTCCTTTGCAAATTGCTTGCCATGCCAAGAACTTTTTGGGGAAACTTTCTGCTTTTGGGTGATAAGCTTTTCTACAACATTCCCTCTAGCATCAGCAACATAAACATATTGACCCGGAAGCTGCGTGTTGGGAGCTCTTTTGAAAATGTGGACCACTGCTTCTGCATAAACCAGGTTTTCTATCAACGGACAAGTTCTCCCGATACTGTTTAATAACATTGGAATTAGTTTGATCTTTGATTTTTTGGCCAACTTTTTGTAGGACCAAGTTGGGTTTTGTTGAAAATATTTAATAATTTTAGTACGCACTTTTTTCTCATCACTCATTTTAATCAGATTAACAACAAATGAACAATAACTTGATCAAAAAAAAAACCAAATCATTCTTGGATTAAAAGTTTTAATGAAAAACGTGAGTTAAGGTTTTTTAGGTCTCAGTCTTTACTAATTGTTTCGATCGATGCAGAACTCTCTCTCTGGGATACGATTCACTTTGGAACAGAATACCCGATATTAGCTTGATTCGTTCTTGGTCTCAAAAGATGAGCAGTACTTTTGACTCGGAATCCATATATTGCCAGAAAGATGGGAAAAGATCATAGCTTACAATGGCCAATACTATGAATAAATTTTTATTTTGCAAATGTTTCAAAGTACTTGCTAAATATTTGAAAAAATTTCACATTTTTTAAGTCATACGTCCTATAGTATTAAAAGGTTTTAAAAAACATTGGCTTAAAAGCAATACAAAATATTGGTTGTGAGTTGAATTGTTCCAAAATTAAATAAACTTTAGTTTTAAAAAATGCATCACAAAATTCTCTTGACGTAGAAAGATGTTTTTCTTTATAAAAGAATATTTTTAAAATTAGCAAACAGAATTATTTATTTGAAAATATTAGTAAACACATATTAACTTATTGCAATAATAACATAAATAGAAACAATTTATTTACATATAGTGCCAACGTCACTAAAATCGAAATTTAATCATATAATAATTTGTGAGTTCACTATTTCATTTACTTTTTATTTATATATTAATAAATCTTTGAATTTAAACAAAAACTAAATTTTTTTTATATTTTAATAAATCACGTTGTTTGTAATCACACTTGATTCCAAAACTCTTTTTTTGGAGCATTTTTCTGGTTGCTCTGTTAATTAACAAAGATTGTTTTTCAGATTTCATGCATTTTCTATTAATCAAAAATCCAATCAAAATTCTTATTATTTCAAGGCAAACCGGCCAATAAATCATAAATAGCTAAAAACTAAATACACAATTTCCATGGCATAAAGTATGTATGTATGTTTGCATGTACTTTGTGCAGAGTATATTAAGGCGTATGATGAATATTTTCTATAACAATATTCATACTCATATTGATAAATAAATCATACGTCATGATGTACAACAGTGTATTATTAGCCTTGTTATAAATAAAATCAATTGCATTAGAAATTCATTAAAAATGATTTATTTTAGATTAAATGTTTATCAAAATATTTTTGACTTATCAATGTCATTTTGAAAGAAAAAAAAAACATATAGTAAATGTTGTTACACGCACACTTACACATACTTAAATTAATATAGATTACATACACACAAATAAAATTTAAAATGCCGTTAAGCGGTAAATGAATGCTATGTTTGTATGTATAACAAGGACATAAACTACGATAGTTTATTTATGAAGGAGAGTTGTTAGATAAGTGACTGATAAATGTTTGATGGAGCTAACATTTCAACTATAAAACTATGATTATTATTTATCCTGTTTTTAGAAATTTCCTGGACTAATATGAGCCTTAAAAAAAAACAAGTCATAATAGCGATTAAAGTTTCTACTCGGTAAAAAGTGACAGGCATTCCTCGGAATAGTTGTTTGTGCTCACACAGGCTATTTACCATGGTTATTATAATCTGAGAGCAATATTATCATGCAATGAATCATTATGATTGTCAAAAACAATCACAATCATACTTAATTAATACAATCACATGTATGATTGCTGCAATCATGTAAATCGTATGTGTAACATATGAAGGTTGACAAAACCATATAAATAATTACTGTAAACTTAATATTGTTAAATAAAGTGATCATGAATAACTTTTTTAAAGTTTCCTATCTAAAGTTTTGGTATTATTACTGCATATAACTACTGATAACTAAATTTTTTGCCAATCTATTGGTTTGATTACACAACCCTCGTAACATTTTCTATGAAAATAGTATGTATAATAAATAATATAGCTGATATTGTCGGTATAACGTCAGCTAAACAGCCAGCGTTCAAAAAATTCATTGACAAAAGAATATAGCGGTTGTTCTCACAAAATCCGTTCTGGTGCATCTTCAACTTCCTGAGCTCTGTCGTATGCATCATTCACTCATTGGGTACTTTAAAATGTTGATGACGTTTTTAGCTTTTTCGATTTATTACTGCATTCTACGCGTTTTCTCTATGAACTTTCAGAGTCTATTGTATACTATAACTGCACTTGGTTTATCAATAGAGCAGTAGGGCAATTTGAAAGACATTTAATTTGGGTCAGGGTTGTTCAAAGATGTTAACCTTAAATTGTTTTTTCTTTTTTTTTTTTTTTTTTTTTGCCAGCACAACAATGTATTTTTACACATTGCTGACGTTTTTAGAATTGTATGAAAAGCTTTTAAATGTTTTTGTTGTTGTTCGGCTTTATAAAAAGCGGTAGCATAGCGTTTGTCCGTTGTACCGGTAGCAAAGTAAAACGTTAAGAAAGCTCCGCCCTTAGATTCAATTATTTACTGTGTGTGTGTTTGTTTGTTGGTGTTTAAAAACTGTTTGCGGTATCTGCCGGAACACGTGCTGTACTGCTAACAGCTAACTGCAGCAGTGCACTTCATAGGAAACTTGTACAATTTTCATTCATATTCACTTAGTTATTTATAGTTTTAAGGTTGAGTTTTTCGTACGAGTATGTTTGTTGTTTGGTTTGTGTTTTTTACTGCCAAATGCCGCTTATTTAAAATATGTACATGAGAAAATTACGTCAACGTTATCCTTCTTGCTGGGGTCGGTCAATTTAGAGGTAAAAGGAAACGTATGAATTAAAGTGAAAAGTTCACACAATATCTCATTGTTGTTGTGTGCGGTTTTCATTCTGCTGCTGCTGCTGCTATTCATAACTAATGTTGCAAACATGTTTATTGTCATGTTGTTTATTTTTCTTTTCCACATAAGTACCTACTACATATGTAAATGCAGCAGAAACTCGGGTATGATGGCTGCCTCATTACGTTAGAAATATTCTTTTTTTTTTTTTATTTAGTGCTTACATGAGGGGATGTATTAATATTAATGTGACATCAGAATACATTTTTAAGGTTTTCTGTCAAGGTTTGAAACATGAAAATTACTCATCATACATATATGTTGGCATTAATAAATAAGATGATGTTAATATTTGAAAGGGTTTTTAGGTTTTAATTAGAAAATCAAGGATGTTTCCCACAGAGTTAAATAAATGTGATAATTAGGTGTTTTTTACATTTCGGCTTAAAAAACAGGGAGTTGTTTTAAAAATGTTCAATGTTTTTTCTAATGGACGTCTTAGAAGTAAAAAATTTGTTATCGTTAAAAATTTTTGGAGCTTTAAAGATAAAAATTAAAAAAAAAAAAAACATATAATTTCAAGTTAACTAAGTACATGCAAACATTTAAATCTTATATCGACGCTTTTAAACGAAATCTAAGTCTAATAAGTAAGAGTGTTATAGTCGGCTGTGCAGAGCGATAACAAGTTAAATTTTCTTAAAGCGTATGATCTTTTCTTTAATTCGTCTTTTTCTCAGTTGCTTCATTATGTTACAGGCTACAACATATTTATTATGTATTTTCATTTGCTTCTCGCTATTAATATATATTAAAACACCCAGACAAAATTGTGGTAAAATAACACATAAGGAGTGAGATCGAAAAATTCTTAACATACATACAGTAAATTTTTTTCATACTATATTCTTTTTTATAAAAATAAAGTTTTAAATTTCTATTATGTATTATTTTAAATTGTTAATATATTTACTATTGATAAACAAATACTTTTAAAGTTAATCTTTCTATAAGAGGCAACTTTAAATCAAAAAATATTTAAAACTAGAAAATAAACCGGTCAAAACTAAAGCACCCCTTCATGGTTATAATATAAAACTTTTTTTAATTTATATTTTGTTGCAAATCCTTTGGTTTGGATGACACAAGCACATCTCTTATGCATGGAATATATTAAGTTTTTTATGGTGTCTTGCGATATTCCTTCCCGGGATATAATAACGGCTTAAAATAAATCGTGAAAACTGCTGATCCTTATTTCGGCAATTTTAACGTTTTATTTTCATATTAACAATCTCCCACAAGTTCGCAATAGGATTGAAATCGGGAGATTGAGCAGGCCAATGAAGAACTTGAATCTTATTGCTCTGCAGCCAAGTATTACAAACTTTGGAGGTGTGCTTAGGATCGTTATCCTGTAGGAACCTCCCTATAAGTGGAATCTCTTCACTGGCATTAGGCAACATTACATCTTTCCATATATCACGGTACATGAACCGATACATAATCCCATTAACTTTATGATTTGGCTCAATTTCTAGACCAGAAAAGCAAACACAGACCATTACATTGCCCCCTCCATGTTTAATTGTTCCTTTGAAATACTTTGGATTCAGTGTTTCTACTTTTCGTCTGCGTACACGCGTTATTCCATCGGAACTTTTTAATTTGTATTTGGATTCGTCAGAGAACAGAACTGTCTTCCATTTTTGGACACTTCAGTTAAGGTGGGCTTTGGCAAACATCAGTCTAGCTTTCTTGTTCTTAGCTGATATAAACGGCTGGTCGTCGGCTGAATAATCCTACTTCTACTGCTCTTCTACGGATTGTTCTTTCGCTAACGCATAATCTTAAACTTGTTCTTACTTGACTAGCTGATGCTGTAGGATCTTTTTGTATGGCTCCTTTTATCAAGGAATCATTATATTGTGTGGTTTTACGCGGGCAGCCTCCAGAATGTCCCGGTGAAATATGACCATTCTGCAAAAACTTTGGAATCAGCCTGGAACTAACTGATCTGTTAATTGAATATTTTTTATTCAATTCATGCCGTGATAAGCCCGCTTTCCAGTCTTCAATAACTTTAATTTTAAATTCACTGGAGTACTTGTTTCTTGCCATCCATAGTTTTTTCACAATATAAAACTTAAATTATACATACTACGCCTTCCCTTATTTTTATCTTCTGGAATTTTTAAATGCATCCGTTGTGAATCTTGTTAACTAACAGTGCAAATATGCAGAAAAATAGTCAAATTTTTAAACATCTTATAAGGGGGTGCTTTTGTTTTGACCGTCCCGTTTTGTATTTTTCTATGTTTTATCATTTTAAATCAACTGTTCCTAAAATTATCCTGTACTAAACGAACATTATACGAATATTAACAATATAAGTTAATAAAATATATACAAAAATATATATATAATAAAATATATACCTTTTTTTATCAAAAAAATTATGATATGAAAAAATTCATGGAGGGGGTGATTTAGTTATGGTATATGTTAATAAAAACGAAGCCACTAAACTTACAGTTTTGATTTTTATTTTATTTGACTGAAATTATTATTACAAATTAGAAAAAAAAAATATTTTTATAGATTTAATCGCTAGTGATGAAATTTTGAAACTTTTTCGGAAACCCTTCCATTAACGTTTTTATAGTGCTTTCTGCCAATTTGCTCGAACAGGTAGTCCATCTCCGTTTAATATCTACCACACTTTTGGACACCTTTTTTGTGCACTTCAATTCTCTTTTAATAAGAGCCCAATATCTCTCCACTGGACACAGCTCCAGGCAGTTTGGAGGAATTGTCTCTCTTGGTTCAAATACAACATTGGTTCAAATTGTCTCTCTTGGTTCAAATACAACAAGCCCTTGATTGGTACAAGAACATTGTACCAATCAAGGGCTTGTTTACCATAGTGACAGGATGCCAAGTCAGGCCACATTATGAAGTCTTATGAATGGAAGCAGCCTTTTTTGTAAACATTCCTTGATGAAAATTTCGGTATTTAAGGAGCCCGTTGTAACAAATTGACTTCTTTTGCCGTAACTGCATATTGCTTGCCATACCAAGAACTTTTTGTGAAATTTTGTCTGCTTTTGGGTCCTAAACTTATCTTCAACATTCCCTCGAGCATCAGCAACATACCATTTTTGACCAGGAAGTTGCTAATAATCTGCCAGAACATACGTTTCGTCATCCATTATACAGCAAGAATATTTTTTTATAAAACTTGACTTCAATTTCCGTGCTCTGTTTTTGGCCTCTAAATTTTTAACAGTGTTCCTGTCAGGAACTTTTTGA
Source organism: Calliphora vomitoria (assembly GCA_942486065.2). Taxonomy (NCBI): domain Eukaryota; kingdom Metazoa; phylum Arthropoda; class Insecta; order Diptera; family Calliphoridae; genus Calliphora; species Calliphora vomitoria. The sequence continues at coordinate 28,728,572 of OW818031.2, read as the reverse complement.
GCCTTGAATGTTTTTAAACCTGCATTAGCTTTAACTTTTCGTACCAAATAGTACCAGCACTGAGCTAACCGGGCTGCTTTCCTAACGAATGTGTTGGGAGCTCTTTTGAAAATGTCTTCTCTTTTTTGGCTTTAGAAACATCATGTGGACCATTCCTTCTTCCTGAACCAGGTTTTTTTTATCAACGGACAAGTTCTCCCGGTACTGTTTAATAACATTGGACACTGTTTGACACCAGACCTTTGAATGCTTGGCCAACTTTTTTTTAGGACAAAGTTGTGTTTTGTTGAAAATATTTAATAACTTTAGTACGCACTTTTTTCTGGTCACTCATTTTAATCAAATTAACAACAAATGAATATAATTGACATTAAACTTAATAACTGACATGTTTTATAATGGTAAAAAAAAATCAAATAATACTTGGGTTAAAAGTTTTAATGAAAAACGTATATTAAGAATTTTACGATCTCACTCCTTAAATAACCTCTGTAGATAATTACAATCATTGTTACACACTTTTTTTGTTGCGTCGTACATCCAAATATTTCTGTCAATTTCAACTCTATACCTCATTCCTTTTACCTTGAATTATATTGTTTACCTTAGACTTTCAAATCACTAAAATGTGTCCATTGTTAGTGACAAATTTCACACGAAAGTAAATTCAATTGGAAAACGAGCATTTTAAATCTAAGGAGAAGAAGTTGTAAAGAAAAAATCAATCTTATCATTATTTAGGTTTATTTTTATGGAGAAATATAAAATTAACTATATACACATTCTATTTTTATGAAAACACATTTATTTTTACAGTAAACGAAAGGAAAAAACACCCCTACCGTTGCCTATTTTTAGGCTAATTTACACAACATTAGGTAAACATGTGTATAAATTTACTCGTGCCATGTTTTGATTTTAATAATTGACGTTACCTACATATTGTTAACATCCTCAATTTCTTTCCTGTCATTATACACCTTAATTGAGAGTGTTTGTTTAATCACTCACGAGTATTTCGAAATCCTCTTAAGAGCACGTGTAGTTAATACAACCAAACACAAGCTGTTTTTGCCATTTGAAAAAATTTATTTAAATTTTCTCACACTCTTCCCCCACATCTGAGTCTGGTCTCAAGTTCGAGAATTGTTTTACTTGTTTTGTTCTTAAATCTCACAGAAGTTGTTGTTGTGTGTCTCGGTATATAAATATGAGCGTGTTTGTGCTTTGGGTATTTTTTTGTTTTACATTATTTATTTAAAGCCGTAGCACAGGTTGTCGTTTTTATGCATGTGTATTTAGGATTTATTGTTAATTATTAATTGAAGTAAAAGGATTCCATTGAAAACATTCTTTATTTTATTTATGAGGAGAATCTAGAGGGAATCAGTTCATATGTGTATAAATTAAAGATTTTTGTATAATTATTAATAATTAAAAAAATATCATTTATTTAAGAATATATTATTAGGTGAATGACTCAAAAATGCGGGATTTTTTTTTAAGTTTTAGCTTTCATTTGCAAACACATGTACAATATAAATTTATTCAAGGTATATGCCATTGCTAGCTTAAACCTTTTCCCATCTTTCTGGCAACACTTGGATTCCGAGCCAAAAGAACTGCTCATCTTTTAAAACCAAGAACGAGTCAAACCAATTTCGGATACTCTGTTCCAAAGTAAAGCATATCCCCTAGGAAGCGTTCTGCAACGATCGAAACGAATAGTAATCAGACGGGGCACGGTCTGGACTATAAAGCGGGTGAGGCTAAACTTCCCAATCACTTCATTCTTAATACTTTTTAACAGGTATTGCATTATGTGGCCTAGATTTGTCATGATGAAATACACTGCAATTCAAACGTATTAGTTGCATTCGGTACAGGTTCCCTGTGATGGTCTGGCCAGATTTCAGCAGCACATAACATATAAGGTTCCCCCCAAATACAGAGCATTATCTTAGCGCCATGAATATTTAACTTTGGTGTCGATTTGGCAGGTTGGCCGGGCTTCACATACGATCTCTTACGTTTCGGGTTATCGAAATGAATCAATTTTCAATGCAAGAAATGATTCGGTGCTAAAATGATTTTCTTTTATAGACTTCAAGGAGCATTTCAGACATGCAAAATCTCAGCATCAATTCGTAAGGTACTCAATTTCCCTGCTTGTGGATGAATCCAGCCAATTCTTGTTGAGTTTGAGAAAAAGCACCAATTCTTGGTCTCCAAACTTTGTTTGCTCTTCTTCTTCCTTGTGAAAATCACCACCTCTGAACCGTACAAACCATCTCTCGCACGTTAAAACCGATGAAACACATTCACGATAAGCTTCTGTGAGCAATCGGTATGCTTCAGCCGCACTTTTTTCATATTAAACAGGTAAAGCAAAACTATAATGTTCAATAACTAAGTGAAAATAAATGATAGATATGTAGTCTTTAAATTGATATGTAGTCTTTACAGTGTCGGCCATAACTAAAGCAACCCCTCAATGGATTTTTTCATATCATAATTTTTTTGATAAAAAATGTTTCTTGGGATGTATTTTGTATATATTTTATTAACTTATATTGCTAATGTTCATATAATGTACATTTAGTACAGGATAATTTTATGAATAATTGATTTAAAATGATAAAACATATGAAAATAGAAAAGGCGACGGACAAAACAAAAGCATCCCCTTATAAGATGTTTAAACATTTTATTATTTTTCTGCATACTTGCAATGTCAGTTAACGGTTTTCACAACATTTGCATTTAAAAATTCCAGAAGATAAAAATAAAGGAAGGCGTAGTCTGTATAATTTAAGTTCTATACAGTTTATTGTGAAAAAACTATGGATGGCAAGAAACAAGTACTCCAGTGAATTTAAAATTAAAGTTACTAAAGATTTGAAGGCGGGCTTATCACGGCATAAATTGATTAAAAAATATTCAATTAACAGATCAGTTATTTCCAGGCTGATTCCAAAGTTTTTGCAGAATGGTCGTATTTCACTAGGATATTCTGGAGGACGCCCGCGTAGAAGCACACGATATGATGATTTCTTGATCAAAAGAGCTATACAAAAAGATTATACAGCATCAGCTAGTCAAGTAAGAACAAGTTTAAGATTATGCGTTGGCGAAAGAACAATCCGTAGAAGAGCAGTAGAAGTAGGATTATTCAGCCGACGATCAGCAAAAAATCCGTTTATGTCAGCTAAGAACAAGAAAGCTAGACTGGAGTTTGCAAAAGCCGACCTTAACTGAAGTGTACAAAAATGAAAGACAGTTCTGTTCTCTGACGAATCCAAATAGAAATTAAAGAGTTCCGATGGAATAAGGCATGTAGGCAGATGAAAAGGAGAAAGACTTAATCCTAAGTATTGCACAGGAACAATTAAACATGGAGGGGGGCAATGTAATGGTCTGAGGTTGCTTTTCTGATCAAGGAATTGGGTCAATTCATAAAGTTAATGGGATTATGGATCGGTTCATGTACCCTGATATATTGAAAGATGTAATGTTGTGATATGCCAGTAAAGAGATGCCAGATTATAAGGAGGTTCCAACAGGATAACGATCCTAAGCACACCTCCAAAGATTGTAAGACTTGGCAACAGAGCAATAAGATTCAAGTTCTTCATTGGCCTGCTCAATCTCCTGATCTCAATCCTATTGAGAACTTGTGGGAGATTGATAATATGAAAATAAATCGTGAAAATTGCAGAAATAAGAATCGGCAATTTTCACGATTAATTTCAAGGCGTTTTTTATAGCCTGGGAAGGAATATCGCAAGGCACCCTAAAAAAATATCTTCTATGCCTAAGAGATGTGCTTGTGTCATCCAAACCAAAGGATTTGCAACAAAATATAAAAGTTTTATATTATATTCATGAAGGGGTGCTTTAGTTTTGTCCGTTTTATTTTCTAGCTTTAAATATTTTTTGATTTAATGTTGCCTCTTATAGAAAGATTAACATTAAGATTAACAAAAATTGAAAATAATACATAATACAAATATAAAACTTTGTTTTTATAAAAAAGAATATAGTATGAAAATAATTCACTGAGGGGGGTGCTTTAGTTATGGCTGATTCTGTATATCGTGTTTTCAACCCAGAGACAGACGGATGGACATGTCCCCCCGAATACTGTTTGAGCAGCCATAAATATGTTGATTATGAGGCAATCCTGATAAAATTTTGCACAAATTAGTTCTAAGTACTCTGAAATTATACTATAGAGTATGGCGATTTATGGTCCTAGTCCCCATATAAGATCCGCTTCATAAAATGTCTTGAACAATCATTATTGTCTTATAATAATAAATATTATGATGAAACAAAGTTTATATAAACCTAAATCTTTTTACCAACTATTTGGCCCTATTTTATTGCCAATAAATAATTTATATATAAGGATATTGTGTTGATAATATCCCTGCAGAAATATTTAAGACGGACCCCAATAGGTTCTCTGAAATGCTTTATCTACTTTTTAACGAAATATGGGAGATGGAATGCTACCCAATTGATATGTTGAAAGGCATCATAATTAAACTTCCAAAGAAAGGTTATAGGACAATATGTGACAACTGGCGAGGTATAACGGTTCTTCCAGCTGTGATGAAAATACTCATGAAAATAATATTAGAGCGAATGACGACCCACAAGTTAAGACCTGGGCCAACTGGCTTCAGACCTGCTATGTCCTGTACGGACAATATAAACACGCTCCGAATAATCATAGAACAATCTTTGGCAATGCAATCATTGCTATACATCCTGTTTGTAGATTATGAAAAGGCATTTGACTCAAAAAATAGAAACTGCATTTGGGCTGAGCTAACCAACTTTGGGGTTCCGGATAAAATAATACACATGATACGAACGAGTTACGATACATTTGAATGCACCGTGTTACATAATGGTGAAATGTCTAACTCATTTAAAACAACGTCTGGGGTTAGACAAGGGTGTTTACTATCACCGCTTCTGTTCCTAATTGTGTTAGATGCTGTTGTTAAACGCTCAACTACAAATAGACCGAGGGGAATTATATGGGATCCTTTAAACCCGCAGATTCGATTAGAGTCGCTGGACTATGCAGATGATAAATGTGAGCTTTCCCACATACGTGCTGATATACAAGCAAAAATTAATTATCTTACCAGAGAATCAGAGAAAGTTGAGTTGCATAAGCATTAATGCAGAGTCAACAGAACCATTAACCATCGGCAATGACGTAATAGAAAGTGTAAGCGAGTTGCAATACCTAGGAAGTATGATAGATACAAATGGAGGTCACGACAAGAATCCGAAAAGCAAGAGGTGCTTTTGCCATATTATCAAAAACTTGGAAGTCAAATGAATACAGCAAAAAAACAAAATTAAAGAGCTCTCTAATTAAAGAGCTCTAACATATAATCCCCAGGGTGCAAGAAGACGAGAAAAGCCGAACAACTCTTGGTGACGTTCAACATTAAACGAAATTAACAAGTTGCAACAAGTTTTCATCGATAGAAAGTTAACTTGATGGAACTAAGAAGTATTGCAAATATACCCTCCAGTTAGAGATTTCTTATTGAGAGCCTATGCCCAAAATGAGGTAGCTCTAAAATAATTTTAGAGCAAGGCTTATTATTATTATAACATAAATTTTGAGGTAAGCCTATGAAATTAATCGCTCTATCAAATTCTGTACAGTTCGGACCACAACTGAATTTCCCCATAGAAGGGAAAAACTACATATTGATGGTGGGTATACAAGATTCTTTTTACTTTTGAAAACATTTAAATTTACAAAATGAGATTAAATCACATCCAGCTACTTTTTTTTTATAATAAATAGATTAATTCTTGTGAAAATTGTTTACATACAGTTGCCCTTTAAATAATCCATAATTAATTTTATAGCTAATTAAATCTCTTTTAGAATGGAGCTAATATTTCATACAAATATAAATACATAAACATAACTGGAAAAACCACGAACTAATTAATTAACTTACAATAGTTTATCCATATAAATACTATTATAATAACTTTAATAGAATGTACAGAAGATTATAATCAATTGTATGGGAACAAAAAAATATATAGAGCATGTGCATAAGGACATCCCCGTTTATAAGGTATCAAATAAATGTAGTTTACAAACTTAACAGGACTAATACTTAACAAGACTAATACTTGTGCCGCCTGACTAATAATTAATTAAGTAAATGCAGAATTAAAATCTGATATATTAATATGAACTCAGAAAAAAAAATATAGTTGTGCGTGGTTACTGTAACTATTTCAACATTTGTTCATGTTTACTGTAACCATTTCAACATTTTTAACAATATTATAGTCACAGTAAATATATATATGATTGTGGTAACAATAGTATGGTTAATTTACGATTCACATGATTGTATCAACCATATATATGGTTACAGTAAATATGTATATGTTTGTGACAACCATTTCTATGATGTAGGACTTACCATATTATGTTGCTCTCGGCTTATGGATATTATAATCTGAGAACAACATATGATAAAATTATTCATCATATAAATGGTTGTCACAAACATATACATATTTACAGTAACCATATATATGGTTGATACTATCATGTGAATCGTAAATTTACCATATCATTGTTACCACAATCATATATATAGTTACTGTGACTATATTATTGTTAAAAATGTTGAATGGTTACAGTAACAATGCACAATTATATTTTTTTGCGTGTGTATATATTTATTAAGAAAGCCCTTTTAGTTTAATTGTCAAAAAGGAAGGGGGGTATGTTGACTTTGTTATTCCGTTTGTAATACATCAGAATATTTGTCGCAGACCCACATTAGTATATATTTTCTGGGTCCTCATAACATCTAGCAATCTAGCTACGTACGTCCATCTATCCGTCTGTCTGTCTGTTGAAATTTTTTTTGTGAAGGTTATATAAGATTCGGCCCATAACTGACCACTACATCCATATAGGGCCCGCATACCAAAATCCTTTTATGGCGAATAATAATGAGTTTACTTAAAGAATGAATTAATAAATTTGTGAAAATCGAAGTCTTGCGTTTTGGCGTCCAATATATTTAAACTGTTCTTAGTTCAGGACAGTCAACGCTTAATCTGGATTAAATAATATCTTGTGTTTTAACCCCCAATTTATCTTTCTATCACACACATATTTAAACTCCTTTACTTACACACATATATTAGGAAGGTCCACTTGTAAAAAAACTAAACTATTAGTCGATGTTCTTAACCAAAATTAAATTTTCTGAAACTTTAAACCACTCAAAACTTCTTTCAATTGTCATCTCACAACATAATAAACTTTCATTAAAGTGTAGAACATTGAAAACATACTCTTATTCTAGGGATATTCCTAACACACATATTTTTCCATGCACAATAAAAAAATCCATGACGTCATTACTGAATGTGTATTAAAAATACACCACAGAACATGAGAATAAGTTGAACTCCCATGACTAAAAATAAGAAGAAGTAAAATTTTGTTGGCATTTTGAATTCTAAACACAAAAGAATTAAGAACAAAAAAACAATAAAAATATGAAACAATAGAAAAATATAATCGATTTAAGTGTTAAAGGTCATTTTCCAAAACTGTTTTAAATATAATACATATTTATTTAAAGTATGTATTTATTCAGATTATAATAAACAAAATGTTTCAATATAGATCCGAAGAGCTATTGAAGTGATTTAAAAATAATTTAACCCAAACAATAACAAAATGTTCAAGTTTCTGCAGATATTACACGGTGCTACAAAGATAGCAAAGATTAAATTAACTACATTATTTGTATTTACATATTAAGAAATATTGTTAAAATTATTTAAAATGTTTATCTATTCTTAGTCCTTTTTAATGAATTCGATTTACAGATATTATTGCTAGAGAAATTTTAAATTTTTATACCCTTTTATCATTAGTGGTAAATTTGCTATTCCATTTTTCATTTGTGTGTACACTTTCAATTGGATACCCATAGAATTCATTGTGATGCCCTTTAGATATATAACTAGGTGTGAACTAGATGTGAAGAAATGAAGTTGGAGAGAAAAGAAAGAAGTCGGGTGATACAAGGAGAAATAAAATGAAAAATAAACTCAGTCCAAAAAGGACAGGAAATAAGTATAGATTGGGATTCTCAGAGTTCTGTTACCTAAAATAGTCAGTGTAATATATTAAGCTTTATCAGGGGATTCTTTCCCTTAGCCATTTTTGCCTGAGATCCTGTAATTTACAGTTACACAGAATAAGTAAAACAATTTCAAGTTCCTCACACAACCTACAGAAGTCCCTTGCGCCTATATCCCATTTACCAATGAAGGCTCCAATAGAGCAGTGCCGGGTTATCACTCTTACTAAAGTCCCGAGACTTTTCCTATCCAACCCAATTAGTATTCTGGTTGCCTTTGCATCCAACTTAGGCCGAATTGCCCTGAACATACTGCAATCCGTCAGACGAACCAGGATTGATTCGTAGAGTCCTGGTATCTTTTGAAGATATTACTAGAGTCCAGATCCGCACCCTGTATGTCCAGTTCATCTGCCATCTCATTTTCCTGTATGTTATAGTGCCTTGAAACCTAACACAACCTGTTAGTGTATTGTTCCAGTAACGCTTCTACAGTTAATACGGAACCCTCTGTGACGTGTGCCCTTATCAAATCTGTGGGTTTCCAGATATCTGCCTGGAAGACGCTGCATTCGTCTGGAAGTCTGTATGACACTTTGATGACCACATCTACTACATAAACTCCACCCCCTTCAAACAGCTTTTATTATCCAACCCATTCGTCTCTATTTGGAAACACAATTGGGGTGAAATACCGAAGTTTAAATGATCCGAAATCCCAGTAGGAATACTAGTCCCACTAATTAGTCCTACCTCGTAAAAAATGTGATCTACACATTTTCGTCTTATCAGAGAAGACTCAAAGAGTCTAATCAAGATCCTAACATCAACACTTGTCACATAGTCCTTAATTGACAGTAAGTTATGGATTATGTTCAATGTCACAAGTTATGCCAATGGAATCACATCTCTGAACTTTACTGAGTGTCTTCCTATAACAACTTTTTCTCATTGCCTTCCACTGAACCGTACAACTATAAGTAATAATGGACCTTAAAACCGATGAGTAAGTCCAGTTTACCATGCCTGGTCGTAGTCCATTGTAGTGGGCATTGAGTCCCCTTTTAAGCCTTTCCTGTGTATTATGCTTCCATCATAATTGGTTAATAATTGGCTACCTCTGATAAAGTCAGCATACTCTATATTTCCTGGTAAAGAGTATTAACTCTTATATAGATATCGTAATCGATATAGTCCGTCTGTCTGTTAAAATCAAATTTCTAAACTATATTCGCTATTGTTCTAGTTCGGTTGCACAAATGGTATTTTACCTACAGAACCATAGTGGGAAGGGTATCGAATCACTTTCTGAATTAATTCAAGATATCTGCTTGTACGCCCATTCGTCTGTCTGTCTGGCTGGATGTCCATGTAAACATTGTGCACAAAGTTCAGGTGGCATTTCAAACGTTTCTTGAGGATCAATACATAGCTCCGATATAAAATCACTTTAACGATCATAAATATCTTAAAAATTGAACACAAATAAGTTTCATATAGAATTAAAACACGCGTCCTAATTTCATGACGATTGGTCCATAGTTGGTCATAGCCCCATAGAAGGACCACATCCGAAAATGTAACATTAACCCGAATTTTTAACACCAAAAATTATTTTTTTTTACCAAAAAAATGTTTTCAAACAAAAATCTTTATCTTAAATTTCACTTTGGCTCTTATTTGTTTTTTATTATGCTTTCAAATTAAAATGTTTCTCTATTCTCCAAATTTAAGGTGCAATCACTCTTAACCACTTACCTGAACACACCACAATCCTGCACACAATGGAATTGAATATAAAATAAATAATTGAGTGAATTAATATAGCCTTTAAACGTCATGCAAATGTAAATCTGTTTAGAAAACAACAATACATAGGTAGTACAATAATATTTGCAGTAATAATAATAATAATAAATTAATGGGCGTTATTGAATTCATAAATATTGTCCTTTTATTTATTGAAAAGTTAGAGTAAATAACCTAAAATTTCCAAAGTAAAATGACACCAAACATGTTCTGATCACCTGCAGAGCAGTTCAGAGGTTAACGTTGAAGGTAAACAATTTATGTCTTTCTTTCAAATAAATAAACAATTATTTCTTTATGAAATTCTGCAATAGTAAATTATAATTTTGGTGCTTCTTTTGTAATATAAGAATGGCGCCTAGTAAAATCAATTATAAAAAAAATTGGTAATAAATGGATATATTCTAAACTACTACACAGATTAAAAAACATGTCTACATGTCATTCAATAATTCAAATTAAATATAGTTTTTTATATCATATACCCATAGATGTTTAAGTATAAATTATACAAATTTTCCAACATCGATAACCCTTTATAATTTGATAACAAAAAAATGATAAAATTGCATGTGTACTTCAAATTTCATATTTCCATTTTACTGGAGAATGTTATTGAAGTAAAGAGTAATACAACTGTAATTCAATTGCTTGACTATAATTCAAGGCTTGAATTACACTTGCATTCAACTTGAATTCCAGTAAAAATGCTTATTGGATTTAAACGAAATTTCAAAAACAAGAAAATTATTTTCTTGAATTTAATAAATACTAAAGGCCTTATTCAAAGTTTGTATGAAAATATTGTTTTATAAACCTTTTATTAATTTAAAAACTGTTTATAAATATGGGTGTAAATAAGGATGGCTCTTATGGCTTTGCATGGAGACCGATTTGAATTTTTGGATTTAGAAGAAATTTGGTTTTTGATCACATATTTCTTAAAAATACATTTTGTGTCGTATTACTAAAAATATTTAATATCAGATTGTTTCTTTCGGTTGCTAATTTACGTGCTCGTAATTCTAAATTTCGAAGGTACTGTTAACCCTTTTATATCTGAGGTCTAAACTGTTCAATACAGTAAAGTTATTAAAAATAAAAATTATATGATATTTTATTCAATTCAGGTAGATAGAACTTAGTTATCATGTTGCAATATCGAGCACCAGTAAAAGTTACTGCTTGGATCTCCTCATTTTAGAAGAATTGTGGTCCAATGATGCCTCAATTCCGAAATTCTTACCAAACAGTGACAACTGCTAGATGTATTTGGGTTTCAACAATCATATTTGAGTGTTTTCTAAACCTCAAATGTGTTATTTTTCTCGTGTAATGCTCAGCTGACAAAATTGTTTTTTTTTTTTTTTGATGACGGCAAATTAAAATTTGCGCTAATTTTGAAACACCCTTTGATATGACCATTTTCGTATAAACGTCCACTAGGACCGAAAATTTAAATTTTAATAAACAAATTATATTGAACATTGTTTAACGGTAAATTTTTCATTTGATTTTGTTCATGTTTCGATGTCGCGTTCTGATACCTAAACCATCGTACTCCACGATCGTTATAATCAAGTGGTTGACAATTTTAACAAGGTTACTGCATATAATAATCACACTAAATACTTTATCTTTATTCTCAAAGTGTGTCTCGTTCGCTATCGTAAGTGCATCTTTTTTCAAAATCAAATATTTTTATTATTTTAACATGGGTCAAATGCTGTAAGAAGGAGGGCATCAAACATATAGTTAAAGCAGATAAGTTGCACAGTAGAAAGTAATGGAGTAATTACACCTGAAAACAAACATTAAGAAAGACAGAAAAAGCATACCAGTGGTCTAGTAAAATAATTATTTAGCACGCGACAAACATTTAATATTTTTAAAGCATTATATAAAGAGTATGTCATATCAATAAATAATAAATACAAAGCTTTTGTTATAATGACTTGAAAAAATCTATATGACAAACTTGACGGAAATAAATGTCGCGTTATAAATGTCGCAAGCTAAATAATACCTACGCACAATCCAGCCAACAATATATTTTTGCTGTCAAAAGTCGAAAGATGTAGAAAATGTTTCACAAAATGGTGTATGGGGTTTTTGGGGTGGATGATTATGAATCCGTTGTCAGAATTAGCAAATTCAAAATGGCTGATGTCGTCATGTCTTACGAAAAAAAATTATAAAAAATTAAATAATTTAGCAATAATATGGTAGATTACGGTTCACATGATTGTATCTACCATATATATGGTTACAGTACACAAATATATGTTTGTGACAAACATTTATATGATGAAGTACTTACTATATTATGTTGCTCTCGGCGTATGGATATCATAATCTAAGAACAACATATTATGATGAAATAATTTATATTTGTTTACTGTAACCATATATATGGTTGATACAATTATGTGAATCGTAAATTAACCATTTTGTGGTTACCACAATCATATAAATAGTTACTGTGACTATAATATTGTTAAACATGTTGAAATGGTTACAGAAACATGCACAACTATATTTTTTTTCTGCGTGTACGCATTATTAGTATTATCCTAGCATTCTTGTAGGTGCACTCAAAATAGAGTTAAAATTTAGTAGCATTCTGGTACGCAGGTTTAAAATATATTGAAAATAATAAAACGATAAAACCTACCGTTTTATTTTTGTTACTTTAAAGGAAAACAAATGTCGCGTTCTGGACCATCGAATTTCTCATATGTAATAATCATATAGATGTGTAATAAATAAGTATGTGTATCAGAGTTTGCCATTACTAAACTACGGCTTGAGGTAATGCAGACGTTATGTAATTAATAGCCATCATAGTATATTAATCGGTAATGACAAGGCATGCTTTTTTATTGGGATCATGTTAACCATAAATCATCATTCGCGCATAAATTGAGACTGACTTGTATTCTTTTTTGTTACTTTTATAAAGTACATACATACTTATTGTTTAGAGTTCATAAGGTTATTTTTGTCATCAGTAATGAACGTTCATTAAACTCTATTCAAACGGTTTCTACATTATTATTAATGGCAAGTATAAAAAAAAAAAAATCTGTAATAAATATTGCTTCTTATTGCTAGCAGATTTTTGTAATTTAATCAGAAAAAGTCTTTTAACAAAATTATTTTAATTGGGCTACACTTTTCATTTTGTAATTAAATAAAAACAATTAAGAGTGCTATATTCGGCTGTGCCGGTGCTTAAATACACTTCACCAAAGTGAAAAGAAATTTTAGTGAAAAAAAAATTCGGATTAAAAACAATTTTTTCCGAATTGACATTCAAAATTTCATGGCGATATACGCATTGTTAGAAAGGTGCTTGAAATGCCTATTATTTGATATCCATATTATCTATGTTAATGACTTCGTACATATTGGTCGAAAATATCTCAAACATCGAGTTAGTCGTGATTTTTGTTAATATCTCAGCCATTTGTGGGCCGATTTTCTCGCTTACTGATATATTACTGTATCAATTATTTAAGTAAGTTATTTGGTGTCTTCGCAAAGTTGATTTCAACAGACTGATGTACATGGCAATACCGACTCCGTTTTCACTAACGATCCAGAATATTTATAAATGAAAAATGTAGAAATTACTAATGGAATGACAAACTTATATGTACCCTTACTACACTGTATTCATTCGCATAATGATCCTTCAAATAATGAAAAAAATATTTACGAATAATTATTCGAAGAATTTAAAAATCAAATATATAGTGACAAACTTTTTGAACTATTTTAATTATAATTTCTCATTCATTCAATTAGTTTTCAATTAGTTTTCCTCTAATGCCAATTTATAAAACAATGGCTGAAAACATTGGTAATAATTTGTTTTATGGTAAACTTGGGCATCTGATTTAAAAAACAACATTTAAAAGTTTGTGCAATCAATGGTTTACCTGCCAGGTGGGAAAAACTAAATGAGTGCCTAAAGGCACTCATGAAACATAGTCGGGATTTGTCAGTTTTATTGAAAATAACTTTTCTAATTGTACATCACTCAAATCAGATAAATTGCTAAAAATTTGATGTAAAAAATTTAAAATCAAAGCAAAGAAATTCAAACAACATTTTGCTATATTAGGGGAAAACTGGGGCAGCAAATCTAGTCTGCAATGCCTAAGAGTGTCTGAAGGCACTCATCACAAAATCACGTCTCTAAAGAGTACCTTAACTTGTTTTGCATAAATCTTGACTCCAATAAATAAGTTTTTAAGAAAAAAAATATGATTGCAATCCGGAAACTTTGAAACACTTTAAACAACGTTTGATAACACAACATCGACTTCCCATATTTTTTATGGTTGTTAAAGCACTTAGTTTGTAAAAAGTGCAGTAAATAAGAAAGAAGATATCTTTAAAGAGCTTTCAAGGCTTATTAAAATATTTAAGTACGTTTTTTAGAAACGGTTACAAAAGTTTTTGAAATTGACATTTTTGCCATAAGTGCCTTGAGGCATGTTTAAGCATTAGAGGGTTAAACAGTGTTATTTAGTAAAATCTTAACAATTAAATTCATTCAGTGTTTTTGTATTTAAATTTTTCTTTAGCTTTTTGTTGAATTATTTTGATCCAATTGTTTGTTTTTGTCTAAAAAATTCTTTTAAAACAAATTTCATAATCTTGCAGTTTTTGTATTGTTTACTTACAATATTGCAACTTTAACAAAATTTGCATACACTTTGTGTCTATATGTATATATGTACTGCACATATGTATATATAAATGTATCTATGTTTGTGTTTAAACTAAGCTAAAATCCTTAAAATAAGCATCTATGTACTGTATAGTGCAGGCTTGCAACAAAAAAAGTTCAATACTGTTTTTTATTGTAGCTTTTCTCTATTACTTGCATCACAAATGCATTGAAGTGTGACACAGAGACAGAGTGTTTTGCAGAAAGAGGAATATAAAGGCAAGGGAAAGCAATTTTATAAATGTCAACGAGCATAAATAGGAAACGACAATAATATAAGGAAAAAACCTTGCAATCCTTTAGCGAAACCATAAAAAGTTCATTGCCTTACAAGAGGATGTAAAGCTAAGCAAAAAAAACAAAAAGGATGTACAATAATGTACTACCAGATAACAGCATTTTGTGCTACACAGAGTCCTTCACAACTTGAGGAAATATTTGTATGTATATATGAGTATGTATATAGAATTAAAATAATTGAATCGCTATTTTTATACCCTGGTGGAGAGAAAACTAACTTTTTAATGAAAAAATGTATATTTTGGTGTAAAAAGTCAATAGCGTTTGAAATATTGAAAATCAAACACTTTAGAGAATCGTTGAAACTGAATTCAGATAGCTTGTTTTTCTTTTGAGTTTCAAAATGAAAAAAAATATTTGCCTGTGCAGAATATATATATATATACTTTATTGGGTGGCAAATGAAAAATGTGGAAATTTCCAACGGAGAACAACCTTAAATATACCCTTGCCACTCATGTGTATAATGTGCCAAAAGAACTGCACACCTTTTGAACCCAAGAACGAATCAAGCCAATATGGGTTACTCTGTTCCAAAGTAAGGCGAATCCCAGAGAGGACGTTCTTCATAGATCGAAAAAATAGAAGACGGATAAACTATAAGGCGGGTGAGGTAAAACTTCCCAACCACTTCATTCTAAATACTTTTTAATATGTATTGAAACATGTGACCGAGCGTTGTCATAATGAAATATTACGATTTCATATCTGGTCGCATATTCTGGGTGTTTTTCAGCCAATTCTCGCTTTAAATGAATCAGTTGCATCGGTACAGATTACCCGTGAAGGTCTAGCAGCTCATAATAGATAGAACCCTTTTTCTCCCACCAAATACAGAACATTACCTTAGCGCCATGAATATTTGGCTTTGGTGTCAATTCGACTGGTTGGCCGGGCTGCACATGCGATCTCTTACACTTCGGTTTATTATAATGGATCCATTTTTTGTCCCAAGTGAAAATTCGGTGTAAAAATGATTTTCTTTTATAGCGTTCAAGCATTATTTCGGTCACGCAAAATCCTACTTGAAGGTCTCTCGGCTTCAATTCGTATGGTACCCAATTACCCTGCTTTTGAATGAATCCTGCTGCTCGTAAACTTTTTGAAATTTGCTGTTTAAGAAACTCCCAATGATTTTACGAGCTCTTGTTGAGTTTGAAAACAATCTTCATTTTGTAATGCCTCCAACTATTGTTCTGCAATGTTTTTTGGCTGGCCTGGGCGATCTTTGTCTCACCACTTCAGAACTGCATAAAACGTTACTACCGATGGAACACATTCACCATGAACTTTGTTGAGCAATCTGTGTGCTTCAGCGGCACTTTTATGCTGAATACCAAAAACAATTGTTTCAAATGAAAGCTTTCATTAAGCTTGATACCAAATTCTTGTGGCCGTTAAAATATGGTGATATTTTTGAAATAAAGTTCAATAATGTGGTTTTCCGCTGTTGGCTGTCATGTTGAAATATTTACATTTGTTTTTTTTTTTTACATTTAGTATGATTTAGCTCGCGACATTTATAGCATATTATTTTAAGTACCTAATTTCAATAAAGGCTTCGTATTTATTACTTAACTCTTTAACTTAGCCCACAGGTAATGCATTTTCTGCTTTCTTTATTGCTTTTCCAAATGTTTGTTCGAAAGTATATAAGGCTCATGCTTCTCCTTGTCTGTAGTATATTTTTTCTGTTCATAGCACAAACTTTTCGCATACAGGATATTTTCACATTTTTTCCCATCATCTGTCTATTCTATTTATACTTAGGGAATCTCCGCATTGTTGCTTTCCTTCTTCTTCCTTTTTACAAATTTAGATGCATTTTAAAATAACAAAAATATTAATTTTTGAAAAATATACACTTACCATAGCAAACGCGACATACTTTAAAAATTCTATTAACAAGTTTTAAGTAAATTTTTTTTTTATTTAAATCCACTAAATTTTGATTTGAATTCAAATTTTCAGCGAAGTCAGAGTACTGATAACAAGCTATGATTTAGCTGTAAGAAATAAATTCTTTACAATTAATTGAGCTTTGTTTGGCCTTTTAACTTTGAATACTAATGTGTTGTTGATAGAAACATTTCATTAACTGTGTGCAATCATGATATAAATATTAACGAGAAAATGTCATTAAAGGTCGTTAAGAGTAAGACAAAAATACATTTCAAAAAAATACATTACATTATACAAATTTTGACATTTGTTTAATATAATGTTAGAAAAATATATATACACCCTTGGTGGTATATATTTTGAGAATCTGTGATTTTTTTTATAATAATTTATAAATCTCTTTGATCAGATAATACAACCTCCAGAAATTTTCCTAATAAGTTGTCGAGATATAGAGAGAAGTTTTGTCTAACTTTAAAAGTCTTAGATAAGAATTTTGGACCGATATCGACAAAAATAGGGTTGTGTTGATATGAAAGAAAATTATATTATAAATAGCTTCGTACCTTTAAAGTCAGTTAAAAATGTGAATCAGATTTATTTTCGTGCGCACTCCTTATTTCTCTATATTTAAATTTGGGCATTTCGCGAAAATAGAAAAATGGGGAAACATTTCATAACTAGAATGAATTTTTTAATAAATACTTTTTTCAATCAGAATAAGAACATGTTCATAAATACCAGAAAATTGTACATGAAGGAAATTTATGCTTTTTGAATAACATATAAGGACTGAGATCGAAAAATTCTTAACATACATATATGCTAATAAAAATGAAACCACTAAACTTACAGTTTTGATTTTTTTTATTTGATTGAAATTATTATTACAATTTACAAAAAATAAAATATTTTTATAGTTTTAATCACTAGTGATGAAATTTTGAACCTTTTTCGAAAACCCTTACATTATGATGTTTACAGTAACTTCTGTCACTTTATTCGAACAGGTTGTCCATCACCGTTTAAAATCTACCACACTTTTGGACACCTTTTGTGTGCTCTTCAATTCTCATTTAACAGGAGCCCAATATCTCTCCACTGGCCATAGCTTCAGGCAGTTTGGAGAATTCGCCTCTCTTGGTACAAATACCACATTATTGTTCTTTTGCCACTCAAGATCTTTCTTACCATAGTGACAGGGTGCCAAATCAGCCCAAAAATAAGTGGACACACTAAGAAGTATTATGAATGAAAGCATCCTTTTTTGTAAACATTCCTTGATGTAAATTTCGGTATTTATAGAGCCTTATGTAACAAATGTTTGGCTTTTTTGCCGCAACTGCATATAGCTTCCCATACCAAGAGCTTTTTGTGAAATTTTGTCTGGTTTTGGGTCCTTTTCTTCAACATTCCCTCAAGCATCAGCAACATACAATATTTGACCAGAATGTTGCGAAAAATCTGCCAGAACATACGTTTCGTCATCAATTATGCAGCAAGAATATTTTTTATAAAACTTGACATCAATTTCCGTGCTCTGTTTTTGGCCTATAAATTTTTAGCAGCGTTCCTGTCAGGAACTATTTGAGCCTTGTATGTTTTTAGCTTTAACTTTTCGTACCAAATAGTCGGAGCACTGAGCTAACCGGGCAGCTTTCCTACCGGATTTGTTGGGAGCTCTTTTGAAAATGCTTTCTATTTTTTTGGCTTTAGAAACATCATGTGGACCATTCCTTCTACCTGTACCAGGTTTTCTATCAACGGACAAGTTCTCCCGGTACTGTTGAATAACATTGGAAACAGTTTGACGGCAGACCTTTGATTGTTTGGCCAACTTTTTGTAGGACCAAGTTTGGTTTTGTGGAAAATATTTAATAATTTTAGTACGCACTTTTTTCTGGTCACTCGTTATAATTAGATTAACAACAAATGAATATTATTGACATTAAACATAATAACTGACATGCTTTAAAAAGGTAACTTGATCAAAAAAAAATCAAAAACTAGAGCTGCCCAATAAAAAACTAAATATAGTTTGGAAAATTAAATGTCCCATCATGTTTTATCAATTACATTTTTCGCTGCACCAAACCAAAATGTTAATTTTGTTCCCCTGTGTAATTGTTATGAATTGAAATCAATGAAATCAATTTATTCCATTTATGCTGAAACCTTTTTCTGTATATAAAATTTGTTTAGTAAGCTATAGATTTCATATAAAACATGCTGTTATAAAATAAAAGATACGAAAATCCGGTTTACAGTTTTCTCTTAATTTTAAATATAATTACCCCCAAATTGTGTAATCTTTTCATTGAAACCCAACGAATATCTCTGAATTAGTTTGTTATAAATATTTAACAACAGATTTCTATTTAAAAACAAAAGATTTTTTTTTATATTATACAAACTCACACATTTGTATTTAACAACCTTGTGCTGATTTTTACACAATTTACAAAAAAAATAAAAATTAAAAAAAAAAAAACCTCAACAACATCAACCAATCTAATATCCGTTCACATATACCGCATTTTGTATGCGATACATGTATGTATATATGTATGATGAGTATTTATATCTGTATAAGTAATGACGTCATACATTGCCTAAATGCATTTTTAAAAAGGAAAAAGAGATAGAGAGCAAAACAAAAGGCAAAAATAAAATGAAAAATGTACACAAACTTTACCACACACAACCATACAGTTTTGCGAGTTTATGTACCCAGCGGAAAAAAATATGCAGTAAGCAGGCCTTCCTAAAGGCCTTATTTTGCAGACACAAGGACACGCAGCCACATTAAAGAATACAAAACTACTTCACGCGAACTTTACAACATCCAATGTTATAAAAGACTAAATTTTTTAAAAGATTTTGTAAAGGCTTATAATAAAGAGAGCAAAAACAATCATGTTTGAATTTAAAAAAAAAAATTGTTAGACCTTATTTTGTATTGCAACTTTGAATGTGTCTAGATTTTTTTTTTATAATGTGAAACCAAGCCCTTCTAGAACATCTTCAGTGAGAAGGCACAGTGGAATGAGCATCGCAACCATTAGAATATGTAAACAGATTTTTTGGAAGGCCTGCAAAGTGAAGACCTAGCATTATTTTCAGCTGTACATGTAGTCACACACACACACATTCAAACAAGTATAAATACTCACAGTGTTTAACCTAGTTTATGGTTATTGAACTTGTTTTGCTTTAAAATAACTTTTAACGGCATTCTGATCTCTCACACTCTCACTGATTCACTTTCTCTCTATTTTCAAAATGTCGGCGATGGGAAATTCTGTGCTATTGTTTTTTTTTTTAACTTTTCGTGGAACCCGCAAAATTTTTTTCACTTTCTTTTCTTTTCTCCAGTTTCTGTAACTGTCCAGCAATGACGAACAATGATATTTTCAGTGTTATATTAATACAGAACTCAAATTTCTAGTATTAAAGAAATTCAAAATTTTGTTAACATTTTGTTTATTTTATGAAAGGCTTTATTTTCAAATATTGTTGTAAAAAAATATTTTCAATTTGATGTTATTTTCATAAAAATTTACTTCTTTATAAAATTATATTCAAGGGTCTAGTAAAACATCGAAATATTGGTAGTAGACCCAGAGAACTTTGGACACTTTTAAGGTCAATATAAATTGTCTTAATATTGGGTGACTAAAAATGGGGGATTTTTCAAAATATTAGTCATTGTAAGCTATGACATTTACCTAGCTTTTAGGCAGCAAATGGATTCCGAGCTAAAAAAAACTGCTCATCTTTTGAGGTCAAGAACGAATCAGCCAATTTCGAATACTCTGTTCTAAGTTTAAGTGTATCCCAGAGAGAGCGTTGTGCATCGATATAAACAAATAGTATTCTGGCATGTTCTGGACTGTAAGGCGGCTGAGGCAAAACTTCCCAACCTCTTCATTCTGAGAAGTTTTTAACAGGTATTGCATAACGTGGCCGAGCGTCATCATGATGGAATATTACAAATTCATCCCTGGCCCCATATTCTTGGCGTTTTTTGGCAAATTCAAACGAATTAGTTGTGTTCGTTACAGCTTCCATATGATGGTCTCGCTAGATTTTAGCATCTCAAAGCAGATATGACCCCACCAAATACTGACAATTACCTTAGCGCCACGGATATTTGGCTTTCGATTAGGCTGGTTGGCCGGTTATCGTAATGGATTCATTTTTCATTGCAAATAATGATTTGGTGCAAAACAAAATTTTTTATAGCGTTCAAGCATCACTTTGGATATGCAAAATCGTCTTTCAAGGTCTCTCGGCTTCAATTTGTCTTGTACCCGATTTCTCTGCTTTTAGATGAATCCTGCTGCTCGCAAATATTTTGAAATTGCTGCTTGAGTAGCTGTCCATGATTTTGCAAGCTCTTGTTGAGTTTAATAAGTTTAATATTGTACACGATTTTTCTGCTTTTGGAGGAATCCTGCTGTTCGCAAATATTTTGAAATTGCTGCTTGAGTAGCTTTCCATGATTTTTCAAGCTGTTGTGGAGTTTAATAACAATCTTCATAGAGTAATGTCTCCATTTCTTGGTCTTCAAACTTTTTTGGCTGACCTGGGCGACCTTGTCTTGCCAGTCAAAATCACCACTTTTGAACAGAAAAAACCATCTCTCACACGTTGAATACTATAGAACTCATTCACCATAAGTTTTGAAAATTTGCCATTTCCAAAGCAAAAACAATTTTGTTGTTTACTCTATAATGTTCAACCCATAGAATAATATATCCATAGAAGCGTTACTGAGAGGGAAAAAACCTAAGTCTGTTGTCAAAAACCTAAGTCGTGAGAATGTATTAGTGCATATTTTTGAGGTAGTATTGGTGACTTTTTAATTTTCACCAGATACACAGAGTTCTATAAAAAGGTTAACATTTTAATTAATTTAAATTTTCTTCTATTTTCAATACCAAAAATAGAAACTCTGTTCCATAAATTAAATTCTACCACAAGTGTCAAAAATTAATAAAAAAATTAATTTTTTCATTTGAGCAAAATTAACGCGTTTTGTAAATAAAAGTGTCCTCCAAAGTATTGAAAAAAATTGCCAATAATTGTGTAGAAGTGTAAAAAAGCGGTTCGGTTTATATTTAGTCGGGAAATCGAAGTTAAAATTTCAACTATTTTGATGTATTAAATTCTCTCACAAGTATGGTGAATTCACATAGCACGAGTACGTGTGAAGAGAGTAATTGTTATTACTCTCAGCTTACTCTCAGTTGCGCCTCTAGTTGTACCCTATGTTTGTAACGTTTAAAAAATGTTAGTCTAACACCCACCTTAAAGTATATCGATCGACTCAGATTCACTTTCTGAGTCGATTAAACGATGTCCGTCCGTCTGACTGGTAGGCTGGCTGGCTGTCCATGTAAACCTTGTGCGCAAAGTACAGGTCGCAGTTTTGAAGATATTTTCATAAAATTTTATACATATCTTTTTTTCCCCAAGGACCAAGCCTATTGGAACTGGCTGAAATTGGTCCATCATTTCACCTAGCCACCATACAAATGTCTTCCCGATATTGGACGTTATCGGTCATAAATATTTAATTTATATAGGTATCTACATAAGTTTTTCTTTTAATAAGTTTTATATATACAAAATTCATGTCACCAAATTTTGTTATGATCGGTCCATAATTAGTCAAAGCTCCCATATAAGGTCTACTTCCGATAATCACTTTAACAAGTATAAATCTCCTAAAAATGTTGCTATACAAATAAAATTCAAAATAAATAACTTTCATATCGACTTTAATCACATGACCAAAGTTCAGGGTGATCGGTGCATAATTTGTCATAGCTCCCACATAAGTCCCACTTCCGAAAATCACTCACAAATATAAAGTATTGAAATTTTGAAAAAAAAAAAAAAATGTTTTTGCTCATTTACTTAGTGTAGGGCATTTGCTTTTGCGCGCATTAATCAAATTTAATTTTAACAACAACATGTAAAATATGTAATTTGCCACATTTCACAGTGAGGCAGAATCGTAATTTTTTGGTAATAAATCTGCCATTTTTAACTGGCTGAGCCGAAAGGCATGAAATTACACATAGCAGAGGAGTATTCGAGTTAATTTTTTGAAGACGGATCCCAAAAACCCCTCAAAAGCAGCAATGTAGCAACATTAAGATCTTTTAAATGGTTTCGAATTGTTTGAGGATTGTCTAAAATCAACGATTATAATATATTGCTACATTTTAACCTTTTTAAAATGTGGATTTGTTTCCTTTAAATAAACAGGATATTTTTGATTGCAAATAAAAGCAATTCTTTTACCACTCAAGATCTTTGTTACCATAGTGACAGGATGCCAAATCAGGGCAAAAATAAGTGGACACACTAAGAAGTCTTATGAATGGAAGCATCCTTTTTTGGAATTATCCCTTGATGTAAATTTCAGTTTTTATAGAGCCCTTTGTAACAAATGTTTGGCTTTTTTGCCGCAACTGCATATTGCTTGCCATACTAAGAACTTTTTGGGAAATTTTGTCTGCTTTTGGGTCCTAAACTTTTCTTCAACATTCCCTCGAGCAACATCAACATTGTGACCCCGAACCTGCGAAAAATCTGCCAGAACATACGTTTCGTCATCCATTATGCAGCAGGAATATTTTTTTTTTATAAAATTTCACTTCAATTTCCGTGCCCTGATTTTGGCCTCTAAATTTTTAGCAGCGTTCCTGGCAGGAACTTTTTGACCCTGCATTAGCTTTAACTTTTCGTACCAAATAGTCCAACCACTGAGCTAACCGGGCTGCTTTCCTACCGGATGTGTTGGGAGCTCTTTTGAAAATACTTTCTATTTATTTGGCTTAATAAAAATCATGTGAACCATTCCTTCTACCTGAACCAGGTTTTCTATCAACGGACAAGTTCTCCCGGTACTGTTGAATAACATTGGAAACAGTTAGACGGCAGACCTTTGATTGTTTGGCCAACTTTTTGTAGGACCAAATTGGGTTTTGTTGAAAATATTTAATAATTTTAGTACGCACTTTTGGTCACTCATTTTAATCAGATTATCAACAAATTAACATAATTGACATTAAACATTTTAAGTGACATGCTTTACAAAGGTAACTTGATAAAAAAAATCAAATAATACTTGGGTTAAAAGTTTTAATGAAAAACGTTTGTTAAGAATTTTACGATCTCAGTCCTTATGTTGAAAAATAAAATGATTTTTTATATCACAGCTTCTTTTAAAAATACACTTTAAATTTAAGCAAATCATTTACATTCTTTCTACAAGTTATAATAATTTCATAACTTTATCATAACACTTGTAACACCCAGGTGTAGTCCTTTTAAGTTAACCGACATAAGCTAATGTAATATTTTTAATTCCATATATTTTACATATTCTCTTAGATAAAACTCTATTGTTATGCGTAACAAATTTGCTTTTTATCGATTTACACTTAATTTTATTTTAATTACATATTAACACCAGGTTTAAAACTTAAAGTCGTAGCTAAACTAAAATATGTAAAGTGATTTTAAAACTAGTAAGTGATTTATAAATTTCTTCAAATATTTACTATATTACCTTAAGTTAAAAGTATGTATATAAAAAACCTTTCAGGTTTGACCCTCATCACCACAAAACTACACACCGCAACGTATGATTAATATAGATTAAATAAAAATCAAGTATTCGCTATGTATAAGATTTTTGCTTGCTTTGCACACTTTCATCAAACTCTCTATACCTTCATTTTAAACGTGTGCAATATTAATATGTTACTTATTTATAGATAGAATAGAAATGTTAAAAAAAATACCTCCATTTTAAACCAGCTTAACGTGAAAATGTCCTTTAAATATCAAATACCAATATATATTACATGTTTGAACGTTACATCAGAAGACTACCCATATCAATTTCACCCCTATTATTTTTATGGGCTTTATAATAAAAGATGTATTTAAATAAACACGTGCTGTATCCCTTTTTTTATTTTACAGCAGCATAATATTCTTATAATACTTTATATAATTTTTTGCAATTTATTTCCTTTAAATATACATAAAGCGAACTATAACACTTTATGTATGAGATGGGTAATTGTAGGGTTAGCTGACAAGAATTATTATTCCTCTATATATAATGTTAGACTTTTAAATATTATTCATGGCATACAATTTAAAATAATAGTCTACTTCATTGATTGACTACTAACTTGAATAGTTTTAAGTAGATTTTTAATCACAATATAAATTTAAATATTTTGGAGAAATTGACTAAACTCCATTTTGTGGTTGTATTCGCACATATAAATCATATTGGTTTAAAGTTGAAACTAACAGCGGATGTTAAAATATTTATTCCATATAGCGATCTAAATTCAGTTTCCATGATTCTCCCAAAATTATGTTTTTCCTCATATGTTTATATAATTGCATTTTATGTTCTCCTTATATTCTAATACAAACATTAAGTAACATTAAGATAATCCCTCTTTTATGAAAACATAAGAGGTGGTCATATTTCCAACTAAACTTACATATGTACAATTTATAAATGTGTTGTTTTCTTGATAAACCGCGGTGCAAAACTTAAAAGAAATTCATTTAAAATGTTTGTGTAAGTATTCGAAAATAAAGTAAAAACTAATTTTTGTTGGGAACTTCTTCAACTACAATATTTTCTGTGGCCACCCTAATAAATTTACATAAAAAGGCTGCTTATTATTCTTAAAACTCAGTAGATACTTTTCAATATTATAAAACACTTAGTTGTAGGTAAAACACGTGTATTTTTCCATGCCACTAAAAATAAATTTTTACAAATATGTAGTGTTTTTATTATTTATAAAATATTATGTATATTTAGTTCGATATAAGAGGAAATATGTGTATTAAAAGACCATGAGATGAATTTTAAACAATATGCTTCATACCATTTATACCGCTAATATGTTATCACAAATTTAGGAACATAACTGCTTCGATAAAAAAAAATACAATTTTTTTAATAATGTTTTCTGCCATTAACATAACACAGTTTTCTTGGCCAAGATATACAAGTATTTAAAAAATTTGACAGAATTGTGGAAGAGCGCTTGGTGCTTTCATTTTCATAAAAGAGAAAAATATGTTTCAAAGGGAACTAAAAGAGTGCGATGGGAGTGTGTAAACGAAATAGTACGAGTAATAATGTAATAAGCGTATACTTGATATTAATTTAATGTATATTAATCATACGTTGTGGTGTATAATTTTGATTCTAAACTTTAAGCACTAATGAATTGCAAATCGCTTAACAACAAAATTGTTACTAGGGTTATCATTCCACAAAATAATTATTAAAATAAGCGAGTAAAAAATATATTCTTTAGTCGAATGAATAAGTTTTATTCAATCGATTAATCGAATAGTGGAATAAATTAATTCTCAAGACAAAATTAAACATGTAAGAGAGCTATATTCGGCTGTGCCGAATCTTATATACCCTTTACAAATTATACTTTAAAAAAAAAAATTTTAATATTTTTATGTAAACAAAATTAATTTTTTTTTTAATTGTTTTTCAAAGTTTAAAAAAAAAAAAATTCAAAATTTAAAAAATAATACATTTTCTATCGTTAGATATCCATATTTTCTACATTAATCACTTAGTAATCCAGATATGGATAAAAAATCTAGGTTGGCCCGGTTTTTTCCTTATGTCTCAGCCATTTGTGAGCCGATTTTCTCGATTTGCAAAAACAACCGAGCCGGAATAATTCCTGATATATTGATGTATGAATCAAGTTTGTAATTCTTCAGAAAATTGATTTCAACAGACGGACAGACAGACAGACAGACAGACAGACAGACAGACAGACAGACAGACAGACAGACATACATACATACAGACAGACAGACAGACAGACAGACAGACAGACAGACAGACAGACAGACAGACAGACAGACAGACAGACAGAGTCATTCGGGGCAAAATCCGGAGAATAGTTCGGTTGAGTATTTCGTAGAGAGAGTAATTCGTAGTCTAATTCATGGATTTTTGTCAATGAAACAGGGTGCAAATGTGTGCACCCTTACATTGTCCTGGTGAATAACAACATTTTTGTTGGCCAAACGCGATCGTTTTTAGTTTTCAAATCCTCATTAAATCGATCCAATACATTGGCATAATTTTTCCCATTGATTGTTTAACCCTTTTGATGGTAGTCAATCTGGATTATCCCCAAAAAAACGGTCGCCATGACCTTATTGGCTGACAAACCCACCTTGGGCTTCTTTGGCGCCGATTCACCCCCAGCGCAAAAACTCGTTCATATTGCGGTTAAATAACGCCAAACACTCCTGCGAAGTTACGATTGCGTATGTGGTCGATTGTGAGTAAACGCGGCAGCCATCTTGCGGAAAGCTTTTTCATACACAAGTAATCATTCAAAATTGAAATCACTGAGCCATGTGAGTTGTCTATAACTTCCACAATCTCCAATCGGCCAACACCATATCGTGCATTTTTTAAATTGTTTCGCCCGTAGAGACCTCAACTGGGCGTCCAGAACGTTCAGCATCTTCCGTGCTTGAACTTAGGCCACAACAATATTCAGTAAACCACTTTTTTAGATCCTGCACGAGTTCCCATAGTATTTATTACTCATAGTCTTGGTTTAAATTATGGTTATTTCCGCAAAAAATGTGCATAATGAATACTCGAAATTCATTTTTTTCCATTTTCTCCTAAAGTCATGCGGTAATCTGCTAGGAATAGCAGTCAAATATAAACTAAATAACGCAGCTTGTTAAAGTTTTAACAGGAGTCAACTGACAGATGCTTGTTGACAGGAGCGGTGTGGCCCTTTCAGTTCAGAGACGGAAAATTCTAAAATTCATGGATTTATTGACCCGTCCTCGCATTTGCATCTATATATTATTCGTTTTGTATTGTTAATAAACAAATTATTAAAACTGTTCTGGTTTTAAATAGATTTTATTAAATAATCTGTTCTGAAGAGAGACGGGTGAGCTAAAAGTTCCCAACCATTTTTTTCTAAATAGTTTTTAGCAGGTATTGCAACAAGTGTCCGAGCGTTGTCGTGATGGAATGTTACGGTTTCATGTCTGGCCGCATAATCTGGACATTTGTCGGCAAATGCTCGCTTAAAATGAATCAGTTGCGTTCGGTACAGTTTCCATGTGATGGTTTGGTTAAGTTTCATCAGCTCATAATAGATAGAACACTGTTGGACACACATAATACAGAGCATTATCTTAGTGCTATGGTTATTTTACTATGGGGTCGATTCGGCTGATTGGCCGGTCTTCACATACGATCTCTTACGCTTTGGATTATCGTATGGATCCATTTTTCATTGCAAGAAATGATTCGGTGCAAAAATGTTTTCCATTATAACGTTCAAGCTGCATTTGGGACATGGTCTCTTCATATGGTACCCAATTTCCCAGCTTTTGTAAGAATCCTGCTGCTCGCAAACGCTTTGAAATTGCCTTTTAAGTAGCTCCCAATGATTTTGCAAGCTCTTGTTAAGTTTGACAACAATCTTCACGGGGTAATACTTTCAATTCTTGTTCTTCAAACTTTTTTGGCTGACCTGGACGATCTTTATCTTCCGTGTCGAAATATCCACTTCTGAACCTCAAAAACCATCTTTCGCACGTTAAAACATTCATCATAAACTTTGGTGAGAAATCTGTGTTCTTCAGCGACACTTTTTACAAATTAAGCCAGTAAAGCAAAACTTCCCACATATGACGCTATGTTGACATAAAATTCTACATTTTCGAAGCAAAAAAAAAAAAAACTTTGTTGTTCATGCTATAATGCTCAATAGCTAAGTGAGAATAAATGACAGATATGAACCCTTCAA
Source organism: Calliphora vomitoria (assembly GCA_942486065.2). Taxonomy (NCBI): domain Eukaryota; kingdom Metazoa; phylum Arthropoda; class Insecta; order Diptera; family Calliphoridae; genus Calliphora; species Calliphora vomitoria. Next base: position 28,699,764 of record OW818031.2, on the reverse strand, counting down.
AAGATATGCCATCTATTGTAAATCTTGCATTTTTAAGTAAAAACTTGTTCGAATAATCGGGGAAATTTTAAAAATGAATCGATCACTCGAATAATAAAAGAAAATTATGAAATTTTATGCGATTAAAATAATTAACAACCCTGTATTGGAAGCATTGAAAATATGAAATGTGTAATATATGAGCCACCCTAAAGTACGATACCACTCTAATTAGAGAAGATTTATAGTTCTGTGTATTACAATTTCTATAAAATTATTTTCCGTTTTCATCCCTTATATACCACCGAATAGTCGAGTTTTCAAAATTTTGCCAATCTTAAGTCTACATTTTTTGTAACATTTAGTTTTTGTTTTAAAATTTGGTACTTTCTGTGTGTTTTATTCGTACCAATTAAACAAAAAAAATCCTAAGATTTGTTCACACATAAAACAGGTTTCTCTTCTTATTATTTCTATTATGAAGACATTAATATTGTTTGTAATATTTTTAGCTGATGTTAAAATACTTAAAGTAGTGTATCATTGTACTCAATTACAAAGTTTTTCACACCTGTTTTAAATTTTTTTTAATATTTTATATCTTTGAAGGTCTAAAAATTTATCTTTTATTGGAAAGTTCTACAATTTAATGGTTAGTTGCAGACCTTATAGAGGTAGCAGAATATATACTTTTTATAGACATATTATAATACCCTTAAAACTCTTTCCATTACTGAAATCTTTACAAAAAGAAAACAAGCATAATACATATTGTTTGCATTACTTTCCTTGAAATATGGTTAATAGTTGTGGAATTTTTATTATGAAAATTTCTATTGTATATACAAATTTTATTGTGTTACTGGGCGCACAAATGTTTTATAAATAAAAATATGTTTGTATGTACATAAGTATTTGACCAATAACAACAAATAGGCTCTATACACATAAAATCATACTTTTTGTGACAAATGTCAAGAGTTGTGACAAATAAAACTGAAAGGCTGTGTAAACGATTTTCAACTGTCTCCAAGCAAAATATTTAATAAGGAATGAAACCTTTTATGTTTTGTGTCTGTTTAAAAATAAAAATCAATTTTAAGTGGAAACAAAATTGAAGAATGAAACATATTTTCATTTGAGAAGCTAACATGTTGTGTTTTCAATGGAAAAGTGATGAAAGGATAATTTATGGTTGTGAGCAATTTTCTGAAATATTGATAATAGTGTGCTTTAAAGAATTAAAGGAAATTTATAGAGTCCAACCGAAACCGGGTTTTCCAGGCCAAAACCTAACTGAACCAAAACTAATATTCGGCCAAAAATCATTATACGGCCTAATCTGAAACAAACCAAAACTTTTAAAATATACTATTAATTTTCCAAATACAATAGTTTTATTTAATTTTTAGAGCGTGTTTCAGCTAATTTTAGGTGCCCTGCCCACCCTCTTTACTCTGTGGACTTTATTAAAATTGTTTTTCATCTTGAACCAAAAATAATTTTTGAGGGAACGAATCACAAATTACTTGCGTTTGGTACAGATTCCCTGTGATGGTTTGGTCAGATTTCAGCAGCTCATAATAGATGGGACCCTTTTGGTTAAACCACGAGCTTGGAATGGAATAATGATTCGGTGCAAAAATTATTTTCTTTTATAGCAATGAAGCAGCCTTTCAGACATACAGAATCGTCTTTCAAGGTATCTAAGCTTCAATTCGTAAGGTAGCCAATTTCCCTGCTTTTAGGTGAATCATGCTGCTTGCAAACAATTTCAAATTGCTGATTGAGTAGCTCCCAATGATTTAGCAAACTCTTGTTGAGTTTGACAACAATCTTCATGGAGTAATGCCTTAATACTTCGTGTTCAAATTTGGGCCTGGGCAGTCTTTGTCTTCCTTGTCAAAATCACCACTTCTAACTAAACCGCACAAACCATCTCTCGCACTTTGAAACCGATGGAGCACTTTCACCATAAGCTTTGATGAGCAATCGGTGTGCTTCAACGGCACTTTTTTCAAATTAAAGAAGTAAAGCAAAACTTCCCAAAACTTTTGTTGGTACAAAATTGCACATTTTCTAATAAAAAAAAAAAAACTTTGTTATTCACACTATAATATACAGACAGAGTCAAAATTTAGTATACAACACACATTTTCATCTATTAAGTTAAATAATTTAATTAGTGAAAGAAATATATAAGTTTGACTAAACTTAACATTAAGCTTAGAGTTTAATCTTTTATTATTTTAAAAAAATTTTAAAATTAAAAATGATTTCGTGGAAAATTTCTGGGACACAGGAAAAAGTACCTAAAAACAACAATCAAAAATTAGTATACAGTTGATGGATAACGCTCTATTTTATATGATCAAAATCCGAAAATAAAAAGTTAATATTTTGTTGATCCTTCATTCGGCTTAATTACGGCCTTTAGGCGCCTTTTCATGGAGTTTACAAGATGTTCAGTTAAATCCATAGTGATTTCCTTCCCTATCTTCCTTTAAAATGAGTTCGGAGTTCGTCCTTAGATGAAATTTAGGTCTTGTAACTCCGTGGATCTTTCAGCAAGACAATAACCTAAATCACACCGTCAGAATTGTTAAAGATTGGATATTGTACAACGTGTCTAAACAGTTAAATTCACCTCCGCTGTCTCCAGACCTTAACCCAATAGAGCACCTGTAAGAAATTTTAGACTGGATTATTAGAAAACGAAGCTTTCATCTAAGGACGAACTCCGAACCCACTTTAAAGGAAGAGGGGAAGGGAAATCACTAAGGAAGGACCAACAAAATATAAACTTTTAGTTTCGGATTTTGGTAATATAAAATACAGCGTTATCCATCAACTGTATACAAACTTTTTACTGTTGTTTTGAGATACTTTTTAATTTTTCCCATACATTTTCCACGAAATCAATTTTAATTTTCAAAGTTTTTTTAAATAATAAAAGACTCTAAACTTAATTTTAAGTTTTTTTAAACTTATATATTTTTGTCACAAATTAATTAATTAGCTTCATATATGACAATGCGTGTTGTATACTAAATTTTGACTCTGACTGTATGTATAATACAACATATAATGTTCAATAACTAAGTGATAGTCGACATTTGCACTTTGATTTAAAGTCATGTCTTTTTTTGTTTCTCTTTTAAAACCCCTACGAAAATCTCTTTACATTTATACGATGCCTTTTTTCAACCATGTTTGCCTTTTTTGGCATATAATCGTATGAATAACCAATCAGAAAGCTCAGAGATGAATATCAAAAAAAGTCATTAAAAACAGCTAGTACAAAAAAACCCATGATTTAATGTCATGACTTAAAGTCATAATGTAAATACCCCCTTATTGGTGGTTAAAATTTGGGACTAAAATTAATTTATTATATTCCGATTTGAAACCTAAACAGCTTATATACAATATAAATCACTTTCGATAAAACTTCTAAAGAATTACAATGATTCTAAGTAAATAGTAGAGGACGATGAGTTTACTTAAAAACTTTTTCAGAATCAATTACGCATAATGAAACTATTACAAATTAATATTAAATTCCGCATAATTCTAGAAGTTTAGGCTAAATCTTACTAATGACTTATAAAAAACTTAATGATGATTTTAATAAACATTAAATTGAATTTGATGAACATATCTTTGATGTTTTGACATGTTGGTCCTTCGATTAATGAAATAAGATAGCTCCAGGCAGACCTATTAATTATTTCTCAAAGGGATATGAAGTCGATGAACAATTTAAAGACATCGACAAATTTTACGAAATAAAATTGAAGGAGGTGATAAAGAAAATTACAAAGTTTAATGAAAAAACAAAACCAATTGCTTTGAATAGTAGTAGAATGAAATTAATTCCACGATTTATTAAAAAAAAAAAAAACTAATCGGATAGTGTAAAATAGTGTTGTGAAAACGGTAAATAAAACGTCGCACAGTGGATCCATTTGAGTTTATTCGTTGCTAAAATCATAACTTTTGAATCAAATGAGATAATCAAAATATTTAAAAAGCAGATGATAGATCAGTCTATTAAATGAGTGTTTGAAAAGTTTTCAACGGCTGTTAGGTGTCTACTTAGCAAAGTTGAAATTGGTGGAAAAATCAATTTTATGGGAAGTAATATAAAATTTTTTTTTAAAAATTTTGATTTTTTATGTTTCTTTTTAAAGGTTAAATGATTTAATTTGTTTTAATTTATTTTTAAATTTGCTGTAAAGTTTTGAATATCTAAATCGGATTTCACGGCATAAATTACCCAATAATGCATGCAACACATTTTTGGAACCATGTCTTTTTTTAAAATTTGACCTCTAGCAAAAGATGGGGCAAGGACGTGAATCTGGAAATTTTTGCATTATTTAAAGAAATAATCAATGAACTTATTTTGAAAATATGGCAAATATAGAAATTTATATTTTTTATTTTCCATCAAAGATGAGAAATATTGAAAAATGGATAGTTAGTAAATATCGATTTACCTGGACAAACACAAACCAAGCAATACAATGTTTTTTTTAATTGTTTTCTTAATAAATAGATCTATCAATAGAATCAAAAAGAATGACGATCCATTACCTAGTTTTCAAGATACTGTATCTGAAGGCGAATTAAATTACCTAGAAATAATCTGGCTTTCGAACACTAAAAATCAGTCAACTTTGAAGTGCTATATCTTTTGAACCAAAATTATCTGATTGTAATTAGTGTAGTATATTTGAAATCGCTGGACAATTTCCTGTAAAATAGTTTTATTCATTATTTTGTAGGGGCACATGAAATTTTTATTTTTGCAACTTCACTTGTTCTCCAAGACCCATTTTTTTTTTTGCCAAAACTTAAAACTTTTTTTCATATATTTGTTGTTGGAATATTGTAGAATCTTGAATCGTCAATTAACCGTTATTCTATGAATTGAGAAACCGGTTTTTTCGAAGTCGGTTAACCAAAAAACCGAATTTCTAAAAATGGCCAATTTTGGGTTAATCGACAAACCGGTTTCTTAATGACATATAAGTTCCATTCAAAATGATATATAAGTTCTTAAAAACAAAAACCGCGTTCAAAAGATACACAGACAAAATTAAATAGTAAAAAACTGAACAAACGTTTAGATTTTGGGTAGAAAACCGTATAAAACGTTCAGCTTTACGTTGAACGTGCGTTCAGCTTTTTACTATATAGAGTTCAGCTTGTGCAAAAGTAAACGGGCGTTCAGGTTTTAACTATATTCGTTTAATTTTCGCAATACTGAACGAGAGCTTAGTGTTTTATCCGATGCTTTCAATTTCTTCATTACTAAACGTAAGATTTTTATTTTTTAATGATTTTTAAATGTTTTTTTAATATTAACAAAATTTATTCAATATATTTATACATAAATGTTTATATAAACAACTATTTCTATAAACTCAGCGAAACCTGATTTACTGAGGAAATTACCTGTATATGTCATCGACAATTACCTTAAAATCAAATGGTGTTAACATTATTCCGTTAATGATGGCGTTTTCCAGGATTATACAAGGTGGCGCAAAAGTAAACTTCCGATGTTTTTTGGCTGTAATTAAAAAAAAAAAATGAAAAACTTTGATTCTTCTTGTGGATTATTTTTATTTGGTCTTTTAATTTTTTTTACATCAAGTCGAGAATATGATGTCATGTAAATGGCCGCCGCCACAGTTGATTGTCATTTGAGCCCTGTTTATAGCATTTTCCATCACTTTGGCCAAAACTTCCGCCGATAGGTCCTCACATTCTTGGCGTATATTGTCTTTAAGAGCTGCAAGAGTCTGAGGCTTGTTGACATAATCCCGCGACTTCAAAAAGCCCCACAAAAAGAAGTCTGGAGCGGTCAAATCAGGCGATCTTGCTGGCCAGTGCAAATCGCTAAAACGGGAGATTAGGCGCCCGGGAAATGCATCCTTCAGCATATCGGTTGTGGCACGTGCAGTGTGTGCCGTTGTACAGTCCTGTTGGAACCTCATGTTTTCCAATCCCAATTCATCAAGTTGCGGTAAAAAGAATTCGTTGATCATTGCTCTGTAGCGCTCACCATTCACAGTAACCGTTTGGCCCGCGACGTCTTCGAAGAAAAAAGGTCCGATGACTCCTCCAGCGAAAACAGCACACCATACATTGACTTTGAGCGGGTGTAATGGCTCTTCGTGGGTTACACGCGGATTTTCAGTGCCCCAGAAGCGTAAATTTTGCTTATTTACGTACCCGCAAAGATGGAATTTTTGATGAAAAATCATATTCCTCGTGGTTGTGATTAAGGATGGCTTGAGCGTATGTTAGACGCGATTGGCGGTCAGCAGCTAACAGCTGATGCACCGTCTGGACTTTGTACGGAAACATCTTCAAATCTTGTACCAAAATTCGATGCAAAGACCGTCGACTGATACCCATTTGCGTGGCACGTCATCTGGTCGAAGTCGACGGCGCTTCAATGACATCCTCGGCTACAGCAGCAATATTCTCTGCAGAACGGCTACTCCGGGGTCTGCCACCCCTGGCAGCATCTCGTGTTGTGCTAGTCTCTTCGAGGCGAGCGGCTAAACGTCGCAGTGTTTCACCAATAGGCGTTGGACGGCCAGGAAATCTGCGACGAAATTCACGTTGTGCCAAAGTCACCGACCGATTATTGGTCAAATAAATAGTCAGCAATATTCCGCGTTCTGGATCAGTGTAGCGTAACATTGTTTATTAACGTGTATTTCGCATGTGTTTACTACACAAATGTCAAAACAGAACTGACATTAGGGGCCAATCGCAAAATTTATAGCATTTTCTGATAGGAGGATTACTTTTGCGCCACCTTGTATTTAATAATTTGTCTCTGTACTCAGATGACAAAAAAGTTATAACATTTTAAAATACTCACTTTCTGGTTCCTCTTCTTAAAAGGCTTCTTACGAAATTCATACTCGATTCCTGCTCCTATATTAAATAATTATTAAATATTGAATACATGTACATTGATGTTCATTAGGCTGGATCGATTTGAATAGAAGATCAAAAAGTAAATAACCGTATAGCAGAAACGCAATCTACGGAAAATTCTAAAATCAAATCCTATCTTGCGCATTGAAGAATGAGAATGAAAATATTTTTATTTTTCGTTTTTACATTTGGTAACAAACGATTGACCATAAATAGCCCGTAAGATTCTTAGAAACTAAAATTGTCAACATCATTGGTCATAAATAGAAAACTATAAAATGTTTTTATTTTGTGAAATGCATTAGAATAAAATTGTTTCAAGGATTAATATAAATATATACTTAGCCCCAATTTCACGATGAGGATGCTATTAAAAATGAGCAAAATCCGTCCATAAATAACGGAGATATGAGCAAAAATCCGAGACAACCTCTGAAAATTTCATCAAAATAAGACAATTTATTGCATGATTTGACAAAAGAGCAACAAAACGTATGTTTGGATGTGTGTTGGTTGCATTGCTTTGCGTATTTTGTTTTTTTGGTGTTTCGTTTCGTTTGGCGTTGTTGTTTTGATACCCTTCACCTTCATAAGATTGTCAATGGCGCAATTTAAGGAAAATCATTGGAAAATGAGAGATAACTTTGTTTGAGATATATTTTGTTAAAGGCCATTTTCTCTGATATAGCCTAATTTGATGAGATAAAAAAAAAGTTTTAAATCTATGATTCATTAGCTTTAATATAAGATCGAAAATTATGAAAACTGACTAAAAGTTCTAAATTAATTAGCAGTTTTACTTTAAGAATTTTTCACGCATCTACTAAAGAATATGAGGTTTGAACCATTATTTTGAATGGTCATGCAAAATATTATCGAATTCAGAAGAGTAAAAGTTCAAATGTTATTTTTTTTAATTAAAATTTTTCGTTTCTTTCCTATAAAGTTATTTTTTGAGAACAAAATATATAAATCAGTAGTAGTTAAAATATTAAAACGCATTATAAATTATATTTTCTTAGCTCAATATAATACAAAATTCAAACAATTCACTATAATCATTTATATATGTATAAATAAACAATAATAAAACTTGAGGAAAACATACAGAAAATTTGTTTTGTTTTATTCTTCTAACAAATAAATATTAATGCGTTATTTACATACTTTCAAGATATTTATTTTTACTAAAATTGTTCGTGGAAAATTTTATCAAAATACAAATCAACAAAGAAATATTAACCAGCTGTTGCACATCGAGGAAAAATACTGTATGTAAACACAAACATATATATTGCTACAGCCAAACATACTAATAAACATTTACACTTATATATACTTCATATACTGCGTACCAGCTTCATTCAGTACACAACATTAAATTTGCTTAGAATACCAAGGAAATATTTACACAGTTACAGCAACAGACTCTTTGTCTGACATGATGATTTTAAATGGCACATAATTTTATGTTTATACTCTCTCCCACCACTAACAAATGAGATATTGCTGTTGTCTCTACTCTTCAAAACGTGTTTTTTATAGTTATTGTTTCGTTTTGTTTTTTTTTTTTTTTTTTTTTGGGAGGGGGGAAAGTATGTAACAGGAAATAAAAAAGTTTATAATCAAAACAACAACTACCCCTATAAGTAGATAACAAAGATTCAAAGAAATGCGAAATGAATTGAAATAAACATTAAAATTGGTTGGATCATCTAACAAAAAAACGAAGTAACAAGTAACAATAAAGTGTCTGATGACATATTTTTAAATGTGAAAGCAGATTATTAGTGATTATGAAATGTTAATTAAAGGAAAATTACTGGGTTTTTTTTTGGAGATTTTCTTTATCTTATTTATGTTTTCTTTAATTAAGTTGTTTTACTTTTTCTGCTTTTAAATCCGAAGTACTTAATGAATGTGTCAGAAATATCTCCAGGAGAATGGCAGCACAAATAAACTGCTTATATTTGTTGTTGTTTTTTTTTTTTAATTTATTAATGTTTAACTCAAAGAATTACATTTTTTCTTAACAGGACGTATGATTAATATTTAAAAATCACTAATTAAATAATAATCATACGCCATGAGGACTGAGATTGAAAAATGTTTAACATACATATATGTTAATAAAAATGAAACCACTAACCTTACAGTTTTTATTCTTTTTATATTTGATTGAAATGATTGTTACAATTAACAAAAAAAATTTCATATTTCTAATCACTAATGATGAAATTTTGAACCTTTTTCGAAAATCCTTCCATTATGGTTTTTATAGTGCTTTATGTCACTTTGTTCGAACAGGTTGTCCATCTCCGTTTAAAATCTACCACACTTTTGGAGACCTTTTTTGTGCTCATCAATTCTCGTTTAACAAGAGCCCAATATCTCTTCACTGGACTTAGCTCCAGGCAGTTTAGAAAATTTGCCTCTCTTGGTACAAATACCACATTATTGTTCTTGTACCACTCAGTACCTTGCTTCCATAGCGACAGGATGCCAAATCAGGCCAAAAGTAAACAGACACATTAAGAAGTCGTATCCTCCTTCGTAAACATTCCTTGATGTAAATTTCGGTATTTAAAGAGCCATTTGTAACAAATGTTTGGCTTTTTTGCCGCAACTGCATATTGCTTGCTACACCAAGAACTTTTTGGGAAATTTTGTCTGCTTCTGGGTCCTAAACTTTTCTACAACGTTCCCTCGAACATCAGCAATATAAAAATATTCACCCGGAAGCTGCGAAAAATTTTCCATCCGTACGTTTCTTCATCCATTATGCAGCAGGTGTATTTTTTGGATAAAATCTGACTTCAATTTCCGTGGTCTGTCTTTGGCCTCTATATTTTTAGCAGCGTTCCTGTTAGGAACTTTTTGAGCCTTGTATGTTTTTAAACCTTCATTGGCTTTATCTTTTCGTACGAAATACTCCGAGTGCTGACCTAATAGTGCTGCTTTCCCACCGGAGGTGTTGGGAACTCTTTCGAAAATGCTTTCTATTTGTTTGACTTTAGAAACATCATGTGGACCATTCCTTCTAGCTGAACCAGGTTTTATATCAACGGACAAGTTCTCCCGGTACTATTTAATAACATTGAAAAAAGTTTGATAGCTGACCTTTGATTGTTTGGCCAACTTTTTTTAGAACCAAGTTGGGTTTTGTTAAAAATATTTAATAATTTTAGTACGCACTTTTTTCTGGTCACTCATTTTAATCAGATTAACAACAAATGAACATAATTGGCATTAAACATAATAACTGACATGCTTTACAAAGGTAAATTGATAAAAAAAAAAAAATCAAATAATACTTGGGTTAAAAATTTTAATGAAAAACGTGTGTTAAGAATTTTACAATCTCAATCCTAAGTGACTAATTAATAATGAAGAACTTAAAATTTTTATACAGGGCGGTCCAAATTACAAGTTTCCTTTTAAAAATTATATAAAATGCGAACTGGAAAATATATAGGTGCACATGTTTACTGTAACGCATGTTTACTGTAACCATAATATGTTAAAATAATGATTCACTTGATTGTAGCACTCATGTGTATTGTAGTAAATAAGTATATGGTTGTGATATAATGCTTCATCATGAACATGATTACCATAAACATATGTATATCTTGTTACTACAATCATATAAATAATTACAATGACCATAATATTTGTTAAAACACTTTAAAAATGTACACCTATATTTTTTATCTGGCTACGCAACAGGATTTCATTATAACTATTCGGTAGCTCGTGAACGATTGGCAATATCTTAATGAAATTTTACAAGTTAGTGCTGAAGTGTTTTTGAGCAGATTTGTTTTTACATGGGTCCGTAGTTGGGCTGGGGGCTTGCGGGTTGCCCTTCAAATTTCCTCATATCCAGCCTACAAAATTAAAAAAAAAACGCCAAAAATGAATTTATTTTCCGAATGTCAAGAAATTTTTAACATTTGAATAAAAACTGAATTTTTGAATATTTTTGTAGGCCCGAGATGAGCAACAATGAGTGTCTGCCCAGAAGTCCTCTTTCCAACTACGAGCCCATGTAAATACAAATCATCTCATCTCGATTTGTGGATTCAACCAGCATTTCTGGGTCATGGGTGAACTGAATTTACCCTCCTATAACAACTAATTAACCACACTATTGGATTTCTTCTTATGACCACAACAGAACGTTATATGTATGAAAAAAATATTAAGGAAACTAATATTGTACCACCCTATTTAAATATAAAGTGAGCTACATTCCGATGGCACGATTGCTTTATAAGCTTATTTTTATATACTAACCAATTAGGGATTATTCTTTTGCAGTGCAAAGTTAGCAGTTATAGTTTAAAAGATGTTTAAGTTTATATTTTTTTTCAATATCTAAATTAGTACTGTATGCAGGATTTATTTTCAATTTATTATCTACAGCATTTCCAATTGAATTTCAGAAGGGTTTCATTTATATTTCAGAAATTTTTAATTGAAGAATAAGTGGAAAAATTCACCATATCGCACATTTGCTGCAACAACGTCATAATTCAAAAAAAAGTCGTTTCGAGAAAATCGGCTTTGAATGTTTTATGACATTTTACTAATTTTTAAATAAATTTTCAACAAATCATGAGATTTCAGAAATAAAACATGATTTAAATAGTAGATGTTAACATCCTTCTAATCTGTATTTAACTCAATTTTTTTCTTGTCAAATGTACGAGAAAACATGAATTTTGATTTTGATGTTTACAAGAAAAAACACTCTCACACAAAAAATTATTGACTTTTTTGAAAACTGATAAAACTATATTAAAGACTCTAGAACGACGTATATTTTGTATTACTCAGTTCAAGAAACACGGATTTTGAGATATGACGTTGTTGCAGCAAATGAACGATATTTCCTATTATATTTTAGAAATTTCTAATTGTATTTAAGAACTTTATATTTGAATTTCAAAAGATTCTATTGACATTACAAATTGAAATTTCTGAAATACAATTGGAAAATTCTGAAGTATAATAGAGATTATTGTGAAATATTCTTGTAATGTAATTCCTACACTGCTTGAGCTGCTTGACAAGTGGCTGCCAATGGAACCGAAACTAATTCCTACACCGTTTTAGAAAACCGGGATACTTGAATAATTTGTTCGACACTTGAAAAATGTGTTTAGAACAGTGGACAAGCACATTGTATTCTCATGCCCAGAATATCAAGAGAGTCTGATTCCACAATACAAATGTGGAATTTTGCCTCATTGTCCCAATCTCCAATTGGCTTGGTCTTTAACTGAACGATTATAAATGGCAAAACTTTCTGTTATCTGCAAAGAGTAGATAGGGTTGGAAGTTTGTCGTAAGAAGGTCGTTTAGACAAGGAATAGAGTAAGAGAAAGAACGGAACCTTGCGGTACCCCTGAATTTATATTGAATTATGTTGATGAGAACCCATTTATAACAACTCATATAGTGCGATCTCTGAGAAGCTCGATATATAGTCAGGGTAAAAATTGTGTGTACAACACGCATTTTCATCTATGAAGTTAAATATTTTAATTAGTGGAAGAAATAAGTTTGACTAAACTTAAAATTAAGTTTAGAGTTTAATCTTTTATTATTTTAAAAAACTTTGAAAATTAAAATTGACTTCGTGGAAAATTTATGGGAAAAAGGAAAAAGTACCTAAAACAACAGTCAAAAATTAGTGTACAGTTGATGGATAACGCTCTATTTTATATTACCAAAATCCGAAAACAAAAAGTTAATATTTTGTTGATCATTCATTCAGCTTAACTACGGCCTCTAGTCGCCTTTTCATGGAGTTTACAAGAAGTTCAGTTGGCTTCGGAGTTCGTCATTAGATGAAGTGCTTCGTTTTCTAATATTCTGGTCTAAAATTTCCCACAGGTGGGTTAAGGTCTGGAGACTGCGGAGGTGAATTTGACTGCTTACGCACGTTATACAATAGCTACTCCTTAACAATTCTGGCGGTGTGCTTTGGGTAATTCTCTTGCTGAAAGATCATTGGAGTTACAAGACCTAAATTTTCAGCACTTACTTTCAAATTGTCCTTTAAAATGTTTAAGTAGTCTCGGCTGTTCATTGTACTTTCAATAAATGCAGGATTGCCAGGTGCTGCAGCTTACGTACATCCTCACACCATTAAAGACCCACCGCCATGTTTTACGGTACGACTTCGGATGTTGGTAATATTGTTACAAATTTGCATCAACAATGTTGATAGCATGCGGTTATTATAAATTGACATCGAAAGCTCTAGAATTCGAACATACTAGTTTGTCCGTTAAGATCATTGTAGAAGATTCCCGTACGATGGCGTGTGTATAAATAGTGGCAGAGGTTGCAGTCGTGAGTGAGTTGATCATAGGCTCTGTTAGAGTTAACATCAACTGTATTGTACATTTAAGTTTGTACATTATAAAGTGTCTGAGCATTTCTGCGAATTGATATACAGTGTATGAAGACACTGAGTGACGAATTTCAACATCTTGTAAGAACCTCTAGCTGAAGTTTTTATCCAGATTTTTACTTTACTGTCTTATACTTATTCTAAATTTTAACTCGTATTTGATTAAAGTAACAACATATGTATGTAATTATTTAATTTGTTTTTATATTTTAGATTTAGTTATTGATTTAAAAAATGTTTAAATTAGGATAAAATCGTTTTCATTAATAAAATCATAAAGCATTGGCTATATCTAGAATTTTAATTATATTTTAATGCAGCTCCCAATAAATATTTTAAGCAGAGTACGGAAACAAAGACATTTAAAATAGTAATTTCTGATAAATTTGTAACTGATTATAAACATTAAGTGCAATGTGTTAAAAAGAATGTGCAAAACAAAAGCACTTTATAATAAATCCAAATATTTAAAATAATTTTTTAGAAACAATAAAAAATATTTTTGGAAAAAACTTAATTTACTAGTATTATGTACTTTAGTAATACTATTGGGTATAATACTATTAAGGTAGGGTCACACATAGCACTGGTCTCAGGTGGTTGGTTACGACAGCACAATAAACATAATATACAAATTACTTAGTATTATTTTAGGAATTTTTTTGCTTGAAAGTCAATAACAACAATTTGTGAAATATTAGAACATTATATCATTATAGGATACTTTGTGAATCTTCTATATGAATTTTGAAGGTGATATCATTTTCTTATCACAATATTTTTAGGTTTGAGTTTTATTCTAGTTTCCGCTCTATGTATATTTTCTCTATGCATAGGATAACATAGTGACGAGACGTCATTATCAAAAACCTAAGTCTATTGTCAAAACCATAAATCTTGCAACAACAAAATACATATTAGCCAATGTATTTTGTTGTTGTATGAGACATATGTATTGTTTTATTTTTGTCTAGTTTCTAGGTATAATTCCTCTATGATTTAGCGTTTGATTTAATTTTCTTTCTTGGCATAATCCACATTGTCTTGAAATAAATAATGTTGTTGAAATTTTTTCTTATCCGCAGTATCGTTTAATACTAGAGGAAAATGATAAATAGAGTGTCTTGACTCTTCTTCCTTGCTAATGAAACGATTTCCATTTAGATTACATTGATGAACAAAAAATTTGCTAAAATACTGAGCCAGCTCAAAACATTCCAAACAATGATGGGATTTATTGTTCGTTACGAAATTGTCGAATATTAGACGTTCGGGATGGATTTGAAAGCCATAAAAGGGTAAACTGTAAAGGAAAAAGCACATGTACGAGTTATATTTAAATTAGATTCATTCAGCAATTCAACAATCTACTAAACCTGTTGTGTTCCACTATAGTTATGAATTCCAAACCATTGTCATCTTTATTGCAGGCCAGAACTTTCCATTGTTTGTCAATTTTATTGATACGCAAGGCTTCCTTTGTGATGCAGCGCCCATGATTGTGGGCACCAAATGGTAGAGAGGCCATTTTTGATTTTAAATCCTTGTCTATATGTGCAAATAATTTGGATGAGGCTAAAACTGGAGATATAAATTTTATTTGTTATTTACTAAACATATAATAATTTAATATCTAAATATTGTAAAACTATACATTTTGTTTCCACTTTAACTCATTTTTATCAAAAAATTTCATTAACACAATCAAGCTTCAAACCAAATAACAAGAAAAGCTGTTTAATCAAATTGAGGGTGAAACATGTAGTATATCTTCGGGGTTTTAGGGCAACATTATAAGAAAAGAACACGTTATACGCTTACCAAACTACATTTATTGAGAAAACAAAAAAGGGTAAACGACAGAATAAAGGCACCATTTATGCCAGAAAAGAAAACGCCATTAGTCAAATGGAATTGAGTTACATTAAAGTATTAAGTATATAAAAGTGCCTAACTTGTATTCATTTTTAGTTTATTCATTTAATTTTAACCAAACGTATATGGGCATTTCCTAGGGTCACGAACGTACGTTCGTACGCTTTTGATGTCAAAAGAATATAGAAAACATAAATTTTCCTAGCATTTTTTCTTTGCGATTCGATAGCATTTTGGTAGCTCTATGTTTTGTGCAAAAGATGGATTTCATAAAGTTTTCATAATAATAGTTATAAACATATGGTAACGAACGTACGCAAAATAGTAGTCAACTTTGGCTGACAGTAGTGAAATGTTAAAATCTGCGTAATGGAACGGAATATTTAAAAGCGATTAATTTATTTTAAAAATGTATTAATGTAGGTCTCATTGGTTTTTGTTTAATTGGCTTAAGTACCGGTCACGAAAGTACGAGGCGCGAACGTACGATTTTTCCATAGTAAAAATGTATAAACCACTGAAAAATACACAACAATTAATTCCCAATAAAAACGGACTTTAGTCTTCAATGCACTTCTTCTGAACTGTGTTTTTTCATCATTATAAATCATAGAAATAAGTAAATAAACTGCATTAAATAATTCTAAAAACATTGAAAACAAAGTATTTTAGAGCCATCTCTTGTAAAGTTTATGATAAGCTTACAATGAATGTGTTTTTCATCTTACTTTTATCACTCTCAAGGTTCACAGGCAATGAGCATTGCTTTAGCCTGCAATGCTGTCGTATATCTACGAGATTAGCCGAATGCGTTAGCATTAACTGGAAACCCAAGCATGTACCCCACAAAGGAAAGTTCTTGCCTTTTTCACATAAATCTTTGGCAATTTCAAAAATATACTTAGAACTTTGAACGCAATCGCTGCGAAAATCTTCGGTACACATTGTAGTGTCGAAGTGGACAGCGCCACCGGGCAGCAAAATACTGTAAATAGTTATGAATTCTGTTAATATGTTTTATAAAATACCTCTCAACTAAACACAAATTACAAACATACCCATTTATATTGCTCATAATATCCTCGTAATAGGAGCGTGGACGCTTAATCCTGAAAAGGAAATAAAGAACATTAAAGAACATTAGTTAGTTAATTATAAAAGACGCAAAATTTTAGAAACGGTATTTAAAAATTTGGAATTTTATTTATGAAGCAACTGCAGGGCGAACAATATGAGGGAGTTACATCAGATAATAGGTCGCCTCTCAAAACAAAATATGAATCGAAACCATGCAGTAAAGGATGTAAATGGTCAACCGCTCACGAACGTAGAAGAACAAACACAAAGATGGAGACAACGTTTCGAAGAAATCATCAACATTGTCGATGATAACACAGGAAACTCCTTACATACTGATGCGTCTACAACAACCAACTACACAATATCTGCAGATACCCCTAATATTGAGGAAATAACATGCGCTGTACAAAAGCTGATGAGAAACAAAGCGCCATGTGAATATGATATACCCCCAGAGCTACTCCAAGCAAAGCAGCGAAAGTCATCCATCCATATTTATGTGATGCTTGGTTAAACGAACAGCTACCTAATACGTGGACAAAAAGTGAAATAGTAAAGATACCAAAGAAAAATTATCTGACTGAGTGTGATAATTGGAGAGGTATTACCCTGCTCAAAACAGTATAAGAACTGAGATCGAAAAATTTTTTAACATAAACTTACAGTTTTGATTTTTTTTTATTTGATGGAAATTATAACAATTCACAAAAAAAAATATTTTGTATAGTTCTAATCACTAGTGATGAAATGTTGAACCTTTTTCGGAAACCCTCTTTTAACAAGAGCCCAATATCTCTCAACTGGTCTTAGCTCCAGGCAGTTTGGAGAATTTGCTCTTTAGGTACAAATACCACATTATTGTTCTTTTACCACTCAAGACCTTACTTACCATAATGACAGGGTGCCAAATCAGGCCAAAAATAAGTGGAAGCATCCTTCTTTGTAAACATTAATTGATGTAAATTTCGGTATTTATAGAGCCCTTGGTGACAAATGTTTGGCTTTTTTACCGCAACTGCATATTGCTTGCCATACCAAGAACTTTTTGGGACATTTTTTCTGCTTTTGGATCCAAAACTTTTCTTCAACATTTCCTCGAGCATCAGCAACATCATAATTTTGACCCGGAAGCTGCGAAAAATCTGCCAGAACATACGTTTCGTCAGCCATTATGCAGCAGGAATATTTTTTATTAAATTTGACTTCAATTTTCGTGCTGTTTTTGGCCTCTACATTTTTAGCAGCGTTCCTGTCAGGAACTTTTTGAGCCTTGTATGTTTTTAAACCTGCATTAGCTTTAACTTTTCGTACCAAATAGTCCGAGCACTGAGGTAACCGGGCTGCTTTCCTACCGGATGTGTTGGCAGCTCTTTTGAAAATGCTTTCTATTTTTTTGGCTTTAGAAACATCATGTGGCCATTCCTTCTACCTGAACCTGGATTTCTATCAACGGACCAGTTCTCCCGGTACTGTATAATGACATTGGAATCAGTTCGACGGCAGACCTTTGATTGTTTGGCCAACTTTCTGTAGAATCATGTTGGGTTTTGTTGAAAATATTTAATAATTTTAGTACGTAATTTTTTCTGGTCACTCATTTTAATCAGATTAACAACAAATGAACATAATTGACATTAAACATAATAACTGACATACTTTACAAAGGTAACTTGAACAAAAAAAAAATCAAATAATACTTGGGTTAAAAGTTTTAACGAAAAACATGTGTTAAGAATTTTTCGATCTCAGTCCTAACAATGTTATTGCGACCATAATTAATAACAGATTACACAGTATCGAAAAATCACTACGTGGAGAGCAAGCAGGCTTACGACCTCGCCGCAACTATGTAGAGCAAGCCAATACGCTCCGTGTAATAATAGAGCAATCGGTCGAATGGCGAACACCTCTTTATTTAGTATTTATATACTTTACAAAAACATTCGACTGAATAAAACGTAGTGCAATATGGGATGCATTAAAAGCAAAAGGGGTACCAACAAAATTTATAAAATTTATTAAAGCTAGTATGTACAATAATACTACTTATACTTTAAGTTCATCACAATGGCATGATCAACGAATCTTTCATGACATTATTGTTTGCCGTTGTTTTGGGCGGTTATGGTAGAAGTATGCAGTAAAATAAGGGGCATTGTCTGGCATCTCCAAAACCATCTAGAAGATTTGGATTTTGCTGACGATGTTTGTCTCATATCGCACAAGTTTAACGATATGCAGAGCAAAATAAAAGTTGTCCAAGCATTCAAAGGTCTGCCGCCAAACTTGTCCGTTGATAGAAAACCTGGTTGAGGTAGAAGGAATGGTCCACATGATGTTTCTAAAGCCAAAAAAATAGAAAGCATTTTCAAAAGAGCTCCCAACACATCCGGTAGGAAAGCAGTCCGGTCAGCTCAGTGCTCGGACTATTTGGTACGAAAAGTTAAAGCTAATGCAGGTTTAAAAACATACAAGGCTCAAAAAGTTCCTGATATGAACGCTGCTAAAAATTTTGAGCCCAAATACAGAGCACGGAAATTGATGTCAATTTTTATAAAAAAATATTCTTGCTGCATAATGGATGACGAAACGTATGTTCTGGCAGATTTTTCGGAACTTTCTGGTCAAAAATGTTGCTGATGCTCGAGGGAATGTTGAAGAAAAGTTTAGGACCCAAAAGTAGACAAAATTTTCCAAAAAAGTTCTTGGTGTGGCAAGCAATATGCAGTTTTGGCTAAACAAGCCAATCATTTGTTACAACGGGCTCTATAAATACCGAAATTTACATCAAGGAATATTTACAAAAAAGGCTGCTTCCATTCATAAAACTTCATAATGTGTCCACTTATTTTTGGCCTGACTTGGCATCCTGTGAATATGGTAAACAAGCCATTGAGTGGTACTAGAACAATAATGTGATATTTGTACCAATAGAGGCAAATCCTCCAAACTGCTCGGAGCTAAGGCCAGTGGAGAGATATTGGGCTCTTATTAAAAGAGAATTGAAGAGCACAAGAAAGGTGTCCAAAAGTGTGGTAGATTATAAACGGATTTCGAGTAAAGTGACAGAAAGCTCTATAAAAACGTTAATGGAAGGGTTTCCGAAAAGGGTTCAAAATTTCATCACTAGTGATGATACACCACCATAGTAGTTATTAAAACTATAAAAATATTTTTTTTTTCTGTAAATTGTAATAATAATTTCAATCAAATATAAAAAAATAAAACTGTTAGTGGTTTCGTTTTTATTAACATATAAGTAGTATGTATGTTAAGAATTTTTCGATCTCACTCCTTATAGCGAGAAGACTGCAAGTTTTCATAAACAAATATTTGCGCATAATATGCCGCATATTTTGGTCTAACATTATCACCATTGAACTCTGGCGACTAACAAACGAAGAACCCATAATTCACCAAATAGCAAGTTGAAAGTGAAAATGGATAGGCCACATCCTTTTGGTAATGGGTACAATTATAAATAATAATGGGTACAATTATAAATAATTCTTACACTACACGACAACCGAAAAGGAAAACTTAATTATACCCTACACCTCAATGCGATTGTTCTGATGTGTATAACGCCCAAAAGTAAGTATTTGTCTAACACCCACCTTAAAGTATACCGATCGACTCAGGATCACTTTCTGTTGTCACTAAAGATATTAGATATCAGTAGTCGAGATGATAATACAATAAATTTAATAATTATTTATGTTTTTTGGTTAAAATTAAATTAATAAACTAAAAATTAAGACAAGTGTGGTACTATTACACATAACTCAACTCAATTTCAATGAGAAAATAATTTGGCAATTTTGACAAAAATAATGGACTAAACACGTTTGCATAACACAATATCGACAAATTTCACTTTTCACGCTTTTGCATTAAGTTCTCTTTCCGGATCCTATACAAATTGTATATAGCCCGAAGAAAATTTTTTTCTACAAAAAAAAAATATATGGGCTTTTTTAAGAAAAAACGTAAAAAATACGACACTTTTCACTAGTTTCAACTTTGGATGCGTGTAACTTTTTATAGGGACAAGATAACTATTAGCTAGTTTTTTTATTTTGTTTAGAATTTTATCGCCAATATAGCTGATATTTTAAACATAAATTTTAACCCTCCGTAGGCCCGCAATATCTAAAAAGGGTCCCAAGGACTATTTATATTTTGAATATCAGATCATTCGGATCATAAATGAATTTTTGGGGATTTTTTAAAAAAAAATTGAGTCCCGAGGTGACCAATTTTAAGGCGCCACACACTGGCCCCAAATAGCGTTAAAAAACTTAACAAATGTAAACTCGAAAAGACCTCAGTTTCAACTATGTGAAATTTCGTAACAATATCTCCAATAGTTCTTGATATACCGAATTATTAAAAAAAAATAAATAAAAACGTTTCTAAACCACTGTGCATAGTATAGCAACAACAAAAAAACGAAATAATTGTATTTGTTTTGTATTTAAATCTCACGTTTGCTCCCTAACGTTTTTTTTTTTTTTTTTTGTATGTTTTAATTGGCACATGACGATCATGTAAAATTTTAAATTTCTGAATGAATTCGAAACTATTGTTGCTGAGTAATTGAAATAATTGAGATACCGATTAATTGAAAATAAATGAATAAAAATACACAAGTATATAAATATATATCACTGCTATTTTCTTTTAACCGTTTGTTGTTGGAAATCAATGTTTATAAAATGTTTTACAAATTGATTCATAAGTTTAATTTTTTTTAAGTTTTTAATTTTCCCACTATCCATTATGGGTTAATCAAATTCTTTTCATTTTCTAATGACTCATCATTTTATTGTTTTTGCATTTCTCTTTGTTGGTTTCATGTTTTTGTTGTTATCATGCAACGACTTTGCATTCGTTATTAATTTTTTTTTGTTTAATTTACAATAAAACCATTATATACGGCACAATTTTTTTTCGTATACCCTACACCACCATAGTGGTGTATTCAATCGTTTAAGAATCACTTTCAATGTAATTTAACAATGTCCATCCGTCTGTCCGCCTGGCTGGAAAAAGGTTCAACGATTAACGATTTTATAGTGCTTTCTGTCACTTTGTTCGAACAGATCTACCACATTTTTGGACACTTTTTTTGTGCTCTTCAATTCTCTTTTAACAAGAGCCCAATATCTCTTCACTGGCCTTAGCACCATGCAGTTCGGAGGAATTACCTCTCTTGGTACAAATACCACATTGTTTTTGTACCACTCAAGGGCTTGTTTACCATAGTGACAGGATGCCAAGTCAGGCCAAAAATAAGTGGACACACTATGAAGTCTTATGAATGGAAGCAGCCTTTTTTGTAAACATTCCTTGATGTAAATTTCGGTATTTACCGAGCCCGTTGTAACAAATGATTGGCTTCTTTTGCCGCAACTGCATATTGCTTGCCATACCAAGAACTTTTTGGGAAATTTTGTCTGCTTTTGGATCCTAAGTATTTCTTCAACATTCCCTCGAGTCTCAGCAACATAAAAATTTTGACCAGAAAGTTGCGAAAAATCTGTCAGAACATACGTTTCGTCATCAATTATGCAGCATGCATATTTTTTTATAAAACTTGACACCAATTTCCGTGCTCTGTTTTTGGCCTCTAATTTTTTAGCAGCGTTCCTGTTAGGAACTTTTTGAGCCTTGTATGTTTTTAAACTTGCATTGGCTTTAAATTTTCGTACCAAATAGTCGGAGCACTAAGCTAACCGGTCTGCTTTCCTACCGGATTTGTTAGGAACTCTTTTGAAAATGCTTTCTATTTGTTTGGCTTAATAAACATCATGTGAACCATTCCTTCTACCTGAACCAGAATTTCTATCAACGGACAAGTTCTCCCGGTACTGTTTAATGACATTGGAGACAGTTTGACGACAGACCTTTGAATGCTTGACCAACTTTTTGTAGGACCAAGTTGGGTTTTTTTGAAAATATTTAATAATTTTAGTACGCACTTTTTTCTGGTCACTCATTTTATTCAGATTAACAACAAATGAATATAATTGACATTAAACATAATAACTGACATGTTTTACAAAGGTAACTTGATAAAAAAGAAATCAAATAATACTTGGGTTAAAAGTTTTAATGAAAATCGTGTGTTAAGAATTTTAAGATCTCACTCCTTATTTAATGGCAACATTTTTATAAGAACTGAAAAATAGCATTTTTTCCCCCTTGCACGCCATTTTTTAACCGATCGAGCTCAAAATTTTATCAAATTTTTTTATCTTAACCTCACACAAAACTGCTCTTCGTTTTTGAAACAGATGAGTTTTGAATTTTTCCATATATTGAGGGTCCACCTTAATGTCCTCCTGTATGATTTGTTTGTACATCATTTTGAAATTGAACCAGTAGTTTAGAATATAAAGATATGTTAATACTGTTTCGGATTTGAACGGAATTTGTGACCAGTGTGTGCTAGCAAGGTGGTAGAGGTAGACAAATGAAAATATTTACAAAAACGGAATTAACATTGTTCATTTTTAATTTTGTGCTTAAATTTAAATGAAATTTTACAGTATTTTCTTTCTTAATAAATATATCAAAAGTTTAACGTTCTGGATTGTTTTCAATATTTTTCTCACATCATGATCTGGAACCTTGTGTATTAGATACAAATTGTTTTTTTTTTCCTTACATATAAGTATATTTACCAAATCGGTATGACCCGGCCACCGGCTGATTCCAAATATTTAAGATACGTTGCCGCAATGTAACTGTAATAATCGTTTCCGAATGATTTTCGTAAGTCCGCTGCAATATCGATGCATAAAATACCAATTACGGGTGTAAAATTATTGTTATTTTGATGGAAACTGGACATTGTCATCATTGTTAATTTGTTTGATTTTATATGTATTTCCTTTTTTGCTTTATTACAAACAAATAAAATATAAATGTATTGCACAAAATCAATTTTTTTTTTTTTCGATGTTTATTGTACGATGGCCAGAGAAAGACTGAACATTAAAGATAAATAAAGAAAACGAAAATTAAAAGATTTTCAGCAACAAAAATTGTTTAGTCATAGAAAAAATGTATTTGTTTAAACAATGCAATAAGTATTTACGATTAAAACTCTTGGTATTTGTACTTAAGTTACACAAATAACATTTCCGCATATAGCATTTCTGTTTTGTTGGAGTTCATAGAGTAAGAAAACTCTTTGTTCTTCTCGATCACTACGTTTTTCTGAAATAACGGTATTCTTAAAATTACAACTTCAAAACATCTGAAATATGTTCTTTTGAAATCAATTTTTAAATGTTTCTTTTATTTGAATCGTATGAGTTGTACATGTTATCACAAAAATTAGTATAACTCATTTATTATACCCTACACTTGCAACAAATAACAAAACCCCTTCATATTTCCGGTGTACCATAGCGTGATTAATATAGTAAATTATATTTTATTACTTTATTTGATAAAATGCACACATATTTATAATTGTATATAAATTATGGGGAATATCCGATATAGAGTCTAAGTTGATTCAAATGGCTAATACGAGTACAATAACGAAATAAATAAATATGAGTAACTTGTTGTACCTATATTTTTTTGTTGCATGAATTAGATTTCTAACAAAAAGACTCAAGGTCATGGCAAGTTTTTACTAAAAAAGAAAGCGTAACTACTATTTTTAGAATAAACTCTTAAACGTAATTTCCATTTGCACTTTTATTGTATATTTAAGACCTTAAGGTATATTTTTCGCAAGTTTCCTTAAAATTTGTTCAAAAATGTATAATATTTCGCTATCTTTCTTTTAGAAATTCCAAATATTGCTAAATTTTACCTTTAACCTTCACTATTTAAGAGTTAAAGTTGTCCGCTTTTAGTAAAACTTTCAGAGTATATTTAAAATCATCTGAGTTATAAGATTCTGTATAGGTTTTACTTAAAATTCGTTACAGTAAGAAAATTGCTCTCATTCGCCAAATTATGACCAAAAAAATATTTTTTCCCGAAAATCACAAAATTTAAATCGTATGTACGAAAAAGCTGTAAGAGGTATTGACATAATTTTTTCATATTTTTATTCTCTATTATGATCTCAATAAATCCCAATGTGATGATCAAAAAATTCTGAAATTTGTTTAAGAAAATTTTTAAAAATTTGAAAATGGAGGTTTGAAACTGCCGTAAAAAAAATTAAATTTTTTTGATCATGCCTGCGAATAGGTTAACGGTATTTTACAAAGACAAAAACTCATACGAATGTAAATACGGATATATTTTAAGCAAAAATTAGATTTTATTTTAATATTTCTTAAAATATGTTAATTTTGTTCCTACATTTCTTGTTCAAGTGGCCTAAGACACGTTAATGGTCTGGGAAATTTTTAATAACTTTAAAATGTTTTAACCAATTTTTATCTTTTATATCTCATTAGAACGACAATTGCGTACATATTTTGATTCTTATGCATTCGATTGAAAAAATAATTATTTAGTAGCAAAATTTTTACAAAAACTGAAAAATTTGCATTTTTTCCGAATTTTAACGATTATACAGTTTGTGGGTCAATTTGACCCAAAGGAGATATAGGTTTAATCTGAAAAATATTTTTTTGACTGTAATTTTCATTAATATAAATAAATCTACATATTTCTGTAACATAATGTAGAAAGTTAAGGAATTTCACAAATTTATTTCATATAAATAGTAAAATTTTGTATATATCTGACCTTTGACCTCGATGCGAGTCCCGAAATCGTTGTCCGATTTGGCTCAAATTTTCAGTACTTATCTTTTAGACCTAGTGTCACAATATTCCACCCGGCACTCTTTGAAATCTAAAAAAAAAAATCGGCTGTCACCTTAATATACATATGTTAATAAAAACGAAACCACTAAACTTACAGTTTTCATTTTTTTTATTTGATTGAAATTATTATTACAATTTACAAAAAAATTTATAGTTTTAATCAAAAGTAGGTGTACACATTAAGAAGTCTTATGAATATCCTTTTTTGTAAACATTCTTTGATGTAAATTTCGGTATTTATAGAGCCCTTTGTAACAAATGTTTGGCTTCTTTTGCCACAACTGCATATTGCTTGAAATGTCAAGAACTTTTTGGGAAAATTTTCTGCTCAATTTTCCCTCAAGCATCAGCAGCATAAAAATATTAACCCGAAAGCTGCTAAAAATTTTCCATACGTACGCTTCGTCATCCATTATGCAGCAGGTGTATTTTTTGTATAAAATTTGACTTCAATATCCGTGCTCTGTCTTTGGCCTCTAAATTTTTAGCAGCGTTCCTGTCAGGAACTTTTTGAGCCTTGTATGTTTTTAAACCAGCATTAGCTTTAACTTTTCGTAACAAATAGTCCGAGCACTGAGCTAACCGGGCTGCTTTCCTACCAGATGTGTTGGAAGCTGTTTTAAAAATGCTTTCTATTTTTTTTGGCTTTAGAAACATCATGTGGACCATTCCTTCTACCTGAACCAGGTTTTCTATCAACGGACAAGTTCTCCCGGTACTGTTTAATAACATTGGAAACAGTTTGACGACAGACCTTTGAATGCTTCGGCAACTTTTTGTACGACCAAGTTGGGTTTTGTTGAAAATATTTAATAATTTTAGTATGCCCTTTTTTCTGGTCACTCATTTTAATGAGATTAACAACAAATGAATATAATTGACATTAAACATAATAACTGACAAGTTTTACAAAGGTAACTTGATATAAAAAAATCAAATAATACTTGGGTTAAAAGTTTTAATGAAAAACTTGTGTTAAGAATTTTACGATCTCACTCCTTATGCTATACCATTTGAGTAACTGCTCTACATACAGTGTTCTCAGACAAGCTTATTTCTCCTCAACGGAGTCTTATATTAGGAATGGTGTCGTAGCACGGGGAAGCTCAACACATTGTAGAATAATACAAAATATGAAATATCAAATTTTCAAAATCCTTAAGAGGAATTATAATTCCTCCAAAATTACCCGGTAGCACAATATTGAGTACTGAGTACCGAAATACTCGATATTTCTCATCACTACTTACAATAGTGATAACAATAATTCAACTTCACAACTCAATACCATAATCAACTATAATTCAACAAAAAATAAAAAACAAGATGGAAATCAACACAATACACAGCACAACAAAAACTTTTTTATCTGCTCCATCAACTTCAGTGATAAAAAGATAAAAAAAGAGGTACGGAAGATGCCGAACGTTCCGGACGCCCAGCTGATGTCTCTACACCCAAAACAACTGCAAATATTCACGATATCATGTTGGACGATCAGAGATTGAAAGTGCGAGAATTTTTGTAAGCCATAGGCATTTCACATGGCTCAGTGATTTCAATTTTAAATGATCACTTGGGTATGAGAAAGCTTTCCTCAAGATGGGTGTCGTGACAACTTGGCAGGAGTATTTGGCGTAGTTCAATAGCAATATGGGCAAGTTTTTTAACCCGTTTCGTAACCGTGGACGAACGTGGATCTACCATCATACCCCAGACAGCAGTAAAAAGAGTAGGTTTCTCGGTGTGAATCGCCGCCAAAGAAGGCCAATATGAGTTTATCAGCCAATAAAGTCATGGCGACCGTTTGTTGGTATTTACGCGATATAATCCACAATGACTTCTTTCAAAAGGGTATGTATTATTAGTATTTTGTGTAGCTAGTTCTTATCAATAATAATTTTTTTTTTATAACTCTGAGTATGCATTTTTCATACTCATTTCAAAATATTTATATGAAAATATGTATTGAGATTTTGGAAACAAAGTTTTTATTTCTGCGTTTAAAGTTTATTAGATACAAAATAATGAGTTTAGGAAAAAAAGTGTATATTAGCGAAAACAAAAAGTCAAGGTAAAAATCGAAAATTTCAAAATTGAAACTTAAATAACTTTTGAAGTATAAGATACTTAAAAAAGCAGTTTCTTTATTATCCAAATTCTACAAGTTACGACGAGATCTACAAAGCTTTGCCAACAACAACGATCAACTTTGACACCCTGTATCTTATAGGATTCCAATAGGATTCCTTTACGATTTGTTTTTACATCATTTTGAATAGACATGTTTATTACCACTTTTCTTCCCATCAACCCCACTGTGCCGAATTTGATCAGGATTTCTGGTACCAGCATATGCTAGAAAACTATTGTTCGAGTGCCGTGAGTTAGACAAATGAAAATATATTCAAAAACAGAATTGACACTGTTCACTTTTAAATTTGAATGTTATATTTCGTATTTTTTTTTTTTCTTAATAAATAGGTTAGGTTAGGTAATCAGGCAGCCGTCCAAAACCTTCCTCTCGTGCTGCTCACTTGGGTCCAATAATCCCTTTGTGGTACCTGAAGAGAAAATGAAAACAGAGAGAAGAGAGAAATAGAAGTAGAAGAAAAGGAAAGTCTATAGATTTAGTTGGAGTGAAATTTGCAAGAGAAGAATATTGATAGAAATGGGAGGAGTAAGAGGAGAAGAGGTTAAGAATCAACTAACTCAGACCATCATGGGACAGTTGCCGGGTCACCATGAGGTGCTATTTGCAAGTTCGGTGTTATGAACCACCTTCGTTCCCTAATAAAGGCGTCTGTTCACCTTAGTTCCTTCATAGATAACCCGGAGAGGGTACTAAATGATCGCTCACCTAAAAGTCTGGCACGTAGATCGCCCAGTGACGGACAAGAAGTGTAGGATGGTTTCTTCCTCTTCCTCATTCTGACAACTTCTGTAGAAGTCGTGATAAGGTAACCCAGATCTAGCAGCATGAGAACCGAAAGTGCAATGTCCGGTGATCATCGCAACCATATTGCTAAGTCGTAGTCGTTGTAGTCGAAGTAAACATGACATGCGTTTACAGTCCAAAATTCTTGTACATAAACCAGTGTTATCTGTCAACTTCAGATAAATGCGCTTCGCTACCCGTGTCGTAGTAAAATAGAAAAATGTCGTTATCTCAGTTTGTGTATAATTAGTAGTTTTCTAACAGGGCGTATAATTCATATTTATCAAACAAAAATATAAAATAATAGTCATACGCCACCTTGTGTAGTGGATAAAATCATGTATATCAGGGTGTATACTAAGGTGGGTCGACTTTTTTTTAATATTTAAGGTAAAATTAAAAAAAAAAAATAAATCAGCCGATTATTTTATTACCTACAAAAAAAAAACTAAACTAAAAATAAAAGTTGAGAAAATGTAATTTTTTTACTTATTCTGAAATCATCAAAATGTTGATCATGCTGTTAAGTAGTATCCAACCTTAATTTTCATAAATGACTGCAAGGAGCAGTAAATGTGTATATGAAGTTACAAAATCGTTCGGTAACGAAATATCTTATAAATCGAAATTGTTACGAAAACGAATACATTTGAGCCTATTTACATTAGGGATTAAACGCAGCAAGACCCCTTTCACACTAGGCAATTTAGTTGAGCAAATCAATTTGTACCTTGCAACTTTTAATATTAATATTTGGCAACTAACAACAATTCAAAAGCAAAACATGAAAAATCGCTTACAATCCCAACCCAAGCGAGACCGTTTGCTTTTCTACACTTCTATCTAACAACCAAAAAATTTTTTTCGATTTTTCTCACGAAAAGTCGCCTATGTAAATAAGCTCTATAAATGTTTTTTTATGCATTTAATGATTCAAAAACAAAAACTTTTTTGAAGCAAAATGTTTTGAAATTATAATTTTCAATAGCTCGTAGAGAAATGGAAAAGATTTAGTGCCACTTTTTAACAAATATCCATAGATATCTTTAATCAGGTAATACAACTTCCAGAAACTTTCCAAACATGAGATCATAAGACCTATACAGAAGATTTGTAGAATTCTAAATGTCTTAGATAATAATTGTAGTCAGAAGCGATATCTTGAATGTCCATTAAATTAAAAGTATATTAAGTAGTACCATACAAATAGGATTGTGATTGTATGAAAGGAAGTTAAAAAAAAAAATTAAAATTTTTAATATATTTTTTTATTACATAATATTCAAATAAAATTCTTTAATAGGCAATTTCAAAATCGAATTGTGGGAGTATTCTTATGATAATGACAAAATTTTTACAAAAATGTTTAAACAACAATTTGCATACAGGAGTTGTAAATTTTTTTGTTTTGTTATAACCAGGGCAACCAAAAATAGGCTCTAAAATAAGCATAAAATATGCACTTAAAAACGAAAAATATGCTCTTAAAATTTCAAAAAAAAATTAATGGTTTTGGTATGAATTCAAAGTTTTATTAATAAAGTAAATAAAATATTGAGCTCATAAATTTAAATTAGGATTAAATTTCGATTTGAATGACAATGTTAATCCATGAAAATAGTTTGATTCAATTCACTTTATTATTTCAATAAATTACTATGTGTTTAGTTAAGTTTTCAAATGTTCAAACTAAATACTTGTTTTAGATTTCCGTACAGTTTCCTATACAATTTTAATCAATTGAACAATTCAATTTTAAACTGCATAATACTTCAAAGGTTTTTTTTAGTAATTAGTAGCATAATATTTTACTTTCTCAATGTTTATAGGATCAGTAGGGAGAGGATGTTCTGCATAAATTTCTCTAAATGTTTCCATTCTACATGAAGCTTTAAACTAGAGTTTCCAAAAAACCGAAGAATTTCAAAACCGCGGTTTCGGTTTTAAAAAATTGAAAACCGATCGGTTTCGGTTCGGTTTTGTGATAATTTATTAACTATTAATTCAGTTGAAAAACTGCTAAACAAATTTAAATTTCAAATTTGACGAGTGTTTGCTAGGATAAAGGAAAATTGCTACTTTTTCTATTAATGGTTGGCTAATATGCTTCTCAGTAAAGAAATAATCAAGAATAGGGTGTCCAATTGTATTGTGATACCAAAAATGGAGAACTAAACCAAACTAAGGAGTACTTTTTCGTTCTTCAAAATGAATTTTCTATAATATTGAACCTAGAATCAGGAAATTACTTTGAAATTTCAAACTTGACAGTGGTTTAAGTATGGAAAATGTTTACTTTTTCTTCTAATGGTACTTTTTATTAAAATAAATTATTTTACTTATTGTATATATATAATAGTTGGCTGATATGCTTCTGAGTAAAGAAAAAATCAAGGATAGAGGGCATAATGATATTGAGGTAACAGAAACTATTATTGAAATTTCTATAATAATGAACCTATAAGCAGGATAATTAACACACATGATCCATGACTGAGTTAGAATATAAAAAAGGGAATTGTAGGTACTTTTTCGAACTAGTAGTACTTTTACAATATTTTATAACGAAACGCGAATTCAAAACGGATAATTAATGTTACTATTTCTTTATTGTAAAGGTACTTTTTGAATATTTTATAATAATAAACCTTAAAATTAGGCACACATGATTCTGAATGAGTTAGATTTCACGAAACGTGATTATAGTCTTACCTTTCTATTGTATTTTCTATAATAATGGACACAGAAATATGAAATTGGACATTCATGATGCTGAGTAGGAATACATAATGTGTGGTACTTTTTTTATTCTAATAATACGCTAAAATCCACATTACAATGAATCAATAAACATGAAACTAGATACATGTTTTCCCGAATTAGTATTAATTTAAAAAGGGAGACTTAATAGTACTTTATTTCTTTATTCCAGCTGAGGTGGCGAAGCGCACCGGTCAGCTAGTACTCCATACTTTTATCGGATATTTGAAAATAACTAAGACTTTGTTACAAAAATTTTGCATTATTTAGCCTGCGAAAGGTAGCCTGTTACATCATCTGAAGCACTTATTGTAATACAAGTTAAAAAATTTAAACAAATCTAAAGATATTAAAAAAGTTTGTTTCTCATTTCTAAATTTTGAATTTTTCTAGTGAAAATAGTTTAAAACTGAAAACCGAAGAATAATTGTCGGTTTCGGTTTTAGGCCTTGAAAAACAGCGGTTTCGGTTTCGGTTAAAACCGAATTGGAAACTCTATTTTAAACTCACATTTTAATCATTTGTATTATGTTTCAAAAACTAGATAAGAGCTTGTGTAATTTTGTTTGTAAACAATTGCAATGGATTTTAAAGCAATCATCAAGTATGCAGACAAACATCTAAATAAATTCCGCTTCCAAAATTATACTAAAATTATCAAAAAGCCTTTCAATAGTAAGAAGCTCCTCTTTCTTCCTCTCTCATCGATTGCTATAGAAAGCAACATATGCTAAAATATGCTGTAAAGAGCAAAATATGCAAAAATATGCACTAACAAATCAATGTCAAAATTCTTAAAATTGTCTGAAACGGATAAATAACTAACTCATATGTTTATACGACGCACAGCAAAAAATATGATATTGCATATTTTTGGTTGCCCTGGTTATAACTATATCAATGGCATAATGTTCAGAATACGGAGATATATTATAATTAATTAAAAATAAATTATCACATGGTTTTTGCAAAGGCCTCGTTTTATAAACGAAAGAAATTTTTATAAAACATACTGGATAAAGTTTAGAAACTGCAACATTTTTCACACAAATTTGTTCAAACCTTTGTCGTTGAGGACCTTATAATGAAATATTCTGAAATCTTTCTTGTGAACTAGTTTTTACATATTTAGTTATTGTAACTATTTTGCTTTGCATAGCAACTAAGTAATAATGCCCTCTTAAATATAATATCACGTTTCTTTTACAATATTTGTTTTTTTTTTGCCGCAAATTAAAGTAGTATTTCTATACTTCTATTTAATTTTCCAGTTCTTTGGGATAATCTGCATCATCTTTAAATAAATAATATTGACGAAATTGTTTCTTATCAGCTGTTATGTTTAATACTATAGGAAAATGATAAATAGAGTGTCTTGACTCTTCTTCCTTGCTATTGAAACGATTTTCATTTAGATTACATTGATGAATAAAAAATTTCCCAAAATACTGAGCCAGCTCAAAACATTCTAAACAATGATGAGATATATTGTTCGAAACAAAATTGTCGAATATTAGACGTTCGGGATGTATTTGTGAGCCATAAAAGGGTAAACTGTAATATAAAAATATTATGAATATTTCAATTATGAAAAACAAATATAATAATTAACAAATACCTGTTATGTTCAATTATAGTTATAAATTCCAAACCGTTTTCATCTTCATTGCAAGCCAAAACTGTCCATTGTTTGTCAATTTTATTGATGCGCAAGTCCTCCTTTGTTATGCAATATTGATGATAGTGGACACCAAATGGTAGTGAGGACATTTTTAATTTTACATCGTCGTCTATATGTGCAAATAGTTTGGATGATGCTAAAACTATATACATATATAAATATTAATTTTATTATGTGAAAAATGACATGATGATAAAGACAAAGTTTATGTCTGATCATTTAAACAAAAATTCCTGCAACAATATCAATATCTTCCTCGATTGGCTACACTGGCTAGCAATAATATATTTTACAGCAATCCTGAAAGTATGCTTTCATTTTATAATAATTACTTTTTTGATTAACCCACCTTTATCACTTTCAAACTTGACCGGCAAAGAACAATGCATTTGCTGACAATCCTGTCGTATCTCTACGAGATTAGCCGAATGTGTTAGCATTAACTGGAAACCCATACATGTACCCCACAAAGGAAAGTTATGTCCCTTTACACTTAACTCTTTGGCAATTTCGTAAATATATTTAGAACTTTGAACACAATCGTTGCGCAAATCTCCCGTACAGTGTTTACCATCAAAGTATACGGCACCACCGGGCAGCAGAATACTGTGAGGAACATATTTTTGCATCTTTCAATAGCTTACAAGTTTGCAACAATTACATACATACCCATTTATTTTACTCATTATGGCCTCGTAATAAGAGCGGGCTCGATTTATCCTTAAAAGAAATAATAAGAAATATTTTTAAAGATTTCTATGGCATTACTATAAGGGTACAACAATAATTATATCCATAAAATGTTAGAGTAATTGCTGAATAAGATTAAGCTTAGTAGTGTACATTAAAGGAAAAATTATAAACCTGATACTTTGCCGAAACAGTTTTTCTCATTATTTGATTAATCGGATATGATCGGTCCATTATTATGCGGACATAACGAATTCATATACCAAATTCATAATTGATCATATATCTAAATCCAATTTGTATGGAAATTGAGATTTGTATACAAAACGTAAGATTAAGTTTACTTGAAAAACGTTTACAAATATTTCGTTTCTTCCCGCTGGTATACTGTGGTATGCAAAAGTCCGTTTTTAAACCCCTCACCAAGAGGTGTAAGGCTATATACAAGGTGGCGCAAAAGTAAACTTCCGATGTTTTTGGCTGTAATTAAAAAAAATGAAAAACTTTGATTCTTCTTGTGGATTATTTTTATTTTGTCTTTTAATTTTTTTTACATCAAGTCGAGAATATGATGTCATGTAAATGGCCGCCGCCATCCGGCCATCCGGCATTTTCCATCACTTTGGCCAAAACTTCCGCGATAGGTCCTCACGTTCTTGAAGAATATTGTTTTTAAGAGCTGCAAGAGTCTGAGGCTTGTTGACATAAACCCGCGACTTCAAAAAGCCCCACAAAAAGAAGTCTGGAGCGGTCAAATCAGGTGATCTTGCTGGCCAGTGCAAATCGCTAAAACGGGAGATTAGGCGCCCGGGAAATGCATCCTTCAGCATATCGGTTGTGGCACGTGCAGTGTGTGCCGTTGCACCGTCCTGTTGGAACCACATGTTTTCCAATCCCAATTCATCAAGTTGCGGCAAAAAGAACTCGTTGATCATTGCTCTGTAGCGCTCACCATTCACAGTAACCGTTTGGCCCGTGACGTCTTCGAAGAAAAAAGGTCCGATGACTCCTCCAGCGAAAACAGCACACCATACAGTGACTTTGAGCGGGTGTAATGGCTCTTCGTGGGTTACACGCGGATTTTCAGTGCCCCAGAAGCGTAAATTTTGCTTATTTACGTACCCGCTAAGATGAAAATGGGCCTCATCACTCATGATTATTTTTGATGAAAAATCATCTTTCTCTTGATGGTGATTAAGGATGGCTTGAGCGTATGTTAGACGTGATTGGCGGTCAGCAGCTAACAGCTGATGCATCGTCTGGACTTTGTACGGAAACATCTTCAAATCTTGTACCAAAATTCGCTGTAAAGACCGTCGACTGATACCCATTTGCGTGGCACGTCGTCTGGTCGATGTCGACGGCGCTTCCATGACATCCTCGGCTACAGCAGCAATATTCTCTGCAGAACGGCTACTCCGGGGTCTGCCACGCCTGGCAGCATCTCGTGTTGTGCCAGTCTCTTCGAGGCGAGCGGCTAAACGTCGCAGTGTTTCACCAGTAGGCGTTGGACGGCCAGGAAATCTGCGACGAAATTCACATTGTGCCAAAGTCACCGACCGATTATTGGTCAAATAAATAGTCAGCAATATTCCGCGTTCTGGAGCAGTGTAGCGTAACATTGTTTATTAGCGTGTATTTCGCATGTGTTTACTACACAAATGTCAAAACAGAACTGACATTAGGAGCCAATCGCAAAATTTATAGCATTTTCTGATAGAAGGATTACTTTTGCGCCACCTTTGTATAAGTATGTCATTCCGTTTTTCAATTTTTACATATTGCGTATAAAGTATAAATATTCTGGATGGTTATCAATATAGCCGTCCGTCTGTATGTTGTATGTTTCCGAAGCTACCTAATAACTTATATACATGATTGATACCCGCAGAGAAAAAACATGGTTAAACATGGTTACGCCAACAATACTATGTTCTTATTAACTATATATTGTTGTCGTAAACATATAATTGTTGTTTTAATTTATTTTCAACAATATTTTAGTTACTGTAAACGTTTATATTTTTATCACAAATATTAATATGAATATAGTTCACCGAAACATAATTATTTTTCAAACAACTAAATAATGATAAATAGGTAAACATATTATATTATGTACAACCATTAAATGTTAAGTTTCTATACGCGTAATCATAATATGTTTAAGATGCAAACAAAATATGTTTACTTTTAATAGTATTTTGTTCTCACCATTTGTGAGTGTTGGTGTTTGTCTAAGCTATGATATTTTTACAAGTACATTTTGAGTGTCTGCAATTCTCATTCGCTCTAAAGTTTTATTAGCATTACATCTTTAATTTTCATAGAGCAAATAAAGATAAATTTCAGTGAATTTATCAATAATATTTTAATTGGGAATTTAGTGCCTTAAAACTAAAACCTATTAAAATAAAATTTTGTATTTCCAAAAAGAAATTTTAATACTAAAATGATTGCTTTGGATCATAACATGATTTAATTGGGTCTTAAATATGATTACATTGGGTCATATTATGATTGATTTTTATCATGATATGGTTATTTCAGATCATGAATGGATGATATTACAACTATATTTTATCATAATATGATATTTTATGATACTAAAAATGTTCATTATATATTTGGACTACAATCATAAATTTTAGATTATGTTTACCTTAGATTATGTTTACCACACCGATGTTTTTTCTCTGCGTGTACATCAATATATCCGCTATAGTTCAACTTAGATTGCTTTTTAATATCGAGAAGCGGCTGAGATATATGCGACTACCTTGATTATTTATCACAAAATTTTTTTTCATCTAAGTTTTTTTACCAACATTTTTTAACCTTGATTTGTTCGGTCAAATTGTTGGTTTGCATTAAATATTTTTTATCAATATAATTATCACCAAAACTATAAACACATCTTAATATTCTGGTTTGTGATTTGCAATAAATTGAGGCCATCCTTTTGGTGTTCAAATGCAGATGGTGCTGAAATCGTTTTTGCACAGAGCATAATATAACAAAGTAATGTAGCAATAGTGGTGTATGTTGAATATAACACTAAATAAATAGTTTGGGGATACACCAATTTTGCACTGACAGCCTCAATTGATTATTTTGTTAATAAATACAATTAGATATGCAACATATCTCAGAGAAATCGAAGAATATCCATT
Source organism: Calliphora vomitoria (assembly GCA_942486065.2). Classification (NCBI taxonomy): domain Eukaryota; kingdom Metazoa; phylum Arthropoda; class Insecta; order Diptera; family Calliphoridae; genus Calliphora; species Calliphora vomitoria. The sequence continues at coordinate 28,663,385 of OW818031.2, read as the reverse complement.
TTTGGCAATAGGTTTGGTCGAAAAATAACTTATAACGTTTAAAAGTGTCATTGATGATATATTGACACAATAGGTCTGGACGCTACAAACCTATATCGGGTGGATCAGATGAACCTAGTATTTGCAATGCTGCAAGCTATTTTATGGAAAACATTTACAAATATAATTATTGAGTTTGGCATAAAAGTGTGAACATCTACAAAATATGGAGCGCCTTTAAAGAGCCCAAATGACTGAAAAGACTAAAGTCTATGGCAATTCCAAAATATCTTTCCCACCCCATTATGCACTTCTGGTTTAGCAAAATAATTGTTGAAACAAACTGGAAAAAACTTGATGCTTTTCCATTATTTATTTTCATCATTTTTATAGTTTTATGTGATACTTTTTGATGAAAATAACATTCTTGTTGTTTGGTGCAATGATTTTAATAAGAATTGTAGATATCTGTGGAAGAAAATAAAGTTTTCATTTTAATAGTTCGTCATTAATGCTTTGGAATTCTTCAAGATGGTAAGTTCGCCGTAGCATTACCTATAACTGTAATGAAAATTATTTTATTTTTCATCGTAGTCAGTCTCCTTTCAAAAAATAAGATTTGTCGCGGTCATCAAAATCTGTTTCTGAGATTATTTCTTCGTTGAAGTCAAATCTCTCAGTCGGGGCTAAATCCGGAGAATAGGGCGGATGAGCAAATTGTTAGCCTAATTGATGGATTTTTGCCATGGAAACTGCATATATGTATGTGCACCCGATTATGAGCAATCGCGGGATACATCTTGCGGAAAGCTTTCTCAACCCAAGTCATCATTCAAAATTGAAACCACTGAGACATGTGAGATGCCTATGGCTTCCATAATCTCTCGCACTTTCAATCTCCGATCGGATAACACCCAATTGGGCGTTCAGAACGTTCGGCATTTTCAGTGCCACAACGAAATTCAGTAAAACACTTTGTTACCATTGAAATAGATGGTGCAGAGTTCTCATAGTATTTTTTACGCAAAAAATAATGCTTAAAGAGCACACGAAATTCAATTCTTTCCATTTGTTCCTCAAGTCACGCGGAAGTCTGCTATCAAATTAGGAAATGAAAAGCTAATTTTAGTAGAAATTATGCCAGAAAGGATTTTTAAGTTTGTTAAGAAGAAGGGAGACGATATCCAAAATACATTTATTTCATATTTCGTTTAATACGACTACAATAGCAACTAGCTGCATTTGTTGTTGTGTAGCCTGCTGTCTTCGATGTGTTTAATGCATGAACCCAGCAGTTCTAGGAGACAGTCCCGAACTAGTGATTTTACCCATCATTTAGGGTGGGAACTAGTTACTTCAATAGCTACGTAACCTGTTATTTTAACATGGGCATGTCCTAAGCAGGGGGTCAATTGAACCTTTTGACTTCAATTAGACTGTCTAATAGCTGGTCCAAAGTAGTCAACGCATTGGATTCACATACTGGTTAAATAGCGACAGTTACCTAAGTGGTAACTTGATCAGCTACATAACTAGTTATTTTAACATGTACGAGTGCTAATTGATCTCAAATAGTCAGCTAAAAGACATATCATAGTCAGTCCAATAAACGATAACTTGTAAACAAACCTTTCTTCGACAACTCTACAATGGATTGCTTCTGGTGGGAAATATAACTACTTTCTAAAGTGCAGTACAAAAAAGAACGTTTAAAGTGACTTCACTTTAGGGTACTAAAATACACTAAAGTGACTATTGACTTCATGCTATGTTAGATAGGATATCAGTATACTAAAGCAAAAATTAATATTAACTATATGGGAATTATATCAATACAATTTGTATAAAACCAGTTTGAACGAATTATCACACAACACGTTTAAAGTGACTACACTCCAGATAACTTAGATACACTCAAGTGACAATTGTCTCCACGCTAGATTACCTGGGATGTATAAAGTAACCAATTGTCTTATCTCTGCACTACAAAGAGCACATACGTCTCAAATGACCAAAATATATAAATTGGAGTCAGCCAAGTGATAAAACATTTGTGACGATTACTGTCTATAAGGGATACATTGACTACTTGCTTAACTGCTGGGAATCTACAGATTGTAAAGTATATACATATAAACAAAATAAACTGAATTGCTTGCTCAGTCAAGTATGTGCCCCTTCTATTTCAATTTCCAACGAATTATAACTTGGCGCAAGTAAAATTGCCTTATGTGAATACAAATTTAACTAAAATCAGCAAATTTAAATTCAATTCAGTTTTCAACACATCGTATTTAAAAATTCTAGAAATAACTGTAATTTTTTTTTTTATTATTTTCCATAATTTTATATTAAAAACAATGTAGCTTGAATGCAAATAACAAATGTAACTAATGTTTAAATAACTAATAACACGATAAATAGAAAAAAGTAAAAAAAAATTAATATAATTGTATATAGTGTTAAAGTTTGGATGTGAGTGATCGAGTGTAAAAATAAACTTAGATTTTGTATTTGAAATAATACTATAGTGTATGTATAATACAATGTAAATACTACTATTTTATATTTAATTGACTCATTTGATAATTGAACGTTTAACAAAGCGTTTATTGTGTGATTTAACAAATAAATAGCGCAAGATGTTCACGAAAAGAAATAAATATTAAAAATGAACGTAACAATAAAGTGAAGAATTTATGGAAATAAATAAACATTTTAATGACTCAGAGCAATTCTAAAATATGTATTTGAAAATATCAATATTATTATAATTTACTCTTTTTTTGGAAATTAATAACAAACAAATTTCTATAAAAAAATATTAGGTATTATTTTTATTTAACTAAGTACCACTTGCATACAATGGGTTAAGTCAATACATTTTTTTTTTCACGGCTAATCAATGTTATTGTTGTTGTTGCATTTTTCTTTATTTGTTTCAGTTTGTTTACAAACAGTGAAAATAAAACAACAATAAATTCAAATGAAATGCAATCATTTCAAGAATATTTGCCAATTTATACATATTTATTTACTTTTTTTTAAATATTTACCAAATTGGTATGACCCGGGCACCAGCTGTCTCCAAATATTTAACATACAAAGCATCAATGTAACTGTGATAATCATTTCCGTACATTTTCCGTAAATCTACTGCAATATCGATGCATAAAATACCAATTACGGGTGTGAAATTATCGTTATCTTGTTGGGAACTTGACATTGACATTGATTTTATAGTTTGCACTATTTTTCTGTTTTGTTTTTTTATTTTTAATTAAAATTATTTACATATTTATTACAGAAAAGGAAAATGTTTAAAATTAATCTGTATTGCACAATATTTTTTCTTTTTTATATCTCTCTGTCTGTGATGTTTGTTGTGCGATTGCTTGCGAAAGACTGAGTAAAAAAGATAAATAAAGAAAACGACAATGGAAATGGAAAAACAAAATTTCCAAGCATACTTTTAGGGATGGCAAGAGAGCAATAACAAAAATTGTGTTGTGTTAGTAATGAAAGAAAAACGTTTTAACAATGCAAAAGGAATTTGAAAATGGTTTTGAGGAAATTTGTCGATACATACGAGTATTAAAAAGTCATTTATTGCATTAGTTTGTTAACGAGTATAAAAAAGTAATGTGTTACATTAGTTTGTTAACCATTTCATGCACAAAACAAAACCGCTGAGGTTTTTATGGATATGAATGAATGCATTTAGGGGTATTTTAAATATATTTATTAAGAAAAAATTAAAAAAAATCAGTAAATTATTTGAAATAGCTTCGGACAAACGGATCCCAATATGCCTAAAAAATCAAGCAAATTCGTAAAATAGTCACTTATAATTATAAAGTACAATAAATTACATTAAAATTAAAATTCCAACATACAATTTTTATAAATATATCAAAAAATATTTTGAAAACTACAAAAATAAAGTTGATCCTATCACTTAAAAAAAGAGTTTTATTACAATTTTAAAGCATGTGCTACCACTAAAATCGTAATAAAAATTAAGTTCTGTTTGTAAATATTTGATTAGAGTAACTAACAATTCAAAATAACGCTCTATTTGAAAAAGAAAATACATATCTAATCTTAGGGACACCGGTGTTCCATATGCGTCAAAGGGTTAAATTCGCATAATATTTTATTTTAACATTTTGTCTCGTTTATGGAATGCAACCTACAATATTAGAGTTATTTTTAAATATGAGTGACAGAATTGACCTTGATACTTTACAAATTTCCCAAATTTTTCTTATATTTTTGTTTAGAAAACTTAAATATTGTTTATATACTAGTGTTCTAATGTCAGGTTTATAAAACAAAATTTCCATACAAAATTCGTTTTCTAACCATAGAATAAACGCATAGAACGGAAGGAAAGAGGAAAAAATTACATTATTTTCAGACATACGGGTGATACAATAACAAAATACATACAATACATTCTCATGAATTAGGTTTTTGACAACAGACTTAGGTTTTTGGCACTCAGTTACCTATCTAGTTGTTGTCTATGTTATAAACCTTTGATAAATTTCAAAACTAATTATGACTAAGGCCTTTTGGATTTATATATAAAATTGTATTTAAAAGACCTTTTTTATTATTCTCGCTTTAATGAATCCCTTTGAAATTAATTAGTTACAATGTTATAAGGATTTACTTAAAAGTATTACAACAATTAACAACTAAATAATTAAATAAAAAAATTTTGCGGCAGAAGAGTGAAGCCTATTGAAACTGGTAAAAATAGGTCCATTATTTCACCTAGCCTCCATACAAATGTCCTCCATAAATAGTACTTTATCAGTTATAAATGCTTGATTTATATAAATATCAACACAAATTTTTCCACAAATAAGTTTTTCATATATAAAAATAAATCCTACCTACATATTATTTGCAGATCGATTCATAATTGACCATAGCTCCCATATAAGGCCCACTTCCGAAAATCACTTTAACGAGCATAAATCTCACAAGAATGTTGGTATCCAAAAATAATCTATATATATACAAATTGTGTAAAAAGTGTATAGTAATTCAAAAATGAGAACGGCTGGGCCGAGGAGAAAGTTTTTACGGAAAAAAATTTTGGAAAAAAGTCGGAAAATTGGAAAATTCGAAAATCGAGTTTTTGTCTGAAGGCTTAAAATTGAGGCGAGGCGAGGCGAAGTTCGCCGGGTTCGCTAGTTTAATATAATAAAGTCTCATACAGAAAGAAATTACGCGACCTTATTCCATTGCGATCGGTTCATAATAGGTCGGAGCTTCCATATGATACCCGCTTCCGAAAATCTCTCACAAAAATAAATTATTGAAATTTTAAAAGAAAAATATTTTTCTTATTTACTCATTCATTATGACTTAAAATCATGGGCTTTTTTCTTGTACTAGAAAATTGTGACGTCTAAACAAAAGGCAAGTTTTCTGTTTTTCATGACTTTTTCTGATATTCTGCTTTGAGCTCTTTTCTGATTGGTTGTTGATACGATTATATGCCGAATAAAAGGCAAGCATGGTTGAAAAAAAAGGCAACGTGTAAATGCAAGGAGATTTTCGTAGGGGTTTTAAAAGAGAAACAAAAAAAAAGACATGACTTTAAATCAAAGTGTAAATGTCGACTTAGTCTGCTTTTAAGCAGGGCAAGTTTTCTTGCCGCAATTCTGAGTTTATAGGAGAGAGAGGCAAGAAGAAAGCTTGTACTGCCAAGTTTCTTCAATTCTCTTTTGTTTTCTCATTCTCACTATGGCGTCTATTAGGTTTTGACATACAAAATTCAACACAGACTTGCTGTCTGTAAACAGACGAGCAATTTTAAAACAGAATCGAAGAACTTGCTTATATGTTCTGGTTAGAAGAGGTAAAGGGCATGACCGTAGTTAATTGATAGTTATTTATCTAAAATAATTCCTAGATATTTGATACTATCCTTAGTAGGATGAAAACTCCCCTGGAATATTAATGTTTTGTATGAATATGTTTTAACAGCATATTATATTGATATATAATAGCTTGTTTTTTACAATCATTAACTTTTATTTTCCAATTATTAAAGTATTTGTGGACAATTTTTAAACTATCTTCCATTCTACTGATTATTGCTTTGACGCTTTACGGCAGTCAATAAAATCACTATCGTCTGCGTAGAAAGCTAATTCATGATTCTTGCGAACAGTAATATCAGATATATATATGGAGTAGAGTATCCAAAACCGAAACCGAATACCGGTCAACCGGTTTTTTCATCTTTGTAAGACCGATGGGTTTCGGTTTTCATTAACTTTTCGGTTTTTATACAAACCGGTTTTTTTAAGACGGTTAACCGGTTTTAACGAAATACTTTATAAAGCTTATTTGAACATATTACTTTAAAATATTTTGATAACATTTTTAAAAATTTAATATTTCATTATTTATTTCATTGTTCTGGTAATATTGTAAAACTTTTTGCCTTACCAAAATTGTCTATAAATTTAAATTGGCATTTTTCATATTAAATAAAAAATAATATAAAACCGGTTAACCGGTTTTTAGAATGACAAAACCGAAACCGGTTTGTTTAGAATGAGAAAACCGAAATCGGTTTTTTTTATAAAACACTGTTTTCGGTTAAACCGGAAACCGGTTTTTTGAATTTGACGGTTTTTTGGACACTCTAATATGGAGTAAAGTTGAATAATTGAAGAAAACTAGGCCATCATTGCCTTGATGAAATCGATGGTTTTTTCGATTTATTTTACTTTCAATAAAACTATTTTTAGTTGATGTACAGTAGAATACGCCTTCCGAAATTCTAACTGATGAGGGTTAATAATATTAGCTTGATCTAAAATTCTCTTATTTATTATATTCTCGAATATTTTAGAATGCTGGACGGGAATTTAGAATACTTTCCTGGCTTATAAATTGGGATTATTTTAGTCTACTTAAAAATCGTTGGAAATTATCCTTCTATTAACAAATAATTATAAAGCTTACTTAAAATTTCAAAAATGTAATCGGGCATTTACTTAAGGAAACGCTATTAATACCATCTAACCCTGGGGCTTTATTATTATTTCAATAAAAATATATACTATTTAACTTCAGGTAAATTGGTAAGTTCCAAGTTTGTTTTGTGAAGTATTTTGTCGTTAAGATCATGAATGAATCTTAAGACTTCTGTGTCCATAGGTGAAAAATAATTTAAAGTAATTGAATTTGCCTTTCATTGATTTCAAAAAGTCTAATTTTCCTCGATTTTCCATTTGTGCAAAACATATTCCAGCTGGGGTACTGCTGACTCAGTTGTTATGCCTTGAGCTTTGCAATGCATAACATTTGTAGTTTAGTTACAGCTTAATAGTTCATTGATAAAAACAAACAACTGTTTTCTAAGAACAGAAGAAAAACTTGTTTATTTATTTACAATTGTTTTCACAAGTAGTTCAATAAGCGGTTTTTAATAATCTAAAAAAACTACTAGAAATACTATTACTAGCAGTCAAAGATAAGTATGTAAATGTTTTTTTTTTTCTAAAGGCTTTTAACAAATAATTTACAAAGATTTTTACTATTAATCTCAAGCTGAAACAGAAAGAAACACTATAGACTTAGTTAAAAAGGAACCTAGGTTAAATGCAGTTTATAGATCATTTGGATCATGGAATGGTACAGGCATCTTTATAATTCTTAAATCATAACCAAAATTTGTATATACCCAAACCACTAAATATGCTAAACAAAATAGTTAAAGTATTCATATTCATAAGATGGTTGGCTGAACTGCGTTCTGCTTCAAACAGGTATTGTTGTACAAACGATGAACCCTTCAAAGCCGTATAGACGGGTGCATAATTATAAATCAGGCTTTGGACTTCTTCACTATCATTCTTAAATTGTTGACGATTACGTCTGGCTTCGTTTACCAGGAAATCGGCAAAATATTGTGAGGCTTTAATGGCACGAGAGGTATGTGTTATATTGCGATTGGGTATAAATTCATAAATATTTTTCTCTGGATGAAATTGAGTGCCATAAAAGGGGTATCTGGAAATAAAAATTAAATTTATTAACTTATATTTACATATAATAGTTTATGATTTCAGTACTTACTTTTTATGCTCAACTGTTGATATAAACTCAATGCCATCCCAATCATGATTTAAGCTCATGACATCCCACATTTCGTTCAATTTCATGTTGGCAAAAGTCTAAAAAATGATTTATAAATTGATAAAGAATTTAAAGAGTTTTTAGTGAAAACAATTATAATTTAGACTAGATTTTAATAATCTGATTTGATAAGATTTTATCAAATGTGTCAATGTTTTTTATAAAACCATGCCAGAAAAATATTGCTTATCTGTCGTATGGAATCTCAGAATTATAGATACAAGTGGTCAATTCACAAGGTCTCCTATCATGTCATATTGTCATAATGTCCTAATATTTCACGAGTCGGCGGATCTCTGCTGGTTGGTTACGATAACTCAATAAACATGGCATACAGAGTAGTATTATTTTAGGACTTTTAGCTTGAAAGGCAATAACAACATGTTCAAACCATTGTGAAATATTAGGACAATATGACGATAAAACATGATAGGAGACCTTGTGAAATGACCAAATATATGTATATGTATTCATAAAGCTATTTAGGTTTTACACTGTTTCTATTGTTTCGAACTTACCTCTTCTGTAAAGCAATACAAATGAAAATTGGCAGTGACCGCATAATTTTTCAAAATGTCAATAACATTTTCGCTGGCATTGCGAAATAGACGGGATTTTTGAAAATCTAAAATATTTATAAAATGTTTGTTTATATGTTTATATTTATGAATTATTAAAACTTACTTTCTTTAAACTCTAAAGGTAAAGCTTGAGCCGATGAGGAGCAATAGGTGCGAGGTTCGGTGGAATTGGCCGAAAGATAAACCATTAATTCAAAACCTAAACAAGTACCCCACACAGGGAAATAGGTGCCATTATCATTTATTTCCTGTGCAATTTCATAAATGTGTCGCCCAGCATCAGCATAACCTTGGGATTGATTGAAGTATGTAGCTCCCCCGGGTAGAAGAACTCTATAATAAAAAGGTTGATTAAAAATTGAACTACATATTTAACACAAATTAGCCAAAAGTTTAGCTTACCCATTTATTTTGGATAGAATATCTTTGTAGTAGTCACGACTTTGGCCAATCCTGTTAAAAATTATTTAAATTATTATTATTATTTAGTAAAAATTGCAAATTGGGTTACGTTTAAAATTTGTTGTTAAATCATAGCCACTATAAATTATCTTTAGTGTTTGCAGTTTCAATAAATATTGTATCTATTATAAATTTTGATTGTCCCAAGGGTTTTATAATGTCTTGATAACATTAATGATTTAATCATATTTGTTTTTGTACTTTTACTAATTTAAGTATATATTATATTTTTGTTATACAGGGTATTTATTAAAATTGTGTTATTTTTACTGGTTGAAGAACACAAAACAAATTCGGAATGTTATTCATTTCATAATAATAAAGAATGTAATAACAAATTTTATACAATCATTTGTGTAAATTGGGGAGCAATGATTAGGCTTATCAATTATTCGATAATAAAATATATAATAATAGCTGACCAATTTTCTATTGTTAGTTCTTCAAGTTTCTCCAAAAAATGTCTAGTATTAAGAAAAGTGAGAAGGAGGCAATAATTAAAAATTAAAATTTCCGAATTTTTGAATTTGAAAATTTCGAATCGAATAAAAAAAATCAGACAAATCGCTCCAGCCGTTCTCACGTGATGCCATTAGATACATGGACCATTTCATTTTTATATATATAGATAGAAGATAGATAGAAGATAAGCTTTAGGACTATTTTTTTATTCATTTTGTAAATGATAAAATACAAAGTCAAACTGAATGATGAAAACGCCGTACACGATAAACTGAGGCCCTAATTTAACATTGAATAACACCTTTTCAAATAAAATTTTTGTTGGTAATGGTTTTATGGAATGAATTGTCAAACATTTTTTAATTTGGAATTAAAACTTATGCTTAAATTTAATAAATTATTAATGAATTCATAACGATGTCAAGATAAATAACTCCAGTACTCTAATGATTTCTTTTGTTACTTTCAATAAAACTCTTTAGTTGATGTACAGTAGAATACACCTTCCGAAATCCAAACTGATGAGGGTTAATAATATAAATTTGATCTAAAATTCTATTATTTATTATTTTCTCGAATATTTTAGAATGCTGGGTGGTAATATAGAATACTTTCCTGGTTAATAAATTAGGATTACTTTAGTCTACTTAAAAATCGTTGAAAAATATCCTTCTATTAACAAAGAATTGTAAAGCTTACTTAAAATTTCAAAAAAGTAATCGGGCATATTGTTAAGGAAACGCTATTAATATCATCTAACCGTGGGGCTTTATTATTATTTCAATAAAAATATATACTATTTAACTTCAGGTAAATTGGTAAGTTCCAAGTTTGTATTGTGAAGAATTTTGTCGTTAAGATCATGAATGAATCTTAAGACTTCTGTGTCCATAGGTGAAGAATTATTTAAAGTAATTGAATTTACCATTCATTGATTTCAAAAAGTCTAATATTCCTCGATTTTCCTTTTGTGCAAATCATATTCCAGCTGGGCTACTGCTGACTCAGTTGTTATGCCTTGAGCATTCCAATGCATAACATTTGTAGCTTATTTACAGCTTAATAGTTCATTGATGAAAACAAACAACTGTTTTCTAGTAACAGAAGAAAAACTTGTTTATTAATTTACAATTTTTTCACAAGTAGTTCAATAAGCGGTTTTTAATAATCTAAAAAAACTACTAGAAATACTATTAATAGCAGTCAAAGAAATTATTAATTAATTCATAACGAAATAGCGAATTTTTTAAATACAAACAAAAAAATTTTAAAAATTTTGTGAGAAAAACGCTCCAAAATTATTTAAGAACTGAATGATTTTGTAGTTTGCTGAACAAAAGTAAAAACCTAATTATCGAATCTTAGAAACCTTAGTACATATGTTTCCGGAAACTGGAAAAAAACTCAAACAGAAAAATTACTCAAAATAATCACACATACGAGTGTTGTTTTTGCCCTGCAGCCAGCCTAGAACCATATGTCTCTACGTCAAGACTCTCTCTATCGAAAATTCCACTAGTTAAAATGTCGACAAATTTCCTTTAAGCGTCAGTAGAGATACGTTAGAGACAACAGTTCTAGTGTATTTCTGCTGACATTGTCAACGAACGCGTCAATAATTTGGATTTTTTTTAATATGCTTTGTAGTCAATAGGTATAGAAAATAACTAAGTACCTAGTCTGTACTGATACAGTCTACTGGTGGATTTTCAATGACAATCTAATGTTAAAAGTCAATAGAAGATTACATTGGCTGGGGTACATATGGTAGTAGTGCTACTGACAATGTCAATAGTAAATCACTTCAAATTCAGTATTGGCATTCACATAGATTTCTTTTACTAATACATTCTCACCACTTAGGTATTTCACAACTGAGTTAGGTCTTTGACAGGAAAGTTTCCGAGATATGTTTTTTATTTATCTTTGAAAGAAAAATAATTTGTGGTTTTTGAAAAAAAAAAAAAACAATTTATTCAACATTTTTTCAGTGTTTGAAGAAAAAAATGCTTTTGCTTAAAAACCAGTTTATTAGTGAACAAGTAACAAAGCTAATTTTGGCTGAGCCAAATCTCATACACCCTTCACCAAAGTCTTGAAGTAGGTAAAGATTGAAAACAATTTTGTTTAAGCTTCGATATTTTTACAAATAAAGCTTAAGTGTCTGTAATTCTCACTCACTTTATAGTTTTATTTGTAAAGCCTTTTGGGAAAAGGTTTAAGCAACCAGTGAAATGCGCATAGGAACTAGCTTATCCCCCAACAATAAATTTCAGTGAATTTATCAATAAAATTGTTTATTTAGCATAAGAAAACTATCTTACTAAAAATATTAATTTTGTATTCCCTAATAACAATTTTTGTTGAAAGAAATTTTTTCCAAAAAAATGTTTGGTGAAAAATTAAATTTTGGAAGAAAAATATTTTTTGGTGAACAAAAAATGTTTGTGAAAAACCATTTTTTGTTGAAAACCTCACCTATTGCTTCACCCTTTAATACGAATTTTTTTACAAATTTTATTTTATTTTCATGTGAATTACACAAAGAACAAGTTTAAGTGATGTAACCAGCAAGGTCGAACTTTAAGTACACTTCCGTCTTATAACACGAATGTAACAATGTAAAAACTTGGCAAAACTTTGGAAAAAATATACATACATTTTTGCTGCAATAAGTTGTAAAGACTTTTCTATTTTTATAAATCAGTTCTTAAGCGATCTTCGGAAATTAAATTTTCTCAGTTAACCAGAAATCCAAAACAGTTTTGGAAGTAGTTTGGTTCCACTTTACTAGAATTTCATTGGATAATCTATAATATTATAGGGAAGTTAATGGAGGAATAGTTTTTTTATGAAAACAAATATGTTTTTGTACTAATCACTTGTCTATATATTCATAATCAATATTTTAAGGTGTTGTTGACCTCAGTTGAAATATACTTTATTACTTCGAAATTCATTTTTTCTCAATTTATTTTTAATTTATTGAATAGCAGTCAATATATTATTTATTATAAATGAAATAATAAACACTTACAGCTTTGTAGGATAAACAAATTAAACTAGCTCTTTATAATCTTCCACAAGTTTAAAATATCAACGAAAAGTTGAATTTTATAAATATTATTTTCATGTAAATATTACAAACTTAGACAAACTATTTATTCCACACAATGAATGATCATCACCTAATGTAGTGATCACTTTAAACTAAACAACAAGTCATTATTACATTTTAGTAAAAACAAATATAGTTTATATAAAACTGCAAAATAAAAATAAGCGTGAAATTTTAATTAAACATTTTACTTACCAAATCGGCACAACTCTACCACCAGCACCTTCCACATACTTCACATACGAGGCTGCTATATAACTGGTATAACTGTTATTGGGATATTTTCTTAAAATCAGCTGAGACACTTCCTGTGTTAGAACGCCAACAATTGGTGTGGGATTTTCATTGTCCGTATTAACCAGGGGATTTTCATTCGAATCCATATATTTAATCTTGCCACCGGACACTAAATTTGTATATACGAAAATTAAACATAACGTGACGATCAACACAAACTGTTTGTTCTCCATGATGGCGGGAATGTGTCAGTGTAACCTGGTGAAAATATAAACAAGCACTGATTGCTAAAATAATAAAACCGCATTTTTGTTCAAATGTTAGCTAAAAAAAAAAATCATTTAATTTCTGTATGGTTGAATTTTTTTTTTTATTGTACTCGTACAAGAGCCGGTTGGTACAACATTCTCAATAGTTTAGTGTATCAATTGAGCATTGACGATAAGGCTGGCATATGTCAATATTTGTGATTTTTTTTATTTTAATTGTATTCATTTTTTTTAGTAAATAATAAACTATACAATATCTAATATGAATAAATCTAAGTTGTCTTTTCTCCTATCACGTCCTTAGGATTCGGACTTTGAATTAATTAAATAATTCAAATTAAGCTTAATTCCTTAAAATATTAATTGCTTTCCATTTCCAACAAAATAATTTCTTTAGCTGCATTCAAAGACTTTTATTTAATTTTTCGTTAATTCAATTCTAATCCAAATTAAATGAAAATAAGTTTTATTTATCGTTTACAAAATGAATTGAAGAAAAATGCAATTATGTATTCAATAAAATGTATTTTGTAATGGATTCGAATTAAAGAAAACCTGCATGATTCAACAAGCAATTAATTCTATAAAGAATGAAGTACTAAACTGATCTTCCAATTAATTAATTAAATTTTAGCTTAATTAATTATAAACAGGGCAAGGATTTCTATGCAAATGCATGTTTGTAGTCAGTAACTCAAAATCACTTTTGACAATTTATCTTTCCGAATCGAAGAATTTGCAATAAAATGGCATCGATTTGTTGTTGCATATTTTTGCATATTTTGCTATAAATGCATATTTTGCATATTTTTCTTTTAAATGCATATATTTAGCATATTTTTCCATTTTATTGCACATTTAATTTTCTTTTGGACATATTTTTATATCAGTGTACACTGTACATACATATATTTGGCAACTCTATTTAGTATTGTAAAAATAGTAAATATATTGACACTAGAATTATATTGTTGAAAGAAAAAGTCAACTTTTCAATTTATGAATCGATTTTTTAGCTTCTTGAAATTGTCGACTTTTCGAAAAAAATTTTATATCGACTTTGTTCTCTTTGTGACACATAATATTAAAGCCAATTAGCATTTCTGTGCTCAAATTACATCTTTATTTCTGAAAATATTACTAAACTACAGGGATTCAATTCGTTGAATGCACAAGTAAAATTAATTGATGATGCTGCCAATAAAATCAATAATGTAAACGGAGAAATTCCTTACCAAATTAAAACAAAACTAAAGAATATTTTACAGAAAAATACTGGATTTCATATAATAAAAAGCATTTTTGACAATTAGATAGCAATTTTAATGAAGAAAATCAAATTGAAAATGAATATTCTACAATTGAACTGACTTCATTTAAATATGCACCTTTAACTTCTGTTGACGTTGAGCGTACATTTTAAATGTATTAAAGCTGTTTTCATCCCAACAGACAAATAATAGAAATCTAAATTAAGTAATTTTGTAACATGAAAATAAATAACTGACTGATTTTTTTTAATACATATATTGTATAATTTACATACACACATGAATTTTCTTATTTTTACTTTGAAAAAATATATTTAAAACCTTTTATGTTCCTTTATATGTACATATATATTGAAAATTTGACCTGATATTTATATCTGTCTTTTAGTAATAAATATATTTCAAATAAAAACTTGTTTTTATTGCATATTTTTGTCATTTTTAGTGCATATTTTCTCTCTTTATAGTGCATATTATAAGCGCATATTTTTAATTTTTTAGTGCATGAAAATCCTTGCCTTGATTATAAATATAAAAATAAATTCTTTAGCTTCATTCAAAGGCTTTATTTTAATAGAATTCATTCACAATGGAATTAATTCAAAATAAAATTCATTCGATCTTTAAATGATTAAATCTTTGTTAATTCAAAACTAAGCCAAATAGAATGAAAATATATTTACAAAATGAATGGAAAAAAATTTTCTGTCTAAACCCTTTGAATTAAAGAAAAATAGAATTATTAAATACATGTTCAAAGTTATTGAAGTAACGTTTACTTTCGTTTAATACGTTTTAAGCCTGTAAATTAATTCGTAATGATTTTTTTTAATGGAATGGTTAAGACATAAAATTTAATTTAATTTTTAAAATTGAATTAAGAAATAATTCTTACGAATCTTTGGTACTAAAGAACTAAGCATATTAACTAATTCGTAATAAATTCTTAAATGGAAAGTATTTTGTTTGATTTTTATAACACAGCGGAACAGACATTTTGGTGCCCGAAATTTAAACTAGTACGTTTTGTACGAGTTGATGAACCCTCATTACTATGTTATACTAATTTTTGACCAAACAGCTCGCGTTTTTAAAATATCGCGGTTTTTATATTCCCATTTAATACCCTATTTCTTGGAATTTTCTTCTAAATTTTGGGTAATGTCAATTTTGATCCTCTGTGTAATTGAATTAACAATTAAGTCTTTCGAAACTTAGCTTAGTATACAATAGCGGTATTCACAATGTAGAGTACTTGACCTGGTAATGTAGTAAAAGAGCACATTAGCATAATTGAAAAACAAAATACATTACAAATAAAAATGTTTGTCAATAAATAGCTCTTCTGTTTTTTTACTAGGACAAGAGTAGTTCCATATCATGAATACCGCTAATTTATTTAAACAATTTACCCAATAGTGATAATCAATTTTTAAATTTGTCAAAGATTTATAAAAAAAAAAAAATATCCATACAAAATTTGTTTTATAAACAATTCATAAATTTATTATGAATAACTTAAGACATTGAAAGTAATTAAATTGAAATTGTAATTTTTGTATTATGACGTTATTGTTGAAGTTGAATGATACTTAAAAACTTTAAATTCATTGATGATTTATAAATAACACAATATAATAAATTTTACATTGTCTTATCATATCAGCTTATTTTGACTATACTTATGTGCACACAGATTGAAAGATAGTACTGACTTTTTGAATTTTACAAAACATTTATAAAACAAAATTTCCATACAAAATTCGTTTTTTAAATCTGTAATAAATTTAAAAATGTATTATGAGTAAGGCCTATAGTGTATAGAAAAAAGATAAAAAAATATTTTTTTTAAAAAAGGTTTAGATTTTTCGTTTTAAATGAGAGTAGTGACAATCATTTATGTATTTGGTCAATTCACAAGGTCTCTTATCATGTCATATTGTCATAATGTCCTAATATTTCACAATGGTTTTTATTGGTTTTCAAGCAAAAATTGTCTTAAAATAATACTTCTTTATATGCTATGTTTATTGTGTTATCGTATCGAACCAGCAGAGACCAATGCCGAATGTCTAAGAGTCAGTTAAGCCGAGCCGCCGAGTCATGATATATTAGGACATTATGACTGATAAGAGACCTTGTGAATTGACCAATTGTTTTAATAAGTTTGCACATTGTGTCCACCGTTACAACTCAAAATTCAAACAATTTTAAGTGGGTACTAAAAAACTTATTCTATTAACTAAAAACTTGTAAATAATTTGAATATAAAACACATTTGTGCGAAATTTTATGTAGAAACTAAAATGTTTAAGAGATACATGAAATTTAAAGTCATTCTAGTAGGATCAACAAACCCATATTTACAAAACAGCTCAATCAGGAACGGAAAATAAAACAAATTCACAAAAATATACAATTTTACTGCATAGTAAAAGAATTTACAGTATTTTTACAAATTATTAAATTTAATTAGTTTTTTTTAAAGCTTAATTCAGAATTTAAAAATATCAGCAATTCATTCCCCAAAACCATTTCCAACATTACAAATTCTGTAGCTTTATTCAAAGACTTTTAAATTAATTCATAATAAAATTCATCAAATTTTTGTTAATTCAAATATAATACACATTTTTTCTTCATTCAGTTTTGCTTTGGTTTTAATTATTTACCAAATGTATTGAAAATAATTGTCTTAAGCCGTTTTGTAATAGATTTAAATTGAAATAAATATAATCATTAAATAAATTTTAAGCTATTTTGTAATGGATTTGAATGAAAAAAAAACTTCAATGATTCAATAAGGAATTAATTCAATGCGTTTCAAGTACAATATAATTAAGCTTAGAATTATTTCTTTAATGAAATGGCTAAGAGAAAAACTTAATTGGATTTTCAAAATTGAATTAAGAATTCTTTCAAACATTTGATTAAATAAGTTTGCTAAAAACTTATATTTTGAACAGTTATAATTGTATCTCGATGTAAACATCTTCAAAATATTTTAGAAATTTTTCTTTTAAATAGTTTTTAAACAAATTGTATGGCATTATTTTCAAATAGTCTTTTACAAAATAAGGGGTAAAATTATTGCAAATTTTATTTATTATGGACCGATATAAAAATCAGCACCGTGTTTATTCACCACCACGAGACTAGCTTACCTTGAACCAAAAAAGAAACAACAAATTTAAGCTTTATAAAAACAAACACTTATACATAAGAATAAGCACACAAACAAATTGTTGGTTGTTTACTAATAGACCTTATTAAATCTGCATTATTTAAACGAAAAAAATCATCAAACACTGATAACAATGTAAATAAGTAGCTATGTAGTTTTTTTTCTTTAAAATAGGTATATGAACTTATATGTACTGCATTTTCAACCATAACAACTTCACGAGTTTTAAACAAAAATTCCCCGATATATATTTAAATAAATTATTTATGAAATAACAAAACAGCACTCACACGTGAAATTAAATATATGTAGTAGTAATTTTCAAAACAAGAATTTATTTAACAGCGAATTGCGCAACAAAAGCAGAGTCTGATAATTCTTGATAATAATAGAAGAATAAAGCTTAATCAAAACAACAAAACAAAAACAGCTGTTAGGTTATGACATTCTTGATGTGTGTGTATTTTTGCAAAGTTTATAATACAAAACAATCTATAAAAAAAGAAAAAAAAATATTTTTTAAAATCTTTATACCCGTTTCGAGTATTTAAAAAAGTACATTGTTTCTTAATAAAAAAAGAATTTTAAATAAAATTATAAAAAAAAGGGTTATGCATGTGTCTTTAAAATCCCCTGAGAATAGGGAATACATCTCGCTAAGTTTATACTGCTTCTTAATACTTCCAGAAATTTGGATTTTGTTCCATGCGCCTCTGGAAGTTTGTATACCAATTCTGTAATGTCGACAGAGGCACTAGGGTCTCATTAGACATGGGAGCTAGTTGTTGAGCGTTGACCGTAAAACTTGATGCATAATTAAAGAAATTTTCCAGCATTTTTTGACTAAATTGCAAATTTGCATTAGCATTTGACTGCAAATATAGAAATATTAATTAATATATATATATTTAGTAAAACATTTTGTTTATCACTTACCACAGCTGGTGTAAGTTGTGTGATAGTGTTACTGGGCTCAATGGATATACCAATTTGTGCTGTATGAGAGATTTCTTGAGCTCCAAATACCATACCATTTTCTTGTGACTCCAGTTCATGGGCTTTTTTAAGTTGAGATATCTTAAATATGGCAGAGGGTTTGGCATTCGATATATGCCCTAAATACTGCCAAGTAGGAGCCGTTTTGGCATCTGGCCAGCTGAAATAAACTGCAGCGGCTGTGCCCTCCGGCAAGGGTTGTATGCCGGTTAAAAATACCACTATATAGTTAACATGATCTATATCAGGCACGTTAATTAAAGCTTTGGTTTCATCCAGTGGCGTGAAGTCGGTTTGTGGCTGTGTGAGGAATATCCACATGAATAAAACAATTTTTGAAAAATAATTTTTTTTTATTATTATTAGTTTATTATTCAACATACCAGTCTTCCCGAAATTATTAAACCAAACATCCTTATATTCAATTTTATGTAAAGTGTTGTTAATAAATGCTTAATACACAAAGATTTTGCGGCAGCAATAAAATTTGGAAAACTTTTTTATTTACCTTTTGAAAAGATCTAGAACAAATTGGTAAATGCACTATTTGTTGTTTGACATTTGCACATTGCAATAACAATGACAACAACGACTTGTTAACATATGACTGTCAAATATGCAAGGGCTCTCAAACTATATTATTATATACAGAGTTGTATTTACCTCAATATTATTGAATAATCTAACATATTTAAATCTAATCCTCATTGTACGTGCTAAACGTTTAAATGTATTTGATTTGTTTATTAAAAATGTACACAAAACTTTTTATTTTTTACAAGTTGCTATTATTCAATTTAATTATGAACAAAAATAGTTCACAATAGTAATATCATCACTTTGAAATCATAGCAGTAAACTAGAAATATTTTTTTTAATATTTCCGGTTTTGTTTTCAATTATAATTATTAGTTTTCTAAATTATTTATTTCTTAAATAAAATATTAGTTAAATAATAACATTTTACAGTATTTTTAAAAAATAATTTAATTTTCGGATTAACAAGAAGTTAAATATAGTGGACATTTATTTCATTTAGAGACAAACAAAATCAAATAAATTATTTTAAATATTTATTCAAACAGAATACAAAAACCAAATTTATTCAAACAAACTATATTTGAATAAAAAAATTTAAGAAACTAATCCAAAAATTACTTGAATGAACAAATGCAATTAATATGCAACATGTATGTATAAGAAAAAGTATTTTGCTCCTGCCCACTGTGAATAGAAGATGGTCATTGGATGGACTTAACGGGTGCCGGACAGACAAAATTATGCTATCGTTGAGTTTTTAGCATTAGTTTTGTTTTTTATTCAAAGAAAATTGTTATGAGTCAAATCATACAACAATTTGTTGTTGAGAATTGAAATATTTGTCTTTTTTTGAGAAATAAAATTATTATTAGAAAATGTCCACAGATTATTACAGATATGCAACAAATGACAGTTGTCAAAAAAGTAATATCGAACCGTATGGCTATTTAGACATTCTACAACCACTTTTCAATGGTTGTGGTTTGCAGAGCGGGAGAAAATTTTCAATAGATAACGAGAGTGACATTATCTTTTGTTTGCTTCTATTGTCATATTACTGAAACCAGCTGATTCATATCTGTATATATTGTGAAAATAACTTTGAATAACATCTATCAACAAATTTTAGAACAAGTAAAACAATATTTAATTCATTAGCATATTGAATAAACTAAAATAAAGGTCTTCGGGTCTAATTTGACCCATTTTGAAATTAAAATTTAATTTTTTCTAAAAAGTGAGTAGTTGATATTTTTGATAGTTTATAAATTTTATTTGATTTCTAATGTCAACAACTACGTTAGGTTTTAAGAAAAAAATTGGCAAAAAATATATATTTTCCATTATCTATTTTCCATTAATTTGAAAACATTTAAATATTTTCATATTGATTAGATTATTTTAAAATCTATTCACTAAAAAATGAATGAAATACAACACATTCTTCCTTGAATACAATTCTAATAGTTTAATATTCCAAATTTTTATTCAAAAAGGATTAAGTATAAATGCTTTTTATTCTAAATAAATAAATAAATGTTAATTATTATATCTGTGGACTTTTGACAAAACAACTTAAGTGTAATTTTAAAATTTTTCAGAAGTATATTATTTGACCTTAACGAATTATTATTATTTGACCTTAACGAATTTCAAAAGCTTTGTATAATTCTTTGACACAAATAAGAAAGTTCTTCCAAGACAAATAATAAAATAATTGTCTATCAATTCAACAGTCTTTGCGCACTCCTGAAAAATTTTAAAATTACACTTAAGTTGTTTTGTCAAAAGTCCACAGATATTATATAGAATAATATAAAATGAAAATTCAAACATAATTAAGTTTTTGCAAAAATTTATTTTTGAAAAATTTATGAAAATAAAATTATTTTTTCTTATCAGTGGAGGTAGGAGCAGTCGAATTAGTATTTAGCGGATTTTCTGGTTTAGAGGAATCTTTTGATTTCTCAGATTTGTCACCTGAATTTTTACCTAATTCTTTAGCTCTTTGAGAAGCCAAGGCTTTAGCTTGAGCTATGCTGTGTTCGTTTTCCTTTTTAATAGCTTCTTTTTCAGCTTCCGTTAATTCGCCAAAAATACTTACAATAAAATCGTGCAATTCACGAATATGCTGTAGTTTATTACCAGTTGCAGGAGCGGCAGCACATGGTCGACCGTGATATTGAATGGGGCATCTAAAATTAAATAGTTCATACATATATCAATTAAATTTGAATTAATTTATTTTATAAATACATTTCTAATTAAATTAAATATTTCGCAATATGTATGTATGTATATATTAAAACTGCCCTACATTTATGAAGAAAATTTTCAAATTTTCTTATTTGTATTACAAAAGAATTAAATAAGGATTTGTTTAAAGATATTTTTCAAGATCATATACATCACTTTCAATTTGTATTTCAGAATTTTTCCAATGTATTTCAGAAATTTCCATTTGTATTTCAGAAATTTCTAAATGAAATGAAATCTATTAATAATAGCTCGGGTTTCCACTATCTGATTACCTCCAAAATTTGCATCAATTATTTTAAGATTCTCAAACATATAATTATACCCTACCAAGTCAAAGTTATTTTGAGGGCACTTCTAATGTATATAACACACAAATTTTAGTACATATGTATATCGCTAAAAACAAAGGGCGCCACCTTAAATTTCTTATGTACTTCGCTAAAAAGAGCCAAAACAAATTTTAATTACATTTTTTTCAACACAATTTTATCAAACATGAGAAATGCTATGCATCATTATTAGAAATTGTAATTATTTGTTAAATAAAATTAAAATGCCAAAATAAAAGACTTATTTCGAAAAAGTATTTACATATATACATATAATTTGTCAAATGTGCCAAATACCATTGATTACAAAAACGCATCACAAACATTTTGTTATTAATAATTATACGTTTCAATTAAAATTCCAAGTATTTCATATTTTGACTCATAATAAAATCCGTAATGTCTACATATTTTTCACTTAAATAAAGAAAACTTTACCATACTAAATAATGTATACAGTACATACGAGTATCATACATATTTTGAATTATGCGCTTATATTTTTACATATAGAATTTGTATTTCAAATATAACAGAAAAAACACAATTTGGCAAAATATTAAATATTTTGTTGATGGCGGAGAAGGGGCATTGTTAATAAGTTCTTTGATTAGTTGCCAACAAAATTTTAGATGCCAAATATGATTTGTTTCGTATTTGTTTTTTTTGCAAAATTTTGCTACAATATTGAATGAAGTTCATTGAACATTTTCTAAATTATTTTTTGAATTAAATTAAAAAAAAAATAAAAATTATAAATTATTATTAATATATGTATGTATATGGATATTATACGTAGGTTTAAAAAAATAGTTTTGGATAGATCTATATAAATATATAAATATCTTTGTAAGTTTGTTTGTTTATTTGTTTGTTTGTTTGAGCATCACGCCTAAACGGCTGAACTGATTTTATTGAAATTTGGAACGTAGTTAGATCCTTACTTGAAAGCGTCAATAGGCTATAACTTTTTGTCAATACTTGGACCAGAAAGGGATAAACATAGGGAAAACCGATTTTTTTAAAATAAAGTCCTAACATATTTTTCTTACTGCGACAGGGGTAGCGAAGCGCACCGGGTCAAGGTAGTATAAAATAAATATAAAAATTTAATATATTTATTTTTTAAACACATTTTCAAATTCTTAATCAACATTATAAGTCTTACTACCCCATTAACACGATGTCTGATTATGTGTTAACTAATAGTTAATAGTGATGGTTAAAATTATTTTTTAATGAAAACTCTCAACTGTCAAATGAGGGTTAGCCCCATTTTCTCAATCTCTAATTATCGTTTTTCGTAACGTATACTTCCAATTAATATAACTTTTTTATGAGAACTTTCATAAAAAATAACCAGAGATTGAGAAAATGGGTCTTAAAATACATTGACCAAAAAGACGTAACCACTAAATAAAATATATTTTATTGTAATTCTTTTATTTCATACACTCCTTTTACTTAGGACAATTTAAAACAAATAATTAGTTTTATTTAATTTGACGCTGTTAGACTTTACAAACCTTTTGTAAGAGCAAACAAAGCAAATTTATGCTAAAAGAAGTGGCTACGCTTTTTTGAGTAAATATTTGCCATGTGTGACCATGCCTTTAGAATAGAAAATTGGAAGTTTCAAGTTGTCAATGTATTACTTATAGACAGTAATTGTCACTAATGTCTGATCACTTGGCTGATCACTCCAATATAATATATTTTGGGTCATTTTACACGTATGTGCTCTAAGCAATCTAGAGTTTAGTCACTTTAAACGTTTTGTAAGTAAAACGTACAAACTGGTTTTATACAAATTGTAATAGACCAGATTAATAGGAAATTGTATATAACTTAAAAAACGATGGCCTCAGATATCTGAAGAACCCAAATCGCATAGCAATATACTTTCGAGAATATTGGTTATGAAAATCAGTAAAAACGGCCCATAAACGGCTGAGATATGATAAAAAAACATGACTAACGATTTTTAAGCTACGTACACACGGTTGTCAGATTCTACAATATTGTCAGAAAAATGTTCAGAAAATGTCTAACAACCGTGTGAACTTATAATTTTTGTGTTACAACGTTGTCAGAAAAAGTATTGTCAGTACATTGTAAGACAATACTATTGTCAGACATCTGACAATCGTGTAAACACCTTACGTTACCATTGTCAGATCATTGTCAGAAACTTTTTATTGTCATATGTACGAAGTTTATGCATCTGACTATGGCATCATCTGTGCTTATGTATTTAAAATAAACAAAAGTAAAGCAACCGTGTGAACTGACAATGTTTGTTGGCAGATAAATTTATTGTTTAACAATTGTCTGACAATGAAATTGTAAGGTTTTCTTACAATCGTCTAAACTAACAATTTACCTTTTGCTAATAATATTTCATTGGCAGTACATTGCGAGCACATTGCCAGATCTGACAACATTGTAAAATCTGACAGCCGTGTGTACGTAGCTTTATACCCTTCACCATGAGTGAGTGGTAAGGGTATACAGAAGTTTGTAATTACCAAATTGTTCATTTGCAAGCCCATAAAGTATATATATTCTGGATTGTTATCGTTTACCTCAGCCATTTGTTGGGCTATAGCGAATATATTGATGTATAAATTATGAATGTAAGTTATTTGGTGATCACGGAAAGTTGATTTTAACATACAGACGAACAGATATGGCTATTTCGTCTCCACTATATATAACGATCCAAAATATTTATACTTTATGGGGTCGCAAGTGAAAAATGTGGTAATTACAAACGGAATGACAAACTTATATATACCCTTGCCACACTCATGGTGAATGGTATAAAAATGAACTAAGTGATAAATATAAATTTAATGTTCTTTTTAACCTGATATAGAAAATTTAAAATCATAGCGGCAACTCCCGAGATCCTAGGAATGACTAAAACATCCTGACAGTCATATATTATATATATAATATTAATAGGCAAGTCGATTTCTTTAGATCCCTTTGACGCTCATATTATACATTCAATTTGGACAAAAAATAGACCATTTTAAAGGGATTTATTTACAACAGTGCAGAATATATATTTTATTAAAATCGCTTCAGTTTTTTAGAAGTTATAAGCTTTTGAAGATGTTACTAACACATATGCAAAAAACGTGCACATGTGACCTTCAAGCTAAAAAGTAAACAAAGCAATGTATGTTTGTCCAATTTGTTGTTGTAAATAAATAAGAGAAATAATTAAACGGCATTAATTTTGCTCTGTTTTAAGTGAGAGTTGTAAAAGAAAACAAGAATAAAAAGAGTTTAATAATTTGAAAAAAAAAAAATATTTTGAAGGTGTTTTTTTTTTTGTATTTTGTTGTTTGCAATTGTAAGTAAACAATTATGTATTTTATAATATCTGCAGAACTATAATTATGACGGTCTTCAAACTTTATACGAATACATTTCTGAACACTGCATGAAGTTTAACCAAAAATGGGATGGATCAGAAAAGGTGGTGAGTCACCTCCCATACAAAGTAAATAGTTATTTCTAAATATTTTGTGAACTATAATTGCAAGATTCTTGAAACTTTGTGTAAATGGATCTTTAATCATTCTGCATAGATAGTTTCGCTAAAAATTTTCGGGATTGGAATAGTAGTAGCACACTCTATACAAAGTGAATATACTATAATTTGTAATATCTGGAGAACTATAATTGTAAAATTGTTTAAACTTTTTACGAATTAATTTCTTATTACTGTGCGGAAGTAAATATTAATTTCAAATATCTGGGGAACCAAAATGGGAGGGGTCGGAAAAGGTGTTCAGTTACCTCCCATATAAAGTAATAATTGCTCTAATAATTAGCTCTCTTATCATTTTGCAGAGATTGACTGAAAATGTTTAGGATTGTATTAGTGGGCACGGCATACCCTATATAAAGTAAATATATAATTTCGAATATGTGGAGAACTATAATTCAAAAAGTATTTAAACTTTGTATCAATCAATTTATTATCATTATACGGAGGTTAGCTAAAAACGAATTTATTCCTGATCACTGTA
Organism: Calliphora vomitoria; assembly: GCA_942486065.2. Lineage (NCBI taxonomy): Eukaryota > Metazoa > Arthropoda > Insecta > Diptera > Calliphoridae > Calliphora > Calliphora vomitoria. The sequence continues at coordinate 28,637,480 of OW818031.2, read as the reverse complement.
CTAAGTTTAACTAAAAAATAGCGTGACCGAACAATGGGCATGGGACCGCCATTACAAAGACAATTGTAATTTCGAGAGTCTTTAAGCTTTGTCAGAATCACTTAAATTTTTACAATGTTTGGCTGAAGTTGGGCGGGATCGACTCATATAAAGGAAATAGTTATAATTGAAGAATTATCGTAAAGTAAATTTTTATTTGATTTACATAAAAGATATAAAAATGGTTGGGATCAGAAGTGGAATGATTGTATCAGAAATCCAATCATATTTAATTTTTATTTTACTAGGATAGGGGTAGCGTAGCACATTTTGTTATGCTAGTAATTATTTATATCCATAAAACGCTTTTAAAAATATTTATTCACAATTTTAATAGTACTTATTGTGTATATGCGATTTCCTTACATACATATACATATTTGTAAGTTTGTATTTCATTGTTTATATAAAATAATAATGAATGCCAAAAATATAAAACTGCCACCAAATAAAATAAAATCTAAACAGTATAAGCAATATGTATGTATTATAGAATATTTTGTGCCGGTTGTTCAAAAATATTATATACGATATAAAGAATATACAATACTATAATAAGGCATATCACATAGTTGCATTACGTATATCTGCAATAAATTCGAATATAACATACTATTTAATACATATTTATAAGTGTATATCAAGAGATTTGTTCAAACTGAACTAATATTTGGAGTTATGGTCCAGTGTTTCTAGGAGGCTTTTCCCTATAGAATAAAATGTTGAAAATAATTCTCTTTTTTTACCAATTGTATCCCAGTGACATGCCTGAATGTACAAAAACCAAAATAACAAAAAAAAAAAAAAATAAAAATCTTGGCATAAAATCATCTTTAGCAAAACAATTTGAAAGGCGGGGAGGAAAATTTAAAACACACGAAATCCTTATATATTATATATAACAATCTAAGCGGTATATACACTTGCATATACATATAAATAAAATTTTATATATTTATGTTTGTATGTACTGTATAAATACTCGTACGTCTGTATGTTTGTAATTAAAATTTATTGGTAATGCATTTAAATTAAAAATAAAAATAAAAATTAATTGAATTAAAACTAGAAAATTAAAGAAAATTACGAAGAAAAAAAAAACATAAAATGTTTAAAAATAAATGTTTAAATTTTTAGTGGCACTTTTTTTATACTCGTACGTTAGACACCATGATCTTACAAATTCGCGCGAGCTGTTACAGCTTTTGTTGTTGACGGAAAAGTGAATACGAAAATATTTCTCGCATCTAATTGTGAAGACAAGTTCAACATTATTTTTAAAAATACATAAATAAGCGAAAAGAATTTTAATAAAATTAATATACATATTTTAAATAAACAGAAAAAAAGAAATAACAATATTTAGAAAAAAGTAAAAGAGTAAAATAATAATAAAAATAGAACTCAAGTTAATTAGAGCGAAAAAAAAAGAAATTGAGAAGCCAACGAAACGGAACGAGAGCGTGTGAGAAAACTAAAATAGAGTAAATAGTTTCATATAAAAGATAAAACATACAAAAGAGTATTTATTATTGTAGAGAGTTAACAAAAATAGGTCAAAATTTAGATAAAACCATGACATCTCATTCCGAGCCCTCAATACAACCCCTCGAATCTAGTGCTCAACAGCCAGTTGTTATATCTAGTGACGTCAATTTATCAACGCAATTATCGATTGTTGATTCAGGTGATTCACTCATGCCTACGACAAATCGTCTACAATTTACCTGTCAAACCAATAACAACAACTCAAATGAATGTTTATTATTTCCGCTGGGGGAAAATTATGAAAATACATCACAACATTCTCAAAAGATGTCATGGCACTCATTACTCAAACATTTAAAATCTCAACGAATTGTAAAAAATATGGAAATTTTTAATAAATTAAAAAGAAAGCAGCAGCATCGTTTAAACGTTCAAAACACTCAACAATTTCCGACAACGTTTGAATTTGAACAAAAAGAAAATTTTCCATTTATTTCCCGAAATACTAAACAGTTTCATACTCCAATTGCACTTAAAAGAAAAGAATTAAAAAATGTTAAAAAATTCAAATTTCCCTTAAAAGTAACGACTGGAAAAGCTAAATTTCTCTACAACGGCAAAGAATTTCGAGAAAAAACTGAAGCTCTACCCATTAATAAAAGTCCAAAAATACTTCAATTAGATTCCAAATTTAAGCAACATTTAAAAATAACGCAAAACTTAAAAAAATTAACAAAAACTACTACGAATTTAAAAAGATTTCCCTGTATACAAGATCTAAATAACCAAATTTATGATGAATTTCCTTTAAAAAACCTACCAAATTATTTTTACCGGAGTAATGAAAAACTTTTAAAATTTCCTCTAGTAATAACTCAAAATCTAGAAAGCTTTCCTAATGAAAATGAATCTCCAAGTCCAATAAATTTTAAATTTAACAATTCTGAACAACAGTTTGAACTTACACAAATTTCCAAAACATTATCAAATCACACGAATACATTAAGAGAATTCGATCAAGAATTTATAACAAAATTTCCATGCGAATTATATTTGAAAAACCAAAACAGTCTTTTAACATTTCCCCTAAAAAATCCAGAGATAAACAATAAATATAAATATACACAACTTAAGTTTTCCTCTAGCAATTATCTAAATAATGACAATTGCAGTAAGGTAAACGATTCCAATAATCCGCCAACATCATCAGCATCATTATCAATGACGCAGAATGGCGAAAAATTTAAAAATATTGATCATGAATATGTGTCTCAAGTTCAAGACGCACAAGTTCGTGTGGAGGAAAATCCACCAAAAAACAAACAGCCGCCTCCACAAACATCAATGGCCAAAACAATATATGACGACCACGACGACGCCGATGTTTATATATTAGCAGCCATAAATTCTATAAATAATACTCAACCAAACGAAGTGGGATATTATGCGAAAAAAATTGAGCGCATACAAGACGCCATCGTTGTTCTCTTTGAAAAAATTCAAAATTCTTTAACAACAAATCATAATAGCGATTGCGAGAGCACGAACGCAGTTAAACAAGAATCGTGCAATGCTCGATTCGCACTAACACCCCCATCGAGTGTAACAAGTGTTCGAAATACCGAGAGAATCGACATTGAAGAGGTTCTTTATAATAAATATGATCTTGGTGATCTCTGTGATCGCCAGGTTGGCCAAATTGTGGAACGCTCAGATGTACGCGATACGTTAGCTGAAGCGGTTGATTACGGTGTCACGAACGAGCAAAGCAATAGTACGGGTAGTTTTCTAGCTAAAAGTGAAGAACCAACCTCCCCAAATTCCCCCGCTCCCAATCCGTCAATTGATTCTATATTGTATACGTCACTTGAAGATTATACAAATGCCAGTGAATTATTGCCAAAATATAATGTGCTCGCAGTGAATAAAGAAATCAACGTTGACATTAAAAATAACTTGGAATTCGATCCAATTGAGACAGTTGATGAATTAATACGCGATACGCAAAATACGGTTACAAATACGTGTGTAAACGACTTATCAAGTGTAATAGTGAATGAAATGACAGTGACGCGTTTAGCGAACAATGAACAAGAAAACCCAAACAAAGACTTACAATCGAATGAAGCTCTCGAGCATACAAACAATATTTTATCTAACGACTTAGAAATCGATGAAATGAAGTTCGAAATGAATAGAGTAAAAGGAGCTTTACCGAGTTCGGTCTCAGAACGTGCACTCGGTAAACATGACAATTTAATAACAGGAAGTGGAAATACCTCTTATGGCCGTCATGCTGGAACCAACGTAACAAGATTATCTTCGGAAACACCTTTAAGTAACAACAGATTATCTAGAAATTATAATGATAGTTCATATACACCAAGATCGGCCTTACAAAATGAGAACAGTGCCTTACTCTCTAAGCGTGCTACTAGTAATACCCATTTACCAAAAGATACAATTACAAATCGTTCAGTTTTAAACACACCCTCAATAAGTGAAACAATTTCAAATCGCGCTGCTTTAAATTCTATTAGAAACTCAAATGATACTACTGCTGATGGACTTTCCAACCGTCGGCCTTCTCTGGGTGCTTTAAGAAATACACAATCAACTTCTCTGCTATCGGTTGATTTGCCACGTTACACCCCCTTGGCAACAGTCAGCCAAACTGATCAAACCCCTTTAGTTAATCGTGCAGTTTCCATAGACTCTTCTATGGGAGATGTTTTGCCAGATAGGACTCGTTTACGGCGGCAAAGACGTTTAAGAACTCAGGATTCCCAAGATGAGACCGAAGATCCAATTGAGCGTTTAAATCGTTTAAAAGCTCGCATATCGGCCTCTCTCAGTGAAGTCAAGGGAGTTTTAAAGCAATACAGTACCGAAACCGAAAATGATACTGAAAATCAAACAGCTACTTTAAATAGTATTAAAGATGCCAAAGAGGAGGAAAAGAAAGATGGAGGTCCTGTATCGTTTAGATTTGTGAAAAAAGTACGCAGACGTAGTCTGTACACAGAGGAAGAGGAAAAAGAACAAAAGGAAAAGGAGAAAAATGAGGCTTTGCTAAAAGACAAAAATGAAAACCATGTTGAGAAACAATTAGGCTCAAAAGACGAAACGGATAATATCAAATCAGAAATTGGATTAACACTGCCAACTCAAAATTCTGAAATTAACAAGGAACAAATTCAACAAGTTAAAAATAACATTGAAAATACAGAAGTCATTAAAGGCAATCTACAAACCCAACCAACATCTTCTGAAACAAATGCAGTAAAAATTAATACAAATCTTTACACTTTAAAGGAAGAAGTTCAAGAATCTTTGGAAGATCAAAAGCAAATTGATATTAAACCAGAACCAAATGAAAATAATAAGACGACCAAAGATGAACTTCAAACTCTTAAGCAGGAAGCAAAAGGAGCCATACCCAAACCAGTCATAAATAATGAATCTATAAAATTGAAAAATGATGCTACACATGAGACTACAACAAAGATCAAGAAAAAGGTGATAATAAAATCCAAAGATCCAGCTCGTAGGGCTTCGTTGGCGGCTGTAGAGGGATCCAAAATTGAACCTCCACTTAAAATGGCCATACCAGCAAAAATACACAGAAGACCTTCGGATTCGGAGGCTGTGGTCAAGAAGAAACTACTTACCGCCAAAATAAATACTTCCGGTGTAGTTGAGGAAGTGACGCCAAAACCAAAGATTGTGAAAGTTAAAAGATCCTCTATAAAAAACAAAAATAACTCACAATTGGCAACAGAGCAATCGAAACTGAAAGAAGAAGCAAACGATAAAAGTGATGATCATGTCAAACCGATAGACGAAGACTATAAATCGATACACACTGATAAAAATAAGGATGTTTTATTGCCAAAACAAAACGAGCAGCAACAACAAAATAACACCGAAATCACTCGCCAAAGAAATTCATTGCTGCCAACGCAATTAGTGATCGATGAGGCGGCGTCATTAAATGTAAAAACAATTGAAAATTCAGTGCCACCGCCAAGACAACAACAACAACAACAGCAACAGCTAGAACAAGAACAAAAACAAGAAAAGCAGGCGACAATCAAATCTACAACTACAAATTTCAAATCAAACGATTTACAAGCTGGTGGCGGTATGTTAGAAAGTGTAACAACTGTGTTAAGTTCATCAACAACCAGCGAAGCAAACGGTCAAATAAAGCGCGAAAACGTCGTGGTGCCACAAGACGATTTACGGGATCTCTTGCAACAAGAAACAACCATCATTAAACCTTCCATAACAACAAACAAACAACATGAACTGAGTTCGGTCAAACAAGTTGGAAATCAACAATCAAAGGTTAAAGATCTCCTACTGAATCAAGCATCCACGGAAAAGTTTAAAGAAAACTTGGAAAATCAACAAACTGCAACACAAGATCAGCAACAAAAGCCAACAGCAACAACAACAGCACTAGAACAACAACAGGTGGTTGCAACAACGGATGTTGTGGTCGCCAAAAGCGTAGACGATAACAAGCACGACGACGTAAAAGCCAAATCATCGTTAAAAGAGCCTTGTATAGATAAAACGCCAACCTCAACCCACGTCCGAGCAGAGCATCAACAACATAATCATCATCATCAATTGCTTGTAGAAGGCGAACAATCAATAACGAACGTTGCTGATACAAAAACCACAAGCTCTCCACATATTTCCATTAGTAGCACAAGAGACATCACACAAAAAACAACTGAATCATCAGCCGACACAGCCCCCGAGGAGAAAAAGGCTGAAGGACCAGCACAACAACAAAACACAATGCCTGAATTGCAATTGGCACCCGCTCCCGTGCAAACGGCCGAAATAATTTCCCATCCAGAACACCACAAGAAAAAAGTTATTCTGAAAAAAATTGTTCGACAAACGTCAGTAGATAAAACCAAAAAAACCGGATTAGAAACCACAAAACCTACAGAAGATGTGGAGCAGAAAGCTGAAAAGGTGACAGTCGAAACAGCCGAAACAGAAACCGCTAAAGAAGAACTGACCGAAGAATGTTCAGAATCTACAGAAATATCGGAATCGGCTTCCATCGATTCCGAGGAAGTGGCGGCCACAGAAAAACCCAAAAAAGAACGTAAAGTCAAACAGAAAGTCATTATTAAGCGACAAAAACGTAGACTCTCTATAGGAGACTCTTTCTTCCATCCTGGCGCCGAAGAAGAGCCACTAAATACTGAAATTGAAACTTTAGAAAAACCCATATCGTATGTCACTGACGACGACGACGAAGAAGACGTAACAACTGATGAACCAGATACGGATGAGAAAAAATCGCAGGAGCAGGAAGAGCCAAAGAAACCTCTGAAATCATGCATCATGCACAAAGAATATCACATTGGCGATGAAGTACTGTATGCCGAACGCTTTAAGAAGACCCAGATTAAGTGGCGTCGTGGACGGATTAAGGAGCGTATAACCAGCATCTCCTATTTATTGGATATCGATGGCAAAGATGTATCTTCGCATATAAACTATTTGAAAAGGTACACGGGACGTAAAGTGTGCTTTGGCGGCAAGGAATATTTAGAAATTGACTACGAACAATTGGCGGAAGAAGAGGAGAAAGCAGAAAGGCTACAAAGACGTACATACAGCATATGGAATATGGTGTAAGTTGGAATTTTCTATATAATTTATAAAAGTATAACAAACAACAAAGTGTCCGAAACAAAAATCCCATAACTTAAGTTAGTTGTAGCTGTAATTTTATCAAAACCTTTAAATCTCCTACACAAGAATCAACTTTTTTGCATGGATTTTATTGGATATTCTCAAAATAATTTTTACAAACAAATCTATTTCAAACATTGTAAATCGATAATTATTTGTATTACTTATTTCGAAATTTCAAATGTGAAAATTAAGAAAATCTTGACATAAGCTGTAATTATTTTTAAAGCATATCTCTATGGTAAAGACAACTACATCCAGCACAATGCTATTTTAAAGTTTATGTTCATTATGATTAAAACTAATTTTATTTTTTTTTTTTAGTTTTACAATTTTATATCCCCCAAAAAACCTTTCGAATTATAGAGAGTGTAAATAGATATTATTATTATTATTTTTAACTTTTTTTACCACTTTAGATTTAGTTTTTAATTTGAGTTTAATTAAAAAATGTTACACGCTGTAAAATTTTTTAATGATCTCTTTAACATTCGTGTATATTGTGTGTAAATATGTATATGTAATAATCAGAACAATGTATATATTAAATTATTGTATTAATAAATAAATAATCCTTTTAGCTGATAATAGAGAGTAGTATTTATTTATTTTGTTTTCAGTTTTTATGTTTATAAATTATTTTTTTATTTAGCTTTTATATTATTTTTGTTTAATTTTTTTGATTTATTTTTTATTATTAAAACAAGCATCCTGTCATATTGTACATAAGATTAAATACAATCCTTGAAAAATATCCACAATAAAATTAAAAAATTTTTATTTTAAAGAAAAAAGAAAAAAAAACACACATCATTGGTTTTATTTAAGATCACAAATGACATCATTAATAATGTTAGAAAACATTTTCATTCAATTCATTGTATATTTAACCCAAAAATGTGATGGTTTTTTTATGAATAGTAGATGAAGAACCTGGCAGGCAGTGAGAATTTCCCCTTGTCACAGAATTACATTCCAATCGAAAGTGGAATTAATTCCGCATGTTATTTCTTCAAGAAAAATAAAACGAAAATTTTTCGGAGTGTTCTATTATTAACACAAATGTGTTTTAGTATAAGAAATATTGACCATTCGTAATTCAGCTTTGGGTGGAGAAAGAACTCGCACGTCATTACCATTATCGCTTAAGGGCAATTATGCCTTCCTTTTTTCGCTGTCTTCGAGAGTTTTGCATTTTACTTGCATTGGTTAATGTTTGGCGTAGTCTAACTGTACCGCATTACTATTTCTATAAGTTTACCTTGGCCACATGCAATCGATTTTAGTTTTGTAACCTATAAATTATATTTGATACATGGCGGAGTACCAAACAAAACTCATTTTGGATTTTGGTGCAGATCATAAAACTCAGGAGCTGAGTTCGAGAATTCCAGCTTCCTATATGAAGGTATATGTCTGTTGGCTTTTCTTGGGCGAGGTTCTTCTTGACGTAAGCCGTATTTAGAGATGATGTTATGTATTATTACTGGTCAAATAATTAAAACTTAAACAAAGTAACAAGAAATATTGCCAAATTAATTTCAGAAATATTCTTTAGAAAATTAAGGGCCTGGCTCCCTAAATGCGAACGAACATTTTCTTTCTTATTTTATATGGAAAACAACAAATAAATTTGAAATTTTTTATTGTTTTATATATAAAATAAGAAAGAAAATGTTCGTTCGCATTTAGGGAGCCAGGCCCTAATAAAATCAAACAGAATCTGAAGATGCTTTAGCATACACTGAGGAACATTTGTGACAATTGGTGAAAACTTACTAGACCCGAGACTTGTGAAAATAGAAGCAGTACAGAAAGTTACAAAACGTGACCGGTTGTGGTAGAATAATTTTTTTCCCAAGGTTTTCTTTCAACAGTAACTAGGATCAGTTTTATAGTTAGTAAAAAAACTGAACAAGTTATTTTAGGTAATACGTGAGACATCTAAAAGTGTATATAAATGGTGACAAACGAAATTAAAAATTTCCCCCATAAATAACTTTCTCTTGAAATAAATACATAACATTTTTGTGTAAAAATTAAACTAATAAATTGATTCCAATATAACCGATCAAACTTGGTATTATCCCATTGAGAAAGTAGCTTGAAACCAAAATTGTATGTATTTATTAAACTACCTTTTCGAATATAATTGTTGTTGTTATTGTAATAGTTCCACAGTTCTCGCTGTGTTGAAAATATTTTTCCGAGTGAGACTCGGGTTGTTCCGGACCGTAGATCAAATTGTCGTGAGAAATTTGTCATTCGAATTGGATGAAAAGTTTATTTCACTGTATATCGTTAAATATCATATCAATCGAAAGTACACGCGGCATTGAATTGTAAAATCAATATTAATTTTCGCAATTACTAATTTGAATCAAAAGATTATATCACATTTAATATAAGACTTTGAAATACATACAACAATCCTCTGTTCACAAAAGCTTTCCAAAATTCCCAAATTTAATAAACCTAAAATCCAATGAAAACGCCGAGTTTCATGAGACTTGAATCCGAGCTGTACAGAATTTGATAAAGTGATTAATTTCTTAAAATTTTAAATGACATATGTATATTGATTTATTAATTTATGCTAACATCATTATATATTGGCTTTCCTGGGGTCACGAAAGTTCGTACGCTTTTGATATCCAAAGAATATAGAAAACAAAACTTTTCCTAGGATTTTTTTTTGCGATTCGATTGCATTTTGCTAGCGCTATGTTTACTGCAAAATATGGATCTTATCAAGTTTAGGTTTTCATAATGATAATTATAAACATGTGGTAACGAACGTACGCAAAATAGAAGTCAACTTTGGCTGACAATAGTGAAATGTAAAAATGTGCGAAATGGAACGGAATATTTAAAAGTGATTAATTTACTTTAAGAGTGTATTAATGTAGGTCTCTATCCGGTACTTACACAATAAACTATCTCTATTCGATTTTGTTTAATTGGCTTAAGTACTGGTCGCGAACGCACGATTTTTCCATATAATTTTTTTTTATTATTATCACCATGCATTTTCTCATAAATATCTTCAAATTTCCTTAACAAATAAGTAAGAAAGTATGGTCGGTCAAGCCCGTCCATATAAAACTCTACACTAAGTAAATGAGCAAAAACATTTTTCTTTTAAAATTAAACGGTCTAATTCATAATAAAACCTTATTGTAGATTTAAAACACAAATTTGTTAACAAACACTTTAGCTTTATAAACCTTTAATAAAGGTATTTTATTCATAAACGTTTGTTAAAGCCACAATAAGTAATGTACTGATTTTTGTCTAATCTGGCAATGCTTCTCAGTTATTTCCCCTTTTTCGTTGTTAGTGTTGCTAGCAATTAGAATAAAATATTCGTTAATTCTCTTTTTTTAATTGTTTGTTTTTAGTATTAATACATTTTTGAAGATAAAAAGTAATTTTTAGATAAAAAATGTATATCTGATTCTAGTAAATTCATATTAAGCTAAAATGTATTAATAAACAAACGTTTTTATATATTTTATTTCAATTATTATTAAAAGTATTCGAATGACGAATATTCTGTGATAAAATAAACATCACTGTTTTATGAATTGTTTTATTAATTTATTTTTATTGTCATTTTGTTAATTTTTAACAAAATTTTATGAATTTCTACAAGGAAACACATAATTTTAATTCCGGAATGGGTATATTAGATTGTGTGGACCTTCTTCCACAATTTTTACACATTTTATTACTACATGGAGTTACAGGTTAAAAGAAAATGACAAAAATGGCAATCAAACTCACTTGCGTACTTCATATAGCTCACTGCCGGAGGAATTTGAAACAAAATCATATATTGTTATATTGGAAGATATTCCCCGCCGGAGTTAAAATTACGTTTGTCAATTGCAATAGTATCGTATATTATTGCAAATTTATAAAAAAATATCTTTAAAATTCCCTTTTTTGCAGATAAAATGTAAAAAGAATACCTTAAAGTAGGTTTATAGTAGTGTTGAAGCTACAATAAATATTTCAAATTTATGAATGGTTTATAACAGACTTATAAGACTATTAAACGTTTATGAATACAGTTTTTTGATTTTTTTCTTATTAACGACTTATAATGCTGTTTTAAGTTATTATGAATTAGACCGAAAGAATTTATATTCGTGAGTAATTTTCGAAGTGGGCCTTATATGGAAGCTATGACCAATTATTGACCGATCACCATGAAACTAGGCCGTACGTTATGTCTATATGAGAGTTATTTATGTTGAATTTTATATGTATACCAACATTTTTATGAGATTTATGAACGTTAAAGTGATTTACGGAAGCGGGTCTTATATGGGAGCTATGATTAATTATGGACCGATCATAATAAAATTTGGTGACATGAATTCGGTATATATAAAACTTATTTGGAACAATATTTGAGTAGATACCTACATAAGTTAAACATTTAAGACCGATAAAGTTCAATTTCGGGATGACAATTGTATGGAGGCTAGGTGAAATAATTGGACCGATTAAAATTATATGTACCAAATTATATCGAAATATCTTCAATAAAACACGATGATTATCAACATTTTATTTTTCGATCCTGATTGACTAATCGGAGGAAATGCCCATATAATTTAATTTATTGACAATAAAATATTTCTCTGATATAGGTAGGGTCAATTATGCACAGATCCTCAGAAATGTTGGTATGACTTAAAATCAGGGATTTAAAATAGATGGCGTATATTTTGAACGTGGTTTTGATTTTTAATAACATTATATGTCATTTTGAAGGGTACATAACTGTCATTTATTCTCACTTAGTTACTGTACATTATAGTGTAAACGAAAAAGTTTTGTGTGCTTCGAAAATGTCGAATTTTGTACCAAAAAAGCGGGAATATGGGGGAAGTTGTGCTTCACATCTTTAGTTTGAATAAAAGTGCCGCTAAAGCAAACCGATTGCTCACCAAAGCTTATGGTGAATGTGTTCCATCGGTTTCAACGTGCGAGAGATGGTTTATGCGGAAGACAAAGATCGACCAGGTCAGCCAAAAAAGTTTGAAGACCAAGAATTGCAGGCATTACTACATGTCAAACTCAACAACATCTTGCGAAATCGAAAAACGCCCAGAATATGTGGCCAGGCATGAAATCGTAATATTCCAGCATGACAACGCTAGGCCACATGTTGCAATACCTGTTAAAAACAATATAGAATGAAGTAAACTGCTCATCTTTTAAGGACAAACACGAATCTATTCTGAAGTGAAGCGTATCCCAGAAATAGCTTTCTGCATCTATCGAAACAAATATTAGTCAAAAGTCAGATCATGTCCCGTTTGACTATTATTTGTTTCGATAGATGCAGAAAGCTCTCTCTGGGATACGCTTTACTTCAGAACAGATTCGTGTTTGGCCTTAAAAGATGAGCATTTCTCTTGGCTCGGAATCCATATGTTGCCAGAAAGGTGGGAAAAGGTCATAGCTAACAATGGCCAATACTTTGAATAAAATGTATATTGTAGAAATGTTTCAAAATAAAAGATAAAAATTTGAAAAAAAAATCCCGCATTTTTAAGTCATACAACCAATATGTTCATATAAAACTTGTATATGTCCAATTTTATCACGATATTTGGTAACGTATATGGAATAAAATTGCAAAAAAACGGAAAACGCTATATTTGTTTACAACCTTAAACCAAATAAGACATAAAACCTTTATAAAATAGCCCATTGTATTAATTTAATCGGTCAATTCACAAGGTCTCTTATCAGTCATCTTGTCATAATGTCCTAATATATTGGAAAACATCATAATCATCTGGGCATGACAGTTAGATGATGAAACAGTTAAGAAGAACTTTATTTTTAAAAAAATAATCTCTGATGTTTCCTTTTATGAAATGATTAATTTTGTGTACACATTTCATAATTCAAAATTTGCAATTTACATCTGATTGACTTAGATCCACATATATATAAATGTATAATAATAGGATTATTTACTTTCAAAAAAGTCTACTTCTCTGCCTTTCACTGCTACTTGATGTAAAATATAACAAATTGTTCCCGATAAAAATAGATAAAATATGGAAAAACTTGCAAATATTTTTTCAAAGTAGTTCTTATTTTGTTAACATTTTGAAATAACTAAAAGCCTGATTTTAAAATGGGCTTTTAAAGTATTAAGGCAAAACATAACGTAATTCAAAATAAGTCCTAAAACACTAATAGCTCATGTACTTTTTCTTTGACTAGTGTCAAATTTTTGTTGCAATTTCATTCCGCATACATTATTATAAGACAATTATGAATGTTAAAATCGTTTTCTAAGGGGGGACCTTGTATGGGAATATAATGTACCCCAAAATTTCAGAGTACTTAAAACTAATTTGTGAACATTTTTTCAGGATTGCTGCACAATCTCAAACAGAATTCTTGAGGGACATTTGTATGGAGGCTGGGTGAAATCATTAACCGATATTAATCATTTTCAATACCAAACAAACCTTATCACCATTGTGTTTTCAACAGACGGACGGACATAGCTAGATCCTCTTAGAATCTTATGAGGATCCAGGTTTTATATACTTTTGGTTCTACGACCAATATTTCAACATTTTACAAACGGAATAACAAAATCAATATAAAAAGATGTATTAAAATTATTCATCTCTCAAGTATTTTTCTATTCAAATATTTTCTACATAAATAAATTTGCATTACTAATTTATTTAATTAAATCATATTTTGTTTATAAACAAACAAATAAGTAAACAACAAAATACGTCTATGTTCAATGAAAAATTTGCATAAAGCATTTCTACTTATTAGATAAGTCTTAGAAGCATTTTTCTATTAGTTTTTGTTTTTTTCTCCTTCAATGGCCAACAAAAATGATGATATGAGTTGAAATGTTTATTTTAATTTTTACAACTCTATAAATAGGATGTGTTAATTATAGCAAATATTAATAATTTAAAATATTTTTAACAAAATTTAAAAACAAAAAAATTATATGAGTAATAATAATAATTTGTGGGATATTTTCCTAGAGCTCAAAATGAATGTTGGTGGAATTTCGAATTACACATTGTTGATAAATGGTATTTTTTTCTTTACTAAGATTCAAGTGCAAGGTTAAATGGAAAATATTTAAATTTATTGTCTCAAAAAAAAAAAAACACATTTAAATTCCTTTGCTCTTAGGCCATGTAAAATCTTTATGGCCAGAAAAGTTCATTAAAATTCATATATGAAGGAAAGATTTTGAACTTTGTTGTTTTTTATTAACCAAGTAATGAACGAATTTATGAATTGTTGAAAAAATCTCCAATAATTTTAGTTTATCCAATTTGAACTTTAGTCATCCGTCAGCACTATCACTAGATTTGTTCGTGATTGACAATTTTTGCGGATAACAATGTTTACATTTTTGTTTATTTCACTTCTTTGAAGGTCATAAATCCAAAATAATAAATAACGATAATTTATTATATTCTTAAGGCATGTTTTTATTTTCTTAAACGATCTTTTTTTTATATTTATTTTGATAAAAAAGAGTCTGCCTGCAAATTCTTGACTATAGAAACAAGTGAGTGAGTTTGTCTACATATATGTTTTAATTTTATTAATACATAAAAGAGAGAGAAAAAAAATAAATAAAAATAATTAAAACAAAAATGTTATTGTTTCTTTAAGAAACGAAAAAAAATATATATTTATAAAAACAAACGAAAAAAAACACACACAGAAAAAGTTCAATGCCAAAGGCATTTTAAATAAACCGAGAACAAAACTGCACGAAAGTTGACATTAACCTTCTTAACATAATGAAAACAAACTAAATAAATTTAAAAAAAAAAAACAAAAGAAAATTACAAAATATTTGTATCTGCTAGAGTTATGTTAGTCAGTTCTAAGGAAAGAAAAAAAAAGAAAATTTCCACCTACCTTTGCAAAATGTCTTAAATATTGGCAAAATAATTTGTAAATGAGAATATTTGAAAAATATTTCAAAAATTATTGACTTTGATTAATGTATTTTCAATTGCTTAAGATTATTTGAATAAAAAAAAAAAAAAAAACAAAAATAAAATAAAATAAAATCGAATGAAATAATTACGTTAATTAAAAGTGGCATGTTTTCATTGATCAATACTTGAGGGGGTGACAGAGCTGGCAAAATGTGTTTTCTTTCAATCAGAAAATACTTAGTTGTGTATTTTAAGTAATATTGAATATTTTGAAAAAAGCTAATATTCTTACACAATGATAAATTTTTTTTATTTTTTTCTACAAAGCATCAAGTTACTTCCAATTTTACAGTTTTACCGTTTCTTTCGGAAAAGAACACAAAAAATGCAAAGGGCAAGAAAAATGCAAACATTTTGCCAGAAAAGCAAACGTTACTCAGTCGGGTCAACAGTGATAATAAATCTGATAGCAACCGAATTTGTTGCCAATCGAATAATTCTACCTTAGTGACCGAATTTTACAGTTGTGGCTATCATATTTTAGAAGAGGTAACAAAATGTTGGTAGCTTCAATCGAAATTCTTTTTTGTCAACTGACTTTCTGTTGATAGAACCGAAAAATTCTTAAGAAAATTAAGTTTGTTACACTTCTGTCAGAATACAAAGTGAGAGTCAACCATCTCTGGTTAGGAAAACTTTGTTCAAATATGAACAGATTGTTGAATTTTCGTTTTTTTTTTCGCTTACTAGACAAAAAGTTTCTCAAGGAACATACAAGGTGGCGCAAAAGTAAACTCACTTCACGTTGTGCCAAAGTCACCGACCGATTATTGGTCAAATAAATAGCAATATTCCGCGTTCTGGAGCAGTGTGGCGTAACATTGTTTATTAACGTATTTCGCATGTGTTTACACACAAATGTCAAAACAGAACTGACACTAGGGGCCAATCGCAAAATCTATAGCATTTTCTGATAGGAGGATTACTTTTGCGCCACCTGTATAATGTTTTTATATATATATTTGTCTCTACAGCGATAGCTTTAAAGTATAAAACGCCTAAAATATGCAAATAGAGGGTTCCCTAGGCCCTTCTAAATTTAACATATTTGGTCAATTCACAAGGTCTCTTATCATGTCATATTGTCATAATGTTCTAATATTTCACAATGGTTTTTATTGCTTTTAAAGCAAAAAATGTCCTAAAATAAAAATACTTTCTATGCTATGTTAATTGTGTTATCGTAACGAACCAGCAGAGATCAACGCCGAATGCCTAAGAGTCGGTTAAACCGAGCCGCGGAGTCGTAATATATTAGGACATTATGACAATATGACTGATAAGAGACCTTGTGAATTGTCCAATTGTTTTATTCAAATTTTGAATTTAGCAAAAGTGTAATAAAGTCACAAATTAGCTATTCTAAAACGGGCCACTGGTATAGATGCCAGTCATTCATAATATTAATCATTCATATTATTATTTTAGCAACCCCGAATCAAATGGGAACTTTATAGTCGAAATTTCCAAGAATTCAAAAATTGGGATTTTTGATTTGTTTTTTTGTTTATTTCAAAATTTAAAATTAAATATCTTTTAAAAAATAAGAACTAATAGCGTTTTCTTTTCTGGCATAATTGACGCCTTTATTCTGCCTTTTACCCTTATTTGTGTTATTTTCTAAAAAAAATGTAGTTTGGTAAGGGAATAACGTGTTCTGTTCATGTTTCATCCAAAATGTTATCAAAGGGTGAAAACGGCACCACTTTTTAAAGAGCTTTCTTGTTATTGTTTTTGAAGTTCGTTTGTGTTAATGAAATAGTTTTTGTATTTTTTGATTAAAAGTGTTAAAATGGAAGCAAAAAGTAAAAAGCAAAAGTAATGATTTTTGTTCTAAGGACTGAGATCGAAAAATGTTTAACATACATATATGTTAAGAAAAATGAAACCACTAAACCTACAATTTTGAATCTTTTTTTATTTGATTGAAATTATTGTTGCAATTTACAAAAAAAATAAAATATTCTTATAGTTCTAATCACTAATGATGAAATTTTTAACATTTTCCAAAAACCCTTCCATTATGGCTTTTATAATGCTTTATGTCACTTTGTTCGAACAGGTTGTCCATCTCTGTTTAAAATCTACCACACTTTTGGACACCTTTTTGTGCTATTCAATTCTCTTTTATCAAGAACCCAATATCTCTCCACTGGCCTTAGCTCCAGGCAGTTTACAGGATTTGCATCTCTTGGTACAAATAAAACATTATTGTTTTTGTACCACTCAAGTCCTTGCTTACCATAGTAATGGGATGCCAAATCAGGCCAAAAATAAGTGGACACATTTAGAAGTCTTATGAATGGAAGCATCCTCTTTTGTAAACATTCCTTGATGTAAATTTCAGCATTTGTAACAAATGTTTGACTTCTTTGGTCGCAACTTCATATTGCTAGCCATACCAAGAACTTTTTGAGAAATTTTGTCTGCTTTGGGGTCCTAAACTTTTCTTCAACATTCCTGCAACATAAAAAAATTGACCCAAAAGCTGGAAAAATTTTCTATACGTACATTTCGTTATCCATTATGCAATTTGACTTCAGTTTCCGTGCTCTGTCTTTGGCGTCTAAATTTTTAGCAGAGTTCCTGTTAGGAACTTTTTGAGCCTTGTATTAGCTTTAACTTTTCGTACCAATTAGTCCGAGTACTGATCTAACCGGGCTGCTTTCCTACCGGATGTGTTGGGAGCTCTTTTGAAAATGATTTCTATTTGTTTGGCTTTAGAAACATCATGTGGAACATTGCTTCTACATGAACCATGTTTTCTATCAACGGACAAGTTCTCCCGATACTGTTTAATAACATTGGAAAACGTTTGATAGCAGACCTTTGATTGTTTGGCCAACTTTTTGTAGGACCAAGTTGGGTTTTGTTTAAAATATTTAATAATTTTAGTACGCACTTTTTTCTGGTCACTCATTTTAATCACATTAACAACAAATGAACTTAATTGACATTAAACATAATAACATGCTTTACAAAGGCAACTTGATCAAAAAAATAAATAAAAAATCAAATAATACTTGGGTTAAAAGTTGTAATGAAAAACGTGTGTTAAGAATTTTACGATCTCAGTCCTTATTGTGATCGTTAAAAATGTATGGGTATGGAAACCTTAAATAAATGGTACAAAATACGTTGGCAACATTTTGTGTGAGAAAAAAAACGCCATTAGTCAAAAAAACAGGAATTTTTTCACCTTCTCACTTGTATAACTATAGGTGCACGAGTTTGAATCTGTATCTCACCTTGTATTTTAACATGGGTGTTCACAAATTTCAGTTTCTTAAATCATATGTCCTCCTCTACGATTCGTTCATACATCGTTTTACAATCGGACCTGTAGCTTAGAAAATATAAAAGCTTTTTTTCTATCGACCCACTGTGCCCCATTAAAGGTATCTTTACACTATCTTTAGCTATTACTGTTCTTTCTACAAAACCGATTTGTCAAAGTCATGCAAATACTAAGCTTTTGGTTTTATATTTAGAACAGGCAAAAATAGCTTAGACATTTTTAAGAATCCCAAAAAATATATTGGGTGTATGACTTAAAAATGTGGGATTTTTTTAAATTTTTAGCTTCTCTTTTGAAAGATTTGTACAATATAAATTTATTCTAAGTATTGGCCATTGTTAGGTATGACCTTTTCCCATCTTTCTGGAAACATGTAAATTCCGAGCCAAAATAACTGCTCATCTTTTGATGCCAAGAAGCCAATTTCTGATACTCTGTTCCAAAGCGTATCCCAGAGAGAGCGTTCTGGATCGATCGTAGTAGGACGGGGCAAGGTAAAACTTCCCAACCACTTCAATATAAATACTGTTTAACAGGTATTGCAATATGTGATCGATCGTTGTCATGATGGTATATTACGGTTTCATGTCTGGCCGCATATTCTGGTCGTTTTTCAACCAATGCCGAAGTAATGATTCTTGTATAGTGTTAATGCAGCATTTCAGACAAAATAGTCTTGTAAGGTTTTTCGTCTTCAATTCGTATGGTACCCAATTTCCTGGTTTTTGGCAGCTTGAGTAGCTCCCAATGATTTTGCAAGCTCTTGTTGAGTTTGACAACAATCTTCATGGAGTAATACTTCCAATTCTTGGTCTACAAACTTTTTTTTTCAGAATCACCATTCTGAACCGATCAAATCATCTCAGGCACGTTGAAACCGATATAAACATTCGCCATAAGCTTTGGTGAACAATCGATGTGCTTCAGCGCAATTCTTTAGAAATTTTTTTGGGGAAAAAAAAACTTTGTTGTTTACACTATAATGTTCAATAACTAAGTGAGAATAAATGACAGATACGTATCCTTCAAAATGAGATATAAGTTATTAAAAACAAAAACCGCGTTAAAAAGATAGGCCATATATTGTAAATCTCGCATTTTTATGTAATACACCTAATATAAATATTTTATCGGGAAACTATTTAATTTATTCCTGTATAACTCCGCAATTGGTGACAAAATACTTTTGCTAATCTGAGTGTATGTACCTTCAAAATTTAAATGTCAAAGAGGCTTGCAATGGTTCTTTATTTTAATCGTTAAACGTTTTGTGTATTTTCTTCAAAGAATCTATCGAAAATTCTTAATCGATGCTAGACATTTTATTGTTTGTATTTTATTTATTTTATTTTCTGAATTTCGCACTACAAAACTACAAAATTGATTAATAAATAATTAAGTGTCCTTAAATAGTGGTTGCTCTAGTATACGTGTATTTTGATTCTTTACGATAATGAGTGTATTTTGAATCTATGCAAGGGGGGGTTGCTTCATTTGAAAAGTGTGCCAAATGACATTTCAATTGATTTTACACAATATTTGAACGGCCCTGATCTGTTAAATAAATTTAGAATAAGAAAAAAAAAACATTGCGACAAATTAATCACTGACAGTTTTGTTTAGTTGAATTTTTGATGAAATATCCCAATGATAATAAAATTTAAGATATTAACACCCATATTAACAATGATTTACAATACGAATTTAATATGAAAACTGTGCGTTGTAATCCATTTGTTGCATTAATAATACGTAATGAATGCCGGTATACAACTTTACTTATGATGCGTATACTTAATAATAATTGTATCATTTATTACTCATACACTCTGTAGTACAGACAGAACTAAAATTCTCTCTACATCTTTTTTGAAAATAAATATGACATTCATTTCCGGCTGATCCGATTGACACGAAATTTTACATAGACATAGCAACCCATTTTAACCCCCTTGATTTGTACAACAATTCTCCTTACTTGGAAAATATTTTTATAAAAATTTTTGAAAAACAAAAACAATTTATACGAACAGTTTTTCAAAGTGAGGTGAAGAGATTTACAAAATAACCTTTTACATTTTGACGATGAACCCGATAGCGCCTCTCCTGAGGGGTAGTGTCTCATCGATTAGCTCTCATAGTTAGCGAGTTGTACGCATTTTAAAATTTCAGAATATCAACATATCGAAATATCACAATATCGGCTACACTTTATGAAGAATGTCATTTAAAATGTTCTTGTTAAGCTGAATTCACCCATGTGTAGTTTGAAGTCTCTCTCAAAAATAGACGTCAAACTACATATAAAAAAATGTTCCGAACGAAAAATGTTTCAGAAACACATGGATAAATTCAGCTTTAGTCAAACAATAAATATGAAATATCATATGAAAATTGTTTCAAAGCATTATTGTTTACGAGTCCAAAAATAATTGATTTTAAATTTGAAAATTTTTAAATTTTTTTTTTTTTTTTTTTTGCCGAATAACCGCTATTAGACTTCGCTTCCTAGATCTCTACAGGAATTACTTTAAAGTATAAAAAATGTCTAAAATATACTAATAGAGGTTTTCCTATGTCCTTCAAAATTTATCATATTTTTTATTCAAATTTTGAATTAAGGCTAAGTGTTATAAAATCCCAAAGCTGCAATTCCAAAATGGACAACGCTTTGTTCCCGCATATGACGCTTTGTTGATGAGTAAGTTTTGCTTTGCTTGTTTAAACACACCGATTGCTCACCGAAGCTTATGGTGAATATGTTGGTGATTTAGATACGAAAGACAAAGATCGCGCAGGCCAGCCAACAAAGTTTGAAGTAAATATCCATGGCGCTAAGGTAATGCTCTGTAGTTGGTTGGACCAAAAGAAATGAGGTACTGAAATCTGGCCAGAACATCACGGGAAACACGTACCAGAACATCACGGGAAACACGTATACTACATAATACATCGCACAGTGGGGAAACTTAAAAAAGTGGAAATAAATCTGTGACTAATCTTATAAACGGTTAGTCATATTTTCATAAAATTTCCCATGACTATAGAGGAGGCGTAGTTAAGCTTAAAATTTGGACTTTAAGAACTAAGGAGTGAGGTATGGTCGGGACCATAAAACAAGAACACAGTATAGTTGTCTTAACCATGTTTTTCTCTGCATGCATCACTTTTCCATTATAAAACTTCCTAACTCTCCTTCAATTGTTAATTCAAATATCATAAAGTCCGGCTTAGAAGTTATATAGTTATAACGATTTACATACTTTTCACATTACTCAATTTGGTATTGAAAATCTTATAGACATTCTACTTACATATAATATGTATTTTATAAAATGAAATATCATACTAAAGAAATTTCCGAAAATAATTATTGCTTTAAATAGTTCAATTAAGCGAAAAGTCATATTTTTTATCTATGAAGAATATTTTCCGTTTGTTTCATACATAAAAGTATTTCAACCGGAAATGCAAAAGTTTGCCATTTATCTTATTGACGAAGGAACAACAAAAGCAATAAAAACAACAACAATAATGTCATATATTGTTTTAAATAACATACCAAAATTTAACGCTAAATTAATATTTTTCAAAGTTAAAACAGCAAAACGAAAAGAAAAAAAAATGTACCTATGTTGCCTTTATTAACACATAAATAATTTTAGGTCTGTGTAAAATCTTTTTGCTTTGAATAATTTTTGCGGCTTTTATGTTTTTTTTTTTTGTTTTTTTCTTTAAAATTTTCTTGACATTCAGACAATATAACAAACATGCCATTTACGCACACTTTTAACAAACAAGAAATTAAATAAACAAACAAAAAAAATGGTTTCTCCTCTGGCCATTTAAAGAATACTTGGCACAGTTTGGTTCGCCCCTACACAATGTGTGTGATTTTGAAAATTTGTGTTATACTTAGTACATAAACAAATATATATGTATGTGTCAGTATTAGTATGTGGTATTTCCCAGCAGTTAAGCAAGTTGTCAATGTCTGACCACTTGACTGATTCAAATTTATATATTTTGGCTCATTTGACCCGTATGTGCTCTTTGTAGTGCAGAGAGAAGTCAGTTGGTTATTTTATACATTGAATGTGGTCTAGCGTGAAGACAATTGTCACTTAAGTGTCTCTAAGTAAACAAGAGTGTAGTCAATTTAAATGTTTATTTTGTACTGCAGTTTTTTGGGAGTAAATCGCACAATCTGGCGTAACTCATTCCGAAAACAAAAATGTTCGAAATCGTGTGCTAAATACATCATAATTCGAAGCGATTTCCTTTCGAATCGAATTAGGGAGTAATCTCCCTGATTTTACACAATTTGTGTTGATATAATTCCCATACAGTTTATTTTATTTTTGCTTAAGTATACTGACATCCCATGTAACCTAGCGTGATGTCAATTGTTACCTTAGTGTTTCTAAGTAAACTAGAGTGTGATCACTTTAAAAAGTAGATATTTTACCTAACAGAAGTAATTTATTGGAGAGTTGTCGGAGGAAGGTTTGTTTACAAGCAATCGGTTATTGGACTGTCAATGAGATGTTTTTTTAATGTAATCAAGTAAACAGTTAAGTAGCTAGTAAGTTTACTGGAACTATGTAACCGGTATGTGAATCCAATTGACTATCATACATTCTGATTGTTATCCAAAAGGGATGCTTAGGACATGCACATGTTAAAATAACTGTTCACGTAGCTAGTATCTAGGTAAAATCACTAGGTAAAGTCACTAGTTCGGGACAGTCTCCTATAACTGCTGGGTTGTTTATGTATATGATTTGTTGTTTTCAGTCAACAATAACAAAAAACATATATAAGTATAAATATTTTGAAGGATTTTATATTTTAATATTTGATGGCATAAAATTGTTTTGTTTTCTCTATGTGTGATATTATTTTTTTTTTATTGTTTTGAAGCGGAAAATTTGCACACTGGATGTGCGAACAGTGTACCGAATAAGAAAACTAGTGCTATATAAAATGCAAATATAACACTGTTTAATATAAGATTCAAAAGATAGGTTGGCTACTATTACCGCTAAGCTATCGTTACCCCTAAATTACGTTTTGTAGTTGCTGCTTGAGTAGCTCCCAATGATTTTGCAAGCTCATGTTCCGTTTGACAACAATCTCCATGGAGTAATGCCTCCAATTCTTGGTCTTCTAACTTCTATGGCTGGCGTGGGCGATCTTTATCTTCCGTGTCAAAATTACCACTTGTGATCCGCGCAAAAACCATCTAAACCATAGAGCATATTTACCATAAGCTTTGGTGAGCAATCGATGTTTTTTTTTAATATGATGATTCGTTGTTACAAAATTCGACATTTTCGAAGCAAAAAAACTTTGTGGTTTACACTAGAGTTTCCAATTCGGTTTTAACCGAAACCGCGGTTTTTTAAGGCCTAAAATCGAAACCGACAATTATTCTTCGGTTTTCACTTTTAATCTATTTTCGGCAGAAAAATTCAAAATTTAGAAATGAGAAACAAACTTTTTCATCCGATTATTCATCCCATATCTCTACGCACATATCGGTAAAAATATCTTAAGATTTGTTTAAATTTTTTAAATTGTATTAGAATAATTGCTTCAGATGATGTAGCAGGCTACCTTTCGCAAGCTAAATAATGCAAAATTTTTGTAACAAAGTCTTAGTTATTTTCAAATATCCGAAAAAAGTATGAAGTACTAGCTGACCGATGCGCTTTGCCACCTCAATTGGAATAAAGAAATAGTACTATTAAGTCTCCCTTTGTAAATTAATACCAATTCAGGAAAACATGTCTCTAGTTTCATGTTTATTGAATTATTGTAATGTGAATTGTAGCTCATTCTAGACTTATTATTAGAATAAAAACAATACCAGAAAGACCCAGATTTTGTATTCCAACTAAGCATCATGAATGTTTAATTTCATATTTCTGTGTCCATTATTATAGAAAATACAAAAGAAAGGTAAGACTATAATCACCTTTCGTGAATTCTAACTCATTCGGAATTATGTATGCCTAACTTTAAGTTTTATTATTATAAAATATTCAAAAAGTACATTTACAATAAAGAAATAGTAACATTAATTATCCGTTTTGAATTCGCGTTTCTAGGTCCATAGTTATAAAATATTCAAAAAGTACTACTAGTTCGAACAAGTACCTGCAATTTCCTTTTTTATATTCTAACTCAGTCAGGATAATGTGTGTTTAATATCTTGCTTATAGGTTCATTATTATAGAAATTTTAATAATAGTTTCTGTTACCTCAATATCATTATGCCCTCTATCCTTGATTATTTCTTTACTCAGAAGCATTTCAGCCAACTATTATGTATATACAATAAGTAAAATAATTTATTATAATAAAAAGTAGCATTAGAAGAAAAAGTAAAAATTTTCCACACTTAAGCCACTGTCAAGTTTGAAATTTCAAAGAAGTTTTCTGATTCTATAGAAAATTCATTTTAAACAACGAAAAAGTACTCCTTAGTTCTAGTTCTCCATTTTTGGTATCATAATATAATTGACCATCCTATTATTGATTATTTCTTTACTGAGAAGCATATTAGCCTAACTAATTTAATACATTAAAAAGGTACCATTAAAAGAAAAAGTACCAATTTTCCTTTATCCTCGTAAACACTCGTCAAATTTGAACTTTAAATTTGTTTAGCAGTTCCTATATTATTAACTGATTTAATAGTTAATAAATTATCACAAAACCGAACCGAAACCGATCGGTTTTCAATTTTTTAAAACCGAAACCGCGGTTCTGAAATTCTTCGGTTTTTTGGAAACTCTAGTTTACACTATAAATGTTCAATAACTAAGTAAGAATATCCTTCAAAATGACAAATAATTCATTAAAAGCCAAAAAAGAAGATATGCCACCTATTGTAAATCCCACATTTTTAATAATTTGAATAGAGCTTGTTTCTATAATCAATTCAGAGTGTCAAATAAAATATTAAAAACAAAGGGAACAAATAGAGACGAGACGTAATTGTCAAAACCCTAACTCTTGTAACAACAAAATACATGTAAGTCAATGTATTTTGTTGTTGTATCAAACATGTTGTATTTTTGTTTGACAAAACGAAGTGTCTCGTCTCTATGATAAAAGTTTCAAAAAGTAAAAATTTAACATAATCAGGGGTAATACTTAAAAAAGTTTTCAAAATTCTAATAATTGAACATAGAAGTTCTGAGAACCTAAACGGTTCTCAACAAACAATACGAGTTGCAGCTCAATTATATATTACATCTTAAAAATGTTCGTTCTAATCACTTTACTTTTCTCTGTGACAAAATTTTGTACATTTCGCCACACTGTGTCAAAACCGAATGTGAATTCTTTTTAAATGTGAAATATGGATGTTGTTTAATGCAAAATAGCAAAATTTAAAATATTTAATAAATTCTACTTTCAACATTATAATATAGTTGTTTGAACGATTATGTGCTAACACATGTAAACTTGAACATATGTACAAACATAAATCTACATATTTGAGATTATATACGAGTAGTTCTTTATATGAATGGATGTTCGTAGGAATTTAAATGTCTTTCTTAAAAAGAATAAACAATAAGCTAATATTTTAGCAACATTAATCAAGGCGCTAAGCACTTTCTTTTTAAATATTTTAGGAAATCCGCATGATAATTAACACGTTTGGAATGATATTAACATGTCATTGCTAATAGAAATGTTTTCAAACGTAACATTTAACATTTTTTAAAACATTTAAATAGAACCAGAATAATTGTGTGTTTACTTACTCATCGGCTTCTTCATCCATGGCGCTAGTAAAACGTGGTCGCACATATTCCCAGCAGCCCTGATTTTTGTGTTCTTCTTGCGCCCATAGTATTTCAGCATTTTTATATTTGGAAATTTCTTGCTTTGCCAAATCATAGGGAAATGGGCAAATCTGTAAATATGGAAATTAATTAATTAAATGTCATCTAAAAAAGCATTAACTTTTTATACCTGTTCCAGCCGTACCAAAGCTATTTCCTTTTCTGCTTTTTTATCTTGTCTGGCCTTGAATAATTCAAAATATACTTTTCCAGTACAGAAGACTAATTTCTTAACATCATCGGGCGATTTCGAAGCGGGACCAACATCCTCAATCAAACGTTTAAATTCACTACATTCCGTAAAATCAGAAAATGGACTTTTAGCCATAGGATGTCTTAAGCCCGACTTGGGTGTGCATAAAATTAAGGGTTTGCGAAATGGCAGTGCTATCTGACGTCTTAAAATATGAAACAGGTTGGCGGGGGTGGTACAATTTGCCACAATCCAATTAATATCATGCAACTGTTGTAAAACCATATTTTCACAATTCGGCGGTAAGGCATCTGGATCATCATGACACATTTGTAGGAAACGTTCTGGTCGACAGGAGGAATGTTCTGGGCCCATACCCTCCATTCCATGAGGCAAGAGCATCACTAAGCCGGACTGTCTTACCCATTTCATTTCACCACTCGATATAAACTGATCAATTATACACTGAGCTGTATTGCAAAAGTCACCGAATTGCCCTTCCCACATTACCAGTGAATTGGGATTGCACATGGAGTAGCCGTGTTCAAAACCTAAAACTCCAAACTCACACAAACTGCTGTTGCACACCGAATAATGGGCTTGATCGGGATACAGATGTTGCAGCATATTATAGGTGACTTTGTCGATGGTTTGATGATGCAGCACATGATGACGATGCGAAAATGTTCCACGTTCTACATCTTCGCCGGAGAGACGTACATGTATGCCTTCCTTTAATAGAGTACCAAAAGCAAACGCTTCACCCAAAGCCCAGTCGGCAATTTTATTTTTAACCATTTCCTGTCGTGCCTGTAAGATGCGTTCAATGCCTCTGTAAATTTGTAAAATAGTATGTTTAAAATAAGTTAAATTATAAATAAAAATATAAATAATTTTTTTTGTTGAAATATGTTTTAATGATTTGTTAAAAGTTCATTTAAATGTATATAATAAAAGAATTTTATTTATAAGTTTTACTAAAAATAAAAACGTTTCAATATTTTCATTTAATAAAGAAGGATATTAAACATTTTTTAATAAAGTTTAGCATAGCTAAATACACATAGATCAGAAACTCTCTATCAAAGACCTAACTTAGTTGACACAAACCTAAATGGTGAGAATGCATTAGTAAAAAAAAACTATGTGAAAACAAAAACAACACTCGCGTGTGTGATTTTTTTGAGTAATTTTTTGTATTTCTCTATGGTGTTTAGTTTTAAATATAAAAATTTACAAAAAAGATTTCAAAATAGGTTTGAAAGAATTCTGTGGACTTTTGACAAAACAACTTAAGTGTAATTTTAAAACTTTTGTGGAGTGCGCAAAAACTGTTGAATTGATCGACAATTGTTTTATTATATTACCTTAAAGAATTTCGAGAGCGTTGTATACTTCTTTGAGACAAGGAATAAAGTTCTTTAAGGACAAATAACAAAATAATTATCGATCAATTCAACAGTTTTTGCGCACTCCTGAAAAATTCTAAAATTACACTTAAGCTGTTTTGTCAAAAGTCCACAGAACTATTAAATTTTCAAACTCAAATTAAATCAAAACAATTGCATTTTTACTTTAATTAGTAGTCATATATTATGAAAAATAAGAAAAAATAAAAATACAGCTAATGGATTTTATGGAATAAGGTGGTTAGTTTATCATATTTAACATCATATTTTAACTGGAGACCCGAAGGTATGTCACCGACCACCATCATCAAATCGACTTTTAATTAAAGTTTCCAAAAAACCGAAGAATTTCAAAACCGCGGTTTAGGTTTTAAAAAATTGAAAACCGATCCGGTTCGGTTTTGTGATAATTTATTAATTATTAAAACAGTTGATAATATAGGAACTGCTAAACAAATTTAAATTTCAAATTTGACGAGTTTTTACGAGGATAAAGGAAAATTGGTACTTTTCCTTTTAATGGTACCTTTATAATACATTAAATTAGTTAAAGTTGACTAATATGCTTCTCAGTAAAGAGATAATCAAGAATAGCGTGCTCAATTGTATGATACCAAAAATGGAGAACTATACCAAACTAAGGAGTACTTTTTCGTTCTTCAAAATGAATTTTCTATAACATTGAACCTAGAATCAGGAAATTACTATGAAATTTCAAACTTGACCGTGGTTTAAGTGTGGACAATTTTTACTTTTTCTTCTAATGGAACTTTTTTTATAATAAATTATTTTACTTATTGTATATACATAATAGTTGGCTGATATGCTTCTGAGTAAAGAAATAATCAAGGATAGAGGGCATAATGATATTGAGGTAACAGAAACTATTATTGAAATTTCTATAATAATGAACCTATAAGCAAGATATTAAACACACATGATCCTGACTGAGTTAGAATATAAAAAAGAGAATTGCAGGTACTTTTTCTAACTAGTAGTACTTTTTGAATATTTTATAACGATGGACCTAGAATCGCGAATTCAAAACGGATAATTAATGTTACTATTTCTTGATTGTAAAGGTACTTTTTGAATATTTTATAATAATAAACCTTAAAATTAGGCACAAATGATTCTGAATGAGTTAGAATTCACGAAAGGTGATTATAGTCTTACCTTTCTTTTGTGTTTCCTATAATAATGGACACAGAAATATGAAATTATTCTAATAATACGTATTATTCTAATAATACGTCTGGAATGAGCTACAATCCTCATTACAATGAATCAATAACATGAAACTAGAGATATGTTTTCCTGAATTAGTTTTAATTTACAAAGGGAGACTTAATAATACTATTTCTTTATTCCATTTGAGATGGCGAAACGCACCGGTCAGCTATTACTCCATACTTTTATCGGATTTTTGAAAATAACAAGACTTCGTTACAAAAATGTTGCATTATTTAGCCTGCGAAAGGTAGTCTGTTACATCATCTGAAGCAGTTATTGTAATACAATTTAAAAAATTTAAACAAATCTTAAGATATTTTTACCGATCTGTGTTTAAAGATATTGGATGAATAATTGGATGAAAAAGTTTGATTCTCATTTCTAAATTTTGAATTTTTCTAGTATATTACTTACGTTATCAAAGATTATAGTATAAAATATTACTTTGTTAGCACAAGCCAACCAAACAAATACTAAATAACAAAGTAACACTGAATTTGATGAACTATAAACACTCTGACCCTTTTTTGCTGAATGCGTAAAAACTTCTTAGAAAAACTTCGGTTTTTTTCAAATTAATATATTAATCTAACTAGAACAAAGTTTTGCCAAAAAACTTAAACGATGACTTAAAAAAATTTAATTGTTTAGCAAATTGCCAATAGATGTCACTTAAAATTGTTTAGAGACTCTAGAAAAGGTGGTTAGAAAAGTGACCACTAAACCGGAAAGAGTTAATTCGAATCCATTACCAAACATATCAATAAAGTTTATTGAATGATTAAATTTTTGAATTAAGATTTTAATGAATTAAACTTAAATTAAATTAATTAATTCGAAGCTCGGGTATTAGGTATGTTATGGAAATCGATTTTAAAAATGAAACGGTTTGAAAACTAAAATTAGTTTTGGCCATTTTAACCAAATTTCTTGCCTAAATTCATTTAAATTTTTTGCTATTTGTCATATGGGCGAAACATCTTTTCAAATCAATAGATTTGTATCATACACCTATATATCGTCACCTAAAATCAAAAAGGGCCTATCATCGCTTTTTTAAATTTTACAGGAGAAACAAAAAAAATAAAATGAAAAGTGTTGTGGTTACAAATATGATTTTCTTTCTTTAATAAAGTTGTTATTTTTCAAAATTGAAAGCTAAAAATATGTGAAGACGTGTGCCTTGTACCAATATCCATTAAAAACTCAATTTTGAATTTTTTGATTGTTATGCCTTTTTGGATTTTAGTTTTTATTGACGCATTTCTTAATATATTTAATAGAGTTTTGTTTTCTGGCATAAATGATGCGTATAATAACTTTAACCTAAAACCCCGAAAATATTAAATAAACTTAAAATATAAAGTATCACTTACTTATGTATTTCAAACTTCGCCTCCGGTGGTGGAGCTGAGGCGAATTTATTACCAATGTGTATTAATGTTTCTTCCTTAACACCAGTGCCAGACATTTTTGTACGATCACGACCCTCAAAGAAACCCGACCAGGGAGAATCTATCCAATCTTTATACTTTATAAAATGAAACAAACACATTTAAGATTATAGTTTAAAAACTTAAAAAAATAACTCACTTTAATAGATGTTTCCTTAGCGGCATCAGCAAATCCAGTTTCCAATATTTTCTCATAGCTCTCTACATCCGTTTTAAATTCATCAGCACTGATAACATTCTCCTTGATCAATTTCTCGGCATACAACTGCAAAACCGGCTTATGCTTTCGTATTTGTGTATACATTAAAGGTTGGGTAAACATGGGTTCATCCGTTTCATTATGGCCATTACGACGATAGCCCACCAGATCAATAACCACATCTTGACGCCAATCAGCTCTCCATTCCGCAACAATCTTACTAAGAAACACAACAGCTTCCGGATCATCAGCATTAACATGGAAAATGGGAGCATTCACTACGCGTGCGACATCGGTACAAAACGGTGAAGAACGATGAAAACGGGGATCGGTGGTGAAGCCCACCTGATTGTTGATAACAATGTGTATAGTACCATGACTGGTGTAGGCGGGCAGATCACTTAAATGCATGCTCTCATAGACAATACCCTGGCCCGAATAGGCGGCATCTCCATGTATAAGTATAGACATAACTTTTCTGCCTTCAATATCGCCGCGATAGAATTGTTCAGCTCGTGTTTTACCCTGCACCACAGTATCCACCGCTTCCAAATGCGAGGGATTAGCCACCAAAGCTATACGCACATTTTTGTTAGTAACACGATTTAAACGTTCCGTAAAGGTGCCCAAATGATATTTGACATCTCCCGAGCCCTTTCAAATATAGTAATATTGTTAAAAACTATTAACTGAAACAATTTGTTTTACTTTACCTGATCAGTTGCTGATAATGCCAAAAATTGTGAAAATATATTGCGCAATGGCTTACGACATATGTTAGCCAAAGTATTTAAACGACCCCGATGAGCCAAGCCCAAAATAAACGATTCACAACCTCTAGCCGAGGATACATCAATGATTTCTTTAATACAGGGTATTAAAACTTCACAACCCTCTAAGCCAAAACGTTTTTCAGAGCCATATTTCTTAGCCAGAAAGTTCTCAAAACTAAATGGATTATTAACATAAATTTCAAATTACATAGTTTTAATTTAGCCTTGTGTGTAATTTACCCTGTTGCTCTAATTAAACGTTGTAAAATTAACTTCTTTTTTTCCTTGTCTATGTTCATAACACCAGGTAATTCAATTTTTTTTCGTATCCAATCTCGTTTATCAAAATCGAATATATACATGTATTCAATACCCATTGTACTGCAGTATATACTTTCTAGACGTGTCATTATTTCACTATATCGAACGGTAGAAGTATTGTTATTAAATTTACTTATGTAGATATAGCTTGTTTCTCACCGAAAACTTAATTCCTTTTTTTCTCCATGAATGTATGTCGTTTGAGGCAATTTAAATTTATCATCCAAATGTGTTGCTTCTGCAATTGTATTAAAAATTTGATGAAACAAAACAGCTTCATCGTCTTCAATATAAAATGAAAACTTTCCATTTTGTATTAAGAAAAGAACAAATGAAAATGAGGTTTTTCTATTTCAAGTTCAGAAAAGAACTAGCAAACAAGTGAACCATGTTCCTTTCATAGTAAAAAATGAAATGATTTTTTTAAAAAACGTATTTTACGTATTTAATGGCAGTTTTTATACATATCGCTCATTTGCTGCAACAACGTCATAATTCAAAAAAAGTCGTTTCGAGAAAAACGACTTTGAATGTTTTATGACATTTCACTATTTCTTAAATAAATTTTCAACAAATCATGAGATTTTAGAAATAAAACCTGATTTGAATAGTAGATGTTAATATCCTTCTAATCTGTATTTAACCCAAATTTTTTCTTGTCAAATATACGAGAAAACATGAATTTTCGTTTTGACGTTTACAACAAAAAAACACTCTCACGGAAAAAATAATTGACTTTTTTGAAAACTGATAAAACTATATGAAAGACTATAGAACGGCTCATATTTCGTATTATTCAGTTCAAAACACACGGATTTTGAGTTATGTCGTTGTTGCAGCAAATGAGCGATGTGTACATCGAAAGTGTAAACATTAGGGTATTCAATCGATTAACCGCCAATCGGTTAACCGATTAATTTTGGTCGGTTAACTGTTCGAATAATTTAAAGTTGGCGATTTTCAAATAACAAATAAACCGATTAATTTGTATCGTTTAACCGATTAACCGAAATTTCTTTTTTTTTGCATTTTATATAGAAATATAGTTTTAAACACACTAATTTCATGTATTAACTCATGAACATTAACTTCTAGCAATAGTTTTTTAGAAGTATAGCACAAAAATTGAAACTAAGGAATTTGGAAATGAACTTTTTTCTAGAATGTACTATGATTATCTTTGTCCTAATGAGTCGGAGGTCGATAATAGATGAATCTAAAGACATAACTGAAACGAGTCTTTTATCAGAAACTTTTAAAAGTATTAATAACTAAAAAAATACAAAAAGGACTCCAAATATATATATGAGGATTTTATATGAGAAATTGGATATTCTTTATCATGCCTTACTTTTGATTTCTCCAACATCTAATCAGTGAGAGAGTTCTTTCCAAGTCAAGTTTTATTAAAACTAATGAAAAAAATCGTTTAAAAGGAAAACATTTCAATTATGTTCTTTTTTAAAAAGCTTATTTCAGAAGATCTCCCTAAAATCCTAAAAAACTCACATGTGCATAAAAAAGGTCTACCATATTTTTGTTTTGCTATTACTTATTTGGTTTTGTTCTTTTTATTAATAAAATTCTTAAATAGGTACACAAAATTCGTTGTTTTATTTTCAATTTAAAATTAATATGGAAATTACTCGGTTAATCGAATAATTCAAAATTAACCGATTAAATCTAAACCCCGATTAATTATTTGCTTGATTAACCGATTAAATCAGAAACCCGATTAATTGAATACCCTAGTAAACATATATGACTGCGATTATCTAATAACTGTTCTGATCTTTATTTTTAGACTGTTAAAAAGAATAAAGGAACAGTAGAGCATAATTGAAATAGAGCTCTATTTCATGTTTCTATGACATTATTATAAAAAAATACAAAAAGTACAATTGGAAGACCGAAAAGGTACCATTACCTCTCACTATGTCTGATTCTGACTTCACTCTGATGTACATCACTGAAATTTATTGTTGTTAGCTTAATGAAAGCTAAATATATCTCGAAAGTTATTATCGATTTAAGATATTTGTGTTTTTCATACCAAAATTGATTGTTGGTATGAAATATGACAGATCATAGATAGAGATTATTTTAACTAAACTCACAGTATTTACAAAGTCATTAACGATTTCAGATATTTGAGTTTTTTTTTTGGTACGAAATATGAATGGCCACAGATAGAGCTCCTTTTGTCGATTAAACGCTTATTCACAAAGTGAAAAGGAGGCAATATATTAAAAATTTAAATTTCCGAATTTTTGATTTTTTTTCTTTAGTCCCGGTCCACACTGTAAAACATTTGATGCAAAACATTTTTAAATTCTCTTTTGAAACTGCATTCGTGTCCACACAGTGAAGTTTTTGCTTTTCAGTTTTTGACATTTCTGTACAGAACGAGTATGAACGAATAAATGTGGATGACATACTCAACAAAAACTTCATGTACATGAAACAGAGTACCCTTTTTCATTCCTCTTTCCCCTTTCATCGACAAACTGAAATGTTTTGCAGCAAATGTTTCACAATATGGATGGGGACTTACAAACCATCTCCTGAACATTTCAAATCGAATTAAAAAAAATCATCCAAATCGCTCCATTTTTATGTATATGGGGCATTTCACGTCAAGTGAACCAACTTTTGAAATCGATGTCTTCCGTTCGGGATGAAATTTGCACCAATGTTAGTTCTATTGGATAGTAATTCGGGCACAATTTTTCAACAAGATCGGCCAAGAACTCTCTGAGTTATAGGAGGTCAAAATTTGACATTTTGGCCAAACAGGTGTTTTTTCTTATCCATATAACTTATTACCTATTGTTCTTAGCAAAATGTGTCCCAAATAGTTTAGATAGCTATTTATGCAATCTTCCGAAAAAAAAAATTAAAAAAAATTAATAAAATATTTTTGACTTTTTTTTTAAAAAATCAAAAACATTTTTGACTTTTTTTTCAAAATGGGCCCTTTTTATTTTTTTTTTTAATTTTTTTAAGAAAGCTTAGGTCTTTTCCTAAGCGACCTATATGGTCGCTTAGTGGGATGCGAGTGGGATATCTATCAAAAAAAATATTTTGTAACTCAAGATATAAAATTTTTGACTTTTTTTTGCAAAATCAAAAACTTTGTTGACTTTTTTTAAAAAAATTGACCCATTTTTTAATTTTTTTTTTGCTCAGAAGAAAGCTTATGTGTTTTCCTTTAACACCTTTTTTGTCGCTTAGTGGGATGCGAGTGGGATATCTATCAAAAAAATGTTTTGTTACTCAAGACATTAATTTTTTTACTTTTTTTTTTTGCAAAATCAAAAACTTTTTTGACTTTTTTTTCCAAAATAGACCCTTTTTTTATTTATTTTTTTTTTTTCTCAAAAGAAAGCTTAGGTCGTTTCCTTTAAAATCTTTTTGGTCGCTTAGTGGGATGCGAGTGGGATATCTATCAAAAAAAATATTTTGTAACTCAAGACAAAGGTTTTTAAATTTTTAGCATATGCACTATTTTGATTTTTTTCATATTTGTGTGTAAACCTTAAAAATTAAACTTACGCAGAGAAACTGGACACATTAGCCTTTCCGATGGTAAGTAACATACGTAACTAAAATTTCATAGCCGCGATACTGTAATACCCATAATATGGTAACCTCAGGAATAAAAATCACTTTTTATACCCTACACCACCATAGTGGCGAGGGTATATTGGATTTGTGCAGATGTTTGTAACGCCCAAAAGTATTAGTCTAGCACCCACCTCAAAGTATATCGATTGACTCAGAATCATTTTCTGAGTCGATGAAACGATGTCCGTCCTTCCGTCTGGCTGGCTGGTTGTCCATGTAAACCTTGTGCGCAGAGTACAGGTCGCAATTTTGAAGATATTTCGATAAAATTTTGTACATATAATTTGTTCGGCCCAAGGACCAAGCCTATTGAAACTGGCTGAAATCGGTCCATTATTTCACCTAACCCCCATACAAATGTCCTCCCGAAAGTGGACTTTATCGGTCACAAATGTTCAATTTATATAGGTATCTACACAAGTTTTTCTCCAAATAAGCTTTATATATACGGAATTCATGTCACCAAATTTTATTAAGATCCGTCCATAATTAGTCATAGCTCCCATATAAGGCCTGCTTCCAATAATCACTTTAACGAGCATAAATCTCCTAAAAATGTTGGTATACACATAAAATGCAATATAAATAACTTTCATATAGACATTAATAACACCACTTAATTTCATGATGATCGGTCCATAATTTGACATAGCTCCCATATAAGGTCCACTTCCAAAAATCGATCACGAATATAAATTATTGCGCTGAAAACTACATATACGATTGAATAAAAAAGCCGCAAGATGCAAAACTCAGACAAATTTTGGGGGCGGAAAATTAAAAGCGGTCGGCCTCACATTGCACCCCTCCAGTGGCTATTATCGGTCAGTTGTAGTGGTTTTTTTTTAAGGTTTGAAATATGAAAATATGAAAAAAATCAATTTAAAAACCTTTGTCTTTAGTTACAAAACATTTATTTTTATAGATATCCCACTCGCATCCCACTAAGCGACCATAAAGGTTTTAAAGGAAAAGACCTAAGCTTTCTTTTGAGAAAAAAATAAAGAAATAAAAAAGGGTCCATTTTGGAAAAAAAGTCAAAAAAGTTTTTGATTTTGCAAAAAAAAAAGTAAAAAATGTTATGTCTTGAGTTACAAAACATTTCTTTGATAGATATCCCACTCGCATCCCACTAAGCGATAAAAAAGGTGTTAAAGGAAAACACATAAGCTTTCTTCTGAGCAAAAAAAAAAAATTAAAAAATGGGTCCATTTTTTTAAAAAAAGTCAACAAAATTTTTGATTTTGCAAAAAAAGTCAAAAAATTTCATATCTTGAGTTACAAAATATTTTTTTTGATAGATATCCCACTCGCATCCCACTAAGCGACCATATAGGTCGCTTAGGAAAAGACCTAAGCTTTCTTAAAAAAATAAAAAAAAAAAAATAAAAAGGGCCCATTTTGAAAAAAAAAGTCAAAAATGTTTTTGATTTTTTAAAAAAAAAGTCAAAAATATTTTATTTAATTTTTTTAATTTTTTTTTTCCAAAGATTGCATAAATAGCTATCTAAACTATTTGGGACACATTTTGCTAAGAACAATAGGTAATAAGCAAGGCAAGGATATTCATGCACTAAAAAATTAAAAATATGCGCTTATAATATGCACTATAAAGAGAGAAAATATGCACTAAAAATGACAAAAATATGCAATAAAAACAAGTTTTTTATTTGAAATATATTTATTAATAAAAGACAGATATAAATTTCAGGTCACATTTTCAATATATATGTACATATAAAGAAACAGAGACCTTTTTCAAACATATTTTTTCAAAGTAAAAATAAGAAAATTCATGTATGTATGTATGTAAATTATACAATATTTATATTAAAAAAATCAGTCAGTTATTTATTTTTATGTTACAAATTACTTAATTTAGATTTCTATTTGTATAAACAAATACATTTTTTTTTTAAATTTCCAAAAAAAAACTTTGTCTGTTCGGACAAAAAAAGCTTTAATACATTGAAAATGTACGCTCAACGTCAACAGAAGTTAAAGGTGCATAATTAAATGAAGCCAGTTCAATTGGAGAATATTAATTTTCAATTATATATGTCAAAAATTGTTTTATTATATGAAATCCAGTATTATATTCTGTAATATATTCTTTAGTTTTGTTTTAATTTGGTAAGAAATTTCTCCTTTACATTACTAATTTTATTGGCAGCATCATCAATTAATTTTGCTTGTGCATTCAGCGAATTGAATCCCTGTAGTTTAGTAATAGTTTCAGAAATAAAGATGTAAATTGAGCACAGAAATGCTAATTGGCTTTAACATTATGTGTCACAAAGAGAACAAAGTCGAAAAGTCGATATAAAAAAATTTTCGAAAAATCGAAAAGTCGACAATTTCAAAAAGCTAAAAAATCGATTCATAAATTGAAAAGTTGGAAAGTAGACTTTTTCTTTTAACAATAGAATTCTAGTGTCAATATATTTACTGATTTTACAACACTTAATAGAGTTGCCAAATATATATATATGTACAGTGTACACTGATATAAAAATATGTCCAAAAGAAAATTAAATATGCAATAAAATGGAAAAATATGCTAAATATATGCATGTAAAAGAAAAATATGCAAAATATGCATTTATAACAAAATATGCAAAAATATGCAACAACAAATCGATGCCATTTTGTTGCAAATTCTTCGATTCGGAAAGATAAATTGTCAAAAGTGATTTTGAGTTACTGACTACAAACATGCATTTGCATAGAAATCCTTGCCCTGGTAATAAGTTATATGGATAAGAAAAAACACCTGTTTGGTCAAAATGTCAAATTTTGACCTCCTATAACTCAGAGAGTTCTTGACCGATCTTGTTGAAAAATTGTGTCCGAATTACTATCCAATAGAACTAACATTGGTGCAAGTTTCATCCCGATCGGAAGACATCGATTTCAAAAGTTGGTTCACTTGACGTGAAATGCCCCATATAGATTGTTTACAAAGTTATTAAGGGTTTCCGATTTTTGAGTTTTTTCATATGGATTTTAGTTTTCACACGAAAAATCGAGTTTTTATCCGAAGTATAAGTGAAGACTCCAATTCTCAATTAAACACCTGTTTACAAAATTATTAAGGATTTTAGATTTTTTAGTTTTATCTTATGAAAAATCGATTTTTGGTTAGAAATATGAGTGATCGCAAATCGAGCTCCGAGCTCCGATCTGTGATCATTCTTATTTCGTACTAAAAATGTTTCTTATGAAAAAACTCAAAAATCTAAAATCCTAATTAACATAAAAAGGAGCTCGATCTGTGATCACTCATATTACCATTATTCATATGAAAAACTTAAAAATTTTTAAATCCTTGATAACATTGTAAACAAGCGCTTAATCGAAAAAGAATATCGATCTGCAATCACTCATATTTCTAACCAAAAATTGATTTTTCATAGGAAAAAAACTCAAAAATCGGAATTCCTTAATAACTTTGAAAATAAGCGTTTAATAGAGAAAAGGAGCTCCATCTGTGATCACTCATATTTAAAATAAAAATCGATTTTTGGTATAAAATATTAGTGTTAACACATTGAGCTTATTTTCTCTATAATAGCAGTATTTACAAGGGGAATTAGTCTCTATTGCGATGCGAAAGAAAAATTGAGAATAATTGAACAATTGATACCTTTATTGCGTTTTCGCATTGCACAAAAAATTAGTTTAAAATGTTTTTATTTACAAGTTTTGACATTTGATTTTGTCATTCTTCGCTATTGTTTATTTTGTGGTGCCAGTGTTGCTTCTTTTTGTGAAATCATTTGCGTGGACGATGCAGGGTACCAAATTGTATTCTTATCGCATTTACCTTACGCATCGCAATACAGAGTAAACCCCAAGGTTTTGACCGATTTAAGATATTTGAGTTGTTTATAATAAAAATCAATTTTTGCTATAAAAATTATTAATAAAAATATGAAGAAAGCCATCTTTTGTCAGCAGCATAATAAGTCAAGGATGTGTATTTCTAAAGTTCCAAAATATTACGTTGGAAAAAGACCACTTAGCGGTAATAGTTTTTAATACAAATTTATATAAATTTAATTTTTCTCTATTATATTTGTTGAATTTCATTAGTTTAATTCTAAAATTCCACTGTTCCTTTCTGCATTTGAGAAATGGAAATTGCAAATGACTAGACAAATACAAGTTTTACTATTTAAACACTTACCTCTAAAGAATTTCGAATTTTGTAGCAAAACCTTCTCATTAGCATTCAATTGCATGCCAGATTTCGTAATCATCTTTTCATGCGTTGTAATACCCAAAGGATCTAAGTTTGCTGCTAAAAAACCTCGAGTTTGATAACTTCGTACAACATTATGAACTTGAATGTTGTCTTCAATTTGCTGTTCATTGGCATTGATGCTGCTAGAATTCCCACAAAATTCTGATATTGGCTGTAAATTTCGTTGGGCATGAGAAGAAGCAGGCACAGCATTGTAAGCGCCAGTACGAAAAAATGCATCCCAAGACTAAAGGTTTAAAAAACTATTAGAATTTTCCTAATATTATGTTAAAAGATTTACTAACAGGATGTACACAAGTTGGATCTTTGAGCCATGTATTATACATGATCTCCACATAACTGGCACTGCTACCATCTCCCACTGCTGTCTGACCAAGGTCTTGAGTTTTTTCAGCCTTTTTTGTAGCTCCTCTACGGCTAAGGGCACATGTTGATGATTTTAAAGGCTGTAATTTAAATGATTGGAATTTTACAAATGTATTTATAGATTGTCTAATTATTTTATACCAATTTCAGATTTCCATTATATTTCCAAATTGGTGAAAACCTTTTAGCTGAGGAAATAAAATTAAAAGAACAAGAATTTAGCATTTTTTTTAATGTTTTTTATTTTATTTTAAATATTTTTTTTTTTAATTTTAAATAATTTCAACTTTTGATTTGAAGGATTTTTTTAAATGAAATTCAATATCATTTATATTTCTCTATGTTCGATATTTTGTTATCAACGAGAAAGAAGTAAAAAAATGAGTAGGAATGTGTGTTTAATGTATTCATTAATATTAATTTTCAAATTAATCAATTATTCGATTAACCGGGAGAGACCGGATGCTATGCCGGATGTGTTAAAAAAATTTAATAATATTTTAATATTTAATAGATGTCGGAGCTAGACGAATTATTTACCGATCGCCATACAATTAGGTGGTATGTCTGCGATGTATATGAAACTTATTTGTGTTGAATTTTTGAAATTTTGGCCAAACTGTTAATTTTTCTCATCCATGTAACTTAATACTTATTGTTCTTAGTAGAATGTGTCCCAAATAGTTTAGATAGCTATTTATTCAA
The DNA here is from genome assembly GCA_942486065.2 of Calliphora vomitoria. NCBI lineage: Eukaryota > Metazoa > Arthropoda > Insecta > Diptera > Calliphoridae > Calliphora > Calliphora vomitoria. The sequence continues at coordinate 28,596,483 of OW818031.2, read as the reverse complement.
TCGTTCGAAAAAAAATGTTTTTCCTGGAAGAGCTTTTTGGTCGGGAATTGGAAATCTATCAAAATAAATGTTTTGTAACTTAAGACATACAATTTTTGACTTTTTTTTTTGCAAAATCAAAACACTTATTTTGATAGATTCAGCGACATTAAGCGACAAAAAAGCTCTTAAAGGAAAATTCTTAACACACGTTTTTCTTTAAAACTTTTAACTTTTTTTTTATCAAGTAAACATGTCAATTATAATGTTTAATGTCAATTATATTCATTTGTTGTTAATCCGATTAAAATGAGTGACCGGAAAAAAGAGCGTACTAAAATTATTAAATATTTTTTTAACAAAACACAACTTAGTCCTACAAAATGTTGGGCAAGCATTGAAAGGTCTGCCGTCAAACTGTTTGCAATGTTATTAAGCAGTACGGGGAGAACTTGTCCGTTGATAGAAAACATGGTTCATGTAGAAGGAATGGTCCACATGATGTTTCTAAAGCCAAAAAAATAGAAAGCATTTTCAAACGAGCTCCCAACACATCCGATAAAAAAACAGTCCGGTTAGCTCAGTACTCGGAATATTTGGTACGAAAAGTTAAAGCTAATGCAGGTTTAAAAACATACAAGGCTGAAAAAGTTCCTGACAGGAACGCTGCTAAAAATTTAGAGGCCAAAAACAGAGCACGGAAATTGAAGTCAAGTTTTATAAAAAAAACATGATTGCTGCATAATGGATGGCGAAACGTATGTTCTAGCAGATTTTTCGCAACTTCCTGGACAAAAATTTTATGTTGCTGATGCTCGAGGGAATGTTGAAGAAAAGTTTAGGACCCAAAAGCAGACAAAATTTCCCAAAAAGTTCTTGGTATGGCAAGCAATATGCAGTTGCGGCAAAAGAAGCCAATCATTTGTTACAACGGGCTCTATAAATATCGAAATTTACATCAAGGAATGTTGGCATCCTGTCACTATGGTAAACAAGCCCTTGAGTGGTACAAGAACAATAATGTGGTATTTGTACCAAGACAGGCATATCCTCCAAACTGCCCGGAGCTAAGAAGAGATATTGGGCTCTAATTAAAAGAGAATTGAAGATCACAAAAAAGGGGTCCAAAAGTGTGGTAGATTTTAAACGGAGATGGACTACCTGTTCGAGCAAAGTGACAGAAAGGACTATAAAAGTGTTAATGGAAGGGTTTCCGAAAAAGGTTCAAAATTTTCATTAGTGATTAAAACTATAAAAATATTTTTTTTTTTTATTAAAACTGTAAGTTTAGTGGATTCGTTTTTATTAACATATATGTATGTTATGTCCGTCTGTTAAAAATGATGTTATTAGTGATAAAGTACAATTTGGTGAAGGGTATATAAGATTAGGCCTAGCAGAATGTAGCTTACTTGTTTTAATTAGGATTTTGGTGAATTATGCTCAAAGTGAAATAATTCGTAACTCTGAATTCACTTTTGCTTTATTTTGTTTATTTATAAATTTTATAGTTTAAAATAATGCTGATTAAACTGAAAAATATCTAAATATAAATTAATCAAATTCAAAACTAATTATGAATATAATAGATAAATTAAATAATAAGTTTGAAAGGTGTTGAAACCTAATATTCCGAAACAAACCAAAGATTTCCTAATGTACTACCAGCTCACTGTTTAGGTAGCCTGTATGACCCCATTCAAATTTTACCGAATACTGACAAAAACGGGTATGTTCTGACACTCGCACAATTGTCAAATCGCATGTGAGTTAGAACTCGTCAAAGTTGTATCTGCATGTTCTGAAACTCACGCGTTTTGCTGTATGAAACGGAAAAATTAATTATTCACAGCAGTTACAGCATACATTTTTCATCATTTCGCCAGTGCATAAAAAAAATGTTGTTCAGTATAATAATAGTGTTATTAGTTTTGATTCAAATTTAAACAAAACATATTTAATTCAATTAAATCATAATGTTATTATTTCTTTCAAGTTTGATTTAGTCTAAATACATCAATTCAGTGTACTCTTGCTATTTCAACTCGCCAAGAGTCCTACGATTGCGATTTACAGAATACATCTCTTGCGAGTTCATGTCAGAATCGGAAATGTTATGCGAGATACGATTATCTGAACATGCCCGTTAATAATCTATTTCAAATATATGCATTTTAAAACCAGGGGCCTAATTACCGCCCCGAATACTTAATCGAACGCGCAAGTTTTTTCTGATTTTGGGATTCTCTTATTCGATATCGAATAAAATGTATAGAAAATTATAATGATTTTGCTGGATAACGAACGAGTTTTTGCTCGCTAATTAGGCGTTCGAAATTTATTTCGATTACGAGTGCGAGAATTTGCCCCAGATTTCAGCCTTTGCCCATAAAATATAAAAGAACATTTTTTATTTTGAATATGTAAGTATTTATTAATACCATTTTTTATTCAGATATTTGTGTATAGTACTCGTACTGTGCAATTATAATTAATATCATTATAATATTTGTTTTATTCGTAATTTTATATTTGTTTAAAAAAATAGTTTCAAATAGGTGCAGATTTCAAAAAATGTACCATCCAAAATAAGGAGATGGATTTTTAATAACACATTACTATTTTTATATAGAATTTCAGCGTTCTATGCAACAATTATTTTAAAGTGGTTATCTCTTAAGCTTAGTATTTATTTATATTTTTATTTTATTTTATTTTATTTTATTTTATTTTATTTTATTTTATTTTATTTTATTTTATTTTATTTTATTTTATTTTATTTTATTTTATTTTATTTTATTTTATTTTATTTTATTTTATTTTATTTTATTTTATTTTATTTTATTTTATTTTATTTTATTTTATTTTATTTTATTTTATTTTATTTTAACTTTTATAAAATAGTAGAAAATGTTAATTTCATTTCATTTCTTGTCATTTTTATTTTTCTCTTAAACATACAAGTACTTTCTGTGTTAAAGTGAATTATGTTCAATAACTGATCCTTTTAGTTGCACCAATGTAATATCAATTATCACTTGTCAATTTTTAATATTATTTTTATTAATGATAAGTAAGTTTTTTTTTTTAAGAAGAGCAAAAAAGTTTTGTTGGTGTCATTGTTGTTTCATTTATTTATGTCTGTGTCAATGCTTGTATAATTTTATCAAAAATTTTAATTAATTATCACTTTAAATTAATAATTTTTTAAATTAGTACATTTTTGTATTGTATTGTTGATATTGTTTTTAGAAAAGCATTTACATTGTTTGATAAGTAATTGGCCGATTTAAAAGATATTTATCTAACGAAATTAAAATATTAGAATTTTAATGAATTATTTATTGTAATGCGAAAATGTTTTGTTTCATATCGAATTCATAGTTCGATTTGATTAGAAAAATTAATCGAACATAATTTTTGAATTTGCAACGTATGCATATCGGTTTTCCAAATAGTTTATGGTTGGTATTTTCGAAGAAATGTCCATGCTTTCAAATTGCGTTACATTCGTAATATAACATATTTGAATATAATATTTGATTCGATTTTAGTCATAGTTTTTAGTAATCTTATTGTTGGCTAATTCAATACCCGCAGTATAAAATTCTTATGTAATGGAAATCGATTTAAGTTTTTTTTTTTTCATTGTTTAAATTTTCATTTAAATCACATTTCATGCCTAAATTTTATTAGACTGCTGGAATTTATTTGTCGGTTGGTTTAAAAATTATTTTTGAAATCCATTTCAAATCGATATATCGATTTTCATCACATTCCTGTATAGGTCAAAAAGCGAACATTAATTTATAAAAATTATAACGGCATTCGTGATCGAATGAGCATCGTATCGAAGAAATTTCAATTTTTTAATTAAAATAAAAAATGAACATATTAATTGTTCGATTTCGAATGAGGGGTGCCCCCTCTGTTCTGTAAACCGAATCCGAGTAACGTTTTCATTTTTAAAACGTGTAAATCGAATCCACAAGATTTGCACGTTTTACCTTCGAGTACAGAAACCAATTTTAATGTACAAAATCGTTCGATTTACAGAACATCAATTTGTAAAATATTCGTTTTTGAAATCATTCGATTTGCAGAACAAAAGGGAATAAGTTTGTCAATTATTCGTTTTTGAATCGTTCGATTTTGTAATCACTAGATTTTCGGAACAAGGGCAATTATCTCATATTAATACAAGTCGGTAATTGTTATTATTATCTCCCATGTTCGGTAAACCGAATCAGAGTAACATTTTCGTTTTTAAAAGAATTATTTAATTTTGGTGTTCTGTAAATCGAATCTACATGATTTACTCGTTTTACTATCGAGTAAACAATCCTGTTCCAATGTACTTAATCGTGCGATTTACTGAACTTCAATTTGTCGACTATTCGTGTTTGATAATCGCTCGTTTTTTAAAATCACTCGATTTACAAAACAGCAGGGTATGTTTTGGAAGCGTTTTTTAATTGAGATCTCATTTTAAAAACACGTCAATAAATCTTATCAATAAACCATTGATTATGCGGTCGAACCTGTCGACGAGGAAAATTCAGCCCAATTCATTATGAAGCGTCAAAAAAATTGTGTTCGAACATTCATGCCACTTTAAACCGAACATGTAAACAGTCAACTCAGATGAGAACAAAGTTTGTGTATAGCAGTGGTGAGCATTAGGAAAATATCGATACCTTAATATGAAATAACTCAATTTACAGAACGGGTTATTATAATTCAAGTTTCAAATTAATATAGAAAAACCCTCACTCGTGTTTTTTTAAGTCGAGATTTTTTGGCTAAATATCATATATGAGCCGACCATTTATCGAAATAAACGAAAATCTGGGCTTACAAAAAACACGAGTTACAGCCTTTCTATATTAATATGAAACTTGAATTTTAATAACCTGTTCTGTAAATTGAGTGATGTCAAAAACAAGCGATGTTCAAAAACGAATTGTCGAAAAATTGATGTTCAGCAAATCGCACGATTTTGTACATCGAAATAGGTTTGTTTACTCGAAAGTAAGATGAGTAAATCATGTGCATTCGATTTACAGAACACCAAAATTTATAAATTCGTTTAAAAACGAATTCGTTACTCGGTTTCAATTTACAGAACAGGGGGAAACATGTAATACACTTTCCTTCTGTTGCAATCTGACCAGCAATTGATTGTGATTTTTTATAATTTTTGTGAACTTCATTGACATTCGTTATATTTACAAGGGGATTACTCCCTAATTCGATTCGAATGGAAATCATTTCGAATTACAATGTATTTAGCACCCAATTTCAACATTTTCATTTTCGGATTGAGTTACGCAGTAACCGCCCAGGTAAATAACCTATCAAGTTTGGACTCTTTAATAAGAATTTGAAATCGGTAAGTTCCATGATGGAACAAATCACAGTAAAATAATTCGAACAACGCCTTGTTCTCAAATCATAAGAAACAATTTGCATTTAAAACTAAATACACTTGAAAAATTACCTAGTTATAGGCCTTACAAAGTACATCTCAAATTGGTCTAAATATTTTAATATACACTATAAAAATGTTGAGTTATATAACTTTAAAAGAAACAACAACAACTTAATATAGAAAGGCACTAACTCGTGTCTCGTATTTAGCCAAAAAATCTCGACATAACACCGAGTTAGGGCCTTTCTATATTAAGGTAACGATATATACTTTTAGCTCACTTATTACCTCAACAATAAGTATTCTCTAAAATGCCTTTTCATAATAACACAGACATTGAGGATGTATCAGAATTTTAAACACTCACTACATAATTTTTCAATTGTCTGGAAATGTGTTATTTTGTAACACAGTATTATAACTCAGAAATATAAATTTTCTTTACTTTTAACAAACCAAAGCTAATAATTCTAATCCATTTATAATCATATAAGCATGTTGTTTTTTTTTTTTTGTAAATTTCTCTTAAGATTGTCTCAATTATATTTGCAATTCTTTCATTCGTAATGGATTTTTATAAATTTTCAACATTAGTTTGTTAAATTTCTCTTAACTACTTATCAAACATTTGCAAAAGCTCTTAACAAATTCATATTTTCCTTTTTTTGTTTTAATAAAATAAATAAAAAACGATTCAATACAGTTTTTTTTTTCAAAGAAGAGGCACAAGGATTTTATTGGCAAATAAGGAAAGGCAACAACTAAAAAGAAATGATAATAATACTTGAACAAAACTAAACTAAAAAGAAATAAGTATGAGTTAAAATAGTTCTTATTTTTTTTATATTACATAAAATTTAAATGATGAAGACAATAAAAAATACAGTTTAAGAAATCCCTGATAAATATTATTTTGACATGCGCTTTTATTACCATTCTAAAAACAATACAGTTTTTTTTTTTTCAAATAAAAAATGTAAGTTTTTTATCGTTTTTTTGTTTTTTGTTTGATTTTTTATTCTTTTTTTTTTAGTTGTTTGTTTTAATAATTAAATAATATTTAAAATAAATAATAATTAAAAATAATTGTTTTTTTGCATTCGGTTTTCATAGACTTGGTTGGTTTTTCCTCACATGCTTCGTACATATTTTTTTCTTGGCTACAAATTGGTTTCTTATGGTTAAAACTTAAGAGGAGATTTGTTTTTAAGAAGTTTTAACTACATTTCTTAGTTTAACAATTATCTAAACTAACTTACATTTTTTTCTTTTTCGTTTTTTTTTAATATTTGGTAGTTAAAGGTTGATAATTTAATATTTTTGTTTGGATTCACTTTGAAAACGAAAAACAAACATTTTAATTGTTGTCAAAGTCAGAGAAAATATATGTATGTATGTGTGTGTGTATGTAAAGTATATGTATGTATATAATAATCATTTAAATAAAATTAAAATTAGAAAAAAAAAAAAAATACATTTTCAATAAATTTAAATGTTGTATATGTATGGGCGTATGTGTTTTTTTTTTTTTTGTTTGTATATGTATATAGTAGATCCATTTTAGTCGTTTAAAGTTTGTCACTAGAAATTGTGTTGTGTTTAAAAATATTCAAATCAATGATAATGATGCAAGCTGATGACTTTCATTCGTCATCATTAATTTCAACGAGTCATTTAGACACTGATGGCATCATTTAACAAAGCATTCAATTCACGTATATGTTGAGCCTTGGAACCGGTAGCAGTCGAAGCACCACATGGACGTCCAGCATAGCTAAGATGGAATTGAAGATCATTTTTAATTAATTTACGGCATGTTTGGGTAGGAGTGTATGTTTTTTTTTTTTTGCAATTGTTAAAATTCAACATAATTTACAAACATAATTTACAAACATTTAGAAATTTTTATTTTCAAAAAAGCATAATAATAAAGCATTCAGTTTAAATTTGTTACAGTTTCAAAAAATAAATTATAAAATAATATGTATGGTTATAAAAATGAGATCATATTAAAAGTTTAAATAAAAATCATAAAGCAATATACACCAAGCAAAATATTTACATGATAACTGATGATTAAATGAGAAATGATAAATTTCTGAACAAATGTTTAATGATTTATTGTCTCTATTATAGTAAAATACAAAATAAAACTTTAAAATTTTTTAATATTTATAGCCATTAGTTATAATCAAATTTGTATTCTATTAATGGTTTATAAAACAAAAATTTTTTTCTCTGATATTTCTTTATCCATAAAATCGAGTCCTAACAGCGAAAATATCCAAACCAACAATATATTAGATTCTTAATGTATGATTACATTGAATGAAAACATGCAAACAACTTAAACATGCTTCTCCTGTAAAGTTTGTTGTTATGCATTTAAGATGTTTTCGCTATTAGGGCTTGTTATGTTGTTCTAAGTATTATTCTAATTTATAGACAGTAGATAGAATTCGAAACAAAAAATAAACTCTGAAAAACGGAAGTAAATATGTTCCTACACCCATTAACACGAAGTCTTGGGGCAAATTCTCGCACTCGTAATCGAAATAAATTTCGAACGCTTATTAGCGTTCGAGCAAAAACTCATTCGCTTTCGAGCACCACAATCATTATAATTTTCTTTACATTTTATATGTTAACTTAGACCTAGTTCCTTACTTGTCAGTTAAACGTAGCTTAATACGCTGTTATATTAAACCTGAGACATATTTAGCCGGGATTTAACCAATGATTGTGTTTCTCACTAATGGATTACCGCCTGTCAATTTTGTTAGCATTCCTCAAAATTGTTCATATAAATATGGCAATACTTTAAATTTTATAAAAAAAAGCATCCGCGTACATAACTTTTTTTTGTAAATTTTAACTTTGTTAAAATAAATAGTGACATCAAAGTATATAAAATGTATATTAAACATTATATTGATGTTAATAAAGCATATCAAAACAAAGAGCAGCTGTGCTGAATTGTTTTTTTTTTTTTTTATTTTTCAGCTGTCTGTGCTTTAACATTTTATACTTAGGTTTAACTCACCAATGATGCTTAGTTAAACTTAGATTATATACTAAATAAACTATAAGTGGGAAACACAATTTTTAGTTTAATCTAGGTTTAAACAAAGAATGTAAATTATCTTTATCCCAGATACTAGCTCTTAGAATTATGAAAACAGTCTGTATAACTTTTGTTTAAAACATAACTATACATTGTGATAAGTAATGCCCGTAATTTCAACAAATAGATATCTACGGTGTAAAATACCCAGTAGATAAATTTACCTGAAGGGTAACTTGACATTGATTTCAAATCAATATCTACGTGTAAAAATTACCAAATATTTTTACTCCATAAGTAACTAAGCACTAATAGATATCTATTTGTTGAAATTACGGGCATAAGTAAGGGTTATAAGAATATCAGGAAAAAGTTTGATACTATTTAAATTAAATTTGGCCTAAATGTATTTTCTGTTAGCTAAACTCTATACTAATCACTAATTAATTAGTGTATAACTCAAAAATGCGGGATTTACAATTAAACGCGGTTTTTGTTTTTAATAACTTATATGTCATTTTAAAGGGTACATATCAGTCATTTATTCGAAATTTTGTATTGAACATTATAGTGTAAAGAACAAAGAAAATTTTGAATTTTGTGCCAACAAAGCGTCATATGCGGGAGGTTTTGCTTTATTTCATTAATTTGAAAAAAAAGTGGCCCTGAAGCACACCGCTTGCTCACCGAAGCTTATGGTGAATGTGTTTCATCAGTTTCAACCTGCGAGAGATGGTTTGTGCGGTTTTGAAGTGGTGATTTTGACCCGGAAGACACAGATCGCCCATGCCGGAGAAAAAAGTTTGAACACCAAGAATTGGAAGCATTACTCAATAAGAGCTTGCAAAATCATTAGGAGCTACTCAATCAGCAAAACGTTAACAAACAGCAGGATTCACCCAATGGTAGGGAAATTGTGTACAATACGAATTGAAACTGAGAGACCTTGAAAGACGATTTCGTATGTCTGAAATGCTGCTTGAGCGCTATAAAAGAAAATAATTTTTTTAACCGAATCATTACTTGCGATGAAAAATGGGTCCACTACGATAACCCGAAAGTGAAGCCCTTCCAACCAGCTGAATCGACACCAATGCCAAATATCCATGGTGCTTAGGTAATGCTCTGTATTTGATGGGAGCAAAAGGGTCATATCTATAATGAGCTTCTGAAATCTGTCCAAACCATAACCAAACATGAAACCATAATATTTCACCATGACAACGCTCGGCCACATATTGCAATACCTTTTAAAAAGTATTTAGAATAAAGTGGTTGGGAAGTTTTGCCTCACCCGCCTTATAGTCCAGACCTTGCCTCGTTCGAATACATTGATTCGATCGATGCAGAACGCTCTCTATCTCTCTGTTATACGCTTCACTTTAGAACAGAGTATAAGAATTGAAGAATTGTCTTGATTCGTTCTTGGCCACAAAAGATGAGCATTTCTTTTGGGTCGGAATCCATATGTTACCATAAAAATGGGAAAAGGTCATAGTTAACAATGGCCAATACTTTGAATAAATTTATATTGTAAAAATGTTTCAAAATAAAAGCTAAAATAAATAAAAAATTAAAGCTACAATAAATATGTTTTCACAATATCTGGTTCATTGTTCTATCGAATATCGGACAAAGATTGTCAGTTCAGAGAAAGTTGGAAAAAAGGCAAATGAAAAATTCTTCAACAAAAATTGTTATCTTTATCTAATTTTATCAACATTTTTTTTTTTGTAGATAATTATATTTTTAATTAATAATTGGTTGTTTAACAATTGTACAGTTTTTGCCAACCCTGATTCTAAATCGAGTGATTTCAAAAACAAGAGATTTTCAAAAAGGAATAATTCATACATTTTTGTAGTGCAAATCTCACGATTTTGTACATTTAAACAGGTTTGTATACTAGATAACAAAACGAGAAAATCATGTTTATTGGATTTACAGAACACCAACTGGTCTACCTAAATAAAAGCGTAAGGCGGAACGTTTCTTTACGCTTAGCTTTAACGCTGAAATGTCATACCTAAATAAAAGCGCCAACGCTACGTCAAACAATAAAAACAAGGTTATCAAAAAAATTAATATAACAACCCGGATTGTTTAAACAATAAAATACCTTGCAGTATTGGTGTTTCTGATTTTTGTTTCGTGATTTGTAAACTAAAATTTTATCAAAGAAACTGAAAATTAAAGTTTAAAAATGTGTTTCTTGCATATTTGTTTCTCCTTTTGTATGTATGTGTTTACATTTGTTGTGTTTTGCAACTAACTTCACTATTAAACGCGCTGTCAAAATCGGATTTTCCAATTGCAAAGCGTTGCCGTCGCGTTATTTCGGTATGCTGCATACAAATTGTATGAGCATGAGAATTTTTGACAAGTAAAAAACGCCTTACGCTCCAATTTAGGTATGCGTGCAAATCATATGAATTCGTTTTAAAATCGAAAACGTTACTCGGATTCGATGTAGAGAAAATGGGGGAATTGGCAATTGATATTCTGAAAATCGCAGGACTTTGTACATTGTAGCAGATTTGTTTACTCAAAAGAAAAACGATTAAATCATGTGGTTTCGAAGCAACGTAAGTAACGTGTTAAAAGCGAAAATGTTACTTGAATTTGGTTTAAAGAATTGTTTTACATCTTAGTGAATAAGCTAGCTCTTCCTTTATACTAATGTACACAAGGAAAGAAATAAGAACAAGTTGAGAGTAGTTGTTATTTACGTGCTTAATTATTAAAGCTTTATAAGTTAAAAAAATGCGAAATAATTAATTATAAAATACATCAGACCTTAATAAAACGAACAAATAAAACCAAATTATATTTGCTTAAAATATAAGGAAGAGTTGTAGGCAATATACTAAAGACATTAAAGTGACAAATGCAAAGTTACATTTTGTTCTTTAAATCGAGTGATTACAAAAACGAATAATTGAAAAGTCGATGTTCTCCAAATTGCATAATTTTTTACATTTAATAGTTTTGGTTTCTCGAAAGTAAAACGAGTAAATCTTGTGATGTGAATTAGTTTTAAAAACGAAATCGTAACTCGGTTTACAGAACTGGGGGGAAATGTGTTTATATTAATCGAATTTTTTCTTTTTCTCCAACATATTGCTAAAAACACAGACACTGGCACGATATCGAAAGAAAGTGAGTCAAAAAAATGTGTATGAAAAACACTCTGTGGGTTATTTTGTTAAGCATTTTGAATGTTTTTCCATATAGATGGTTTTTGTTTTTCAAAAATGTACATGTGAATATTTTTAAAGTGTGACTTTCAAAGTTTTTTACAAAATTATTTTAAATTTTTTCCTACAAAAACAGATATAGTTAACTATTTAAGATATTTTTATTATCATTGCAGTTTTAAGTATTTTAAATTGCTAAATGTTGGTGTACACATTTGTTAAATCCAAAGAAAAAATGTAAACCAAACACTAAAATTTCTGATGTAAATATCTTTAATATAAAAAAAATATTGCTTTAAAGAAAAACGCACATAGATAATAAACAAATTTAAAATTTCCTTAAATCTACTGATAAATAAGTTTTGCTGTACTGAATATGAATGAAAAAAAAAAAAAACATTTCAATGAATAAGCATATGTGTATAACAATGGATGAATATGATAGCCAACAAAAAATTAAAACTTAAATATTAGATTAAGTGCAGGGGCAAAACAAAATTCAAACAAGATTACATGCAGTTGTGGATGGGACATTAGATATAAAGGAACAAACAAAAAACACGCACATACGAACAAAAATATGAAAAGAAAACAGCAAATACATGAAATGCGAAATTAAGAGAGACCCATTTAAATGAAATGAAAATTACATTTTCAGATCTTATAAAATAAAACTAAGCCAATTTGAAAAAAAAAATAAGATAGAAACAGGAAAATTTTGTAATAAAATTGGTTATAAAATGTTTAGAAAGAAGAAAAGAAAGAATAGTATGTATAATAATAGTAAGAACATATAAAATGAAAAATCTTTCTTTTATCGCTGTCAAGATAAATAATTAGTAAATGTATATAAGTAATATAAATATATATATGTAAGTATAATATATAGATATATGTGGTAATATACAGTAGTACTAATAAATATGTATTACACACTACATAGTAATTGCTTTGCATTTAATAATTTTTAATACAATATTAATTATAATGTAGTACACAACAACAGAAGAGATGTGATAGTATGTAGTAGTATAGTAGTAATTTAGTGGTAGAAGAACCCTCACCTAATTTTGCGTCCAGATTTAGAAACACGCATACCAGGTGCCGCAGAATGACCAGCGGGTCTATTGAAATCTTTGCGTACATGTTTCAAATCAAAATGTTTCACGTCACTATATTCACCAGTCTGCTGTTGATGGCCAGAAGTGGCATCATTACCAGCAGACTTGCTATCACCGGATGTAAACATACGACTTAACCAGGGTTTCGATTTATTATCGGAATCGGACTCATTAGTATTGGTAGTGGTAGTAGTAGTAGTGGAAGAGGAAGTAGCATCATTGGGGCTGCAACAACAATAACAATAATACATACACAAACAAACAAAAAAAAAAAAAAGGAAAAATTTTGATTTTTTTTTTTTGTATTGGTTTTAAGGAAGGGTTATCACTTCGAGGAAATAAGGTTTTGTTTACAACGAGTTTTAACCTGTTAACTTGAGATTGTTTGAAAACACAGAAACTTAAAGGTAGTTTTAAAACATAAGGCAACTTAAAACTAAAACAATAATTTTTTTTATGAATAAAATCAAATTAAAATTGAAAGAAAAACAAATAAGATCTTAAAATTATAAAATTAAGAGAAAAATAAGCCATGCTCAATGATTATGATTTCAAGTGTTTTCTTTTTTTTTTTGTAATATTTATGCGATGTATGAGTATCGAAGAATTAATTCACTTAGAACTAATTAATTGTTCATAGCCATGTGGATAGCTAGCTATCTTTAAAAACAAAATTTGAATCATGCAAAAGCTAATGAATACTATTTATTAATTAGGATGCCAGAAAGATTGGTAAAATTTAAAAATAAGTTGGAAATATTTTATAATAATTAAAATTACACTATAACATTCATTGATACCGAAAAGGTAGAGATTCCACCCTGCCATGGCGAACTATTATAAAATTATTTTTATGAATTTTGAACGTTTTGAAATAGTACAGACTGGTCATCATTTCATTTTCATTTATTCATTTATTTCTGTAATATTAAGCCTAAATGGCCAAAATAACAATATTACATAGTAATAACACCTGAGGTGAAACAATAATAAACTAATTACAAAATATTAGTTAAATAAAAATTAATATATATTTTTAATATATACAGTTAAAGATTCGTGGCTCCCCAGCCGTAATAACATATAGATTGGAAAATTAAAATAAACCTAAATAGGTCCCATCAGTGGCAAACTGTAAGTGTATTTAAAATAGCAAGTAAATCATCAATGAGTAGCACTAGATAAAAATTCCAAAATTTTTAAACGAAACACATTATTAGATTGCGAAAAAATACGCAAGGATCTAGATGTTTCTTTTTTAAATCATGCCTTATTTTGACAGTGGCAGCTGTTTTCTGGGAGTTATATAGTGTAATACAAATAAAAAGATTTTTCGAATTTAAAAGCCGCGAACAAGTGATTAATTCAGCTTTTCAATTGCAGTTGAAGCAAAAGCATTGTATGATGTTGGATCTTTAAAACGAATTGTATAAAGGTCTTGTAAATATACAAGACTAACACAAATGAGTGTTTAGGGCTAATAAAATACATGTAATTTATGCGATAAAAATGTAATAATAACATTGGAAAATTAATATGTATTTATATTAAATAATCAATCATTAATGTTTGACATTTGTATGAATAACACTTCTTCTTTATATTTAAAACATAAAATTTTAAAAAAATTTAAATATTGGTTAGTAATTGCTGAGATACAGTCAAGATAGCTCTTATTTGAATAGAAATCAGTCATTGTTGAATGGTTTCAAATTGATATTAATTCGTAATAGAATTAATTTAACCTTTGAATGATTAAGTTTTTGATAATTCAAAAATAAAATTTATATTTTTATATTTGTAACATATTTGAATTGAAGAAACATTCGATAACGAGTTAATTCCATAAATAATGAATACTAGATTGCTCCAAGAATGTGTGACCAAACAAATATCAAGCCACAGACTTACAAACACTCCCCGCCCTTAAATAGAATTATTCTTTGGACTGTAGAAATACCTTATGAAAAATATTATTACGATAGGAAAACATTAACTTGTGGCGCAGAGGAGATGTTAGGAGATGCATTCACAAAGGTGAAAAATTATTTTTTTCAGTTCTTGCTTTTTAATGAAAAAGTCAACGGAATTATCATTCAATCGAGATATAAAAGACAAATATTAACTTATTTTGAGAAATAATTTTAATAAAAACATATTTTTACTTTTAATATATCCATATTTACTTGTATGTTTAGTTTGTGTCTTCGTAGGAAAGCGTTAATCGGCAAAAAAAATTTATTTTTTTAGCGGCAGTTTTAAAATTCCAATTTCAAATTAAAAAAAATTATAATACGATTTACAGAGGATATCTAAGGGAATAAAAATATAAAACTAATTTCTTTCCAATACTAAAACCGGACAATCTTAATCCTTAAATCATAAAGGTCAAAGACCAAATTTTGCAACATTTGGGATTTCTAATTGAAGCAGCAAAATATACATTTAATGGGAACATTTTTGCAAAAACTGAAAAAAGAAATTTTTCCTCTGTAAATGCATCTCCAAACTTTAGAGCCGTTGCGCCACCAGTAACGTCATCCTATCACAAAAATACAGTCCATAATTACATCGGAGGACAGTCTAAATTCACAATTTCAATCTTTTTGAGCACTAAAAGGAATGAATTCAATATGTTGGAAGCCTTAGTAATTCCAATTAAACCTATGAATTCATTAGTAATGTAACTTTAATGGAATGTTTTAGAGATCAATTTTAATTTGATTTTAAAAATTAAATTAAGAAGTTATGAAGTAACTTTTGTTACACAATATTTGGTTAAATTTAAAAACGGTCTATAAATGAGAGTGTTTAAGTTTTAGTATTAGTAAACAAACTCAGTTTTTTTATTTATTTATTGATAATGTTAGAGAAAAACATTAGATTCTGTATAGTATTATAAAATATACTGTTTAAGTACACAGATTTTAGGAAACACAACGTAAAAAGAAATATAAAAATGGCCATTAGGGGATTTTAACTTAATTAAATTGTTACTCCTATTGTAGATTTTCAATACAGGAAAAAAAAAAAAACATACTTTCCCACAAAAGAAAGTTATTATAGTCATATTTCGGCAGAGATTTCTGGTGAACATTTTTAATAGGAAATATGTAATACAAAGTCATGTAACAAGCAACATAAAGCCAAATACTTTTTTACGTTTAATATAAACAAAAAATATAAAAACTTTGAAGTGGTTTCTAACTACAATAGAGACAACTGGTGTGTGCAATAATTCATTCATTCATTAAAAAAAGGTGAAATAAATAAGGTGAAAGTAGGATATTGCAAAGAAAAGTTAAAAACTAAAAAATATACATTTTGTAACTAAAAAAAAATTAAATACAGTTAAAGGAAAAAAAGAAAAAGGTTAGAGAAATAAGAAACTTAAACTTGCAAAAGAATAGTTATAAAATACATTTGCAAAGCAAATCAAGGAAAATTAAAACGAAAGCATAATAAATAAATCAAATGTTTAAGGAAGAAAAAAGCCAAAACAAAATTAAATTTAAACTAAAAATGAAAAACATAAAGAAATAATAAAGGACAAACAAAATGACTTACGTAATATCTCTGTCGTGGTTAAGGGCGGTCAAAAAACGTGGTTGCACATAAGACCAGCAGCCTTGATTTTTGTGTTCCTCTTGAGCCCAAACCAAATCAGCATTGTTGTATAAGTTAGCTTGTTCCTTGACTAAATCGAAGGGGAAGGGTGAAATCTTAAAGAAATAAAACAAAAAACCAGTTAAGAAATTTCTTACATGCACATGAATTTTTTTTTTTTTTTAAACTTACTTGTTCAACACGAACAATAGCAATTTCACTTTCCAAGCCCTTGTCCTTACGTTGTTTGGTCAAGTCGTAGTATACACGACCGCTGCAGAAGATAACCTTCTTAACACCGCTGGGGTTCTCAGCAGCAACGCCCTTTTCGGGGATGATGCGTTGGAATTCGCTGCCTTCAGCCATTTCACTGAAAGGTGACTTGGCCTCTGGGTGACGCAATAGAGATTTTGGTGTTAGAAGGACTAAAGGCTTGCGGAAGGGCAAAGCGATTTGACGACGCAAAATGTGGAATAAGTTAGCGGGAGTGGTGCAGTTGGCTACAATCCAGTTAATATCGTGCAATTGTCTAATGGCAAACTCTTCAGATTCTGGGGGGAAATAGTCGGGATCGTCCGAAGACATTTGCAAGAAACGCTCAACGCGAGCAGATGAATGCTCAGGACCCATGCCTTCCATACCGTGGGGCAACAACATAACCAAACCGGATTGACGTACCCATTTGGCTTGACCGCTGGAAAGGAATTGATCGACAATACATTGAGCTGTGTTGAAGAAATCACCGAATTGAGCTTCCCACAAGACCAAGGCATTGGGATTGGTCATGGAGTAGCCATGTTCAAAACCAAGTACGGCGTATTCAGACAATGAACTGTTCGATACGGAGTAAGGAGCTTGATCGGGATACAAATGTTGAAGAGCATTGTAGGTAGCCTTGTCAACCAATTGATGGTGCAAAACATGATGACGATGAGAGAAAGTACCACGTTCAACATCTTGACCAGATAGACGGACATGTATACCTTCTTTAAGGAGAGAGCCAAAAGCCATGGCTTCACCAAGGGCCCAATCGGCAACACCTTCTTCAACCATAGCCTTACGGGCATTCAAAACACGAGTAAGACCCCTATGTAATGAAACAATATTTCAAAAATAAATAATTTCGTTTTAGAATTAATAAGAAAAAACCTACTTGTGGATAACGAATTCAGCGGCATTTGGTGGTGGTTCAGAGAATTTTTTGCCAATGTGTACCAAGGTTTCGATCTTGACACCAGTGGGCGATACCTTCAAAGGATCCTTGCCTTCAAAGAAACCAGACCAGGGGGAATCGATCCAGTCCTTGTATTTAATGTGTGTCTCCTTCTTAGCCAATTCGAAGGCTTCTTCGCAAATCTTTTCGTATTTATCGGCCACCGATTTAACTTCCTCAGCGGTGCAAGTGCCTTCGGCGATAAGTTTATCAGCGTAGAGATCCAAGCCAATTTTGTGTTTTCTAATCTTTTGGTACATAAGAGGTTGAGTGAACATGGGTTCATCAATTTCGTTGTGGCCATTACGACGATAGCCAACCAAATCGATAACGACATCCTTGTGGAAAGTGTTACGCCATTCGGCGGCAACTCTGCACACATGCATAACAGCTTCGGGATCATCGGCATTAACGTGGAAAATGGGAGCATTCACAACACGAGCAACATCAGTACAGTAAGGAGAGGAGCGTGAGAAACGAGGATCGGTAGTGAAACCAATTTGGTTATTGGCAACAACGTGAATGGTACCATGAGTAGTGTAGTCGGGCAAATCGGACAAGTGCATAGTTTCATAAACAACACCTTGACCACAGAAAGCAGCATCACCGTGAATCAAAATAGACATAACCTTATTGCCTTCCTGATCGCCACGGTAGAATTGTTCGGCACGAGTCTTGCCCTGAACCACAGGGTCGACGGCTTCCAAGTGAGAGGGATTGGCAACAACAGCCAAACGAATATTCTTGTTTGTCACACGGTTCAAACGTTCAATGTATGTACCCAAATGGTATTTGACATCACCGGAGCCATCATCAGCGGCTTCCAAACCAGCAAATTGTGTGAAGATTTGATGTAAAGGTTTGCGGCATACATTAGCCAATGTATTCAAACGGCCACGATGGGGCATACCCATAATCACAGATTCAACACCCAACTCGGTAGAGGCATCAATGAGCTCCTTCAAAGCGGGAATCATAATTTCACAACCTTCCAAACCGAAACGTTTCTCCGAAGAGTATTTCTTAGCCAAGAAACCTTCAAAACTAAAATATAAAGAAGATTTTTTTAAATACACCCATAATATAATAAAAGTTATAAAAAACCAAACTTACCCAGTAGCACGAGTTAAACGGGCCAAAATTAAACGTTTCTTTTCGGGTGAGAAATTCAAAACTCCAGGAGTTTCGAAACGTTTACGAATCCAATTGCACTGTTCCAAAGAGTTGATGAACATGAATTCAACACCAATTTTATTGCAGTAAACATTTTCCAAACGATTCAAGATTTCTCTATAAAATTTTATTATTAATTTTTAATTAATTTAGTTTTTATTACAAAACATGTATATGAAAGTATTACCTCAAAGGCAATTGATTTTCTTCGCCACCAATGAAAGTTGTGCTGGGTAATTTGAATTCACGATCCATATCATGTTCACCTATTTTTTTTATGTTTGTTTTTGGTTTAAAAAAATATATTAGTTTGGGTTTTTTTTAGTATAAATTATGATGAATTTTTATATTTTTACACTATTTTTTATTGAAATTCGGAGACAATGTAGTTAATAATTGTAAGTTTCTTTGGAGCATGCAGCTGTTTTGTTTTGTTTTGTTTTAATTTTAAATGTCTTTGTTTTTATATAAACATGAGTTTAATTGAATTGTTTTAACTCTTCTACGTAGTTTTAAATATTAAAATAGTTCTAAAATATATTTTACAAAAGATGATTGATTTTATTTTTATGGTAATGATTTTATTTCCTCAACAATTTACACAAAAAAAAAATTGGTGCTTAGTTTAATTCAAATATGTATATTTATGTATTTAGTTTGCAGTGCATATAAAAAGCAATTGTTTAGGGTTCGATGTGACAATATCGCGTAGAAGAGTCAAAGCAAGGTGCAGGATTTATAATCTATAGTGTAAAGCTAATATTAAATAGGTATTTATAAACGTGCATTTGTTTTTAAAGTCAATTTTCTAAAGCATTTAAATTGTAAAATGTTGACCTTGCTAATTATTTGTCAAAATTGTTGTTCATAACATCAATGTGTTTCAATTTTAAATCAACAATAAAATACATATATTTAAAGATTTTTCAGCTTATTGAAATTCAATACTTTTATTTTACTATAATATTGGGTTTTTGATAACTGAGTAAGGTTTTTGACAGTAGAGTTTTCGATCTATGTGTATTTATCTGTGATTAGAATGTAGTAGTTAAAAAAAACTATATGAAAGTTCTTGAGTTCTTTTGTAGTTTCCGCTCTATGTGTATTTCTATATGATTAGGACATAGATCGGAAACTCTCCTGTCAAAAACCTAAATGGAGAAAACTTATTGGTAAAAACTATGTAAAAACAAAATTCATTATGAGAAATCTCCTGAAAAGTTTATTTCATATAATTAAAATTAATTTCTTTAAAAAACAATAAATGACTTATGTCACAGACATAAACTTCGTACTAAAATGTATTTTGGTTTTATAGAAAAACAAACAAAAATCCACTTTCAACTGAAATAGTGGAAGCAAAAAATTAAAAATGTGTAAATAAAAGAAAATTTTTAAAATATTTCATGTATACTTTTAGGAGCAACAAATAATAACCTAAACGTTACGAATTGGAATAAACGATTAACATTACTTTCGAAAAATGTTCTGTGACAGACCTGGGCGGTTAATGCGTAACTCAATCCGAAAAGATTTCCTTTCGAATCGAATTAGGGAGTAACCCCCCAGATAGTATAATTTTGTGTGTTTTCGACTTTTTTTTTAAAGAAAATGGTTAAAAATAAATGTTTCTCAAATTCATTATCTAGTTTGTTAATAACTGTTTAATAGTTAAAAATTAATTTAATTTCTGTACTAATTTAAACTTTGATTTTCTCATATATCGCGAAAATATCTATGTTAAGTGCAGTAAATAAAACAATTTTGACAAATATTGTATTAGCAATTTCCAATTATGTAATAAAAATCATAAGATTTAAAAGAAAAATCTTAAATAAAAGACAATAGGAGTTACAAGAGAAATGTATTACAAAGCAAATCATAAACAACAATAACAAAAGTAAACGAAATACATTACTAGGATGCTAAGAGATATTAGGAGGACAACATTACTCTAAAATAAATTGGCAATAATAAAACAAACAAATAAACTAGGAATATTATATTTCCAAGTAAATGGAAACACAACAATTATATATATAAATGTGTACGTAACTAATTGAGGAGGACAGGAGGAATTTTCAGAAGTTTGATTCTAAGTGAAAGAAAAAACTACCGAAATTAAACTTACTTACCAAAACTGAAATTAGCATAAATAGCTTTTGTTGTAGAGTTGCCAGGCAATTCGGGAGTACTAATTTCAAGAGGATCGAGGTGAGCTACGTTATGGCCTCGAATCTAATATCAACAATAACAATTAATTTTGTTTTTGTTCCGATCAAAAATATTTATGTTTTATTTTTGTGTGTATGTGGTATTTTGGAAGATATGGAAATTTAATGACCATTTTATTAAAAAATTTTGAAAAATTTTGAAGATAAGACCGAGTAAGTAGATTTACATATATATAGAGAAAAAAGCCATAAAACAAAAGAAAAAAAAAAAGAAAGTCATATAAGCATTAAGTTGATTGGTTAATTAAAATAAAAAAGAAAATATTTGTTAAAAAAAAAGAGAATTTGCTTTTACTTTTAGTTGGTATTAATATGATAAAAAGAATTAAACAGTTATAAACATTAAATACAGGATTAATTTTATGACAATAATGGGGTTATAACAAGTATAAAAAATCACCAAAATTACAAATAAATTAAAAAAAAAAAAAATACAACTTAAACAAACCAGGTTAATAAGTCTAAAATTCAAAGAATATCAAAATGTAATACCAAAACCTTAACTACACTAATTAAATTGATCTTAAAGAAATGAAGCCTGCTAATCAATTAATTATATAAGTAAGCCATTTGATTACAATTTATTTGTGAGTTTAATCAAAGACTTTTTTTTACTAAAACAACATTATAAATAACACTCCGAATTTCATTTTAAAGATATTTGTTCATGTTTTCAAATCGTTTTCTTTTTCTAGGCATTTAGCCTAAGAGACATAGATAAAACGAATTTCATATTTTAAAAATAAAATGAAAAAAAAAAAATTACCAAACAAAAAACCAGAATGTTGACGTAAAACATCTTCGTTAGCACGTCGGGTAACACCATCCTTAAACCTGATCTTTTCAACAGTTAGAATTCCCAAGGGATCCAATTCAGAAGCCAAATGACCACGAGACTAAATTATATGAACACAATGGTAGCAGGATATATATATATATAAAACAACAAATATGAATTGCAGGATAATGTGTGTTTGTTTTCTTTTTAAGTAGTCAATTAAAGATTGTAAGGAGTTGAGTGGATAAGAGGTGTAGGTTGTAGTTGGAATGTTCAATTTAATATGTATATATACGTATAAATTTTATAATTTAGGTTAATAATACAAATTTTGACAGTTTGTGTTGTTTTTGTTTTTCTTTTTTAATAAATAAAACCCAATTGTTAGCCAATTATTAGTAAACTTTGAAATTTTAGATTAACACAAAAGAATTACATTTTTTTTTTTTTTTTTTTTAATGCCAATTAAACTTTTACGTATATTGTTTAGTTTAGTTTATAGGAAATCAAATAGTATTATTAATATTATTAAATTAGCCCTTCCATGTTTGATAGTGTATAATTTTAATAATGTAAATTCAATTAGATAATGACATATTTTAAGGTATGGTTTTAAGGGAAATTATTCAGAATCTGTAGAATTTTGAGTTTTTATGCTGAATTATATACAAACTACATTGATGAACAAGATATACTAACCCTTATTAACACAAAGTCTGGTTAGGTGCTAACTAATAGTTATGCTGTCGTTTAAAATTATTTTTGTATGAAAACTGTCAGTATAACTATTAGTTAACACATAACCAGGTTTCGTGTTAATGGGGGTTAGATAATTTTTATATTTTTAATTTAATTTTTTGTAAAATCAATTTGAATTTTGTTAAGAGTTTAGTTTTTTTGGGTAATAGCGGTAAAAATGAATGAAAACTATTTTTCAACAACCTATACAATTTGCAAAGTTTTTATTCCTACCCAGTGTATCGTTAAGAGATATTACTAATAGGTACATACATAAAGAAAATGTGATGGACAAATATAAGTTAATTTTTAAACTGTTCACGTACGTATCAGATTTACAAGTATATATTAGTCAAAATTTGAGTTTCGTAACTGCTGATTTTTATGGCGTAAAACCAAAACTGAAAACCTACAATTATTCTTCGGTTTTTTCTCAGCAGAAAAATTAAAATTTTAGAATTGAAAAAAAAACTTTTTATAAAGTAATTTACAAAAATATGAATTTGGGTGAAAAAATCAGATCTAATAATGTCAGGATTTCAGATCCTGTTATGTCATCTAACAAATTCTTTAAATTGTAATATAGCATTTAATTAACTGTGAAAAATACGATTTTTGAAGACATATTTTCAAGTTTTTATGTTGAGTAATATTTCTATTACATTAATTATTTAAGAAGAATTGACATTAGGTTATGAAAGACAAGTAGACAACTTATCATATTCCAGAATTTTGACATATTGGCAACGTTTTTATAGCATTTTAGCATATTATCAAATGTTTCATCTTTCTATAATATCAAAATATTTAATAAACTAGCTTAAAACCGATAGGTTTACAATTTATTAAAAATGAAACCGTTGTTTTTTATTTCTACGGTTTTTTGAAAACTCTAGTCAAAATGCTAAGAAAGATAACTTGAAAAGTAGATAAATTTTGACTGAAACCTGCAAAAACTGAAAGTTGTGAAACAATTTAACTATATTTTGTTGTATGTGCTTTAAATTCTGAATAATTTCTAAAAAAGTTAAGAATTTTTGCATCAACTAAATAACTAAAAAGTAGAATAAGTGTAGGTTATGAATTTTTCTAAAATAAATAACAAAACTAAATAAGAAAGATAATAAATTAACAATAATAAATAAATTATAAAACTAATATATTATAAAATAAAGAGATAATAAAATCATAAACAATACTAATTTATAAATGAAACGTAACAAAAAAAAATCAAACAATTATATAAATAAAAACCCCATTAAGTGTGAATAATTTAATAATAAAAAAGAAATTGCATTATAAATGTATAAATATAAAGTGTACATACCTGATAACTTCTGATAATAGCCTGTACAGCTAAATGATCATCAATAGTTTTGGAGTCGGGGGCAGCACCGCTAACCATACCAGCATAAGCTGACACGGGCAGAGTGTTGTATTGTTGGGGAGCTAGATTTGGGGGACCACAGTACGAGTTATTGCGGAAATAGGCATCCCAGGACTAAATAACAAAAATGCAAAATATTAATTTAAAAAACAAGTAAGAATTCTATATTCGGCAGTGCCGAATTTTATATATGTATGTTTCACCAAAGTTATGTTTAAACAAAATTTGAAAACAAACAATAAAATTTAATTAATTTCGGGGTCGTTGTGTTTTTTTACTTATATCTCAGCCATTTATTGACCGATTTTCTCGATTTTATATATCAAACGAGCCAGTACTATATACAATGATGTTAGTAAGTTATTGGTGGGCTTCGGAAAGTTAATTTCAACAGACGGATATGCTGAATATGGTGAATTTAGGGTGATAAAAAATGTTTGGTGAAAAAAAAAATTGTGAAAAATAGGTCGATTTTATGATTATATCTCAAACATTTGTGGAAGATTATCTCGAACCAGGACAACACCCGATATATTGATGTATCAATCAGATAGAAATGATTCAGAATATATTATGTAGAAATTACAAACGGAATGACAAACATGGTGAAGGGTATAAAAATACCATAACAAAAAAACTTACTGTATGCACAGAAGCGGGATCGCGTAACCAATTATTGTACATCTCTTCCACATAGGAAGCTGTGGTACCATTTGCGAATGGCTCAGCTGCAGCTGAATTGTAACTGCGTACAGCAGCAGCAGCCATTGCATTTTTAACAATCTGCAATGTTTGAGAAATTATGTTAAAATAGTTATATAAGTTTCGTAAACATTTTAATTCGAATTACCTTTTTATTGGTTCCATTTAAAAGCCATGTTGCAAAATTTTTATGTGCAATTGGCGATAACGCCAAATTGAAGGCTGTATTAGCTCTATGCATTATGGCTTTGAATTTCTAACTGCAAGTAAATAAAAACAAAACAATGAAAAGTCTAATTAGTTTTAATTGTATTGTTGTATAAATTTAATTTTAAAACAAATTCAAGTACACTTTTTATAATACACTTGAATGTCTGATGGTGTTGGATTTGTATTGTGGCAAAATATTTATTAAATAATTGTGTAAATAATGTTTTATTTGTGTCCAATATTTAGCAAACATATTTATTGTTATACTAATTATACAGGGTCTTTCAATTAAAGCTGTTACATACATGGAAACTAAGGAAATGTGCAATATTTTTTTTCGAATTTGTATGTATCGTTGTAAAGCATTCTGATATACAGTGACGGACATTACAACAGAATCACTACCAATATGTCATTTAAAAGCAGGATTTCTATTTTAAATTTTACAAATTCGTAATTTTTGTCAGAGAATGTTGTCAGTGTGGTCAATAGCTACAATTACACATTATTACATTATTACCAACATTGTTACTTTTAAAATTAAGTCATATGAAACGTAAACTTCGTTAAAAAAATTGCGACAATAAATAGAATCACATTTAAAAAATTCAATTAATAGGTGGCGTTGACTTTTAATTTTTGTTTTTTGTTGATAGAAAATATTTTGCTATTAATTATAAATTAATGAAAATTGATCTTTTACTAAATAATAAAATAATTACTGAAAAATGGGCCGCGCAAAGCATTGCACAGAAGAAGAAAGAGAAATTATTAAAAAATTAAGTAGTTCAGGCCGATCTCAACGTGAAATTGCAAAATTAGTAGGAAGGTCTCAAAAATGTGTGTTCAATGCATTATCCACCCGCAATTCATCACGTTCCATAGGAAAACCCCGCAAAACTAGTTCGTATGAAGATAATTTAATTGTTATTTTGTCGAAACGAGATCCTTTTAAGTCCGCTAGCGCCATCCGGAAGGAAGTTGGTTGTCAGGTGTCCACTAGAACTGTTCAAAGAAGGTTGGTGGATGCTGGTCTTCATGGCAGATCATCAAGAAAAGTCCCCATGCTCACTAAAAAGCATGTGGCAGCAAGAAAAAAATTTGCGCAAAATCATGGTGTGGCCCAGAAAATATAAAAAAGTGGCGAAATGTGTTGTGGACGGACGAAACGAAAATTAATTTGATTGGTAGTGATGGTAAGACATGGGTTAGACGTCCAATAAATGCCGAATTAAATCCACGATATACCACAAAAACGTTTAAACATGGTGGTGGAAATATTATGATATGGGGATGCTTTTCTTGGTACGGCGTTGGTCCAATTTATTAGATTAAACAAAATATGGATAAGCACTTGTATGTAAATATTTTGGAGAATATTATGAAGCCACATGCAGAATGGAATATGCCCTTAAAATGGCTCTTCCAGCAAGATAATGACCCAAAGCACACGTCAGGTCTTGCCAAAAAATGGTTTTTAGACAACAAAATTGATGTTATGGAATGGCCGTCTCAATCACCTGACTTAAATCCCATCGAAAACCTATGGAAAATAGTAAAAGACAAACTTGGACCTAAAAAATTGAAAAACAAGGAAGAACTTTGGCAGAAAATTCAGGAAATATGGTATGAAATTCCCCGATCTACATGCGAATGTTTGGTAAATTCAATGCCCAAAAGATGTGATGCTGTTATTAAAAATAATGGACATGCAACGAAATATTAAAAAAACAACGAATTTTTATGATGATTTTTATTTTTAATAACTTTAAGACTGATTGATTCTATTTGAATGTCGCACATTTTATTTAGTCTTTTAAATTTGACATCGTTTTTAACATAAGAATGTGTTGTTTTTTTTATTTTAGTTTTATTTATTATTTACGTTATTAACATTAATATATAATGAAAAAAAATTAAATTTTTAAATAAAATTTTGTAGTTTTACCGCTATAATCAAATTCATATGTAGTGATTCTATTGTAATGTCCGTCACTGTAAATGTTGTTGGTGTTAAAATTTTCATTTATTATCACAATTTAATTTTATTAATTGAGATGATTTTTTTGACTCCAAGATGATTTTAAATCAGTGTGTGAATATTTAAGAAAACTATTTAAAAAAATTATGTTTAACAGTTATTTCACAATTTATTTAATTTTAATCACCCGCGAAAAAACTTCATATGTATTTCTAAAAAAAAACTCGTATACAATTTGTCAAACACAATGTAAGAGGCAAGTTTGGCGCTGGCAATATTATGGTGTGAATCTGTTTTTCATATCAAAAAATATACTATGACTGGAATTGGATACAGATCCATTTTAAACATTGTTATATAGCCATACGCTGAGATAAATATGCCACTAGTTTCCAGCACGACAATGACCCCAAACACAACTCTAGAATTGTAACCAATTGGTTACAATTCAATAAGCTACACGGTTTGAAGTGGCCTGCCCAATCGCAAGATCACAATCCCATAGGAAATGTATGGGAAATCGTAGATCGCAAAATACGAACTAAAAATTATACCTCGAAAGAAGCTTTATCAGATAACATTATAAGGAAATTACAAGATATTTCAAAGCAGATGAAGTGAAGCAGTAATAAAACAAAATTGATATCCAACGAAATAGTCAACCACTAAAAGGGACAGACAAATTTTGTAAAAATTATACCTAAGTTTTTATTGTTTTCTTTTTGCAGAATTCAAATAATCATGTTCTAAATTGTTAATAATGGGCGTTTTTTAAGCCCTATAGAACTTAACTGTCAAGGGTTAACTGTCAAATGAACTGTCATACTGCTCTCACTATTTCACATTTATGATCAGTATACTCTGGGACATCATTATGAATAGATTGACATCGCTACCAAATTATCCAAATTTACTTAGAAAATCAGTCACCGTGAACTTGTAGACGACTGTTTTATTTCAAAATTGGGTTCAGCATGAGGCTCATTGCCACATATAACCCCACAACAGACCCTACAGAATCCATTACAACCAGAAAAATACATCACAATACATTATTTCTTCAAAAATGAAGACGGAGTGCAATACGGTCTGTCAATGAAAATAGTTATCACACCATGATCAATGATAAATTGTTTGAAAATATGGATGACATTGAATCGGGTCGAATGGTGACCGCAATCATCGATTTATTGAAATCAAAATTTTGTCGATAACTTCATTTCAAGAAATGGACCTGTCAATTCATCTCAAAGATCGAGCGATTTTATCGCTCTCGATTGCCTTGGAGGGCAACATTGTTCGTGTTATTCGTGACATACGGCCAGCAATGCTAGAAAAATTGGAAATCAAGAGTGAGTTTCGTCAAGAACAGCTGCTAAATGATTTTCAAATGTTATCTTTAATATTTCGAAAAAAAAGTTTTTGATTAAAATTTACTTTTTTGTGTTATTTTGTACAATTTGAATTTAAATAAAATTATAAACAAAACACTTTAAACTATGCAAAACACTTTAAATTAGGGACGTGGGATTAATCGAATAATGTTAGATGAATCGCACATCCTTTCGCACACTTTAAACAGATAATTATAAATGTAAATTTTGTTCAGTGATGTTTCTCATTATAATTGTTAAGGAAACAGAAAATAAAAGCTAAACTACATACATATAATTTAAGTAGACCTGAACAATAATGAAACATTCAATCACTAACTAAACAAGTTAATATTTCACAACAAATTTCACACAGTAAAACCTTTAAAAATTATCTTGGAAACAACAAGTGATCAAATGATTTCAACATTCGACTAAAAGAATTTCGCCAAGACAATATTTGTTTACGCAATTACCCTTAAAGAAAAAAAAATAAAACAGCAACAGTTAAAAAAAAACACCACAAGAGATAAGTGAATTTACCAATTTTTAAAATAAAACAAATTATATACGTCAAAAAAACAAGCAAATAAAAAAGAAAACAAAATTGCGCATTTGCTAAAAACAACGAAATATGTACAACAAATTTTCTATATACATATTTATAAAATTAAACATGTTGTTTCATTTTTATCTAGAAGCTTATACAAAATAAAGTAGATAAATAAATAAAAAAAAACCATATAAATAACGTTATTATCACGTGAGAAAGTTGGTTTAGCCTTTTTTGTTATAAAATTTTCATTCACAAATGCGAATTCCCCAAAATTAAAATGAAAGAGATGGAAAACACAAAAAAATTGAATTGGCAACAAATGGTTTTAGATTTTATCCAACCAACAAATAATTATGGAATTGTTATTGTATGTCAGGGTCTAAATTAGTAAAAAGAGAACTGAAAAGACCGGTTTTTTTAGTTAGATTATTTAATTTTATTGAAGTGTGTAGTGACGTAGTTAAAGGTTTTTTCTTTTCTTTATTTCTATGAATAATTATTTAAAAAATAAAGGCGAGGTTTATTGAATTTAGTTTCAACAGCACAATAGAATTTGCATTAGATAACATAAAAACTTATATAAATTTTATACTTTATTCCAAATTTTGGATTGGTAACAAATGCAGTTGTGAGAAAATACACGTATTCGTTTACTTTACTTAGTTGTTAGTGAGTTTACAAACTTTATGAACCTTTTTAAAGTTCATTTAAATATTTCAACATTTTTCATTAAATAATTGTACAAAATTTAACAAAAATCCAATTTACACAAAGTAAACGAATTAATAAAAAAAAAAACTGAGGTATTTTATTTTAGCTTGTGTTTTTAAATTTGTTATAAATAAACACACACTCCAAAAAAAGTAAAAGTATGATGAATGAATCACAAACTAAAATTGATAATAAAGAGTTTGAATAAACAATAACAATTACGTAAATACAATTATTTAAATATGCGCTCAAGTTATAAGAAATTATAAAACGATCGTCAGTAGATATTATGCAAATATGGTCAATAAATAAAAACAGACATTCCTAGAAATTAATGTGTTAAAGTGAGTTGGATTGCTAAGTTATAATTAGAAAGAAACTGAAAAGAGTTAAATATGATAATTTGTTCTAATATATGTGATTCATTATTTTATTTAATTTGTTCTTAAACTTATCAATGTGATTATCCTTTTGATCGTTACGAGATGGTTAACAATTAATTAATCTATGTCTCACAGACCACTTGAATAAGAAATACAATTTTAATTGTTAAGATTCATAAATGCTTATATATAACTCTTTTTATAAATGGAATAAACCCAATTATTCATCACGTCCTTTAAATTTTAAAAAAGAAATTCCAAAGATTTACGGTTTGCTTTTCTAAAGAAAGATTTTTTTCTGATTTAGCGGTGACTGAAATTTTAATTTTTCTTCATTTTTTGTTTACAATTATTTGAATAGTGCTGAAAAGGTCCATGTCAAATATTAAGCAATCAAAAATTTCAGATTCTAAGTTGTTCGATCATATTCCAGGAACTTGTTAAAAGAATATAGAAATTATTTGTAAAAAGTGGCATACTTTTAGGCAGAAACCCAAAAAAGGCTTCCACTTATTTTCGTACGTTTAGCAGTAAATCTATGGTTTTTAATATCCCAAAATTTTCGCATTCCTGGGAATTCCTAGGATTTTTTTAATACTATGGCAAAAATCAATAAAAATTTAGAAGCTTTTATAAAATAAAAGTTTTAGAAGATGCAAATTTCTTATACTTTTGCTTGAGTTTTAAAAGAGTACACAATATGTTTGGTTGTCCAAAGTTGGGCCAACGTTTTTTTTAAGGATTTATAAATAATGGCATTTAAATGATCTTGCCACACTCGCAGTTTTAATCGCTCAAAATTCAATAATGTAATTTATTAAAATATTTAAGAACTCAGGCTGAGTTAAATCTGGAAAAAAAGGTTTTTCAAATCAGAATGTATATTAACAAATTTAAACAACTTTCTTTCGAAGTTCTATATGCCCCTCAATAATTCTTTTAATAAGATAAATTTCCAATTTGTATTAGGTCGACATACTAGAAAAGTAATTTTTTTGTACCTGTTTAAAATAAAAATTTTTCTGTTTTTGTCTCACAGAGGAGGAAACCGATTTGCTCATCGAATTCCAATTTAGTCTTAAGGATCAAATTTTTTTGTTGTGGCTTGAATATTTTTTGTGACGGTTACTTCAATCGTAATTCTTCTTTGTCAACTGACTTTCTTTAACAAGGACCCAACAATATTATTTATAATTTAAATTTTGAAAAAGAATATCTAAAAATGTCTATATGTTCATTCAACTGGATTTTGACTGGAAAATAGAAAATTCAGATTCTACGTTTTTTGATC
Source organism: Calliphora vomitoria (assembly GCA_942486065.2). Taxonomy (NCBI): domain Eukaryota; kingdom Metazoa; phylum Arthropoda; class Insecta; order Diptera; family Calliphoridae; genus Calliphora; species Calliphora vomitoria. Next base: position 28,565,355 of record OW818031.2, on the reverse strand, counting down.
ATATTCCAATAATTTGTTTGTTATTGTTTGTATTGGTGTACTTTAAAAGAGCATATAAATTATTTGGCATACTTTTAGGAAGCTACCGAAATTTATTAAAAAAAACCTTATATATTTGAAAATGGTAGAGATATGATAAAAAAAAAACACGACTAACTCGATTTTTTGATATATATCGGATACTAAGATCTTTACATGGACAATATGTATATCAAATGAAAGCTAAATCAAAGGCCATTCCAGCGACTCAAACCAAATTTGTTCGCTAAAACAAACATTTATTTTTCTTTTAAATTATATTAAGATAATAAAGGGCATATAAGATTCGAAATAGCTTGTTACATTGTGGAATAATTAGATTTTCATTATTGGTTCATTACAACACAATTTGTATAAATATACCCGGCAATATTTGTTGATATCACGTCTTATTAAACAAAATTCACATCGAAATATTAATTCTGATTCATTAAACATTCTAACTTGTTTCTTATTGTATTTTACAATCTAAGTAATGATCGTTAAATGCTATTTTTATAAACACCTGTGAACTTAAATTGATATACAAATTAAAACATCGTAATGAAAAAAAAAAAACAAATGCTACTTAACTGCTCTTAAACTTAATGTAATTAAATTGCTGCATCAGAAAAGATTTAATGAATATGTGGATAGCTGTTATTGTTTTAAACCAAGTGATTATTATTTAATTAAAATTTTGTTGGTTGCGGTATTGTGATATGACCTCAGTAAACATTTTGAAAATTGAATGTTAAAACTAGAAATTTGCTACCACCGATTATATCTGCATATAGGCTAGGATTTTGGCAATGAAAAATAATATAAATAAAATCGAAATCATTTAGAAAATGCAATCAAGTACATTTTAAATTTGTTTTTATATAATTGAAAAAATTGATAATAACGCTAAGGTAAAATTAAATTCATTTATAGCTCTGTTTTTAAGTGCAAAATAAAAAACAATTACCTACATACTATATAACAACAATTCTAAAAATGAAATGGCACGAGAAAAAATAATATTAATAGCTGACTAACACTGAAATAAAGTTGATATACAATAAAAAAAAAATACCACACAATATGTATAATTAAATATTTATGACATTTCTGGTAGACTTTATTTCGTATATAGGGTATAGTACATTTATTTTATTTAATTTTTCATGTCTGGTAAATGGCCTTTTAAGCTGTAGTTGTTGGCACAGATTGTGATAAGCTAATAAGCGTGCACATATTATATTTTAGTGACTTTTTTTTATAATTTTACTATTTTTGTTTTAAATCACATGTTCTTATCTAGGAGAGTTTATTATTATTTAACAAATATTATGAACATCAGCATGACAAAGTTTAATAATAATATTTGTTTGTTGTTAATTTCCTAAATATTCCCATAGCGGCCTCAAACATTAACACATTGGTCTTAATTATTATTGATTTTATCGCTTTCTGGTTTAATACTAGTACACAAGGTAATTATTTGTATATGAAGTGTATCACAACCCAGCAGTTGAGCAATTAGTCAATGTATCCCTTATAGACAGTTATCTTCACAAATGTCGAATCACTTGGCTGACTCTAATTTATATATATTAGTCATTTGACACATACGTGCTCTTTGTAGTGCATAGAGAAGGCAATTGGTTACTTTATACATCCCAGGTAATCTAGCGTGAAAACAATTGTCACTTAAGTGTCTCTAAGTAATCTGGAGAGTAGACACTTTAAACGTTTTGTGAGTAATTGTTCAAACTGGTTTTTTACATATTGTGTTGATATAATTCCCATACAGTTAATCTTTATTTTTGCTTAATTATACTGATATCCCATGTAATACAGCATAAGGTCAATTGTCACTTTAGTGTCTCTAAGTAACCAATAGTGAAGTCACTTTAATCGTTTATTTAGTACTGCACTTTAGAAAGTAGTTATTTTACCCAACAAAAGTAAAACAATTGGAGAGTGGTCGAAGAAAGGTTTGTTTACAAACTATCGTTTATTGAACTGCCTATTATATGTCTTTTTAGCTGACTATTTGAGGTCAATTAGCAGCCGTACATGTTAAAATAACTAGTTATGTATCTGATCAAGTTACCAGTTAGGTAGCTAGTAAGGTAACTGATGCTATTTAACCAGTATAAGAATCCAATGCGTTGACTATTTTGGACCAGCTATTAGAAAGTCTCATTGTAGTCAAAAAGGTTCAATTGACCCCCCGCTTAGGACAAGCAAGTGTTAAAATACCTAGTCACGTAGCTATTGAAGTAACTAGTTCCCACCCAAAATGATGGTTAAAATCACTAGTTCGGGACTGTCTCCTAAAACTGCTGGGAAGTATTTGAATGAGTTGGATTTTGAGATTAAGTACATTCATGCATTTTCATATATTAAAGCAAAATTGTGCCATTATTATTTGCATAAGTATGTACATAATAATGATAATAATTTGTGGAAAATACCAATGTTGCTGGGAATGACAACACAATTTTCTGTTTTATTTAATAGGGCATCTATGCTACCCTTACTAATAATTGTATTTAATTATATATGTTGATATTTCGGTACAAACTATGAGTACTAGGCATATTTATAAATTGGGTCGGTCTTGTTAAGTTGTCTGTTTCAAAACATGATAGTTACAAACAGTGAGTGACAATATAATGAATACTTTTGAAATATTCTATATAAATATATTTTTTGTTTGTTATCATGTTTTTTTATCAGAAATAAGTAAAAAGTGTAGTAACTATTTCTATAACAATTAAAAAAAAAAACAAATACTAGTGCTATATTCGGCTGTGCCGAATCTTATAACCCATTAACTAACATGTAATTTGAGATAAAGATTGATACAAAAATCTTGAAAAAAATATTTTGGTGGAAATTTTTTTTTTAATTCAATGTACATGACTAAGTAATCCAGACATAGAGTACGGTTTTTGCTTATATCTATCTCAGCTATTTGTGATGCAATTTTCCCGAACTATTACTATAGCGGATCGATCATGTATGTAAGTTATTTGGGGGCTTCGGAAAGTATAGTTACGAATATTTTTTTGTTTTAAAATTCGAGATCCACTATATTTTCCATACTTCTATTTTGAGTTTAAAATTTTAAAGAAATATTTATTTCGGTAGAGTAATGTGTTCGAAGAATTTGAGAAATTATATTATTTGAGTAAAAAATGTTCGGTCAAATAAGAACCGATTTTATGATTTTAATATTGCACCAAAAAAAGTCCTATCAGCAATTTTCAAAATTTGTTTCATTATGGTCCATTGTAATCCCCTTCAAGAGTCAGGTAAAAAGAAAACGTATGTCATTCGTAAAAAATGGGATATACAGAAAAGAAAGAAGACATGAAAGTGGGAAAGTGATTACATATTTTAATTCACCGTAGTATATCCTTTAAATAGCCAACCTATTCCCCTGAGAAAACCTTGTATGTTACCCAATTTACAGCCAGCAACATTCCCAAGTTCATCTAGGCACATCCTGGGACACTTGACACTCCTACTATTCCAGGATTGGTTGGTGGAGTCACGGAATCTTTCAAATATTAGCCTGTAGTAGGTCTTACTCCCCGTTCCCTATTACCATGGTACAGATCTGGGCCATGTTTGGTCAGTTCTCATTTACCTGTAGGTTACAGTGCTCTGGTACCCAACACAATCTGATTGAGTAGTGTACCAATAACTCTTCAAGAGCTCTCCTGCAGTCATCCACTAAGCTAGAATGTACTAAACGACATTTCAAAGTCTTAAGTGCCTCTGTGACGTGTACTTTTATCACAACCGTGCCTTTCCAGATCGCGAAGATCTCTGCTTAGAAGACGCTGCAATCGTCAGAGAGTCTATATGACCATTTAATATCGTTGTCGACCATATAGTGGTAAGTTTAAATAAAGTTTTTCGTAAATTTATATTCAAAACCTTTTACCGCCATTAAATAGATTTTGAATAAAACAAAATATTGTTTTTGGTCAATATTATGTTCGATTTCGTACAAACTTTTCAAGTACAACATTGGCAAACTTTCCATTTAATTTTTAAGAGACTTAAATGTTTATATTTATTAAAATTATTTGGATTTTATTAAAAACAAAGGTACGAAATAATTCATTTTTAATTTTCAAAACCATTCCATTAAAGAATTCATTACAAATTAATTCCTAGGCTTAATTCCTTAGAACTTCAAATGTGTTGAATTCATTCCTTTGAGAATTAATTCCTTTCCTTATTGAACCAATTGAACCAAAATTGTGTTTAATTGCAAAATAGTTTGGCAAAATCTATTGAATGATTAAATATGTCTTCTATTCAAATCTATTACAAAAAGGTTTAAGTAAATTTTATTTAATTCATGTTTTAAATGATTAAAAGCTAAACAAAATTAATGTATTAGATTTGAATTAACAAAAATTTAAACATCCAAAAATTTAATAAAGCCTTTGATTGAAGCTAAATAAATTGTTATGTTGGCAATAGTTTTATGGAATGATTTGACGAAATTTTTAATTCCCTATTAAGATTTCAGTGAATTAAGCTTAAATTTAATTAATTAATTCGAAGCTCTGATTATAAATAAATGAACTTGGGACAGAATAATAAATTTATTTCGTATCAAAACTTATAAGTTCCAACAAAATGCTAAATTTTCACAATTAAAATTTGTTTTTATAAAAAAAGGAAAATTTTTTTTACTTTGCTTTAAATATTTAAAATACTTTAAGCTTTTATTATTATAATTTATTTTATTGATTAGGAAGATTAATTATCAAAACAAATATTTTATTAACATTTAACAGGTGTGTATGTATAACAGAGAATGTGTTATAAAAAACAAATATTGAACAGACACGGCAAACAAATTATTAATAATATTTACACTATTTTTGTTACAGTCACGTGAATTAGAAGAGATAACGAATGTTGATTATATAAAAGAGCTTTAGACAACTAACTAATAGTGTATTAACTGTCATGTAAATGTCAATACAAACAGTTAACAAAACAATAACACTAACAAAACCCACCAAGTGTAAACAAACCCTGACCTTCGCCTTAAACGGGGTGGACAATTGAGAGACATACATAAACAAAAAGAAAAAGTCTTTAAATTTTATTTAAAATAAAAACTGCAACTGAATTTACAAATAAACAACTGCGGAATAAATTACAATAGAACAAACCAAACGAACTTTATCGATTTTTCTTAAGACATTACATAAAAGCTAAAATAAAATGGCAAACACAACAAAACGGCCAAAAGGAAAATAGAAAATGAAAAATACACAAATAACTAAAAAAGACTAATACACCCACCCAAATTCCGATACACACAATGACGAACACATGAAATTGGAGAAACAATTTTAAAAAGAAAATTTTTGTGAAATGTTTGTTTTCCTTTTTTACAGATTTCTAGAAATTAAAAAAACTGAAAATTTGTTTAGGCTGTTACGTTTTTCTAGCTATTCCTCTATTTTTTGAGAACTAAAAAAAGCTACACAGCAATTGTTACGTTTTTCAAAAGGTACAAAAGTATGAACATTTTTCTTTCTCACTCTAGTTACATAAGAAATTTTTTTTTTGTATTTTTTATAATTTTTTTTTTTTTTCTTAAATTTATTAAAACTTAATTTATTTTGAAAATTTGTAAAGTAAGTTTCTTGAAATTTGTTAATATTGAATAATTCGTATTAATAGTTATTTCGTTGAGACTACATTACGTGATTTCTTTTGAAAATATTTAGATTTTTTTCACTTTTTATATAATAATTTAAATATTGCACTTTTTTTGTTGGTTTTATTTAATTAACTCTTTACTAACCGTTTAGAAATATTTTTTAACAAATCAAAACAAAAATGTTATACAGCGACGCTTGAAATAATTGTTATTTGATTTTTTTCTCTCTTACGATCTTTTCGTTGGTAGCGCTTCGCGTCGACTGAAAACAGTTTGTGAGAATTTCATTAATCTTAAAAATGAAATGAAATAATCAAGAGTATTTTTGTTTTTTTTTTGTACAGCACAAAACAAAAACAAAATGTTTAAACAAATAAATGAAAGCAAAGGAGAGTCAGTCAAGACAGTATGATAAATTTCGTTAAATAAAAATAAACAAAAAATAATTCGGTAAAAACGAATAAAAAGAATAAACTTTTTATTTCCAATTCATGACCGTTGGCAAACACATGACTTTTTATTTATCGTCTATATGTAGTATTGTATGATGATGATTATGATGACGATGATTAGTTTCTTATAGTTTATGTTGATTTTGTTGTCACAGTATTTTCTTTTTTTGTTGTAAATAGACTAGAACAAAGCGTCATAATGCCGCGGCATAACTTAGCTGTAAGTAAATATGTTTGTATGTAGCATGTTTGCATAGAATGAAGTATTTGTTGTATAACTTGAAAATTAACCCATTTGTTACCCCTTTGCTTTGGTTGTATACATATGTAGAAGAGTCGATGTAACTACATAAGTCCGCTATGTAAAAATATAAACCAAATATTGTTTTTCGGCCGAATATTAGTTACGTTTCCGTTTAAATTCTATAAGAAAAAGGCAAAATATATATAAAAAAGTGTTATATTAAAATAAACTCCATAGAAATTCCATATTATATTTAAGAACTGTAAATGGAATAACCTCTATATTCATAATCAATGAACATAAGGACCAGGACTATACCCAATATATTAATGCATCAATCAGGTTTGAAAATTATCTGTGGGCTTCGGTAAGTTGATTTCAACAGACGGACATCTGTATATCGACTAAATTATTGGGTCACATATAAAAAATTAAGAAATTACAAACAGAATAACAAACTTATATCGCACTGGTTTCTCTAAAGAGAGTCAACTCAAATGTTTTGCAAGAAATCGATGTACAGTGGTCATATCTACCCACTGTAAAAATCTTACATCATTTTCTCTATTCTTTCGCCAAAAAATACAGTTGTATCCGTCTTCAACATTCATTCTAAAGTAATAAAAAAACTGTTTTCTGCCTCTTCTGAAAATTTTTAAATTTTTAGTCGAGTCTCTTTAGAGGAACCAGTGCGATATATTCCCTTGATTCTTATGGCGAAATGCATAAAAACTACTTATTATTTGACTAAAATACTAGTTATTTTTCCTTGTGTGAGAATCGAACTGGCATGCTGATTATTTCTTGAGATTGAAAGTCTAGCTGCTTACTCATTGCTCCATGTACGAGTTATTTTATCATAACCTTGCAGTTCTAGGAGACTGTCCTGAACTAGTGGTTTTACCAATCCTTTAGGGTGACAACTAGTTACATAACTAGTTACGTTACCCCCTAAGCAGGGGGTCAATTGTCCATTTTGGAGTACAATGAGACTCTCTGTTAGCTTGTCCAACGTAGTCAACGCATTGAAAGAAGAGACTTGCGCAACTAAATTGCCTACTGTGAATGGGGTCTTACCTTTCTAGTTACTAGATCAACTACATAACTAGTTATTTTAAGATATACCGGTGCTATTTGACCTCAAATAATCGTTAAAATATATAGTCCAATAAGCGATTGTTTGTAAACAAACTTTCCTACGACAACTCTCCAATATATTACTTCTGGTGGGTAAAATAAAATCGTTTTAAAGTATAGTACAAAATATAGGTTTAAAGCGACTACACTATAGGTTAGTTAGAGACACTTAAGTGACAATTGACTTTGCGCTAGGTTACATGGCATGGCAGTATACTTAAGTAAAAAGAAAATAAACTGTATGAGAATTATATCAACTCAATTTGTATAAAATCAGTTTGTACGAATTACCCACAAAAATGTGTTGTACAAAATAATACTTAAAGACACTTAAGTGACATTTGTCTTCACGCTACATTACATGGTCAATTGACTTCTCTCTGCACTACAAAGAGCACATACGTATCAAATGACCCAAAATGAGTAACGACCACTCATTACAAAATAATGTATATGATAACTACATTACCAAAATTTTTGCTGGATATATATAGGTTAGTTGATATAAAGATTTCAGTCTATTCGTATGTAATATTAAATTAACTTTCCGTTTATGAGATATGAGATATAAATTTAAAATAAAATATTTTCTTTAAAAAATACTGAAGTGAGAGATATATAAGATTCGGCACAGCCGACTATAGAAATTGTTTGATTTTTTTTTTTTAATGTTAAAAAAAGTAACACAAAAAAGTCTACTAATACATTCTAGCTTTTCATGGGTTAACTGCAGCAATATCCAAGAGAGCAACATTTAGAGAGAAAACGTTAAACAAAAATTTAAGAAACTCAACTTAACAACAATAATTTAAAAAATAGTTGTATATAAACATTTAAAAATTCAGCTCAACTAAAATGTATTGCCTCACAAATTATCAATATGAACTTTAGATATTAGTAACAAACAAAATAAAGTTCAGCAACTGTTAAAATTCAATGTTAAATTTCAAATATCTAACACCTTTCAATTCAGTTACCTATCGTTCGTTGGTAACAAAAAAATTAATATACAAAAAACATTCTTTCTTTATCATTTCCGTAAATTATGGGAGAAAGTGGTTTCTATCTTATAAAAGACACAAAGTCTTGTAATTGATTTGCAGTTGTTTGGGTAGACATGCTGATCGTCATGTAAGTTGGCTGGTCGGTTTTTTTATTGATTGTGAAAAATGTCTAGCTAACGGAAACTACAATTATTTTATGATTTATTTTGAAAGATACTCATCAGTCAGTCAGTCAATGAATAAATAGCATACGTTCAATAGTCAGCAGTATCTATTCCACATGATAAGCATACAACATGTGAAAAAACTCAGAAAAAAAAAATCGTGTGCGCGCATAAATCAACAAAAATAATGTTTATCAAGACGTGATGGTTTCTGGGTAAGGTTTTTTGTATACATATACAATTTATGCTAAATACTTTTTGTTTTTTTTTTTTTCTTTTTTTGTGAGCCCATGACGTAGTAAATTTCATTCAAATTTCATCATTCTTTCTCTTGCTAGTCACCGATAATGATTTTTTTTGTGACGTTTACGCGTATACATTTGTGTGTAAGTATTTATATATGTACTTGTAGCATGATTTTCTTTTTTTTTATTATACATACATATTTTATTTTCAATTGTTTTGTTTACGCACATTTGTTCTTCTCTTATTCTTATTTTTAACTCAATAATAGTATGTTGTTCCCTACAAGAGGCTTGTCTTGTGGAGACTTTGTACATGTATTATTATACCGCTTATTTCTATTTACATTCGATTAGATTCTCTAACATTTTCGTTGACTTTCGGTCTGTGTAAATGTTGGTTTAGGTATTTTACTATTGTTTATTTACAATATTCGAAAAAATTCTAGGAATTTTAAATGTAACAGACAAAACGTGTACATAAAAGCGTAAACAATTTCTTTTTATAACAATTAAAAAATTTGTCAGTTTAAAAAAAGAAAATATGCACTTAACTTAATATTTATTTAACCTCCAACATAGTTGCTCAAATAGAATGAAAGACATGAATTATGATTTAAAGTAAAAAATATATTCAGCTTAGGTATATGGAAATATTTGATAATGGATCCTTGATCGGAAATTCGAAACTCAAACAAAATATTTTTAATACAAAAAAAAAAATATATATATATCTCAATAAATCCTACACAAATTTTTTATTTGTGTAATATATACCACCCTGATTAGTAAACCGTATACTAGTAACGTTTTCGGTTTGTTGTTCTACAAATCGAATCCACATGATTTTATATTCGAGTAAAGAAACCTGTATATGCGATTTGCATAACATCTAGGTATAAATTTGTCAACTATTTGTTTTTGAAATCACTTGATTTACAGAACAGGTTGGATAATAATTAAAAACAATTTTATAAATAACTAAATTTCGGCGGCCTTTCAACATCAAATTATATACAGTTGCAACTTCTTTTGAAAAATTTAGATTATATGTGTAATAAATTTAATTTTCATGATAAAAATTAATGAATTAGAAATGTTTTTCTTAAAACGTAATCGTTTAACAATGAATTTAATTATTCAATGTTCAAGATAATAAAATTTATTATTTATCGGTGAAATAATCAATAGATTTTTTGGACATTGGCAATTTATTTTGTCAAATAATTAGTTGACATTAGGAGAATATGTATATAACAACTTTTAACAACATATTGGCCATAAAATAAAATTAAAAGCGTATATAGGTGGTTATCACATGTGCTTTGAAACATATTGTACAAAAGATTGAGACCTTGAAAAATAAATTTTTTGCGAAGAAACGATAAGATAATTTGACAAAAAGTGGGAGTGTTTTTTTTTAAGAAAGAAAAGTTGAATATGTGCAAATTAACTGCAAAGCAGAAAATATTTATTTTATACATACATATGGATGTATATATAAATATCTAGTTAGAATTTTCTTGTCATTATGACTTTCTAAATTGTTCGAATGTCAGCAAATTCGTCATAGTACTTAAAAACATTTCAGTTCACACGCAGTTGATTTTTTCTTGAAGACATTTGGTCAACTGCACGAAAAAATCAAGGCACAGGTGAAATTAAAATTTCAACTTGTTTTATGCTCTAAAGTCACGTAAAGATTAAGTTAAAGTTGAACAAATAATTGCAAGTCACAGTTTCGATTTGTTGAAAAAAAAATTTGTTGGAAAAGTTGTTTGTTAAAATAAATTCGTAAAACAATTTTTATTGGTCCCGGTCCACACTGTGAAACATTTGCTAAACATTTTTAAATTCTCTTTTGAAACTGCATTCGTGTCCACACAGTGAAGTTTTTGCTTTTCATATTTTGACATTTCTGTACAGAACGAATATGAACGAATAAATGTGGATGACATACTCAACAAAAACTTAATGTACATGAAACATATACCCTTTTCCATTGCTCTTTCCCCTTTCATCGACAAACTGAAATGTTTCACTGTATGGATGGGGACTTGGTGAAAAATGTAATCTGTGAGAAAAAAAAATCGGGTTAAAATATATTTATTCCGATTTTGATCCATTGTCGGTCCGAATTTCTATGTTGCGTTGAGCGTTGTATACTTCATTGGAAAGGTCTTTGAAATGTCTATTATTTTATCCATATCGATGTAGCAGCCTAACGAGGTCTATATCCGATATACTGATGTATCAATCATGTTTGTAAGTTATTTGAGAGCTTCGGAAAGTTGATTTCAAGAGACAAACGGACATCGCTATATCGACTGCGCTATCTATAACGATCTAGAACATATATAAACTTATATATATATCCCCTTAACACTACTCATGGTGAAGGGTTTAAAAACAACCCAAACTGAACACACCGACATTATAAATTAAAAGTTTTACTGTCGTGTTTTGGGGGGAAAGATATAAACGATTAATCGAACCTGTTGTGTCTGTGGGTTAAATAATACAACAATGAATTTTATACTATTTTAATGGAAATACGGCAACTCTTGTATATTCTAGATTTAGTTAGTTTTTAAGTTAATGGCGTCTGAATAAAAGCTGTATAGAATCTAACACTGGTGGTTTCCTTTTTAAATCCTAACAACTGGCGACGAGGATAAAAATAAAAATATAAGGAAAAGTACAAACCTAAATTTATATGTGAGAATATAAAAGAAATGTAGGAGCAGATGTAAAATACACGAACTTACATTTGATACATAAATTACACGTGTACTAAATATATAATTACAAAATGGCGCTGCCAAATACAAGTGCACAATTTACAACCACCACCGCCTTCAGCGTGGAAGCGTTTGACGCAAGTGTATCAACATGGACACGCTGGGTTACACGATTTGAGACGGCTTTGGGGATTTTTGATTGCGATATCACGAAAAAGAAATTGTTTCTACTTTATTACATGGGCATGAACACGTATAATTTGTTGTGTGACAAGCTGCTGCCAGAAGTCCCGGAAAATAAGACGTATGACGAAATTAAAGCAATTCTTACTGAATATTACGATCCGAAACCCAATGAAATTTTGGAAAACTACAGGTTCCACTTACGGAAACAAAAGGAGGAGGAGTCGTGTGAGGAGTACTTAATTGGGTTAAGAAAGATGGCGACACATTGTAATTTTGGGACGTATTTAAGTACAGCTTTGCGAAACCAATTTGTTTTTGGACTTAAAAATCAAAAAATACAGAGTAGACTATTAGAAAAATGTGAGCTGACCTTGGAAACAGCCCTTGCTACTGCGAGAACTTATGAATGTGCTGAAAAAGGAGGGGTAGAGATGCGGCAACCAGTGCCCAGCGAAACAACAATAGATATGGTGGCCGGTAATCGCAATGCGAAAGAGAAGAAATCGGAGAAGTCACAGAAACCATTGACAAGAAGATACTGCTATCGCTGCGGAAACAGTCAACATTTAGCTAACGAATGCAGGCATAAGGAGACAGTTTGCAGTTTTTGTGGTTTGAAAGGTCACCTAAAAAGGGTATGTTTGAAAGGCAAACGACAGTTGAACCAAATCGAGGTGGAAGAGGAGGATTCAAGAGAGGAAATGCTACAAATTTATGAAGGTGTGGTAGGAAAAGTTGAGGGTAAATCACACAGTGATCGTTCCAAATTATTTTGCAATTTGATAGTTAATAGAATACTAATAAATTTTGAAATCGACACAGGTGCGGCCGTGACCCTTTTGAGTGTTGCTGACGCAGAAAAATACTTTGGTAAATCAAAAATGTTCAGAAACGATACGCAGCTTTATAGTTATTGCAATACGCCAATAGAATGTGTGGGATATTTGTTGGTATCAGTACAGTTGCCAGAAAATAAGGTCTCGTCACCGTTGAAGTTGTATGTGGTAAAGTCCAATAGGGGACCATTACTTGGTCGGGAATGGTTGAGAGTAATCAAATTGGACTGGGCTGATATTCTCAAAAATATGGAGGCACAAGTGAATAATATAAAAAGTAATGCCAAAATTGATGTCAAGGTGAAATTACAGGAAATACTAAAAAGATTCTCTTTATTACAATCGCAAACGATGGGAAAAATTAGCGGCTACCAAGCGAGAATTAATTTGAAACCGGCAGCTACTCCAAAGTTTTATAAGGCGAGAAGGGTTCATGGATTCCGTAGAGGAAGAGCTTCAAAAACAAGTTGAGATGGGGTTATTGGAAAAAGTAGACTCGAGTGAGTGGGCCACACCAATAGTGGTAGTTCCAAAAAAAGATAGACGTGTACGCATATGTGGTGATTACAAAATAACCATTAACCCAATCATGATGATTGACGAACATCCTTTACCCACCATAGAGGAACTATTCAGTGCGATGTCTGGTGGCGAAAAGTTCACAAAGATTGATTTGCGTCAAGCCTATTTACAATTGGAAGTACACCCAGAGGACCGCCATTACTTAACCATCAATACTCACAAAGGACTATTTAGACCTACCCGAATGATGTTTGGAGTAGCTTGTGCACCTGCAATATGGCAACGTTTCATCGAACAGCTACTTCGTGATATTCCAGGTGTGTCTGTGTTCCTCGATGATATCAAAATTACCGCTGAAAATGATGAATTGCATCTTAAAAGAATAGAAGAAGTATTAAAACGTTTGAAGGAACATAATATGAGAATAAATGTTGAAAAGTCAGACTGGATGGAAACGGAAATTGAGTATTGTGGATACGTTATTAATAAGCATGGCATTGGCAAGTTGAAAAGTAAAATTTCAGCTATAGAAAATATGAAGAGACCTTCCAACGTAGATGAAGTGCGTGCTTTTGTCGGGATGATTAACTATTACGGCCGTTTCATACCACACTTAAGCACGATATTGTACCCTATCAATAATTTACTAAAGAAATGTGTACCTTTCGTATGGAGCAACAAATGCGAGAAATCATTTGAAGACATAAAAAAGCACATGCAATCCGATACCATCCTAGTACATTATAACCCAAAACAAATGTTGGTTTTAGCCAAATCGACAAAGAGGCTTATGCCATAATATTTGGAGTCACAAAATTTTATCAGTTCCTTTTCGGTAGGAAGTTTATTTTAGTAACGGACAACAAACCAGTGTCACAGATATTCTCTCCTACGAAAGGGCTACCTTTACTATCGGCTACAAGGATGCAACATTATGCAGTATACCTACAATCATTCGATTATGCGATAGAAGTAAAAAGATCAAAAGAGAACGCAAATGCCGATGGTATCTCAAGATTACCCGAGCACAGTATCGGAGATCAGTTTGATGAGGTAAATGTGGTGGAGGTAGAACGCATTCAAAATTTACCTGTAACGGTCAGTGAGCTGAAGAATGAAACTTCTAAAGAGAACGAAATAAGTTTGCTAATGAATTGTTTAAAATATGGTCGCCAGTGCCCTCTGAAAGATCGTTTTGGTATTCCACAAACAGAGTTTAGTATACAACAAGGATGCATACTTCGTGGAATACGAGTCTATATTCCGTCGACATTACGTCAGCGAGTCCTGGACGAATTACATTCTGCGCATTTCGGTATCAATAAAATGAAAAACTTAGCTAGAGGTTATTGCTGGTGGCCGAAACTTGATGCTGATATTGGGAAATTGGTATCAAATTGTATGCAGTGTCAAGGAACGAGAGCAGAACCAGCCAAGCAGAAGCCTATTCACGTATGGAATAAAGCCCTTAAGCCTTTTCAGCGAGTGCATGCCGATTTTGCTGGCCCAATTTACGGGAAATATCTTTTTGTAATGGTAGATGCATTCACGAAGTGGCCGGAGGTGCAAGTAATACCAAACATTTCTACGGAAACAACAATTGAAGCATGTCGCGACATTTTTTCACGATTGGGTATTCCTAACATTTTTGTAAGCGATCATGGCACACAATTTAATTCGAGGCAATTTAAGGCATTTTTGATGGATAATGGAATCAAACATAAACAAGGATCTCCATATCATCCGGCAACAAATGGGCTAGCAGAGCGGTTCGTGCAAACAATAAAAAATAAATTGAAATCATCCAGATGTACACCTCAAAACTTGAAAAGTGCAGTGTCGAAAATTTTGCTTGCTTATCGGCGTTCCATTCACATGGAAACGGGAAAGTCTCCAGCGATGTTAATGCTAGGCAGACAGATACAGAACCGTTTAGACTTACTACTACCACAAAACACCAAAATGAATAATGGCGATGAATGCGAAAGTACGACAACAAAACATTTTGAGGAGGAAGATAGAGTGGCAGTGAGAGACTACTTATCAAACGACAAATGGAAATTTGGCAGAGTAAAAACAAGAACTGGCGAATTGAATTATGAGATATTGTTAGATGACGGCCGTGTGTGGAAGCGGCATGTTGACCAAATGAGAAAGATTGGAAACTGTATGGAGAATAGGAAACATTTAGATGAGCGCACTGATACTGGAGAATTTGAGCGTCATGATAATGTAATGGAACCTGAATCAAACAGAAATGAACAAAGTATTGATTTACCGGAGTGTTTACCTGCAGAATCACCACTCGAGGATACAGGCACCACCGCACCGGACGTGACCGTAATGCAGGAACCTACCCGACCTGTAAGAATCAGGCAGAAACCGAAGTATTTAGATGATTTTGAAATTGACTGAACACAGATTGAATTGTGAGATTGAAATTTATATTATTGTATATGGATTAAATTATGAAACCTTATATGGGGGGGAAGAGCTGTTGTGTCTGTGGGTTAAATAATACAACAATGAATTTTATACTATTTTAATGGAAATACGGCAACTCTTGTATATTCTAGATTTAGTTAGTTTTTAAGTTAATGGCGTCTGAATAAAAGCTGTATAGAATCTAACACTGGTGGTTTCCTTTTTAAATCCTAACAGAACCCAATAATGTATTTTTTGGTATCCAAAGCAAATGGCCCAAAAAGCTATAATTACTAGAGTGTCCAAAAAACCGGTGTCCGATTTAACAGAAAAAGTGAGTTTTTTAAAAAAAACCGATTTCGAATTTTGTCTTTTAAAAAACTGGTTAACCGGTTTATATTTAATTTATATTCAATACGAAAAAGTTCTACTTAAATTTATTTTTAGATAGTTTTTTTTAAAGAAAAAAACAATTACTTGTGTAGTCATGTTTCATAAGAAAAATAAATAAAAACGCACTATTTTACTTTTTTTTTTAATTTTTTCAGAATAATGAAATAAATAATAGCAATAAAAAACTTTTTGGCTTTAATTCCATGTGTAATTTCATTCCTATCATAAAAACCATTACTTTGTGTTTACATTTATCTTTAATAATTAATATAACTGAATGCCATAACTGAAGCACCCCCTCAATGGATTTTTTCATATCATAATTTTTTGGATAAAAAAGGTTTTTTTTGGGATGTATTTTGTATATATTTTATTAACTTATATTGTTAATGTTCATATTGTGTTCATTTAGAAAAGGATAATTTTATGAACAACTAATTTAAAATGATATAACATACAAAAACACAAAACGCGACGAACAAAACAAAAGCACCCCCTTATAAGATGTTTAAAAATTTGACTATGTTACTCCATATTTGCTATGTCAGTTAATGGGACTCACAACGGATGCATTTAAAAATTCCAGAAGATAAAAATAAAGGAAGGCGTAGTCTGTATAATTTAAGTTTTATACAGTTTATTGTGAAAAAACAATGGATGGCAAGGAACAAGTACTCCAGTGAATTTAAAATTAAATTTATTGAAGAATTGAGTAAACAATATACAATTAACAGATCAGTTATTTTCCGGCTGATTCCAAAGTTTTTGCAGACTGGTCGTATATCACCGGGGCATTCTGGAGGACGTCCGCGTAAAACCACACGATATGATGATTCCTTGATGAAAGGAGCAATGCAAAATAATCCTACAGCATCTGCTAGTCAAGGAAATACAAGTTTAAGATTATGCGTTAGCGAAAGAACAATCCATAGAAGAGCAGTAGAAGCGCGATTATTCAGCCAACAAGAAAGCTAGACTGGAGTTTGCCAAAGCCCACATCGACTGTAGTGTCCAAAAATGGAAGACAGTGCTGTTCTCTGACGAATCCCAATTCAAATTAAAAAGTTCCTATGGAATAAGGCATGTACGAAAAGTAGAAAGACTGAATCTTAAGTATTGCAAAAGAACAATCCAACATGGAGGGGGCAATGTAATGGTCTGGGGTTGCTTTTCTGGTCAAGGAATTGGGCCAATTCATATGGGATTATGTTAATGGGATTATGGATCGGTTCATGTACCGCGATATATGGAAAGATGTAATGTTGTCTTATGCCAGTGAAGAGATTCCACTTATAGGGAGGTTCCAACACGATAACGATCTTAAGCACACCTCCAAAGTTTGTAAGACTTGGCTACATAGCAATAAAATTCAAGTTCTTCATTGGCCTGCTGAATCTCCCGATCTCAATCCTATTGAGAACTTGTGGGAGATTGATAATATGAAAATAAATCGTGAAAATTGCAGAAATAAGGATCGGCAATTTTCACGATTAATTTCAAGGCGTTATTATATCCTGGGAAGAAATATCGCAAGACACCATAAAAAACTTAATATCTTCTATGCCTAAGAGATGTGCTTGTGTCATCCAAAACAAAGGATTTGCAACAAAATATAAATTAAAAAATGTTTTTATATTTTATTTTATAATGCTTTAGTTTTGTGAGTTTTATTTTCCAGCTTTAAATATATTTTGATTTAATGTTACCTCTTATAGAAAGATAAACTTTAAAAGTATTTGTTTATGAATAGTAAATATATTAACAATTGAAAATAATACATAATAAAAATTTAAAACTTAGTTTTTATACAAAACAAGTAAGAGAGTTATATTCGGCTGTGCCGAATCATATATACCCTTCACCAAATTATACATTAAAATAAAATTTAAAAAAAATTTTTTTTAATTTTTTTTTTTCAAAATATTTTTTTAAAAGCTTTCCAATTTAAAAAAAAAAAAATGTTTAATTTATTAGTGAAAAAAATTTATGACAAAAGAAAGTTTTTTGTGAAAAAAAAATTCGAGTTAAAAAATATTTTTCCCGATTTTGACCCATTGTAGGTCCAACTTTGTATAGCCTTATATACATCGTTGCAATGGACTATGAAATATCTCACGAAGGTGAAGGGTATAAAAATATAATATGAAAAAAATTCACTGAGGGGGTGCTTTAGTTATGGCCAATACTGTATGTACTTTTATTTTCATATATAGTTTCGATTAATCGTTGAGAATAATTTAGCATAAAAATAAAGAGTCCGATGGAATATTCGGTTTAAATTCGGAATACCTAAGCTTTCATAAAGGAAAAACATAGATTATAGAATTTTAAAGGAGAAACAAGTTTTGAATATAATTAATATAATGCAAAAACTTATATTTTAATGTAAAGGATTTTGTAAAAACTGCTCTCTAAAAAAAACTTTTCAGTTCAAGATTGAAAAACCATATTAATGGAGTCCACAATGTAATGTGAACAATGCAGTTTAACTATGCTGTAAAAACCTGCTGTAAAATTAATTGAAATAATGTTATTTGGAAATGAATAGAAAGAACATTTGAACAAATATTTTTAACAATGATAACAATAGTTTTACTATTTGTAAGTTTATGATTAATCAAAAGCAAAAAAAGTAAACAAAAAGTTATATTTTTTATAAATATTTCACATCAAGTTTTTTCATTAGCGCTGTAGAGGACATCCGCAAACTTTTTGACTTCTTACAAAAAGTGCCATCCTAATAAATTTATAATGTATGCTAATAAATCCTAGGTGCTGTGTGAAATATAAAAGTTACTTTAATAAAAAATTTAAAAATAAAAAAATGCAAAACGTGTCATTTAAAGTGACCACTTCTAAAGAGCTGATAAACTGCTTTAAGTGATATAACATATCGCACTCGTTGAACAATACTGTATTAACTCAACATTTTTAGAATTTCACTTTTTGCTAGAAATCAACTAACAAAATCAATATCTATATACTGTAAAAATTTCGTATTCCGATTACTCTTTCATCTCGAAAACCACATTTATCGAGAAGTTTCAGAAAAATAGATTTATTTGCAATAATTGCAAAAATTTTAAAGAAAAAGAATATAAATATGTTATCACTTGGAATTAGCTTACTATTTTTTTCAAATTCTCTTAAAATGTAACCACATACAGGTTTTTTGCCTCTCCTGAACACTTAAACGATTTTGAGTTAATACAGTATTGTGCGAAAGTTTGTGTGGTGAATTACCCAATTATATCAGTAGACTAAAATCTATAAAAAGGGGGATTTAACCGATCCAATTAACGTAAAACATTCCTTTTTTAATTGCATAGGTACAATGTTTAAACTTTCTTTTTTTCCAAATGCTTAACTATGTAGGTATTTTGAAAAACTTTAAGCGACCTTTAAGAAATTCAAGAGTTCGTTATACTTTAAACTCAAACTAATAATTGTTACAAAGATTAGGAAAATACTGATTGACGAGCCCCTTTTTATACACATACAAAATTGCAATCGTACTCAACAAAAAAGTATAGAGGATGTCTTGCATTGAATAAAAGAAGGTCGATTACACTAAACAAATCAGCATTTTAAGGCCAACCACTAAAGAAGAGACACAGTATGAGCGTGCGTTTTTTAAGGCCAAGCCTCCAAGGTGACTAATACCGGTTTTCTTATTTTTTTATTCATGCACTGCATTTGAGGAAGAAACCAACACGAGGTTTTAAATAAATACAAACTTTTTCATAAAAAAGAATCACACACAAAATAAAACACGTGATAAGAATTGAAGAAAAACCACCGGCAGAGTTTGTTGCAAAATAAAAAGAGTCACAGTCATAAGCCACGATGACGCAGACACATCCTACACATGTTTGTTTAAAGACAATATTTGTATAATTTATTTGAACGTTGTTCGAGTCATAAAAACTTTTAATTGTGCGTACTGCTTATCAACATGTTGCGTCAAACATTTCGACAAATCTTAATGCGAGATAGTAGTGACTCAACCAATAACTGCAAGATTTCCTTGTTATTCTATTATATTTATTGATCCTGGTGCAAGGAAATGGAATGAAATAAAACAGTTGTTGTTTCCACCTTATGCAGGTTTGCACAGAATTGCAAACACACACCCATACAAATTACATAATTTTCTTTCAACTCTTTTGGTTTTGTAAATAATTTAATAAATAAATGTTTGTAGATTATTCTTATGGAATAGGGATGTTTAACTGTCTAGTCGACATCCATAATAATTACACAACTTTTTCTTTTTTAAAAATAAGTTTTTTTCAGCACTCAGACACAAATGCACACACGTCACTTGACCTGGTTTTTAATATTGATTTATTTCACAAGTATTTGATGTTCAAATAGATAATTTTTATTTTATCTAGATACTCAATGTTTCTTCTAGGTCTTTGCACTATTTTTATTTATTATTTTGCTTATTTGATCAGTAAATTTGTTAATTTTTTACCTGTGAACGAATTGCAAGGCTAGTGTACCGAAAACCGAGTGTAATTTTTATTACTTTTAGCTCAAAGCGAATTCATATAAGGTGGGGTCAGTGAAACAGCTGATTACATTTTTTTTCGATTGATGGTTGTAGCGTATGTCAAAGTTTGTTTTTATATTTCAATATCTATATACTCTAAGCAAATTAAAAGAAAACTTAGTTTCTAAATTAATAACTTATATTACCTTAATTCAAATATCCCCATTATTATAAGTTTTAGTAGACATTTACTTAAACTTTTCATTTCTGTTTTCTGACATTTGCAAAGACCAATTGTTGTTTCTGTAGAACTGTCGCCACCTTAAAAAAATTCGCCTTGTTTTAGTGTTGTGCAGACAGCTGTGTTTAGTAAGTTTTAATATATAAAGCACAGTTGTATATTTCGGTAATAAAAATAGTATTTTTTTGTTTAATACAATTTTGTAATATAGTCATCTCTTTTCAACTCGTGTCGTTGATAAATATATTTTTTAAATTTTACTGTTATATATTGGTGGTAGCATTATTTTTTGTAGTTTTGTAAGCTTGTGGTAACATTGAAATATTAAAATTTTTATTATTTGATTATTACAAAGTATATTTATATATTTATAAATATACTTTGGATTATTACAACTCAAGAATCATATTATTATTAGTTCATTTGTTTGATTTTGACAATAATAAATATAACCAATAAAAAAGTTTAAAGGAATAAATTAATATTGGTGGTTATTTTGTCGAACTTTTGTGATTATTAAAGATATTGGTAAACTATTCTGGCTCGAGTTCATTAAATTGTTTTCCTTGGAAAGACAATTTTTATTTAGTAAACTTTCATAATTTCAAAGAATACAAAAAGAATTTTGTTTTACTAATATCTTTAAAGGAATGCTTAAAATAATCAAGTACATACATTTGTGTTGATGATAGGATGATTTTTATTAAAATATTTTAGGTCACAAACCAAATATTAGTTAACTTTCGTACGTCATTATTGATGTCGTCCGGAAAATTGGTATATTTCATCCGTATAACTACTTTGTATTTTGTTCAGTTATGAGGCGTGATTTGATGTGGCAAACGATTCAGTATTTTTAGTTTTGGAAGGAATTAAGGAAAAGTTAATATTTGTCAATTTATCATTCAAACTAACGCGATATTTAGTGCTTCTTTAAATGTTGGATTACCTTATTTTTAAGGACTTCTATGTTGTTGCAAGTAATGTTAAAATTAGCTAAACACTTTACATTAATATTAACTGATACCTCAATCGTAATTAAATTGGAATGTGTTACACCAAGATTGGCTACCGTATGTTTTCAACGAATCTAAAAATATCCGAGTGAGTAGTGGTCTCAGTCATACGGCTATATCGGTTCAAAAGTTAGAGTTTTGGCCGATGAAAAATGATCCTGAGCCACTGTGCGCCGATTACATTTTATGTTAATCTATATAAATGTCTTTGTAAGTTTGTTTGTTTATTTGTTTGTTTGTTTGTTTGAGCATCACGCCTAAACGGCTGAACCGATTTTATTGAAATTTGGAACGTAGATAGATCCTTACTTGGAAGCGTCAATAGGCTATACATTTTTTCAATGCTTGAACCAGAAAGGGATACAAAGGGGGGAAAACGGGTAAAATTGGTACCTTTAGTTTTTAAACAATAATTACTAACGGCTGAACCGATTTTTACATCGACAGGGGTAGCGAAGAGCACCGGGTCAAGCTAGTAAATTATAAAAAAGAACTTTAATTTCTCCTCAAAAAGAAAAAATCAAAAAAATAAATATTTTTGCCAGAGAAAATAAAAAATCCAAAATGTTAAACGCATGAATATAAATCTGGTTCAAAACTACCAAAAAGTTATGCCTCACCGGTTCTCCGATATTTTCTTGCGTTTGCTTTTTCCTTTTAAAAATTCAAAAATAACTGTTTTTTCGGCATAGTTTCAGACTACTACTGTTTCATTCATAAAAATAAAAATTCGAAATGTAAATGCCACAGTTAGAAACATTAATTTCTATCCAGCCATAAGATCACTACCGAATTGAATACCGATCACAAATATTGCCTTATTTGAATTTATAAATACATACCCGATACATATTAAAATACAAAGTTTTTGAAATGTTTTAACAATTTATGAACACCGAATGCAAATCAAAAAAATCATTTGTACTATTTGAAAATCTAATAAAATGTTTGTTTAGACGATGACATTGTGTTATGATACTTGAGTTTTTGAAAAATATTAATACTCAGTATTGTCGTCTGTAAATACCTTAATAAATTTAACAAAGAAAACAAAATATACACAGTTGGGGCATTCAAACGGTCTGCTATTAAAGGCTTTTATAGACGGCAATATTGAGTTTTAAAGTTAAACTTCATAATATCGAACATAATGATAATATGACTTAATGACAGACCGTTTGAATCCCCCATATATGTATATTGGTATTTTAATTCACAAAACAAACAAAACAATTTATTATTAGACTTTAATAATATTATAATGTAGGAATTTTATTATTAATATTAGATATATAATTACGCACATAAGGACTGAGATTGAAACATTTTTAACATACATATATGTTAATAAAAGTGAAACCACTAAACTTACAGTTTTGAATCTTTTTTTATTTGATTGAAATTATTGCTACAATTTACAAAAAATATATTTTTATAGTTCTAATCTCTAATAATGAAATTTTGAACCTTTTTTGAAAACCCTTCCATTATGGTTTTTATAGAGCTTTCTGTCACTTTTGCTCGAACAGGTAGTCCATCTCCGTTTCAAATCTACCACACTTTTGGACACCTTTTTTATTCTCTTCAATTATCTTTTAACAAGAGCTCAATATCTCTCCACTGGTCTTAGATCCATTCAGTTTGGAGGAATTGCCTCTCTTGGTACAAATACCACATTATTGTTCTTTTACCACTCAATACCTTTCTTATCATAGCGACAGATGGCAAATCCGGCCAAAAATAAGTGGACACATTAAAAAGTCTTATGAATGGAAATATTCTTTTTTGTAAACATTCCTTGATGTAAATTTCGGTATTTATAGAGCCCTTTGTAAGAAATGATTGGCTTCTTTTTCCGCAACTGCATATTGCTTGTCATACCAAGAAATTTTTGGAAAATTATGTCTGCTTTTGGTTCCTAAACTTTTCTTCAACATTCTCTCGAGCATCTGCAACATACAAAAATTTACCTAGAAGCTGCGAAAAATCTGCCAGAACATACGTTTCGTCATCCATTATGCAGCAGGAATATTTTGTATAAAATTTGACTTCAATTTCTGTTTTTGGCCTCTATATTTTTAGCAGCGTTCCTGTCAGGAACTTTTTGAGCCTTGTATGCTTTTAAACCTTCATTGGCTTTAACTTTTCGTACCAAATAGTCCGAGTACTGACCTAACCGGAGGTGTTGGGAGCTCTTTTGAAAATGCTTTCTATTTGATTGGCTTTAGAAACATCATGTGGACCATTCCTTCTACCTGAAAAGGTTTCATATCAACAGACAAGTTCTCCCGGTACTGTTTAATAACATTGAAAAAAGTTTGATAGCAGACCTTTAGATAGTGCGCCTTTTTTTCTGGTCATTCATTTTAATCAGATTAACAACAAATAAACATAATTGACATTAAACATGATAACTCACATGCTTTACAAAGGTAACTTGATAAAAAAAAATAAACTAATACTTGGGTTAAAAGTTTTAATGAAAACCGTGTGTTAAGAATTTTACGATATCAGTCCTTATAATTGGAATGCATTAAACAAATGTATTCTTTTAAGAGTTATCTTAAAATATTAAAAAAAAACTTGATATCTGTGGTTTTCCAAAAAGTTAAGTCGTATAAACACTTAAAGCTTAAACGAAAATTAAGGTAGAACTTTGAATATTCAAATGAAATTATTACATATCTGTAAATCAAGGATTTATTACAATTCAAAAGAAAAAGAAAGCTGTCTCCATGTAAAAAAAGGACTTAAAATTAGCTTTAAATTGCAACAACATTATTTTATATCCCTTGAAAGTATAAAAACGCAAGAGTTAGTTTAATATAATGAAAAATTAAATTTTATTATGATAATTGTATTTATTAATGAAATATTTTTTTAAATTATATTATATAAAACACACTGTTTAGTACATTTCTTCATTATGTAATACGCCTTTTACAGCATCTATCGACAACGTTTGATCATTCTGGCATAGCCTTTTACCTGAGCTAAGTTTGAGGCATAAATTTAATTGGTTTTCATTACTTCTCGTAGAAACAGTTAATTTCAGTTTATTTTTTCCAACCTTATAGGATGTTTTAAATGCCTCATTAGTAATTTTCATTTCAAATTTGATTTTTTTGATTGGTTTTTGAGCAAAAGTACTATTCAAATACAACTCAAGTATTTGGCTTAATGTAGCTTCTATCGATTCGTCAATTTTAATCTTGTGATCATTTATGGGATAGTCAAAGTTTAAACGAAATCCTCTTGTTAGAATGGTACGCATTTCTTTTTCAATATTAGCATTATCGTGTCTAGAATTTCTTGGGCCATGTTCAATGCTGTTTTCAAAATTCAAGCGTAAGGATACATTTGCTAGTAATTCCTGCAAGTTGTTGTACAAACTTAGATAGTACCGTGGATTTCTAAAACCTCTCTTTGTATCCACATGTGCTAGCTGTATATCGGATATTAGTTGACCATCCACTAAACCTTGGTCGTTGAATAATAAATTGGATGTATTACATTTCTCCTCTATTTTCAAACCATAATCGTTTAGTTTATATTTGGTGCGTATATAACCAACTTTGATGTCTTGCTGATAAATGTTTGTTTTTGTCTCAAGCTCCGTGAAACAAAATACCGAATGCGCAATTTGCAAAATTATGAAATAGCAAATTAATTTACTTTGTACAAAACTCATGTTAAAATAATGATGTGGATAAAATCGAGTTTGGCATGAGATTATATAGGAAATGGTATGTGCGAGTAATTTTATGTAAGTACTATATTGCCAGTTAAACAATTGAAATTGTATTAAATAATAATTTTTTGTTCGTCTGTATTATAAGAATTAAGAACGCAATTGTCATTTAAGAAATAAATGGAAATTAAATGTAATTAATTAAAACTGGAATTATTTGTATTAAAAGGAACAATGTACATACAAACAAACAATGTAAAATATTAACAAATATTAACTGCTTATCGTTACCGCTTAACTATCAGAACGAGTAATGTTAACGTTAAAATGTAATAATTACATTTTTTTACACTTAAATGTATCTTAACTATAGTATTCTTTCATCCATTGGGTATATTTGCCATGAAGCTGACAATAGTCATCCATAAAATAATAAAATTATTTTAATTTCTGATATAACTTACAAAAGAAAATAACAGTTTAAAGCTGAAATTGTTCGTTGTCTTTAATAACAGGCAATGTTTTTTCATTATGAAATATTTCTTTAACTTTATTAAGTTGAATGTTTAAATTAAATTTGGTTTCATTAACCTTTTTATACGTTAATAATTGAAACACATTGTCATCAACTCTAAAATATGTTTTAAACGTATCACTTTTAATTTTTATATAGAACTCGATCTTTTTTACGGGTATCAAAGTTATTGTTTTATTGTTTTATTGTTCATATATGCATTGAATATTTGCTTAAGCTTAAGTTCCTCAACTTCATTATAACTATACGTACGATCAGTTAAAGAATTATCAAAATTCTTCCGTGAACAATTCATTGGATATATATTTCATTTTTGTCCTGTATTTCCAAACCATAATTGTTTACTTTGTTTCTAACGAACCGAAACTTTTGTCATCTTGTTGTTGTTGAGATAGTTTTAATTTTATTTGTATTTCCGTTAAAGCAAATACTAAGTTAAAAATTTGCAAAAATATTAAATAACAAAACAGTTTATTCCGCACAATATTCATTTTTTTATTTTTATATTTAGTAGGAATGGGATATTTGATGTGTTTATATAGCAAAACAAAAGCGAACAATGTATTTGAGATGTTATCAGTGAAACAGTTGTCAGTAATATTTAAACAAATATTAATTTTTAATACAAAAGCATTGCTAGTTGAAACCGTTTTTGAGTTACGCGAATATATGTTGTGCAACCACCTCCATTTTCGAAATAACGGTATATCTCGAAAATTCGAGCTAACCTTTTTAGGTTAGCACCACTGAATTTAGCTTACCAGAATTAGTTTAAGGCGCTGGGTGCCCCTCTTGACAGAATAAATAGTGTAAATTTCGTGCACAGTGTTATTAATTATTTTGCCGTTATTTGATAAATAAGTTTAATTTAAATATGATAAAATTTGATATTGTTCATTTGCGATTAGACCGTTATATCTTAAAGTTTGGAACATAGACATAGAAGTATACATAAAGCGCAAATTCGAATGTCAAAAACTAACTCAGTTGTCATAAACCTAAGTGGTTAGAATGTATTAGTAAAAGAGTTAGCGTTTTTATCTAGTTTCCGCTCTATGTGTATTTCTCTATGGTGAATTTTTTTCATATTATATTTTTTACAAAAACAAAGTTTTAAATTTCTATTATATATTATTTTCAATTGCAAATATATTTATTATTTATAAACAAATACTTTTAAAGTTAATCTTTCTATAAGATGTAACTTCAAATCAAAAAATATTTAAAGCTTGAAATGGATATATATATATTTTGTTGCAAATCTTTTGTTTTGGATGACACAAGCACATCTCTTAGGCATAGAAGATATTCAGTTTTTTATGGTGTCTTGCGATATTCCTTCCCAGGCTATTAAAACGGCTTGAAATAAATCGATTTATTTTTATATTAACAGACTCCCACAAGTTCTCAATAGAATTGAGATCGGGAGATTGAGCAGGCCAATGAAGAACTTGAATCTTATTGCTCTGTAGCCAAGTCCTACAAACTTTGGAGGTGTGATTAGGATCGTTATCCTGTTGGACCCTCCCTAAAAGTGCCATCTCTTCACTGGCAAAAGACAACATTACATCTTTCAATATATCACGATACATAAACCGATCCATAATCCCATTAACTTTTTATTTAATTGTTTCTTTGGCAAAACTTAATATTCAGTCTTTCTCCTTTTCGTCTGGGTACATGCCTTATTCCATTGAAACTTTTTAATTTGTATTTGGATTCGTCAGAGAACAGTACTGTCTTCCATTTTTGGACACTCAATTCGATGTGGGATTTGGCAAACTCCAGTCTAGCTTTCCTGTTCTTCGCTGATATAAACGGCTTTTTTTCTGGTCGTCGGCTTCCACTGCTCTTCTATGGATTGTTCTTTCGCTAACGCATAATCTAAAACTTGTTCTTACTTGACAAGCATATGCTGTAGGATCTTTTTGCATTGATCTTTTGATCAAGGAATCATCATAACGTGTGGTTTTCCGCGGATGTCCTCCAGAATGCCCCGATGATATACGACCAGTCTGCAAAAACTTTGGAATCAGCCTGGAAATAACTGATTTGTTAATTGAATATTTTTTAATCAATTCATGCGGTGATATGCCCGCCTTCCAGTCTTCAATAACTTTAATTTTAAATTAACTGGAGTACTTGTTCCTTGCCATCCATTGTTTTTTCACAAAAAAACTGTATAAAACTTAAATTATACAGACTACGCCTTCCTTTATTTTTATCTTCTGGAATTTTTAAATGCATCTGTTGTGAGTCCCGTTAACTGACATTGCAAATATGGAGTAGCATAGTCAAATTTTTAAACATCTTATAAGGGTGTGCTTTTGTTTTGTCCGTCGCGTTTTGTGTTTTATATGGTTTATGATTTTAAATTAATTGTTCATAAAATAATCCTTTACTAAATTAATATTATATGAACATTAACAATATAAGTTAATAAAATATATACAAAATACATCCCAAAAAGACGTTATTTAACAAAAAAAATTATGATATGAAAAAATCCATTGAGTGGGTGCTTTAGTTATGGCCGATACTGTATATATTCTTAAAAAAAGTACATAAAATTGTTGCATTTAAACATT
This sequence comes from Calliphora vomitoria, assembly GCA_942486065.2. NCBI lineage: Eukaryota > Metazoa > Arthropoda > Insecta > Diptera > Calliphoridae > Calliphora > Calliphora vomitoria. The sequence goes on along the minus strand of OW818031.2, from coordinate 28,536,728 downwards.
AGATAAGATTGAGAGGCGTTATTTATAATGAACAACTGTAGCGAGAGTATAAAAACGACTTATTTTAAAACCCGGTTTTTGAGTTATTCGTAAAATATAATTTTCTAAAAAATCGTTGAATGTAAGCTGTCTTTGTTCTGTCTTGTTCTGATGTTTGATCGCTAAACACCGATCAACTAAGTATGACATTCTGAGTCGATTAAACGACGTCCGTCCGTAACTGCAATTACCGTTGCCTATAAAATACCGTTACCTAAATAATACAAATTATCGTTACCGTTACCTTTTAACCGTTTTTTATAATGATATTCGTTCATGGTTGTGTTCATACAAATCATACCTGTTTCAACAAAAGCCATTTAATTGTAACGTGTTTAATTATTTAACACCTCAAAGTTAGATGTTTTTCAAACATGTAAATGTATTAAAGACCAAGTCAGAATTAAGGTGTTTAATGAACGTATCAAAATAACTTTCAAAGAAAACATTATTTCAATAAAATATATGAACCAACAAATGGAAACTTCACGAACATTATGATAATAAATAAAATATAAGAAATCATGGAATAAACTGTGTTAAAATAAAATATATAAAGACAACATTAATTTAAAAGCAATTGTTTTATAGAAGATAAATTAAAAAAAAAATTATAGTCACACAAAATTTTATTTTGGAAATATTGCAGATATCTTAATGAAATTTCATATAGTCAGTGCTGAGGTGTTTTTGAATTGATTTGTATTTACATGAGTTTGTTTTTGGAATGGGGGCTAATGGGCGGCCACCCAAATGTTATATGGATGCAAATTCAGAACATGTAAAATACATTTCTCTTACTGAAAAAAATGTCTTCCTGCTCGTATACATTTTATGTTTCTGAAAGAATACTTAATGTAAATGCGTGTAAAATTTTGCCCTACCCAAACTTAACCAATTTTTAAGACAAATTTCTAAAAATTCAAAGACCCGATTATAAAAAAACACTTTAAGATAATAATTTAAAACCATTTCTATTAAAAACTTTGTTTTGTTGAAAACAAAATTTGTTGGTGAAAAATTTCTTTTGCTGGACAAAATTTTTTTGTGAAAAATTTTTACCGATTTTGACCCATTGTATGACAACCAGGACTATACGCGATATAATGATTTATAAATTATGGATGCAAAATTATTTCAATAGACAGACTTTGATATCTATAACGATTCAGAATATATATGGGCATTTCCTGGGGTCACGAACGTACGTTCGTACGCTTTTGATGTCCAAAGAATATAGAAAACAAAACTTTTCCTAGCATTTTTTTGCGAATCGATAGCATTTTGGTAGCTCTATGTTTGGTGCAAAATAATGATTTCATCGAGTTTAAGTTTTCATAATGATAGTTATAAACATGTGGTAACGAACATACGCAAAATAGAAGTCAACTTTGGCTGACAGTAGTGAAATCTAAAAATCTGCGAAATGGAACGGAATATCTAAAAGCGATTAATTTATTTTAAAAGTGTATTAATGTAGGTCTAGGTGTTTAATTGGTTTAAGTACCGGTCGCGAATGTACGGGTCGTGAACGTACGATTTTTCCATATGATTTTTTTTATTATTATCACCATGTATTTTCCCATAAATATCTTCAAATTTCCTTAACAAACAAGTAAGAAAGTATAGTCGGTCAAGCCCGACCCTACCCTAAGTAAAAGAGCAAAAACATTTATCTTTATAATTCAATAATTTATATACGTGAGTGATTTCCTAAGTCGGCCTTATATGGGAGCTATGACCAATTATTGACCGATCACCATAAAATTAGGTCATAGTTTATGTATATACAAGGTGGCGCAAAAGTAATCCTCCTATCAGAAAATGCTATAAATTTTGCGATTGGCCCCTAATGTCAGTTCTGTTTTGACATTTGTGTAGTAAACACATGCGAAATACACGTTAATAAACAATGTTATGCTACACTGCTCCAGAACGCGGAATATTGCTGACTATTTATTTGACCAATAATCGGTCGGTGACTTTGGCACAACGTGAATTTCGTCGCAGATTTCCCGGCCGTCCAACGCCTACTGGTGAAACACTGCGACGTTTAGCCGCTCGCCTCGAAGAGACTGGCACAACACGAGATGCTGCCAGGCGTGGCCGACCCCAGAGTAGCCGTTCTGCAGAGAATATTGCTGCTGTAGCCGAGGATGTCATGGAAGCGCCGTCGACATCCACCAGACGACGTGTCACGCAAATGGGTATCAGTCGACGGTCTTTACACCGAACATGATTTGAAGATGTTTCCGTACAAAGTCCAGACGGTACATCAGCTGTTAGCTGCTGACCGCCAATCGCGTCTAACATACGCTCAAGCCATCCTTAATCACCACCAAGAGGAAGATGATTTTTCATCAAAAATAATCATGAGTGATAAGGCCCATTTCCATCTTAGCGGGTACGTAAATAAGCAAAATTTACGCTTCTGGGGCACTGAAAATCCGCGTGTAACCCACGAAGAGCCATTACACCCGCTCAAAGTCACTGTATGGTGTGCTGTTTTCGCTGGAGGAGTCATCGGACCTTTTTTCTTCGAAGACGTCGCGGGCCAAACGGCTACAGTGAATGGTGAGCGCTACAGAGCAATGATCAACGAGTTCTTTTTGCCGCAACTTGATGAATTGGGATTGGAAAACATGTGGTTCCAACAGGACGGTGTAACGGGACACACTGCACGTGCCACATCCGATATGCTGAAGCATGCATTTCCCGGGCGCCTAATCTCCCGTTTTGGCGATTTGCACTGGCCAGCAAGATTTCCTGATTTGACCGATCCAAACATCTTTTTGTGAGGCTTTTTGAAGTCGCGGGTTTATGTCAACAAGCCTCAGACTCTTGCAGCTCTTATAGACAATATCCGTCAAGAATGTGAGGACCTATCGCCGGAAATTTTGGCCAAATGCCATAAAAAGGGCTCAAATGACAATCAACTGTGGCGGCGGCTATTTACATGACATCATATTCTCGACTTGATGTAAAAAAAATTAAAAGACCAAATAAAAATAATCCACAAGAGGAATCAAAGTTTTTCATTTTTTTTTTTTTAATTACAGCCATAAAACATCGGAAGTTTACTTTTGCGCCACCTTGTATGAGAGTTATTTATGTTGAATTTTATGTGTATACCAACATTTTTATGAGATTTATGAACGTTAAAGTGATTTATGGAAGCGGGTCTTATATGGGAGGTATGATTAATTATGGACCGATCATTATAAAATTTGGTGACATGAATTCGGTATATATATAACTTATTTGGATCAATACATAAGTTAAACATTTAAGATAAATAAAGTCCAATTTCGGTATGACATTTGTATTGGGGCTAGGTGAAATAATGGACCGATTTCAGCCAGTTTCAATAGGCTTCGTTCTTGGGCCGAAAAATTATATCGAAATACAGTGCACTCGCGGTAACGTGAACACCGTCTAACGTGAACACCGCCTAAGGTGAACAAGATATTTTTTCGTGATTTCGTTTTGTTTTGTCCCCATCCATACTGTGAAACATTTGCTGCAAAACATTTGAGTTTGTCGATGAAAGGGGAAAGAGGAATGGAAAAGTGTAATATGTTTCATGTACATGAAGTTTTTGTTGAGTATGTCATTCACATTTATTCGTTCATATTCGTTCTGTACAGAAATGTCAAAAACTGAAAAGCAAAAACTTTACTGTGTGGACACGAATGCAGTTTCAAAAGAGAATTTAAAAATGTTTTGCAGCAAATGTTTCACAGTGTGGACCGGGACTTTGTAATGAATTTTAAAAACTAATTTTAGTTTTATATTTTAATAATGCAAATAATAATACACGAATTTCACGTTCAAGTGTGTAAAACACAGGTTTATATGTAAAATTTTATTTTTTTTTCATGAAATTCGAAATCGCTAACGTGAACAATTTCTGTATCTTCAATAAAACACGATGATTATCAACATTTTATTTTTCGATCCTAGTTGACTAATCGTAGGAAATGCCCATATACTTTATGGGGACGGTGATGAAAAATGTGGAAATTACAAACGGAATGATGAAGGGTATAAATAAAATTGGATGACCCTACATGTATTTATTACACCAAAAGTTAATAAGATGTCACACGGTAAATTACGGCTGAGCGGTCTCTTTTATGAAAAAGCTAAATTTACCCGTTTTAGGGACTAAATAACAAAGTTATAAGGTCTTTCGATTTAAATAAGTTTAAATTTTTATGAAATCATAATCCGTTCGAATTGTGCACCAATTTAAAATTTAAATGTTTTGAAGGGTACTGAACATTATAGTGTACACATTGGGAGCTACTCAAGCAGCAATTTCAAAATGTTTGCTGAGAGACCTTGAAAGACGATTTTCATGTCCAAAATGATTCTTGAAAGCTATAAAAGAAAATAATTTCACCATGGCGCTAAGGTAATGCTTTGTATTTAGTGGGTGCAAAAGGGTCCTATATATTATGAGCTGCTGAAATCCGATTAGACCATCACAAGGAACCTGTACTGAACGCAACTGTTTCGTTTGAAGCAAGCATTAGCCGAGAATATGCGGTCTGACATGAAACCGTAATATTCCATCATGACAACGCTCGGCCACATGTTGCAATACCTGTTAAAAAGTATTCAGAATGAAGTGGTTGGGAAGTTTTGCCTTACCCATTTTATAGTTGAAGAACGCTCTCTCAGGGATACGCTTCACTTTTGAACAGAGAATCCGATATTGGCTTGATACGTTCTTGTCCTCAAAATATGAAGTCATACATCCACTATATATATACATATATGGAATCTACTAGAAGAGATCTATAAAAAGCATTATATTTGTCTTCATTTTAAATGTTTTATATTTATATTCAACAATACAAATGACATGCAATCATCTTACAGAGCAGTGTCTCACGTGTCATTTAGCTAGGCAATGCTGAACTATGAAAAGCAAGTTTTTTTTTCTATATTTCACTTTAGTTATGTTCGGCATTGTCACGGAATGCCATGTCAAACATGTTTGAATAACATTACGCGGCATGACTTAACAATGTTTCTTATGCAAGTCAATATCACAGGCCTTTATTTTGGACACTGAAGAAGGGGTGTAATGAAATTCGACTAAAACAAGCTAGTTAAATATTAATATAACTTATAAGTTGGTGATTCAATAATTTCTTTTCGTGTTGCAATTATTTTGAGAAAGGAAAACAAAAAATACATACATATTCCTCAAACTACCACAAACCACTTTTCATGTGTCTAACAACATATTATACATTGATCTTACTTGCTACACATTCAGCTTAAGGATATGAAAATTCCAGTTTTCTTAAAATTGTCATTGAACTAAATACAACTTGTTTGCAACTCGCCGTATGTTGTCAAACAATATTGTTATCAATATTATTTTATAAAGAAAATATTGAACATGCATGCATAATTTCTTTACATACTCGTATTACTTGCACTTTTTTATGTAACTTGTTTTATTTACACGTTTGTTTTTTATTTGCATCTTGGTTATGCTGCCTGTAACTTCATGACTAATAACTTACCATGATCGAACATTTTGCTGCTGCTATAATTGCAGATTTTGTAATACTAGGAGATGATGGAGTTGTAAAATCGTACATCGCGTCGTCAATTACCCACAATTATAAAACGCAATGTGTAAAATGCGCACAAAAAATGGCGCAAACAAACTAGAAAATGTTTGTAACCAACCAAACAAGTTCGCAAGCAAAGAAATATGCAATTTTATTCACACATTTTGGTGACTTTGGAAAATTGTGTAAAATTTCAATTTCATTTGTAATAAGGCGTTTAAAGAAAAAGGTTGTTGTTTTCGTTTCGTTTCGGTTTTTCACTTTTTACCACACGTAGTCTTTTTGAGTGCTTTTGATCATGAAAATTATACAATTTGTGTATTTAAATGTAATCGGGTTGATAGTGACATTGACAGCCGTACAAGGATATGGTTATCGTAGTTACGATGTAACCAGTAATAAGGTTTGTATGAAAGAGTTTCGGTTTGCTTGTAATGTTTTTTGTTTGTGGAAACAAACTTTGAATCAAGAGTGATCTTAAGCAAATGTTTTTTTGTTAAGTATTTAAAATGCACATCAAAATAAAGTGCCTGCTTAAAATATTTTCAGAATCATAACCGGAAAACAATTGAAACATTTTTTGAAAACTAAGTGATATTTATACAAAAATTCTTAAATCACAAATATACCCACCATCAAACAATATGGTATATTGATTTGGTCATTCCGATATTTGCCACAAACCCAAATTAGTATATATATTCTGGGTCTTCATAAGATTCTAAGACGATCTAGATATGTGCCCAAATGAAATGAGTTAGTTGGCTGAAATACTATATTTAATATTGAAAATGGGCAAAATCGGTCCATTCGTATGAGGGGGGTGACATTTGTAGCCCCCATACAAATGTCACCCCCGGATTACCGTTTCAGCAGTTGATTATGCGGCAATCTTGATAAAATTTTGCACAAATTAGATCTTTGAAACTCTGAAACTATACTCTAAAGTATGGCGAAATTCGGGCAACATTTGTCCCTAGTTCCCATACAAGATTCTCCTCTGAAAATTACTTTAACATTCATAATTGTCTTATAGTAATCAATATCGTAATGAAATTCAACATAAACAAGTTTTATATAAACCTAAATCTTTCTAGCAATTTTTGTGAGGATCGGTTCATAATTTATCCTACCACCCATATAACCCCTATATCAGAAACATATTATATTGTCACATATTTAGTCATATTTTCTATCTTTAAGAATAGTTTTTTGTAAAAATATGAATTATTTATAGGAAACTTGCTCCAGATAGTTGTTACGGACAAATAGCTTAAACTTTTTATTCAAAGTATTGGCCATTGTTAGTTAATGGCCTTTTCCCATCTTTCTGGCAATATAAGGATTCCGAGTCAAAAGAACTGCTCATGTTTTGAGACCAAGAAAGAATCAAGACAATATATTTTCCAAAAAGAGCGTTCTGCATCGATCGAAACAAATGGTAGTCGTACGGGGCAAGGTCTGGACTATAAGACGTTGAAACTTCCCAACCACTTCATTCTAAATAGTTTTTAACAGGTATTGCAATATAATTACCTTAGCGCCATGGATTTTTGGCTTTTGGTCGATTCGGCTGTTTGAACGGGCTTTACATATGATCTCTTACGCTTCGGGTTTTTGTAATGGATCAATTTAATATCGCAAGTTATGATTCGGTGCAAAAATTATTTTCTTTAATAGCGCTGAAGTAGCATTTCAGATATGCAAAATCCTCTTTCAAGGTCTCTCGGCTTCAATTAGTCTGGTATCCAATTTCCCTGCTTTTGGATGAATCCGACTGCTCACAAACATTTTTATATTGCTGCTGAGTAGTTCCCAATGATTTTGGAAGCTCTTGTTGAGTCTTACAACAATCTTCATAGAGTATTGTCTCCAATTCTTGGTCATCAAATTTTTTTGGCTATCCTAAGCAATCTTTGTCTTCCGTATCAAAATCACCACTTCTGAACCTCACAAACCATTTCTCGCTCTTTAAAACCGATAGAACACATTCACCATAAGTTTTGGTGAGCAGTGGATGTGCTTCAGCGGGACTTTTTTTTTCAAATTAAAGAAGTAATCGAAAATGACGATTCGTTGGTACAAAATTCGACATTTTCGAAGCAAAACAATAAGGTTGTTGTTTACACTATAATGTTAAATAACTAAGTTAGAATAATTTACAGATATGTACCCTTTAAAATGACTTATAAGTTATTTAAAACAAAAACCGAGTGGAATAGCTACGCCGTAAATGTAAATCCCGCATTTTTAAGTCATAAGGACTGAGATCGAAAAATTTGTATCATATCATGTAAATAAAAATGAAACCACTAAACTTACAGTTTTGAATCATTTTTTATTTGATTGAAACTATTGTTCTAATCACTTATGATGAAATTTTGAACCTTTTTCGAAAACCCTTCCATTATGGTTTTTATAGTGCTTTATGTAACTTTGTTCGAACAGGTTGTCCATGTCCGTTTAAAATCTACCACACTTTTAGATACCTTTTTTGTGGTCTTCAATTCTCTTTTAACAAGAGCCCAATATCTGTCCACTGGACTCAGCTCCAGGCAGTTTGGAGAAATTGTCTCTCTTGGTACAAATACCACATTATTGTTCTTGTACCACTCAAGACCTTTCTTACCATAGTGACAGATGCCAAATCAGGCCAAAAATACGTGGACACATTAAGAAGTCTTATGAATGGAAACAAACTTTTTTGTAAACATTCCTTGATGTAAATTTCGGTATTTATAGAGCCCTTTGTAACAAATGTTTAGCTTTTTTGCCGCAACTGCATATTGCTTTCCATACCAAGAACTTTTTTGGAAATTTTGTCTGCTTTTGTGTCCTAAACTTTTCTTCAACATTCCCTCGAGCATCTGCAACATAAAAAAAATTGACTCAGAAGCTGCGAAAAATGTTCCATACGAACAGTTCGTCATCCATTATGCAGCAGGTATATTTTTTGGCTTCAGAAACAACATGTGGACCATTCCTTCTACCTGAACCAGGTTTTCTATCAATGGACAAGTTCTCCTGGTACTGTTTAATAACATTGGAAAAAGTTTGTTACCTGACCTTTGATTGTTTGGCCAACTTTTTGTAGGACCAAGTTGGGTTTTGTTGAAAATGTTTAATAATTTTAGTACGCACTTTGTTCTGGTCACTCATTTTAATCAGATTAACAACAAATGAACATAATTGACATTAAACATAATAACTGACATGCTTGATCAAACAAAAAAATAAATAAATAATACTTGGGTTAAAAGTTTTAATGAAAAAAGTGTGTTAAGAATTTTACGATCTCAGTCCTTACACCCAATATTGAATTTTCAGATACTCGTCCATTGGGATCACATTCGGTCACACATTTAAATATTCAAAACCTACAAGTTTATATATAAAATTATATTCCGTTGGGGATTCCCTACAATGGAATTTTAGAACAAATAAAGAGTAAAAAATTTTGGAGTAATCTCTTTAAGAAAATAATAAAAATATTATACAACTTTTTTCCAGCGGCTAAGATTTGAATGTGAATTTTTGGCTAAAAATTTAACTTTAAAGTCCCCTATTTTTAGACTCGTGCAAAATATTAATTTAAATTTTTTTGTGTGATTAAAAATAGATTTTTCTAAACAAAACATTTAATATTAGGGGAAGTTGAAGTAAAATTGTGTCCGAAATTTAAAAGAAGACGCAGATTTATAAAAAAAAATTTAAATTGTACAATTCGTATATATATTTATGAATTGTACAATTTAAATTTTTTTGTCCAATTTACAACGTAGTTGTATGTTGTACGTTGTATGATACAACTATTTTCTAAGTCAATTAATATGTAAAATTAATAATGCCAGCGAACAATAGCAAACTAATGTCTGCATTATTTGAAAAATGCAAATAATTAAAAAATATTTAAAAAAAATCGTTTTTTATAAATTAAATAAAATATTATGATTTCAGTATTAACGTTGTTGTTATTTTGAACTGAAATGAGCTAATTTTTTTGTTTATGTATACATATGAACTTTTTGTAATACTAAAAATTTCATATAACATTCGAAAAACACATCGCTAACATGAACTCCCTTGGTTTTAATTAGTTCACGTTACCGCGAGTGCACTGTATATAGATATAGATTACAATTGTTCAATTCACAACTGACGTTGTACAGTCGTATGAGTTATAAGTCGTCTGAATTTACAATAGTTGTACAAATGTAGTTAATAATTTCTATATAAAGGTTTTGTACAACACCTACAACATTTTTACATATCGCTTATTTGCTGCAACTGAGTAATACAAAATATGCGCCGTTCCATAGTCTTTCATATAATTTTATCAGTTTTCAAAAAAATCAATTATTTTTTGCGTGAGAGTGTTTTTTGTTGTTAACATCAAAATCAAAATTTATGTTTTTTCGTATATTTAACAAGTAAAAATTTTGTTAAATACAGATTAGAAGGATATTAACATTTACTATTTAAATCAGGTTTTATTTTTGAAATCTCATGATTTGTTGAAAATTTATTTAAGAAATCGAAGCCGTTTTTCTCGAAACGACTTTTTTTTTTTGAATTATGACGCTGTTGCAGCAAATGAGCGATATGTAAAAATGTTGTAGGTGTTGTACAAAACCATTATATAGAAATGATCAACAACATTTGTTCAACTATTGTAAATTCAGACGACTTATAACTCATACGACTGTACAACGTCAGTTGTGAATTGAACAATTGTAATCTATAAATATATAAAAATGAAATGGTCCATGTATGTAATGACATCACGTGAGAACGGCTGGAGCGAAATTTCGAATTGAATAAAATAAAACCAGACAATTATTTTATTCAATTCGAAATTTTGAGGAGATGGTTTGTAAAGAAAAAAAAGCGAAGCTGAGGCGGTCAACTAATATTCAATAAAAGTTTTTCTCATTAACATTTCGTAATGAAATTTGTAACGTTGATACAGTCAAATGTAAAAGTGGAAACAAATATACGATTTGGGAAAAGTAAATCCCATAATTCCAAAAACTATACACAAAATCCCAATTTTCGCAGTTTTTGGAATCAGTCCACATTTGGTTCGGGGCTGGTAAAAGAATAATTTGAATGATTGTATCTAAACATTCAAAATTTTGATAAAAAATATATTACATTCGGAAGGGGCTATTTTAGGAGTTTTCTGTTTGAGGGGCAGTTACTGAGGGGTCTGTGGGATACGTCGTCAAAACATAAACTCAAATACTCCTCTGCTACGCTTATGTTTAATTTCATACCTGTTGGAAATGGCAGATTTATTCCAAAATATTTTTATTTTGCCTCATAGTGCTGTGGCTTGTAAAATGTGCAAAGTCAGTTTTCTGTAAAATCTCCTGTTTAGTCGTTTTGTGGTTGCACAAACAAATACTACAGTATAGTCCATTTACCAGTCTAGGTTAGATTGTTATTATATTTTTTATGGTTTTAGGAAAGCTGAAAAATCGTTTTCACAAATACTGCAAAGTTTTTTACTTTCCTTATCTATTTCACAGAAAACTAAATGCCTGAATCCGCCACGTACTGCCAGAAGAGTGGAAAACTTTATTAAAGAATGTCAAGAAGAGGTTAAAAATAAATTAGTCTTGGGTAATGCACATATCAACAATTCAAAAATACAATGTCAAAAATATAGTTTATCTTATTCTCTATCTCACTATATCTCTCCTTTACCAAAGAGGCCTTTCATATACTCAAACAAGAGGTGCATAAAACTCATCCGCCCATCAATCCCAACGATGACAGTATTGATTTAATTGAAACTGCAGAATCGCCAGCAGCAACTCATACCGAATCATCATGGACAGAATCTTCATCATCCTCTCAGGACGAAGAAGGTGTTATTATACTTGGCAATGATGGTGGGGATGATGAGGTGGTGGAAAATGGTGATCGTTATGAGTATTTCATTGAAGAGAACTCAGCAAACCCACAAAGACGCATGATTCGTTTATTGAGACGCATAAGTCGTGTGAGTGATATTTCAAATGGTATTTATCATCCGACATTGGTTCCATCGGAAGACAAACGTATTGCAGGGGTAAGTGGAAATATTAATTATTTTTCAATACTTAAGAATTAATTGGGAAATTTGTATATATGTGAGATTATAATTCATTGTAAATTTGTATGGAAATTACGAAAACGTTCGAATTGTGTGTGTACTTTGGAAGAAGTGGTTCCATAAATTTAAAAAACTAAAGGAATGAATAATTTCTCTTATGTTCTTGCAAATTAACGGTTAGATCTAGAGAACAACTTTTCGAAATAGAATTTAGTATGTGACAGTGGTAACTTTTTTCAAGTGCCGGTCTAATATATGTTTGTATCATCTATTTTTATAATTTCAGCTCAATTTAATAGTAGACAAGCTAAAGTTTTTTTAATGAAAATGTTCAAACTTTCAACTCGTTTATCTTCATTTATCAAATAAATAATAATTTTTAGCAATTATTTAATTACCACTTAATTCATAAATGTAAACAGAAAAAAAATGTATTTAATTAGTTGATTTTAAAAAACGCACACTTTTAATAAAAGATCTTTAAACTTTACAAGACAATTCGTTTTGAATTATAAAGAGTAATTAAACTCAATGTTGAGAAACATAATAAAACTGATAAAAATATTTGTATTATAATATAGAATAGTTGGAATAATACTTACTTAGCTAAATATATACAATACATTTAATAATGATCAATGACGTGTCTTAATAATGAACAATTAAGATGAGTAGTAGAATCACAAGAAGTATTGTTAACTGCATGCGAAGGCATTTTTTTTTTAGCAACAATAATACAAAGTCAATGTTATGGTGAACTACTTGAGGTAGTGGTAGAGGTTTTCATGGGTTTGTATACATTGAGTATATGGTGCCTTTTTGTATTGACAAATTATCCTATAATTTAATGAAATGAAGTGAGAACATGGAAGAAACGTTTTTGTATAAATAAAGTTTAGCCTTAGTATTTTCTATCGAATATTGTTCTCAGTGCAACTGAGATATTTGATATCGAAAATTGTTCTTAATTTAGCTGAGACATTTTCTATAGATAGTTGTTCTCAGTTAAACTGAGGTATTTTCTATAGAAAATTGAAACGATACTTAATAAGAATGTCACACGGTATGTATTGCTTGTGTTTTGTGACATGTATTGGGACATACATATGGAATTCCATATGTATCGAATACATGGCTAGATTACTGGCTAGATTTCTGTATAGAAATACAGCCAGTTACTGGCTAGATTTCTGTATAGAAATACAGCCAGTTACTGGCTAGATTTCTGTATAGAAATACAGCCAGTTACTGGCTAGATTTCTGTATAGAAATACAGCCAGTTACTGGCTAGATTTCTGTATAGAAATACAGCCAGTTACTGGCTAGATTTCTGTATAGAAATACAGCCAGTTACTGGCTAGATTTCTGTATAGAAATACAGCCAGTTACTGGCTAGATTTCTGTATAGAAATACAGCCAGATACTGGCTAGATTTCTGTATAGAAATACAGCCAGTTACTGGCTAGATTTCTGTATAGAAATACAGCCAGTTACTGGCTAGATTTCTGTATAGAAATACAGCCAGTTACTGGCTAGATTTCTGTATAGAAATACAGCCAGTTACTGGCTAGATTTCTGTATAGAAATACAGCCAGTTACTGGCTAGATTTCTGTATAGAAATACAGCCAGTTACTGGCTAGATTTCTGTATAGAAATACAGCCAGTTACTGGCTAGATTTCTGTATAGAAATACAGCCAGTTACTGGCTAGATTTCTGTATAGAAATACAGCCAGTTACTGGCTAGATTTCTGTATAGAAATACAGCCAGTTACTGGCTAGATTTCTGTATAGAAATACAGCCAGTTACTGGCTAGATTTCTGTATAGAAATACAGCCAGTTACTGGCTAGATTTCTGTATAGAAATACAGCCAGTTACTGGCTAGATTTCTGTATAGAAATACAGCCAGTTACTGGCTAGATTTCTGTATAGAAATACAGCCAGTTACTGGCTAGATTTCTGTATAGAAATACAGCCAGTTACTGGCTAGATTTCTGTATAGAAATACAGCCAGTTACTGGCTAGATTTCTGTATAGAAATACAGCCAGTTACTGGCTAGATTTCTGTATAGAAATACAGCCAGTTACTGGCTAGATTTCTGTATAGAAATACAGCCAGTTACTGGCTAGATTTCTGTATAGAAATACAGCCAGTTACTGGCTAGATTTCTGTATAGAAATACAGCCAGTTACTGGCTAGATTTCTGTATAGAAATACAGCCAGTTACTGGCTAGATTTCTGTATAGAAATACAGCCAGTTACTGGCTAGATTTCTGTATAGAAATACAGCCAGTTACTGGCTAGATTTCTGTATAGAAATACAGCCAGTTACTGGCTAGATTTCTGTATAGAAATACAGCCAGTTACTGGCTAGATTTCTGTATAGAAATACAGCCAGTTACTGGCTAGATTTCTGTATAGAAATACAGCCAGTTACTGGCTAGATTTCTGTATAGAAATACAGCCAGTTACTGGCTAGATTTCTGTATAGTAATACAGCCAGTTACTGGCTAGATTTCTGTATAGAAATACAGCCAGTTACTGGCTAGATTTCTGTATAGAAATACAGCCAGTTACTGGCTAGATTTCTGTATAGAAATACAGCCAGTTACTGGCTAGATTTCTGTATAGAAATACAGCCAGTTACTGGCTAGATTTCTGTATAGAAATACAGCCAGTTACTGGCTAGATTTCTGTATAGAAATACAGCCAGTTACTGGCTAGATTTCTGTATAGAAATACAGCCAGTTACTGGCTAGATTTCTGTATAGAAATACAGCCAGTTACTGGCTAGATTTCTGTATAGAAATACAGCCAGTTACTGGCTAGATTTCTGTATAGAAATACAGCCAGTTACTGGCTAGATTTCTGTATAGAAATACAGCCAGTTACTGGCTAGATTTCTGTATAGAAATACAGCCAGTTACTGGCTAGATTTCTGTATAGAAATATCTAGAAATAGAATATCTCAGTTCAGCTGAGTGTAACTGAGATATTTTCTATTGAAAATTGATCTCAATTTAACTTTGACTTTTTCTATTGAAAACTGATATCAGTTTAACTGAGACCTTTTCTATTGTAAATTAATCTCAGTTTAACTGAGATCTTTTCTATCGAGAATTGATCTCAGTTTCTCAACTGAACTGATATCAATTTTCGATAGAAATCATCTCAGTTGAACTAGATCAATTTTCGATAGTATACAGCTCAGTTGAACTGAGATCAATTTAGATAGAAAATTTCTCAACTGAACTGAGATCAATTTTCGATATAAAAGATCTCAGTTGAGAAATATTCTATCAAAATAGTACAACTGAGAATTTTACTATCGAAAATTAATCTCAGTTCAACTGAGATCTTTTCAATCGAAAATTGATATCAGTTCATTTGAGAAATTTTCTATCTCAGTTTTACTGAGAAATTTTTTATTCAAAATTGATCTCAGTTTAACTGTGATCTTTTCTGTCCAAAATTTATCTTAGTTCAAGATCTTTTCTACCCAAAATTGATCTCAGATCAACTTTGATTTTTACGAAGATTGTGTAGAGTATTCTTGATAAACGCTTATTATTAACCACAAATTATGTTTAATTTTTAATAGACAACAAATAACTTAAGTGTTTGTTATAAAACTTAAATTTTCACACATATATTTAAACAAAGAAAATTTGATTAAAATTGATATTTTATTTGCGTTTTGTAAAAAAAAAAAAAACAAAATGAATTTTCTTTACAGTGTCTATTGCATTGTGTTTATGCCAAAAATAATGCCATTGATAAATTGGGTTGGCCTACTTTAGACGGATTGGTTGATTTCTATTCGGGTGGCGTTAATGAGCATGGATTCTTTATGGCCACCCTACGATCGGTGAATTTATGTTTGCGTGCTGTTACCAACAAATATCATGTGGATCGCAGAAAACTGCCGGAAAAGGGTGAAAGTTGTGATTTGGCTTTTGATGTTTTCGATTGCATCTCAGATCAAATTACCGGCTATTGTTTAGATCAATATAAATCATAAGTTTCTTCTTTATTTATTTATAATTATTGTATTTATTTGTATTGTAAAATTGTTAGTTTAAAAGAAAAAAAATTAATAGAAAAAATAAAAACTGTTACAAAAACTTTTGTTTATAAAATTTTTCTTTCTATTTTCTCTACAGCAGGTCTGAAATTGATGCTAACAATTCCGCCAATAATCACGAACACAATCTGTCAGTCAGTAAGTTATTCAGTTAGTATGTTAATACAGTTAAGTCTAATTTTCTTTATATTCTTAGCCGCAGTTTCTTTTATTATTTTGTAGTTTACAAAATAGCATAAAAACTAAGTCAAGTAAATTAAATTTTATGGTTGCTTTTTGTTTTTCTTCAATTTATTGCAATAATTTTACACTTCCTCACCACAAGTCTAGGTCAGTGTCTTCAAAATGCAATAAAAAAAACTGTGTACATTTAAACTCAAACTCAAACTCACATCAAACACTTCTTAATATCTATAATATTTTTTTATTTTTTAGTTTCTTGCAATGTTTTTCATTCTATAATTAGTACGAATACGTATAGATGTACGTACGTCTGTTGTAAACTGTATAATCAAAGAATTGTTTTTCATTTTTGCTTTTTTGAAGTTTAAGTGTAATTATATTGCAATTATAATAAAACTTTTTCCATATTATTTGCATAATTTACAATCTCAACATCAACAACAACACCATTATAATTATAAGTACAATTTTGATAACAACAAATCACATATCCGTTGAATTTTTAACAAGAATTCCACATTCATGAAAATCCATGAAAATGCCAACAAATTAATGAATCCCTTATCAAAGATCATTCGTTCTTTTATAGAGTGAATTTAAAACTTCAAGAATCTGTGGAATTTTTAGAAATTTCGAGATTAATGTGACACTTTATATAATACTCAAATACTTAAGTAAAATATGAAAGGTTTTTCTCAGTTTTGCATTCAGCTTCCAAGCTCAATAGCCTAAGGATTAAGTGAAAATTTAAATTTTTTGCCAATAATTTGGTAGATTTTAATAAATCATATTTAGTCCGTCAATAAGTCTGTGACTTTTTTAATTTCCCGGCTCTTAAGTGGAAGAGCAACACTGTTCCTGTCAACAGGTATATACAGCCGAAACAATTGAACAAATCTCGATATGGTGTTGGAAGATCGGAGATTGAAAGTGCGAGAGAAGCCATAGGCATCTCACATGGCTCAGTGGTTTTTTTTTTGAATGCTCATTTGATCATGAGAAAGCTTTTCGCAAGATGGCTGCCGCGTTTGCTCAGAATCGGGTGCACGGAAGGCTACACACTTGTCCATGAATTATTCTACGAAGTGCTCTCTCATCTGCCCTATTCGGATTAAGTAAAGCCTAACGAAATGTCTCGACGGAAGGAGATTTGACTCCAACGATGAAATCATCTAAAAAAATATTTATTTTTATGACCTCGACAAATCATATTTTTTGAAAGGGATACAATTGGAGAAAGGAGACTATGTCGAAAAATATATTAATTTTTTATCAAAAAACCTGATTTTCATTAAAAAAGGCACGGACTTTTTGACACACCCTCGCATTATCGCCCATTTCATCGAAAATAAGGACTGAGATCGAAAAATTCTTAACAAACAAATATGTTCATAAAAATGAAACCACTAAACTTAAAGTTTTGATTTTATTTTTATTTGATTGAAATTATTATTATAATATACAAAAAAAAAATATTTTTATAGTTCTAATCACTAATAATGAAATTTTGAACCTTTTTCGGAACCCTTCCATTATGGTTTTTGTTGTGATTTTTGTCACTTTGTTCGAACAGGTTGTCCATCTTCGTTTAAAATCTACCATTCTTTTGGACACCTTTTTTGTGCTCTTTAATTCTCTTTTAACAAGAGCCCAATATCTCTCCACTGGACTCAGCTCCAGGCAGTTTGGATGATTTGCCTCTCTTGGTACAATTACCACATTATTGTTCTTGTGCCACTCAAGGGCTTGTTTACCATAGTGACAGGATGCCAAGTCAGGCCAAAAATAAGTGGACACATTATGAAGTCTTATGAATGGAAGCAGCCATTTTTGTAAACATTCCTTGATGTAAATTTCGGTATTTATAGAGCCCGTTGTAACAAATGATTGGCTTCTTTTGCCGCAACTGCATATTGCTTGCCATACCAAGAACTTTTTGGGAAATTTTGTCTACTTTTCTTCAACATTCCCTCGAGCATCAGCAACATAAAATTTTTGACCAGGAAGTTGCGAAAACTCTGCCAGAACATCCATTCTTCATCCATTATGCAGCAGAATATTTTTTTATAAAACTTGACTTCAATTTCCGTGCTCTGTTTTTGGCCTCTAAATTTTTAGCAGCTTTCCTGTCAGGAACTTTTTGAGCCTTGTATGTTTTTAAACCTGTATTAGCTTTAACTTTTCGTACCAAATAGCCCGAGCACATAGCTAACCGGGCTCTTTTCTACCGGATGTGTTGGGAGCTCTTTTGAAAATGCTTTCTATTTTTTTGGCTTTAGAAACATCATGTGGACCATTCCTTCAACCTGAACCAGGTTTTCTATCAACGGACAAGTTCTCCCGGTACTGTTTATTAACATTGGAAACGCTATAAACGTTCATGGTGATTTGGCAAAAAAAACTGAATAAATTATAGCCAACTCGACAGAAGTATTTTCAAGAATATGGCCGCTATCAACTGTAAAAGTTCAGAAGTCTCTATAGGAAGACCTTTTACAAACTTGTTCACAAGACTAATTTTTAAAGCAACCTATCAAATATGAAATGGAGCTTTATAACATGTTTCGAAATGCTTTGAAAATTTCGAATTATGTGCCAACAAAACGTCATATGCGGGAAGTTTTACTTTACTTATATAACATGAAACAAGTAAGAGTGCTATATTCGGCTATGCCGAATCTTATATAACCTTCACCTTTGTTGTGGATGCATTAATTCCCCACTTTCAGCGTATAGCATCCTAAATATATCAAGAAAACTTTTAAAAATTTTACATTTAATTGCTGACGAATAGATTATATTGTAGAAGTTACAAACGAAATGACAATCTTATATATACCCTTCTCACAAAGGTGAAGGGTAAAAAAACAACAACGCCAAACGAAACACCAAAACACAAAAATACGCAAAGCAATGAAACCAACCCACATCCAAACGTACGTTTTTTGCTTTTTTTCAAGGCTTGCAATAAATTGTCTTTTTTTGATGAAATTTTCAGAGGTTGTATCGGATTTTTGCTCATATCTCCGTTATTTATGGACGGATTTGGCTGTCTTTTATAAGGAAACTTTTCGAAAGCATGTCTGAGAGAATTATTGAAGATTTGGATATCTGGGGTCTTCAGAAAATTGATTTCAACAGACAGACAGACAGACAGACAGACGGACATGGCTTAATCGACTCCGCCATCTATAAGGATCCAGAATATATATACTTTATAGGGTCGGAAAATTATATTGTGGAAATTACAAACGGAATAACAAACTTATATATACCCTTCTTGCGAAGGTGAAAGGTAATTTCGAGAGACCTTGACATTATGTTTGAACGCTAAAAAAGAGATTAATTTTTGCTCCAAATCATTACCTGCGATGAAAAATGCACCTGTCAACCAGCCGAATCGACACCAAAGCCGAATATCCATATCGCTAACGTAATGCTCTGTATTTGGTGGGACCAAAAATATCATATCTTTATGAGCTGCTGGCCAGACCATCAATGGGAACCAGTACCAAACGCCACATGTTACAATACCAGTTAAAAAGTATTTAGAAAGAAGTGGATGGGAGGTTTTGCCTCACCCGCCCGATAGTCTAGACCTTGTCCCGTCCGAATACTATTTGTTTCGATTGATGCAGAACACCATAGAGTTTGGAAATACTAAGGAGTGAGATGGTAAAATTCTTAACACACGTTTTTCATTAAAACTTTTAACTTTTAACAAATTACCTTTGTAAAACATGTCAGTTATTATGTTTAATGTCAATTATATTCATTTGTTGTTAATCTGATTAAAATGAGTGACCAGAAAAAAGTGCGTACTAAAATTATTAAATATTTTCAACAAAACCTAACTTGGATCTACAAAAAGTTGGCCAAGCATTCAAAGGCCTGCCGTCAAACTGTTTCCAATGTTATTAAACAGTACCGGGAGAACTTGTCCGTAGATAGAAAACCTGGTTCAGGTAGAAGGAATAGTCCACATGATGTTTCTAAAGCCAAAAATATAGAAAGCATTTTCAAAAGAGCTCCCAACACATCCGGTAGAAAAGCAGCCCGGTTAGCTCAGTGCTCGGACTATTTGGTACGAAAAGTTACAGATAATGCAGCTAAATTTTTAGCAGCGTTCCTGACAGAGGCCTAAAACAGAGCATGGAAATTAAAGTCAAGTTTAATAAAAAAATATTCTGCTGCATAATGGATGACGAATAGATGTTCTGACAACTTCCTGGTCAAAAATTTTATGTTGCTGATGCTCGAGGGAATGTTGAAGAAAAGTTTAGTACCCAAAAGCAGACAAGATTTCCCAAAACGTTCTTGGTATGGCAAGCAATATGCAGTTGCGACAAAACAAGCCAATCATTTGTTACAACGGGCTCTATAAATACCGAAATTAACATCAAGGTATGTTTACAAAAGAGGATGCTTCCATTGATAACACTTCTTAATGTGTCCACTTATTTTTGGCCTAACTTGGCATCCTGTCACTATGGTAAACAAGCCCTTGAGTGGTACAAGAACAATAATGTGGTATTTGTACCAAGAGAGACAAATCCTCCAAACTGCTCGGAGCTAAGGCCAGTGGAGAGATATTGGGCTCTTGTTAAAAGAGAATTGAAGAGCACAAAAAAGGTGTCCAAAAGTGTGGTAGATTTTAAACGGATATGGACAACCTGTTCGAGCAAAGTGACAGAAAGTACTATAAAAACGTTTTCATTAACGTTTTTATAGTACTTTCTGTCACTTTCCGAAAAAGGTTCAAAATTTCATCATTAGTGATTAGAACTAAAGTATTGTTCACATAAAATCCAGTCGCACTGTAGAAGCTTTTTACGAAAAACTAGTGGCAACATTTTTGTTTTCTTTTGGCATGACTTTCTAAACAAACCAACCGTATTTTTGTACAAGTGGCGAGCAAGGGAAAATCAAAATAGAAAAAAAATTGTGCACAATGGTCAGGTGCAATAATAGCAAAAAAACTGAAGCTTCCAAAAAGTACTGTTAATGATGTTATAAAACGTTACAGAGGAACTTTAAGCACGGAAAAAAAACCAAAAAAGTTAGCAGACGAGATCAAGACCTTGCATCGAAAATAGAGCGTCCTATTAAACAAAATCCTGCTTTATCTGATAATGATCGCGCCAAAAACTATAAAACCAGTCGTAGTACAGCAAGAAGAATACGCCTGGATGCTGGCTTACGGTCATATCGTAGCATTAAGTATTCAAATCGTACAAAATAGCAAAATATTACTGCTGTAAAACGGTCTCGTTTACTTTACGAAAAGGTTTTGACAAAATTTAATAATTGTAGCTGTAGCTGTTAATAATATAACAGCTACCAGGACGTAAATTTTATGTTGCAGAGAGTCGCGGGAACGTAAATCAAAAATATAAGTATCCAAAAATCGATAAATTTGGTAAGAAGGTGTGGCAAGCTATTTTCAGTTTCGGCCTTAAGAGTGCTCCGTTTGTAACCTCTACAACTATTACTTCGAATATTTACATCAAAGAATGTCATCAAAAACGTTTGCTGCCCTTTATTAGACAAAACCATTCTTCAGTAAAGTGTTGGCCTGATTTGGTCTCCTGCCACTATTCCAAAGCTGCCATGGATTGGTATCGAAGCAACAAAGTCGATGTAATACCAAAACATACGAACCCACCCAATTGTCCCCAGCTTCGGCCAATTGAAAAATATTGGGCTATTATCAAAGCTAAATTAAAGAAAAATGGAAGTGCTATTATCGACAATAAAAAAATGTTATCTGCTTGGAATAAGTATGCAGCACAGGTGGACCGAAAAGTTGTGCAAAAGTTAATGGGTACCATCAAGTCAAAAACTAGATTGTTTTTAGAAATAAAGATATTTTAATAGTTTTTTTGATTATTCATAATTGCTAATAAATAAGATTACATTTATGGTTGAACATTATTAAATCGCATTTTTCTTTATGTAGATATTAAAGCTTAAGTGCGACCGGATTTTAAGTGAACAATGCTTTATAAAAATATATATATTTTTTTTAATTATAATAATTTCAATCAAATAAAAAATTAAACTGTAAGTTTAGTGGTTTCGTTTTTATTAACAAATATGTATGTTAATAATTTTTCGATCTCACTAGTTTTTCTCGATCACTTCGTTCAGTACTTCTTCTTTTATCAAATGTCATAAGAATGTTGTTTTTAAATTGATTTTAAAATAGTTTCCTTTATTAAAGAGATACATAATTTACCTGTCAAACAGATCGTTTAAAATTTTTATTTTTTTCACGCTTTAAGTAGATCGTAAGCCAGTATAATATTTTTTCTTACTTTAGTGAAAGTTTTTCTACTTTTTTCATATAAAAGACAGTATTTTGAGCATCCTGACTTTAAACCGCCGTAACTCAGCCATTTTCCAACTGATTTTTAAAAAAATTTTTCTGTTTAAAAGACAAAACTTATATCTTTCAAGTAGAAGAAACAATTTTAAAATTAGTTTGAAAATAAAATATTTGTGATGTTTGGAAATTGTAACTTTTAGAATATCGTTATTTCACTAAAACGAAGTGATCGAGTAAAACTAAAAGTATTTCAACAAAACAGAATTGCTACATGAGAATCTCTGTATAATTTTTTCGTTCACTTTTGTATCATTGTGTAATCAATCTGTCTACATTTTCCCTGATGTAAAGCTAAAAAGCTTTGAGAAAGAATTTCCAACGAAAATCTTATCTCGAACATGAATTTGATACCTAATGTTTGATTTATTCTATTTTTCTTTTATTGGGACCGACAGCAGCTGGAAATAAAAGGAAATTGTTTATTGTTTATAAAAGTGAGTACAAGAAATGTTTAAAGCCTGCCACGATACTAAACACATTCTAACTCACACATTGTGGAAAGGAAAAACAAAAGAGTTAAGCAGCCAACTAGAATTGTGTTTATATTGAATGTCATTTCCCAGCTTCTTTTTTTTTTTTTTTTTTTTTTTTTGTTTTGCCTCCACTCAACTCAAAACAAAGTCAACATTGACATTAACTTGAACACAAAATCAAGAAGAAATAAAATAAAAAAAAAAAATAAAAAATTTTTAGAAAAACACAACACTAATTGACGGTTTTGCATTGTACGGATACGAGTGCGGTGTGGTTCTGTATGGTTGTGGCATAGAATAAATATCCTGCTTGCAACATTTTAAATAAACATCTAGGCTACACTTTACCACAACGCAAATGTCCAAGAGTAAAAACACACACTTAACGTTTTATGCTACTGTACGATGTTGCTTGCTGTACGTTGTCGTGTTTGTTGTTTATCATGTTGTTCAAGCCAAAAGGAAAACCACGAAAATTCCTGACAACAAACAACCACAACATTAACAACAAATATCTATGTAAATACTCGTACTTACTTGTTGAAGAAATTGCATTTGAAGAACGATGCATCTAAACAAAAAAAAAAAAAACAAAAAAACCTCAAACTCCCCATTTAAACAAATTCTAACACTTTTTGTGGCATACAAAGATTGTAAATTGCATGGGGCGGCTGATGGCAAGAACAAATTCTCTCACAAATTCTTAGGCTGAGGGAAAAAACTGTTTAGCTGAAGCTGAAAAAAAAAAATAAAATAAAAAATTGCAACGCTTCGTTGCACGTTGTTTACATTGGCCACCTTAACAGTTGTTGAAAAACTGGTAGAAAATTTGCAAACTTAAACTTTAAGATGCCACTAAATGGTGAAAAATACAACAAAAACAACACAAGCCAAAACCAAAAAGCTGAAAAAAAAACCATTTGACTTGAAATGTTTAGATTTTTCAACGTACATTAAAGTTGTGAATTGTAAATTTTCCTTTTTTTTTCATTTGTTTATTTTCTTATTGTTATGGTAGCCGCAGTTGTAGTACTTTTGCTATGGTGGGTGGTCAGGTGAAACAATATAACAACAACAACAACAGCAGCAGCAGCAACAATAACATCAACCACAAAACAAGTGGCACGGGCAAAAACCCACCAACATACACAAACAACACAACACAAGAAAACTTCATTTCAGCAAAATTTTCCTGCTAAATGTTTGAGAATTTTATTTAAATACGTTAAGCATCTGTTAGAAAGCAGTCAGTCTGTTCATTGTTCTTAATCTTTACGGTTCTTCTTCTTTATTTTCATCATATATATTCTAACGCAACAACAACAACAACTACTATTCAATTCAATTCATTTGCAACAACAACAATACACTTATTAGAAAATAATTTTTAAATGTGAAATTCAAGGATACTTGTTTAAATTGTTACCAATAAAAAAAGGACTAAGATTTCAAAACTCGTCGGAAAATTTGTGAAATCATGTCTAAAACTTTATACGTTTTCTATAGCAGTGCTGTGATATTTTTAAATTTGTGTTTTACTGTCAATTGTGATATTGAGTACAATACAATTAATGAGGATGGATCATATCGTTTTGGGTAAATGAAAAGAAACATTAATTTGTTTATTTATATGTGCATAAAGAATTTAAGATATTTTCTTAATTATATAAATAATGAAAATGATATTTAAAATAAGATATTATAATTATCACAATATGAATTAAATGAAAATAAAATGTTTAAATAAATCCTCGCATAACTATAGTGCTAGCATTTGGAACAAATATACATACCTTTCGGTCAACGTCACAAGGCTAAAACCTCAGGCTTATGAACTTTTTAAAACTATACCAAAACCTTTGTCATACCTATTCATAATCTCATATAGCTTACGAGATATTCGTATTTTGAATTTAAAATTTCACTGGTTTCTGGCTAATTTTGTTTTTGATATTTTTTTTTTCAAAGCAATAATTATTATAAAAACAGTACAGAGTAAAAAGTTTTGTGCGTTAAAAAATTTAAAATGTTAAAAAAGTTTATTTTTCTCCACTTTATGGTGAAAAAGTCTTTATATTCTTGCTTGCAACATTTTAAATAAACATCTAGGCTACACTTTACCACAACGCAAATGTCCAAGAGTAAAAACACACACTTAACGTTTTATGCTACTGTACGATGTTGCTTGCTGTACGTTGTCGTGTTTGTTGTTTATCATGTTGTTCAAGCCAAAAGGAAAACCACGAAAATTCCTGACAACAAACAACCACAACATTAACAACAAATATCTATGTAAATACTCGTACTTACTTGTTGAAGAAATTGCATTTGAAGAACGATGCATCTAAACAAAAAAAAAAAAACAAAAAAACCTCAAACTCCCCATTTAAACAAATTCTAACACTTTTTGTGGCATACAAAGATTGTAAATTGCATGGGGCGGCTGATGGCAAGAACAAATTCTCTCACAAATTCTTAGGCTGAGGGAAAAAACTGTTTAGCTGAAGCTGAAAAAAAAAAATAAAATAAAAAATTGCAACGCTTCGTTGCACGTTGTTTACATTGGCCACCTTAACAGTTGTTGAAAAACTGGTAGAAAATTTGCAAACTTAAACTTTAAGATGCCACTAAATGGTGAAAAATACAACAAAAACAACACAAGCCAAAACCAAAAAGCTGAAAAAAATCATTTGACTTGAAATGTTTAGATTTTTCAACGTACATTAAAGTTGTGAATTGTAAATTTTCCTTTTTTTTATTTGTTTATTTTCTTATTGTTATGGTAGCCGCAGTTGTAGTACTCTTGCTATGGTGGGTGGTCAGGTGAAACAATATAACAACAACAACAATAGCAGCAGCAGCAACAATAACATCAACCACAAAACAAGTGGCACGGGCAAAAACCCACCAACATACACAAACAACACAACACAAGAAAACTTCATTTCAGCAAAATTTTCCTGCTAAATGTTTGAGAATTTTATTTAAATACGTTAAGCATCTGTTAGAAAGCAGTCAGTCTGTTCATTGTTCTTAATCTTTACGGTTCTTCTTCTTTATTTTCATCATATATATTCTAACGCAACAACAACAACTACTACTATTCAATTCAATTCATTTGCAACAACAACAATACACTTATTAGAAAATAATTTTTAAATGTGAAATTCAAGGATACTTGTTTAAATTGTTACCAATAAAAAAAAGGACTAAGATTTCAAAACTCGTCGGAAAATTTGTGAAATCATGTCTAAAACTTTATATATTTTCTATAGCAGTGCTGTGATATTTTTAAATTTGTGTTTTATTGTCAATTGTGATATTGAGTACAATACAATTAATGAGGATGGATCATATCGTTTTGGGTAAATGAAAAGAAACATTAATTTGTTTATACATAGTATGTGCATAAAGAATTTAAGATATTTTCTTAATTATATAAATAATGAAAATGATATTTAAAATAAGATATTCAAATTATGACAACCTGAATTAAATGATGAAAATAAAATGTTTAAATAAATCCTCGAATAACTATAGTGCTGGTATTTGGAACAAATATACATACCTTTCGGTCAACGTCACAAGGCTAAAACCTCAGGCTTATGAACTTTTTAAAACTATACCAAAACCTTTGTCATACCTATTCATAATCTCATATAGCTTACGAGATATTCGTATTTTGAATTTAAAATTTCACTGGTTTCTGGCTAATTTTGTTTTTGATATTTTTTTTTTTTTAAAGCAATAATTATTATAAAAACAGTACAGAGTAAAAAGTTTTGTGCGTTAAAAAATGTAAAATGTTAAAAAAGTTTATTTTTCTCCACTTTATGGTGAAAAAGTCTTTATATTCTTTTATAATGAAAGGAATTTGAAAAAAAATATATATAATGTAAAGTTGGTTTGAATTAAATTTGTATTGGTAATGCAGCACAACAAAATGGAGGTTTTGTCAAATTCGGCTGTGCCAAATCTTATATACCCTTTACGAAATTATACTTTAAAAAAACGTTAAATATTTTTTATGTAAACAAAATTTAAGAAATAAAACTTTTTTTAATTTATTAGCGATAACAAATTTTAAGACAAAACATTTTTTTAAATTTATTTTTTTTAATTTTTAAAAAAATGTATTTTTTTAAATTTATTTGTAAAAAAAATTTTGCAATAAAAAAAGTTTATTTTGGTAAAAAAAAAAAATTGTGTTAAAAAATATTTTTCCCAATTTTGACCAATTGTAGGTCCGACTTACTTTTGCCTTATATACACCGTTGCAAAGGTCTTTGAAATATCTATTATTGAATATCCATATTGTCTATATTACTGACTTAGTAAACCAGACATAGACCAAAAATAAGTCAAAAATCGAGGTTGTCCTGGTTTTTTCTTATATCTCAGCCATTTGTGGGTCGATTTTCATGATTTCAAATAGCAACTGAATTGGAAGAATTCCCGATATATTGATGTATCAATCATGTTTGTAAGTTATTTAGGGGATTTGGAAAGTTGATTACAACCGACAGGCGGACAGACGGACATGTCTATATCGACTCCGCTATCTAAAAAGATCCAGAATATATGTATAACTTTATGGGGTGGCAAATGAAAAATATAGAAACTACAAACGGAATGACAAACTTATTTATACCCTTGCCACTCATGGTGAAGGGTATAAAAATAGTTGATCCTTATATATGTTAATCTGCTGATGGCGTCATTAGTTTTTTCCTACCAGCTCCAGTTTTAAAGTTATAAATGTCACTTTATTATTTTCATAATTTATACCATTTCGTCGTTCGTGAAATATTAAGCGAATAATATAAAAAAATCGTGTGAATTATACAAATAATAAATGTCACTATATCTATTGGATAAAATGTTTAATATTAAACATCCTTTCGGGAAATTATTGTTTAACAAAGTGTATTAAATACAAGTATTAAAAATATTTTGTTCACCCCTTCTCAATTTATAAAACATTAAGTAATTGGCCATTTTACGGAATTTAGCTACCTTTATATTTTGTAATGGTTTTATTAAAATATCTGCTAAAATAACTTCAGTAGGACAATATTCAAATTTAATTTCTTTAGATTTCTTGATTTCACGTACAAAATAGTATTTAAGATCAATATGCTTTGTGCGAGAATTGCTTTTTTCAATGTCTAGTAATTTCAATCAGCTTCTTTCAGAGCAATATTCAATTTGAGATCCTTAAATAACATTCTTAACTGCAAAAGTTCTTGAGTAGCTTCAGCTAATGAAACATACTCTGCTTCAGTTGAAGACAAGATTATTTGCTTTTGCTTTCTGCTGGCAATGCAGTTGTTGGTCCTTTTAGTTGAAACATGTATCCACTTGTGGATTTTTTTTTCTTTTGTGTTGCCATCAAAATCTTCATCAGCATATCCAATGAGTTTGAGATTTTTAGTTCCATATGAGTATTTATATATTCGCTTAACTTCATTTCAGTCTCTTTGTATGTCTCCAGTCTTTAAGAATGGATACAGCAACAGTAATATATAGCAGGCCTTGTGTTATTTGATAAATATAATAATGATCCAATTGCACGTCTCTATAATTCATTTGACTCTAACTGATCACAAGATGATACATTTTCTTTTATATAGCCAACGTCTTATGTATTTTAGATAGTTTCGAATATGATAATCCATAGTTTTCTAAAATGTGCTTGATGTAACTCCGTTGATGTATCAAGAATTTTCCGTCAACTTCGATTCCTAGATATAATTTCAGAGTTCCAATATTAGTAAATTTAAATAAATTTGAAATTCTTTTATTAAATCGCTTATAAGCGATTAATTTTTCGTATTAATTAGGATGTCATCACCATAAACTAGTAAATACATTATATTATCGTTATTGCCTTTCGAGTTAAGTAATAGTGGATGTGATTATTTATAAATTGTATAATAATTGAGTAAATTTATAGAAACTGAACTGAACAAATATTTTTCCTTCACATAACATAAAATTCAATTACAAAACGATTATTAAAATTATTGTTTTACAAGGTGTATTAAATACAAGTATTAAAAACATTTTGTTGAACAATATCTTTGATACTAGAGCCCAAAAAAAGCTTATGACGCCATCGTAACCAGAAATCTCAATTTAACCAAAACAATGGACAGTGTTGCCTTGTGTATTCAAAGTCCGATTTTTTTTTCTACTGTGAACGGAAATAAACTGAATGCAATTGCGTTCATTTGTTGTAAACGCGATTTTTCCATCAATCCAGTATAATTTAGCCTCTTTTCGAAGCACTTAAGAAAAAAAGTTATTTTTTTCGTGCACTTTGAATAAAAAAACGATAAATTTTAAGCGAAAAAACAAAGGATAAAACTGAAACATAACAAAACACGCAGAAACTTGCTTCCAAGTGGGAACTCACCTTACAAATATCATGTTTTTTGTAACGGAGAAGGTAAATGATGCGGAAGCTGGTGAGCAAACGTAACGCTCACCATATCCTTTACAGAAGACATGAGTTTTAATAAGTGAGTTCCCAACATTTTTAATTTCCCGGCTTTTAACTGAAAGGTCAATAGACTTTCAGTTGACTCCTGTCAAAATGTAAACATGCAGCGTCATTTAGTTTATGTTTGACAGTCATTGATAGCAGACTTACTGAATTTCGTTGTGGCCGTGCAAGCTCGGTAGATGCCGAAAGTACTGGACGCCCAGTTTAGACCTATACAATTGACAAAAATCACGATATGGCGTTGGCCGATCGCATATGGCTCAGAGTTTTAAATTTTGAATGATCACATGGTTATGAGAAAGCTTTCCGCAAGATGGCTGCCGCGATTGCTCACAATCGACCACAATCCATGAATTAGGCTACGAATTACTCCCTCATTCTCCGGATTTAGCGCCTAGAGACTACTTCTTGTTTCAAACTTGAAGAAATGGCTCGATGAAATCATCTCATAAAAAATACATATTTTGATGACCTCGACAATTTCATATTTTTAATGTGTGTAGTTGTTATCACCGCTAATGTATTTCGAGGGCTTAATATAGAAAGGTCGTATCTCGTTTTTTTTTCAAAATCGGATTTTTCATATATTCTGGTAGACAAAACTCAAATAAACCTCTCCTAAAAAATTCAGTTTCCTATGTTGACGAATAACAGATTTACAGTAATTAAAAAAACTAACTCATTTCAAATATAGTTTGAAAGAAAAAGCGCTAACTTATTTAATGTTGAATGCATATTTTTTGGTTTATATTAAAACAAACAACTTTTCTAAAAGTATATTTCGATATATTACACATTTTTAGTTGTTTATTTTTCACATTCACTTTCAGATTTTATTCAGTTTTTTCCTTCTCCTGTAAAGTAACTTAAAGTTGAGATACGACCTTTCTATATTCAGCCATTGATTTAAGGAATTTTAGGTACTACATAAACACTTTTGCAATTAATATTTTGTATTAAAGATGATAAAATATCAATTTATCTTAAACTATAAAAATAATACTATAATTTTCGAAATAAATTTCAACATTTGTTAATATTCAGTTATTGATAATCCTCAGAAGAAATACAAACATAACCATATATATACCATATGTACAATTCTTTATATTACATACTTAATAATTCAATATTGAAGAAATGTCAAATGTCAAATAATAATATTATGTATACCAATGAAGGGTATAAACATTCTATTTGGAGATATTTGTTAGTAAATTTTAATGTACAAATTTTTAATAGAAATACCATTCACTAATATCAAAACTCATAGTTAATGACCAGTTTTGTTCCAATTTGCCCTTGTGTTTATAGTTTTTTTTTAATATAAAATCTTTAACAATATAGTAGTATGTGTATATGTATTATTAAAACAATAATTTAATTTTATATTTTCATTATAAATTTTACAGACATCGAAATGATGACTTTGGTGGCTATTATCATAGTGCAAGTGGTACTCCAGACAACATAGTGCGAGGTCGTTATGGTTCGCGTAATCCAGCCACTGGCAAAGTAGAGGAAACAACCTATACAGCGGGACCACGAGGGTGAGTCAATAAAAATACACAGAATACCAAGACTAAACAGACAGACATACATACATATATACATACTTACTTACGCATCATAAGAAATTTAATGATTCAAACTAAATAAATTTTCAAGCTCTTAAAAGAACAAACAGTAGCAAAAGCACACAAAGTAACAAATCATTTTGTTTGATTAAATTCCTACTGAAAACACTCTCAGTAGATGCTTTATAAAGTTGTTATATTTATGTAGCCTATAGGATTTACTGAAGCAGAAATTAAACAATTCTAACACTTTATCAAGATACTGCTACTGTTTTTTCATT
This sequence comes from Calliphora vomitoria, assembly GCA_942486065.2. Taxonomy (NCBI): domain Eukaryota; kingdom Metazoa; phylum Arthropoda; class Insecta; order Diptera; family Calliphoridae; genus Calliphora; species Calliphora vomitoria. The sequence continues at coordinate 28,505,499 of OW818031.2, read as the reverse complement.
ATTCTATTTGTATTTCATTATTATTGTGTTTATTATACCCTTCACCAACATAATGGGGAGGGTATTATGCATTAGTGCTTAAGTTTGTAACGCCCAAATATATTATTCCCAAACCTATCTTAAAGTATACAAGGTCGAAGCCTGCTGAAATCGGTCCATTATTCCACCTAGCCCCCATACAAATATCCTCCCGAAATAGGACTTTTGTATGATAAGTGTCTGATTTATATCTACATAAATTTCTCCACAAAGTTTTATATAAAAACAAATCACGTATAATTTGATTTTGGCGGATCAATTCACAATTGACCATAGCTCCCATATAAGGACCACTTCCGGAAATCACTTTAACGATCATAAATCTCTTAAAAATTTGGGTATCTAAATTCAAAAAAATTCAACAAAAATAATTTTCATGTAGATAGAAATCACGCTATCCAATTTCATGACGATCGGTCCATAATTGGCCATAGTTCCCATATAAGGCCCACTCAGGAAAAAAATATTGAAATTTTAAAAAAATATTTTGCTCATAAATTCACTGTAGGGTCTGGCTTGACCGACTATACCTCCTTACTTGTTTTTTTATTTGTTTGTATGTTTGAGTTTCAATTGTTGTCTAGTTAAAAGGTTTATTGTTTGGTGCTTTAGCTTTTTGTTCTGTTGTGTTAAAAGGCTTGTTTCATTTTGTCTCTAATAAAGTTCAATTTCAAGCTAAATACTCTATAACAAATTGCTAAACACCTGATACTCGTTTAACAGATGCTGAGGAAAATTAGGAATTTTATGAATTAGAAATATTGAATATACATACATTTGTAATAATCATGGTGCTATAATTGACAGTTTAACTGAAAAATAAAATGACGACCCCTAATTTAAACACAAACCAGCTTCCAAGTGGGAGAATGTAAGAGCTTGAACAAATTTTGTTAGCTACAGAGCAAATATAAATCAAATTTTAATAAAACGCGTAGTTTGCCTTTCCGCTTTGCTTTTTAACCAAACAAGTTTCTTACTGCAAATATCCAATTAGAGAATTATTGAAATATAACCCCGTTTTACAAGCTCTAGGTGTAAAGATTTTCAAAAACAATAATTGCTTGTTAAATATCTTGTTTCCTTGTGCAATCTCCGGCTTTAATAAATACTTTTCGGTTTAAATCAAACACAAATGTCTGCTTCTTTTTTTTTTGTTAAAGAAAACCAAAAAAACACTATAAAGTTTAAAAAACTGATTATAAATGGATCTTAAACGGCTGCTGATAGCGTAACAATTAAAAGGGGAAATTCTTGTAAGTAAATATGAATTTGAAATTTAAGAATGATAAATAACGACTACTAAGATGATGCAGATGATGATCAATGTGCTTTGAATTACAATAGATGAAATATAAGTAGCAAGAAGACAATAAAAAGCGCCACATTTGATTTGTATCTTAAAACACATACCGAATTAATTCAATGTTCTGTATATCCGTTGTTATCGTAATTTAAAGATAATCTTTGCATATGCCATTGTATTCTAATCGTCTTGTGTTGTATAGTTCATAGCAAATTTATTTAGTTTCTATTTTTCTTAATAGTTATTATTGTTTTTTTTAAATTTTTCTAAAGATTGTTAACACACTGATTAGAAAAAAAAAAAATAATTGTGTAAAATTAATTCATTATAAGTTTAGGCGTAAAACTCACAAAACAATTTGTCTGTTTTGTTTTTGTAAAGAATTTGATTTATAAACAAATTTTAATAAAATAGAAAAACACCTGCCTATTGTATCAGAATTCTAATCTTAAAGTAAATGTGTTTAATTTAAAGACATCTAAAAGATATTTCTCTTTTAGCTTTAGCTTTTGATATCAAATATGATTTTCAAATCTAATTCATACCTAGATATAGGTTTGAGTTTCAAATTCAATTTTGTGGTTTACTGAGAAATAGTGTTTTAAAATGACATTTTCTCAACTTGTTATTCTAAAATTATTCTCAAACCTAATTAAAGGAGTATGTTTAAATACATTCTCAGAAAGAAAAAAATTTGAATGAATTTTTTAATAAATATTATCAATTGAACATGACTTTTTTTCCTAAACTTTTTTCATTCAGAATAAGAACATGTTCATAATTATTATAAAAAAGGATTCAAATCCATGGCGGAAAGTATGCACAACTAAAAGATTTCCAATTTAAGGTGCGATAATGAAGGAGAATATTCGTCGTCAGAATTCAAGTCATAGAGAAACAACAAGAGCGAAAACTAGAAAAAAACTCAAACCTAAATTTTACTCAGAATATTCACACATACGAGTGATGTTTTTTTTTCACATAGTTTTATTTACTAATACCATAGAGAAAATATACATAGAGCGGAAACTAGAAAAAAACTCAAACATAAAAATTACTCAAAAAAGTTACACATACGAGTGTTGTTTTTGTTTTCACATAGTTTTTTTTACTAATACATTCTCACCACTTAGGTTTTCGAAAACTGAGTTAGGTCTTTCACAGGAGAGTTTCCGCTCTATGTATATTTCTCTATGATTCAAGTCGTTTTGCAATTGCATACACTCCAGAGCAGAATGGAACTGCAGAACGCATGAATAGGACGTTAATGGAAAAAGCGCACTCAATGATATCCTATTCAGGTTTAACTAAACAGTTATGGTCAGAAGCAATATGCAGTGCAAATTATCTTACGAATAGATAGAATAGAAAAGAAGACTTCTGCGGAAATTTGGTATGGAGTTAAACCAGACTTGTTAAATATAAAGCTATTTGGTTGTAATGCCCAAAAATGCACAGAAAGAAATTAGATATTAAATCAAGGAAACAGATAATGGTAGGTTGCAGTGGTCGTCTTTGGGGGTACCGTGAAATAGCTCCCAAATGAAATAACTCCCCACGAAAAAATGAAATAACACCCAACAAATTTTTCATACAACTTGGGATTTATTTCATTATGAAACAACTCCTAACGCGTAGGGTGTTATTTCATAATTTTTTGTTGGGAGTTATTTCATAATGAAATAACACCTAATGAAACAACTCCCAATGAAATTTTTGTTGGGTTTTATTTCATTTAACTTTGGGAATCAGGAGTAATTTCACTGTATTGGGAGTTATTTCATTTTTGTAATTTTTAAGGTGTATTAAAAACCGGCTTCGCATACTATAAACTTTTTTGCATTGCCGGCCTTCGGCCGGGCGCTAAGGTTTTCTCCTCTGGGGTGTATCAAAAACCGGCTTCGCTCAGAAAATATTATCTTTGCAATGTCTGCCTTTGTCAGGTTGCAACGATTTCTTATGAAAATCTGCTTTCTGAAATACCTTTCTGCAATGAAAGAAATCTTTTCTGAGCGAAGCCAGATTTTGATACACCCCAGAGGAGAAAACCTTAGCGCCCGGCCGAAGGCCGGCAATGCAAAAAACTTTTCTGAGCGAAGCCAGTTTTTGATACACCAATGCAAAAAATGTTTGGTGAGCGAAGAATAATACCACCTTTGTAGTTCTGTATTTCATTGGGAGTTAGATTACATAAATAAATTGCTTCGGATTGGGAATTATTTCATTTTTATTAGGATTTATTTCATTGGGAGTTATTTCGCTTTTTTTGGGACTAATATTTTTAAAATTATGAATCGGCCGATTATTGGGAGTTATTTCATTTTACCCTTTGGTAGTTCTTTCATTTTTCAAGTCTGGGAGTTATTTCAATTTTGATGGGATTTAATTCATTGGAAGTTATTTCATTGGGAGTTATTTCATTTGGGAGTTATTTCACGGTACCGTCTTTGGGATTGTGAAAATCGGATAATAGTGCTCGCAAGGGATGTTATTTTTAATGAAAATTCTTTTATTTATAAAACGATAACTAATGAAAATAAAAAATAATTAATTTCTACAAGTATTGAAACACAAAATGTCACTATGAATTATTTGCACACCGACACAACGACCTGACTTGTGTTTAGAATTTGATTTAAAAGGGTTTCTTAAAACTTTTAGAACAATTTATATAAAATTCATATAAATTACCATTTCTCATACCTTGTAACCACACGCAGAGAAAAAATATAGTTGTGCATTTTTACAGTAACCATTTTCACAGTTTTAAAAGTTATTTAACAATATTATAGTCCCAGTAACTATTTATATGATTGTGGTAACCATAATATGGTTAACTTACTATTCACATGATTGTATCAATCATATATATGGTTACAGTAAACAAGTATATGCTTGTGACAACCATTTTTATGATTAAGGTTTTACCATATTATGTTGCTCTCGGCTAATTGATATCATAATCTGAGAACAACATATTATGATATGAAGATTCATCATACACACACAAAAAGAATCGAGGCTATATTAACTAAGCTTAAATAGTTAAAAACTTTGTAAACGCCATTCTACCCTTGCGCTTAGTTAAATTTATACTATATTTTTAGGAAATATAACCTATGGATTTTTTTGTGTGTAACAATGGTTGTCACAAATATATACTTGTTTACTGTAACCATATATATGATTCATACCATCATATGAATCATAAATTAACTATATTATGGTTACCACAATCATATAAATAGTTACTGTGACTATAATATTGTTAAAAAACTTTTAAAAATGTTGAAATGGTTCCTGTAAACATGCACAACTATATTCTTTCTCTTCGTGCACATAATTCCAGTTTTCACAGTTTCTTCTAATCGACGTAATGAAAACAGGTTACACTTAAGGTCTTTACATAGCAAAATATCCTTTATTTAACAATGTACAAGGTGGTGCAAAAGTAATCCTCCTATCAGAAAATGCTATAAATTTTTACGATTATTGGTCAATAAATAGTCAGCAATATTCCGCGTTCTGGAGCAGTGTAGCGTAACATTGTTTATTAACGTGTATTTCGCATGTGTTTACTACACAAATGCCAAAACAGAACTGACATTAGGGGCCAATCGCAAAATTTATAGCATTTTCTGATAGGAGGATTACTTTTGCGCCACCTTGTATATACCATATATATATCATTGATGCTTTTATACATACCTTATTTCATGCAACATTTATAAAAACTGGATCATCGAGCTCTAGCAGATTTTCAAAACAAATTTTCATCTAAAGCCATATGGTCACTAGCTTCAGAATCTAGAACCCATTTCATAACGGTACTTACGGATGAACCTAAACCAACATTTTCTGCCACAAAACTAATGGCATTATTTTCTGTTTCAGCTGTATTGCCATTCTTATTTGATTGATCATGCTTCCATTTAAAACAATTTTGTTTCTTATGGCCCTTCTTGCCGCAATAATGGCATTTCCATTTGAATGAGGTTTTTATGGCTACATTTTCATCAGATTCGTCTTGATTACTACGGCGATTTCTTTTTCTATCTTCTTCCAATAGCCGGTTTTTAATTTAGTGTTTCTATTGCTTTAATTACTGTATTAAATGATTCAGGCATTGTTAATATAGATGACATACATATAATATCAAGCTTTTCTAATTTCGGCCCTTGCAGCAACCAACTGTCTCACCAAACCATCAAACTTTTGGAAATGTGCTTCCAACTCTTCCGTTTCACCACATTTCATTGTAAGTAGCTTTTTCCGCAAAAACAATAGACTTTTGTTAGAAAATACTTTACCAAGGGAGTTTAAAAAGGAAAACTCTGTTGTACTGTAGTACTTCACGTATTCCAAATATGAATCAGCGGTACAGCGTATTAAGGACTGAGATCGAAAAATTCTTAACATACATATATATGTTAATAAAAATGAAACCACTAAACTTACAGTTTTGATTTTTTTTTATTTGATTGAAATTATTATTATAATTTACAAAAAAAAAAAAATAGTGATTCAGTCACATTGTTCGAACAGGTTGTCCATCTCCGTTTAAAATCTACCACACTTTTGGACTCCTTTTTTGTGCTCTTTAATTCTTTTTTAACAAGAGCCCAATATCTCTTCACTGGCCTTAGCTCCAGGCAGTTTGGAGGATTTGCGTCTCTTGGTACAAATACCACATTATTGGTCTTTTACCACTCAAGACCTTTCTTACCATAGTGACAGGACACCAAATCCGGCCAAAAATATGTGGACACATTAAGAAGTCTTATGAATGGAAGCATCCTTTTTTGTAAACATTCCTTGGTGTAAATTTCGGTATTTAAAGAGCCCTTTGTAACAAATGTTTGGCTTTTTTGCCGCATTTGCATATTGCTTGCCATACCAAGAACTTTTCGATAACTTTTGTCTGCTTATGGGTCATAAACGTTTCTTCAACATTCCCTCGAGGATTAGTAACATACAAATTTTGACCCGGAAGCTGCGAAAAATCTGCCAGAATATACGTTTCGTCATCCGTTATGCGGCAGGTATATTTTTTTTATAAAATTTAAATTTAATTTCCGTGCTGTGTTTTTGGCCTCTAAATTTTTAGCAGCGTTCCTGTCAGGAACTTTTTGAGCCTTGTATGTTTTTGAACCTGCATTGGCTTTAACTTTTCGTACCAAAAAGTCCGAGCACTGAGCTAATCGGGCTGGTTTCCTACCGGATGTGTTGGGAGCTCCTTTGAGAATGCTTTCTATTTATTGGCTTTAGAAACATCATGTGGACCATTCCTTCTAAACGGACAAGTTCTCCCGGTACTGTTGAATAACATTGGAAACAGTTTCACGGCAGACCTTTGATTGTTTGGCCAACTTTTTGTAGGACCAAGTTGGGTTTTGTTGAAAATATTTAATAATTTTAGTACGCATTTTTTTCTTGTCACTCATTTTAATCAGATTAACAACAAATGAACATAATTGACATTGAACATAATAACTGACATGCTTTACAAAAGTAACTTGATAAAAAAAATCAAATAATACTTGGGTTAAAGGTTTTAATGAAAAACGTGTGTTAAGATTTTTTCGATCTCAGTACTTATTACTGACTTGGCCTTTTTGTCGTTTTTACGAAGCTCATCAATCTTCATAGCATCAGACTCGTTAGAAACAATATTTTCCACATATTCTTCAATAAATGTTCGCAAACCATGTTCGTCGAAATTGCAACCATCAAATAACTGAATTGCAAAAAATTATTTTTTCATCTCTGGACCATAACCAATTGAGTAGATAGTAGAAGAAAATTATATTTTATACAAAAGTTTATTTAAAATATTAATATTAATGACAACATTGATGTGTTTATTGTATGCCTACTTAATCACGAGTGAACAAATTTAGAGAAATGTATTATAAAATTATTTTCATTTTAAAACATAAAATTCAAAGATAAATTGTAAATTATTTAATTGTAATATTAAAGCAAACGATGTTTATTTTATAGTAAATCATTCTCGATGCTTATTTTTAAGAGAAAAATAAGTAAGATGGTATATTACCAAAGTATACTTTAAGATAAAGATTGAAAACAAAATGTTTGAAACAAATTTGTGGTGAAAAATAATTTAAGTAAAAAATATATAACCGATTTTCATCCAATTCAGTTGCGATATATGCAGCGTTGGTAAGGTCCATATTGTCAATGTTAATGACATTGTAATGCTTATATTTCAGCCACATAGCAACCGAAACGAGAAATGACTTTAATATATAAAAATAATCAGTTTTTTTGGCTCTCCTAAAAAGTTGTTAAAGCGCCTTTTCAGGCGCGCATTTGGGGTGAAATAAATTAAAATTTATTTTACACTTTTCCTTTTGGCAGATCCGACAAAACGTTGTGCATATGTTCTTTATAAATGTTTGCAAAAAATTCTGACCGCTTCAGATCTAAATTATTTTAGCAAAATAATTTATGGCAAAATGCTAATTTATTTAAGTGATTAATACAATTTTGTACTAATTATATTAATAATTTATTTTGAATAAATTTCCAAAATTTAGAAGCTAGTTTAGAAGCATTTCGCTATTTTAGTTTTATTTTTATTCAATAAATTTAATTGAATACTAATGGTTTTTATATGTCTTGATGATCACTAATTTTCTGACTTTATTATATGTCAGCAGGTAGTTAATATGTAGTTATAAATTTTATAAATATCAAAATAGTAAGGATTTCAGCGCTTGAAAACTCACTGGTTTTCATCCAAAAATACACAGTGGTTAGGAAAGGTTTTTTTTTTTTTTTTTTGAAGTAATTCGGTACCTCGGAAACTATTTGAGATATTGTTAAGAAATTTCACATGGTAGGAGCTGAGGCATTTTCGAGTTCATTTGTAGTTGTTCTGCTTTTTGCCGCTAATGGGGACCAGTGCGATGCCCATTCAAGTTGATCACTTCGGGTCTAAATTTTTTTTTTAAAATCGCTAAAAATGCATTTATGATCCAAATGAGGTGAAATTTTAAATATAAATTGTGCTTAAGAAGATGTATTTTTATGGTTTTTTAGATGTGGCCTATATCACCTATATTGGTGATAAAATTCTAAATAAAATAAAAACAACTTGCTAACAGTTATCTAATCTCTATAAAAAGTTAAAAAGTGACGTATTTTTTAAGTTTTTTCCCAAAAAGGTCCATATAGGTAACCAACTTTGAGAGGCAACGCACTAGCCCCTATTAGCGCTAGGAAGGTGAACAACTCAAAAACACCTTAGCTCCAACCACGTTAAATTTCGTAACAATGTCTCAAATAGTTTCCGAGATACCGAATTATTTCCATGGAACTTTATGACAAAATTATAACAAACATGTTTTTAGTGTGAATTTTCATCAACAATTGTAAAATTTCACTGTTATAAATTTCAGAACACGGGGATAAATATATGAGAAAGTCAGAGAGTGACATCATGTTTTATTTATAGCGACACTATTGAAAAAGTCATCTGGATTCAAATAAAACAAATAAATTCGTTATTTAAATACTATATTTTGTTTTTTGTTTTTTTTTGAATTTATAACAAATCAATTTGTAACAGTTCTTTTTAAATGACCAGTTTAGAAACGGTGACGGTAGACGACGCGACGGACGGTCTTGTAACGGTAACCATCATCAGCGAGTTCAGCAGTTTGTTCAACTGGAGCTGGGGCAGCGGGGGGAATGTAAGTGTTTTGGGGAGCAACTGGGGCGGGGGCTTGTACATGGACGGGAGCTGGGGCGGCTTCATGGTGGTGAACTGGTGCGGGAGCTGGGGCATGTACTGCGGGAGGAATGTAAGTGTTTTGGGGAGCAACTGGTGCGGGAGCAGGAGCGTGATGAACTGGAGCAGGGGCAGCATGGTGAACTGGAGCGGGAGCAGGGGCGGCATGGTGGACTGGGGCTGGTGCTGGTGCTGGGGCATGCACTGCGGGAGGAATGTAAGTGTTTTGGGGAGCAACTGGTGCGGGAGCAGGTGCGTGGTGAACTGGAGCAGGGGCGTGGTATACTGGAGCGGGAGCTGGGGCAGCATGGTGAACTGGAGCGGGGGCAGGGTGGTGAACTGGAGCTGGAGCATGAACAGCTGGGGGAATGTAAGTGTTCTTGGGTGCTACAGGAGCAGCAGCAACAGCTTCATGGTGTTCATGGTGGTGTTCTACGGGAGCGGGAGCATGATAATCATAACCCAACTCAGAGACATCAGCCATAACGCAGGCTACCAAAGCCAAACCAAGAACGATGAATTTCTATAAAGGAAAACAAAAAGCCATTTTTAATTAGATTATTCCAGACTACACTTATTTATACCATCAGCAATTTGTACGGATTGTGAAAATAGTTTTTTTGTACAATAGATACAAAACACAAACTTACCATTTTGATTAGTTGTTGATTGTTTGATTGTTGAACAAAATGTGATATCGATTTGAGTTTTCAATATTGTTATTTATACTAAAATTCTTCGAATGTATTAAAAATGTAAATCTTTATAACTAAATTAACGGAAGTTCGTTCTTCAGCATCTCTTGTCTCTCACTCACTCTCTTTATTTTCTTAATTTGTGTCTGTATGTGTGTGTGTGTGCTGAAGAAGATTTTTGAAATCGTATTTCAAAAAAACATATGTTTCTATTTTGCTACAAATTATCCGGTTTCAGAAGAGTATTAAAATGAAGAAGAAAAAAACTTTAATAACTAATCGCTGAAACTAAATTAAAAAACAATAAAATTTTTACATAATCTTGTTTAAAAAAAAAAAAAAACACTGATTATGCTAACTAAAACAACAGATTTTATTAATACACACACAAAATTTTAATTTTTATTTGCTTAATTTTAATTTGTATATTTTAACCATCATTAATTATATGTAATCATTAATACGTTAATGCGTTTAGTAGTTCTCTGGTTGAGATATTTTAGAACACATTTTCAATGTGTGCCTACAATGCACACACCATTTCTATAATTTATAAGTGTTGATAAAATCAAGTTTTTAGTTTTTTTTTTTTGCTTAGTCTATGTTTTTATTTTAATTTTAGAACTTTTGCATAATTTATCCAACTAATTAAAAGCTTCTACACAATAGATAGCAATTTTAAAACTTGTTATGTAAAAGAAACCAGTATGAAATTCGTCCCATGATCAACGAACTTTAGTTGATCATGGGACGAATTTTGTGTACTCTTCTAAAATCTTATGTTTTAGGTAAACATTTTAATAGCAAATTCTTTAAAATATTTACAGTTACTAAATATTAACAATCAGCTCGATTTTTAGCAACCGAAACCACCATTTTACTGACTTTTATATAAGGATAACACCGCCAACGATAAGATATTGTTTTTTTTAATCGCTTCAGCTCTAAAAAAATATCCCCAAATTAATGAGTTATAGTTATGTATTTTTTGTAACTTCGCTCATTTAACGAATCCTAACGCAGTTATTTCTTAATCGATTTCAAATTCTTAAATATATATGGAAAGGAAATCTATAGAGCTTTTAAATTAATATATGCATTTGTAGGCAAACTTGTAATAACCCGGCAACTGTCATTTGTTGCATATCTGTAATAGAGAGAGTTCTCAGGAGCTGCTAGTTAAGAGCGTACATATGGATCATTTTAGTTCATAGTTCAATATTGAACTAAGTGAGCAAACAATTAGAACTAGTTCTTTTAGTTCAAATAATGGAATCATTCAATTAAATTAGTTCGTTCATGAACTACCCAAGTCAATTTTTCGGACCAACCAATTACTCTCACAGCATGATATTGTAATATATTGAAATTTCGCAATTTTATACATAAATTTCGCACATACAAGATGCCGTACTATGATACTCCACAGCGCCGCTCCTGAGGGGTGTGTGGGGTTCGACGTCAAAACTTTAACTCTAATTAGCAAGCCAATTAGAAGTGCTAGGTTTTGTTTTCAAAATATGTTGATCCTGCCTCGCTGTGGAGTGTTCTAAGGAATATTCCGAATAAATTATAGCTTAAGAAAATATCTACATAAATCCCCATGAACTCTTGATTTTTTAACATTATTAAAGAATTTGATGTGTAGCAAACCACCTGGTAAAACTGTTATAACTCTTACATTAAGTTGAAGGGCATACAGAAAATTCCACAAAAAAAACTAGTTCTAAATATATGTTTGCATAAATTTATTACTGCTTACTTTTGTATAAAGAAATATATTTAAAAAAAACCCATTAGTTCTTTAGATGAGGGTGTTATGAACCCGTAAAAAAGTAGACGGACATATTCCACTACTAATTTCATATATTACACGCACAATCTTGTTTGTTTTTTTTATTTGTTTTAAATAAATATGAAATAATCATTTAAGCTTTGAATACTGAAATTATGTTTAATTTATGTAAATCTAATAAATGTAGAGAGAAACCTTTTTTTTATATTCTAAAACTGTCAAAAACATTAAGTAAGGGGAATTACAAAAATGCTGTTTGTTTGTAATCTTGTTCGTTTAATGACTCGTCTAAATGAGTTATGCTTTAAATACCCTTCAATTTGTAAATATTTTCTAGGGCAAAATATTTTTAGTCATAAAATATTTTTTAAAGGCAGTAGAACTTCGAAATTGATTATAAGATTTTTAAAATTTGCTAATTATTGTTGGTCATGTTTCCAAAATCTATCTATATAAATGTCTTTGTAAGTTTGTTTGTTTGTTTGTTTGTTTGAGCATCACGTCTAAACGGCTGAACTGATTTTATTGAAATTTGGAACGTAGATAAATCCTTACTTGGAAGCGTCAATAGGCTATAACTTTTTTTCAATACTTGGACCAGAAAGGGATAACAGGGGAAAACCGATTTTTTTTTTCTTTTAATCCTTACATATTTTTCTTACTACGACAGTGGTAGCGAAGCGCACCGGGTCAAGCTAGTTTTAAATAAAACATAAAGAATATTCATTATACTACTTAAGTACTTAACTATATTTTATTTTGAATTTCAAAAATAGTTAGGAATTAATAACAAGTCAAATTTAACAGTTCATTTTAAATCAACACGGCTTAGTTACGGTAACGGTAGACGACACGACGGACAGTCTTGTAACGGTAACCATCATCAGCAGTTTGTTCAACTGGTGCTTGAGCTGCGGGGGGAATGTAAGTGTTTTGGGGAGCAACTGGTGCAGGAGCAGGGGCTGGGTGATATTCTGGTACAGGTGCTGGAGCAGCTGGGGGAATGTAAGTGTTTTGGGGAGCAACTGGAGCGGGGGCAGGAGCAGGGTGATATTCGGGAGCTGGAGCATGAGCAGCTGGTGGGATATAAGTGTTCTGGGGTGCCTCAGGAACAAAATGCATAACCTCATGATGTTCATGGTGATGTTCTACGGGAGCGGGTGCATGATAATCATAACCCAACTCAGAGACATCAGCCATAACACAGGCTACCAAAGCCAAACCAAGAACAATGAATTTCTATAAATGCAAACAAAAAGATGTTTGTTTAGATTATTTCAATATCACCAAAATCCTGATCAATTTGTATTGTTACATTGTGTTGATTGTGTGTGTGTGTTTGTTTAAGAATACCCAAAAACTTACCATTTTGATTAGTTGTTGATTGTTTGATTGTTAAATAAATTGTGATATCGTTTTGTGTTCGACATATGGTTATTTATACTAAAATTGTTCAAATGATTTTAAACATTCTAATTAACATATTGCATAAAATGCATCATTTAAATGTTGTTTAAAACAAAACTTTGTTTATTAATTTAAATATTTTGAAGCTGCTTTTTGAATGAAGATCTATTCATGGGCGTACATAATTTTCTAGATATCTGGGCTTGATAGTTTAAACTGTTTTTTTTTTTTATAATATAACATGTGTGTAGATTAATTTGTTATTAACACAGTGATAAAAAAATTTAACGATAAAAATATGCAGGGGTTATCATGTAGCAATAGTAGAGTAAGGAAATAATTTTAGTTTTTCTCGATCACTTCTTTTATGGTGAAATAGGGGTATTCTTACAACTTTAAACATCAACTTCAAAACATCATAAATGTGTTATTTTGAATCCAGTTCCTAACTAAATTTCTTAATTAACTTGGCAAGTAAACAGTGATGAAACTAATGAGGCAAATGACTCTTTGTAACTATTATATGATTTGTATTTTATAGTTCAATTAAATGACCGCTCCAGTTCAATCGCTCTGTTTTGATTTGGAACGAACTACATGAACTACCACTTCATGCAATTCATGATTGGTACGTGGGAATAAAAGTAAGCAATAGGTTTTAAATTTGGAATGTATGCTGCTAATTGAATAAATGGCTAGCAACTTAATGGTTTACACATTTGCAAAAATAACTAAGGACTGAGATTGAAAAATTCTTAACACACGTTTTTCATAAAATCTTTTAAGCCAAGTATTATTTGATTTTTTTTTGATCAAGTTACCTTTGTAAAGCATGTCTGTTATTATGTTTACTGTCAATTATATACTTTTGTTGTTAATCGGATTAAAATGAGTGGCGAGAAAAAAGTGCGTACTAAAATTATTAAATATTTTCAACAAAACCCAACTTGATTCTACAAAAAGGACTGCCGTCAAACTGTTTCCAATGTTATTCAACAGTACCGGGAGAACTTGTCCGTTGATAGAAATCCTGGTTCAGATAGAAGGAATGGTTCACATGATGTTTATTAATCAAAAAAAAAAATAAAAATCATTTTCAAAAGAAAAGGAAAGCAGCCCGGTTAGCTCAGTACTCGGACTATTTGGTACGAAAAGTTAAAGCCAATGCTGGTTCAAAAATATACAGGGCTCAAAAAGTTCCTGACAGGAACCCTGCTAAAAATTTAGAGGCCAAAAACCGAGCACGGAAATTGAAGTCAAATTTTATAAAAAAATATACCTGCTGCATAATGGATGACGAAAAGTATGTTCTGGCAGATTTTTCGCAGCTTCCGGGTCAAAATTTTGATGTTGCTGATGCTCGAGGGAATGTTCTGAAAAGTTTAGCACCCAAAAGCAGACAAATTTTCTCAAAAAGTTCTTGGTATGGCAAGCAATATGCAGTTACGGCAAAAAAGCCAAACATTTGTTACAAAGGGCTCTATAAATACCGAAATTTACATCAAGGAATGTTTACAAAAAAGGATACTTCCATTCATAAGACTTCTTAGTGTGTGCACTTATTTTTGGCCTGATTTGGCACCCTGTCATTATGGTAAGAAAGGTCTTGAATGGTAAAAGAACAATAATGTTGTATTTGTACCAAGAGAGGCAAATTCTCCAAACTGCCAGTAGCTAAGGCCAGTGTTGAGATATTGGGCTCTTGTCAAAATAGAATTGAAGAGCTCAAAAAGGCGTCCAAAAGTGTGGTAGATTTAAACGGAGATGGACAACCTGTTCAAACAAAGTGACAGAAAGCTGTTATAAAAACCTTAATGGATGGGTGCCCAGAAAAGGTTCATAAATTCATCACTATTTATTAGAACTATAAAAATAATATATTTTGTAAGCTTTAATAATAATTGCAATCAAATAAAAAAAAATCAAAACTGTAAGTTTAGTGGTTTCATTTTTATTAACATATATGTATGTTAAGAATTTTCAGAATCTCAGTCCTTAGCAATCGAATTTGTAGACAATCGAATGATTCTGCCATAGTGATCGAATTTTAGAGTTGCGGCTACAAAATTTTAGAAGGAGTAACAAAAGTTTGGTTGCTTTAACCGAAATTCTTCCTTATGAACTGATTTTCTATTGATAGAACCGAACATTTTTATGTGTGCAACCAAATCATTCAATTGGCAACAAATTCGATTCTGTATTCTTATTTATACCTTAAAAAAACTGTATTTTATATTTCTATTGTTTTCTTCTATAATATTTAATTGAAATATTTAGTTGAAACTAAGAATACAGTTCTAAATGTATGTTTATAACCATTTATGTTCTAAATATTAATTTAAGTTAAAAAATTAAGGATTTTTTCAGATCTTCCAACTGTGACGTTAAAAACTTTAAAATAAAAACAAGTAAGAAAGTATAGTCAGTCAAGCCTGCCATATGATACCCTACACTGACTGAATGAGCAAAACCCATTTTCTCTTAAAATTTCAATAATTTATTTTCGTGAGTGATATTCGGAAATGGGCCTTGTTTGGGAGCTATGACCAATTATGAACCGATCGCCATGAAATCATTCTGTTAAATTTTATTTGGATACCAATATTTTTTTAAGATTAATGATCGTTAAAGTGATTGTCGGAAATGGACCTTGTATGGGAGCTAATACCAATTATTGACCGATCGCTATGAAATTTAATCGCATAATTTCTTTCTGTATTAAAGTTATTTTTGTTTAATTTTTTTCGCGTTAAAGTAATTTTCGGAAGAGTGGGATTATTTGTGGTAAAATGTGTGTATATATCGATTTAAATCAAGCATTTATGGCTGATAAAGTCTTATTTCGGGAGGACATATGGAAGCTCAAATAATACATGTGCCAAATTTTATCGAAATATCTTCGAAATAGCTACCGGTACTTTGCGCACAAATTTACAATGACAGCCAACCAGACGGTCATCGCACAGTGGGGCAGAATCAAAATTTTTTGGAAATAAATCTGGCATTTCTAAACGGCTGTTCAGATCGGCATAAAATTTGACATTGGCGTAGCCAAGGAGTATTCGAGTTTAAGTTATAAAAATGAGCACTACAAATGCTCCAGGCTATGACTCGCTATGAGGTCTCAAAGTAGGGTACCTTTGACATGTGAAATATTTAAACACGCGATTTTTCTATTTTTGGAAAGCGCTCGACTAGGTCTTGAAAAAACATGCTTGCGTGTGCTATTTATCTCTTATAATTTCCGAGTTATAGTTGAAATTTTGATAAAAAGTAGGATAGAATCCGTAATTGGTATTGCTCTGAAATCTTTTGTATATTATTGGCAATTTAGTTGTCTAACTTACGAAACAAATTTGAGTTCATTCGGTTCAAAAGTAGGCCCTATATTTTAAAAAAAAAGCGGATCAAGGTATGGAAAAATTTTAAAATTTCAATTTTGAAATGCCTATAACTTGGAAATTATAAAAGATAAATAGCAAACAAAAGCATGTTTTTTCAAGTCCTAGTTAAGCGCTTTTCAATATAAAGGTCAAAGGTACCCTACTTTGAGCCCCCATAGCGCCGCCCCTGGAGCATCTGTAGTGTTCATTTTAATAAGTTAAACTCAAATACTCCTTGGCAAATTTTATCCGGATCAGATCAGCCGTTAAGAAATGCCAGATTTATTTCCAAAAAATTTTGATTCTGCCCCACTGTGCATTGTTAAATCGACTCAGAAAATGATACTGAGTCGATCGGATACTTTAATTTGGGTGTTACAAACATCAGTACAAACACATAATACCCTTCCCACTGTGATGTTGTAGGTTTTAAAAACTGTTAAGTATTCAAATGGTATAAAACATTTTATGTCAACAAAATGTGATATGCAGTGATGCCTTCTTTGATAAAAAAAAATTATTGGACTTTTGTAAAGAGAATAAAAAGAAACTTGAAAAACCACATACAATTTTTGTACGTTTGTATCATTTTAGTTTATAGTTCAAAAATTGAACTAAGTCTACGAAAAGATTTTAACTAGTTCATTTAGATCAATCAAGTGAATCGTTCAATTAGACTAGTTTGTCCATAAACTACCCAAGTATTGAGTATATGCACTCTTTTTTATTTGCAATCTATGTTGGGTCAATTGACTTGCTTCTATTGATAGCATAACCATTATTAAAATTTTTACCACAATTTGTATTAATCATTTTAATAAACAAACTTAAGAAAATACTATGATGCAGACTTTTCTTAAAAGTAATCAAAAATCTTGTACTACAGATTCATGCAAGAATATAAAAGATTCTTTTTACAATAATGAAATATATAAAATCAAACATAATTAAACTTCCCAATTAGCTAATTAAATATCTTCAACTTCCGTTAACTTTATAAACGAGAGTTATAAAATCAATTAGTCGATCAATTGATTGATTGATTGATCTATGTTAAATATTAATTTATGCCAAACGAGTACAACATATATTTTTATATGTTAGTATATAAGTATACACTTATTTTTATTTTAAATTAAAAATTATCATAACAATTGAAACAGCAAATTTCAAAAACTTAGTGCAAGAGTATAAAAGCAAAGGCTTTTGAAAAGAATTGGTCCATTGACGAATTTTATTAGCTAAAACATTGTATAGTTTTAAAAACATTTCAAATTTTAAACACAAAAACAAACAAGATAAAATTAATAAAACTTTAATTTGAATTTGTATACGCTGTTTAAAATTTTTTTTTTACACCTTTAAATCAAAATCGTTTTAGTTTTAGAAGTTATTGTTAAAACAAAAAATAATTAAGTGTATTTTTTATTTGTTTTCAACCTTTATTGAAAATAAAGGTGATTGTAGTTTTAGTTTTCAAAAGAATTATATTAAATGCATTTTTATCAACAAATATTGCTATGGTGATTTAAGTTTTCATGAATTCTTTAAAGTTCCTTAAAAATTAAAGAAAACTGCACACACACATTCGGTCTTTATTTAAGAATGGCAATCTAATAGATTTTTAAACCAATATCCAAATTTATAAAATTAGTTTAGTGCTATATTGAGTATATAAATAGTTAAAACTTTTGGAAAAATAAACAACATTAATGTCCGTAATTTCAACAAATAGATATCTAATAGTGCTAAACATATCGCTCTTTTTCTGCAACAACGTCATAATTCAAAATAAGTCGTTTCGAGAAAAACTGCTTTGAATGTTTTATGACATTTTACTATTTCTTAAATAAATTTTCAACAAATCATGAGATTTCAGAAATAAAACCTGATTTAAATAGAAAATGTTAATATCCTTCTAATCTGTATTTAACCCAAAATTTTTTCTTGACAAATATTCGTAAAAACATGAATTTTGATTTTGATGTTTACAACAAAAAAACACTCTCACGCAAAAAATAATTGACTTTTTTGAAAACTGATAAAACTATATGAAAGACTATAGAATGGTGCATATTTTGTATCACTCAGTTCAAAAAACACGGATTTTGAGTTATAAAGTTGTTGCAGCAAATGCGCGATATGCTTTTTTTGTTATTAAGAGCTGCTACTACGACATTTATTACTTTGTTTAACATGTTTTTTTTTTTTTACTCAGGGGAGACAAAAAAGATCCAAATTGGATAAAAACGAAAATTTTACTTTATTCTAAATTAATAATGATAAAATTTGTAACATATTTCCACCGATAACACAAATCGGGTTGAAAATAGTTGGAGCAACATATTTTTTAAACTCTATTGAGTAGAGTGGCGAGAGGGGTCTTATGCCGAGTCATGAAATATTAGAACATTATGACAATATGACATACCTTGTGAATCGACCAATTGATTTTTAAGTAAAATCCAAGATTTTTATCCCTTTTATAGTACACAAATATTAATTGCTTGTCTTTAAGTTGCATTTTAGTACTTTTGCATTATGGTACCAATTTGAATAAATACGAAAATTTTATTTAATTCTAAATAAATAATGAACTGTTAACCTGTTCATATTTATTTAATTTGTTACCATTTTTAACATATTTTTACCAGTAACACAAAACTTAACTAACAAGGTACTATTTGGCATATTCGTAATTAGTTTGATTCACTTTTTAGTATTTTTTGAAAAAATTTGATTTTCAAGTTAATTTCAGAATTTCAAATATTTTGCTTTTCATAGTTAATTTTGCTAAAATATTTAATTTTTTAAAAGTAACATATTATTATTATTTTTTTTTTTTTTGAAGATTTAATGAAGTCTTAAATAGGTAGTATTTTACTACTATGTATCTGTATTCAACTAAAAAACATAAATATTGTTTTTATAAATTACTAAATTTATATTTTATTTAGCTAAAATTGTATATTCTTTTAACAAGTATGCTTGCCCGAAGATTTTTAGTTTATATATTGGACCAGGTAACAGATAGAGCAAATATGTCAAAGACTGTTTTATAGAAGATGACTTGGGCAACAACAACGTAGGTGAGCGCAAGTGCCTATCTGTTCCCACTTGTTTCTAACGAGGCTCTGAATTTGGCCAAACAATGGGCTTTATGACTAGGGCAGCTACGGAGTAAAAATAGGGCGCAAGGAACTGAGAGTTAATTATGTTTTGGATTCAGCATTTATCTATCAGAAAATAAAATGGAGAAGTTTGCGTAAACTCCAATCTGCCTTCAGCTAATCAAATTATGTTTGGCAATTATGTTTGCCTATAGGTTGAAACGTAAGTTTTTATAAATTCCAAATGTTTTGATATTTTGAGTTAATACTGACTTGCTGTTATCTATATCTATATAAATATATAAATGTCTTTGTAAGTTTGTTTATTTATTTGTTTGTATGTAGATAGATCCTTACTTGGTCAATAGGCTATAAATTTTTTTAATACTTGGACCAGAAAGGGATAAAAAGGGAGAAAAACGGGTAAAATTGGTACCTTTAGTTTTTAAACAACAATTACTAAACGGCTGAACCGATTTTTACATCGACAGGGGTAGCGAAGCGCACCGGGTCAAGCTAGTAAATATATAAATGTATTTGTAAGTTTGTTTGTTTGTTTGTTTGTTTGTTTGTTTGTTTGTTTGTTTGTTTGTTTGTTTGTTTGTTTGTTTGTTTGTTTGTTTGTTTGTTTGTTTGAGGATCACGCCTAAACGGCTGAACCGATTTTATTGAAATTTGGAACGTAGATAGATCCTTACTTGGAAGCGTCAATAGGCTATAACTTTTTTCAATACTTGGACCAGAAAGGGGTAAACAGGGGGAAAACCGTTAAAATTGGTACCTTTAGACCTTTAAACAATAAATACTAAACGGCCAAAACGATTTTATTGAAATTTCCAACATAGACTACGACAGGGGTAGCGAAGCGCACCGGGTCAAGCTAGTTATACATATATCTTAGAGCTGTGTTTTATGATAGTGGAGCAGAGCTTTGCAAAAAGGTCTATTTTCACTCTTACCGTGTATTAGTTTAAGGCTTATATGGGTATTATCATACGAATGAGCTTAGTGAAGCTCCCATCAACACGTCTGTATTGGTGTACTGATCCAACTTTTCACCAAGCTCAGATCGCAGGTGTCATGCCACGGCTCAAATTTGAAGAAATAACAGCTAATCTTCACTTTTGCGATAACAATAAGGCAGATGTTAGTGACCGTGGTTATAAAATCCGGCCAATTTTAAATCACATTAACAAGGCTATGCCAGACGCATATACGTATTAAAAAAGCTGTCAATCAATAAACATATGGTAAAGTTTAAAGGACACAATGCCATGAAACAATACATGAAGGACAAACCTATTTCATGGAGATTCAAACATTGGTGCTTATATGAGTCAGATACTGGGTACTTGTATAACATTGACATTTACGCCGGAAAAAAACCATTCGTTGAACACGGTCTTGTTGAGGCTGTTGTCTTGCAGTTATGTGATCCTCTGACAAAAAAAGGGGTTGACAATTTGTTTACCAGCCTGAAATTAATTCATATTCTTCAGGAAAATGATATAATGGCGTGCCGAACAATTCGATGTAATAGAAAGCACATGCCAAAGAATTTTCCTGCGGATAAAGATATGAAAAGAGAGGACATCAGTTACTTCATGTCAGATAGCATTTCCGTAGTAAAATGGATGGACAGTCGTGGTGTCTACCTCGTCTCAAATTTCATTGACCCAACAGCACTATTCAAGGTTAAGCGACGTGTAGCTGGTCAAACTGCTAAAATAGATATTATAACAAAGGAATGGGAGGAGTAGATCTAATGGATAAAAAAAGTGTAAAGTGTACGATCGTACTCATAGATCGTATAAGTAAATGGTGTTTTTATTTACGTCTGTAAATAAAAACACCAGAATAAATAAGTACGTTCAATTCAAGAAAGCGTGCCTTTTCAGCGGTAACCAAATCTGGTACTCGATTTATAAGGAAGTCCAAATCTCTCCATAAAATGAAAAAGCGTGAAGGTTGGAAACGTTGTTCTAATTGTGCATCCAGTAATAAGTATAGTCGCACAAATGTATTTTGCGTTTCTTTGCTTCACTTCGTCCCGTGATTGCTCTGGAATGTATCATGAACAAGCCAACTTCCAATTTAAAAAAGTTATATTTTACCATTATATATTTTTTTTAATACTTTACTAAATTTATATTTTATTTAACTATTTATTATAGGGGCAAAATTAACCACTTTTGAAAAAATTTCATTTTAAATGTTTTTGGCATAGCGAAATATACATAGAGCGGAAACTCTCCTGTCAAAAACCTCACTAAGTTGTCAAAAACCTAAGTGGTGATAATGAATTAGTAAATAAGACTATGTGAAAACAAAAACAACACACGTATGTGTTATTATTTTGAGTAACATTTTGGTTTGAGCTTTTTTTCAGCAAAAAAAAAAAATTTCAAAAATTTGTTTTTGTTTTATATACAAAATTTTCAAATTATGAAAGACCTGAATTTTGGTGCGTTTGTTCTGTTCAGAATTTGTGTATAAAAAAAACAAATTTTTAAAGTTCTTGAAATTTTGTTTTTGCTTTCCACAAATTTTAGTTTACAAATCACAAAACAAAAATCAGAAACACCAATATTGTAATGTACTTATTGTTTAAATAATCCGGGTTGTTATATTTATTTTTTTTATAACCTTGTTTTTATTATTTGACATAGCGTTGCAGCTCTAATTTAGGTATGACATTTCAGCGCTAAAGCTAAGCAGAAAAAAATGTTCCGCCTTCCGCTTTTATTTAGATAGGCCTGTTAGTTTGTACTTTTTTTAATTTTTTATACTTAGATTGAGTTATAACTCCAAAAATATCTTTAGGAAATTCAAGCCTGTTGGAACCTTTCCATTATTTTAATGGTACTTTTTCAGAATTCAATAATTAATAATAATTATTAGGCAAAGTGAAACTATATGGTAAAGAGGAACACAGTGGTACTTTTTTACCTTTTGGGATTAGTTTTCTATATTAATGAAAGTAGCATTGTTTGCTACTGGGTGAGATTTTCTTTTTCTATATAAATCTTTGGAATTATTTGGTTTATGGTTGCTCTTTGGAGCTTGAAGGGGAAGAAATGGGAAATTAGTTTGGTACTTTTTTAAAACCTAAACATAGGTTTGTACAATTTGAGTTATAACTGTGACATTACCTTTCGTCAAAATGTCTTTAGAAAATTCAAGACAGTTAAGACAATTGAAAATTAATACCTTTTCTTTATTCTTTCTAATGGTACAGTTTGAAATTTTAATATTATTAACTATGACAAACAAAGAGGAAACGAATAGTTTGTTTTCTTTTCTAAAAGTGGTAAAACTATCAATATAAATATGTATGCTATCAAATTAAAATACATTATATTCTCAGTACGGTTGCTCTCATGAATGGATATTTATAGACGTAATATCTTTAAAATTGCACGTTTTTTTAATTTGCAAAAAAAAAAAAATCCAGTTTTCTTTCCAATCTAGTTTACGCGTCTAACATTCTCTTTATACTCGTAGCAACCAACTGTCTTTCTAAAAAATTAAAATTTCTGGTAGTTTTATAACTTAAACACAGCAATAAATAAAAATCTACACTTAACGCGCTTGAAATCACTGAAAAATTAATTCAATCTACTTTTGAAACCAACACACATGCGTCAAAATTTGAATATTTATTTAAAAATCATAAACAAATTAATAACATAAACAATTTGAATGAAAAGAAATAAATGCATTGAGCATTTATCAAACAATTAACGATATCTCTGAAGTTCTTATATATACACAAACAAACTGACATGTCGGAAGTACAATTAGCTGTTGATTCTATTAACTGGAATATTTGCTCAATCAATAATAATAATAATAATATTTTAACAATTATAAATTCTAGTTTTGGCGGACGTATTTCAATTTTTTTGTTTTTTGGAATCTTTGGAATTTTTAGGTATTTTTTCCTTAATGCTTGCATTTAGAAGTTTAGTAATAAGCTATTCTTAAGCCGGGAAACAGTGTATTCGTATGCAAAGTTTTTCTCACTCAAATTACGTTTAACCTCTGAACCAATGTTATCTATTATGTCAAACTATTAAAACTGAAATAAAAAATATAGTAATAAAATATAGAAAAACATAAAACATAAAATGTTTGAAACAAGTTTGTTGCTGTTTTTTTTTTTTGTTTGTGGTTAATGTGATAATTCTCCTTAACAACGTTATCAACTTACCTCTATGTAGTTTCGTTTTAATTGTTAATAAATGACTAAGTCAGACACAATGAAAGCGACCAACGGCTTTAAAATAGTAATAGTAATGGTAATGGTATAAATGGTGTATGAAATTAACATACTGAAGATTTTTTATTGAGTCGGACTAACAATTTAATATGTTTACGTGGACTTTAAGAGCATAATTTATTTACAAAAGTTGACGATAATTTAATTAAGTTTATGCAAAAGTATTGAAAATTAATTACTGAGTCAGTCCCCCAGCTAAAACTATAGACGTGGAATTCGATCTAAAGGTTTCCTCTCTTGAAATAGATCCACTAACAAGGATTTTTTTAAATTCTAATATATATGGTCAAACGTACAAAACAGTTTTTATTAAAAAATATCGAAATAAATGTTTTGTTTGGTACTTTTTTAACTCCTTTTACGACATTTATTTGTATAAATGTATAAATAAAACAATTTTACTTCATTCTTATGTGATAATGATGTAAAAATACAATTTGAAACATATTTGCACAGATATTACAAAACTCAACTAACAATATGATATTTGGTCAACTCGTTTAAATAGTTTGTAACTTTTTTTTGATACTTTTTAAAAAATATTGATTTAAGTAAATTTTATGATTCATTTTACATAATATTCTATTGTTTATTTATTTTTATATTAAAATAACAAAATTTAAACAAATTTGATAAAGTAGTATTTTAGTACTTTTTTATTTTTTTGGTTTTTAAAGGTATAAAATAAGTAATAATTTAGTAAATTTTTAAAAATATTTTTTTTTTTTGACAAATAGGCTTATGTATGTCATGTCTAAAAAAATTTTAAAATTTAAAAGAGCAGTATTTTAGTATAATTTTCAGTTTAAAAAAGTAATATTTTTCAACGATTTCAAAAATATGCATTTATTTGTTTCCACTTTTAATTTTTTAGATAAAATAAATATAAATTTTCTGATTAAAAATAAGTAAAAATAATTAAATTTTAAAAAGTAGTATTTTAGTACTATTTTAAAAATATTTTTTTTTTTCTTTTTTTTTATAAATTCTTTACAAAAATAATTACTTTTTGTAAAAATAACCAATTTTAAAAAAGTAGTATTTTAATACTATTTCAAAAATATTTATTTTTATTATTTTAATTTCATTAAATTTTAACAGTTTTTTTACACTAATATCTATGTTTTGTTTTTAAATGGAAAAAAAATAAGTAAAATTTAAAAAAGTAGTATTTTAATACTTTTTTAAAAATATTTTTAGTAATTTCTTTTCAAAAATAAAAATGTTTGGTTTTTAAAGGTAAACAAATAACCAATTTTAAAAACTTATGTATTTTAGTACTTTTTCAAAAACATTTGGTCAATTCACAAGGTCTCTTATCATGTCATATTGTCATAATGCCCTAATATTTCACAATGGTTTTTATTGCTTTTCAAGCAAAAAATTTCCTAAAATAATGCTCCTTTCTATGCTATGTTTATATAGCAGAGACCAACGCCGAATCCCTAAGAGTCGGTTAAGCCGAGCCGCCGAATCGTGATATATTAGGACATTATGACAATATGACTGATAAGAGACCTTGTGAATTGACCAATTGATTTTTAAGTAAATGTCACAATACAAACATTTATGTTTTGTTGTTAAAAAGGGAAAATTGTTTATTTTATAACACTTTTAATTTTCAGATCACAAAAAAATTATTTTCTGTTTAAAAATAAGTAAAAATAATCATATTTAAAATAGTAGTATTTTATTACTTTTTTATTTATATTGTTTTAAATAATTTTTTGTTGTTAATTTTATTGTTTTTTACTATTAAAATATTTGTATTTCGTGTTTCTTTATATAAGTAAATAATTAGGATGGAAATAAGTAGTATGTATTTTAAAACAATTTTCAAAAAATTTATTTTTATTTATTTTTTTATAATTTATAAAGGAATATTTAAAAAATAATTATTTTTGGTTTTAAAAACATAAAAATAAAAAAGTAGAATTTTAGTACTTTTTTAAAAAATATTGAAATATTCAAGTTAAAGTACAATATTTTGCTAATATTCAAAATATTTATTTTTTAAAACATTGAATTATTCAATTCACATATCTAACTATATTATGTTTAAAAATAATAAAACTAAAAAAGTAGTATTTTAATACTATTTTAAAAATATTGATTTTTAGTTAAATATCGAAATTTGTATTATTTTTTATAGATTTTTTACATAAATATTTACGTGTTGTCTTTTAGGGGGAACAATAGGCGAAAATTATAAAAGTACTATTTAAGTACTTTTTAAAAAAAATATTATATAAACTTATTTTTGTCGTGTTTTTTGTTTTCTATCTAAAAAAAAAAAACATACAAATTTTAAAGTTTGGAAAAGAAGTATTTTACTACTCTTTTAAAATAGTAATTTTTTTATTTTACTATAGTGTTAAAGACTTTGTTATTTATATTCATTATTTACTCTTTATTTATGTTTTTACCGTTTAACGTCTAAATTGTATTTATACGGCTCATTGTGATAATTTTAATACAACTAGTTTTGCATCTATTACTTATAATTAAAAAAGAACATAATCCATTCAACAACTTATTAAACATATTAATCATATTTTTTGTTTGCCTTCTAAATGAACAATTTTTAAGATTTCGTAGTAAAAATGCACGTTTTGCATTCTTTTAAACTTGATTTAATATCAATATAAATTAATACATATTAATTAAGACACATTTAATGTTTTTTAATTTTAGTTTTCGCGTAATGGGACCAAAAATACATCGTAAAACGAATTTAGATCAGTATCCACCCAGACCTATAGGCAGTCCAGATGATCCATTGGCCGATCCATATGATGATCCTTCGTATAGTTTTAACTATAGAACAGCGGATCAATCACGTTCTGAAGAAAATGATGCCACAGGGAGAGTAAGAGGTATTTTGCTGACATGATTAACAAAAAATAAAATATTTTTTTTTAACAATGAACTTCTTGTTCCTAGGTCTCTATTCATTTCTTGATGATGAGGGCGTACGTCATAGTGTACGCTATGCTGCTGGTGCTGGTACTGGTTTTGAGGTTACTAATTCGGTACCAGATAATCCCATAGATGTAGGCTATACCGGACCTTTATATAAGGCTCCACCAGAGACCCGTGGTAAAATGACAGTGCAGAGGGGTCCGGATGGTACTTATAAACTTTTGGCTGCCGGACCGGATCATAGAAGAGCCGAGAGTCGCTCGCCCGATGGCTTAGTTCGTGGTACTTATTCCTTTTTGGATGATAAGGGAGTACAACGTACAGTGGAGTATATAGCTGGTGCTGGTATAGGTTATAGGGTAGTCAAAAATAGAGTTGGTCCAGGAACTCATGTTAATAACCAGGTTTTAGATTTTCGCTTAAATGATGCCTCGTTTAAGCTGGCTAATGACTTTGGTACGGGTGCAGGTCCAGGTGCTGAATTAGGCGGCAGTGGTGGGGGAATTGGTAGTGGCAGTGGAGGAGGGGGTGGAGGAAGAAGAGGCAACAAGGGACGTGTAGGAAGTGGCGCTAGTGGCAATAGAGATTATGTCCAAACATCTGCGGGGAGAGTAGACACTCTCGAGGAAAATGATAATCAAATAGAAACTGAGGATAATGATGATGCTGAGGGTGAAGTTGATAATGAAAACACAGCTAGAAACTCTGGATCAGCATCGAAAACTAAAGGAAAAGAAAATCGTATGGGTATACCAAAAAATGGACGTCGCGGTGGTGTTAACAAGGCTAATGGAGGCACAACAAATAGAGGCACCTCAATGTCCTCCAAAGATCGTGACTTTATGTTAGAAAGAGGCTCAACCAGAAACGATGCTAAGAGTAGAAATCCAGCAATTAACAACAAACGTAAACCCAATCGTGGCCCATCATCCACAGCTAGTCGTAATAGACCCACTAGTCCGGTTAGTTCGGATACTGGTGGCTATCACTATGATCGACCTACCTCCAACAGCAACAACTACGATGTCAGTGATGATGATTTTGCCAGTGCTCTGCCGCCACTTGTAACAGCCAACCATAAAATACTCGAAATTGATCGCGACCGTGATTGGGTAGAACGTCATCGTGATTCAACAATCATTAAAAACGTGGGCAAATGGTATTTGGGTCTGCCGCCGGGTCAAAGTGTACGGGCACATGTACAAAATATTGATATATTACCATTGAATGGTCGTAGGGTGCCATCACCGTCCGAAGCATTGCGCCAAGATGAGCTGGCTGATATGCATGCCTCACAGGAGAGTGAAAGTGAACCGTATAGAAGTTAGTTTCTCTTTTTACTTTTATGAAATTTTTAACTTAATATTAGCTTAAGTTATACATATAAATGAGATGATCGCAGTTTCAAAGAGGTGCAAAGAAAATAAAAAAAAGTAATATGCAAGGCTTTTTTCCACACACTGTAAATTCTCAAAGTATATATATATTTAGTTTGATAAGTTTTGGCATAACTTGTACTAGCTAAATAGTTGAATGTAATAATAAACCAATGTTTCTTAAATTATAAATTGGTTCTCATGATGAAACAATAAGGTATTTTATATTTTGTTTTAATATAGTTAGCCTTTTAATAAAACGATTGCTGTAGATGATTTAAATTAGAATGAATACACAATATGAATATAAAATTACAGATATACTGGAATACTGGAAAAGGTAGGCATGATGACGGTATAGTAATAATTTCCAATATATTGTCTGATCTATCAACAAAATGTAAATAAAGATAAATGCAAGTACAGTGAGGCCTCGATTATCCGTGATTCGATTAACCGGCAACATCAATTATCCGGGAAAGAAAAATAAATTGTTTTTGGATCGATTTAAATTTGTTTGCATCGATTAACCGGGATTATAATTTTTTTTCGATTATTTTTGAACAATCTAACACAATGTGAATAAAACGAAAAATGGGAATTTCCCAACATTTTCAGGGCGTATTTGGCGTTATAAAAAACAAAGTGATTCTTGGTTTTGGAAACTGAAAAGCTTTTAAAACTGCTGAAGAACCAAAAATAGATTTTGCAGTTTATGAATAATTCCGGAAGAAACGATTTAAAGGAACTCCAATTTCTGGATTAACAGTGAAAGAAAAAAACGACATTGTATTCACAAACTTAATGCTGCAGGAGAAAAATATTCAGCCACAATTTTTGTGGAAAAATTAAATGAATTCAAATCAATGAAAAAACTCACCAATGAGATAATGGAGAATGGAAAGTGTTTGCCATAATGAAAATTTCATAGAATGACACAAGCATTAGTTATTGGAAAGAGCTTTAAAAAATGTCCATGAGAATGTTACCAGAAGTGGGAGAGAATTTTAAGAATATCGGTCTAAAAGATTATAGTAAAATCATTCTGCCATTGGACAACATCCAGACGTGCAGGATTTCATGCTAAACGTTATTGTGAAATTTTTTCCACCAAATTGGACGACTTTGATCCAACCGATGAATCAATGTGCAATATGGAGCTTTAAATGTCATTATCGAAA
Organism: Calliphora vomitoria; assembly: GCA_942486065.2. Taxonomy (NCBI): domain Eukaryota; kingdom Metazoa; phylum Arthropoda; class Insecta; order Diptera; family Calliphoridae; genus Calliphora; species Calliphora vomitoria. Next base: position 28,476,247 of record OW818031.2, on the reverse strand, counting down.
AACTGTCATCATTAAAAAACTACTAAAACTTGGTACTCAATTAACCGGTAAAATTGATTCCCGGTCCCGACCATTACGTATAATCGAGGTCTTACTGTACTTGGTAATCAAATTCTCTAACTCTTAAAATCTCCAAAATTTCCAAAACTGCTTTTGGCCCTTCTTTTGTCTAAATCGGTGAAATAACTCGAAATATTCGTATTGTAATAAATTTATTCATTCCGAATCATATATTACATGTAGGGGTGCTAATCCCAAAATCCCGTTCCCGAAAATCACGGGATTTTTTGGGATTTCCCGAATCCCAGGATTTGTGATAAAAAATTTCGGGAGTAACAAATCCCGGAAAACTACGAGACTTTTGATATTTTAAGACGATTTTTGAAGCTCCCAAAACACCTAGAAAGCTTAATTATAAATTATAATACTAATCTCGCTTCAAATCCAAACGGAGCCAGATTTTTTAATTTTAATCAGGGAACAGTAGGTCTCCCTTGCATTGACAGACTTATACACAAGTTTATTAATAAATTCGCGTTGACTATGAACGATGTTTTTCGACAGCTCCATATATTAATTATTCAATCCTATCGCGAATCAATATTTCACATGAAATGTGTTCCCTTTTCACATGAAATGTGTTCCCAACTTTGTTCACGTGAAAAAATTCCCCTACATGGGAAATTTTTAAATGGAATTTTGTAAACAATAAACATCTGTTACGAACAAAGTTAACTATTGTGAATGAAAAGTTTAAGGGAATATCACGATACCAAATTCCCCTTCGAGGGAAATGGATATTTCATGGGAACATAAATTTCACATGTTTTGCCGATAGGGGTGAATATGAAACAAGTAAGAGTGTTATATTCGGCTGTGCCGAATCATATCCACCCGAATCTTATATATAGTTTTGGCTTTCTATGGGGACTTGAATCACCATTTATATATGAATGACTTAAGTATATCGAAATTTATGTTAAATTATATACAAATTACTTATTGACAATAAATAGAAGGATTTATTTTCATATACAACTTGTTTATTCAATTTCATTACGATATTTATTATTATAAGACAATTATGAATGTTCAAGTTAGTTTCTGAGGGGGACATGTATGGGGACTAGGGACAAATGTAGCCCGATTTCTGCAATACTTTACAGTATAATTTCAGAGTACTTAGAACTTATTTTGTGCAAAATTTTATAAGCATTGCCCCATAATCAACATACTTATGACTGCTCAAACAGTATTCCGGGGGACAATTGTATGGTACTAGGGGAAATCATGGACCATTTTCAATACCACACAAACTTTATCAACAGAAAGTATTTGTGGATAATTTTATAGACAGTTATAAAATAAAACAATACTTTTATATTTCATTTTCAATATTAATATAGGAAGGAAACAATGACTTTCGAAAAAAATTCCTAAATCCCGAATCCCGGGATTGTTAAAAACCAGTCCCGTTTGGCATACCTAATTACATGTCATGAGAGTAAAAAAACATTGTCAGAAATAATTGTTTAACCACAGGATAAGGATTTAATATAGCTTCCATTAGAAATGAATTGGTCGCGCAACAATAATGACTTTGGAAATGTTTTTTTGTTAAAAAAAAACTTGTTGAATAGTTTTATTAAAACTATCAATTTATAGCATTAAAATTTTTATTAATTTGTGGTATTTTTTATAGCAGTATTATTATCAAATAAATATGAAATTGATGCAAATTTAAATCAATTTATACAGATGTTAATTATAAGGCAATAAAATACACATATGATTGCTATATTCAGTTTTGCCGAATCTTATACTATCTAACGTTTAAAAGCGAATAACACATGTTAAAAATAGTTTCTATAGCTATTTTATACTTTTCTTTATAAGACTTATTGGTTCTGTTTTATAGAAAATCATTCGACAGGTAATTTACAGAAAATTATTCTCTTTGCTTTCTGTGCAATGGATTTTCCAGAGAAACCTGTTCTTAAAATTTTCTTTATAATGCTACAATTCTAAAGAGAATATATCAATTATATTTTTCTATAAATAACTTAATCAAAATCAGCTTCCTAAAGAAAACATATCGCTTCGGCTACACCATTTCAAGTTAAAATTGAGAAAATCCAAATTTATGTTTAGAACACAACAAATTGAAGATTAGAAATCATACAATAAAATATTCATACAAGCTTTACTAAGGGAATAAACCTAAGTGTAGCAACAACAAAATACATGTAAGTCATTGTATTTTGCTGATGTGTCAGTCATAACGTTTTTTATTAAAACTTTTAACCCAAGTATTATTTGATTTTTTTTATCAAATTACCTTTGTAAAACATGTCAGTTATTATGTTTAATGTCAATTATGTTCATTTGTTGTTAATCTGATTAAAATGAGTGACCAGAAAAAAGTGCGTACTAAAATTATTAAATATTTTCAACAAAACCCAATTCGGTCCTACAAAAAGTTGGCCAAACAATCAAAGGTCTGCCGTCAAACTGTTTCCAATGTTATTAAACAGTACCGGGAGAACTTGTCCGTTGATAGAAAATCTGGTTCAGGTAGAAAATGGTCCACATGATGTTTCTAAAGCCAAAAAAAAGAAAACATGATTCCGTTAAAAAATGATTTTATTTTATAGCGTTGAAGCTTCAATTCGTTCGGTACCCAATATCCCTGCTTTTGGTTGAATCCTGCTGCTCGCAAACATTTTGAAATTTTAGCTTGAGTAGCTACCAATGATTTCGCAAGCTTCTGTTGGGTTTTGCAACAATCTTTATGGAGTAATCCCTTCAATTCTTGCTCTTCAAACTATTTTTGCTGGTCTGGGCGATCTTCGTCTTCCGTGTCAAAGTTACCACTTCTAAACCGCACCAACCATCTCTCGCACCATAGACTTTGGAGAGCAAACGGTGTGCTTAAGATTTACTTTTTTCAACTTAAAGAAATAAAGCAAAACTTCCCGCATCTGATGTTTTGTTGGCACAAAATTCGACATGTTGGAAGCAAAAAAAACTTTAATGTTTACACTATAATGTCCAATAGTTATATAAATGAAGATATGTACCCTTTAAATGACATACATATAAGTTATTAAAAACAAAACTGCGTTCAAAAGATACGCCATCTATTTGGATTTCTTAATTTAAATTTATTTTTCTGAATTACAATTTGTTATTTCTCAACATTAATTTGGATTTATTGATTATAATTTGTATTTGGTCAATATTTTTTTTTTTTTTTATTTTCTCAATATCAATTGGTATTTTGTAAAATTCAATTTAAAATTGTATATTTTTCAACACAACATTTTTGTTTTCAGTTTTCTATATACAATTTTTCGACTACAATTTTTAAGAGTAAGAGCGTGAATTACCGATGAATTAGCGTTTAATCGGAACCATTTTTTTATATTTTCTTGATCACTGTTTAGTGTACTTTTGTACATATTTCTTTGAGAACGACTTTGGCAAGGCCATCACCGTCAATGACGAGAGCTATGGGTCGATAATTACCAACACAGCTCATACCACATTGGACATTCTGCACGAGCGATTTGAGGGCATGGTGATCTCACGTGGATATGAACTGGCCACCGAGATCGTGCGATTTGCCCCGTTAGTCATTTTCTTGTAGGGATTTTTAAGGCGCAGGTATATGCGAATAAACCACAAACCACATACTTAACACACACTTTGTTTTATTTTAATTTAAAGATAGGAAGCGCTTAATAAAAGACCCTTTATTTTCATTTAACATAAACATATCAATTTTTGATATACATACTTCCAAAGAAGCAAACAAGAAGTAATACTGATTGAATTTGGATGTGTTGAAACAACATTTTAACTCATTTTAAAGTAAATACGATTCTATGAATACTTCTTGAATCTATGGCCTCTTTAACATTAGGCAATTAGTTGCGCAAGTCATCTGTGCAATTTTTGAGTTTGTTGATGTCAGAAGCATAGAGAAAATATACATAGAGCGGAAACTAGAAAAAAAACTCAAACAAAAAAATTACTCAAATATGTTACACATACAAGTGTTGTTTTTGTTTTCACGTTGTTTTTTTTACTAATCCATTCTCACCACTTAGGTTTTTGACAACTGAGTTAGGTCTTTGACAGGAGAGTTTCCGATCTATGTGTATTTATCTATGGTCAGAGGTAAGGTCGGATTAAGAAGAATAAGTTTTTTTTTTCAAATTTGACTACAGACTTGCTTTTGCCGTGTACAACAAGTTGGTTTGTTTTTTCATTCATGTTTTTGAAAATGATAAACAGATTTTAGCAACTAAATTGCTATGTGTGAAAAGAGTCTATGCTTCAATTCATTTATATTGACTTGTTTGGACGTTGTTAAAATAACTACCATAGAGCAACAATATAAGCATTTGATTCCCATTTAGAAATAATGAAAATATGATTTTCTATTTCGATAAAGAGAACACTATATCGAAATATACTATTTGCATATTGAAAGTAAACTGACGTCAACATATAAATTCATAAATCCATAAACAAGAACATATTTGGACTCATTGACAAACAAAAAACCTGTAAAATGTATATATTTTAGATAAATGAGAAAATATCCTAACATCGTAGTAACAAATAAATTTAAACACTACTGCTACTAAGCACTTCAGCATCTTCATAATCTTCATAATACGCAACTATTACAATAGCTTTAAAGCTTTACACTTAAATATAAAAATCTAATCATATAAATGACAAAACAATCAACCGCAAATTAAATAAAAAATCAAGAATTTCTCAACATGTTGGGTTTTAGTTGTGAATTTAACCAACATTCTGTTGCCAAATAGATCAGAGTACACTAAACTAAACACTAAAATAACACTTGCTGGTAACCTTATTTAATTAAAAAAGTAGTTCAACACTTTACCAAAAGTGTCATATAACCCACCCCAAATGAATTGCAAAAAGATTCACAATTCATATAAGAAAAATCTCACACGCAGATTGTATTCAAATATGTACTCAAATACACAAATGTGATCGTGATCATTGTTGCAATGATTTACCTACAATACATGCCTAGTAAAATATCTAAGTATGTGGCAGAAACAATTACACCAATATTGCGGTTGACATCCAATCGATTTGAAAATACATATAATAAAAATCATATAAAAACAAAGCACCCAATTGTTAATGGAAATAGTCTAGAGAGAAACTAACAAGTGTTACGAGTTCTACAGTGTTAACTTTATTGGAAAAATGAAAATGTCTTACATGAAAATATTTTGGTGCTTAATTGTAATTGTTTTGCAACAAGGATATGGCCAGGAACTGGGCAAATCACAGGCCAATTCGTATTTTTATCTTAAACAGAATGGTGGCTATGAATATGCCTTTAATACGGATACGGGTATGCAAAGTGCTCAGACGGCAGATCAATCCAATGAAGTAACTGGTCACTATATGTACTATGAGAAAGGAGTACCATTTATGGTTAAATATAGAGCTGGCGTTAATGGTTATCAACCGGAAATTATACCCGCAGAGAAACTAATGAATGGTGATTTCAACGAACGCAAAATTCAAAGTTATAGTGCTCCGGATAATTCACTGATAACACGTGATTTAAGAGCACCAGTGCATCATGAATCAAATACAAATGGTTATCGTTTGACTTCGTCAAATCTCCAATCTCCCAAAGTGTCTGCATATAGCATAGGAACAGATTCAACATTGAATTTTGTACAAAGTGCCTTGAAAACCATGCAGACGCAACCTATGCATATGTCATTTACCTCCGAACTAGGACAAATACAACATCCAGCTGTTCACTATAGTACCACTTCTAGACCTCCTGCCTCAACCATCCTGCAGCCAGTAACACGTAATGATGTACAAGACATTAATAGTTTAGCTTTGCTACCCTCCTCCTCAATAGCAGAGTCAAAACATCCCTACAGTTTCAACTACAATGCCGATCAGTCGGCCCGTTCAGAAACTTCTGATCCTGCCGGCAATGTTGTTGGGAGCTATTCATATTACGATGAGGCTGGCTATCATGACATCTCTTACAAGGCCAATGATGATACTGGTTTTGTGGTATTGGGTGGAAATTTAGCTCATAATCAATTGTCTGCCCCTTCGCATCAACCCCAACGTAGACAATTGTTTCGCAATAATAATTTCAATTTCAATAACTATAGAATTGCAGCAGATCCACGTCTAAACACTAATGCTTTAGATGAACGTAATTTGGGTAAACGTTCACTGCGCAATGCGGTAGATGAACGTGATACGGGTAAACGTTCGTTGCGTAAATTCAGACGTTATGCCAAGTGGTAAAGGAATTTCTCTATTATTTATACCTTTATTAAAAGGGTGTGAAGATAAATTCGTAAGTTAAATACGTCCCACATCTATGTTAACTACTTAACATAGCACTGTTAAATAAAGTGAATTTGAAAAACTTAGTTTTTTTTGACAAAAAATAAATAAAATTAATTATTTTTATTCATCAATTAAAGAAAATACTTTAAATTAAAACTTTTAGTAAAAAATAAAAAAAAACTTCTTCATATTAAGATTAAAATTACAGTAGAAATATGTAGTATTCAAGTTCATTGGCGGGCCACTTAGGACAGACCTGAATGGGGTTTCGATATACTGGGTGAAAGCTGGGAGGGAGTAGATGTCAAAACTATATAGGGTATACCCAGTTGTTTCTCAGGGAGGGCGCTACGAGGGGTGTAATTTGTTTCAAAAATGTTTGAACGTTAATGTTCAAAGTGTTATAGGGGCCATTTAGGACAGACCTGAATGGGGTTTCGATATACTGGGTGAAAGCTGGGAGGGAGTAGATGTCAAAACTATATAGGGTATATCCAGTTGTTTCTCAGGCAGGGCGCTACAAGGGGTGGAATTTGTTCCAAAATTGTTTTAACGTTAATGTTCAAAGTGTTATAGGGGCCATTTAGGACAGACCTGAATGGGGTTTGGATATACTGGGCGAAAGCTGGGAGGGAGTAGATGTCAAAACTATATAGGGTGTATCCAGTTGTTTCTCAGGGAGGGCGCTACGAGGGGTTGAATTTGTTCCAAAATTGTTTTAACGTTAATGTTCAAAGTGTTAAAGGGGCCATTTAGGACAGACCTGAATGGGTTTTCGATACACTGGGTGAAAGCTGGGAGGGAGTAGATGTCAAAACTATATAGGGTATATCCAGTTGTTTCTCAGGGAGGGCGCTACAAGGGGTGGAATTTGTTCAATTACTTTTTTAACGTTAATGTTCAAAGTGTTATAGGGGCCATTTAGGACAGACCTGAATGGGGTTTGGATATACTGGGCGAAAGCTGGGAGGGAGTAGATGTCAAAACTATATAGGGTATATCCAGTTGTTTCTCAGGGAGGGCGCTACAAGCGGTGGAATTTGTTCCAAAATTGTTTTAACGTTAATGTTCAAAGTGTTATAGGGGCCATTTAGGGCAGACCTGAATGGGGTTTGGATATACTGGGTGAAAGCTGGGAGGGAGTAGATGTCAAAACTATATAGGGTATATCCAGTTGTTTCTCAGGGAGGGCGCTACGAGGGGTTGAATTTGTTCCAAAATTGTTTTAACGTTAATGTTCAAAGTGCTATAGGGGCCATTTAGGACAGACCTGAATGGGGTTTCGATACACTGGGTGAAAGCTGGGAGGGAGTAGATGTCAAAACTATATAGGGTATATCCAGCTGTTTCTCAGGGAGGGCGCTACAAGGGGTGGAATTTGTTCAATTACTTTTTTAACGTTAATGTTCAAAGTGTTATAGGGGCCATTTAGGACAGACCTGAATGGGGTTTCGATATACTGGGTGAAAGCTGGGAGGGAGTAGATGTCAAAACTATATAGGGTATATCCAGTTGTTTCTCAGGGAGGGCGCTACGAGGGGTGGAATTTGTTCCAAAACTGTTTTAACGTTAATGTTCAAAGTGTTATAGGGGCCATTTAGGACAGACCTGAATGGGGTTTCGATATACTGGGTGAAAGCTGGGAGGGAGTAGATGTCAAAACTATATAGGGTATATCCAGTTGTTTCTCAGGGAGGGCGCTACAAGGGGTGGAATTTGTTCCAAAATTGTTTTAACGTTAATGTTCAAAGTGTTATAGGGGCCATTTAGGACAGACCTGAATGGGGTTTGGATATACTGGGCGAAAGCTGGGAGGGAGTAGATGTCGAAACTATATAGGGTATATCCAGTTGTTTCTCAGGGAGGGCGCTACAAGGGGTGGAATTTGTTCAATTACTTTTTTAAAGTTAATGTTCAAAGTGTTATAGGGGCCATTTAGGACAGACCTGAATGGGGTTTCGATACACTGGGTGAAAGCTGGGAGGGAGTAGATGTCAAAACTATATAGGGTATATCCAGCTGTTTCTCAGGGAGGGCGCTACAAGGGGTGGAATTTGTTCAATTACTTTTTTAACGTTAATGTTCAAAGTGTTATAGGGGCCATTTAGGACAGACCTGAATGGGGTTTGGATATACTGGGCGAAAGCTGGGAGGGAGTAGATGTCAAAACTATATAGGGTATACCCAGTTGTTTCTCAGGGAGGGCGCTACGAGGGGTGGAATTTGTTCCAAAACAGTTTTAACGTTAATGTTCAAAGTGTTATAGGGGCCATTTAGGACAGACCTGAATGGGGTTTCGATACACTGGGTGAAAGCTGGGAGGGAGTAGATGTCAAAACTATATAAGGTATATCCAGTTGTTTCTCAGGGAGGGCGCTACGAGGGGTGGAATTTGTTCAATTACTTTTTTAACGTTAATGTTCAAAGTGTTATAGGGGCCATTTAGGACAGACCTGAATGGGGTTTGGATATACTGGGCGAAAGCTGGTAGGGAGTAGATGTCAAAACTATATAGGGTATATCCAGTTGTTTCTCAGGGAGGGCGCTACGAGGGGTTGAATTTGTTCCAAAATTGTTTTAACGTTAATGTTCAAAGTGTTATAGGGGCCATTTAGGACAGACCTGAATGGGGTTTCGATACACTGGGTGAAAGCTGGGAGGGAGTAGATGTCAAAACTATATAGGGTATATCCAGTTGTTTCTCAGGGAGGGCGCTACAAGGGGTGGAATTTGTTCAATTACTTTTTTAACGTTAATGTTCAAAGTGTTATAGGGGCCATTTAGGACAGACCTGAATGGGGTTTCGATACACTGGGCGAAAGCTGGGAGGGAGTAGATGTCAAAACTATATAGGGTATATCCAGTTGTTTCTCAGGGAGGGCGCTACGAGGGGTGGAATTTGTTCCAAAACTGTTTTAACGTTAATGTTCAAAGTGTTATAGGGGCCATTTAGGACAGACCTGAATGGGGTTTCGATATACTGGGTGAAAGCTGGGAGGGAGCAGATGTCAAAACTATATAGGGTATATCCAGTTGTTTCTCAGGGAGGGCGCTACAAGGGGTGGAATTTGTTCCAAAATTGTTTTAACGTTAATGTTCAAAGTGTTATAGGGGCCATTTAGGACAGACCTGAATGGGGTTTGGATATACTGGGCGAAAGCTGGGAGGGAGTAGATGTCAAAACTATATAGGGTATATCCAGTTGTTTCTCAGGGAGGGCGCTACAAGGGGTGGAATTTGTTCAATTACTTTTTTAAAGTTAATGTTCAAAGTGTTATAGGGGCCATTTAGGACAGACCTGAATGGGGTTTCGATACACTGGGCGAAAGCTGGGAGGGAGTAGATGTCAAAACTATATAGGGTATATCCAGCTGTTTCTCAGGGAGGGCGCTACAAGGGGTGGAATTTGTTCAATTACTTTTTTAACGTTAATGTTCAAAGTGTTATAGGGGCCATTTAGGACAGACCTGAATGGGGTTGGATATACTGGGCGAAAGCTGGGAGGGAGTAGATGTCAAAACTATATAGGGTATACCCAGTTGTTTCTCAGGGAGGGCGCTACGAGGGGTGGAATTTGTTCCAAAACTGTTTTAACGTTAATGTTCAAAGTGTTATAGGGGCCATTTAGGACAGACCTGAATGGGGTCTCGATATACTGGGTGAAAGCTGGGAGGGAGTAGATGTCAAAACTATATAGGGTATATCCAGTTGTTTCTCAGGGAGGGCGCTACAAGGGGTGGAATTTGTTCCAAAATTGTTTTAACGTTAATGTTCAAAGTGTTATAGGGGCCATTTAGGACAGACCTGAATGGGGTTTGGATATACTGTGTGAAAGCTGGGAGGGAGTAGATGTCAAAACTATATAGGGTATATCCAGTTGTTTCTCAGGGAGGGCGCTACAAGGGGTGGAATTTGTTCCAAAATTGTTTTAACGTTAATGTTCAAAGTGTTATAGGGGCCATTTAGGACAGACCTGAATGGGGTTTGGATATACTGGGCGAAAGCTGGGAGGGAGTGGATGTCAAAACTATATAGGGTATATCCAGTTGTTTCTCAGGGAGGGCGCTACAAGGGGTGGAATTTGTTCAATTACTTTTTTAAAGTTAATGTTCAAAGTGTTATAGGGGCCATTTAGGACAGCCCTGAATGGGGTTTCGATACACTGGGTGAAAGCTGGGAGGGAGTAGATGTCAAAACTATATAGGGTATATCCAGCTGTTTCTCAGGGAGGGCGCTACAAGGGGTGGAATTTGTTCAATTACTTTTTTAACGTTAATGTTCAAAGTGTTATAGGGGCCATTTAGGACAGACCTGAATGGGGTTTGGATATACTGGGCGAAAGCTGGGAGGGAGTAGATGTCAAAACTATATAGGGTATACCCAGTTGTTTCTCAGGGAGGGCGCTACGAGGGGTGGAATTTGTTCCAAAACAGTTTTAACGTTAATGTTCAAAGTGTTATAGGGGCCATTTAGGACAGACCTGAATGGGGTTTCGATACACTGGGTGAAAGCTGGGAGGGAGTAGATGTCAAAACTATATAGGGTATATCCAGTTGTTTCTCAGGGAGGGCGCTACAAGGGGTGGAATTTGTTCAATTACTTTTTTAACGTTAATTTTCAAAGTGTTATAGGGGCCATTTAGGACAGACCTGAATGGGGTTTGGATATACTGGGCGAAAGCTGGGAGGGAGTAGATGTCAAAACTATATAGGGTATATCCAGTTGTTTCTCAGGGAGGGCGCTACGAGGGGTTGAATTTGTTCCAAAATTGTTTTAACGTTAATGTTCAAAGTGTTATAGGGGCCATTTAGGACAGACCTGAATGGGGTTTCGATACACTGGGTGAAAGCTGGGAGGGAGTAGATGTCAAAACTATATAGGGTATATCCAGTTGTTTCTCAGGGAGGGCGCTACAAGGGGTGGAATTTGTTCAATTACTTTTTTAACGTTAATGTTCAAAGTGTTATAGGGGCCATTTAGGACAGACCTGAATGGGGTTTGGATATACTGGACGAAAGCTGGGAGGGAGTAGATGTCAAACCTATATAGGGTATATCCAGTTGTTTCTCAGGGAGGGCGCTACAAGGGGTGGAATTTGTTCCAAAATTGTTTTAACGTTAATGTTCAAAGTGTTATAGGGGCCATTTAGGACAGACCTGAATGGGGTTTGGATATACTGGGCGAAAGCTGGGAGGGAGTAGATGTCAAAACTATATAGGGTATATCCAGTTGTTTCTCAGGGAGGGCGCTACAAGGGGTGGAATTTGTTCAATTACTTTTTTAACGTTAATGTTCAAAGTGTTATAGGGGCCATTTAGGACAGACCTGAATGGGGTTTGGATATACTGGGCGAAAGCTGGGAGGGAGTAGATGTCAAAACTATATAGGGTATATCCAGTTGTTTCTCAGGGAGGGCGCTACGAGGGGTTGAATTTGTTCCAAAATTGTTTTAACGTTAATGTTCAAAGTGTTATAGGGGCCATTTAGGACAGACCTGAATGGGGTTTGGATATACTGGGCGAAAGCTGGGAGGGAGTAGATGTCAAAACTATATAGGGTATATCCAGTTGTTTCTCAGGGAGGGCGCTACAAGGGGTGGAATTTGTTCAATTACTTTTTTAACGTTAATGTTCAAAGTGTTATAGGGGCCATTTAGGACAGACCTGAATGGGGTTTCGATACACTGGGCGAAAGCTGGGAGGGAGTAGATGTCAAAACTATATAGGGTATATCCAGTTGTTTCTCAGGGAGGGCGCTACGAGGGGTGGAATTTGTTCCAAAACTGTTTTAACGTTAATGTTCAAAGTGTTATAGGGGCCATTTAGGACAGACCTGAATGGGGTTTCGATATACTGAGTGAAAGCTGGGAGGGAGTAGATGTCAAAACTATATAGGGTATATCCAGTTGTTTCTCAGGGAGGGCGCTACAAGGGGTGGAATTTGTTCCAAAATTGTTTTAACGTTAATGTTCAAAGTGTTATAGGGGCCATTTAGGACATACCTGAATGGGGTTTCGATACACTGGGTGAAAGCTGGGAGGGAGTAGATGTCAAAACTATATAGGGTATATCCAGTTGTTTCTCAGGGAGGGCGCTACAAGGGGTGGAATTTGTTCCAAAATTGTTTTAACGTTAATGTTCAAAGTGTTATAGGGGCCATTTAGGACAGACCTGAATGGGGTTTGGATATACTGGGCGAAAGCTGGGAGGGAGTAGATGTCAAAACTATATAGGGTATATCCAGTTGTTTCTCAGGGAGGGCGCTACGAGGGGTTGAATTTGTTCCAAAATTGTTTTAACGTTAATGTTCAAAGTGTTATAGGGGCCATTTAGGACAGACCTGAATGGGGTTTGGATATACTGGGCGAAAGCTGGGAGGGAGTAGATGTCAAAACTATATAGGGTATATCCAGTTGTTTCTCAGGGAGGGCGCTACGAGGGGTTGAATTTGTTCCAAAATTGTTTTAACGTTAATGTTCAAAGTGTTATAGGGGCCATTTAGGACAGACCTGAATGGGGTTTGGATATACTGGGCGAAAGCTGGGAGGGAGTAGATGTCAAAACTATATAGGGTATATCCAGTTGTTTCTCAGGGAGGGCGCTACAAGGGGTGGAATTTGTTCAATTACTTTTTTAAAGTTAATGTTCAAAGTGTTATAGGGGCCATTTAGGACAGACCTGAATGGGGTTTCGATACACTGGGTGAAAGCTGGGAGGGAGTAGATGTCAAAATTATATAGGGTATATCCAGTGGTTTCTCAGGGAGGGCGCTACGAGGGGTTGAATTTGTTCCAAAATTGTTTTAACGTTAATGTTCAAAGTGTTATAGGGACCATTTAGGACAGACCTGAATGGGGTTTCGATACACTGGGTGAAAGCTGGGAAGGAGTAGATGTCAAAACTATATAGGGTATATCCAGTTGTTTCTCAGGGAGGGCGCTACAAGGGGTGGAATTTGTTCAATTACTTTTTTAACGTTAATGTTCAAAGTGTTATAGGGGCCATTTAGGACAGACCTGAATGGGGTTTGGATATACTGGGTGAAAGCTGGGAGGGAGTAGATGTCAAAACTATATAGGGTATATCCAGTTGTTTCTCAGGGAGGGCGCTACAAGGGGTGGAATTTGTTCAATTACTTATTTAAAAATAAAGCCCAAGCAAATTTTCTTGATTTTAAGAAAATTAAAAGCATGAATAAGTCGTTTTTTTTTTATTTAAAAAAATTAATATCTTCAAACACACACCAGATGGTATGTGATTGCAGAATATGGTAAAAATCGGAAGACCCAAGGTTAAGAACTTGAGTTTTTTCTGTGCTCTTTGAAGAAACTCAAAATACATGCAAAAGGGTTCATTATGATAAATAAAAGGGCAATATCACAAAAAAACCCACCGTTTTAGAATTTTTCCAAAAATACCTGAGAATAACAGAATTTTCTTCTAAGTAAACGTATGCCCTAATTTTATAAAACGTAACGAAACGTTTTTTTCGAAAAAATTTGTCATTTTTCAATTTTCATATTTTTCAAAACGTATTTTTCGTTTCGGTATATAAAATTGAATTTTATAAAACAGAACAAAACGTTTCCAAGCGCTTGAAATATCAAAATCAAACGTTGAAAATTTTTTTTCGTTTCAATACAATTTTCATTGATTTTTAAATTTTCAAAGAAAAAACATTTGTATGAGAATTTGTTTTTTCTTTTCGTACATAAAAAATATAACAAAGAAATGTTTTTTCCAAATAAATGTAAAAAACAATCAAACATTTCAAAATTGTTTCAATAAATTTAATTTGTTTGAAAATAAATAAAAATAATTTAATTTATTTGGCAGAAAGTTGACATAAAACGATGTTTTCAAACTTGGTACCACATCAAAAAATTGACTTTTAACGCAAATATCGTTTCGTTTTATAAAATACCAAATTTTTATTTTTTCGTTCCAAACGGAAACGTAAACGAAAATTCTTTTGAAGATACCAAATGAGGCCAGTAAACTAATTTGTAAATTAGAGTGCTTTAAAAAAATGAATTTGCGAATTTGTGTGACCAAAAAAATTAAAAATTCTGTTTTTAAATTTTGTTAAGCATCCGTTTTAATTTGCGATTAGAATTCTGCTCATTTAGGGAATAAATTATTTGCTTGTAATATTTTGAAATTTCATTACTGTTATTCTTTTTAAATAAAACATTTTTTGCATATCACAATGCAAAATCCTTAAACCATAAAGCTAAAATTTTTATTTTCCGCTTAGACAATAGTTTGACAAATAAGTTTTTATGCACGGACTTTGGAGAAAAGATCGATCTTAAATTAAAACAAGTAAGAGAGATATATTCGGCTGGGCCGAATCTTATATACCCTTCACCGAACAATACTTTAAAATAAAAATTTTAAATATTTTTAGGTAAACAAAATTTATTTTTTTTTCCAGTTGTTTTTTTCCATTTTTTGTAAAATTTTTTTTTTCGAATTTTTTTTTTTTAATTTTAATTTTTTTTTTTAATATTTAGCAAAAAAAACTTTTGGTGAAAAAAAAAATTTGGTTAAAATTTTTTCCCGATTTTGACCCATTGTAGGTCCAACTTACTATGGTCTTATATACGTCGTTGCAAAGGTCTTTGAAATATCTATCATTAGATATCCATATTGTCTATATTAATGACTTAGTAATCCAGATATAGGTCAAAAAATATGTAAAAAATCGAAACCAGGACAAGTTTTTTCCTTATATCTCAGCCATTTGTGGACCGATTTTGCTGATTTTAAATAGGAAACTTCTCGAAAGCATGTCTGACAGAATTATTGAAGATTTGGATCGCGAAGATATCTGGGGACTTCAGAAAATTTATTTCAACAGACAGACGGACAGACAGATAGACGGACATAGCTTAATCGACTCCGCTATCTATAAGGATTCAGAGTATATATACTTTATAGGGTCGGAAAATTATATTGTGGAAATTACAAACGAATTTTATTTTCTACATTTTTTTTTTTCGAGCAAAATATAAAAAATCACAAAAAACTATTATTTTAAAGTAAAAAACAAAAGTCAAATAATAATTATAATTATTAAAAAGTATTTTTTAAATAAAACTTATAATCGATCATTTGCTATACCTGCTAACTATTCTACATGTTCATAAATGCCACACTGTTGTTGTTTTATTTGTGTCTCACATTCAATGTGCCACCCAGCAGTTTATCGAGTACTCAATGTATCCCTTATAGACAGTAATTGTCGCTAATTTCTGATCACTTGGCTAACTCCAATTGATATATTTTAGATCATTTGACACGTATGTACTCTTTGTAGTGCAGAGAGAAGTAAATTGGTTACTCTGTAAATGATAGGTAAAATCATTAGTCCGGGACAGTCTCCTAAAACTGTTGGGTACTGCATTCTTGTTTACAACAACATAATAGTTATAAGAATAGAAGTGAGAAACAAATACTCAAAGCTAACGGTTCATTAACGAAATAAGTTACAGTGGATACTGAGTCTAAAATTAATAACAAATTACAGTGGTAACAGCGAACCACAATGAATTGATTTAAAACCTCTCAAAATAAAAACTTACTATATGCATGTTTCCTCTTATCTACTGTTTAAATTTTAGTATGATTACATTTTAAACAGCATTCTGATTTAAGTTAAATTGTAAGATCGCATATAATGATGATGTTTATAAAATAAAATTTTAATAAACATATTTTTTAATTGTAAGTTTAAAGCGGTCTTTATTGGATTTTAAAAGCTCCCACCTTTCACCCACCATGTCGAAACCCCATTCAGGTCTGTCCTAAATGGCCCCTATAACACTTTGAACATTAACGTTAAAACAATTTTGGAACAAATTCCACCCCTTGTAGCGCCCTCCCTGAGAAACAACTGGATATACCCTATATAGTTTTGACATCTACTCCCTCCCAGCTTTCGTCCAGTATATCCAAACCCCATTCAGGTCTGTCCTAAATGGCCCCTATAACACTTTGAACATTAACGTTAAAAAAGTAATTGAACAAATTCCACCAATTGTAGCGCCCTCCCTGAGAAACAACTGGATATACCCTATATAGTTTTGACATCTACTCCCTCCCAGCTTTCACCCAGTATATCCAAACCCCATTCAGGTCTGTCCTAAATGGCCCCTATAACACTTTGAACATTAACGTTAAAACAATTTTGGAACAAATTCCACCCCTTGTAGCGCCCTCCCTGAGAAACAACTGGATATACCCTATATAGTTTTGACATCTACTCCCTCCCAGCTTTCACCCAGTGTATCGAAACCCCATTCAGGTCTGTCCTAAATGGCCCCTATAACACTTTGAACATTAACGTTAAAACAATTTTGGAACAAATTCAACCCCTCGTAGCGCCCTCCCTGAGAAACAACTGGATATACCCTATATAGTTTTGACATCTACTCCCTCCCAGCTTTCGTCCAGTATATCCAAACCCCATTCAGGTCTGTCCTAAATGGCCCCTATAACACTTTGAACATTAACGTTAAAAAAGTAATTGAACAAATTCCACCCCTTGTAGCGCCCTCCCTGAGAAACAACTGGATATACCCTATATAGTTTTGACATCTACTCCCTCCCAGCTTTCACCCAGTATATCCAAACCCCATTCAGGTCTGTCCTAAATGGCCC
The DNA here is from genome assembly GCA_942486065.2 of Calliphora vomitoria. Taxonomy (NCBI): domain Eukaryota; kingdom Metazoa; phylum Arthropoda; class Insecta; order Diptera; family Calliphoridae; genus Calliphora; species Calliphora vomitoria. The sequence continues at coordinate 28,459,196 of OW818031.2, read as the reverse complement.
CTATAACACTTTGAACATTAACGTTAAAACAGTTTTGGAACAAATTCCACCCCTTGTAGCGCCCTCCCTGAGAAACAACTGGATATACCCTATATAGTTTTGACATCTACTCCCTCCCAGCTTTCACCCAGTGTATCGAAACCCCATTCAGGTCTGTCCTAAATGGCCCCTATAACACTTTGAACATTAACTTTAAAAAAGTAATTGAACAAATTCCACCCCTTGTAGCGCCCTCCCTGAGAAACAACTGGATATACCCTATATAGTTTTGACATCTACTCCCTCCCAGCTTTCGCCCAGTATATCCAAACCCCATTCAGGTCTGTCCTAAATGGCCCCTATAACACTTTGAACATTAACGTTAAAACAATTTTGGAACAAATTCCACCCCTTGTAGCGCCCTCCCTGAGAAACAACTGGATATACCCTATATAGGTTTGACATCTACTCCCTCCCAGCTTTCGTCCAGTATATCCAAACCCCATTCAGGTCTGTCCTAAATGGCCCCTATAACACTTTGAACATTAACGTTAAAAAAGTAATTGAACAAATTCCACCCCTTGTAGCGCCCTCCCTGAGAAACAACTGGGTATACCCTATATAGTTTTGACATCTACTCCCTCCCAGCTTTCGCCCAGTATATCCAACCCCATTCAGGTCTGTCCTAAATGGCCCCTATAACACTTTGAACATTAACGTTAAAAAAGTAATTGAACAAATTCCACCCCTTGTAGCGCCCTCCCTGAGAAACAGCTGGATATACCCTATATAGTTTTGACATCTACTCCCTCCCAGCTTTCACCCAGTGTATCGAAACCCCATTCAGGTCTGTCCTAAATGGCCCCTATAGCACTTTGAACATTAACGTTAAAACAATTTTGGAACAAATTCAACCCCTCGTAGCGCCCTCCCTGAGAAACAACTGGATATACCCTATATAGTTTTGACATCTACTCCCTCCCAGCTTTCACCCAGTATATCCAAACCCCATTCAGGTCTGCCCTAAATGGCCCCTATAACACTTTGAACATTAACGTTAAAACAATTTTGGAACAAATTCCACCCCTTGTAGCGCCCTCCCTGAGAAACAACTGGATATACCCTATATAGTTTTGACATCTACTCCCTCCCAGCTTTCACCCAGTATATCGAGACCCCATTCAGGTCTGTCCTAAATGGCCCCTATAACACTTTGAACATTAACGTTAAAACAGTTTTGGAACAAATTCCACCCCTCGTAGCGCCCTCCCTGAGAAACAACTGGGTATACCCTATATAGTTTTGACATCTACTCCCTCCCAGCTTTCGTCCAGTATATCCAAACCCCATTCAGGTCTGTCCTAAATGGCCCCTATAACACTTTGAACATTAACGTTAAAAAAGTAATTGAACAAATTCCACCCCTTGTAGCGCCCTCCCTGAGAAACAACTGGATATACCCTATATAGTTTTGACATCTACTCCCTCCCAGCTTTCACCCAGTATATCCAAACCCCATTCAGGTCTGTCCTAAATGGCCCCTATAACACTTTGAACATTAACGTTAAAACAGTTTTGGAACAAATTCCACCCCTTGTAGCGCCCTCCCTGAGAAACAACTGGATATACCCTATATAGTTTTGACATCTACTCCCTCCCAGCTTTCACCCAGTGTATCGAAACCCCATTCAGGTCTGTCCTAAATGGCCCCTATAACACTTTGAACATTAACTTTAAAAAAGTAATTGAACAAATTCCACCCCTTGTAGCGCCCTCCCTGAGAAACAACTGGATATACCCTATATAGTTTTGACATCTACTCCCTCCCAGCTTTCGCCCAGTATATCCAAACCCCATTCAGGTCTGTCCTAAATGGCCCCTATAACACTTTGAACATTAACGTTAAAACAATTTTGGAACAAATTCCACCCCTTGTAGCGCCCTCCCTGAGAAACAACTGGATATACCCTATATAGGTTTGACATCTACTCCCTCCCAGCTTTCGTCCAGTATATCCAAACCCCATTCAGGTCTGTCCTAAATGGCCCCTATAACACTTTGAACATTAACGTTAAAAAAGTAATTGAACAAATTCCACCCCTTGTAGCGCCCTCCCTGAGAAACAACTGGATATACCCTATATAGTTTTGACATCTACTCCCTCCCAGCTTTCACCCAGTGTATCGAAACCCCATTCAGGTCTGTCCTAAATGGCCCCTATAACACTTTGAACATTAACGTTAAAACAATTTTGGAACAAATTCAACCCCTCGTAGCGCCCTCCCTGAGAAACAACTGGATATACCCTATATAGTTTTGACATCTACTCCCTCCCAGCTTTCGCCCAGTATATCCAAACCCCATTCAGGTCTGTCCTAAATGGCCCCTATAACACTTTGAACATTAACGTTAAAAAAGTAATTGAACAAATTCCACCCCTTGTAGCGCCCTCCCTGAGAAACAACTGGATATACCCTATATAGTTTTGACATCTACTCCCTCCCAGCTTTCACCCAGTGTATCGAAACCCCATTCAGGTCTGTCCTAAATGGCCCCTATAACACTTTGAACATTAACGTTAAAACTGTTTTGGAACAAATTCCACCCCTCGTAGCGCCCTCCCTGAGAAACAACTGGGTATACCCTATATAGTTTTGACATCTACTCCCTCCCAGCTTTCGCCCAGTATATCCAAACCCCATTCAGGTCTGTCCTAAATGGCCCCTATAACACTTTGAACATTAACGTTAAAAAAGTAATTGAACAAATTCCACCCCTTGTAGCGCCCTCCCTGAGAAACAGCTGGATATACCCTATATAGTTTTGACATCTACTCCCTCCCAGCTTTCACCCAGTGTATCGAAACCCCATTCAGGGCTGTCCTAAATGGCCCCTATAACACTTTGAACATTAACTTTAAAAAAGTAATTGAACAAATTCCACCCCTTGTAGCGCCCTCCCTGAGAAACAACTGGATATACCCTATATAGTTTTGACATCCACTCCCTCCCAGCTTTCGCCCAGTATATCCAAACCCCATTCAGGTCTGTCCTAAATGGCCCCTATAACACTTTGAACATTAACGTTAAAACAATTTTGGAACAAATTCCACCCCTTGTAGCGCCCTCCCTGAGAAACAACTGGATATACCCTATATAGTTTTGACATCTACTCCCTCCCAGCTTTCACACAGTATATCCAAACCCCATTCAGGTCTGTCCTAAATGGCCCCTATAACACTTTGAACATTAACGTTAAAACAATTTTGGAACAAATTCCACCCCTTGTAGCGCCCTCCCTGAGAAACAACTGGATATACCCTATATAGTTTTGACATCTACTCCCTCCCAGCTTTCACCCAGTATATCGAGACCCCATTCAGGTCTGTCCTAAATGGCCCCTATAACACTTTGAACATTAACGTTAAAACAGTTTTGGAACAAATTCCACCCCTCGTAGCGCCCTCCCTGAGAAACAACTGGGTATACCCTATATAGTTTTGACATCTACTCCCTCCCAGCTTTCGCCCAGTATATCCAACCCCATTCAGGTCTGTCCTAAATGGCCCCTATAACACTTTGAACATTAACGTTAAAAAAGTAATTGAACAAATTCCACCCCTTGTAGCGCCCTCCCTGAGAAACAGCTGGATATACCCTATATAGTTTTGACATCTAGTCCCTCCCAGCTTTCACCCAGTGTATCGAAACCCCATTCAGGTCTGTCCTAAATGGCCCCTATAGCACTTTGAACATTAACGTTAAAACAATTTTGGAACAAATTCAACCCCTCGTAGCGCCCTCCCTGAGAAACAACTGGATATACCCTATATAGTTTTGACATCTACTCCCTCCCAGCTTTCACCCAGTATATCCAAACCCCATTCAGGTCTGCCCTAAATGGCCCCTATAACACTTTGAACATTAACGTTAAAACAATTTTGGAACAAATTCCACCCCTTGTAGCGCCCTGCCTGAGAAACAACTGGATATACCCTATATAGTTTTGACATCTACTCCCTCCCAGCTTTCACCCAGTATATCGAAACCCCATTCAGGTCTGTCCTAAATGGCCCCTATAACACTTTGAACATTAACGTTAAAACAGTTTTGGAACAAATTCCACCCCTTGTAGCGCCCTCCCTGAGAAACAACTGGATATACCCTATATAGTTTTGACATCTACTCCCTCCCAGCTTTCACCCAGTGTATCGAAACTCCATTCAGGTCTGTCCTAAATGGCCCCTATAACACTTTGAACATTAACGTTAAAAAAGTAATTGAACAAATTCCACCCCTTGTAGCGCCCTCCCTGAGAAACAGCTGGATATACCCTATATAGTTTTGACATCTACTCCCTCCCAGCTTTCACCCAGTATATCCAAACCCCATTCAGGTCTGCCCTAAATGGCCCCTATAACACTTTGAACATTAACGTTAAAACAATTTTGGAACAAATTCCACCCCTTGTAGCGCCCTCCCTGAGAAACAACTGGATATACCCTATATAGTTTTGACATCTACTCCCTCCCAGCTTTCGCCCAGTATATCCAAACCCCATTCAGGTCTGTCCTAAATGGCCCCTATAACACTTTGAACATTAACGTTAAAAAAGTAATTGAACATATTCCACCCCTTGTAGCGCCCTCCCTGAGAAACAACTGGATATACCCTATATAGTTTTGACATCTACTCCCTCCCAGCTTTCACCCAGTGTATCGAAACCCCATTCAGGTCTGTCCTAAATGGCCCCTATAACACTTTGAACATTAACGTTAAAACAATTTTGGAACAAATTCAACCCCTCGTAGCGCCCTCCCTGAGAAACAACTGGATATACCCTATATAGTTTTGACATCTACTCCCTCCCAGCTTTCGCCCAGTATATCCAAACCCCATTCAGGTCTGTCCTAAATGGCCCCTATAACACTTTGAACATTAACGTTAAAACAATTTTGGAACAAATTCCACCCCTTGTAGCGCCCTGCCTGAGAAACAACTGGATATACCCTATATAGTTTTGACATCTACTCCCTCCCAGCTTTCACCCAGTATATCGAAACCCCATTCAGGTCTGTCCTAAATGGCCCCTATAACACTTTGAACATTAACGTTAAAACAATTTTGGAACAAATTACACCCCTCGTAGCGCCCTCCCTGAGAAACAACTGGGTATACCCTATATAGTTTTGACATCTACCCCCTCCCAGCTTTCACCCAGTATATCGAAACCCCATTCAGGTCTGTCCTAAGTGGCCCGCCAATGAACTTGAATACTACATATTTCTACTGTAATTTTAATCTTAATATGAAGAAGTTTTTTTTTATTTTTTACTAAAAGTTTTAATTTAAAGTATTTTCTTTAATTGATGAATAAAAATAATTAATTTTATTTATTTTTTGTCAAAAAAAACTAAGTTTTTCAAATTCACTTTATTTAACAGTGCTATGTTAAGTAGTTAACATAGATGTGGGACGTATTTAACTTACGAATTTATCTTCACACCCTTCTTTATTAAGTGGTTTACTCTATCTTCTTATGAAAACTGTGTGTGTAATTTATTGTGAAAACGTTATGAATTTAATAGCATTGATTTAAGTATTATTTAAATATTTAAAATAAAGCAAAGAATCATGATACAAAGATGTGATTCCAAAAACATGTTACTAATTGTTTTAATGAATTATAATAGGCGCCTTAAGTTAGGCAATTGTTTTTTGTGTTAGTGTATTGGTTTTTATTAAATAATACAGTACTTTAACATAATAGTGCTGCCACAGGTTAAAATAAATGAACATAAATCGCTAAATTTTTAAACTCACTGTTTAGTCAGTGTAGAATCGATTAAACGACAACAAATAAGAAAGTATAGTCGGTCAAGCCCGACCATATGATACCCTACACCAAGTATATGGTTATAAACAGTTTTCTTTTAAAATGTATGTGGGACAGATCGCCATAAAACAGTTGGCATGTCATCTGTACGCATGAAACTTATTTGTGTTGAATTTTTTTTTTTTGGATTCCAACATTGTTAAAATGATTTTTGGAAGTGGGCTAGAGTATCCAAAAAACCAACAAATTAAAAAACCAGGTTTCCGGTTTAACCGAAAAAGTTATTCAATATAAAAAAAGGTCTACATTTTTTAGATTTTTCATACATACATCGATTTTTGGTGGGAAACATGGGTGCTCGCAGATTATTGTCCATATTCTCACTGACGATCTATAGGTGATTATAGATTTTTCATATATACATCGATATTTGGTGGGAAACATGAGTGATCGCAGATTATTGTCCTTATTCACACTGACGATCTATGAATGATTTTAGATTTTTCATATAAAATCGATATTTTGGGAAATATGAGTGATCACAGATTATTGTCCTTTTTCCACTAGGACCTCTTATTAACGATCTATGAGTGATTTTAGATTTTTCATATAAAAATCGATATTTGGTGGGAAATACGTGTGATCACAAATTATTGTCCTTTTTCCTCTAGGACTTCTTGTTAACGATCAATGAGTGATTTTAGGTTTTTCATATAAAAATCGATATTTCGTGGGAAATTTGAGTGATCGCAGATTATTGTCCGTATTCTCACTGACGATATATGAGTTGTTTTAAATTTTTCATATAAAATTCGATATTTGGTGGGAAATATGAGTGATTACAGTTTATTGTCCTTTTTCCTCTAGGACCTATTGTTAACGATCTATGAGTGATTTCAGATTTTTCTCATAAAAATCGATATATGGTGGGAAATATGTCGTTTTTTCTCTAGGACCTCTTGTTAACGATATAAGAGTGATTTTAGATTTTTCATACAAAAATTCTTATTTGGTGAGAAATAGGAGTGATCACAGATTATTGTCCTTTTTGCCTCTAGGACCTCTTGTTAACAGTCTATGAGTGATTTTATATTTTTTTTATAAAAATTGCTATTTGGTCGGACTAATTATGGACTGATCTTTAAAAAATTTGGCGACATGATTATGTATATACATATACAAGGTGGCGTAAAAGTAAACTTCCGATGTTTTTTGGCTGTAATTAAAAAAAAAAAAAATGAAAAACTTTGATTCTTCTTGTGGATTATTTTTATTTGGTCTTTTAATTTTTTTTACATCAAGTCGAGAATATGATGTCATGTAAATGGCCGCCGCCACAGTTGATTGTCATTTGAGCCCTGTTTATAGCATTTTCCCTCACATTCTTGGCGTATATTGTCTTTAAGAGCTGCAAGAGTCTGAGGCTTGTTGACATAAACCCGCGACTTCAAAAAGCCCCACAAAAAGAAGTCTGGAGCGGTCAAATCAGGCGATATTGCTGGCCAGTGCAAATCGCCAAAACGGGAGATTAGGCGCCCGGGAAATGCATCCTTCAGCATATCGGTTGTGGCACGTGCTGTGTGTGCCGTTGCACCGTCCTGTTGGAACCACATGTTTTCCAATCCCAATTCATCAAGTTGCGGCAAAAAGAACTCGTTGATCATTGCTCTGTAGCGCTCACCATTCACAGTAACCGTTTGGCCCCCGACGTCTTCGAAGAAGAAAGGTCTGATGACTCCTCCAGCGAAAACAGCACACCATACAGTGACATTGAGCGGGTGTAATGGCTCTTCGTGGGTTAAACGCGGATTTTCAGTGCCCCAGAAGCCTAAATTTTGCTTATTTACGTACCCGCTAAGATGGAAATGGGCCTCATCACTCATGATTATTTTTGATGAAAAATCATCTTCCTCTTGGTGGTGAGCGTATGTTAGACGCGATTGGCGGCCAGCAGCTAACAGCTGATGCACCGTCTGGACTTTGTACGGAAACATCTTCAAATCTTGTACCTAAATTCGCTGTAAAGACCGTCGACTGATACCCATTTGCGTGACACGTCGTCTGGTCGATGTCGACGGCGCTTCCATGACATCCTCGGCTACAGCAGCAATATTCTCTACAGAACGGCTACTCCGGGGTCTGCCACGCCTTGCAGCATCTCGTGTTGTGCCAGTCTCTTCGAGGCGAGCGGCTAAAGGTCGCAGTGTTTCACCAGTAGGCGTTGGACGACCAGGAAATCTGCGACGAAATTTACGTTGTGCCAAAGTCACGATTATTGGTCAAATAAATAGCAATATTCCGCGTTCTGGAGCAGTGTAGCGTAACATTGTTTATTAACGTGTATTTCGCATGTGTTTACAACACAAATGTCAAAACAGAACTGATATTAGGGGCCAATCGCAAAATTTATAGCATTTTCTGATAGGAGGATTACTTTTGTGCCACCTTGTATAACTTTTTTGTATTTAATTTTATTTGAGTATCAAACATTTTTAAGAGATTTATGTGATTTTCGGAAGTGATCCTTATGGGGGAGCTATGACTAATTATGGACCGATCTTCACAAAATTTGGTGGGATGATTTGCGTAAATTTAAAACCTATTTCAGAGATTTATGCTCATTAATGAAATTTTCGAGAGTTGTCGTGATATGGAGTTTGACATTCGAATCAACTTCGAAACAATCTACAATGACATCCCCATGTTAAATTCACCAGTCAATCACGTTGCGTGGCTAACTAATTCGACGTGGCGGAACTAGTTCAATGAACTACGGGGTATGTATATAATATGTATAACATATGCAACATAAGTAACACTCAGAAATTTATTACCCAGTTGTTTGCTCTATTTTAGGCTTAAAGTTATGGCACCGAAAATCTAATTGTAACAAAAGAAGTGCTAACTTAAATATAAAAATTGTCATATTAGGTGGGTAATGAGTGCTGAACCATAAATCTGATTTTGTTTTTAACAGATTTTATTGTTATAACGTGATTTCCGAAACATATGTATGTATAAAGTTTAAAAATAAGTAATTTAATTGTTAATAAAATTATTTAAAAAAAAAAACTGTGTGGAGATTAACAACAATTGATAAGAAGCAATGGAAATAAAATAAACAAATTACTGAAGGGTTACCCATTTAACCATTAAACTGTTTAATATTCACATAACATTATTGTGAACCTGTGAACATTTATGCATAAATAAACATTTCATTAATTTTTTTTTTGTTTTAATGTAAGTTAATTTTTTATTTGGGGGACTTCTTGCAGCCACTGTAAATATAGTTTACACTAAGTTTTGTCAAGCTTTGTAATGTTTAAACAGAGGTCGTTTAGACATGTTCAGTTAATATATCTGTATGCATTGGTTTGTTGTGATTTTTGATTTTTAAATTGTAGGTGGCTAAAAACCACCAAATGTGCGATCAATGTTAAAAATAATAATGCAATAGTTTGCAAAATCATCATTTTTATTTTGTTATTTTTTATATGAATTTTAATACAATAGAAGCCTTGGAAGTAGTTAATAAGGGTAAACACTACTAAAATACCCTGCATTCATATGGATTAAATGACCAACATATTTGAAATTTTTACACGTTTTTTAAATGGATAGAAATGTTTCACAATTTATCTTCAAACACATTAAGTAGTTGATTAATAGCCCTTTTGTATAGATTTTATACATCATGAAGTCAATGAACTGGTTGGTGTCTGTTTTATTTTATTAAAAACAAACTGAAAATATCTACTAAAGTCTCACAATTCTAACTCAATAAGAATATGTACTTAGGGCATAAACTTAAGATCGTTCAGTATTTTGAAATAAAAACAAATATAGGTAAATAGAATCAAATTGTTTTCTTAGAAACGAAACAAAACAAGCTCAATAATTAGCAAAAACCGAATGAGTAGCTAACTAAAATATGTATTAAAGATCTTTAAATCCTATATACAAGGTGGCGCAAAAGTAAACTTCCGATGTTTTTTGGCTGTAATTAAAAAAAAAAATGCAAAACTTTGATTCTTCTTGTGGATTATTTTTATTTGGTCTTTTAATTTTTTTTACATCAAGTCGAGAATATTATGTCATGTAAATGGCCGCCGCCACAGTTGATTGTCATATGAGCCCTTTTTATGGCATTTTCCATCACTTTGGCCAAAACTTCCGGCGATAGGTCCTCACATTCTTGACGGATATTGTCTTTAAGAGCTGCAAGAGTCTGAGGCTTGTTGACATAAACCCGCGACTTCAAAAAGCCCCTCAAAAAGAAGTCTGGAGCGGTCAAATCAGGCGATCTTGCTGGCCAGTGCAAATCGCCAAAACGGGAGATTAGGCGCCCGGGAAATGCATCCATCAGCATATCGGTTGTGGCACGTGCAGTGTGTGCCGTTGCACCGTCCTGTTGGAACCACATGTTTTCCAATCCCAATTCATAAAGTTGCGGCAAAACCATTCACAGTAACCGCTTGACCCGCGACGTCTTCGAAGAAAAAAGGTCCGATGACTCCTCCAGCGAAAACAGCACACCATACAGTGACTTTGAGCGGGTGTAATGGCTCTTCGTGGGTTACACGCGGATTTTCAGTGCCCCAGAAGCGTAAATTTTGCTTAGTTACGTACCCGCTAAGATGGAAATGGGCCTCATCAATCATGATTATTTTTGATGAAAAATCATTTTCCTCTTGGTGGTGATTAAGGATGGCTTGAGCGTATGTCAGACGCGATTGGCGGTCAGCAGCTAACAGCTGATGCACCGTCTGGACTTTGTACGGAAACATCTTCAAATCTTGTACCAAAATTCGCTGTATCGACTGATACCCATTTGCGTGGCACGTCGTCTGGTCGATGTCGACGGCGCTTCCATGACATCCTCGGCTACAGCAGCAATATTCTCTGCAGAACGGCTACTCCGGGGTCTGCCACGCCTAGCAGCATCTCGTGTTGTGCCAGTCTCTTCGAGGCAAGCGGCTAAACGTCGCAGTGTTTCACCAGTAGGCGTTGGACGGCCAGGAAATCTGCGACGTAATTCACGTTGTGCCAAAGTCACCGACCGACTATTGGTCAAATAAATAGTCAGCAATATTCCGCGTTCTGGAGCAGTGTAGCGTAACATTGTTTATTAACGTGTATTTCGCATGTGTTTACTACACAAATGTAAAACATAACTGACATAAGGGGCCAATCGCAAAATTTATAGCATTTTCTGATAGGAGGATTACTTTTGCGCCACCTTGTATATTATTTTCAGATTTGAAAATTTTGAAATCTGATTCTCTTTGATTGTAGCATATCGCCAAAACTATTGAGCAAATTAAAAATAAATCTTGTTATAGCTTGAATTATAATTTTTCTCTTCTTTAGAAATTATAACAGAAACTAAAGTATTTTCACTTTTATTTAAATTATAATTTAATTCACATTTAAAGGTCATTCTTGTAAATAAGATAAGTAAACAAGACTGTTAATTTTCTTTGATGTTAAATAAAGAAAGTGATGTTTTCATTTTATCTCAAGACATTTTAAATTTGTTTAAATAAACATTAAATTAAAAATTCTTATAATCTGCCAAAATACAATTAAATTGTATACCTACATCTAGTTTAAAGATAGAAACTATTTTAATGATGTTTATTTGTAGTGAATGTATTTTTGTTTAATAATACAAAACACGTAATTTTTATTTTTTTGGTTGCTTTACATTTTGATGGCCATATAAAGATCAACAGTTGTAGCTGCCTACCGTTAAAAGTGAGACCAATTTTATTGAAATTTGTATGTTGGCTGGCAGATCTGGTTTGTGGTCGTATGTATAACAAGTGAAATGTGTTTATGGTGTGTAATTTGCCATAGTGCCAAGTTCATTGTCAGCTGGAGAGAAGTAAAGGGTAAAATAAAGGCATGTAAAGAAAATTTTAATTTCTTTAATTAAATCTATTAAAAAAATTATTAATGTTTTAATAAGGGAAATTAAAATTTTGGTTGTTTAGAAGTTGTATTGCAGTATATATAGGAAAATAATAAGAAATTACCAGGGTACCCATCAAATAATACTTATTATGCCCGTTATTTTAATAGATAAATATATAGACTTGAAGTTATTTATATTTAAGAAGTAATGATAAGTACTTTACAGATTAAAATTACAAAACATTTTTAAGCCATGGGATGTTATTAAGGTCATTACTAGAAAAAATTGCAAAAAATTTAGGAATAAAACATATGGGAGGATATAAGCTTACGTTTCATTCCTATATTATCACCCTGTTCAAATACGAGGCGAGATACAGGGTGTCAAAGTCGACCATCTCTGGTATTCACAACTTTGTACACTTGTATTGTACAAATCAATTTTTCTTTGTTATAGTAAATCGCTCTAAGTTATGTCTTATATTGGGTGTATACTTAAAAATGAGGAATATACAAGAGATGGCATATCTTTAGAACACCGGTTTTGTTTTTATCTATCATTTATTCTCACTTAGTTATTGAACATTATAGTGTCAACAACAAAATTTTTTTTTGGTTCGAAAATGTTAAATTTGGTGCCAACAAAGCGTTCTATGCTGGAAGTTTTGCTTTACTTCTTTAATTTAAGAAAACTGCCGCTGAAGCACACCGATTACTCACCGAAGCTTATGGTGAATGTGTTCCATCACTTCAACATGCGAGAGATGGTTTGTGCAGTTCAGAAGTGGTGATTTTGACTCGGAAGACAAAGATCGCACAGGCCAGCCAAGAAAGTTTGAAAACCAAGAATTGAAGATTGTTGTCAATCTGAACAAGAGCTGGCAAAACTCATTGAAAGCTACTCAGGCAGCAATTTCAAAATGTTTGCAAGCAGCTGGATTTATCAAAAATTGGGTACCATACGATTTGAAGCCGGCAGACCTTGAAAGACAATGTTGTGTGTCTGCAATGCAACCAAATCATAACTTGCGATGGAAAATGGATCCATTACAATAACAAGAAGTGTAAGAGGTCGTATGTGAAGCCCGGCCAGCCAGGTAATACTACATGGCGCTAAGGTAATACTCTGTAAAAGGGTGCTATCTATTATGAGCTGCTGAAATCTGGCCAAACTATCACAGGGAACCTGTACTGAACGCAACTGATTCGTTACTCCTCAGAAGTACCACAAACCTTACTCCTTTGGAAAATTTTTATTTTTTTTCATATATTTCATGCAAAATGTTACTAACATATCAAATGTAAATTTTGAATTCAAACACATACTGACTTAACAGAAATTTTGGTGTAACAGATTTTGCATGCAATACGTGAAAAAATTTACAAATTTTCCAAAAGGGGTAAGGTTTGTGGAACTTCTGAGGAGTAAATAAAGGCTTTTTATATATGTATTTGATATTGTTAAAAACCATAGGACTTGAAGATTGATATTTAAGTAAAATTAAATAAATTTATAAATTTTACTTTGAAAACTTAAAAAATTATAATATGGCGATTTTCCATGAAGAAAAATATAAAATTTTAATTAATGTAAAATTTTAACGGTTAAAGATATCAAAACAAAATTTGGAACTAATAAAGACTCAATTATCCTTAAATCAACGACATTACAATTTTTGACAGTTTTTATTTTCAAATACTGAAACGCCTAAACCGGGGAAAATGTGTTCCAAAAACTGAGTTTTTTTTAGAAAAGTGCCTACTGTGATGTTATTTACCGTGTGATAGTAAAAAAACGTTTTAGATATTTAAGAAGCATATAGGGTTATACAAATATGAAATTTTTTTCGAGGATCGTTGCTTTGCCTTTTTACTCAAATGAGACATTTTTTTAAAAAATTGGCCATGTTTTGATAGTTCTGGAGGGTGTTGTGTCTGCTTAAGTGAGCCAAAATTTACTTTACACGCTTTTCCATTAAATTCTGTTTCCGGATCATATAAAAATTGTATATTGTTTATACAAAAGAAAATATATATGGGCCTTTTTGGAAAAAAAATTAAAAAATACGGCACTTTTTACATGTTCCAACTTTGGATGCGTTTAACTTTTTATAGGAATAAGATAACTGTTAGCAAGTTTCGACCTTCCGTATGCCCGCAACATCTAATAAACCATAAAAAGATCGAGCAAAATTAAAAAAATAAATAAATAAACCTAAATATCACTTCATCAATAGAGATAACCTACACATGTAAGCGTATTTTTTTAGATCTTCTTAAGCACTATTTATATTTTCAGCTCATTCCGATCAAAAATGGATTTTTGGCGATTTTTTTTTTTTTAAATTGAGACCCGAGATCACCAACTTTGAGGGGCAACGCACTGGCCCCTATTAGCCTCAGCTCCAATCATGTGAAATTTCGTAACAATATCTCAAATAGTTCCCGAGGTACTGAATTATTTCCAAAAAAAAAACTTCTCTAAACCACTGTGCATTGGCCGAAAAACTCCCAGAATATGCGGAATATGATAAAGACCTTTCCATCTATATATAACATGACCTATTAGTATGATTCATCTATGGCCCAAATCAGGGAAAATATTTTTTGACTCGATATTTAAAAAACAAAACGAAAAATTCGTAACAAAGACTTATACGAGTAATAATCTACATTACTTCATTTAAAGTTCAAGAAATAAAATTTTATTTTAAGCTATATTAAGGACTGAGATCGAAAAATGTTTAACATACATATATGTTAATAAAAGTGAAACGACAAAACTTACAGTTTTGAATCTTTTTTTATTTCATTGAAATTATTGTTAAAATTTACAAAAAAAAAAAAAAAAAATAGTATTTTTATAGTTGTAATCACTAATGATGAAATTGTGAACCTTTTTCGGAAACCCTTCCATTATGGTTTTTATAGTGATTTCTGTCACTTTGTTCGAACAGGTTGTCCATCTCCATTTAAAATCTACCATATTTTTGGGCACCTTTTCTGTGCTCTTCAATTCTCTTTTAACAAGAGGCCAATATATCTCCACTGGACTCAGCTCCAGGCAGTTTGGGTGAATTGCCTCTCTTGGTACAAATACCACATTATTGTTCTTGTACCACTCAAGACCTTTCTTACCATAGTGACAGATGCCAAATCAGGCCAAAAATAAGTGGACACATTAAGAAGTCTTATGAATGGAAACAGCCTTTTTTGTAAACATTCATTGATGTAAATTTCGGTATTTATAAAGCCCTTGTAACAAATGTTTGGCTTTTCTGCCGCAACTGCATATTGTTTGCCATACCAAGAACTTTTTGGGAAATTTTGTCTGCTTTTGGTTCCTAAACTTTTCCTCAACATTCCCTCGAGCATCTGCAACATAAAAAAATTGACCCAGAAGCTGCGAAAATTTTTCCATACGTACATTTCGTCATCCATTATGCAGCAGGTATATTTTTTTGTATAAAATTTGACTTCAATTTCCGTGCTCTGTCTTTGGCCTCTAAATTTTTATCAGAGTTCCTGTCAGGAACTTTTTTAGCTTTGTATGCTTTTAAACCTGCATTGGCTTTAACTTTTCGTACCAAATAGGCTCAGTACTGACCTAACCGGACTGCTTTCTATTTTTTGACTTTAGAAACATCATGTGGACCATTCCTTCTACCTGTACCAGGTTTCTATCAACGTACAAGTTCACCCGGTACTGTTTAATAAGATTGGATACAGTTTGACGGCAGACCTTTGAATGCTTGACCAACTAAAGTTGGGTTTTGTTGAACATATTTAATAATTTTAGTACGCATTTTTTTCTGTCTTAATCAGATTAACAACAAATGAACATAATTGAGGTAACTTGAAAAAAATCAAATAATACTTGGCTTAAAAGTTTTAATGAAAAACGTGTGTTAAGAATTTTACGATCTCAGTCCTTATAAGTATATCTGTTAGTAATACAGATCCCGAGATATTTGAAAACTAATTTCTGCATACAAAATGTTTGTATGCTAAGTGAAGGCATGTTATGCTGGAAGTCTTTACTAAGCCGTGTTCAGTGTTCGAAAAAACATCGAGGAGTAAATCACTGAGTCCTTCAATACAGGAAATCTTTACTAAAGCAGCCGTTGTTCAAATTACCATAATGTAGAAAATTCTTGTTCCCACCCGAATGCCGGCTGTATATGAAATCTTTACTAGCGATGCCGGTGTTCGGAATATTCGAACTTTGAAGCCTAAGAAATTTGTTTGTTTCACTGGAGTCCAATACAAAATTGCTTTTTTAATAAATGAAATTCAGCAGCAGTCATGAAATGCATAGGGATGGTACTAATTTCCTTTAAATTATCAATAATAAGTCGAGATCAACACAATATTGTTAGTAAATACTGATTAAGCGTCGAGGTTATATCGATGTCGACTCAAAATGATAACGACTACGAAGTGATGTCGAAGTGAACAACGACATACTTTTATCTACTATTTATTAAAAACATAACAAAGTTTATTAATTTAAAAAAATATTACGATACCTTGAACGGTTATGGTTTTATGAGCTTTCAAAGCCAATATAAATTTCCTATTCCTGATACTAAATTTTTGTTTTTTATTCTAACAGATTCTAAATTAATTAAATTATTTAGTTTTTTTTTTCCGATAAAAACCTTTAAAATTAAATTATTCACATCAATATTCCAAATAATCAAAGATGTGATAAATTTAGGTTTCAATAAAAATTCACTACATTTAACATGTTCGTGTTAAACAAAACTTTATTTTTAGTTTGAAAAGTTATAAAAAAAAAGTTTAAACGATAAAACACAAGAAGTGGGTCAATAGCCCCAAAGGCAAATTCTAACAAAGTAAATAGTACAATCAAGTTTAAAGGTGCTATTAAAACAAAAGAGCTACGAAATAAACCTGCAATTGATAAACAATTTAACAACTAGACCTAAATATTGAAATGTAAAACATACAACGTATTTAATTTCATTAAAAAAAAAAAAACACAAAACTAAATTCTCAAAAATGTATTTTTATAACTAATCCCCTGTAAGACTTTATACATGGATATTTATGTATTCCTGGGGCATACAAAAACACTAAAAAGAACACACAGACTCAACAAATATTGAAAAAGCTAAATATTTATGCAAAAAAACAATAAAAAGACGGAAACATACAAAACGGTTATTCACTGATACACATTTCTAGGCAACGAAACAAAACATACATTTAAACAAATTGAAATGAGAAATGCTTAATCACAACCAAATTCAGGGGGGTATTCAACACATAAAACCTTGCCTGCATACAGCCTATTGGTGGACTGACTTCAACATTATGGTTTTTTTTGTTTTATAGGTGAACTAGTGAGCTTGTGTATGAGTGAGTATATGTTAACAATAAACACAAGTATCAGTTAAATAACTGAAGCACTACTGCACCACTACATGACACATAGACAGACAGAGGGACGGACAGACATTGGCCATACGAGGCGTTATATACATTCATTTAGTACGAGTAACTAAAACCACCAAAGACACACACGGACCGACCATAAACATGACCTTCATGTGCGAGTATTGAAAAATCCAAACATTTTTTTATAAACGATGCATGTCTCTTGATAATGAATTAAAAACGTATAAAAAATTGTTTATATATAACAACATTATAGCCAGAGAATCTCCTGTAATATTAATCAAGCAGACAATTTATAGAGTGGTGAAACAATGTGCCAACTATACGACAACAGCTAAAATGTGTTGTGTTCTAGCTGAAGGCAAACAAAATTAAATTCTTTACAAGAATTTTTCAGTTTTTGCCCCCTTTAGTAATAAGCAAGTCATCAATATAGGGGGCTAGTTAAAGAATTACGATATATACTACGATTTTTATGGTTACTTGATGCTTTCCAGGAGTTTAACCGTAGTTCTAATTAGAATACACTTGAACGATTTAGAAGTTTGTAGGAAAAATGGGATTTGGTTACATGGAAATAAAATTTGGGTTAAATTCAATTCTCTAACTCAGCACAGGTTTTTCTAATTTGTTCATCATTACACTGTGTTTCAAATTCAAATCTAGCTGAACAAAATTATTTAGTGGATTTTTTTTTTTTGAGACTTCTGGCCGAACACAATAATACTGAAGAAAATAAACCAAATACCCAACGAGTGTTCCGTCCTGGAAAAGGCAGATTAACAATTGCGTTGTACAGATAAGTCATTTGACTGTGCCCTATATGAGTGAGGATAACATAGGTACAACATTAAATTCAAGAAAGATTTTAAATTGACACCATTTGTGCAGTAAGGTGTAGTAAAAAAAATAGTTGGACAGCTGACCATTTTTAAAACTTTATTTAAAAGGTACTTTATTTAAAGCGAATTCAAAAGATGGAGAAACAATATTGCTTCGCATTATCTATAGATATCTCCCATGCATTTTATAAAGTCTGACACGATGGACTAATACTAGGGTATTCAATTAATCGGGTTTCGATTAAATATCGGTTAATCGAGCAAATAATTAATCGGGGTTTAGATTTAATCGGTTATTAATCGGTTAATTTTGCATTATTCGATTAACCGAGTAATTTCTATTTAAATTTTAAATTCAGAATAAAACAACAAATAAGTATAGCAAAACAAAAATATGGTATCTGAGACCTTTTTTATGCACATGTGAGTTTTTTTAGGATTTAAGAGAGATCTTCTGAAATAACTTTTTTAAAAAAGAATATAATTGAAATGTTTTCCTTTTAAACGATTTTTTTTCCATTAGATTTAATAAAACTTGACTTGGAAAGAACTCTCTCAATGTTTAGATGTTGGAGAAATCAAAAGTAAGGCATGATAAAGAATATCCAATTTCTCATATAAAATCCTCATATATATATTTGGAGTCCTTTTTGTATTTTTTTAGATTATGAATACTTTTAATAGTTTCTGATAAAAGACTCGTTTCAGTTATGTCTTTAGATTCATCTATTATCAGGTCGTCCTCCGACTCATTAGAACAAAGATAATCATAGTAAAAAAAAGTTCATTTCCAAATTCCTTAGTTTCAATTTTTGTGCTATACTTCTAAAAAATTATTGCTAGAAGTTAATGTTCATGAGTTAATACATAAAATTAGTGTGCTTAAAACTATATTTCTATACAAAGTGCAAAAAAAAAGAAATTTCGGTTAATCGACACAAATTAATCGGTTTATTTGTTATTTGAAAATCGCCAATTTTAAATTATTCGAACAGTTAACCGACCAAAGTTAATCGGTTAACCGATTGGCGGTTAATCGATTGAATACCCTAATTAATACACAAAATTACTGAGAATATACACAAGTTTCTTAAAAGTTATATAATAGACTAATCTTTTCCAATAAGGTCAAAAAATGTGATATCTTCACTTGTACCCTATGTAGGTAATCTAGGACCCCTCATATACATATCGTACACGCAGATATGCCCAATAGTGCACTTATTCACACATTCCACCATGCGGATGATACTACATTTTAAAGCATTAACAAAACTCCTTCGGTTGCATCCGAATATCTTCAATCTCACATCAATGAGTTACAGAAATGGCTACACAAATGGCAAATAAAAGTAAATGCTACGAAATGTGTCCAGGTTCACCTTAAGAAGGAATAATTGTCCCCCAATACAGAAAAATAATGTCATAATTCCCGAAGAGAATCATGCAAGATATCTTGGTATTAATCTCGACGGCCGTCTAACAAGGGTCCACCATGTCGAATCTTAAATAATTCAAATAATGGTGCACGGTCAGTCCAAGACCTGGACTACAAGGTCCTCTTGTATAAATCAGTAATAAAACCCATATGGTTATATGGCATCCAGCTATGGGGAACAGCCTCATATTCTAACATCGAAAAGCTGCAAAGAAAAAAGTCAAGACTCTTAGGAATAATAACAGGAGCTATATTCGGCTGTGCCGAATAATTGTTTTTTTTCGAAATTCTTTTTTTTTAATTTAAAAAAAAAAAGAAATTTAAATTTATTAATGAAAAAATTTATGACAAAAAATTTGTTTGGTAAAAAAAAATTCGGGTTAAAATATATTTTTTCCGATTTTAACCCATTGTAGGTCCAACTTACTATAGCCTTATATACTTCGTTGCAATGGACTTTGAAATATCTTTCATTAGATATCCATATTGTCTATTAATGACTTAGTAATCCAGATATAAATAAAAAATAGGCCAAAAAATCGAGGTTGTTCCGGTTTTTTCCCTATATCTCAGGCATTTGTGGGCCGATTCTCGACTTTAAATAGCGACCGAGCCGGAGGACTTCTCGATGGAATATATTGGGGTCGCAAATGAAAAAAATATAAATTGCAAACGGAATGACAAACTTATATATACCCATGCCACTCATGGTGAAGGGTATAAAAATCCAATTTATTGATCTCAATCCTAGAATATCAGCCTACATTTTAATTTAACGAATAATGCAAAGATGAGATTTCTATTTAATTAGTACTTAAATAGAAATCTCAACATATAAGAAAACAAAGAAATATATTGTGATCCTTGGCATCTTCGTATAAATAAGTTTCTACAAAAAATTAGCTGACGATTTTATAATGTAGTTTCAATCTCAAGATTACGATGCGTTGAAAATGTGTTGACTTTTTTAATATTGATATTAACTACGTTAAGAACATTTTGTTATTTGAACGAAATTTATGTTGTATACAGTGATTTCAAATATTAAAGAATCTCAGCAAAAAAAATGTAATTAAGATTTTCGATGAAAATCATTAAGAAATGACTGCATGGATACACTTACTTTCAGCGTTTAAACTAAGTATTACGAAGTATTACGTGACAACACTTTTTATCACAATTATTACCTACATAACTACAATATAAATAGCAACCCTCGTATGTAAGTATCTGCTTTATTTTCATTTAATCTAAAAATAGCTTGATTAAGAATTTAAGCTTTTACTTGCTCATGTTTATTTCTGTGACTAAATTAAATGTTATGGCCAGAGTTGAGGCAAATTAAAGACAACAGAATAAAATAGAATCAAACAGGACTGATTATACAGTTGCAAGTGAAGTGTGGAGTGTTGTCAGCTCTGATTAACTCAAACTTGATTGATCTATTTTGTTTTTACAATTTCATGAATTGAGATAATTAGTAGTTACAAACAATAATCATTCTAGTCGATATAAATATCGACATTTAAATACCTCAGGATATTTATACCTTTATAAATAAACTAAATAGGATTCAATAAATGCTTTAAACTTATTAAGATGTGAGAACATACTTGTAGAACAATTGTTCAAATTAATTAATAATTTGAAAAGATTTTTTTAATAAATTTAATGGTATTCATGAATAATTTGCATTATATACATTAAATTGGTCAATTCAAAGGTCTCTTATCAGTGATATTGTCGTAATGTCCTAATATATCACGACTCGCTGACTCGGCTTAATCGGCGTTAATTAGGGATTCGGCGTTGGTCTCTGCTGGTTGGTTAAACATAGCATAGACAGTAGTATTATTTTAGAACATTTTTTGCTTGAAATGCAATGAAAACCATTGTGAAATATTAGGACATTATGACAATATGACATGATAAGAGACCTTGTGAATTTTCGATCCATATTGAAAATATCGATTGTATTGTATATCTTGCTAATATACAAGAGCAAGAGAGCACTCCCGAACTCCAAACTATTCATTCTGGTTTAGGGAAACACATCGAAAATTCTCTATGAATTATAAATGCGTTAATTTTTCATGTCATACCAGAAGTCTCTTAAACCATATGGACCATTAAAATTTAATATTGTTTCGTCTGACGAAATAATTTTCAGAACAAAAAAATTTACTTTCATTCAAAGAAAAATACTGAAACTGGTACCTGATGTTAGTTAGATGTTATATGATTTTTTTCCCAAATTCCAAACGTTTCATCTTATGATATGCATTTTTTATTAATATAGTGCAATTAATTTAGTTTATATAGTGTCATTTATTTCTAAACTGTAATTTTGAACATTTGGTCGACCAGAATTTTTATTTTTAGCCAAATTATCACAATCTGTCTTATCAGACAAATCGTGGGGACCGATTTGAAATTGGAGAATTTTGCAGACATATTTGGTCAATTCACAACGTCTCTTATCATGTCATAATGTCCTAATATTTCACAATGGTTTTTATTGCTTTTCAAGCAAAAATGTCCTAAAATAATACTACTTTCCATGCTATGTTTATTGTGTTATCGAAACGAACCAGCAGAGACCAACGCCGAATGCCTAAGACTCGGTTAAGATATATTAGGACAATATGACTGATAGAGACCTTGTGAATGGACCAATTGTTTTTCGTCACAAATTTGTAAACATTATTATTAATTCGATTTTGATAATATTTTCAGTATTTAGTTTTTAGATGACGAAGAATTATTGCACGCACTGCTGAATTTGCCTTACTCGATTTAATTTCTAATACTTTTCGTTGCTAAGGAGTGAGATCGAAAAAATCTTAACATACATAAATGACCACTAAACCTACAGTTTTTATTTTTTTAATTGATTAAAATTATTATTACAACTTACCAAAAATATTATTTTTATAGTTCTGATTAATAGTGATGAATTTATGAACCTTTTTCAGAAACACTTTCATTAAGGTTTTTATCGAACAGGTAGTCCATCTCCGTTTAAAATCTACCAAACTTTTGGTCACCTTTTTTGTGCTCTTCAATTATATTTTAACAAGAGCCCAATATCTCTCCACTGGCATTAGCTCCAGGCAGTTTGAAGGATTTGCCTCTCTTGGTACAAATATCACATTATTGTTCATGTACCACTCAAGATCTTGCTTACCATAATTACAGGATGTAAAATCAGGCAAAAATAATGAATGGAAGCATCCTCTTTTGTAAACATTCCTTGGTGTAAATGTCGGTATTTATAGAACCCTTTGTAACAAATGTTTGGCTTCTTTTGCCGCAACTGCATATTGCTTGCCATACCAAGAACTTTTTGGAAAAATATTCTGCTTTTGGGACTTAAACTTTTCTAAAACATTCCCTCGAGTATAGCAACTTAAAAATATTGACCCGGAAGCTGCGAAAAATTTTCCAGAACATACGTTTCGTCATCCATTATGCAAAAGGTATATTTTTGAGCCTGTATTGTTTTTAAACCCGCATTGGCTTTAACTTTTCATACCAAATATTCCGAGTACTGAGCTAACCGGACTGCTTTCCTACCGGATGTATTGGGATTTTTTTAAAAATGCTTCTATTTATTGGCTTTAGAAACATCATGTGGACCATTCCTTTTACCTGAACTAGGTTTTCTATCAACGGACAAGTTCTCCCGATACTGCTTAATAATATTGGAAACAGTTTGACGGCAGACCTTTGAATGCTTGGCCAACTTTTTGTAGGACCAAGTGGGATTTTGTTGCAAATATTTAATAATTTTAGTAGGCGCTTTTTTCTCATCACTCATTTTAATCAGATTATCAACAAATGAACATAATTGACATTAAATATAATAACTTACATGTTTTACAAAGGTAACTTTATCAAAAAAAAAAAAAAAAAAACAAATAATACTTAAGTTTAAAGTTTTAAGGAAAACGTGTGTTAAGGTTTTTTTGATCTCATTCCTTAAAACATGCAAACATTTCAGATCAAGCTTAAAGACAAACATCTTATTTACATATTTAGTTTTAGCCACGCCCACTTTGTAAAATTTTGAAAGTGGGCGTGTAAAAAATTTTTTTTAATTTTTTCATCAAAAGAATATTTTATTTAAGTAAGTTTTTGTTACTCAACAACGAGCTTTCTGCCCAGTTAACATTTTATTTGGATAAATTTACTGAAATTTGTTGTTGAGGGTGAAAAGCTAGTTCCTGTGCGCATTGTACTGGTAGTTTAGGCCAGATTATCAGGAAACCTTTTTACCAGTAAAAATATCAAAGCTTAGATAGAATACCAACAATAAACAGTGATTTTATATTTTTTTTATTTTCCCTACTTTTTTCTTCTAAATACATTTGTTCAATTCACTATCGGTGTCATAGCGTTGTATCGTTTTATGTCGTACTTCTTTTTATATTTTATTTTTATTCTTTCAAAATTTTGTTTGAAATATATTAATGACATACAACTTTACAACGCTACGACAGCGATTGTGAATTGGACAATTTTATTTGGGTTGTGATACACACATTTTTGTCACAAAAGCAGTAAAAATAAAGTAAAATTTTAAATTAAAATTTCGCTACCATCAATTTAATTGAATCATATCTTATTTCATTTATAATAAGAATGCTTTCAAAACGTTAATTCTCATGACAGTCATTTCCAACCAATCGTTACCTTAATATAGAAAGGTCCTAACACGTGTTTTTTTATATAAGTCCAGATTTTCGTTTATTTCGATAAATGGTCCGCTCATATATCATATTTAGACAAAAAATCTCGACTTAAAAAAACACGAGTTATATTAAAGGGCGAGAAGTCACAAAAAAAAAAAAAAATACATTTTTCAGTGTATATGAAATGTATTACACTTTAAAATATGTAAACATGAATGCATGACATTTCCTTAGACCACTCCGACAGAAAAGTCTTACACTTCCTTATTCAATTCAAGAATTTCAATTTTTCTTGCATTATTATTTAATAAATTATTTATTTATAAACAACATTAACAACAAGTTTCTCATAATTTTATTTAACTTACTAACTTCTTGCCATATTTCAAACTAAATCCCTAGATTGTACAACACCTCACTGGAATACCTAATGTTGTCTATTAAAATCTAATTAGAACAGAAAGAAATTTCTTGGGAATTTCCACAAAACTAATCAATAAAGAAAATATCTTATACTAAATTAAAAAAACAAAAAAAAAACATTTCAAACATGCAACCGGAAATGTAATTGTAATCAATTCTTATATAAAATAATAAAGAAACAAATAGAATAAACATAGAAGAGAGTTCAATAACTTATTGAACAAGAAAAGTATACGAGAAACGTAAAAGTAGAAAACAAAAGAATATAATAATATAGATTTTTTTTTCACTTTCAGATCACTTGTCTTAAAAACATTTCAGATACTCAGACGCAAGCATAAATATCTGTGTTTATAATTTGTAATTATCATGTTTTATAGATGTTTTATATTGTGTTAAACATTTTAGTTTTGCTACTAGTTTTAGTGTTTCATGTTTTGGATTGCTGTACAACTATTCAGTTTATAATCGATTATATCTTGGAGATAAAACTACACCATAAACACTGTTAGAAGTTGATAGATATTATGTGTTAGTAGCATTTAGAATGCTAAATTTAAGCAAGAGAGGAACAATTACAATGAAATCAATTTTAACTTACAATTTATCATATAGCAATTCTGTTGTAGAAATACTTAAGTTTTTCTTGATTACTTTGTTTAGTACTTCTTTTATTAGCAAATGTAGTGAAATATTGATATTATTAAAATTACAGCTTAAAAATATAATAAGTACTTATGTTGTTTTAAAATTGTTTCTTTCATTAAAAATATTCACAATCTACCTTTCAACTAGAAGTGACGTTTTGAAAATCGGTTGGAAATTTTTCAAAAAATGTTAACCCTCTAACCGATAAGACCAAGGCGGTCTTCGATTTTTTGAAACCAGTGCTGTATTAAATATTTTTTCGCTACAAAATAGTGAAAACTGTCTTTAGACAACACTTTTTTACATTTTCTTTATACCTTCCAATATATTCTGACAAGTCGTTTGTCAGCTATGATCAATCAAGTGCAAAAAGTCATCAAATTAGCATCGAAAATTATTTCGCAAATTTAACTATTAAAAAACAACATTTAGTATAAAATGATCGACATCAAAATTTTACGATAAGTAGATAACATTTTATATTTAAGTTTTAAAACGTATTTGAAGTGAAACAAATGAAAAAGTTTGATTGAAAAACGAAAAAGCAAAGGCCTCCTCAAGGCGTTCTTGCCGGTTTGCGTGTCCTCCTCTCTTACATTGTAGTTTTCAACTTTTGTTCATAAAACTCTATTGTTTGCTTATGGTTCTATTATTTTTCCTTTTATTTTACTATTGTGTTAAAGATGGGTATTACTAAACGTCCTTATACGAAAAATATAAATTTGGAGCAAATGTCTGATGAACAATTTGTCGAGTTAATCGATTCTGTAGAGATCTGTAGACAGCACAAATGAAAGTATTGATAGCGATGACAGTGTTGCAGATTCCACTTATGTTCCAAAGACTTTTTACCTGTTATACCGGACATTGGAGCTACCTAAAATGTTTAGAGATTCCTAATTTCATGCATCACATCCTGTATTTTGATAACTTTTACAAATCGAAGCCGCTACTAGTCTATTTACGAGCTAGAGGAATTTATGGTTTGGGCCCAATGAGAGGTACTAATTTTGTTTTGTCATATTTCTTGTTGATCATGATTTGCTTTTGTGTAAACTGTGAAATGAACCGAGAGAGGAGATGATTTTGCGTATAATACATGACTGTATTATGGAAGGATAACAAATATGTCTTCCCGATTCAGAAGAACTAATTCTGACGAAGAACAATCAAAGGTTCCTCGTTATGATAGAAAGCAGAAGAAATTTATCGAAATCAACTCCCCTCAAATTATTCGAGAATACAATGAATGCATGGTTGGAGTAGATCTCATGGATGGTCTCCAGGGTCGATACTAAGAACAGAGATAGAAAAATTCTTAACACACGTTTATCATTAAAACTTTTAAGACAAGTATTATTTGATTTTTTTTGTATCAAGTTACCTTTTCAAAGCATGTCAGTTATTATGTTTAATGTTAATTATGTTCATTTGTTGTTAATCTGAATAAAATGAGTGACCAGAAAAAAGTGCGTACTAAAATTATTAAATATTTTCAACAAAACCCAACTTGGTCCTACAAAAAGTTGGCCAAACGATCAAAGGTCTGCCGTCAAACTGATTCCAATGCCATTAAACAGTATCGGGAGATCTTGTCCGTTGATATAAAACGTGGTTCAGGTAGATGGAATGGTCCACATGATGTTTCTAAAGCCAATAAATAGAAAGCATTCTCAAAAGAGCTCCCATTACATTCGGTAGGAAAGCAGTCCGGTTAGCTCATTACTCGGACTACTTGGCACGAAAAGTTAAAGCCAATGCGTTTAAAAGCATACAAGGCTCAAAAAGTTCCTGACAGGAACTCTGCTAAAAATTTAGAGGCCAAAGACAGAGCACGGAAATTGAAGTCAAATTGAATACAAAAAATATACCTGCCGCATAACGTATGACGAATTGTACGTATGGAACATTTTTCGCAGCTTCTGGGTAAATTTTTTTATGTTGCAGATGCTAGAGAGAAAGTTGAAGAAAAGTTTAGGACCCAATGCAGACAAAATTTCCCAAAAATATCTTGGTATGGCAAGCAATATGCAGTTGGGGCAAAAAAGCCAAACATTTGTTACAAAGGGCTCTATAAAAAATAGTAACTTACATCAATGAATGTTTACAAATAAGGCTGTTTCCATTCAAAAGACTTCTTTATGTGTCCACTTATTTTTGGCCTAATTTGGCATCTGTCACTATGGTAAGAAAGGTCTTGAGTGGTACAAGAACAATAATGTGGTATTTATACCAAGAGAGGCAATTCACCCAAACTGCCTGGAGCTGAGTCCAGTGGAGAGATATTGGGCTCTTGTTAAAAGAGAATTGAAGAGCACAGAAATGGTGTCCAAAAGTGTGGTAGATTTTAAACGGAGATGGACCACCTGTTCGATCAAAGTGACATAAAGCACTATAAAAACCATAATGGAAGGGTTTTCGAAAAAGGTTTATCATTAGTGATTTAAACTATAAAAATAATTTTCTTTGTAAATTGTAACAATAATTTCAATCAAATAAAAAAACATTGAAAACTGTAAGTTTAGTGGTTTCATTTTTATTAACATATATGTATGTTAAAAATTTTTCATCTCAGTCCTTATAAGATACACCATCTATTATAAATCCCGCATTTTAATACAATAGATCCATATTCCGGGAATAAATTTGTATGGTTAAGAGGAGAATTCGTGAAAGGACAGACCTTGTTATTTTATTATTGGAATAACATAACAAAGTCAATGTATTATCTGCAATATACATTATTTAAAGAAAATTTCAAAAATATAAACTTTTTTGGAGGTCGTCTTACATAAATCGAGTTCTATTGGATTGATTTTATCCCTCTAAGTCTTCAAACTTTTTTTACTGGCCTGGTCGATCATTATCTTCCGTGTCAAGCACCCAGAATGTGTGTATACGATGAATATTTCTTTTTGGTGGTGGATATTAAAAATTACAAATATGTGAATGTGATGTGAATTTCAAAGGTCTAATGCATTCTATTATGAATTAATTCAACTATGAATGATGATTCTATTCAAAGAAAAACCTTTGAATGAAGCTAAAGAATTTGTTTTGTTGGAAATAAGGATTGAATTCTATAACGAATTAATTCTCAAAGGAATGAATGTAATGCTTCTAAAGTTCTAAGAAATTAAGGCTATGAATTAACTTGTAATGAATTATTTAATAAAGTGAAATTTTAATTAAGAATTAAGAAGATTTGAAACATAGGCTACTATTTTGCTTAAGGATGACTGATTTTAACTAGTTTTATTAAAGAAATTCATACAACATACCTATTTATAACATATTTAAATATTTTTTTTTAAGAAAACTGAAAGTAAGTAACAAATAAAAAGGCAAGTAGTTTTTATTTTATCGAAAATAAAAACAATTTGTCTTCTTTCTTTTCTCATACAACATATTAATTAACTCTTCTACCAGAAACTCATATAAAATTCTCACTCTTATACCTACATTCTCAACTTAAATATTCTGTTTAAATGAAATTTTATTCAGCATTTTTTAGCTTCTTGATATTTTTTTTCTTTTCTTATTTTTCTGTCTATATGTTTATTTTGGAGACACATACACTGCGTATAAGTTCAATACTCGTACTTTAAAGCATACACATGATGATACACAGAGACCATGGCATGCATGTTAACATTTCCACATAGATGTGGCTACTTTTGCTATTTTAGCCATGTTAATGAAATACTTCAGCAACAAAAATATGTTATAAACCTTAGTTAACGGCGCCACTTGAAGCAGTTTGTCTTAGTACGTTGTCAAGTAAAGTTCTGCTCTTTCATTGCCAAAGAAAGGGGTTTGTCTTAAAAAAATAAATAAATAAATTGAAAAAGAAATTAACAAGTGCAGAAAGTTATTAAGAATAGCAGTATTTAAATAACAAATTTATTTACATATATGAAAAAAGGACTTTTTGTGCCAGCAATAAAATAAAACTTAAATAAAATACAAGAAAAATGAAAATAATTATAGTAAGTGTTAATAAAACTAACTAACTATCAATGTTTTAATATAATTTCTAAAGAAATGAATAAACAATTTCTAAACAAAAAAAAAATAAAAACTCACATTAATTTAATGTAATAAACCATAAAATGTTAATAATGGCTAAATAAAAACTGTCCATAAAAGACCATAATTAATTATATTTAGTTTAATGTCGTGTTTTACAGCATTTATTTGTGTCTTAGCTCTTTTGTTTTAACACTTAAAAAAAAAAAAAACACCATGACAAATAAAGCCAACAGACAGAGTTCAAATTGTTTATACCTTAAAGTGTTAAATAAAAATTGTGTTTAATATACCCAATTATTTATGCAAATATTTCTATTATCTATTTTTACCTCAAACCAAAAAAAAAAAAAACGAAAAAAAAACGTTGAAAATGTTGAAGAAGCCAATATTTAAATATTAACTATGGAAATACATATTAATATCTCAATATCTCTAATAGAGACCGTAAAGTTTGAAAGATTAATTTAGTATTAATAGTGTAAATTGAATAAAATTGAAACACTTTCACATTCCGCGCATAGTTTTTCTGTTAATTCATTAATTATTGTTAGTATTTAGTGAGAGTCTATTATTGGAATATATTTTGAAAAACACCATAAGAAATGGTTTTTGCGGCCTAAGAGTGTTGTATAATCTATCATTCTGTTTAATTCGGCTTTTTTATGATTTTAATATATGTTTGGTTGATTAAAGAAAATATACATATGTTTATTGGGAGTGAAAAGTTTATTTTTATCATAATGAACTTTATGTTTATTTCCTTTGAAATAAAATATATACATATGGTCAATTCACAAGGTCTCTTATCAGTCATATTGTCATAATGTCCTAATATATCACGACTCGGCTTAACCGACTCTTAGACATTCGGCGTTGGTTTCTGCTGGTTGATTACGATAACACAATAAACCTAGCATTGAAAGTAGTATTATTTTAGGACATTTTTTGCTTGAAAAGCGATAAAAATCATTGTGAAATATTAGGACATTATGACAATATGACATGATAAGAGACCTTGTGAATTGACCAATAAATTTTCACTTTGGAAAATGTTTAATAACACATTGATACAAATAAGCAGTTCAGTTTTGTTGGGATCCATACTAAACGGAAATACTTAAAGTTACAACTTCAAAATATGTTCTTTAGAAACTAATTTTTAAATTTCTTTTGTTTGATAGAAATGAGTTTTGAAATACAAAAATATTTATAGAAATCATTTGGAAAATATGCTGAGTTATGGTATTTGAAAGTCAGTTGCTCCTCAACTAAAGCAAATAATAATGTTAGTTATGTTTAAAGAAGTCAAAAAACATTTTTGAAAAGCTACTAAAGCTTTTTAACTTAAATAAGAAAAAAAAATATTTTACTCATTCACCATCAACTTAGAGCTTGAAGAAAATTAATTTCTTTTTGAATAAAATGTCAAGAAGTTTCCAATGTTGAGGTTACAAACTTATTTCTTAGTTTTAAAAAAATATAAATCCTGTTTTATAAAGAAAATTTATGTTTATTTTTTTAAATTTAAATATCTTTACAGATAAATGGTACCCAAATGAGAAACTTTAACAACATTCTAGGGGGTTCGAAACTAAAATTAATAATAGATTTTAGTTTCGAAGGTTTATAAAACAAATTTTGTATGGAAATTTTGTTTTGTAAACTTTTGTTTTGTAAACTGATTATGAATAAAGGGGGTAATAATTTAATGATATTACCAGCAAACTCTTTTAGTAGTACCCCTAGCCTAAGACATTGTTTGTTACATACGAATTTTGTAAAATATTAATATTAATGTAGAGAAAAACTCAATCTAGTTTTTTTTCTCATTTTATTTTTCTTAGATTTCCTACATAAGACAGTAATGAATAATTCTTAAAATTTAATTTAAATTAAGTTAAAATTTTCTTAATTAAAACGGAAAAATATCGAAATAAATCTTAATCATTAACTTTAATAACTAACTTATTTCAAAATATAAAAATTAAACTTCTGATCAATATTAATTTTACCTTGATTATTACGAACTTCGTTAATAACGAACTGTTATGGATCCCACGGGGTCTATTATAATGATGTTTTACTCACATCACTTTGTTCCTCTGGTTATATATTTCTATACGATGCGCAGTATCTCAAAAACTAGGTAACGGATCGTCATTCATTTTGATTCCATTGATAGATTTATTTATTAAGAAAAGAATAAAAAACAATTGTACTGTTTCCTTTGTGTTTGTCCAGGTAAATCGATATTTACCAACTATCCGATTTCTCAATAATTCTTAACTTTGATGGAAAATAAAAAAAATTATAAATTTCTATACTTTCCATATTTTCAAAATAAGTTCTTTGATTATTCCTTTACCTAATGCAAAAATTTCCAGCTGCCCGTCCTTGCCCCATTTTTTGCTAGAGGTAAAATTTTTAAAAAATACATGGTTCCAAAAATGTGTTGCATGCTTTTCTGGGCAATAATGGTGAAAAACCATTAGATATACATTCTTCTACGGATTGTGAGCAATATTTGATTGTAAAATAAATTTAAAAAAATCTTTTCTGGAATATTTTACAAAAAATTGGAAAATAAATTAAAAAAAAAAATATATACTTTTCTGGAATAATTTTGAATCATAAAAAGCCTTTAGTTACAGTATTTTAGTGGTGTAGAATATTGGCAAGAGTCGTAATTTTTTTTTTTGGGGAATTTATTTTTAAAATTTGGTTTGAAATTACTATCATTGAAATACTTTATTGAACATAGAGCGGAAACTAGAAAAAAACTCAAAAAAAAATAACTCAAAAAAATCACACATACGAGTAGTGAATGATAAATCGATTGCGATTATGGTCGAACATCGATTAACAGGGTCTAAAATCGATTTTTATACTGAAATCGATTTTTGATGACGATTAATCGAAATAGAAATCAAATTCCGGAATTCTTAGTATTGTCTACGTTTTTGCTTTCATTAAATTTTACAATATATTAATCTTCAGCTGACAGCGAAAAATATTCACGGAGGATCTCATTTTTTAAAGCTAAATTTTTTCAAACTTAAGAAATTTGTATAAAAAGTTGTACGGTTTATAAAATGAGCACCTCAATATAAAGGAGTTATAATACTCTTCCTAAATATGATTTTAAGCCGTAATTATAGCGTATCTGAGTCATTTGCTATATTTCCCAAAAATGCAAATTGATTATTGGGTTCGATTAATCGACTGTAAAAATCGATATAAAAATGGTTGATCGAAAAGTTGAAAATCGATTATTAGCTTTTCATACCATTCACTACATACGAGTATTGTTTTTGTTTCCACATAGTTTTTTTTTACTAAAACATTCTCACCTTTTAGGTTATTGATAACTGAGTTAGGTCGTTGACAGAAGATTTGCTGATCTATGAAAATATCAAATATATAGACCTATAAGCTAATTGTTAACGTTATTGTACACAGCAGTACTTTCTCCAAAAACAGATGTGTTCGAAATCAATGTTTCATCAACGCACAAATCCTACTGGACAAAATTAATAAATCGCGTTGGGTTCACTTCTCACTTATGAATTAAATAAAAAATGAGTTCAAATATATAAAGGATTATAAAAACAAAATTTTTTTGCTATGTATTTTTGGAGTTTTTACCCATTCTTCAAAAATTTTCAGATCATACTGGATAAGTGAAAAAAAATGTATGACGGTAGTAAAAATGCTCAAGATTTTTTTCATTTACATTAAAGTGAACACTTGAAAGATTAACCCAAATATGGTTTTACACCAGAACTATCCGCAATAAATAGCCTTAACTCCACTTGAAAACAGAAAAAAATGTGTGGCGGTTGCAAAAATGCGCTAGATGTTTTTGATTTACCTTAAAGTGAACACTTGAAAGATTAGCTCGAATATAGTTTTACGCCGAAACTATCTGGAATAAACAGTTTTAACTCTACTTGAAAGCTGATTAAATGATCTCAATGAATTTTGCCAGACGTTTTTATTTTTATTTTGTCCAGCTAGATTTGTGATTTACCACAGTGTGCTGCGGATCAAATTACCTAAACATGGTTTGTTTTTTTTTTTTTTTTTTTTTTGAACACTGAAAATCAGTCAACTTTAAAAGGCTATATCTTCTGACCCAAAAATCTGATGCAAATTTTAGATTTTTATATGAAAAAACTAAATCACTCATAAGTCGCGTAATATATGAGCTTTATATAAAGCTGATCTCATTCATAGACATTGGTTTCACATCACACCAAATGTTTTAAATATACATATGTCTATATTTCACATGTAGACCACATTGAAATGGTCAAAAATATTAGTTATTACAAGTAAATAATGTTTCCTTAAATAGATTCGTTGTAAGCAAACCACACAATTTCCATTCAAATAAAAATAAATTAACAGCAATTTTTAACAAACATGTAAGTATTTACTCATGAACTTCCTTTGGTTGAGGTTGGAGTTTAATAATAATAGGATGTAAATTATATTATAGCAAACAAACGAATCTAATAAGTGACTATAAGGATTGCAATTTATTTCACTTAATCTAGGCTTAGGAATAAAGCAAAACAGACATAAAGCCAATACTATTTATACCCTACACCACCATAGTGGGGAGGGTATATTGGATTTGTGCAGATGCTTGTAACGCCCAAAAATATTAGTCTAACACCCACCTTAAAGTATATCGATCGACTCAGAATCACTTTCTGAGTGGATTAAACGATGTCCGTCCGTCCATCTGGCTGCCTGGCTGGCTGTCCATGTAAACCTTGTGCCCAAAATACAGGTCGCAATTTTGAAGATATTTAAATAAAATTTGGTATATATCTTTTGAAATCGGTCCTTTATTTCATCTAGCCCCCATACAAATGTCCTCCCGATATTGGAACTTATCGGCCATAAATATTTAATTTGTATAGGTATCTACACAAGTTTTTCAACAAATAAGTTTTTTATATACAAAATTCATGTCACCAAATTTTGTGATGGTCGGTCCATAATTAGTCATAACTCTCATATAAGGTCTGCTTCCGATAATCAATTAAACAAGCATAGATCTCCTAAAAATGTTGGTATACACATAAAATTCAACATAAATAACTTTCATATATTCATTAATCACATGACCAAATTTCATGGTGATCGGTTCATAATTTGTCATAGCTCCCATATAAGGCCCACCTTCAAAAATCACTCACTAATATAAAGTATTGAAATTTTTAAAGAAAAATGTTTTTGCTCATTTACTTAATGTAGGGTATTATATGGTCGGGCTTGGTCTTACTTGTTATAATTTGACAATAGTTTTTATTTAAAATTGTTACATAGCTAGTACACATTATTTGCAACGGGTCAGAAACCAGAGACCGCATTAACGACTTCGATATCCAGTAAAATTTGTCGTAATTTTCTTATTTAAGATAATGGCATTCGATATCGAGCAAGAAATTTTGAATATTTTATTATAATTTCTAAATTATTTTTCGATACGACTACTCATTCCATCAGAAATGCTGTAATTCGGCCCCAGTTCTTTGATAAATAATATGTGTTTGAAATTGTCATTGTCGGAACTAGTGCTTGGAATGTTTGATGGAACATGCACACATTCCGAGGAAAATTTACAATTCTAAAATTTCAGTTATTGTTTGAAATTGTCAAGATTTGAACTACTTTCAATGAGGAATATATTTATTAACTCGTGTTTTTTTTTTTTTTTTTTTTTTGTAAGCCAAGATTTTCGCTTATTTCGATAAATGGTCCGCTCATATATCATATTTACCCACAAATCTCGACTTAAAAAAACACGAGTTACGGTCTTTCTATATTAAGGTAACGATTTATATAATTATTATAATTAAATAATTATTTGTACAAATATGTAGGCGAGTCAATTTGAATTTCCTGGCTCTTAAATAAAGGGCTTGTCAACAGGAATCTGTCAGTTGACACCTGTCAAAATTTGAACAACCTGCGTCATTTAGTTTGTGTTTGACAGTTATTCATATGATTTGCTTTGTATTTTTCTCTGCTCTGAATTTTTTATTTGTCATTAATTGATAGCAGACTACCGCGGTACTTGGGGAGAAATTGCAAAAAAGTGAATTTCGTCTGCTCATTAAACATTATTTTTTGAGGAAAACCATCACTCAAACCAAGGCTAAGCTTGATAAATACTATTTGAATGGTAAAAATGTGGTTTACTGAATTTCATTGTGGCCGTACAAGCACAGATGCCGAACGTTCTGGATGACCAGTTGAGATCTCTACACCCGAAACAGCCGATCGAAGATTGAAAGAGCGAGAGATTGTGGAAGTCATAGGCATCTCACATGGCTCAGTGTTTTCAATTTTGAATGATCGCATGGGTATGAGAAAGCATGATGGGTGCTGAATTTGCTCACAATCGACGTCAAACGCAATCGTGTAATAACTTCGCAGGAGTGTTTGAAACTGTTCAACCGCAATATGGAACAGTTTTTGCACCGTTTCGTAAACGTCGACGAAACGTGGGTCCACCACAACATACCAGAGACTAAAAAGCAGTCAAAACAGTTAGTTTCTCGAGGTGAATCGGCGCCAAAGGCTAAGGTGGGTTTGTCTCCAAATAAAGCCATGGCGATCTTTCTTTGGGATGCACGCGGTATAATCCACATTGTCTACCTTCAAAAGGGTAAAACAATCAATGGCGAATATTATGGCAACTTATTGGATTGATTTAAAGAGGATTTGAAAACCGCTTTAGCTATATCAACTTTCTGTTGATATAGCTGTCACTGAGTGCCTAATATGTGGCCGACTGGGTTTCAATTAATTAACAATACCAATTATCGTGGGAACATACAAAGTTCTATAACAAGTTTCATTTCACAATATATTATATTCTACCACTATTCCATTAATCATAATGTAACAGGCATAAACTTTATATTTAAAACACACAATTATAAAAACCATTTATTATATATAAATGTTACTTACTACTGTTTTTTTCTTCAAATTTCTATCATTTGTTAAGAAATTATGCAAAAAATGCGGAAATTGCTTGATAAGAAAATTTTCAAATTTAAATAAATTTCAAAGCATAATTAAAAATTATGAAATGAAAAGTTCTTTCTATAGTAAAGAATGATTATGAAAATGACTATTAAGTATTTAAATAAAATAAAAACCCAACTAATTAATAATTCCATAAGGGTTACACATAGAAACAAATAACGCACGGACAAAGACGCACTAAAAAGGGAAGACATGAAAAAAACCCATTTAGGGAGTTTTAAACATGTGCGAAAAAAACAACATGAACAATTAATCATAAGTGTATGAAAATATTTGAATAAAATTTTAATTTTTAGCACGTTCTTTAAGCTATTAAATTATTTAATAACTCATAAATTCCTAAAGCCATGAAAACCAAGTGGGAGTGGTGAAAAAAAAATGGGACAGAATGGCAAGAGTAAAGGTAGAAAGAAGATTTCAAACATCTCAAATTTCAAGTAGTTTCTAAACACTAATTTTATGATAGTATTTATTTAATCATAGCAAGAGTTTAGATTTTAACGACATTTCTTGGGGTTTATAACAAGATTTATTATATTCATTTCAAGCTTTTAAAGTAACATAGAATAAATACATAAAAGGGAAGGGAAACAGAGAGAAATGTTAATGAAAACAAGTAAGAGTGTTATATTCGGCTATGCCGAATCTTATATACCCTTCACCTTTGTTGTGGATGCATTGATTGCCCACTTTCAGCGTATAGTATCATAAATGTATCAAGAAAACTTTTACAAATTTTACATTTAATTGCTGACAAACAGAATTATATTGTAGAAGTTACAAACGAAATGACAATCTTATATATACCCTTCTCACGAAGCTGAAGGGTATAAAAACAACAACGCCAAACGAAACACCAAAAACAAAATACGCAAAGTAAAGAAACCAACACACATCCAAACATACGTTTTGTTGCTTTTTCGTCAAACACCAAAAATACGCAAAGCAATGAAGCCAACACACATTCAAACATACGTTTTGTTGCTTTTTGTCAAAGCATGCAATAAATTGTCTTTTTTTGATGAAATTTTCGGAGATTGTCTCGGAGTTTTGCTCATATCTCCTTTATTTATGGACGGATTATGCTGATTTTAAATAGGAAACTTCTCGAAAGCATGTCTGACAGAATTATTGAAAATTTGGATCCCGAAGATATCTGGGGTCCTCAGAAAATTGATCAACAGACAGAGAGACAGACGGACACGGCTTAATCGACTCCGCTATCTGTAAGGATCCAGAATATATATACTTTATAGGGTTGGAAAATTATATTGTGAAAACTACAAACGAAAAGACAAGCTTATACATATATACCCTTCTTACCAAGGTGAAGGGTATAAATATTGAACAAAATTACTCTATCTTCAAATATTCACATTCTCATGAATTAGGTTTTTGGTTGTAAGTTACCTATTTAGTTGTCATCTATAAGTTAGGGTATAATTTTAAAAATGTCAACACAAATTTATGGCTTTTTAAGACAATACAAAATGTGTTATTTTTATTTTTAATTTTAATTTCATTCATAAGCTTTTATTGTTGCTGAAAATAGTTTAAGATTAGTTTACACTTTTATCATATTCTATTCATATGATTTGCTTTGTATTTTTCTCTGCTCTGAACTTTTGATTTGTCATAAAGATTTGGTTCGCAGCCACACTTATGCCATTCAGTACCACAGGGTCAATGATCTGAAATTTTGTTAATTTTTTATCTCATATACTTAAATCAATTTATTTACCTAAGGTCTCTTTTAATTTGTTTCTTCATTTATGAGACGTCATTTATATTTATTTAAGTTTTTATTTATGGATGGTTTGTTTGTTTTGTCTGTGAAAATAAATATGTACATAGTTTTTATTTAAACGTTTTTTTTTTTTTGGTGTTTGTGGGTTGAGTATGAGCTAAGATGAAAAAAAAAAAACAAATAAATAAACAATTTGTTTTTAAATTACAATTATTATTAACTTATTAACCATATATGGTTAGAACTAATAACACTACATTATGGCAAAGGGAAGGTTCAGCATTCAACAGAATTGGAAACCGTAAGAAAAAATTAAGAGAAATTGTCACCATTTTTTAACTATGACAACCATAATATTTTTAAATATTTCATTCATTCTTGCCCATTTTAAAATTTCTCTCGACTAAAATTTAAATCGAAAAATATCCACCATAATTCATCGTTATGCTAATTGTGTCAATTTCACTTTATATAAATATTTATTTTTGACATCTTTGCTATTTTAGAATGCTGAAAAAAAAAACAAAAGATAAACAATAAATTTTACACTCTATTTGTTTTAAATTAAAACAAAGCTTTATATTTTTCTGAAGAAACTAATTTTAAAATATATATATTTTTTGGGAAACATAAAAGCCGAACATATTGTTTGTTAACAAAAATCACGTTAGAAAGGCCTCTGAAATACCTTTCATTAGATATAGTTAGTACATATGGTCTATATACAAAACGTACATATCCTTAGCTTAGTGTGCAAACGTGCTAAGTCCCTTTTCACAAATTTTACAGGAGAAACAAAAAATACTTGTTTTACATATTTTTTAAATCTGTTGCTTCTGATGCTTTTTTAATATGTACTTTAGGGTGGCCCCAAAATTAAAGTTGCGGATGTTCCCGACTAAAATTAAAATTTGACTCATTCTAAGACTACGTTTTGAAACTTTTTCGTCCTGGGATCAATAGTTGGCGAGCTGGATCAAAGGATAAAAAGGTCCTTTTTTGAGGTTTTTTACATTTTCTCCATATTTCTTCCAAAGGAAGTATATGTAAATTTGGTATCATGTGAAAGGTCTTTGAGAGACGCATTCAATTGGTTATTAGAAATTAAAAAAAAAAAAAATTTATTTAAAAATTTTAAAAATTTTCGACAAAATTTTAGTTTTTTTTAATTTGTTCATAGAATTTATTCAAATATATAGATGAAATTTCTTGATCATAAACATAATGTAATTTCACCGAAACGGGTTTTCTCGTTTTTTAAAATTCAGTCCAGTTCAATGTTTATTCAAATTTGTTTAAACCTAATTTCATCCCTATCTGACAATCTCTGTATACTCAATTCTTAGTATATGTAATGGGCATCAAAATAACTCAAATTTTATAAGCTTTCACCATTTCGGTGAAATTACATGATGTTTCTGATCAAGAAATTTCATATATTTATTTGAATAAATTCTATGAAAAAATTAAAAAAAAAAACTAAAATTTTGTCGAAAATTTTTAAAATTTTTGAATTTTAATTTTTTTTGAAGTTTCTAATAAGCTATTGAATGCGTCTTTTAAAGACCTTTTATATGATATCAAATTTACATATACTTCCTTTGGAAGAAATATGGAAAAAATGTAAAAACCCTCAAAAAAGGACCTTTTTATCCTTTGATCCAGCTCGCCAAATATTGACTCTAGGACGAACAAATTTCAAAGGGTAGTCTTAGAATGAATCAAATTTTCATTTTAGGCGGGTACATCGATACCTTATTTTTTCTCCATACAAACGGGGCCACCCTAATGTACTTATATGGCATGATTTATATAATAAATAATCATAGATTAGAAGCAGACTTATAGGACTTTTTTGGGAGTTAGCTCATTTTCTATTACTTTTTTTAGTGGATTTAGCTCATTTTCTTATAATACAAGGTGGCGCAAAAGTAATCCTCCTATCAGAAAATGCTATAAATTTTGCGATTGGCCCCTAATGTCAGTTCTGTTTTGACATTTGTGTAGTAAACACATGCGAAATACACGTTAATAAACAATGTTACGCTACACTGCTCCAGAACGCGGAATATTGCTGACTATTTATTTGACCAATAATCGGCAAAATTTACAACATTTTCTGATAGGAGGATTACTTTTGCTCCACCTTATATTTGTATTCCCAACATCAAAAAAGATAGGGGGTATATAAGGCGTGGAAATATTAAAAGTTATTCTAGATTTTTCTTTTTTTTATATGAACACTTTTTGGTTTGCCCCCCAAACCAAAAAGTGTTCATATAAAAAAAAGAAAAATTTCACCTCCAAGGAATCCCCGCATGGGTTGCATTGATTTTGTCCTTCCGTTTGTAACATATCGAAATATTGGTCGTAGAACCAAAAAGTATATATATTCTGAGTCCTCATAAGATTTTAAGGCGCTCTAGCTATGTGCATCCATCTATCCTGTCTATTGAAAACAGGATAGGGCCCAAACGAAAGAAGGTAACTGGCTTAAATGTTACACAAATACTCTCTGCTGAAAAGGCAATGAAGTAACATTTTTGAAATCAGAAGTCAGGATGATAATAAATTTCAAAATTATCCAATATTTCCTTTAAAAAATTTATGTTTTTTGGTTGAGATTTAATAAATAAACCAGTAAATAAATCAAGTTTGACTCTATTACATACAGTGGCGAGCAGAAGTGAGTGCATGTTCACGACACTGACTTTCGGCATCCATAACAACAAAACATTACAAGCAAATCAAAAATATTTTTTAGTTTTATTTTAATTATTTTATTCGTAACAAATAGGAGTAAAGAAACAATAATAAATGAGATGATTTCAAAGAGTTTGGAAGGAAAATCGAGAATAACCCGCATAAACTCAATTTTGCACGTTTTATGAATTACACCTATTTTCGACCTTTCACTTCTCTTATCAGCAGAAATCATACAGATTTACCTTTATGTTTGTTGTTATCTTATTCTCCTTGTTCGTAGAGCAGTTTAAAATAAAGAAGCACCCTTTGGTGTTAGCAGCTTGTGTTTTTTTCTCATTTCGGACCTCATTATTCGAGAATCTGAGTCCGTTAGTAATATTTTGCGACCTTTGACTTGCGATTTCGAAGTCACATTTTGTCTCTTTTGAGCTGCGATCACCGCCGATTGACTAATACCAAGTATCTCGTAAATGGTAGGTGAAGAATAGCCTTTCTCGGTCAGGCACACAACACTATTTTAAATTTCTTCAGATATTTTTGTAATTTTTATACAAAACCTCAATAATTTATTTTAAATATGATAGTAATTGACAAAATCGGCATTAATTCGCAAGAAACAAATTTTAAACTGCTCTACGAGCAAAGAGAATAAGATGACAACAAACATAAATGTAAATCTGCATGATTTCTGCTGATAAGAGAAGTGAAAGTTCGAAAATAGGTGCAATTCATTAAACGTGCAAAATTGAGTTTATGCGGGTTATTTTCGTTTTTTCTTCCAAACTCTTTGAAATCATCTCATTTATTATTGTTTCTTTACTCCTATTTGTTACGAATAAAATAATAAAAATAAAACTAAAAAATATTTTTGATTTGCTTGTATGGTTTTGTTTTTATGGATGACGAAAGTCAGTGTCGTGAACATGCACTCACTTCTGCTCGCCACTGTATATAATTACCAGAGCTGTAAATGAATCATTAATTTTTGAATCAATTCGCGAATCATTCACACAAACAAACTAATTGAATGAAATTTGAGTCAATTCAAAAGAATTTGGTAAAAATGAATTGCAAATTCATTTCCAATTCAAATGAATTTGTAGAATTCGTTTCTAATTTAATGAATTTGTCAAAGTGAATTGCAATTTATTTCCAATTCATTTGAATTGATTTTGAATTAATTCAAATGAATTAAAAAAAAAGAATTAGCAATTCATTTCCAACTCATTTGAATTGATTCAAAATCAATTCAATTCAAATGAATTGCAATTCACTTTGACAAATTCATTTGAATTAGAAACGAATTCTACAAATTAATTTGAATTGGAAACGAATTGCAATTCATTTGACAAATTCATTTGAATTGAAAACGAATTGTAACTCAGTTTTACAAATTCATTTGAATTGGAAATGAATTGAAATTCATTTCTGCCTAATTCGTTTGAATTGATTCAAATTTCATTCAATTCTTTTTTGTTGTGAAATGAATTAATTCAAAATGTAGCTAATTTGTAACGAATTAAAATAAAAAAAAATTATTCATTTACAGCTCCGACAATTACATATCAGATAACAATTTTGACAAAATAAAATAGACTAGCTAATTTGCGTACCACAAAATGAACTAAGTACTTCTACATGCTACCTTATAAAAACGAGAAAAAACTAAATAATTGTATTTCTTTTTTAAGCAAACCAAATAATAATCCATCTAAAGTTTAGATTCAAAACCAATCACATCAAGTATATGAGCAAAAACAATTTTCTTTTGAAATTTAGTTTTTTCCCGCCAAACGGTCAGATATTTACAGCGTTTTCAATTATTTCAGCAATAATAAAGACTTAAAGTCTATTTCAGTGATTTGAAAATGTCTGTACTTCAGTGTTCAAAATAACAGACCATTTTTAGGTAATTTGGTCCGATTTTAGATATAGTACCTATTATCATTATTTTTGATTCTATTGATAGATCTATTTATTAACCCTCTAATGCCTATTTTTTAAAAAATGGCTAAAAACATTGGTAATAACTTTGTTATGGTAAATTTGGGC
This sequence comes from Calliphora vomitoria, assembly GCA_942486065.2. Lineage (NCBI taxonomy): Eukaryota > Metazoa > Arthropoda > Insecta > Diptera > Calliphoridae > Calliphora > Calliphora vomitoria. Next base: position 28,416,386 of record OW818031.2, on the reverse strand, counting down.
ATCTTATTTCAAAAACAACATTTAAAAATTTGTACAATCAATCGTTAACCTGGGAAAAACTTAATGAGTGCCTTAAGGCACCCCTGGGGCTTTAGAAATTGAAACATAGTCGGGTTGTAGTTAGTATAGTTCGTAAATATTTATTGAAAATAACTTTTCTAATTGTTCATCACCCAAATTAGATAATTTGAAACGTTTGTTCAATCGGCCAACCATTTCTTACAACTTTATGTAAAAAATTGCAAATTAAAGCAAAGAAAACAAAACAACATTTTGCTATATGAGCGAAAAACTGAGGCAGCAAAACTAGTCTGCAATGCCTAAGAGTGCCTGAAGGCACTCATCAATAAATCACGTCTCTAAAGACAAATTTACATTTTTTTTACATAAATCTTGACTCCAATATACATATATAAAAAATATGATCACAATCAGGAAACTTTAAAACACTTTAATCAATGTTTGATAACACAACATGGACTTTCCATATATTTTTGGTTGTTAATGCACTTAGTTTGTAAAAAGTGCCGTAAATAAGAAATAAGAGAGCTTTTAAGAAAAAATAATTAAGTACGTTTATTAGAAAGTGTTACAAGAGTTTTTGAAATGAAAAATCAGTTATATTTGCCTTTATTGGCATTTTTGCTATGAGTGCCTTGAGGCATGCTTAAGCATTAGAGGGTTAAGAAAATAATAATAAAAAAATTGTACTGTTTGCTTTGTGTTTGTCCAGGTAAATCGATATTTATCAACTATCCATTTTTTCAATATTTCTCAACTTTGAAGGAAAAAAAAACTATAAATCTCTATATTTGCCATATTTTCAAAATAAATTCTTTGATTATTCCTTTAACTAATGCACATATTTCCAGCTGCCCGTCCTTGCCCCATTTTTTGCAAGAGGTAAAATATTGAAAAAAATACATGGTTCCAAAAATGTGTTATATGCAATTTATGACATATAACCGTGAAAACCCTTATACGGATTCTGAGCAATATTTTTACAAAAAAAGAAAAAAAATTAAATCCTTTCTGGAATAATTTTAAATCATAAAATCCTTTAAAAAGAACCATAAAAATGTTAAACAAATATTTTATTTTACTTCCCATAAAATTGATTTTTCAACAAATTTGCTAACCCATAAATAGGCACCTAATAGGCGTAGAACCCTTTTCAAATACTCATTACATAGGATGATCAATTATCTATCATATGCCTTTTAAATTTTTTGATTATCTCATTTGGTTCAAAAGTTATGATTTTTGCAACGAAAAAACTCAAATGGCACACTGTTTAACGGTGGGTCAAAATGTCCGTGACTTTTTGAATGAAAAACAGGTCTTTGGAGAAAAAAATTATTTTATTTTTCAACATAGTCCCTTTTGAGCTTTATACGCTTCCTCCAACGTTTCTCCAATTTTTTGAACTCTCCAAAAAAAATAAAATTAGTCGAGATCATCAATATAGGTATTTTTTGTGATATGATTTCATCGTTGAAGTCAAATCTCTTTCCGCCGAGACATTTCTTCAGGTTTGGAAACAAGAAATAGTCTCTAAATCCGGAGAATAGGGGGGAAAAGGGAGCATTTCGTAACGTAATTCATGGATTTTTGCCATAGAAACTGTACCCGATTGTGAGCAAACGCGACAGTCATCTTGCGGTAAGCTTTTTCATACCCAAGATCATTAAAAATTAAAACCACTGAGTCATGTGAGATGCTTTTGGCTTCCTCAATCTCTCGCACTTTCAATCTACGATCGCCCAAAGCCATATTGTGATTTTTTCAATTGTTTCGGGTGTAGAACATTCGCATATTCCGTGCCTGTACGGCCACAACGAAATTCCGTAAACCACTTTTTTACCATTGAAATTTATGGTACAGAGTTCCCATAGTATTTATCAAGCTTACCCTTTATTTCAGCAAAAATGAATGGTTAATGAGCAGACAAAATTCACTTTTTTCCAATTTCTCCTCAAGTCACTAGGTAGTCTGCTATCAATGGCTGTCAAACTTAAACTAAATGACGCAGCTTGTTCAAATTTTGACAGGAGTCCACTGACAGATGCCTGTTGACAGGAGCAGTGTAGCGGACTTATTGACCCACCCTAGTATTTAGATACCAAGATTTTTCTTATGTGTACTGTACAGTAAATAATTGACCGATTCGCACAAAATGTTTTAATGTGATCTTTGGAAATACCTATATTTGTCAGTTATTCGAGGTTTATTTTTATCGAATAAAAGTTCATATTTTTTTGTATTATTCGACTAATCGATTAATTTTTTAAATTTTCCCCCTTTCTAAAATCTTTAGTAGTCACAAAGTTTTCGTTTTTTTATTAGGTTGAATTAGGATGTTCCGATATTGGTGTGTTTTTTTCTTTCTTTCTTGGACCAGCACTCAGGGGATGACCCCTACTCAAGCAAAGCATTGTGTTGAAACTAGCCCTCTTCTGTACGCGGTCGAGTAACTCCAAAATAGACTTCAAAGCACCGGCCCACACATGAGAGTTGTATTTCATTTTCGGTCTGATATAAGTGATGTAAATAGTAAGGAGATCAGATGGAGTGAAATATGTCTTACACTGTTTTAGAAAACCAAGGCATTTGAATGCTTCTTTCGACACTCGAAAAATGTGTTTTGTCCAGCGGACATCGCACTGAATACTCATGCCTAGAACATCAAGAGCTTCTGATTCTTTAATATTTACATCACCCATAAAAACAGTTGAAGCAACATGATCTGTTGTGCGTTTATGTGTTAACATACAACATTGAGTCTTGCGTGCATTGAAATCGACTCAATTCGCACAACCCTATTCAGAGATTGTCACAAGAAATAGGTTAAGCATATCATTCATGTTTTGACTCATTGCCCCAATTTCCAACAGACTTGGTATATAAGAGTCGATTGGCAGATGTTGCTGTCATCTGCAAAAGAGTAGATTGGGTTGGAAGTTTGACATAGAAGGTCGTTTATAAAGATAAGAAATAGAGTAGGAGAAAGGACGGAGCCTTGCGGTACCCCTGCATTGATTTTGAACTCGTTTGATGAGATTCCATCTAACAACACGTATAGTGCAATCTCTGAAAAAGCTCGATATAAATCAAAAGAAGTTATTACCGACACCAAAAGCAATAAGTTTTGCTAAAAGCGCACCATGCCATACTCTAGCAAACGCTTTAGAAATATCTAGAGCCACCAGTTTACTTTCGCCAAAACGGTGTATGGAACGACACCATTTGTCCGATAGGAAGGCTAGCAAGTCTGCCGTAGAGCGTCCTCTACGAAAGCCATACTGCCGGTCGCCGAGTAAACTGTTGGACTCCAAATGTTTCACAAGATGGTAGTTAACCATACTTTCCATAACTTTGGAAAGTGCAGAACAAATTGCTATTGGGCGATAATTTTCAGGGATGTTAGCCTCTCTCTTTTTAGGAATTGGTGTTACAATAACAACCTTCCAATATATAAAGTGCTGAAAAGGTTCGCTAATGGACGCGCTAGCGTCGAAGAACACTGCTTCAAGACCAGTGCTGGTATACCATCAGGACCAGGAGACTTATTTATGCTGAGATCCGACTTATTTGTAATAAGATATTGTAAAATACAAAATCACACAAGTGTTTTTATACTCTGTTGTTTACTTCAGACCAAATTTCGCATTTCGTAGAATCTGGGGAAAGTGTTTAATAGGCATTTTCTGGCATCTGAAATACAAAATTTGTCATACCTGCTGAGTGTGGAATACTGATAACGAAACAATAAATTAAAAGCGTCACTCTTATGAGTCATGAAAGAGCTTTGTAAAGATTAAAGATATATTTTCTCCAAAAACAACTCAATAATTAACTTTTCAAAGTATTTAATAAAATTTCTAACAGAGCACCACCAAATGTTATAGTTACTAATCCCGCTGATTATTTTCTTATGTATGACAGCCAAATATTAATGTGTTTACAAAAAAAAATAATCCTCTCGTCCCAGGTAAATCTTACAAATGTGCTTTGATTTCTGCAAAAATACCACCACATTGCGGCTTATTATTATTTTTTATCTAAAAAAAAATCTATTTCTTCCGCTTAAATTCCAAGTAAAAAAATAATCAATCACGGATTAGTTTAGTTAACATTTCTATCAACAGTAATGTCACTATCAAACCAAAAAAAAAAAAAATCGAAAACTATTATTAAAATTCTATGCAAAAAAACAGCAACAAATAAATAAAAACAAAAATCTACTCACACTTTTTCCTCGTAATAAAATAATGAAAAAAATAAATAAAATAAAGAAATACTTGACCGCATTTCTAGAAAGCTGTGCCAGAATCATGTACAAACCAACAGACAAAGACGTACATGCAAATGCTCCAACATACACACATGGTATAAATAGGGAAGGGAGATGAGAGGAGGGCCAGTAGGGGACGGATCTTATTTTACATGCAAACGAAAAAAACAAGTTGTCACTTCAATTCTAAATGCTGAAATCTTTCTTCTTTCAATTATACATTCATTCCATTCCATTTCATTTAACTATTAACTTGATCTTTTGTATCAATGGCAAGTGAACGAGTGAGTGTGAGCGAGATTGTGGCTTTATTTTTTTACAAAATTTTAAAGCGTCAAGTGAGTTACGGAATATTAATGAAGTCGAAATACAAGAACTTGAACTTTCATTTTGGTTTTTTTTTTTTTTTTTGTTCAAAGTTGGTTCGTAAACTTTTACTTAAACGTTTTATACATATGTAAAACAACAAATAACAAGTTCTGTTGTCTGTATAATTCATTTGTTTCATTTCTTTCTTTTTGTAAAATCTTTTGAACTCTCATAACTATTCAAAGAAGTTTTTTAAGAAATTTTATAGCTTTAGGTCTTTATAATACTTATGCAATTTTCTAGAGTTAATGAGTGTGGTTTTACTTTCATATGCTTAAAAATAAAGATTTTAGTTTTAAAAGTCTTTTGAAAACAAAGAAAAAGAAAAAGTTAATCATTTTGTTATTTAATTTTCTTGTATTATAGTTAACCTTACTGTTTGGCCTACTGGGTTATACAATTTCAAAGCCCTTGGATTCTAAAGATGCCACTGAAGCTTTGGTAGAGTAAGTATCAAAAACAAACAAACAAATAAATTGGTATTATTAAACAAAAAAATAAAACCTAAACTAAGCTTTTAACTAATTTTCTTTAAACTAAGCTTTTTATTTCTTTAAACCATTTTCATCTGTTTCTGTTACATGTTTACAATATATAATAAGTGCATGTATGTGTGTTATGTTAAATTAATAATAATAAACTAATAATTTAAATTTGTTTTGAAATATGTTTAATGTAAACAATTTTTAATTTATATAAAATTTGAATTATTGATTTAGATTTATTTAAAAGTAACAATAAGTGCTTTTGCAGATCAGCTGCTTAAAAGCTTAATTGTTTCTTTGCTGCATTTATTAAAGCTTTCACTACATTTTATTTTAGAATTAGTTATATTGATCCAAGGCAGCTTTATTTTTTATTTTACTTTTCAGCAGACTGTTTAAATATTTGACAAAATACCATAAATAAGCTTTTTGAAAATATATTTATTGAATTAAATAAAAATTAAGAAACTATTTTCATTAAGTGATCTAAAAATAAAGATCTTGCTAAGCATAAATTTATTAAGCATTTCGAAAGCATATTTTCTTTATTTGCTTTTTTTTGCTTGGACCAGCACTCAGGAGATGACCGCTACTTATACAATGCTTTGTATTGGAACTAGGAAAATAGGTTATGGCAGGAATGATAGAGGGAGTAGTGTTTGTGGACATTTGATTTGAATTTTCCTACATTGAAAGTGACAGGAAAGGCTTCTGCAAGAAGAATTTTCTCTGTAATGAGTTATGCGATCCACTGCCCAGTCGACCAGTCGAATGGATGATCTCTTGCCGAAGAACGTGTATTTCGTAAAAAAAACTAGGGGTTTCGGGAACGAGTTTCCTAATTTCTGCAGAGCCCATTTCATTGTAGTATCGGTGAGTCAATAGAGCTGGTGAGTGACTCAATAGAGCTGGATACCTAACTGTCATTCATTGGAGTTACTCTTCTGTACGCGATCGAGTAACTCCAAAATAGACTTCGAAGCACCGGCCCATACATGAAAGTTGTATACCATTTTGGGTCGGATATAAGTGGTGTAAATAGTAGGGAGATCAGATGGATCAGATTTCCTACACCGTTTTAGAAATCCAAGGTATTTGAATGCTTCTTTCGACACTTGAAAAATGTTTTTTTGTTCATCGGACATCGCACTGTATACTCATGCCTAGAACATCAAGAGCTTTTGATTCTTTAATATTTACACCACCCATAAAAACATATAAAGCAACATGACCTGTCGTGAGCTCGTGTGTTAACATACAACATTTAATCTTGCGTGCATTAAAGTCGACTCTATTCGCACAACCCCATTCAGGGATTGTCAGAAGGTCCCGATTAAGGGAATCATTCATGTTTTGCTTCATTGCCCCAATATCCACCAGGCCTGGTCTATAATTGAATGAATTTGAATGGCAAATGTTGCTGTCTTCTGCAAAAGAATAGATAGGGTTTGAAGTAGAAGGTCGTTTAGAAAGATAAGAAATATAGTAGGAGAAAGAAGATATTACTGAATGTCTGAGTGACTAATTTATTATCACCTAGACAAACTGGTCAAAGCTATAGATCCCGGTAAATAATTCTATTAAGAAGAGAGTTTTGCCTGTTCTAAACACATGGATACAAAGTTTGAAGTATATTTTTCTCAAATGAAATAATTATTAAACACAGGAATAAAATTTTTGATGCTTTTCTTAATAAATTTATTCAAAAACATTATAAAGTAATGAGCTAAAATGCTACTATAATTACTCTTCACTATTTATACACTTGTATTTTAAATCAATATTATAAGACGATGATGTCATTGGAAGCAAATATTTACCACTAATGCTTGTATATAGGGAGTTACCACGTATAATGGGGGAATTTCCATAAAGGATATACATTTCTAAACGCATAGTCCGATTTTAATTAAATTTCTCATGGCTATAGAAGAGGTGTAGTTGAATTTAAGTTTTAAATTTAGACATTAAAGACCAAAGGAAGGTGAAGTGTCTAGGCCCCAAAGTTAGGTACCTCGGGTATGTAAAACGCAGAAAAATAATATTGTTCTGTTTTAACATTTTTAAAACGTTGGTTTATTTCCTTTAAATAAACCGGATACTTTTGATTGCAAATAAAAGCAGTTTTAGTAGTTTAAAATTGTAACAACTCTTTATTTATTCAAATGTACAACAACAACAGTATAAAATAGTCACTATGTATTTTTAAGACACACACACACGTTTATAATGCACAAACTTAAATGTACAAGACAGTTGATGTTAACCCTAACAGCGCCTATGATCAACTCACTCACAACTGCAACCTCTGCCACTATTTATACACACGCCATCTCTCGTGAATCATCTACAATGCTATTAACGGACAAACTAGTATGCAAATTCGTAACAATATATTTGTACGTGTTTACTGTAACCATTTCAACATTTTTACAAGTTGTTTAACAATATTATGGTAACTGTAAAAGTGTATATGATTGTGGTAACCATAATATGTTAAAGTTATGATTCAAGTGATTGTATTAATAATATATATGATTGTATTGTAGTAAATAAAGTATATTTTTGTGACAACAATTTTTATGATAAAGGATTTACCACATTATGTTCTTCTCGGCATATGATTATAATCTGATAACAACATAATTTGATATAATGATTCATCATAAACGTGATTGCCATAAACATATACTTATTTACTACAATCATGTATATAATTGCGATAATCATGTGGATGGAAAACATACCATATTGTAGTAATCTCCATCATATTGTTAAAAAAAAATTAAAAATGTTGAAATGGTTACAGTAAACCTGTACATTTATATTTTTTCTCTGGGTAAAGGTAATTAACTTAGTTGAAAACTTTTTACTATATTCTAGGCTTATTATCGGTTTTATAACTATTCATAAGTATGAGTTTGTAAAAAATTTGAATATTTTGTGAAATTGTTAGCAAATATGAAAGGATAAATATAAAATAGTAATTTTTATCAAAAGTAAAAATAGTAATTCTTATTAAGGCAATACAGTTTTTAGCATTTAACTTTATATTACAAAGCATAAACATATTTAAATCATAATTGTATACTCAGGCTAAAGCATAAAGCTACAGATTTATATACATATAACTAGGTAGGCTTAAGAGCTTTTACAAAGCTTTTAATACATGTAAATATCTAAAAAAAAACTTTGTAAAATTAAAATCATTATTAAAATGGCATGCTTTCATTTCACATTAACTTTTTTTAAAAGTTTTAAAAATTTACTATAAAAACTTTTAGAAAGCTGAGCTTTAATCATTTGAATTATATAAATGTAACTACTTTAGACTATTACCCAAACCTAAAACAAACCATTACTTCACCATCTCGTTTGCAGAATTGAAAAACAAAGACTTATTAAATTTCCCGAAGAACTCGAACAGCCGAGCATGGTGGAGGGCAATGAAAAACGCGATGAGGCCAAACGTATTTTACAGGAAATTGAAAAAATTAATCAAGCTTTAGGCTATGTCAAAAAGCAATCCGATCAATCACGCTCTCCCGCCATATTGGACTCATCTCAGTATCTCTTTCCCAATACGGGCTATCAACCGTTTCATGTACAAAGTCCTCAAGTAATGGGTGTTAATGGAGAAACTTTATTATTGCCCTCCATAAGATCAGTGAAATTGGAATCAGCTTACTATAACAAAGCCAGTGAATACAATGTACCACCCACAAAAAAGTCACAAAAACAAAAGGTATCAAAACCTCAAAATCCCTTATATTTCAAGCCACAGCGGGTAGAGTTGGCAGCACCACAAACAAAAGCGGAGCAGAAACTATTACCCACCCATTTTGTAATACCCGTGAGATTATACAAACAAAATAAACAGCAATATGTGGAGAAACATAATCCTCAAGAGTACAAAATTAAAGGTTATAAAATTGTGGGCGATATAGATCATTTTTATGGTAAAACTAAGTTAAATAAGACTTCCGCAGTTGGCAGTAAAGTGAAATCTTCATCTACACCAAAATATCATTTGTTCTTTTTGCCCGAAGAAATTACAGCTAAAAGCTCGTCAAAGGACATAAAGGCCGTTGATGTTAGCTCTAAGGAGAATACCTCGCGCGAAGAAAAGTTAACCAACAGCAGACCATACAAAGTGCAAACGAATACGCAAGCTATAACCACAGGTAATACAGTAAATGCCACCAGTTCAGCACAAGTCGTTAGGAAACGTTTGGGTGTAAAACCTCAAAAGGGCAATAGCAATTCTGTAATTTCGGCAAGTACAGTGGTTAAAGTACAACCCACAGCTAATGGTAGTGGACTGCAATTGCAACAACAACAACAAGGGCATCAACAACAACAACAAGGACATCAACAACAACAACAGCAGCAACAGCAACAGCAACATTATGAAAAACCTACTGGCACCCAACAAATCACACAACTCATACAACCACCTGAAGCAACCCCAGCTTATCAACCTACGAAACCCAACAACAATCAAAACAATAAAAACCCCATTAGACCCTTGTTGAATGTACAAAACAATAACAACAACAACAATAATAACAATAACATCAAACGTCCTCTTTTGGAGTTACAACAAAATATTAACAGCATTAATAACGCCACCACAAATGCCATTAAGACAGCTTTTCAAAATATTTTCAGACTACCCTTTCGCCCACAAGATCCAACTAAACCTGTAACTGCTACCGAATATACACCCATTGAAACAGTGCCTCTGCAAAGTCCACAACTACTACCACCACCACAACTACAACAACAACAGCAATATTATACAGGCCTCAATTCACAATCACCAGCACAAGGACCACCCCATTACTTTTACGGCAACGATAACTTTCAGAATGATCACCTAGACTCCGATTACAAATGGGACGATGAAAATGTCAGTATCGATTCGTCTAACCCGGATGACCAAGACAGTTACGGTAATTCTCAAGAATCGGGCGAACCAGAGGAAAAGAAAATTTTCAGCCATTTACTGAAACACAAACAGGAATCTCAGAGAGAGGCTCTCAAACAAGGAGGCATTATTATACAGAGACTTAAGGTACGCAAGGGAGGTATTGCCATAGCCGGACCAGGTGGTGTAGCTACGGCTGGTAGTGGTGGCACTGCCATCGTAGGACCTGGTGGTTATGCTCTTACCCATCCCAGAAGTTTGACAATAGCCGGTCCAGGCGCTAAAGTTATTGCTATACCTTCCAATGTTGATTTGAAAGATGCTTTGCAGCGAACAAATTTAGATACACAAATGTTTCCGCGAGAGGGACGTATAGTGGCTACGGGACCTACGGTCTACTATGCTCCACCTACTGGGGACTATGTAGAGATTTAAGTAGCCGTATTATTTTTAAAAAGGGGGGCTTCGAAGAAGAGTTTGTAGTTTTTATATTTCTTGATTTCGAAGTATTATTTAAGTTTTATTTTTTTTTGTCGTTTTAATTTGTACTTTAGTTAAATTTAAGTAGTGGGTATTTATCATAGAGTATTTAGGAGTAAGTTAAGTGGTTTGTTGAAAAATCAGAGAGAATGAGACTGGAGTATAGTATTGTGAGCGAACATTGTAAAAGTTTTTGTAAGCTTTAAGAGCTTTTACATGTATATGAAAATACAACACAAAAGCTTTAATATATTAGAAGCTTTAAATGTAATTCCGATAATATTTATATTAAGCTTTAATATAAAGTTATGCTTACATAAATTGAATACAATTTAAAACAAAACTCGTAAAGTTTTAAATAAAATTTTAAGATTTTTAAAGCTATCATGCAGTTTTAAAAACATTAAAAAATTTCATAATTTTAAATAAAAGCGCTAATCTTTAAATTTTGAAAAGATTTAACAAAATGCTTTAAATTATCAATATTTTAAATAAAAGCCATAGCAATGTTGAAAACATTAGGCGACTTTTTAAAAAGAAAGTATAAAAAAACTAAACTAAATTTTAAAATAAAAGCTTTTGGGATTTTTAAACTGTTACTGATAACAAAGAAAAGCTATCACTTTGACATTCAACAATTAAATTCCCCAAAAAAATTTTAATTCTAAATAAAAGCTTTTAAGCTCTTTACAAATGTCTCTCACTGATTTTTCTGCATTCTGCACAAACCCAAATAACAACAGACTGTTTCAAAGCTTTTTATTTAAAGCTTGTTAAGCCTTAGAGCTCTCTGAAAGTGTTATAATTTATTTTTAAAATTTTTTATTTAAATAAAAAAAAAACCATTTGTAATTTAATAACAAACCTACGACTTTCATTAAAAAAACCAACATAAATTGTGTAAATATGTATTTATGAATGTTCTAAAAAAGTAACTAACAAAAGCTTCGTTTTAAAAAGCTCATTAATATTACGTTACTAATAACCACATTAAGCTTAGAAACACAACAACTAATAACACTGCTGTAAATATATCTTTTTCAAAACTAATAACAAATTGCTTTAAATCCCATTTTCCTCCACCCGAAACAACCAAAAAATTCATAATCTCAAATTAACCCCAAACGAACAAAAAGTAATTGGCAAACGTCTGCACTTCACACCTGGCCATTGCAGCCAGCTCCTCTAACGGCCTACAGCACTTATGGTTTGAATTTATTAACACCTGCTCAATTGCAAACTACTGAAGTTAAACAAAATGTACAACTGGCAACACAAACACCGCCAGCTTTACAAACCAGCCCAAACTATGGTCACTTCCTTACGCCTCAATATTTAACCGCTCAACAGCAATATTTTGCCTTCAATAGTGCCTTTTTTAATGCACCCTTTGGTCAATATGCCTATACAACTGGACAACAGTATTTGCCACAACTTTTTTCGACACTACCCAGCATAACACAAAAATTACCCATGGGAACAGCAAAGGTAACTACAACTACCACCACAGAGGCTCCTACCCAGAGACCCAATATCAGAAATAGAGAACCCACTACCAGAAAACCTCAAGGTTCCTTGCAAATAAAACCCCCAAAGCTACAACTTCAGCCAGAAGATGTTAATGAAAACTCTCAAGATTCCCAGCAAGTACAAGTACAAACATTTGAAACTGAAACTGAAATAGTGGGTGGTTTTAAAAGCGATGCTGCTCTTTTGAAGGCAGTCGAAAAGATAAATCCCGAATATGTTATAGAAGAAATCATAAAAGTACCAGGCACACATGTCTTCTCCACCGAGATCACTGAACAAATTAAAACCCTACCAAAGCAAACAAAACCACAAAAGCAAACTGTACTACGGGCAACAGAGCAGAAACAAGCACAAATTCAAAAGCAAAATGTATTGGCAAAACAACAGAAACAAAAACAAATCAAGAAATCTACAAAAAGCTCTAGCAAGACAGCAAATCCCACTGATACTTCAGAAACAGGAGTCAAAGTAGAGGCTATTGGCAAAACCTCCACAAAAGGCAACATACCAGAAATACCATTTGGCACTTACTTTCTGCCCTATTTCTCACAGGATCAGCAGCGGCAGCAGCAACAGTCTGGTAAGAATACCGCAAGCTTAATTTTAGAACCCCACTCCAAAGCTATTGTGGGCAATGGTGGCACCGCCATTTCAACGCCCTTCTCCAGAGCTTATCTGAAACGAGGCGTTACCACGAATGTATACTTTAATCCCGAATCGGTGGCCATTGCCGGTGTGGGAGGCAAAGCTCATGCTCAGGCAGATCTTGAGTTGGATTTAATAGATTAAATTTATGGCAGAATATGACAAAAGACTGAACTGATACTTATTATTGTATTTTAGAAATAATACATAAATAATTAAACGATAATGTACAAATCTGTAAAAAAAAAGTAAATATTATAGAAGAATTAATAAAAAAAGTAATAATGTAATGTAAATATATACAAAAATTTATTTAATTCCTGGTGAAAAGTTTAGAAAATTTGGTGTGTTAAGGTAAAAAAACAATGAAATATGAAAAAACCTTTAGTCCAGAATAAAAGACTAAGGGCCATTATTACAACTTGCCTTTATGTTCCCAATAGTAAAAGGTAACTTTAAAGTTACCTTTTACTATTACGAACATAAAGGCAAGTTGTAATAATGTCCCTAAAAGAAATAATAAAAAACCTTAGTTTTTTAAATATATAATTAAGTTTAAATATGAAAATTTACAGCTTACATATACTTCCTAGTAGCAGTAAGATGTTTGGAAAAAGCTATAGTAAAAAAGCTTTAAAGTTTGTGTATATTTGAGAAGCACTTAGCTTGTAATGTCAATAAATGTTTAGGTACTTAGTATTTTAGAGATTTATGAAAAAAGCTCTCAAGTTTAACCACATTAAGCTTTCATATGTAAAGCTTCTATATAATGTTTATTTAATTTCTGGTGAAATTGGGTAAAAATACTAAATAAAATACTCATAGTATAAAAAGCTTTTTTTAATATTAAATTTCGATTAGAAAAGTTTACAGCTTACATTATTGAAAAATCGTTACTTCCTAGTATTTTACAAATTAACTGGAAAAGCTTTAAAGTTTAAAAAAAATCCTGATGAAATGTTTAGTCAAAAAGCTTTAATTAATTTATGTAAAGCTTTCAGCATACATTATTAAAGAAAATGTCTATACCTTGTACTTAAAAGCATAACAGCTTAATTCCTAAATAATGCAAAAGCTTTTATTTGTAAACAATTAAATTTACAACAACTTAATTAAGCTTTTCAAAAGGCTTTGAATAATAATAAGATTTTGTTTAAAAAACACTGAGGTTTTTTAAATTTCTCTTCAGGGTCCTAGGATTTTAAGATTTGTTTTAAATTTTACAAAAAAAATGTACAAGAAAACAGACAGAAACTGATTTTAAAAACTATTTAAAGCTCAATTAATTTCATAAGTATATAATTAAAAAAGTTATTGTTTCAATTAGAATAGCTTTTAAGCTTTTCTTGAATATAATTTTCAAAGCTTTAAGTTACAGGTTTGTTCTAAATATAGAGCTTTTTAATAAAATTATAAATACATTTTTAAAATGCCTAAAAATTAGAAATTGTATATAAAAGCTTTTAAAAAAGCACACTTGTATTTATAAAAGCTGTTTACCAATAACAGTCTGTAAATTTGTCTTATTTCAATTCTCTGTTCTCTGTTCACTTTTCCTATTTCTCCTCCTTCGACTTTTTGCAATCTAACCCTTAAATATTTCCTAAACTCCTTAAATAGTAGTTAATACATACCGTAGTTAAATATTTTGCTTTATTTTTATTTCCAAATCACATAACCACCACTTACGATAACATCCAATGTATTATACAATACCCCCTCATTTCCCCTCTTGCACAATTAGACATAGATCTTCTGACATAGACCTTAATGAAGATGCACAAACCCTTTCCTATTATGGTGGTCTTAAGGGACATTTTATACACCTTAAAGATGGCAAAGTACAGAAAATTACGGGCAATAACAAGGAGACAAAAGCGGCACCTCGTCAAGGACCCGTAGCGGCGGCTTCCAGCGAAATAGCTAATGATCGTCTTAACGATTATGATCACAAGTCCACGTTTGAGGAAGATTTCAATAAAATTCAATTGGCCGCTGCTCGTCTGGTGGCCATACAAGAGCTGGCCAAACGTAAGGGTAACTTTAGTCCCGAAGATAATCGCGTATATGCCGCTAGTCTATTGGAATTGGGACAAGCTGCTCAAAATTTAGCCATGTTGCAACAAACGGGACAAATACAAGATTTCAGTGTTCTGTTGAAGCCCATGCAAACAACCGTAATGCCACAAAAAACTCCCCTTAAGGATGACAAAAATACTGAAGATGCCGTGGCCATTGAAGCAGCTGTACAGGAAGAAAAGGTAGATGTGGTAACAGAGCAACAATTAAGTGAGTTTGATCTTTTGCCCGGCAATCATGAAGATCCCTATGAAGATGTTCATGATAGTGTGGCCATAACACCGCCCAAGAAAGATGCTTCTGTAGCTGAGGCTAAACCAGTGGGTGAGTTTTTTTTTCAAAAAACATTAATTTAACTAAGCGTTTTTATAATTATGTGTGTTTTAATTTCTAGGTATCTCTATTGCTGGTGAGGGTGGTGTTGCCTCTGCTAAACCCAATGCTGTGGCTTTATCCGGTCGCAATGGTTTGGCCGTTTCTGCTCCCAAAGCTACTGCCATAGCAGGTGTAACAGCTGAAGAAGCCGCCGCTTTTAGTATCTCCCTGCCCACTCGCAATAATTTAGTTATTAAATCAGCTTCTACCCGTTTATCATCCCCCTCTTATGATGACTATTATGATATCGATTCTTCCCCTCTCCAGGCCCACCGACGCAATGTTCCTCTTCTTAGATCTGCCGGCACCGAGAAAAGTAAGGTCACTAGTAAGCCCAAACCTATGCTGGCCACAATTAATGCTGCCGATGCTATTGTAAAAATGTGGCGCACTGCTATTGCCGAGGATCAGGCTGCCAGTTATGGGGCACCCGAGCGCAATAATGATTTTGATATTGAACAATTTTTTAAGATCTCCAAGCAAATGAATCAACGTCGTAGAATTTAAGTTCAAAATAATTATTTATTTTATTCATATATTAAACAAAATAACAATTGAGCATCTTTTGAGAGATAAGTAAATTATTTATGCTAAAAAGATTTTATTTTCTATAAAATATGACAGTATTTAAGAACAAATAGAAATACTAATTTAATAAAACAGGCATTTAACAAAGCTTCTAATATACATTTTTGCTAAATTTTAAATAACTTGTCACTCGTATTTCCTTAATCAGTTTGAAACTAGCTCGCAAACTAGAGTCGTAGAGAATATATTTTATCCAGAAACTGGAGATACTATCTCAAAAATATCGATAACCTGTGATCACTCATTAAAAATTAACTTTTTTCGATAAATTTGTATTATTATGAAACTGAATGAGGAGCACAGTGAAATGAGATATCGATCGTTTTCTGAAAATGAACGAATTCACTTAATTGTGAATAAATTCGAAAAGAATCAATCGATTTTTATGATCGATATCTCAATTTGTTCCTATTATATGTGGCTTTATATAAAGCAATAAACTTGAACAATTTCTGCTGTTTTCGACTTTTTCATGAGTTTTTTTAAACAAAAAAATTTGCTATTTTCACGTAAAAAATATATTTTTTGCTTTAATTCGATATTATAACTCCGAAAGTACTGAACCGATTAAAACGCAATATATAAGCGGATTAAAGGATATGTAAATTTCAATTTTTCTAAACTTATTTTAATAATATCGGACTAACAGGTTTTGAGTTATCATTAATTATGTGGAGAAACGTGTAAAAAAATTCACAATTAAATAAAAGAAGTAAGAGAGCTATATTCGGCTGTGCCGAATCCTTCACCAAATTATACTTTAAAATACAAATTTTAAATATTTTTAGGTAAACAAAATTAATTTTTTTTTTTTCAAAATTGTTTTTCAAAACTTAAAATTTTTTTTTTTTTTCAAAATTGTTTTTCAAAATTAAAAAAAATTTTTTTTTCATAATTGTTTTCTATTTTTTTCTAAATAGTTTTTTCTAATTTTTTTTAAATTTTTTAAAAAAAAATGTTTTTCAATTTTTTTCAAATTTTTTTAATTTTATTAGTGAAAAAAAATATTGTAAAAAAAAAATGTTTGTGGTAAAAAAAAAATATTTGGGTTAAAAGATAATTTTCCCGATTTTGACCCATTGTAGGTTCAAATTACTATAGCCTAATATAAATCGTTGCAATGGACTTTAAAATACCTATCATTAGATATCCATATTGTCTATATTAATGACTTAGTAATCCAGATATAGATCAAAAATAGGCCAAAAATCGAGGTTGTCCCGGTTTTTTCCTTATATCTCAGCCATTTGTGGGCCGATTTTCTCGATTATAAATAGCGACTGAGCCGGAAGAATTCCTGATATACTGATGTATCAATTATGTTTGTAAGTTATTTGGGGGCTACGGAAAGTTGATTTCAACATACAGACGTACATGGCTATATCGACTTCGCTATATATAACGATCCAGAATATATATACTTTGTGGGGTCGCAAATGAAAAATGTTCAAACTACAAACGGAATGACAAACTTATATATACCCTTGCCACTCATGGTGAAGGGTATAAAAATTGAACTATAATACAATAAGTACTAAATTTTTAGTACTTAAGCCACTAAAATGTTTTGGATTTTGTTGCCCTTTGTAATCTGCGATCACTGAAATTTTTCACATAAAATCTAATTTTTCGATCATTTTGTTCGAGAATCTAAATAATGGTAATCTTTGATCACTTAAATTTCTCTTCAATAATATTTTTTTTTTACAAATTTGAAAATTATAATATGTGATCACTTAAATTTCTCAGCAACAATTTGTTCGTTAAATTATTATAAGACTATATAATTACATTTTTCTCGAAAACTAAAGTTGCATTGGCGAAAATAATGATTTCATGTGATTATATTTCTCACCAAAATCAAACTTTAAGTCATGTTCATTTTTCTCGGAAACTGAAGTAGAAACGGCGAACATACCAATATAATGTGATCACTTACAATTATCGAGAAACTAAAATTGTATTTATCTTAAAAACTAGAGGCGCTACTACAAAAAACTGTGATCACTTATACGTATTACCAAAAATTTATTGATGAAGTAAAAGTGAATTGTCTCGGAACCTAACCTATGTCAAAAATAATAACAAATAATAAAAATTTCCCACCATATATTTGTTAGACAAATTGGTTGGGAAACTAAAATTTTATTTTTCTCGGAAACTTGAGGCTCTACGACGAAAATAACGATAATCTGTAAACATTTATAATTATAAGTAAAAATCCAATTTTCGATAAATTTTGTAGGAAAAACAAAAATTGCATTTTTCTTGGAAACTAGAGGAGCACTTAATTTTTCACCAGAATTCGAGTTATTACTTAAATATATTTGTATGTGAAACTAAAACTATTTGCATTGCTCACCAAAACTCGGTATTTTCGACAACTTTGTATGATTTAAAATAATTTAGAGGTTTTACGGCGAAAATAGTGATATGTGATCACTACTACTGATCATAATAAATTGATTTTTTTACTTATGTACAAAACTTCCTTTTTTACTCCTATGTGGAGCATAGTGATGTAACAATTGCATTCCAATTATTTCTATTTAATGCACGATATTTTAATTCACTTAGACTTAAATTTACTGTAGCGGCATCGATCTCCGTTTCCATGTGTGTGAAGAACGTCCTCTATGTCTGCTGCAATGCGGATTCGAGTCTTGTATGCGAAGACTCGAACCCCCATCGATTTCGTTTTGTTAATCTTCAAGACAACGGAGATTGCCACTTCTTGCACTTGCTTCAGATTTACTTGCATATCTGAAATAGTGTGGATGAAGAGACATATCGCACCGTTGCTGCAACAACGTCATAATTAAAAAACGAAAATTTCGAGTTAATAGCACTACCATTGCATAGTAAATAAGTTGTTTTAATAACTGATAAATTCTAGTGAACTACTTAGATTCTAAAATTACACACATAGAAGCATTTGGTCCTAATTTCATAAGCTATTACATATTACTTGCAATAACGTATTTTTTTAGTTGTGCGTTGCCGTTTGTGTGTTCATAAAAACGTTTGAACCAAATTGGACCATAATATTATTTTAATTAAAAAATTTTAAAAAAAATATATCGGTTTAAAATTACTCCGGAAAAATTACTCATTTTGTGTTATGACGACGTTGCAGCAAATGAACAATATATCGCTTTCATAGTTTAAAACCTCAAGTCTACCCAGTAATCCCCAGGTAATACCCCTACTGTGACTGGTAGCTTTTTGCATCACTATATCGAGTACACAATTAAATAGAAATTACAAACAGCATCGTGATTTTTTCACCGAGTTGATTTTCGTGAAGTATATGACACGTAGCATTAGTATAAAGGCATTTAAGCAGAGAACAATTTTACAAGCGAGAGCCTGCTAAGTACATTGCACTGGGATGCCTTCTCAAAGTCTATAAATGTGAGATATAGATGTGATCTCCATTCCACTCACTGTTCTATTATTATTCTTAAGCTGTTGACGTAGTATATGTATGATTTAGTATAATTGTATTTATCTCAGAAACTATATGTGATCACTTATATTTCCCAACAGAAATTGATTTTATTGACTAACTATATGAGATAACAAAATTAAAATTTTTTGGAAAGTAGAGGGAGGTGCTACGGCGAAAATAATGATAATCTGTGATCTCATATTTTTTACAAAAAATCTATTTTTTTTTTATAAATTTTTATGATGAAGTCTAATTTACGTTTTTCTTATATTTCTCACCAAAAATCGATTTTAGATAAAGTAAAATTCTATTTTACTCATGATAATTATCATTATCAATTTAATCAAAAACAAAGGACATAAGTCTGAAAAATGTTGGTGTGTTGCCCTTTGTAATCTGTGGCTACTCAAATTTCCCCTAAGAAATTGAATCGGTGAATTTTTATTTAAAAACAGGTAAGAAAGTATGGTCGGTCAAGCCCGACCATATAATTCCCTACACTAAGTAAATGAGCGATTTTCGGAAGTGGGCCTTATATGGGAGCTATGACCAATTATGGACCGATCACCATGAAATTAGGTGGTGTGATTAATGTCTTTATGAAAGTTATTTATGTTGCATTTAATGTGTATACCAACATTTTTAGGAGATTTACGCTCGTTAAAGTGATTATCGGAAGCAGGCCTTATATGGGAGATATGACTAATTATGTACCGATCATAACAAAATTTGGTGACATGAATTCTGTATATATAAAACTTATTTGGAGAAAAACTTGTGTAGATATATATATATAAATTAAACATTTATGACCGATAAAGTCCAATTTCGGGAGGACATTTGTATGGGGGCTAGGTGAAATAATGAACCGATTTCAGCCAGTTTCAATAGTCTTGGTCCTTGGACAGAAAAACTGATATGTACCGAAATATCTTCAAGATTGCGACCTGTACTCTGCGCACAAGGTTTACATGGACAACCAGCCAGCCAGACGGACGGACGGACATCGTTTAATCGACTCAGAAAGTGATTCTGAGTCGATCGGTATACTTGGGTGTTAGACTAATATTTTTTGGCGTTACAAACATATGCACAAATCCAATATAATCCCCACTATGGTGGTGTAGGGTATAACAAGTAAGAGAGCTATATTCGGCTGTGCCGAATCTTATATACCATTCACCAAATTATACTTTAAAATAAAAATTTTAAATATTTTTAAGTAAACAAAATTAAATTTTTTTTTCAAAATTGTTTTTCAAAATTTAAAAATAATTTTTTTTTTTCAAATTGTTTTTCAAAATATAAAAAAAAAAATTTTTCAAAATTGTTTTCAAACATCTGCACAAATCCAATATAATCCCCACTATGGTGGTGTAGGGTATAACAAGTAAGAGAGCTATATTCGGCTGTGCCGAATCTTATATACTCTTCACCAAATTATACTTTAAAATAAAAATTTTAAATTTTTTTAGGTAAACAAAATTGTTTTTCAAAATTTAAAATAAATTTTTTTTTTCAAATTGTTTTTCAAAATTTAAAAAAGAAAATTTTTTTCAAAATTGTTTTCAATTTTTTTCCAAATTTTTTATATAATTTTTTCCAATTTTTATTAAAATTTATTAGTGGACAAAAATATTATAAAAAAATTTTTTTGTGGCAAAAAAATATATTCGGGTTAAAAAATAATTTTAATTTTACTATAGCCTTATATAAATCTTTGCAACGGACTTTTAAATATCTATCATTAGATATCCATATTGTCTATATTAATGACTTTGTAATCCAGATATAGATAAAAAATAGGACAAAAATCTAGGTTGTCCCTGTTTTTTCCTTATATCTCAGCCATTTGTGGGCCGATTTTCTCGATTGTAAATAGCAACCGAGACGGAAGAATTCCCGATATATTGATGAATCAATTATGTTTGTAAGTTATTTGGGGGCTACGGAAAGTTGATTTCAACATACAGACGGACATGGCTATATCGACTTCGCTATATATAACGATCCAGAATGTATATACTTTGTGGGATCGCAAATGAAAAATGTAGAAATTGCAAACGGAATGACAAACTTATATATACCCTTCTCACGATGGTGAAGGGTATAATAAGGTATCCGTAAAATAAAAACAATTTGTTATCAACGATCAAATGATCGTTTTCGTTAGTTAGTAGCTCCCATCTTTGAAAAATATTTGCACCTAAAATTGTTAGCATATATTAAGGCGTGCAATATTAATTCGCTTTGTTTGCTATTGAAGAGGAAAAGAAAAGAAAAAAGATAAAATATTTATATTTTGTTTATGGTTTAAAAATAACAAAGAAACAATAGACGTCGTTACTAAACCAAGAAAGAAGCTTAATATTTTTATTGAAGTTTTATGAAGATTGCTTTGTAATTTATTTAAATATATGATGTTTTAATATTTTGTATTAATGTTTGCTTATATGCTTTATATAACTTTATTATTGTTTATATTGTCTGTTTTCCATATTTAATTTACTTCTGTATGAAATTTTTAAGAATTCTATTTTAGTTTGTTAAATTTCATTTTCTTAATCTCTGGTTATTTTTTAACGTGACGATATACTGACAAAAATTATATTCATTACCAGGGATTGAGAAAATGGAACATAGAGTTTATGTCTTAAGTGTTTTGTTTTAACAGCACGTTTGTAAACAGGACTGTAAAGTAGTTATACTTAATTAGTGGCGATTTGTCTCTATTTGTGGCCTTAAATTAAAAGCAATAAAAGTAAGCACACTTAGCACTCACTTAGTTCGTTTTATTGCATCTTTATGGACGAACTGGCAAATCTAATGAATTGTTTATGCAAATGTGATTTAATGGTATCTGACATTAGGTAGGCTAATTGTTTTAATTTATACAATTTCTAAATAGAAATTTAAGTTTTAATCATAGAGAATTTTGTCAAACAAAAATATAACAAACAAAATACATTGACTAACATGTATTTTGTTGTTGCAAGAGTTAGGTTTTTGACAATTTAGCATAAACTTTCAAACTAAATGTATAATTGCTGTACATTCATTAACAAATCCATAACTTTAACAATGACATTTCTCAAAAAAAAAAAAAAAATAAAAAAAAATCTTAAGCTAATAAAGTGATAAAGCAAAGATGAAAGTCATTAATATCAATAATGACTTTAGAAACTAGATACAATTAAAATTAAAATAGAAAAAAAAAAAACATCAGAGTAAAAAAATATGACATAAAGAAAATAAGAAACCATAAATAGAAATTGCTGTAATAACTTACAGACAGCATTACAGCCACAAAAATAATATATTTTTCTTTTGGTTTGTGTACCTACCTTCTTTTACAAGTTTTTCTTCTTTTCTAAACAACGTATTTTTAAAAGAAGTAGTTGTTGGTGAGTCCATGTTGGCATGTTGAGGCGTTGGAAACCACGTTCTTATTTGTACTACAATTTTTGAAAGTCTCATACCCTTACTTATATATTGTCTTGCTCGTAGTTAGCTTGATTACAGACTGCCTCTACACTGGTTACAGGCTTTCTATAAGTTGTCTCCATGTATTTCTATTAGTTGTCAGGTCCTTGAGGTCACTGATGTTGTTAAACGTACGTTAAACGTACGTTACCTTTGTATTAAAAGCTGTCAAATATTGAATTGTTTTACACGGCAACAAGACCCTTGTCCAAACATTGTCAAGTCATGCTGTGTTCTTTAGATATGCGGCAAAACATACGAAATTAATTCCGAAATCAAATATATTGTATCATATTTTTAACAATGACATAAGTATTTAGTGGATTCACAAAGTCA
The DNA here is from genome assembly GCA_942486065.2 of Calliphora vomitoria. Lineage (NCBI taxonomy): Eukaryota > Metazoa > Arthropoda > Insecta > Diptera > Calliphoridae > Calliphora > Calliphora vomitoria. Next base: position 28,393,341 of record OW818031.2, on the reverse strand, counting down.
TATTGTTATAATGTTCTACTATATCATATTGGTTTACAATTGCTGTTTTTGCTTTTTAAGCAAAAAATTTCCTAAAATAATACTACTCTGTATGCTATGTTTACTGTGCTGTCGTAAGCAACCAGCAGAGAATTGTGCCGAACTCCTAAGAGCCGAATAAGCCGAGCCGTGAAATGTGAAATATTAGAACATTATGACATGATAGGATGGATACCTTGTGAATCCACTATTTATAATTACAAAGGTAGAAATACCACATATATTTCATAGTATTTCATAGCAAACTGACTCCAATCTATATATCTTTGGATCATTTAGTGTCTAAGAGCTAGTTTCTTGGACAAAGATAATCTACATACTTCGTTTAAACCTTGATTAAACTAAAAATTTTGTTTCTCACTTATTGTTAATTTAGTATATAATCTAGGTTTAACTGAGCATCATTGGTGAGTTAAACCAAAGTATAAAATGCCAAAGAACAAACAGCTGAAAAATAAAATAAACAATTCAGCACAGCAGCTCTTTGTATTGATTTGCTTTATTAATATCAATGTAATTTTTAATATACATTTTATATACTTTAATGTCACTTTTTCTTTTACAAAGTTAAAATTTACAAAAAAAAGTTATGTAAGCGGTTGATTTTTCTTATAAAATTTAAAGTATTGCCATATTTATATGAACAATTTTGAGGAATACACATGTGATAGACTGAAAAGTATGGCAATGCTAACGAAATTAATCCATTAGTGAGAAACACAATCATTAGTTAAATCCCGGCGAAATATGTTTCAGGTTTAATATAACAGCATGTTAAGCTACGTTTAACTGACAAGTAAGAAACTAGCTCTAAGTAATCTAGAGTTAAACGTTTACTTTATAGTTATATAGGAGAGTCTGCTGCCACTTAGTGTACCTTTGTAATCTAAAGTGTTGTCTACTTAATTTTTTTTATTTTCGTTTCACTTTAGGAATAAGCCATTTTACTCACTACAAGATATGTACTGCTGGGAGTATTGTCATTGTATTGTCCCAGATGTTCCAGATGTACTAGTCCCGTAACTAGTTAAAAAGTGGTCATATTACTTAACCAGTTTTAGGCCTATTAACTTATAAATAGTTAAACCATAGGTGTATGATTTAAAAATGCGGGAATTTTTAAGATTGTTAGCTTTTATTTTTAAACATTTGTACAATATAAATTTATTCAAAGCAATGACCCTTTCCCATCTTTCTGACAATATATGGATTCCGAGAACTGCTCATCTTTTAAGGCCGAGAACGAATCAAGCTAATATTAGATACTCTGTTCCAAATTGAAGTGTATCCCAGAGAAGCGTTCTGCATCGATCGAAACGAATAGTAGTTGGACGAGGCATACAATCTTTTACTCTTTGGGTAATCGTAATCGATCCATTTTTCATCGCAATTAATAATTCGACGCAAAACTGATTTTATTTTATAGCGTTCAAGCATCATTTCGGACATGCAAAATCGTCTTTCAAGGTCTCTCGATTTTCATTCGTATGGTACTTAATTTCCTAACTTTTGGATGAATCCTGCTGTCAGCAAACGTTTTTAAATTAATGGTTGAGTAGCTTCCAATGACTTTGCAAGCTCTTGTTGAGTTTTACAACAATCTTTATGGAGCAATACCTCCAATTCTTGGTCTTCAATTTTTTTTTTGCTGACCTGGACGATCTTTATCTTCCGTGTCAATATGACCACTTTGAAACCCAATGGAACACACTCACCATTCAGCTTTGGTGAGCTATCGGTGTGCTTTAGCGGCACTTTTTTCAAATTAAAGAAGTAAAGTAAAACTTCCCGCATTTGACGCTTTGTTGGTACAAAATTCGACATTTTCTAAGCAAAAAAACTTTGTTGTTTATACTATAATGTTTAATAACTAAGTGAGAATAAATGACAGATATGTACCTTTCAAAATGACATATTAAGGACTGAGATCGAAAAATTCTTAACACACGTTTTTCATTAAAACTTTTAATCCAAGTATTAATTCATTTTTTTTTTTTATCAAGTTATCTTTGTAAAGCATGTTTATGTTTAATGTCAATTATAGTCATTTGTTGTTAATCTGATTAAAATGAGTGACCAGAAAAAAGTACGTACTAAAATTATTGGTCCTTGGTCCTACAAAAATTTGGCCAAGCATTCAAAGGTCTGTCGTCAAACTGTTTCCAATGTTATTAAACAGCACCTGGAGAACTTGTCCGTTGATAGAAAACCTGGTTCAGTTAGAAGGAATGGTCCACATGATGTTTCTAAAGCCAACAAAATAGAAAGCATTTTCAAAAGAGCTCCCAACACATCCGGTAGGAAAGCAGCCCGGTTAGGTCAGTACTCGGACTACTTGGTAGGAAATGTTAAAGCCAATGAAGGTTTAAAAGCATACAAGGCTCTAAAAGTTCCTGACACGAACTCTGCTAAAAATTTAGAGGCTATTTAGAGCACGGAAATTGAAGTAAAATTTTATACAAAAAATATTCTTGCTGCATTATGGATGACGAAACGTATGTTCTGGCAGATTTTTCGTAACTTCCTGGTCAAAAATTGTATGTTGATGATGCTCGAGGTAATGTTGAAGAAAAGTTTAGGACCCAAAAGCAGACAAAATTTCCCAAAAAGTTCTTGGTATGACAAGCAATATGCAGTTGCGGCAAAAGACGCCAATCATTTGTTACAAAGGGCTTTATAAATACCGAAATATACATCAAGGAATGTTTACAAAAAAGGATGTGTCCATTCATAAGACTTCTTAATGTTTCCACTTATTTTTGGCCTGATTTGGCATCTGTCACTATGGTAAGAAAGGTCTTGAGTGGCACAAATCTTGGTATTTGTACCAAGAGAGAGAATTCCTCCAAACTGCTTGGAGCTAAGTCCTGTGGAAAGATATTGGGCTCTTGTTAAAAGAGAATTAAAGAGCAAAAAAAAGGTGTACAAAAGTGTGGTAGATTTTAAACGGAGATGGACAATCTGTTCGAACAAAGTGACAGAAAGCACTATAAAAACCATAATGGAAGGGGTTGCATCCCTAGTGATTAGAACAATAAAAATACTATTTTTTTTTTTAAATTGTTATAATAATTTCAATCAACTAGAAAAAAATCAAAACTGTAAGTTTATTAACATATATGTATAATAAGAATTTTTCGAACTCAGTCCTTAAGTCATACACCCAAGATAATTGGAAACTTCTCAAATTTAATTGGAAATATCTGAAATATAATTATAAATTTTAGAAATACAATTAGAAACTTCCGAAATAAAATTGGAGGTAGCGTAGTATCGAAAATAAAGATATTCTTAATACATTGCAATATAAAAATGTTTCCTTTGGAATTGCGACACAGATCAGATCAGCGACACATTACAAAGTTTCTGGAAGAACTAAATTTCCTTCTCCAGTAATAAAATCTTGATAAAATTTTAGGTTGTTTTTATATACTTAGCCTACCCTAAGTAACCAGTGAAGTAAGTAGTTCTAAATCCTTTCTCTGCTTTTTGTGGATGAGCTTCAACTATATTATTTTTAAATAAATTTTAAGTCTACAACTTTTTTGATTTATGTTTTTCTATTGCCTGGTAGGGTACTACTGATTTCATATACCACCATACATATATTGTAGTTTTCCATTATTTTTATTTCATTTAAAACTTAAAAGAAATTCGCAACCAGTTTCTAAATTTAAACTCTCAAACAAGTACAAGTATGAACTTTATTTATTCTACACTCTGTTGTGAATAAGTTTGGCTTTGACTAAAATTCTTTACAGATGTCATTTGATATCAAACCACGGGCCAATAATTTTAAATAATCTCTGCTATAAGAGTGACTATTAAACTGGCAACTTAGGCTGAAGTAGGCAAGAAGTACGAGTACGAATACGAATACGAGCACATCCAACATCCATTCTAAAATAACTGGCAGCCAGCTAGAAAAGAAGAAAAGAAAGATATTGGCTACATAGTAGTGGTTAATTCTCTGGCCGATTTGTGGAAAAACTACTATTGTAACTATTGGATAATAAAGGGTTGTTAACCAACCAACCAACCAACCAAGATGTGGCATGATGTTGTGGTGCCACAAAAAAAAGTATACAAGTAAGTATGTATATACATACTTATGTGTGTGTTTGATATAAAAAATTCTAGTTTATTCCTTAACCATTATCTGTTGCAAGCTTAGAGGTTATTGCTTTTAGATTCTACTGCAATTTTAGAACTTTAGTTGTGCTTTACATTGCCTTTTTTTTCTTTCCACAACATTTTAAAGATGCAGCAGCATTGTTGTGGCAGGTTAGTTTAGAGTTGTTCTTTAGAGTTTTAAGCTTAAGTTTCATGTTTGGTGGCTTTTTGTCTTTCTTTTCCTTTTTGTTTTTCTGTTTTGATTTTGTTCTTTTATTTATTTTTTTCATTTTCTATTTATTTTATTTATTTGTTGTGTTAAATATATATAATGTTTTTTCTTGCTGTTGCTGTCAATTTACACTAATGTTGCAGCGTGTTTTCAATGTTATAAAAAGGTCGGTGTGCCATCATTTGGTCAGCAGTTTCCTTTAACTGTCCCATAAGGAACGTTCTACAATACTACGTTTGTAATAAAAAGATAAATCTTGTGAAAAGTTTTGTGATAAAGTGTAATTGTGTTTTTTTTTTTGTGTGGCTGTTTTGATTGAGTAGAGTTTTGCTTAGAAGATTCACTCCGAATTTAAAAGACTGATAGCAGTACAATTTATTTTAAGAGTAGATGGTAAGTTTGTGTTTTTAATTAAATATTTGTTTTAGGCATTAAATTCAAATTGTTAAAAAAAAATTGTTTAAAATGTTTACAATAAATCCCATCCAAAAATATTTTGAATTTGAAAGCAGTTGCATTTATATTGCTTCCATACAGCTTTTCTCAATATTATCATCCGAAAATTGTGAAAAATGCAGTAAAGTAGAGCGAAGAACTGCCTACTGCTTCCTGCCACCTGTAAATCAAACTAAGGACGAGCCTCTAGGCGAGGAATCACAAATAAAAATTATGTAATATTTTAGTTCTATCGTCTGCACTTTTATAGGATGCGTAACCAATGTTTAGGATACACAAAAACTCAGGAACCTCTGCCAATTGCACTGAAACATTACAAGATTTTTGGTCGTGATTGCTCACCTAGTGGTTCTGCCTTAGACCTTACAGGTAGCAGACAGTTCATCGCCTTGATTTACTGCATTTTCTCACCACTTCTAGAAGCTAAAAGCAAAGTGAAGCTTCCACAAAAAAGATGATATACCAATTCCTACTGCTTCCAAATCAATTACTTTTTTGCAGGACTCTCAGTCAATTAAAATTAAGTGAAATTATTTTTGTTAAATACGAAAACGTAAAAGTTTTCTTGCAAAATTTGGTTTCTCTATTTTCAACTCTGCCTTATTCGATCGATAGCATTCAATATCAAGGAATCAAACTTCAGTCGACATCGAACTACCTTTATATTTCGTTAGAAACCCAGCAACAGATCTTAAAAATGTATCTTTATAGCTGAAAAATGTGAATTTTTAAAAGAAAAGTGCAATTTTGATGTGTATGCAATGATTTACCAATAAATTGAACTAGAGGGAAGGGATTCGATACAGAACTGCTCCCATGACTGTACACGCAGAAAAAAAATATAGTTGTACAAACATATACATGTTTACTGTAACCATATACACTTAGTAGAAAAAATCTGCGTACAAACAAATCAAGCTAAGATAATCTATAAAAAAAACGCCACAAAAACTCATAAAATTTCAAGCTTCATTTTTATTAAAAAATATATTTTCATCTTTCAAAAATATTTCATTATTTAAAGAAAATTCAAGTTATGTACCAACTAATTACAAAAATAATATAATTATAGTAAAAAATTTAAAGAAAAAGTCTGCGTACAAAAATGTATTCACCACTATTTTTAGATAAAATTAGCAATATTGTTACTAAATTAATAGCTAGTTGGATAGTCTTTTCGTTTAAGGACTTCAGTCAATCTCTTTTGCATGGAATGAACGAGATTCATGGTTTCTTCACGTGATATTTTCTCCCATTCCGTTTGTAAAACTTCTTTGATCATAGTTTTTGAAGTAATAACATGTTGGCGAATTTTTCGTTCCAACAAATCCCATAAGTGCTCAATGGGATTGAGATCCGGAGACTGGGGAGGTGTACGCAACTGTTTTGGCACATTATAAAGCAGCCAAAGCTTAACAATATCTGCTGTATGTTTGGGATCGTTATCTTGTTGGAATAAATAACTGTTCCCCAGGCCAAGTTTCGATGCGCTTTGCTTTAAGTTTGCCTTTAAAATGTCTAGGTATGCTCTCTTGTCCATTGTGGATTCAATAAACTGCATATTACCTACCCCGCTTGCCGCCATACATCCCCAAACCATAACGCCTCCACCACCATGTTTTACAGTACTACACAAATTTGCTTTATTTAGTGCTGTACCAGATTTCCTCCACACGAATTGACGGCCTTTAATCCCAAAAATGCAATATTTGCTCTCATCCGAAAAGATAACCTTTTCCCAGAATTCTAGTGGTTTATTCGAGTGCTCTTTAGCGAACAAAATTCTTTTCTGCCTGTTTATTAAAGAAATTAAGGGTTTCTTACGTGCTATACGAGCATGAAATCCGTTTCACTTCAAGATTTTTCTTACAGTATCATCACATATCTTTTTTTTAAACTTTAAGCGAATGTTTTCGGCCACTTTGGATGCTGTCACTTTTGGATCTTGCTGCACAGACCTAATAAGATATCTCGTTTCTCTTTCAGTTAATTTTGCAGGGCGCCCAGAACGTGGTTTAGATACAAAACCTCCAGTTTCTTTAAAAGAATTAATGACCCTCTGGATAGAAGAGTGCGTTCTCTCGACCATTTCCCCAATTTCTCTAAAGGTTCTCCCTTGCTTCCATAAATAAACTATAATCTTTCTTTCAGCAGAATTAATTTCTTTTCTTTTTGAATTCATTGCAAATAATTGCGGTTTCACAAATTCAAATAAATTTAATAAGAGCGTATACATATGACAAGAATTGATAGTCGTAAATTTAAAAACCGATTGCTAGATTAATATTTTTTTTTTGTACGCAGAGTTTTTCTGTCTCAATAAATGAACTTTTTTAAATTTTAATGGCTAGCTACGAATTTACATGTTTCTCAAATTAAAATTTTAGTTTTATGTAATTATAGGGATCGGGAACATAGGATAAGACCAACAAATTTTGATTTTCTTGTGAATTTTCGGATATATGAATTAATGAGTACAATAAATACTTTTGTATGCAGACTTTTTCTAGCAAGTGTATATGGTTGATACAATCATGTGAATCCTACATTAACCATATTATTGTTACCACAATCATATATATAGTTACTGTGACTATAATATTGTTAAAAATATTGAAATGGTTACAGTAACAATGTACAACTATATTTTTTTTCTGCGTGTAGGAAGCGGTAAACCTTCTTATACTTTATATGAAAGTAACCTGATGCTATACCAAGGAGGGGAGTAAATTTTTTCTAATTAGAAAGGTCACGGAACAAAACCAAATGATCTCGATCTGTTTTTTGTTATAATTAATATTTTTATTGATTTTTGTTTAAAATTCATTGATAATTTGTGAAGTTTATGAAAAAAATTGACATGTCATGGGAATATGGTGTATAAAACAATACCAAAAGTATCAAATTGTTTAAGATATAATCCAGTTTTTAATTTACTTTTAGTCTCAAAATATAAGCCAGATTTTAATTAAATAGAACACAATATTTTTATTCCCTTCACCATGTGGCAAGTGGCAAGGGTATATATAAGTTTGTCATTCCGTTTGTAATTTCTACATTTTTCATTTGCGACCCCACAAAGTATATATATTCTGGATCGTTATAGATAGCGAAGTCGATATAGCCATGTCCGTCTGTCCGTCTGTTGAAATCAACTTTCCGTAGCCCCAAAATAACTTACAAACATAATTTATACATCAATATGTCGGGAATTCTTCCGGCTCGGTCGCTATTTAAAATCGACAAAATCGGCCCACAAATGGCTGAGATATAAGGTAAAAATCGGGACAACCTCGATTTTTGGTCTATTTTTGATCTATATCATTAATATAGACAATATGGATATCTAATGATAGATATTTCAAAGTCCATTGTAACGATTTTTAGTAGGCTATAGTAATTTGGACCTACAGTGGGTCAAAATCGGGAAAAATATTTTTTAACCCGAATTTTTTTTTTACCAAAAAAAAATTTTTTTTATTAACTTTTTTCACTAATAAATTTAAAAAAAAAAATTAAATAAAAAATTTGAAAAAAATTAAAAAAAAAAAATTAAAAAAAAATTAAAAAAAAAAATTTGAAAAAATTAAAAAAAAAAAAAATTTGAAAAAAATTAAAACAAAACAATTTGGAAAAAAAATTGAAAACAATTTTGAAAAACAATTTTTTTTTTTAAATTTTGAAAAACAATTTAGAAAAATTTAATTTTGTTTACCTAAAAATATTTAAAATTTTTATTTTAAAGTATAATTTGGTGAAGGGTATATAAGATTCGGCACAGCGGAATATAGCTCTCTTACTTGTTTTTTTTTTTTTTTTTTTGTAGATTGTTATTTTTTTTATTGAATCAGAAATTACACAGTAAAGGTTTATTTATACAATAAGATTTTGGGCAAATGACCATTACGGCTTTGCCCGCACATATTCACTCTTTTGTCAAAATTGTCCATGATCATTTTGCATATATGTATGTAGCTGAATTTCGTTGATTCTGCGTTAAATTTCCTCCTTCAATGCACAACTAGCTAGTTCGCATAGAACTTTAACTTCAAATAACCCCATAAACACACGATCAATAGTGTTAATTCACAACAAGAAACTACACGACCAGAAAAAGTTCCATAATGAAATTGACTACTTCACAAGATGTATGACAGTTTCACTGTCTTATTGAAACCAATTGTAGAAAGCACCATTTCAATATCATCCAATTTAGACAGAAATAACTCTGTTATCATGTCGTGATATTGAGCATCATAAACCCTCACTGCTTGCCGTATGACAAGTCGTCGTTTTTGACAGGGCTATCACGGCATCGGCGACTGATTCTTATAGCCGTGTTGGCTGTTTAATAGGTGCGCAATAACTTCTGTAGATGTTGTAATATTGAAGACGAGAAGGAAACTGTCTCTCGTCTGTACTCTATAGGGGACTGCGACAATGGGTAGTCCTTTTCTGCATGAGGGTGGATATTAGGAAAATTTAATCGTTTATTCGTGCAACGAGATGGTTCGGCACCAAATCACACACCGGTATGTGAAAGGACTAATTTAATGGCCGAGAACATGAGGCTAAAAGGTATCATAGTAAGATCAATATACCTAAGCGAGCTGGCGTAACAGGCTTTTATAATAAGTATAATAGGCACTGCTTGACCAGCCTTATTTTCGATGACGTATAATGCAATGATCAAACTCTATACGAAACAACCCCAAATGCGTAAATTTCTACGATTAACAAAGTTATCAATATGCTTCATCGATTTGTCAATTAATCTCTTCAAAGTTCCAGAAGTCAAATCAATATTTCCTCAATATTATGTACGAAATTTTCTAACTGTGTCCGTCAAACATTAATTATTTTTTTAATATTGTTCAGCATTGAAAACGTGTTGTGCTCTCATATAATGCTCCATTTTAACTAATCCTAAACTGTCAGCTGTCAAATCGGTTTTTTGCTCGGCAACACTTTACAGTTCAAATGGCGGTAAATTCTAATCTAGCGACACCCTTTACAACCTATATCTGACCGAAACTGGAATACAACTCTTCTGTAATGCAAAGTAAATTTTTGTTTATATAACACGTTCAACAGAAGCCGAACTGTTGGTTACAGAATTTATGATATTCAACTTTATTAATAATTTTGAGCATTGTCGCAATGTGGGTTGTATATCACTGTTCTGTCGATTGTATCTTTGAATGTGTTCGGCTGAAATTAGAGAACTTTTTCCCGAAAACCCAAGTTTTCCATGTAAGACACGTTGCTCAACTAGAGTTCTTTTATTTGTAGTCGATTGAATAGTGAATCGAATAGCACTCTAGAATTCGTTCTTTCGTCGTACAGTAGAATAAACATTCCGTAGGAAAATTCAAACCTCGATGACCTAGTTACCTAGTTCCAACACTATGCACGGTATGAGATAGGGTGATCACCTGAAATCTGCTAAACTTTTTAGGTATACAGGAGCTCATAAGATTATTGGAAAATTGTTTTAAACATATACATCTATAATTTAATGATTAAATCACAAACATTATCTGAATTTGTTACTTAATTATCAAAAACTATAGAAATAATTGCAGGAACTATATTGAATAGTTTTCTCTCACTTAGGAATGTTCTAAATGAAAACATCACTCATAAATAAATACACATAAATAGGAAACTACAACAAACCCCAAATAATCTCTCATAATAATTTTGTTTTTGTTTTCACACTGTTTTTTTGCACAAATACATTCTCACCACTTAGGTTTTTGACAACTGAGTTAGGTTTATGACAGCAGAGTTTCCGATATATGTGTATTTATCTATGACCTCACATATCATTATCCTTATTTCTGCTATAACCTTTAGTACTTTTTATTTATCTTCTATTTTGCAGATGTTTAAGTATATTTTATTATGCTCCCTTTTAGCCCATACCATATGGGCTAAGCCAGTGCATCAGCATCATGGGGAGCTGGCACCACATGTTTTGATTGTTACTCCACAAGCCCAACTGCGCTTAGAGTCATTAGTGCCAGGTACACCGTTCATACAACACTTATCGCCCTTTACACGCTTTATAGCTCCACATGAAGAAACCATTGTTTATGTACCAGCAAGTGCGGCCGCCGCCATACAAAATGCCGAAATCGTGGCTAGATCTTTGGAAGGCAACAAGGGTAAACAATTTAATCCGCAAGACTTCGGCAATGCTCTCGGCTCGCTAGCCAGTAGCGGTGCTCAGTCCCTACAAAATGCAGCCACATCGGCTGCTGAAGCAGCAAACACTTATATAACTAGCTCATCGTCGTATGTACCTACGTTGGGTAATCCTGCCAGCAGTTTCCAAAGTGCGGCTGAGGCTATTTATCAGGGCGCTCAAAATACTATTAGTAGCTATGTACAGTCGCAAGCGCAGGCACTGCAGCCACAAACCAGTCAGTTGTTAGCAGCTGAAACGCCCTTAGCTTCAGCAGAAATATCCCTGCCACCAATTATATCCGAACAAAAGTTACCCATACTTTCGTCTACTGTTTCTTTGCCACCCATTATATCATCAGAACAAAAAATTCCTCTAATTTCATTGGGCACAAAAATTCCATCCTTATCATCATTACTATCACCTGGCTTGCCAGCATTTTCGATTTATACCAATGAACCCCGGCATCATTACATTGTGGCACCATCTGCTCCTCATGTTGTCGATTATGTACCAGGTTCAATATTTCTATCACCGGCCACAGCAACCACCATTAAAGCCCGTCGCAGTATTATAGCCGATGACAAAGATGCAAAACCTATATTGCCCTTGATATTGCCAGAACCTACAAAACCCTTAGATTTGCCTTTGACTAATGATCTCGAGAAAGAGGAATTGTTGCTTAAGGAAAAGAAAGAGGAATTTAAACGTTTCTTAGAGGCAAATGCCTTAAAAGAGGAGTTAAAAGAGGGGCAATTAGAGGTAAAGGCCAAGGAAGAAATTAAGCTGGCAGAAAGTGATAAAAGTAAGTTGAAGATCTTAGTATAGCTACTTTTAATGGTAACATAAATGACATAAGTCTAGGTTTTTTTTTTCATTAAAAGAATGAAAAATATTGAACTACACCATTTCATGAAGAAATTGAGAAAGTACAAACTGATATTGAATTAAGAAATCCAAATGAAATTGACAAATTTAAATTAATATTCAGAAACTTAAAACTGAGGGCCTGATTCAGAAACACGAAAGGAAAACAATTTTAAAATTATTTAAAACTGAGTGATTTTCATACAAAAATTTTAAAATCGTTTTTCTTTCGTGTTTCTGAATTAGGCTCTTAAATTGAAAAAATACAACTTGATTTTGAAAAAAACTCAAACAAAAAAATTACACATTACATATTTGGCAACTGAGTTAGGTCTTTGACAGGAGTGTTCTATTTCCGCTCTATGCATATTTTCTCTATGTTCTGAATTACAATTTGTATTTTCACAATTGAAAAAAATTTAATTTCTCAATTTCAGTTTGACTTTTCTCAATATAAATTAGAATTTTCTCAGTTTCAACTTGCAACAGTGTAGTTTTTTTATTAAGATAAGTTATTTTATTAAAATATTTGTCGTTTCATTCTATAAAATGAGGGGCTACATTATTTTATTAACATATTTAATTGAAATACATATTTTTTTTTGAAATTTCTTTTAATAGTCGAAAAAATTAATTTGGAGCAAAGCCCAATCGAATTGAAATTATCACCAACAGCACCAATAGCACCATCTGAAAAAGAAGATGAGACGCCCCAAACCAAGGAGGCTTAAACATTGATATCAGTGACAGAGAATAAAAAAAAAACAGAATAGACTGCATGGAATACATCATCACAATACAAAAATACACAAACATGATCATCTTAAAAATTCAAACATCAACATCACACCGATTTTTATTTTATTATTTTTTTTTTTATCTAACATAAGACTTAGTTCTTAGTTTTTTTTTATTTTTTTTATTAATTGATTTATTTTCTTAATAAAATCAATAAATATATATTTAATAATTTAGTTCATACATTTCATACATACATATCTACTCATCAAAACATCACAAATGCATAAATACATCACATCACACATAACAAGCGAAATAACACAAAAAAATATAAAATTAAATAAATAAACAAAAATAAGTCTAAATTTACAACAAAAACTATACAAAAAAAAAACATAAATAAATAAAAGTAAAATGTAAAAGATAAACTTAATGTTACATATTTCATTGTCATCACGGAAGAGGTTTAAATCAATTGCTTTAATTTAAATTTTAGCAACAAATGTTTAAGTCATATAAGAGATTAACAGATAATTTAAGGGAAAAAACTCCCATGATTTGAATTAGTTTCAATTTAGGTGACATCTATGGCATGTTTACAGGTGCTACCATTATTGAAAACGGCACTTGCATATTAATGATCACTTCAAATATTTGTCTTGTGTGCCGCCAGTGTTGGCCAACACTGTTGAAATAACGTTAGCTAAATGTGCAAATGTGCTTAGTCCACTTCTTATAAAAATTGAGATTTTAATAAAAACCAAGCAATTCGTTTTTACCGGCAAAAATTAGGAAACTTTTTCTTGAAAACCAAAGTTTTCTATGAAATACACTTTCCTCAACTAGAGTTATTTTATTCGTTCTTTAGTCTTTAAATATACATATTGGTACGTTTTTACCTTTTAACAAGTAAGAGAGCTATATTCGGCTGTGCCGAATCTTATATACCCTTCACCAAATTATACTTTAAAATAAACATTTTAAATATTTTTAGGTAAACAACATTAATTTTTTTTTTTCAAAATTTTAAAATTTTTTTTTTTCAAAATTGTTTAAATTTTTTTTTTCGTAATTTTTTTCCAATTTTTTTTTTTTAATTTTTTTAAATTTTTTTTAATTTATTAGTGAAAAAAAGTGAGCCAAATTTTACTATACACGCTTTTGCATTTAGTTATCTTGCCGGATCATATAAAAATTGTATATCGTCCTAAAAAAAATTTTTCTACACAAGGAAAAATATATAGGTTTTTTTTTTGGGAAAAATCTTGTCCCAACTTTGGATGCGTATAACTTTTTATAGGGACGAGATAACTGTTAGAAGGTTTTTTTTATTTTATTTAGAATTTTATCGCCAATATAGCTGATATTTTAAAAATAAATTTCGACTCTCCGTTGTCCCGCCATATCTAAAAAACCATAAAAAGATTGAGCACAATTAAACAAATATATATCAATAAACCTGAATATCTCTTGAACTAATAGATATAAACTACACATGTAAGCGTTTTTTTTTTTTTTTTGTAGATCTTCTCAAGGACTATTTCAGCTCATTCGGATCATGAATGTATTTTCGGTGATTTTATTAAAAAAATTTAGACCCAAGGTGACCAACTTTGAGGGGCTACGCACTGGCCCCCATTGGCGCTAAGAAGCTGAACAAACATAAATCAACTCAAAAACACCTCAGCTCCAACCATGTGGAATTTTGTAACAATATCTCTATTTCCCGAGATACCGAATTATTTCCAAAAAAAAAAAACGTTTCTAAACCACTGTGTTATGGTTGTGTAGGATATAAAAACACACTTTATAATGAACAAGAATACACTGGTAATGCAGTTGATGTTAATTCTAACAGCGCCTATGATCAACTAAACTCTCTACAAATTGCTGTTACTATTAATATATACAGTGTCATCTCTAGTACTTTCATGAATTATATAAACGGACAAAATTGGAATGAACTGCAAGTACGATTTTTAAATGTTAGAAAGCAGACCTTCTTAAAAATTTTATTTTGTATAGTAGTGAAATACATTGGGAAAAGACATTTTTAATTTAACACCACAGGTGGTCGACTTTGACACCTTGTATTTCAACAGTGTAGTCATTTTTCTCGATCGAGCCCACTGCAACGCTTTCCGATGTGACAACGATGCCTAAAATACGAGTTTAAGTTATTAAAAAGGACCATACAAATGCTACAGGCGCTATGGGGGCTCAAAGTAGGGTACCTTCGACATGTACAATTTTTAAACACGTGCCATTTTTTTGTTTCCCATCAAAGATTTTTATATTCTCGGAAAGCGCTTAGCTAGGTCTTGAAAAAACATGCTTGCATGTGCTATTTACTACTATTTATCTTATAGTTTCCGAGTTATAAGCATTTCAAAATTGACTTTTTAAAATTTTGCCATACCTTGGTTCGCTTTTTTAAAAATATAGGGCGTACTTTTGAACTCAAATTTTTTTCCTTAGTTAGACAACTAAATTACCAATAATATGCAAAAGTTATTAGAGCAATATCAATTACAGATCTAAAAATAAATGATTTTCAATTTAAAAATTAAAAAAACAATAGATTTGTGCTGTTTATTGGGCGAAAAGGTGACTGACTTAACTCTTTCTTTATTAAAAAAAACTTTCTTTAAGAACATATAAGCATTTTATGGTTTTCTGTAAGATATCTTTACGGAAAACATGTTGGTATAAAAAATATGTCAAAGTTAATGAATATGTCGTCCCTACGCTCTTCGGAATTTGTCCTATTTTTTTATCAAAATTTCAACTTTCGCTTTTTTAAAAATATAGGGCGTACTTTTGAACTCAAATTTTTTTCCTTAGTTAGACAACTAAATTACCAATAATATGCAAAAGATTTCAGAGTAATATCTATTACGGATCCAAAAATAAACGATTTTCAATTTAAAAATTCAAAAAACAGTAGATTTGTGCTGTTTATTGGGCGAAAAGGTGACTGACTTAACTCTTTCTTTATTAAAAAAAAACTTTCTTTAAGAACATATAAGCATTTTATGGTTTTCTGTAAGATATCTTTACGGAAAACATTTTGGTATAAAAAATATGTCAAAGTTTTTGAATATGTCGTCCCTACGCCCTTCGGAAGTTTTCCTATTTTTTATCAAAATTTCAACTTTTGGTCACATGTTCTAAAATCCCAAAGCTGGGATCAGAAAACCGAAAGCAGTTTTTGAAACGTTGATGTGATCCCTATTTATTCGCAAAGTATTTTCCCAGTCCCGAAGAAAATGTGGATCCTATGGGCAAAATTGTAAAAAATACCATTTTCGCTCCAATTTTTAGGAATTGCGGGATACCCTTTGACCTTTTGACAATTTTTTTTTTACACTTTGTTATTCAGAATGAAGAATTAAAAAAACGTTGAAAGTTTCGTTGAGTTTTGTTAATAAATAAAAATTTCATTACATATTACATAATTTTATCCCGATCGGACCAGCCGTTTAAAAATCCAAGATTTATTTCCAAAAAATTTTGATTCTGACCCACTGTGCATCTTTAGTTTTCAAGTATAATTTTCCATTTTTGCAGACGTTCAACAAAACTATAATTTTTACAAATTATAAATATGTATTTATTAATTAACACACAAATTTAACTTATAAATAAAAGATAAATAAATAAACAAAATAAAAAACTAAAAAATATTAACGCTGAAATTTTCCCTATGATTTCTTATTACTCAACGACTTATTTTGTTTTGCTTTTTTTTATTTCAATAAATTCATTCTCTTCGTCTGCGTCATAAATCAGGGCTGTTGTGGTGGGGGTAGGGGTTGTGGTAGTTTTTAAAGGTCTTTTGAATTTATCCACACTGATCGCTGAAGTCTTGTTAGTTCTATTAAAACTATTATTATTGCCGCTAGTTAAATTGACATCGATTTCATTTTGGCCCAAAGTCAATGTCTCATTTAGTATTCCACTTGTTGTTGATGTTGTTGCTGTTGGCTTATAATCCTCCCGCACCGGTTTACTGGTATCGGTGTATTTATAAATAGAAAAATATGTCTGTATGCGTTGGATAACACGTTCCATAAATGGTGGAAATTTATGTTCGACACCATCACCATAAATTTTCTGATTCAAATCATTCAATGTGTTTTTCGTCTGCAGCGGCATTAAACGTATGGCATTCAGAATGGTCTTAAAGATGATGGCCTCTTGCCATAGATTAGATGAATTGTTGAGGGTGCTGCGCACTATCAATGAACCATTGGGTTTTAGTTCTAGAAAACCATCATCGATATTACTGAGTTTTGGATTTTGTATAATGGCCGTTTGAAGGGGTTTAACGAACAAGACAATTAGGAAAATCATGGTTAAATATTTGATAACAACAAGTTTTAGTTTGTTCATTATGATTTTAAATAATTTGGCAAAACACAATATTTATTTCTCTTTCTTCTTTTGTATTATTATAAATTTAAACAAGTTGTTATTTTAATGGTTAAAACAAAACTGAAAATCCACTACTAGCTCTTATTGCTGCCAATGTTGTATTGACAATAATTGTAGTGGTTTTTAGTGTGACTTGCATTGGTGATGATGTTTTTTGGCCACGCATATTTTTGTTAAAAGGTGAGTGTATGTGAGTGGATTTTTGGATTTATTTATTTGATTTGTAAATTGAAAACAACTCTCCGATTGCATTGTACATACCTGTGTATGTATTGTATGTATGTATATACCGTACTTATTTTTTTGCTCAATTTTAACTCTCATTGATCATGTTGTGTTCCCTGCGAAATGGCTACATATATGTACACCCGATTTAGAGTAAATTTATGTTTGTTGGTGGTGAGTTCGTGCATTAAATTACAGCGTGTATTGTTTACATTTCTTATTTGCATCGACTTTTTAAAAGTTTCATAACAGATAACATTGAAAGTAAGGGGTGTACCCTACATCAAGGCTGTACAATGTAGATCATTTTTGTTTATACTCTTGTTTTAAATATTTTCATTTCAATAAAAGTTTTTTTAATTGTAGGCACTGAATTTAATGAAACATTCCATATTTGATAGTGATTATAGCTAAGGACTGAGATCGAAAAATTCTTAACACACGTTTTTCATTAAAACTTTTAACCCAACTATTATTTGATTTTGTTTGTGATCAAATTACCTTTGTAAAGCATGTCAGTTATTATGTTTAATGTCAATTATGTTCATTTGTTGTTAATCTGATTAAAATGAGTGACCAGAAAAAAGTGCGTACCTAAATTATTAAATATTTTCAACAAAACCCAACTTGGTTTTACAAAAAGTTGATCAAACAGTCAAAGGTCTGCCGTCAAACTGATTCCAATGTTATTAAACAGTATCGGGAGAACTTGCCCGTTGATAGAAAACCTGGTTCAGGTAGAAGGAATGGTTCACAAGATGTTTATAAAGCCAAAAAAATAGAAAGCATTTTCAAAAGAGCTCCCAACACATCCAGTAGGAAATCAGCCCGGTTAGCTCAGGCTCGGACTATTTGGTACGAAAAGTTAAAGCTAATGCAGGTTTAAACACAAACAAGGCCCAAAAAGTTCCTGACAGGAACTCTGCTAAAAGTGTAGAGCCCAAAAATAGAGCACGGAAATTGAAGACAAATTTTATAAAAAAAATATTCCTGCTGCATAATGGACGACGAAACGTATGTTCTGTCAGATTTTTCGCAGCTTCCGAAACTTCATTCTTTTGATGCTGCTTATGCTCGAGGGAATGTTGAAGAAAAGTTTAGGACCCAAAAGCAGACAAAATTTCCCAAAAAGTTCTTGGTATGGCAAGCAATATGCAGTTGCGGCAAAAAAGCCAAACATTTGTTACAAAGAGCTCTATAAATACTGGGGTATTCAATTAATCGGGTTTCTGGATTAATCGGTTAATCGGGATTTAGATTTAATCGGTTAATTTTAAATTATTCGATTAACCGGATAATTTTTATTTTAATTTTAAATTGAAAATGGAACCACAAATTTTGTATACTTATTTAAGCATTTTATAAATGAAAACAACAAAATCATAAAAAATATAGAAATCATAACAATTCAACAAAGAAAGTAATAGCAAAAAAATATATATATGGTATCTGAGATCCTTTTTTATACACATGTGAGTTTCTTTACGATTTTAGTGAGATCTTCTGAAATAAGCTCTTGAAAAAGAATATAATTAAAATATTTTCCTTTTAAACGATTTTTTCATTAGATTTAATAAAACTTGAGAAATCAAAAGTAAAGAATATCCAATTTCTCATATAAAATTCTCAATTATACCATTGCACAGTGGAAATTTTGGTGATTTTCGGATCAAAAATCTGTAACTTTTGAATGGATGAGGATTTTTGTAAGATTTTTTTTATGCTTTAATTTGCTTTTTTAATCTTAAAAATCGAATCATAATAAAAAAAAGTAATGAATGGTTAATAATACATTTTTGATTTTTTTTAGTTTTTGTATAAAAGTGATATGTTAAGACAAGTAAAAGATATGTTTTTATGTACTTTTTCATTAGTTTTAATAGTATTAACAACTGACATTTGTTAACAGCCGTTTAGCTTAGTTTTTATTTTTTTGGAAAAATACAACCTTGGGCCCGTAGACTTTGAAGCCCCAATATTTACAAAGCCCAAAGGTTGCATGTTTTGAAAAACATGTTCAGCTACAGTAGAGTTAAATTAAAAAATGATTTCGAAGTTTAAAGTTTAAAACCGTTTTCAAAAATTTTGAAACACCCTCAACATTTTGAGTTTTTTTTTTTTAACTGTTTTAGGGTAGGCCGTAGTACTTTAGTACCTCAAATTCACACATTTTTAGAGCGATTTAAAAATTATAAACAATTATGGAAAGGCAAGGAATTAATCTTTCATAAAATGTAAAAATGTTTATTTCAAGAAATTATTTAAGTTTTTATAAAAAGTTTAGCATTTCCTTTATTTTTTTTTTTTTTGTAATTTTTCAATTTCAACAATAGCTATTTTAATTTTTTTCTCTGAAAACATACTTTATTATGTGCACATTGTTTTAAAATCGGTTTATATTTGCAAAAGTTATTAAACTTTTTCGAAAAAAGTTCGAATAAATTAAAAACAGCCTAACATTTATTTTATAGTTTTTTGTTTATAGGCACGAAAAGGCAGCTAGTTTTGATATATCTTTTAGATAATAAGTTAAACTTTAATCCTACGTTAAAACTAGATCGGCGGCAAACGGCGCCAACAGTTAAAATCCAAGTCAAAGTTGCGTAGGTAAGCCAAAAAACATTATATATTTTACATGAATAAATTTCAAAGTTGCTAACAATATATACAAAACTCATAACGAAAATAGAATCTGGACAAGATACCCTTTCCAACAGGGTAAAACAATCCTAAAACAAATAATTATAAATATTAAAACTACGCCCTTGAATATGGTATAATTTGAACTCCCCAAATCTTTAAAGTAGAAAGTGTGTGTTCTTGACATCTTAGCTTTACGATAAAATTTGTTTTATGGTTAATTCCAAAAATTTGCCAAAATCACTGTGCATTGGAGTCCTTTTTGGAGTTTTTCAGATTGGGAATACTTTTAATAGTTTCTGATAAACGACTCGTTTCAGTTATGTCTTTAGTTTCATCTATTATTATGTCGTCCTCCGACTCATTAGGACAAAGTTAATCATAGTACATTATAGAAAAAGGTTCATTTACAAATTCCTTACTTTCAATTTTTGTGCTATACTTCTAGAAAACCACAAATTACACAGTTCCAGTAATATGGCTATAGAAAACCAACAAAAGAAAATGTCAAAATGGTTGTGGTTTACAAAGAGGGACATATATATATATCACTCCTGTTGCTGTTGTTGTTTTTCTTTTACTCTGAAAACCACTTTTCAAAGGTTCGATCTTACTTTTTTGAGAACTGTCATTTGTTTCATATTATTACAGATATGATCTGTCTGAGTTAAGAAATGAAATGTGTGTGCTTAAAACTATATTTCTATATAAAGTGCAAAAAAAATATAAATTTCGGTTAATCGACACAAATTAATTGGTTTATTTGTTATTTGAAAATCGGCAATTTTAAATTATTCGAACAGTTAACCGACCAAAATTAATCGGTTAACCGATTAACGGTTAATCGATTAAATACCCTAGTTATAATACATTTAATAATGTGGCATGTTTTGTTTGTGCCGAACTCCGTTCTAAAGTCGGTGGATGTATGTGAAAGTATGACTTCTAAAGTTTCCATGAAGACAGGAGAAATGGTATCAAAATACTAACACTATAAATGAAGTAAGGGCTGAAACCTTAAAGTTCGAGGACTCTTGTTTTGAATCTTAACGAATGAAGATCTCAATAAAACGGATTTTTCTTTAAACGCAAATTGAATCAATGCTTACAATTTAACTTCCTACAAACGCTAATACCGATGCCAGAAAGCGGCGGATGATAGATCAAAATTAAGAAGGGCTGCATGAAAACTTTCCAAGATTTTTTTGAGGAAAGGAGAGGTAATGAAGTGATTGAGCAATTATAAACTCAATAGTAACTTCTATAATCGAGGGATAAATCGATGATCTGTTGTCTGTTGAGTGTTTGAAGGTCTTGCATAAGATTAGCAAAGACAACATAAGTAGTTGAAATTATGTTTGTAATTGACCAATCATGATCTGGAAAGAAGTCAAATTAAAAATTGTATGGGAAAAAGAGTATAAAACAAGATACTGCCTTCTTTAATCGAGGGATATAGCAATGATATGTAGTCTGTGAAATATTGTAAGATCTTGAATAAGGTCAGCAAAGGCAACATTTTTGAAATTATTTTTATAATTGACCCAATGTCGGCCTTCAAACTCACAGAAAAAGTATCATGTAGACTATCAGTACACTGAGAAAAATACGACGTTGTAAAATTCAAAACGGTTGGAGATTACACATTTCCAAATTAAAAATGAACTGGTCAATTTATCTTTGTGAAGCTGAGACCACCGCGTACGATTAATTCTCATACGGCATTGATACACTATTGACACCAAATGTGGTCATTTACTGTACAGATATGATTAGTTTTTATATATATTTGGGGGATTCATAATGTCCTAATATATAAAGTTTAAACAAATTGTTGTTGAGCTTCAAACAAAAAAAGTCTTATTAATTTAGAACTTTTTTGGTTTGAAACACAACAAAAATCTATTTAAACTATCATAATATATTAGGACATTATGACAATACGACCTAATAGCAGAGCGTTTGAATCCCCCAATTGTGTATAAAACAGTTCAGATCAGTTTAAACAAAGTTTTCTTCTTTCCTGTTAAAAGACTGACTTAAAACATTTGTACGAGAAATATTTACTAAATTTTTAAAGTTTGTCTGATAAACTTATGTTTTTTTTTTCATTCTAATTAACTAAGAATTTATGTATGGGAAAACCAATTATGTGTTAGGTCCGTTTTATTAAAAAAAAAAAAAATAGCTACAAAAACGAGTATCTATAGTTAAATTTGCTGTTTGGCATTTGAATCCATTGAGTTGGCTGTTTTTAAAAAACTTTAAAACATTTTCAAGTGATTGAAATACAAACTACTTCAATAAACTTCAAAATACACTTACTTACTTATTCTTATAAAGACAAGCAAACAAGCAAAAAAATAAAATAATTAAAATTCTCATAATTAATAGTAAAACTTTAAATAAAAATCTATCTTTCTAATTTTACGAATCATTAAATATTTGTTTTATTATGTATGGAAATTCCATGGAGAAAAATATTGCGCAATTTGTATAAATTGAAATAGAGATTCAATTACAATTCTATAGCTGATTATAATTTGTAAAAGGTGCAACACTGATTATAATCATTAATGGGCATTTAAATTTGATAACTGAATAATGAAAATAATTAAATCAATGACACGAATTATCAGGAACTCAAAAACAAACAAAAAATAAACTAAAATTCTGTGGAGGGGGAAAACAAAAAAAAACTATAATGATCTTTTGATCCCTGACTAAATAAACGAAAATAAAATTGTGAAGAGTTTTTTTGTTTCGTTTGCCATTTTAATCTGACATAACAAAGCATCTTTTGAAAACAATTGACGTACGTTGTGTACAACCAAATGATTGGTTTAAAATCATTAATTTATGTCGAAATTTTATAATCTGAATGAAATGCTTAAATTAAAACATGTTAATTATATAATTTATAATATCAAACTGTTAAATACTTATCTATAAATTTTTAGAACCTACAATAAGAATATTATTTTTAGCCATTAATTTATCTTGAAATTTACTACGTATTATAGATGTTATCATCTTGTGGCAGACTTTAAAGCGTCATGGAAGTAATTTGTTTTTAGTTTATAGTTTTATTTTTGTCTGTCGTAAAAAAACATGTTTCAAAATTTGTTTTAAATACATATATTTATTTAATCAAAATTATCATATTTCATCTATGATTCATGAATAGTTCTTAGGAAAAGATTGTGGTTAATTTATTCTCACGCAAGTGAGATGGCAACAGCAACAAAATTGATAAACAGTACGAACTCGATTTGCTCGAAATCGAATGGAATTCGTTAATGTTTTCTACAACCGAATTTTTTTGCATTGACCCTTCATTAAATAATCATTTGTTATGCAAATCAATTTTTTCAAAAACGGTTGTGCCAAATCTTATATACTCTTCACCAAATTATACTTTAAAACAAAAATTATAAAAAATTTTACGTAAAAAAATTTTATTTTTTTTTAATTTTTTAATTTATGAACAAAATTTTTTGGTAAAAAATATGTACGTGTTGTCTAAAAATCGATATATGAATCATGTATATAAGTTATTTGGGGGCTACGGAAAGTTCATTTCAACATACAGAAGGACATGGCTATATCGACTAAACATAAATAAACTTTGGTCTTGAAACAGTGCACTTCGCTATCTCGTCCATTAGCTTACATTATCGGAATTTTATAAAAAGTTGCTAATGTAACGTAAATTCCTAAAAAGGGAGAGGCGTTCATATAGATCGACTCCCGAAAAAACAGTATTTCGTGCAAGACGAACGACTTGTAGTCATTGCACCAGGCCTTCTGTATACTATTAGGCCTAAGACAAACTGAAGTTAATCTAAACGACAATAGGGAACAATACTGTGGTCATGAAAAATGTCTCTATAAAAACAAAGTTCGCTTATGTTTAGTCGGTTTGTTTTTAATTATATAGGCATAAACTCTGGGAATATGAATAATTATACAGGGTTTTTCAACAAGATGTGTTATTTTGGTATTCAAAGAAACATTTAATTTTTTGAGATGAATGATCGGATGTTTATTTCATAATAAAGAGGAAGGTATGCCGTTAATAATGAGAAACAACATCAGTCAAACGGGCACCACGACCACGCTTACAGGACCATGACATTTTCCATAACCAAATCGCAAAGTGGCTGCCCTATGTCCTCGATAGCCTCACGAATTCTATCTTTGAGGTCTTGAATCGACGCTGGGCTGTCTTTCACGTGGCCCCAAAGGAAGAAGTCGCAAGGTGTTAAATCACAAGATCTCGGTGGCCAATTGTGATCAGCTCTTCGAGAGATAACACGTTCCGGAAACTTTTCTCGTAAAAGAGCAATGGTTTCGTTGCTTGTGTGGCACATAGCGCCTTTGTGGAATGCCCAATTCCAAAGAACGACGAGAAATGGACATACCCCTGGTTTCTTCAACACTTTGGGCTACAGCAGCAATATTCTCAGTTGTTCTTGAGCGACGTGCACGGGTTTTATTCTTCACATCACTAACTTGTCCCAACAGCTCGAATTTTTCCACCAATTTCTGTATTGCGGTCCGACAAGGTTTTTCACGACGACCCAAAAATGCTTTAGTTTTCCTAACTGTCACTCCAAGATTTTCATGATTTTTGTAGTGAATTTTAATAATTTCAATGCGTTGTTAAAGCCTGTATTGTTTCATTTTTAGTAATGGCGTAGTTTCTACTTGTCAAATGTAGCTTCAAAAGTGACAGCTACCGAAATACCTTGGAAAACCCTTTACATTGTATTCTATAAAAGGTACCTTAACTTAAATATTTGTTGGCTAAATCCCTAAAGATCCTATAACTCATCTAATCTATGTATAAAATGATTATCTGTCGTATGAATACTTAGTATTTTAAAGTCTTGAATAAAACCGACAAATTAGAGTGTCCAAAAAACCGGTTTCCGGTTTAACCGAAAACAGCGTTTTATAAGAAAACCGGTTTCGGGTTTCTCATTCTAAAAAACCGGATTCGGTTTTGTCATTCTAAAAACCGGTTAACCGGTCCAATGCAGAAATTTTCCAAAAAAATAAATTAATATTTTTAAAAATGTCAAAATATTTTTAAGTTACAAAGTATTTCGTTAAAACCGGTTAACCGTCTTAAAAAAACCGGTTTGTCAAAAAACCGAAAAGTTAAAGAAAACCGAAACCGTTCGGTTTAACAAATATGAAAAAACCGTTTGACCGGTTTTCGGTTTTGGATACTCTACGACAGATGCAACATAGTTGAAATTATATTTGTAGTTCACCGAAAGCTAATAATCCTAAACATTTACGCTTTTCCAATATGTGCTGCAATTTCTAAAGATATGGAGATTATGGTCAACTAACATCTTGTTAATCATTGGGAGCTCGACAATTTATTGTGCGATCGGCAGTAGTCGACGATCTAGCCATCCATTCGGAAAGATCGTGTCATTCCATTCTTTGTTTGGGCGAAAGTAAAGTGGTGACACCACAAATTTCGATTATGGTCTACTAACATCTTGTTAATCATTTGGAGATCAACAATTTATTGTGCGATCGGCAGTAGGTGACGATCTAGCCTTCCATTCGGAAAGATCGTGCCATTCCATTCTTTGTTTTGGCAAAAGTAAAGTAGTGACACCACAAATTTCGAATGCGTTCGATAGGCTCTGGTTGCCATAATAAC
Organism: Calliphora vomitoria; assembly: GCA_942486065.2. Classification (NCBI taxonomy): domain Eukaryota; kingdom Metazoa; phylum Arthropoda; class Insecta; order Diptera; family Calliphoridae; genus Calliphora; species Calliphora vomitoria. The sequence continues at coordinate 28,367,715 of OW818031.2, read as the reverse complement.
TCTGCTTTATATGGAGCTTGCAGATGGTATATCATCAAACGAGTTCCATAACTATTTATAAGTAGACATATTCTGTTCCTTATTTTTCTACATGAGGCTGATTTTATAACAATCTCTGAAGAGGTCGTACAAATATGACTTACATTAAATCCCTCAAGACTCAATGCTGTATGTTAGCATACAAAAATTCAATAGATCATAAATACAGATGAAGAAACTATATGCAATTAGAAGTGTTATAAATATTAAGGAATCAGAAGCTATTGATGTTTTCCACCTGGTAATATAAAATGATTTCTCCTGGAAAAAACACTTTATTCAAATGTTGAATTGAATTGCCTAAGGTTTCTAATCGATGTATGAATTGGTACACACCTTTATCCTACTCAAAATAATATACAACTCCCAGGTTTAGGCCGGTACTACAAAGTATATTTTGTAACTTCTCGATTTATCGGCGACAGTAAAGTATCAAACTTGTTTGATTCGCTGAAGCACCGTCGCAATATTGGTTATGTTTTATCGATCGATAAAATAAATGTATTCTGCTAAAATAGGGGAAGTCTTTTATCCAAGTCAGGAGTCGTTCCTGTCCTAGTAGTAGAAATACTACTTTTTTAAAATAGTAGTAGAAATACTACTAATTTTAAAAATAGCAGTAGAAAAACTACTTTTTTTTAAATATTAGTAGAAATACTACTTTTTTTAAAAATAGTAGTAGAAATACTACTTTTTTTAAAAATAGTAGTAGAAATACTACTTTTTCAAAATAATAGTAGAAATACTACTTTTTTAAAATAATAGTAGAAATACTACTTTTTTAAAAAATAGTAGTAGAAATACTACTTTTTTTAAAAATAGTAGTAGAAAAACTACTTTTTTTTAAAATAGTAGTAGAAATACTACCTTTTTTAAAAATAGTAGTGGAAGTACTACTTTTTTTAAAATATTAGTGGAAATACTACTTTTTTTAAAATAGTAGTAGAAATACTACTTTTTTAAAAATAGTAGTAGAAATACTACTTTTTTTAATGTAGAAAAGTTCAAATGTAAGGGCACAATCACTACTCCCTCTATTATACCTACCATAACCTATTGTCATAGTTCCAACACAAAACACTGCATTAGTTTGAGGTCAACTCCAGAGTACTGAGTACAAAGTACCAATAAGAAAAAAATTCTCGGAAACAAATTGCGGAGGCATCTGCCAGCCTCCGCCTACCTAAAATCTCAAGTAAAATATTCGAAATTTCGACCTCACAGAAGAATGCAGAAGCTTCTTCATCTTATTGGCTTATTGGAAGAGCTAAGCCTACAGATTTATTGCATATGAACTCAAAGAGACTTATGTAAATGCTGAGCTTAGATAGACCGGAATAATCCAGGTAATCAACACGTACACAGAAAAAACAGATTCGTGGTAGCAACCGAATTTGTTGCCAATCGAATCATTCTACATTAGTGACCGAATTTTACAGTTGTGGCAACAAAATTTCAAAAGGGGTAACAAAAGTTTGGTTGATTTGACCGAAATTCTTCGTTGTCAACTGACTTTCTGTTGATAGAACCGAAAAATTCTATGTGTGCAACCGAATCATTCGATTGGCAACAAATTCGGTTGCTATCACGAATTTGTTTTCTCTGTGTATATATGGCGGTGCAGGCTAAACAGAAGCACGTCGGCTGTAGATCAGAAGTCTCTCACGAGATTAGGAAAGGCTGGTAAGACCAAAGAATGTGATGTAATAAAGTAGATTCAGCCGAAACATTGCCAAACTTATCTCAATAGGGTGTGGCCTTAATCCGGCAATGCTACTGAGAATACAGACTCAGGCCACAATGATTTCTTAATGAGTTTTAATCCTACAATACACTTCGTTCATTCAAATACCAAAATTTCTTGTTGCTCAGTGTCTTTGACGTGTAACGACCATGATTCGTTACAGTCTTTCTATTTGGAAACAAGTTAAATTATTTTCTAAATTATCTTTCTCAACGTTATAAATTCACACTTTATTTGTCATATTTATTTCGTACTGTGTGTGTGTTTTTTTTTTTTTTTTTTAAATAAATATCAAAAACGACATCGGGTATTTTGGCAACAAAAAACCATTTAATATTAATTTGCATATAAATAATATAAGCTGTTTTTTGGTTAAATCAAGTTTTCTTAAAAGATGATGTAAATTCTAAATACAAATTTAAATAAACAGACCTAAAATGTCAGTTTCAAAAAAATTCATTCAGTTTCATTCATGGTTTTTGTAATAAATTAATTTTCCCCAAAAAAAAAAAAAAAATAGAGATTAATTTTGTCTTCTACAGGGGGTCAGCTGTAAAACATTAATGTTGAATAATTAACATAACGAAAGTTCTATTGTAAAAATGTACAAAAATGGCAACTAAATTGAAGTTTTTTTTCTGAATGTGGGGGTTTGTTTTTTGGGTCCCTCCAAAATGATTTTAGATAGTGTTATTTATTTCGACTTACAAACTGATACTATATATTCCGATTTCAGTAAGGCATTTGATAAGGTATTATGGTATTGTACTGAATAAATTACACAAACTTGGAGTTTCACTTTTATTTCTTAAATGGACTTCCATTTATCTTAAAAACAGTGTTTTGTTCCTAAACTCTAAATTTAAAACTATTCCAGTTATATCTGGAGCCCCTCAAGGTAGCCATTTGGGTTCAGTATTATTTCTAATATTCATTAAGAATTTCAAAATATTAATGTATGCCGATAACGAAAAGCTATTCCTTTGCTTAAACCACTCCAACCACCAATGTTCTCTACTTCAAGCAGTTGTTGCTAAATTTTTTCAACTTAAGCCGATTTATTTTGAACTTAGCCACAACATAATTATTGTATTTGTGCGATTTTTTTTTTTTTTTTTGAAAATACTATCTATATGATTAAATTATTTCGCAGAAACCGAACATGTGTTGTTCTTCTCTATTTATTATCAAAAAAAAAATTTTAATTCTTTTGTATAATAATTTGTTCTTAGAACTCAAAAAAAATTTAAATTTTAATAAGTAAAATATGATAATATTGTAGGATTGTGGTAAACAAATTTATTGTTAAGTATTTAAAGTGAAATTATGAATTTGTATATTTTTTAAAAATTCCTAGAAAATGTTTTCTTATTTATTAATTAAGCATAAGTTTAGTATGTATTTGAGTTAGTTGGAGTCTATTAGAAAATTGTAAGGAAACATGTTTTAAAAACAATTCCGACTTGAGAAGGAAATGAACAACAATAACAAAATTAATAGTTAAATCTAAAATAATTGATGTTTATTTCTTTATAAAAAATTGTATATAAACTATTGTTTTTGTTGTTTTGCTGTTGCTGTCTAACAGTGATTACAGGAGACATCAAATTAATGATGAGGGTGCTAAATAATGAATAAAAATTTTAATAATTATTATAATTATTTACATTATTGAATTGTTTTTTTTTTTTTTTTTTTTTTTTTTTGTGAGACCAATAGTTTTGGTCAACGGTTAATGAAAACCACAACAATTTTAAAATTTATGTTTGAATCTAAATATAAATTTTGAACAAAAAAATTTAACTTTACAAACACATTTATTTACACCTTATGCACAGTACTATATATGAGTTTAAGAGCACTGAATTGAAGCAAGTATTTACTATAAATCTTATATTGCTGACCAAACATTTTGAAATTTCCATATGGTAATGGCAACGTTGTAAAGTTAAGTTTTAAACACATAGCAAAATGGAATGCATTTTAATAAATTATTAACACAGTAATATAAAAAATAATGAAGTAGAAATACCTGTAAAGTGATAGGTCATTCTTCTGGTAGGTGTTATCGAATATAACAAGAATCTGCTTTTGAAATTTGTTAAACACCTTCAAAATCGGTTACCGTAACGAAATTCCACAAGAATGAAGATGAGGTTTTTTGAGTTACAGTTGTTCAGCTTTTTAGGCGACTTTGAGGGTGGCCCCTCAAGTAAGAACGCTATATTCGGCTGTGCCGAATCTTATATACCCTTCACCAAATTATACTTTAAAATAAAAATTTTAAATATTTTTAAGTAAACAAAATTAATTTTTTTATCAAAATTGTTTTTCAAAATTTAAAAACTAATAATTTTTTTCAACAATTTTTTTTTTTTTCAAATAGTTTTTTTAAATTTTTTTAAAGATTTACTAGTAAAAAAAATGTATGACAAAAAATTTTTTTTTTGTTAAAAAAAAATTAGTGTTAAAAAATAATTTTCCCGATTTTGGCCCATTGTAGGTACAAATTATTATAGCCTTGTATAGATCGTTGCAATGGACTTTGAAATATCTACAAGGTGGCGCAAAAGTAATCCTCCTATCAGAAAATGCTATAAATTTTGCAATTGGCCCCTAATGTCAGTTCTGTTTTGACATTTGTGTAGTAAACACATGCAAAATACACGTTAATAAACAATGTTACGCTACACTACTCCAGAACGCGGAATATTGCTGACTATTTATTTGACCAATAATCGGTCGGTGACTTTGGCACAATGTGAATTTCGTCGCAGATTCCTGGCCGTCCAACGCCTACTGGTGAAACACTGCGACGTTTAAGCCGCTCGCCTCGAAGAGACTGGCACAACACGAGATGCTGCCAGGCGTGGCAGACCCCGGAGTAGCCGTTCTGCAGAGAATATTGCTGCTGTAGCCGAGAATGTCATGGAAACGCCGTCGACATCGACCAGACGACGTGCCACGCAAATGGGTATCAGTCGACTGTCTTTAACGCGCATTTTGGTACAAGATTTGAAGATGTTTCCGTACAAAGTCCAGACGGTGCATCAGCTGTTAGCTGCTGACCGCCAATCGCGTCTAACATACGCTCAAGCCATCCTTAATCACCACCAAGAGGAAGATGATTTTTCATCAAAAATAATCATGAGTGATGAGAACCATTTCCATCTTAGCGGGTACGTAAATAAGCAAAATTTACGCTTCTGGGGCACTGAAAATCCGCGTGTAACCCACGAAGAGCCATTACACCCGCTCAAAGTCACTGTATGGTGTGCTGTTTTCGCTGGAGGAGTCATCGGACCTTTTTTCTTCGAAGAAGGTTACTGTGAATGGTGAGCGCTACAGAGCAATGATCAACGAGTTCTTTTTGCCGCAACTTGATGAATTGGGATTGGAAAACATGTGCTTCCAACAGGACGGTGCAACGGCACACACTGCACGTGCCACAACCGATATGCTGAAGGATGCATTTCCCGGGCGCCTAATCTCCCGTTTTGGCGATTTGCACTGGCCAGCAAGATCGCCTGATTTGACCGCTACAGACTTCTTTTTGTGGTGCTTTTTGAAGTCGCGTGTTTATGTCAACAGGCCTCAGACTCTTGCAGCTCTTAATGACAATATGCGTCAAGAATGTGAGGACCTATCGCCGGAAGTTTTGGCCAGAGTGATGGAAAATGCCATAAAAAGGGTTCAAATGACAATCAACTGTGGCGGCGGCCATTTACATGACATCATATTCTCGACTTGATGTAAAAGAAATTAAAAGACCAGATAAAAATAATCCACAAGAAGAATCAAAGTTTTTCATTTTTTTTTTAATTACAGCCAAAAAACATCGGAAGTTTACTTTTGCGCCACCTTGTAGCATTAGATATCCACATTGTCTATACTAATGACTAAGTAATCCAGATATAGATCAAAAATAGGACATCGAGGTTGGCCCGGTTTTCTCTTTATATCTCAGCCGATCCGGAAGAATTCCCGATATATTGATGTATGAATCAAGTTTGTAAGTTATTTGGGGTCTTCAGAAAATTGATTTCAACAGACAGACAGACGGTCATGGCTACATTGTAGGGTCGGAAAATTATATTTGGAAATTACAAACGGAATGACAAACTTATATGTATGAAGGGTATAAAAATCATTTATAATCCGAATGAGCTGAAATTTAAAACATAAATACTCCTTGAGAAGATTTCTCTTAGTTCTAGGTTATCTCTCTTAATTCAAGAGATATTTAGGTTTATTTAATTTGATTTTTTCTTAAAATTTTGCTCGATCCTTTTCTGGTTTTGTAGATATGGCGGGATATCAGCTATATTTGCGACAAAATTCCGAGGCGACCTCAAAGTTGGTCATATTTAAAAAAAAATTGCCAAAAATTCATTTATGATCCGCAAGACATAAATACTCCTTGAGAAGATCCTCTTAGGTTTTGTAGAGATGGCGGGATATCAGCTATATTTGCGACCAAATTTCCTAACAGTTATCTCGTGTCTATAAAAAGTTACACGCATCCAAAGATGTAAAAAGAGACATATTTTTATGTATTTTCCAAAAAAAAAGCCTTATATATTTTTCTTTTATAGAAAATAATTTTCAATGGGACTATATACAATTTGTATATGATACGAAAAGAGAATGCAAAAGCGTGTATAGTAAAATTTGGCTCTCTTAAGCGGACATAGTCCCCCCTGACCTATTCAAACTTTTCTAATTTTTTTTTTTTAAAAATTAGGTTTGAGTAAAAAATTTTAAATACACAAAACACCAATCCTAGAAAAAGCTCCATATTTGTTTAGCCCTATATGTTACTGAAATACATACAAAGCTTTTTTACTATCACACGGTAAATAACGTCACAGTGGACACTTTTATAAAAAAAACTAAGTTTTTGTAACATATTTTTCCCGTTTTAGGTATTTTGGTATTTGAAAATAAAAAATGACACAAATTATAATGGCAGTGATTTAAGAACATGTGGATATATATTAGTTCCAAATTTTGTTATGATATCTTTAACCGTTAAAACTTTACATGAATTCAATTTTATATTTTTCTTCAATGAAAATCACCATATTATAATTTTTTCTAATTTTTCAGGTAAATGACCACTGAAAAATTTGTAAAATTATTTTATTTTACTAAAATATTAATCTTCAAGTACTAAGGTTTTCAGCAATATCAAATACTTATATGAAAAGCTTATATCTACTCTTCAGCAACTCCACAAACCTTGCATCCTTTGAAAAATCTTAACTATTTTTCATATATTGCATGAAAAATGTGTATACTTATTGAATTCATTAAATGTAACTTATGAAATACAACATACATATATATATATATATATAACTTATGATATCTATTGATCGCAAATGCCTAAGTCGAAAATATCGGATATGTAAAACTACGATTGTAGATGATCGACGCATAGTACTCGTAGAATTTAGAAAAGTTGGAACTTATGCTTCGTCAAACAAAATAAAAACGGAGCTTAATCTTTCTGTTACTGCATTAACTATCATTCGATGTTGGATTGAAAACAATATATACAGTAAAAGTCAATTGATTTATGCATTAATATACCTTAAGGTGGGTCAATTGTGTTCACGAAAAATCGTATAGCAGAAAAGCATTCTACGGAAAATTCTAAGAAATTTTCCCCAAGAAACCATACGTCTAAAATCAAATCCTGTCTTGCGCATTTCGTATTTCTTCCCATGATATTTCAGTATTATTATTTTTTTTAATAGTTTTTTTATTGGATAAAAGACAAAATGAGCAAGATAGGATTTGATTTTAGACGTATGGTTTCTTGAGGAAACTTACCAGAAATGTTTCCATACTCGATGGGACCTCTTTTAGCCCACTGTAACGCTATCTGTGCCTAAAACTCATGCAGCGAATAGCAATATTCTCAAAGCTCAACGTATCTTTAATTGACGTTTCAAGTATCAAAGAAATCTGATCAGTAGAAAGTCCAGAAACCCCAAAAATTAATAAACGACCAACAAAATGTTAGCGATTTTTCAGGACAATATTAAACGATAAATCGATCAAATTTGAAAAATACAAAAATTAACCAAAATATATTAATTTATATCCACTGAAGCCTATCCATTGGGCATCAAAGATGCCAATGTAATACTGCAAGTCGCTATGAAAACGAGGATATCTCTAGCATATCCATATTTAGAAGATGTCGTCTGATATTAACTGAGTTTTAGCCAATCTTAACATAAGTAACCACTGCACAGTGGTCCAAATGCTTAATTTAGCCGGAAAAAAGTCATAACTCGCTTTTAAAAATCCGTACCGAGATGAAACTTGGTACGTTTATAGATTTCATCAATATAAACAATCTGAGAAAAAGAAAAAACAATTTTTTTTTGTGCATGAATCTGTGTTTTTGTATGTAAATTTTTTCTTTGCGGGTTTGTTTGAACCCTATAGTCGGCGAAACGGCTAAACCGATTTTTCTGAAATTTTCACACCGTCTTTCTGTATGTATGGAAGGAATTAAAGGTTGCCTTTCATTAAAAAATTTGAAGTGGGCGAAATGCCACGCTAAGCTTAAAAATAAAAATACAGCTCCTTCCTTGTAATGGTCATGTTAAACTCTAATTGAAATAAAAATCGTTGAGGCAAAAAGTGGCAGCAAATTTTTTAAGGATTGTAAAGCTAGATCTATATAGATGACGACAACATAAAAAGTAAAGCTTAACTCTGTTAAATTACCATTTGAAATTCTAATAGAATTTGGACATTGAACAAAAATTTCACATTTAAAACACACATGTACATAATTGCATTTTTTTTCTAAACAGAACATATTTTCTGAAAAATTTAAACAGTAATTTTTACTCTTAAGCTACGTACACACGGTTGTAAGACTTTACAATGTTTTCAGATCTGGCAATGTGCTCGCAATGTACAGCTAATGAAATATTATTAGCAAAAGGTAAATTTTCAGTTTAGACGATTGTAAGAAAACCTTACAATTTCATTGTCAGACAATTGTCAAACAAAAAAATGTATCTGCCAACAAAAATTGCTTCACTTTTGTTTATTTTAAATACATATGCACAGTGTTGCCAATAGAAATAATTTATCTGACAATGGCATCATTATAAACTTCGCACATATGACAATCAAAAGTTTCTGACAATGATCTGGCAATGGCAACGTAAGGTGTTTACACGATTGTCAGATGTCTGACAATAGTATTGTCTTACAATGTACTGACAAATACTTTTTCTGACAACGTTGTAAGACAAAAATTGTAAGTTCACACGGTTGTTAGACATTTTCTGAACATTTTTCTGACAATATTGTACAATCTGACAACCGTGTGTACGTAGCTTTATCTTTGTTATATTAATTACACCAAGAAATTTTTTTTTTAATTGTTCTTATGACAATTTCCCTTGCACTGTTAAATATCACTTAAGATATTAATTTTTTAACAAAGAAGCAATTACTTGTTTTTAAAGCAATGTATCAATGCTAGTGTAGCTATTTAAAGAAAAAAATATATGCCGTTATGTACCATGGACACTTGTCAACATATTACCATACCAAAAATTAGCTTTTTAAACATTTAAAAAAATTACTTTTTTCCGGCTAGATTGAGCATTTGGACCACTGTGCACTGGTCTTTTATATTAGTGCTATTCAACGCTATTGAGCTATTTGTCATTTTATTAGGGTCCTATGACAAGATTGCAATTTATCTTGATTATAACAGATCGACCAAATTTGAAAAATGTTAAGTTAACCAAAATACTTTTTTTGGTTTGTCTTAATAAAAAGAAGTAAAAATTCGCTTGGTATAGTTTTTTATGCTCGCTATTGAATATCGAAAGTGAATGTGTTCTGTGTAGCCAAGACATGTAGATCTCCTCTCATTATATTGGCTAAGCCATATTTACTAAGCGGATATAGCTGCATTCCCAGATTAGTAAACTCTTTATTAAGATTATATGGGTATCGAAATATTCGTCGAAAAGTATATTCTGGATCGTTATGAAATTCTAAAAATGTCCGTCTGTCTGTGAGTCTGTTGAAAACACGATAAGGCCCTAACGAAAGGTCTACCTGGCTAACATTTTCCACAAATACTCTCTGTTGATAAGGTTTGTTTGGTATTGAAAATGGGCAATATCGGTCCATGATTACACCTCTCCCTGGAATACTGTTTGGACAGTCATAAATATGTTGATTATGCGGCAATCCTGACAAAATTTTGCACAAATTAATTCTAAGTACCCTGAAACTATACCGTAAAGTATGGCGAAAATCGGGCAACATTTGTTCCTATCCCCAAACAAGGCACCCCTCAGAAAATGACTTGAACATTCATAATTGAACATTGAACATAAACAAGTTTTATATCAACCTAAATCTTTCTACCAACTTTTGTGAGGATCGGTCCATAATTGACCCCTATATCAGAAAAATATTTTATTGTCACATATTGATGGTGGGTATACAAGATTCGGCATAGACGACACTCTTACTTGTTTTTATACCCTTCACCTTCGTGAGAAGGGTATATATAAATTTGTCATTCCGTTTGTAATTTCCACAATATAATTTTCCGACCCTATAAAGTATATATATTCTGGATCCTTATAGATAGCGGAGTCGATTAAGCCATGTCCGTCTGTCTGTCTGTCCGTCTGTTGAAATCAATTTTCTGAAGACCCCAGATATCTTCGGGATCCAAATCTACAGTAATTCTGTCAGACATGCTTTCGAGAAGTTTGCTATTTAAAATCAGCAAAATCGGTCCACAAATGGCTGAGATATAAGGAAAAAACCAGGGCAACCTCGATTTTTTACCTATATCTGGATTACTAAGTCATTAATATAGACAATATGGATATCTAATGATAGATATTTCAGAGACCTTTGCAACGATATTAAAAAAAAATAAATTTAAAAAAAAAAAATTTAAATTTTAAAAAAATAAAAAAAAATTACATAAAAAATTTAAAAAAAAAAAAATTCGAAAAAATGTTTTTTCCAAAAAAAAAAAAAAAACAACTGAAAAAAAAATAAATTTTGTTTACCTAAAAATATTAAACATTTTTATTTTGAAGTATAGTTTGGTGAGATAAGATTCGGCCCAGCCGAATATATCTCTCTTACTTGTTTCTTACTTATTTTTATATTCTCAGCTCTCTTCAAGGAACCTTTAAGAGATGTTTTAAAAATTCTAAAATTAGTTTAATACAATTTTAAAAGAAAAGAATTAAATTGTAGTTTAAGGTTATCCTATGAAGAGTAACTACAGTTATACGGGGGTGGGGCAATAAGTCCTCGACTTTTTGAATTTCCCGGCTCTTAACTGAAAGGGCAACACTGTTCCTGCCAACAGGCATCTGTCGGTTGACTCCTGTAAAAAATTTAACAAGCTGAGTCATTAAGTTTTTATTTTTGACTGCCATTGTTAGCAGATTACCTCGTGATTCATTGCATTATTTTTTGAGGAAAACAAAACATCACTCAAACCAAGGCTAAGCTTAATAAATTCTATGGAAACTCTACACCATCAAATTTAATGGTAGAAAAGTGGTTTACTGAATTTCGTTGTGGCCGTACAAGCACGGAAGAATGCCAACCGTTCTGGACGCCCAGTTGAGGTCTATACACTCGAAACAATTGAATAAATCACGATATGGTGTTGGCCGATCGGAGATTGAAAGTGCGAGAGATTGTCTCACATGGCTTTTTGATTTTCAATGATCACTTGGCTATGAGTTTCCATGACAAAAACTTATGAATTAGTCTACGAAAAGCTGCCTCTTCCACCCTATTATCCGGATTTAGACCCGAGTGACTATTTCTTGTTTACAAACCTGAAGAAATTTTTCGGCGGAAAGGGATTTGACTCCAACAATGAAATCATCTCACATAAAATAAATATTTTGAAGACCTCGACAATTTTATTTTTTGGGAAGGGATACAAAAATCGGATAAACTTTGGACAAAGTGTATAGAGCTCAAAGAAGACTTATGTATTTAAAGTAATAATATAGGTTTTTTGTTTTGGAATATTTCTTAAAATATAATTAATTTTTTCCTAATATTTGGATTTATTTTACACTGAAACGCATGTCAATCACTGTGTATACACGTACATACAAACAAATTTTAGATGTTCTAACTTATTCTTATCAAAAATATAATGCTAATGTTTTTATTTTTTGTTATTTTTCTGTTTTTATTCCTCATGTTTAGAAATGAGTAATAAACCGGCTAAATCGTAAGCCAGAGAACTAATCAACAACCATCATTCATTCAAAAGATGCTGATTTAATTCAAGCTGCTACGAGTAAAAATGATAATTAACTTTTGCTTTGAGAGCGAACGAACATCTTCTTTATGCCATTGTTGTTTTTTTTTTTTTTTGTTTTTTACTAATTTCGTTTTAATTTTATACAGCTGAATTTAATTTATTATAGGTTTTTGTTTGTGAATATTACGTTTGTCTAATATTCAGCAAATATTGTTGTTTTTTTCTTTTTTGCGTTTGTTTAGTAAAATATCTATATAAATAGAAAGATCTTTGGCTATTTCAAGTTATTAACATTTAAACAGTTGAAGTTGATAAAACAAACGAAAAATAAAAATCAAATTTAATTAAATTAATAGAACGTTTTATTAAATAAAAACAATGAAGTGCATTTTGTTCAGTGTATTTTTGGTGGTTAGTATTGCAATTTTTTCAATAAAATTTATTGAATTTAAAGAAGTAAACAAAAAAAAAAGACAGTGTGAAAATGATTAATTAAGTGCACAACAAATGCTTAAATAAGCTAATTAATAATAAACAAAATCTTAAAATCTATAAATTAAAATAATTAGTGTGAAATATGTATTTTTCTTATACAATAGACATTTTTAAATGTTTGTGAAATTTTATTAAAAATGGAAAGGTGTAGTAAAACAATTTCGTTAAAATTGTTTGATTGTAATTGTAGTGAATTGATTGAGTTTTTCAAATTCTCGTTATTTTAAAATGTGATTAGAAATTCGGCCAGATTTTTACTGCAGTTAGTTTTTGAACATGAATGCTTTATTCTAAAGATTCTTAAAAACTAAGAAAAGTCAAACTGTTTATTTAGATTTAAATATCAAAAAAACCTTAAATAAACATATCAAACTAGAATTTCTACGTATATTTCCCAATATTTGTTACATTCCCCCTCTTCCGTGAAGCGACACCGAGTAAAGTTTACGTTTTTAAAACAAATTTTTATATTTTTGTTTTCTTTTAATCGAATTTACATGATTTACTTTACTCATTTTACTTTTGAAGAAAATAATCTGCTTAAAAATTTGTCAATTTTCCTTTTTTGGAAAATCATTCATTTTTCAAAACACTAGATTTACACAACAGGCGAGATTATAGATTAATTGTCGATTTTTCAAAACAAATGTGCCTATGATCCCGAAATGTTCAAATTTGTAGCAGATTTTTTATGTAAATTATCCCTCATTTCCTTCTACTAGAGCTAAACAGTCGCATTCATGTATATATTAAGGTCACACAATCTAGATCACGATATATCAGATAGATTGATTCAGAATAAAACCCTTTAGATATCTGTCAAGGTCAAGACAGCTGCGACAATATTGTAATATCCTGCTAACACTGAAATAATCATGGAAATCTATGTCTGGTATTTATTTAAGAGTTGTCAATGTTACATTTTGTCAGACCTCTGAAGATAGAGTGCGAAGACTTATCTACAAGTATGTACAACCCCATGGTCGTGACATTGTAGCCAACTACTATGTCGACAATACCGGTTTCCTGGCGCACGTCAATCGTTCAGCTAAATTGAAAAATCCACCCTCAAAGACTCCAGGCGGAAAATTCTCGCACTCGTAATCGAAATAAATTTCTAACGCTTATTAGCGTTCGAGTAAAAACTCGTTCGTTATCGAGCACAATCATTATAATTTTCTATACATTTTATTCGATGTTGAATAAGAGAATCCCAAAAATAAAATAAAAACTCGCACGTACGAATAAGTTCTTCAGGCCGAGGAGCAACATTCCAAGGTCTGACATTAATCTTGAAAGCTTCTTCAGCTCGCTATTGAAGAGTTTTATAGTTCGGGCCTAATTGTAAAGTTCACATCATCTTTTGTCAGTCCTCTAAAGCTACAGCCTGAAGATACCACTTTTAATAGTTACAAGCGTGTTTGGGAAAAGAAAAATATTACAAAATTATGTTCTTTGTTGACAAAACACTTTGGAAATTTGTTGGAATGCTGCAAAATTGAAATGTTGACCTGTACACCCTCTAAATTTCTCAAGTTTTTTGGCAAATGTCAGTAGAAGAGATCCTGGACATAGAGTATTGAAAATTCTGAGTTTACATGGGCATGTTTACGCGTCCATTGAGAACCATCCGGAACTCCAAACGAATCTGATTAGATTTATCAGCGACACTTCCCAGAGACAGTCCAGATCATGTTATCTGCTAAGATAACTTAGTGTTCACTCTTGTAGACACTAAGTTACATTGAAGGTTTTGAACCGATTTATCTTCCTCATGGTTTAAACAACACCTTCAGTAGCTACGAATCTTACATGGGTTTCGACATACGCCTAATTATTTGTAAGAAATTCGTTTGGCTACCTATCAAGAGCCAAAAAAAAGTCTTGGTCCTTTCCCACGTCAAAGAAGACCAGAGCATACACGATATTATTCAATTAGCAATGACAGCAGGTGCAAAAACAAAAGCAAGATCTGAAGTTTACCTTCAATGTTATCTGTAATAAAGTTTCTTCGCAGTACATTTACAAGAGCAGCCAATATTCTATAATGTTTTGCTAAAAAGCGTGAAAGTCCTTTCTCCTACTCTATTTTTTTTCTATGTCAAACTTCCAAACCTATCTATTCTTTTGTAGATGACAGCAAGATTTTCCCATTCATATTCATGCAATTCTATATCAAGCCTGTCGGAGATTAGGGCATTAGGCAAAACATGAATGTTACGCTTAACTAAGATCTTGTGACAATGGGATTGTGCGAATAGAATCGACTTTAAAGCATGCAAGACTCAATGTTGTATGTTAACACACAAGCGCACGATAGATCATGTTGCTTCATCTGTTTTTATGGGTGATGTTCTAGGCATGAGTATTCAGTGCGATGTCCGATAGACAAAACACATTTTTCAAGTGTCGAAGAAAGCCTTTAAATGCCCTGGTTTTCTAAAAAGGTGTAGGAAATACTTTACTCCATCTGATCTCCTTAATATTTGTATATCCGACCTAAAATGTAATACAACACTTATGTATGGGCCGGTATTTCGAAGTCTATATTGGAGTTACTAGACCGCTTAAATACCAGGAGAGGGCGAAGGTGCTTATCGGCGACAGTAGGGTATCCAGCTCTATTGACTCACTGGAACATCGTCGCAATGTAACCCACAGTGTTTCTCTCTTCTACCAATACTACAATGAAATTTGCTCTGCTGAAATTAGGGAACTTGTTCCGGAAGCCCATAGTTTTTTTTACGAAATACAGGTTCTTCGGCAAGGTATGACAGGGAAAATTCCTTATTTAGAACTGTAGCATTGTGCTGTTCTGATCTTGCATTTATGCTAGACCTGCTGTTTGCAATGTTTTAAAGTCTTGCTTTATTATTTGTGAGTGATCATTTTTATGAAACAAGTCGTGTCATAAGTTTTTTTTTAAATGATTGCAGCATTGCTTTTTTTCCTATTTGTAAATGAAGTTTAGGTTTTTAAATAGAATTTTTATCACAAACTCTTACGCTAACAGGCTGTTATTTATTTGCAATAAAACTGATCTGATATTTTCAATAAACTCAAAAGTAGAGTCATCCTTTTTGCTAGATCATTCTAACCGTTATATTCTGTGAGTGAAATCATTTCGTTGTAGACAATTAAAATCTTTATTTATCGATACTTAAAAATTATTATTTCTGTTTTATTTTGAAACAATAATAATCCGGGTTCTCTGTTGTCTAGTTGTTATTTTAATTTGTATATATTTCTTTTAATTCAATGACTTTATAATGCAAATTATTTTATTGTTAATTTGTGGTTTAAAGACACGTACTAAACCAGTTAGTAACTGGCTTAAATGTATCTAGTAACTTCTTGAAATGATGATGAAGCGTGGCTAATAAAAATATTTGAAAAAAAAGTCGTATATATTCTTATAATTGTTTAAAAATATTAGCTAATACATTTGTTAGTTGTTAAATATATTAACATATTCATTACTGAGCAAAGTAAATACATTAGTTAGTAAATATTTGAATTTGTGTTAGACAAAATATTGACGAATGTTGTAAATTAAAATAAATAGTAGTTAATAAAAATCAAAACGTAATTAACATTTCTAAACGTACGATACTACTCGTAAGTTCATATTAAATTTAAGTTAACTACAAATTGTTTAAATATATTACATATAACTAATAAATATTCTACAATTTTCTTATTTATCGTATACTTACAGGTTTTACCCACTGCTCTATTGGCTGAGAATATTTTCAAAATCAATATTTCTCCCGAAGAAGCCCAACAGTTTCTTAATCAAGCCGGTCTGCGTGGCTTAAACAACATCGAGTACGCACCCAAGACTGGTGAGAATCCCCTGCCCGAGGCACGCAATGAAAAGGGAGAATTTGTTTACATGGGACGCGTTATTGAACATCCAGAAGAGTATGTAGAAGAACATTACGATGCCCATCAGTACCATGGTCAAGATGGTTTGGGTCAGTACGTATACGGTTACAAGGACTGGAATCAGGGCAAAAACGAAAAGAAAGACGCTGACGGTACCGTTAGTGGCACCTACAAATATGTCCAACCCCATGGTCGTGACTTTGTGGCCAACTACTATGCCGACAAGACCGGTTTCCATGTGGAAGACAATCGTCCAGCTTACTTGAAAACACCAGCCACCAAGACCCCAGCTGTTCTCAAGGCCGAAGAGGAACATTTCAAGTTGTGGGGAGAATTAGCTGCCGCTAATGGCCACAGTCCCGATCCTTATGCTCCCGAATATCAAACACAAGAAGGTCGCTATGAACCCTCGGCTGCCGAACAGAAAGAATATGTCCATGAAGAACCACCCTATGTGCCTGGACCCGAAGAGAAGGGTGAGCCCAAGGGCTTCTTCTATGCCTTCGACTATAATGTACCATTGTTGCGCAACAAGCAGGAACGTGCTGAATTGGAACAATTACGTTCGGTTAACAATAAGGATTAGAGCGTTCACAGATTGAGGTTTAATTTAAACGAAACGAAACAAACAAGCAAACTTTCATTAGTAAAATCATAAGAAATATATGTATATTTATTTAATTTTTGTAATAATTTTATTTATTTATTTTTTATAAAACCCATATACAAATGTACCTCATAGTGTTGTAAATAAAAACTATACGAATTACATTCGACAAAAACTTAAATATGATGCTAGAATTTTAATTTAAAATGTCAGTCGAGACGAAAAATTCCAACACGCTATTGGGCTATTGGGACGTCTCCTTTTGACCAACTTTTAGTCAAATGTAAAAATAATAATGATAATTTGCAGTGTTTGTTGTTTAGACTGTTAATTGTCTGATCTGTTGAAGCACAATAAAATAGGCCTTATACGGCTAGACTCTGGAAAAAAATCACAAAACTAGGCATAGATAAGCTTTATGCAAGTCTAACTAACACTAACAAAATTGGCAACAATCAGTCTATAATTTACCATAGCTCCCATTTAAAGTAATTTTCCTAAAATCCATTTAACGATCCAAAATCACTTAAATACGTTAGCATGGAAATTAAATTAGTTCCAAATAAATAAGTTTCTTATCAGTAGTAAAATTATTAAATATTTTCAACAAAACCCAACTTGGTCCTACAATAAGTCGGCCAAAAAAGCAAAGGTCTGCCGTCAAACTGATTACAATGTTATTAAACAGTATCGGGAGAACTTGTCCGTTGATAGAAAATCGGGCTCAGGTAGAAGGAATGGTTCACATGATATGCAGTTGAGGCAAAAAAGCCAAACATTTGCTACAAAGGGCTCTATAAGTACCGAAATTTACATCACGGAAAATTTACAAAAATGGATGTTTCCATTCATAAGACTTCTTAATGTGTCCACTTATTTTTGGCCTGATTTGGCATCCTGTCACTATGGTAAGCAAGGTCTTGAGTGGTACAAGAACAATAATGTGGTATTTGTATCAAGAGAGACAAATCCTCCAAACTGCCTAAAGCTAAGGCCAGTAGAGAGATATTGGGCTCTTGTTAAAAGAGAATTGAAGGGCACCAAAAAGTTGTCCAAAAGTGTGGTAGATTTTAAACGGAGATACGTGCCACGCAAATGGGTATCAGTCGACGGTCTTTAACGCGAATTTTGGTACAAGATTTAAGATGTTTCCGTACAAAGTCCAGACGGTGCATCAGCTGTTAGCTGCTGACCGCCAATCGCGTCTAACATACGTTCAAGCCATCCTTAATCACCACCAAGAGGAAGATGATTTTTCATCAAAAATAATCATGAGTGATGAGGCCCATTTCCATTTTAGCGGGTACGCAAATAAGCAAAATTTACGCTTCTGGCGCTTATGGTGTGCTGTTTTCGCTGGAGGAGTCATCAGACCTTTTTTCTTCGAAGACGTCGGGGGCCAAACGGTTACTGTGAATGGTGAGCGCTACAGAGCAATGATCAACGAGTTCTTTTTGCCGCAACTTGATGAATTGGGATTGGAAAACATGTGCTTCCAACAGGACGGTGCAACGGCACACACTGCTCGTGCCACAACCAATATGCTGAAGGATGCATTTCCCGGGCGCCTAATCTCCCGTTTTGGCGATTTGCACTGGCCAGCAAGATCGCCTGATTTGACCGCTCCAGACTACTTTTTGTGGGGCTTTTTGAAGTCGCGGGTTTATGTCAACAAGCCTCAGACTCTTGCAGCGGCGTCGATTTACATGACATCATATTTTCGACTTGATGTAAAAAAACATTAAAAGACCAAATAAAAATAATCCACAAGAAGAATCAAAGTTTTTAATTTTTTAATTACAGCCAAAAAATATCGAAATTTTACCTTTGCGCCACCTTTATACAAAAAAAAATAATATTTTTTTTTAAAATTGTAATAATAATAATTTCAATCAAATAAAAAACAAGAGAACTATATTCGGCTGTGCCGCATCTTATATACCCTTCACCAAATTATACTTTAAAATAAATATTTTCAAAATTTAAAAAAAAATTTTTTTTTTTAATTTATTAGTTTATTAGTTAAAAAAATTTTTGGGTAAAAACAAAATTCGTGTTAAAAAACATTTTTCCTGATTTTGACCCATTGTAGGTCCAAATTACTATAGCCTTATATACATCGTTGCAATGGACTTTGAAATATCTATCATTAGATATCTATAGTGTCTATATTAATGACTTAGTAATCCAGATATACACTGGTGGCCAAAACTAAAGCAACTCACATTACAAAGCAATGTTATGGCAAATATAGTGCCCTACAAAAAACTTAGACGGGAAATTTTTCTGTTTTAATATCAGCACTTTATTTATATTAACACGTAAATAAAAACTCTTTATAATTAATTTTTGTTAAAAGATATTTTTTCAAAATAACGAAGTAAGTATAAAATTTCTGTCACAAAACTATAAAATAAAATGAGTAGTCGATAGCGTAACCTTTATTTTTAATCACTGCAGCACATCTACGGGGCATCGAATCAATAAGTCTCTCAATTTGATCTTTAGAAATGTTGTTCCATGCGTCCTGGATACTATTGAATATGGTGTGTTTGTTCGTATTAGAATGCTTTTTTATCTTGCGATCTACGATGCTCCAAAGATTTTCAATAGGGTTAAGGTCAGGCGATTGAGCTGGCCACCCAAGAACACTTACATTTGATTCACACAACCATTCCTTGACAAATTTCGTAGCATGTTTCGGGTCATTGTCATGTTGGTAAACCCAAACCAGAGGCATGTTTTCTTCTGCATAAGGCAGCATTACATTTTCCAATACATTTTTATAAATAAATCGATCCATTTTCTCAGTTATTTGGTGAATTGGTCCAACTCCAGCATATGAAAAACAGCCCCACACCATTATGGAGCCTCCACCATGTTTTACTGTACCTTTACAATATTGAGACTTAAGGCGTTCATTTTTTGGTCTTCTTACAGTGAAATTCTTCATGTCGGAGCATTTTATATTGAATTTGGATTCATCCGAGAACAATATATTTCTCCACTGGCCAGGACTCCAACCAATATGAAGCTTTGCAAAAGCTAACCTGGCTTTTGCGATTTTTTGGGGTTTTTTTATGGTTTCCGAGCACATAAACCTGCTTCTACAGCTCGTCTTCTTACAGTTCTTGAGCATACATCCAATGATAACTCTCTCACCAATTCAGTTAAAGTGACAAAGGGTTTCTTTTTTATTTCACGAATTAATATTTTATCAGCACGTTGTGAAGTTTTCCGCGGTCTACCACCAGAATGTACTGTCTCTACTGATCCAGTTGAACGAAATCGACTTATTATTCGAGAAATCACTGATTTGCATATTGAAAACTTTTCGGAAATTTGTTTTTGTGAAAATCCCTTTTGATATTCGTTTATAATTTGTTCTTTAAGAAAAGTAGAATACTTGTTTCTAGTCATTTTTATAATGTAAAAATTATTCTAAATTGAAAACTTGTAATAGTTTTAGTAAGCATTAATAAAAATTAATTCTGAGAAGCACAACAAGACCACAAAGCAAAATATGAAATTTATTAAGGTATAAACAATAACAATTTTTGTAAACATTAATGTTACAATAAAGTTGCTTTAGTTTTGACCTAATAAATGACTTACAAACATAATTGATATATCAATATATCAGGAATTCATCCGGCATGATGTACATTGGTGGTCAAAACTAAAGCAACTGAAATCAGTTATAGAGCTTAAACATTTACATTTTTGAAGAAACCAGTATTTTTTCTTCATAATATGATAGATATTATAATATTTCATATATTCCAAACAAAAAATATAGATTTTGATCTCCTTCAAGTCCATTTTTTTAAAATTTTTAAAAAAATGGACTTGAAGGAGATCAAAATCTATATTTTTTGTTTGGAATATATGAAATATTATAATATCTATCATATTATGAAGAAAAAATACTGGTTTCTTCAAAAATGTAAATGTTTAAGCTCTATAACTGATTTCAGTTGCTTTAGTTTTGACCACCAATGTACATCATGCCGGATGAATTCCTGATATATTGATATATCAATTATGTTTGTAAGTTATTTGGGAGCTACGAAAAGTTGATTTCAACATACAGAAGGACAGACGGACATAGCTATATCGACTTCGATATATATAACGATCCAGAATATATATACAAACGGAATGACAAACTTATATATACCCTTGCCACTCATGGTGAAGGGTATACAAATCAAAACTGTAAGTTTAATGGTTTAATTGTTATTAACAATATTGGGCATTTCATGTCAAGTGAACCAACTTTTGAAATCGATGTCTTCCGATTGGGATGAAATTTGCAAATTTGACATTTTGGCCAAGCATGTGTTTTTTCTCATCCATTTAACTTATTACCTATAGTTTTAGCAAAATGTGTCCTAAATAGTTTAGATAGCTATTTCTTCAATCTTTCGGAAAAAAATAAAACTTTTTTGACTTTCTTTTCAAAATGGACCTTTTTTTCTCAAAAAAGACCTATTTGGTCGTTTAGTGGGATGCGAGTTGGTTATCTATCAAAATAAACGTTTTGTAACTCAAAACATACAATTTTTGACTTTTTTTTTTTTGCAAAATCAAAAACTTTGTTGACTTTTTTTCAAAATGGGCGCCTTTTTTAATTTTGTTTATTTTTTTGCTCAAAATAAAGCTTTGGTCCATTCCTTTAAGAGGTTTATGGTCGCTTAGTGGGATATCTATCAAAATAAATATTTTGTATTTCAAGACATACAATTTTTGAGTTTTGTTTTTTTTTTGCAAAATTTTAATTTTTTTCCAAAAGAAAGCTTAGGTCCATTACTTTAAGACCTTTTGGTCTCTCAATAGAACTAACCATGGTAAAAATTTCAATCGGATGACATCGATTTCAAAAGTTGGTTCACTTGACATGAAATGCCCCCATAAGTACAAGGTGGCGCAAAAGTAAACTTCCGATGTTTTTGGCTGTAATTAAAAAAACAAAAATGAAAAACTTTGATTCTTCTTGTGGATTATTTTTATTTGGTCTTTTAATTTTTTTTACATCAAGTCGAGAATATGATGTCATGTAAATGGCCGCCGCCACAGTTGATTGTCATTTGAGCCCTTTTTATGGCATTTTCCATAACTTTGGCCAAAACTTCCGGCGATAGGTCCTCACATTCTTGACGGATATTGTCTTTAAGAGCCGCAAGAGTCTGAGGCTTGTTGACATAAAAAGGTCCGATGACTCCTCCAGCGAAAACAGCACACCATACAGTGACTTTGAGCGGGTGTAATGGCTCTTCGTGGGTTACACGCGGATTTTCAGTGCCCCAGAAGCGTAAATTTTGCTTATTTGCGTACCCGCTAAGATGGAAATGGGCCTCATCACTCATGATTATTTTTGATGAAAAATCATCTTCCTCTTGGTGGTGATTAAGGATGGCTTGAGCGTATGTTAGACGCGATTGGCGGTCAGCAGCTAACAGCTGATGCACCGTCTGGACTTTGTACGGAAACATCTTCAAATCTTGTACCAAAATTCGCTGTAAAGACCGTCGACTGATACCCATTTGCGTGGCACGTCGTCTGGTCGATGTCGACGGCGCTTCCATGACATCCTCGGCTACAGCAGCAATATTCTCTGCAGAACGGCTACTCCGGGGTCTGCCACGCCTGGCAGCATCTCGTGTTGTGTCAGTCTCTTCGAGGCGAGCGGCTAAACGTCACAGTGTTTCACCAGTAGGCGTTGGACGGCCAGGAAATCTGCGACGAAATTCACGGTGCGCCAAAGTCACCGACCGATTATTGGTCAAATAGTCAGCAATATTCTGCGTTATGGAGCAGTGTAGCGTAACATTGTATATTAACGTGTATTTCGCATGTGTTTACTACACAAATGTCAAAAGAGAACTGACATTAGGGGCCAATCGCAAAATTTATAGCATTTTCTGATAGGAGGATTACTTTTGCCCCACCTTGTATGTTAAGATTTTTCGATCTCAGTCCTTAAAGACTTTTTCCGAAAATCAGTTTAAAGTCTCTTAAATATGTTGATATAGAGCATGAGTGGCAAGGGTATACATAAGTTTATCTACATTTTTCATTTGCGACCTTACAATGTATATATATTCTGGATCGTTATAGATAAATAAGTCGATATAGCCATGTCCGTCTGTATGTTGAAATCAACTTTCCGTAGCCCACAAAATAACTTACACACATGATTTATACAACAATATATAGGGAATTCTTCCGGCTCGGTTGCTATTTAAAATCGACGAAATCGGCTTACAAATGGCTGAGATATAAGACAATAACCAGGACAACCTAGATTTTTTACCTATTTGTTGATCTATATCTGGATTACTAAATCATTACCAAGGCAAGGATTTTTATGCACTAAAAAATTCAAAATATGCGCTTATAATATGCACTATAAAGAGAGAAAATATGCACTAAAAATGACAAAAATATGCAATAAAAACAAGTTTTTTATTTGAAATATATTTATTAATAAATGACAGATATAAATTTCAGGTCACATTTTCAATATATATGTACATATAAAGTAACAGAAAAGGTTTTAAACAAAGTATACCAAGTAGTCCAACTCTCAATTTTTTAAAATTACTCTCTCACAGTGGGTTCAGAGAAATGTAAACCAATGAAATGTCTTGAAATTTTAACTTTAAATTTTTGATAAAAATAACGTTTTTTACACAATATTACTTTAACACATATTATTCTTTATTTTTTTAAAACACTTTTTGCACACTTTCATTGTTAAAACGCTTCTATTTTGCACATATCAAGAAAAAATATTTTCGGAATTTCTGACATGTAATTTTGTGTTATTGTAGAATATAAATAATTGGACAGAGTTCTAATTTTTGGTATTGAAAATTCATAAAAATTAATATTAAAAACATTTTTATAGAACTCTGTTGCCTGGAGAAAATTTAAAAGTTACCAACACATGTGTAATTTTGTTACTAACACATGTTTAGAGTTAGGTATTTTTTTACTAACACATGCATAGAGTTAGGTACTTTTGTCAAAGAGTCGGACTACTTGTTATACTTTGGTTTTAAATATATTTTTTCAAAGTAAAAATAAGAAAATTCATGTATGTATGTAAATTATACAATATTTATATTAAAAAAATCAGTCAGTTATTTATTTTCATGTTACAAAATTACTTAATTTAGATTTCTATTTGTATAAACAAATAAATTTTTTTTTAAATTTCCAAAAATAAAACTTTTGAAAAACATTGAAGTTTCAAAAGTTAAAGGTGCATATTTAAATGAAGCCAGTTCAATTGGAGAATTTTCATTTTCAATTTGATTTTCTTCATTAAAATTGCTATCTAATTGTCAAACATTTTTTTTATATGAAATCCAGTATTTTTCTCTAATATATTCTTTAGTTTTGTGTTAATTTGGTAAGAAATGTCTCCGTTTACATTATTAATTTTATTGGCAGCATTTTACTTGTGCATTCAGCGAATTGAATACCTGTAGTTTAGTAATATTTTCAGAAATAAAGATGTAATTTGAGAACAGTAATGCTAATTGGCTTTAATATTATGTGTCACAAAGAGAACAAAGTCGAAAAGTCGATATAAAAATTTTTTCGAAAAGTCGACAATTTCAAAAATCTAAAAAACCGATTCATAAATTGAAAAGTTGATTTTTTCTTTCAACAATATAATTCTAGTGTCAATATATTTACTATTTTTACAACACTAAATAGAGTTGCTAAATATGCAATAAAATGGAAAAATATGCTAAATATATGCATTTAAAAGAAAAATATGCAAAATATGCATTTATAACAAAATATGCAAAAATATGCAACAACAAATCGATGCCATTTTGTTGCAAATTCTTCGATTCGGAAAGATAAATTGTCAAAAGTGATTTTGAGTTACTGACTACAAACATGCATTTGCATAGAAATCCTTGCCCTGATCATTACTATAGGTAATATGGATATTTAATCATAGACATTTTAATGACTTTTGCAACGACGTATATAACGCCATAGTAAGTCGGACATACAATGACCCAAATCGGGAAAAATATTTTTTTTACAAACAAAATATTTTGCCATACAGTTTTGTTCACTATATATTTAAAAAAAAAATATATATTTTTTTTTAATTTTGTTTACCGAAAAATATTTAAAATTTTTATTTTAAAGTATAATTTGGTGAAGGTTATATAAGATTCGGCATAGCCGAATATAGCTTGCTTTTAATTGTATTGTACAGTGCACTCGCTATAATATGAACTTATTAAAACCAGGCCAGTTCACTTTTGCAAGATTATTCATATTTGCTAATGGCATCTAATTCCCATCTACGAACATTTTTCCCACACAAACAGCTAGGGAAATCCTTAAATTATTATGCAGTTGAATTAGAATTTAGCCACTATCCTGTTGATTTAGATTTCAACTCTGTGTAGATATATAAAATCCGTTGAAAAAAAAAAAACAAAAATAAGCTGTTCATATTATCGCGAGTCCACTGTATATCAAATTAGAGCAATAAAAATACCGTATTTATATATTTATTTTGTGTTTTGTAATTCTTTTATTGAATTTATTTATTTTTACAATCGTTTATATATAAAAAGATTTTCATAATTTTAATAATAATTTATAATACCATTTTTGTATTTAAGATTTTTACATTCATTAATTATTGTTATTTCATAATTTTTCTTTTTGTTAACACTAAATTAAACGAATTTTTTTTGTTTATGATGTATTTCATTTTGATTTAATGTCTACACACATTTAAAACTATTATTAAAATAAATACGTATTACATACAAATTAAATGTTTACAGGAATAATCAAAAATAATAATAATAATAATAATATATATATAAAGTTATAGTTGTTAATTTACACAAGTAAGTCATTAAGGAAATTTAAATTTAAATTTAACAATACATACATGTTTATTTAATATTTAACAGAATTTAAAAAAGTAGTGAAACAATAAAACAAAATAGCAGTCTTATAATATAAAAAATACGCAAACTTATTTATGTATCTTGGATAAATTAATTTCTAAAGGAAATTTCTAAAAGTCGTTGTTAATTAGTATTAAAAAAAAAAAAAAGAAAAAAAAAAAAAACAAATCTCAAATTTATATTTAAACTATTAATTCGTTGAAATAAAGTCTTGTGTTGATACAACATAAAGTTCCGTAATTGTAACAAAATTCAAAAGGCTAATTTTAATAAAACCAGTCGCCGAATTACCGTACTCGTGATCGAATGTGCTTTCGTATGGTAATTAATTTTAATAGTGAGATTATAATGTATTCGATTTCTAGCTCGTTAACGAAAATTACGAATCTAGTTTACTCGATCATGAATGCGGCAATTCGGCCCCATAACTTTCAACTTTGCCCTAGAAGACAAAAGAGACTGATTACCATTTCATTTCATATAATTTATATATTTTTACACATATTAGAATTACAACTCTGAGAATAAAGTAATATACACTCAGGTCTCGTTTTATGCGGATTTTTTTTATGCGGATTCAAATTTATGCGGTTTTCAAATGAACGATTTTTTTTTTTTTGAAATCTAACAGATTTTGAAATTTTAGATGTTTTTAGCTTTTTTACCGTTTTTAAATTAAATCATGTTTGCATCACTAATCGTTATAGTTTATTTTATTTTGTGTTTTTTCTATGCATAGGAGATACGATGTATGTGTGTTGTGTGTTACTAATGAAAGAACAAACTGGGGATTTCCCTTTTTAATAGCTTGTGCTTTTTTCGGTGCGTTGTTTTTTGTGCATAGAAAATATGCATGTGTGTTGTGGCCATTGCCATTTTTTATTAGCTGGTTCATTTGTTTACTTACGGTGCAGTGAGTGAGTGATTCGAGTGATTTAACTTTTAAATTAAAATCAGTGCTAAACCTCAATAAACATTTCACTTTGGGAAAAAGTTAGTATAAAAATCGTAAATTTTGGTGGCTTTTTTATTTGCTGAATATTTATTTATCATTTAGGATATAACAATGGAAAAAAATAAAAAAACGAGACAAACGATATCCCTGGAAACAAAAATTGAAATTTTAGATCGCATTTCAAAAGGAGCAAAATATACCGCACTTGGAAAGGAATATAAACTAGGGGAATCAACAATTCGAGCTATTAAAAAAAATGAGATTTCAATAAGAAAATCTGTAATTTTAGGCACAAAACTAAGCACTAAATATTCTTCTTATTCAAGAGACGAGTTAATTGAAAAAGTGGAAAAAGCTCTCGTTATATGGATTGAAGACTTAACGAAAAAAAAAATTCCTGTTAGCGGATATATGATCACAGAAAAGGCTTTAAAATTTTATGAGACAATTAAAGATTCTGAACCGTCAACTTCTACGCCAAAGGATTTTACAGCAAGTAAAGGGTGGATGACAAGATTTATTAAAAGAAATAACCTCCATAACATTCAAATTAGAGGTGAAGCAGCTTCAGCAAATGAGAGCGTTTGCGCAGCTTACCCAGACAAATTTAAAAAAATTATTGAAGACGGGGGATATTGCCCAGATCAGGTATTTAATGCTGATGAAACTGGTCTGTTTTGGAAAAAGATGCCAAGTCGAACCTACATTGCGAAATCCGAAAAACGAGCCAGTGGATTTAAAGCTTGCAAGGAAAGAGTAACATTTCTACTATGCAGTAATGCTTCAGGAGATAAAATGTTAAAGCCGCTAGTAGTAAATAGGTTTTTAAAGCCACGAGCTCTTAAAGGTAAGGATTTAACTTGTTTACCAGTTCATTGGATGGCAAATTCTAAAGCATGGGTGACAACTTCAGTGTTTACTGAATGGTTTCAAAAATGCTTTGTACCAGAAGTTGAATCCTATATGAAGAAAAAAAGCCTTGAATTTAAAGTTTTGCTGATTGTAGACAACGCACCCGGCCATCCTCATTTGGAACATCCAAACTTAAAGTCGAATTTTTTCCACCCAACACAACTAGCATTCTTCAGCCTTTGGATCAAGGAATAATTTCCACTTTTAAAAAATACTACATAAAAAACACTTATCAATTCATTTTAAACAAACTTGAAAATGAACCACTTACGTTAAATGAAGTTTGGAAAAAATTTACAATTTTGGATTGCATTATTCTGGCAGCATCAGCGATCTCTAAACTGCGACCACAAACATTAAATGCATGCTGGAAAACTACTTGGCCAGATTGTGTTGCTAGAAGTACTGGGGAGGAAATATCGACTCTGACTAATGAAATTATAGATTTAGCTCATCAAATTGGAGGAGAAGGATTTGACTCGGTGAACCATGATGATTTAGAAGAACTTTTAGCTGAAGAACCATTAACCGATAACGACGTTATTACTTTAGTTGTTGGAACTGAAGAAAACGTGGATAGTGAAGAGAGTGATTCCGAAGAAATTGTTGAACACTTCACTTCAAAAAAAATTGGTGATATCCTCAGCACAGTTAATGCTTTACAAAATCAAATTCTTAATATGGATCCAGATATGGAAAGAGCATTAAACATTCAACGCGGACTGACTGATCTGTTTTCCGGATATCAAGAATTGTATAAGCAACTTACAAATTCAAAATCTCAAAGTTTGATGACAAAATATTTTGCAAGAAAAGAAACAATTGAAACTCATAAAAATTCTTTGATCTCATCCCCTATTCACGAGATAAATTCTAGTGATGAAAATGATAATTTACCATATGATGGCAATATGATTATATCATCTAGTGATGAAAGTGACGTTGAACCAATTCCAAAACGATGCAGACAATTATTCAGTGATTCAGATTAATCATACATATTAACAGAATTTTCTTAAAAACCGTTTCAGATATATGTATTTTTGAATAATTTTTTGTTTTTCAGTCGTTAATGAATTAATATTATATTTTTGTTTATTTTTTTAATCCTGTTTTGTTTTTATTGTTTAAGAAAATGAAATAAATATATTTTTGTTGATTTGTTTTATGCGATTTTGTTTTGATTTTTTAATTAAAATTTGAATTTATGCGGTTTTTCAGAATTTTGGAACGAATCATTAGTTTTTATATGAAACTAGAGTATCGTTTTATGCGAATTCAATTTATGCGATTTTTTTTGGAACGCATCTATCGCATAAAACGAGACCTGAGTGTATTTCTAATTTGGCTAGGGGATTGAGTCTCCAGGTACCCTCTACAAATATTGTTAGGTGTCGTTTTATGTAAAAACACATTAAAAAAAAAAGAAAACAAATAACGGTTTTTTGATTTTGTTCATCTATACATCGTATTCGTAGCGCATGTATCTGGCCAGATACACACACAATTTGTATGAAGAGTATTGCACTTTGTTGGTATTTTTTATTTTTCTCTGCGTTTGTTTACTCAAATCACTCTCACAGCAATGAAAGCAAACACAAACCAGTTTTTTTTTTTTTTGGTTTTTATATTATTTCGCTTCAGTTGCATTGTGATCTTTGAAAGATGCAGACAATAATTTACGGAAGAATTTTTATTTATTCGAAAGAAAAAAATGGGTGAAGAAGTAGAGTTTGTTTATAATACGCGATTTCGTTGTGGTAATGTGAATTTCCATACACGACTAGCAGAAGCATTGGCCAATGAGTTAGAGCGTGAAAGAGCCGCCGAAGAAGGTTGTAAATGATGATATTGATGACTTCTCAGGAGATGAAGACGATATGGATCTAAATTATATGCCAGACGATGGCGATGCCTCAGATGTCGAAAATGATTGCGTTGTCGAAGCAGATGAAATGTTTGATAGTGACGATAGTGACGACGATGAAGAAATTGAAGAACAGAATGCTCCCGAAAATTCTTTTCTTGGTAAGGACAATACTATATGGTGTAAAAATGAACCAAATATTGGAGTTCGTTTACGACAACACAATGTCATGCGTTTTCGATCTGGTCCGAAGGAACAAAACAGTGTTCCAATTGAGGTGTTCAAAAAATTTTTCACACCAAATATAACATTTATTATCATTTCTGAAACGAATCGCCATGGAAAAGCTGTAGTCGAGAAGTGGAATGCAGCTAATCCCAATAAAAAACAAAAAGTTTGGAAAAAATTGACCGCAACTGAATTAGACGCATTCGTCGGCATTCTTTTGGCAGCTGGTTATTCCCACAATAATATGCAAACTACAAAAGCTTTGTGGCAGTCAAATAATCTACCCATATTCAGAGCAGCCATGTCTTTTAATCGATTCTCCGCACTGGCACGATACATTCGTTTTGATGATGGTAGAACACGCGATCATCGATTGCGCGATGACAAAGCTGCACCCATTCGTGATGTTTGGAATTTTTTAAATGAAAATCTTGCCAAAAACTATAGTCCGCATGACAGCATAACAATTGATGAACAACTGTTCCCTTATCGTGGAAAAACTAAATTTACTCAGTACATACCATCAAAACCAGCGAAATATGGCATCAAAATTTGGTGGGCTTGCGACTCCAAATCTAAATATCCACTCCAAGGAAAGCTCTATACCGGTCGACAAGAAGGAGAAGAACGGGAAGTGAATCAAGGTGAAAATGTTTTGATACAACTGGCAAAGCCATACAGCAATACTGGCCGTACAATTGTAGCTGACAACTTTTTTACTACTTTAGAAGGAGTAAAGCGTCTGGCCAGAATTGGTTTGGCATTTGTTGGTACCATTCGAATGCTTGGAAAATGCATTGCTTGATTGCAAAGCACAAAGTTGAGAAGCCTATGAGTCAAAAAGAATTCAAAATCTTTGTGACAGAAGCTCATATTTTGACTGAAACGAAAGAAACTACCGATAATGATGATCCCGACGATAAGGAATATCGTCCATCAAATCTTCCAAAAAAAATCAGGGAAAACACACTGTAATCAGAAATCCCGAGGGAAAAAATCGTCGTTGTCAATTGAAGGGTTGTGGTAAGCCCACAATTTATATATGCGAGAAATGCAAAGTTTATCTACACACAAAATGTTTCAAGCTAAAATATGAATAAAAAAGCATTCTTTCGCAACTCCTATTTCGGCTATTTCTTTTTATTTTACGTTTTATATATATCAAATAATAACAACATGAATTTAAATAAATATTATTTTTCAAAGTGAAGATGGCTTAGATTTTGATGACGACATCGCTTGCTGATCCTGATTTTATTCCTGACTTAGAAACTAACGAATATGAGGCCTCGGATATAGATTTTGATGTTGATAACTTAATAGAAACTCTAGAATACGTTGATGAAACTCCATTCGATAGCACGAAAACTTTACCGTCACAAGAAAGCACTTTGCAAACTACCAATGCCAAAAACCCAAGAAAGGACACAAAAAGTAAGCCATCTAAACTGAATTTACGCTAGAAGAACAAAAACTCTACGACAGAGTTGTAGCAAATGTCAAAAGTTTGTTTACATGTGTTAGTGTTTGTCTGTGTGATCGTACTGAGACTATAAAAGGCTAATAATCAACAGCAATACACAGGGGAGTTTGATTTGGGCTGTTGAGAAGGTAATTAGTTTGTTAGCTAATGCCTCTTTAATGTCTCACATTAAACTTTAAAAACATAAAATCTCCTGTCGATTTGAAGGAAATAAGTATTTTTGAATCACGAAACCCAGGAATCAGCAGCAATGTATTTGGTTTTGATGTCCGAGTGAATCAAATTGTGCTTGCAATAGTTATAGAGAGAGACATAGAAGTTTTATGCTGTTGGATTATGTTCTTATAAAGGATTTATCAGGGTTAGTTTTAATTTGTTTAATACTAATGTCTAATTTAATTTTTACATTTCAATTATTTTTTAGATTTCTGAGGTCTTCATTAACACCAGCACTAAGAGTTTCATACATTTCTGTATGACGTGTTTGTCATACTCTCAAAATCCAGAAATGTTAAATCGTCACAAGGATGGATGCGCCTAAATGGTTACAACAATGCCTCTTATGATAGTGTAGTGTGTTTGACTAAGTCTTGTTCATCCACCCTCTGTAGATGAAATATAATACTAAAACATTCCCTTGTTTGAGTTTTTGTCCACACTGCAGTCTGCTTGCGTTATGTATTAATACAACGCAAGCAGATTCCCAACAGTTATATTAAATTAGTGTGTTTGTAGGAGTACACACACTTTAAGTTAGTCTTAAGAAACAATAAAAATTAATAAAAAACAAAACTGACGATCAACTTGGACAGTCGCACAAGCGGCTGTCCTCCAAAAATAAAAAGTATTTTCAATACCAGTACTACAATACAGAATTGCATGTTAAAAATGTCAGAAAGATTTTTAAAAGCATTTATGGTTATCCTGGGACGCCATATTAAAATCAACAAAAATAAGTTTAGAACTTATAACCGATATTGATATGTATAATATGATAAAAACAGGTATTAGAGGAGGGTTTTTCCAATGTTCATTAAGACATTCAGTGGCCAATAACAAGTATATGACTGATTATGATAGAACAAAGTCCTCACAATATCTAATGTACATGGATGAAAATAACTTGTATGGATGGGCAATGTCACAATATCTACTCTATTCAGATTTTGTTTGGTTAAATAATGATGAAATAAATTCACTTAATGTAAATTATATTGAAGACGAATCCAGTGAGGATTATATTTTGGAAGTTGATTTAGATTATCCAACTACATTGTGTAGATCACAAGGATTTTCCATTCTCTTCTCAAAATAAAGTAATTCCTCCCATGAGAAATGAGTGTTGAAACAATGAATAGCAAATGCTATGATATTGAAAAAAAATCCATACGTTTAGAATTTATAACCGATATTGGTATGTATAATATGATAAAAACTGGTATTAGAGGAGGGCTTGTCCATGATTATGATAGAACGAAGTCCTCACAATGTCTAATATACTTGGATGCAAATAACTTGTATGGATGGGCAATGTCACAATATCTACCCTATTACATATTTTTATTATTTTATTTATTTTCAACAACCATTCAGATTTTGTTTGGTTAAATAATGATGAAATAAATTCACTTAATGTAAATTATATTGAAGACGAGTCCAGTGAGCGTTATATTTTGGAAGTTGATTTAGATTATCCTACTACATTGTGTAGATCACAAGGATTTTCCATTCTCTCCTCAAAATAAAGTAATTCCTCCCATGAGAAATGAAAAATTAATAGCAGATTTAACCAGTAAAAGGAATTATTCTATACATTATAGAGTGTTGAAACAATGTACAGCAAATGGTATGATGTAAAAAAAAAAAATCATACATCGACTTAATTACTTTTCATAGGACTAGAGCGACAAATGCATTCGAGAAAGATTTCTTTAAATTATTAAATAATGCAGTTTATGGTAAGACCATGGAGAATGTAGAAAAAAGAAAGAATATTTATACATATATTACCACCAGTGGAAATCAGATAGATGAAATCATAGGGAAAAGCAAGAGCTCATATTGCTCAATTGAATTTCTATAGTTTGTCTAGGTTTGTAGATGTTTGCCGTACAACTTAAACGATTGAACATTAAATGTAATAAACCAATGTACTTAGGTGTCAGTGTTTTAGAGCTTTTGAAATGGAAAATGTACGAATTTTACCAAATTTGATAGTAAAATTCATTTAAATTATATTGATACAGATTCATTTACACTTGGTCAATAAAGTCTGCGTTCACATTATAAATGTTTATTAGCGATTTAAAATATAGATATATATATATATGTAATTAAAATATGTTATTTTTATTTATTTTGGTTCATAGCAATCTTTATATCAAAAAACCCAAAGACCCACATTTTTTTCTTCGTTTATTTAATAGCGAGATGTGTAAGTCTGGTAACACGTGAATAAGGCAACCAAAAAGTCTGCGTTCATTTGTTTTGTTCTAATAGTACCCTTTCATTTTTGTCCTTTTTTTCTTGTTTTTGCTCTCTTTCAGTTAATTTTTATTACAATAGATCGTTTAACAACATCATTTGCATATTTTTGCATAAAAGTTGTAAGAATAATAAAAAATGGATAACAAAGTGTCCAATCATGGACATTGAATTGTCAAAAAGTTCTAAATTGTAAAACATGATTTCAAGTTTCATAAAATTTAATTATACTAACACTTGTAATCCATCACTCGTTGAGTAAACTTCTCTACTCTCTTTAAAACAACCCCGCTTACATTTGTAAAATAAACAAATTGTTAATTGTTAATTATACTAACACTTATTATCCATCACTCGTTGAGTAAACTTCTCTACTCTCTTTAAAACAACCCCGCTTACATTTGTAAAATAAACAAATTGTTATTGAAAAGAAACTTAAAATGATTTCTTACTTGGTACCGGCAATTATAAAAAGGTAAGCATCCTCATTCTCGCACTCTCTCGATATACATAAGAAAGAAATATTAATTCCCTATTTATTTATTTATTTATTTCTTTTATTTTGTTACCCCGCACGCATATAATTATAATTATTCGGATGAGAATAATTATAATTATCAAATATACTTTTAGATTACCACCATTGTCTCTTTCCTCCGCTACCTAATCTAGAAGTTTTATTTGAAGTTATTTCACAAAGGTAAAGAAATTAGTGTTTCAGAAAGAAAAATTCAGAAAGGGAAAAGCTTCAGAAAAATTGGCCAAACTATTGGAAGAACGTATTCGTCTGTCCAGCGTGTAATTAATAACTTCAAAGAAACCGGAATTTTAACATCCAAGCCACGAACTGGTCGACCAAAAATACTATCAGAACGAGAAGAGCGCAAAATAATCAATATGGTGAAAGTAAATCCTCGAATTACATCATCAAAAATTGTTGAAAATGTAAATCAAACATTTAAAAAAAGTATTTGTTGCGAAACTGCTAGAAAAATTTTACGCAAAGCTGGATATCATGGTAGAGTCGCTCGACGAAAGCCATACATATCTGCTGTAAACAGAAAGAAGCGCATTGAATTTGCCCATAACTACATAAATAAGCCCCCCAGAATTTTGGAAACAAGTTTTATTTTCAGACGAAAGTAAGTTCTGTACATTTGGAATAAAAGGTCGTCAAATTGTGTGGCGGAAATCAGGAACTGCACTTGATAAACAAAATCTTGTACAGCACAGTAAAACATGGTGGTGATGGAGTTATGGTTTGGGGATGCATGGCGGCTGCAGGAGTGAGCCAGCTTCAATTTATTGAATCGACAATGGATAAATACGGATATTTGAACATTTTAAAACAAAACCTGAAACAAAGTGCAGCAAAACTTAACATATCATCGACGTTTTGGTTCCAACAAGATAACGATCCAAAGCATACAGCGGAGGTTGTAAGACTTTGGCTCCTGTACAATGCTCCAAGATAGCTTAAAACACCCCCTCAATCACCTGATCTCAATCCTAGCATCTTTGGGATCTTTTAGGGAAAAAAATTCGCCAGCATACAATTACCAGCAAGGAAACTTTACGAAGTGTTTTGCAGGAAGAATGGGAGAAGATAACAGCAGAGGAAACAGAGAAATTGGTAAATTCATGCCAAACAGATTGAGTGAAGTCTTAAAACAGCGTGGCTATCCAACAAAATATTAAATTTTAAATTTTTTAATATTTATTAAAACTTTTAAAATTTGTTTAAACCTTGAACGCAGACTTTATATTTATTTGATAATGCAATAATGACTAATTGTTTTAAAAATGAAGTGATCTCTTTTTTTATTTTTTTATGTTTTTTTAAGTACGCAATGTAAATAAAGTATTTATGAAAAAATTTTGATTTGAATTCAATATTTATTATGTGTTTTTTTTTTATCTTTCCTAAAAA
The DNA here is from genome assembly GCA_942486065.2 of Calliphora vomitoria. NCBI lineage: Eukaryota > Metazoa > Arthropoda > Insecta > Diptera > Calliphoridae > Calliphora > Calliphora vomitoria. Next base: position 28,331,808 of record OW818031.2, on the reverse strand, counting down.
TGTCTGAGGTGAACGCAGACTTTGTTGGCTGAGTGTATTTCAATACAATTGAAACAATTTTATTTTTTTCTTTAAAAAAGGCAAGGAATTACAGGGTAATACTTCTAAGATTCCCATAAATGTCTGAATATTGATCGAGACACAAAGTCTGAAACGATCAATAGACATATAAATATTCTCCTTGAGAATCTGGAATATATCAGAGTACTTTTTAACGCAAACTACTCTAGGCTAATAAGAGCTCATCAGTTAGCATTGGATGCATTTTATTCAGACTCAAGAGGAAAAGCTAGTATCCGAGTTTGTGAGAAAAAGGGAATCACTATATCGATACCGGATTCTATACATGAACATATAGTATTTGATGCTAAACCAATTACAGATATAAAAATTGATATTTCGGTACCTCAGTCCTCACACAAAAGAACACTCCACTTGAGCCAATTTCAGCCCCCATCATGCCTCAAACGGTAGTAAAATTTATAGGCAATGCCTCAAGAAACCTACCAGACTTCGACGGAAACCCAATCAATTTACAAAGTTTTATAGATGCTCTTTTTTATATTTGGATTGCCTGAGAATGTAGCTTTACAATTAGGTATAACTTAAGTAGCTAGCATAATAAGTGTGCGATATAAATGCAGATATATGGGAAATTTTCGAAAATTTACCCGAAAAAATTATCCCATTTATTAACGACTGCACATAAATCGTAATTTCAAAGGCCCCTAAAAAGCTAGGAAGCTAGTTTTTTTATATTTGGATTGTTTGAGAATGTAGCTTTACAATAAGGTATAACTTAAGTAGCTAGCATAATAAGTGTGCGATATAAATGCAGATATATGGGAAATTTTCGAAAATTTACCCGAAAAAATTATCCCATTTATTAACGACTGCACATAAATCGTAATTTCAAAGGCCCCTAAAAAGCTAGGAAGCTAGATTTTTTTATATTTGGATTGTTTAAGAATGTAGCTTTACAAAAAAAAAAATATTTTTTTTCCCTTCAAACATCACATGGCGATGCTGCCAAAATCTAAAAGTAGTGCTTAAATTAATTTGCACCTTTTAAAAAAAAAGGAGTGCTCTAAAGCACCCAAAACACTTATAATTGGGGAATAACCAATTATGAAGGTTGGACCTCAACCCCTCACAATAGAGGAATACAAAAAGAGGTCAACAAAACCAAAACAAGAAGACGTGCTGCCTGAGAAGAGGAAGGGACGAGGTGGATTCACCCAAAAACTTAAGAGAAGGAAAGCAATACTCCTGAAGTGTATAAATAGCTCACCACCTCCATCCTGGGAAAAAAAAAACAGATAATAATATTCTATTTCAAGTAATAGTAATGATAGTAATAAGGAAAATAATTTTTATAGCAGTATTATTTATTTTGTTAATTATAACAATTAGTAAGATAATAAAATATTGGCTTGTAAGGGTTGCTGAAGAGGTTGCAGCCGAGAAATTGGAAAGTATAAACATATTAAGTAATATGTTTTCAATTAAAAGCCTATTTAAAAAGAAAAATAATAATAAAAATATAATGTAGAATATATAAAAATTTACTGAATGATTATGAAAAATAATGAAAATATAAAGAAAAATATTTTTATTTTTTTTTGAAAAGTTTGTAAGTTTGCTAGCATAATTAGTGTCCGATATAAATGCAGATATATGGGAAATTTTTCAAAAATTTACCCAATTTTTTAATATAAGGATATCTCAAATTATGTACTTCAACGTTTTGATACTGAAGTTTTGGGAATGATGAAGGATGAAAACTGTGGAGTAATTATGAGAGAATTTTGAACAGTCGCAGAAGCGGCTGTTTTAGAAGGACAACAGATTATTTTACTTAATGTGTATGCTTTACACATGTAACGCTATGTGGTAATAAAGTTTACGAAACATAAAAAGTTAAATCGTTTAATATTACTGCCACCTACACTTCGGTAAAGAACTCCAAAATTTCTTGAAGCAACACTGTTTAACATTTAACCCTAGGATGTTCAACTGGGCTTTTCGAAGCCCATTTTGATTTTGAGTAGTCGCCAAGTTTTTACCTTTGCTCTGAGCGAAGAAATATTTTATGCCAACTACCGCTAATGCCTTCTGAACATAATGAATTCAGTAAAATATTGTTACTATTCATTTCGTAGAACAACCTTGTCTGTTTATGTAAAAATGTGGTAAGTGTACCTACTGGGCCTCATGAAGCCCATATGGAAAATTAATAACAGCTGATCCACATGCAACACAGTTGATCTTCTGATTGACGTTAAGTTGCTAAAATGTGAGTAAGTGTGTTTGTGTAAGCTCTTCGAAGACGTGGCAATGCTGCAGCATTGCCACGTGTTAGATAGATTTGTTGAACAAAACGAAGTTTGGTTGGAAAATATGTATTGTTTTGGTGAAGATCTTCCAATGTGTTCTCATGTCAAACGTGGCCGCCCTTCTAAAGCTTTTGAATTTTGCAAATCTCGTGCTAAAAGGAGTAAAGTACAGCAGTTATGTGATATTAATTCGCCAGAACTTATTTCATCAGCTGCAAAAAGAATTAATAACGATGGACAATTTTTAAAAATGTTTAGTCCAGAAAAAGCACTAAGCCTCATTTTTGATGCTTGTTTATCAAAAAATCAGTATCAAATATTAAGATGGAGTGCTATAGAAATTGGATGTGATATTTTCCCCTCATATCATCAAGTTCTTGGTGCTAAAAAGGAATGTTATCCTAAAAATTTGGAAGTACAGGAGAACTATAGTAAAGTAAGTATGCAAGATTTACTCGATCATACTGTATCCAGAATATTGAAGGCGAAAACGAAAGCTGAGGCAGAGGTACTTCCAAATCAACTACAACTAATTTCTAAATGGGGTTGTGATGGATCTGCAGGGCATAGTGAATACCATCAAAAATTCAATGATCCAAATTTAAATGACAAAAATATTTTTTTGACAAGTATTGTTCCTCTCAATTTAAAATGTATTGATGGCACAAATGTTTACTGGCGAAATACAAGGCCATCATCAACAACTTTTTGTAGGCCAATAAAATTTCAATTTGTAAAAGAAACGGCAAATGTTATTTCTGAAGAAGTTGAAAGGGTGCAAAATGAAATTAAAGATTTGAAAAAAACTGTTGTTAATATTTATGACAAAAGTTTTGAAATTTTGCATACTCCTGTTTTAACCATGATTGATGGAAAGGTTGCGAATACAATCACACAAACATCAGGAATGGCTGTATGTTTTATATGTCAAGCTAAGCCTAGCGAAATGAACAATTTGGAAGTATTAAGGACAAAACCAGTTTCGGAGGAAGGGCTTCAATTTGGAATTTCCCCTTTACATGCGAGGATAAAATTTATGGAGTGCATATTGCATATAGCATACAACAAAAGTTTTTCAAAGTGAAGAGTAACTAAAGATACAAAACATGAAAGAGATGAAGAAAAAGCGAAAATACAAAGAAATTTGAAAGTGGTTCTAGGCATAAATGTGGACATGGTTAAACAAGGAATGGGCACAACGAACGATGGCAATACTTCTAAACGTTTTTTTGCAAATCCTTCCATAACGGCAGATGTTCTTGGTGTTGATGAAAATTTAATTCATCGCTTTAGTACAATTTTAACGGTTATAAATAGTAATTCCGAAATAGATACAGAAAAATTTAATGTTTATTGTTTGGACACTGCGGAACGATATATACAACTGTACAGTTGGTACTATATGCCTATTACTGTACACAAAGTTCTAATTCATGGGAGTAAAATTGTGTCAGCAGCAATATTGCCACTTGGCATGTTGTCGGAGGAAGCTCGTAATAAAGATTACAGAAGTTATCGCCTAAGCCACTCCAGAAAAACTGATCGCATATCAACAAATGAAGATGTCATTCATATGTTACTAGCGTCTTCAGATCCATATATAAATTCATACCGTAAACATTTCAAGAAGGATATATTGGAATTTTCTGATGAAGTAAAAAATTTGTTATGTTAATAAAGGTACACAAATAACTTTGTTTTTAAATTTTTTTTTAATATTTTCTTTTATTTATTTACAGATATTTTCATTGAATATGGGCGTGACTGTTACTGAATTTTATTTATATTTTAATCAAATAAAAAACACGCAAATTTAAACCTGTGTAGCTTTTTTAAGCGATCTAGCTTTGTTAACAAAGAAAATATTGCATTTTATGTGGTCATTTTGTATGAAAAGTAGGCGTATTTATTAACAGATTTTGCTAATTTTTTCACCATTGGTTAATATTATCATAAAATTGCAATGAGCAAAAAATTGTGACTCTACAATGATTTTTAATTTTTGTGTTATATGGGAAGTAGGCGTGGTTGTGCTCGGATTTTTTTCATATTTGCAGTATTTTTTTATCACAACCAAATACTTATCTGTACCAAAATTCAAGGCTCTACGATGTTTCCTTATATTTAATGCCACCAATCGTATGAAGCTGAACCACTGTGCGGCTGTCCTCCAAAAATAAAAAGTATTTTCAATACCAGTACTACAATACAGAATTGCATGTTAAAAATGTCAGAAAGATTTTTAAGAGCATTTATGGTTTGTATCCCTGCCATTATTATACAGCACCTGGGTTATCCTGGGACACCATATTAAAATCAACAAAAATAAGTTTAGAACTTATAACCGATATTGATATGTATAATATGATAAAAACAGGTATTAGAGGAGGGTTTTTCCAATGTTCATTAAGACATTCAGTGGCCAATAACAAGTATATGACTGATTATGAAAGAACAAAGTCCTCACAATATCTAATGTACATGGATGAAAATAACTTGTATGGATGGGCAATGTCACAATATCTACTCTATTCAGATTTTGTTTGGTTTGATTATATTGAAGACGAGTCCAGTGAGGATTATATTTTGGAAGTTGATTTAGATTATCCTACTACATTGTGTAGATCACAAGGATTTTCCATTCTCTCCTCAAAATAAAGTAATTTCTCCCATGAGAAATGAAAAATTAATAGCCTATTTAACCAGTAAAAGGAATTATTCTATACATTATAGAGTGTTGAAACAATGTATAGCAAATGCTATGATATTGAAAAAAAATCCATACGTTTAGATTTTATAACCGATATTGGTATGTATAATATGATAAAAACTGGTATTAGAGGAGGGCTTGTCCATGATTATGATAGAACGAAGTCCTCACAATATCTAATATACTTGGATGCAAATAACTTGTATGGATGGGCAATGTCACAATATCTACCCTATTACATATTTTTATTATTTTATTTATTTATTTTCAACAACCATTCAGATTTTGTTTGGTTAAATAATGATGAAATAAATTCACTTAATGTAAATTATATTGAAGACGAGTCCAGTGAGGGTTATATTTTGGAAGTTGATTTAGATTATCCAACTACATTGTGTAGATCACAAGGATTTTCCATTATCTCCTCAAAATAAAGTATTCCTCCCATGAGAAATGAAAAATTAATAGCAGACTTAACCAGTAAAAGGAATTATTCTATACATTATAGAGTGTTAAAACAATGTATAGCCAATGGTATGATTTAAAAAAAAATCATACATCGACTTAATTACTTTTCATAGGACTAGAGTGACAAATGCATTCGAGAAAGATTTCTTTAAATTATTAAATAATGCAGTTTATGGTAAGACCATGGAGAATGTAGAAAAAAGAAAGAATATTTATATAAAAACTTAACATATCATCGACGTTTTGGTTCCAACAAGATAACGATCCAAAGCATACAGCGGAGGTTGTAAGACTTTGGCTCCTGTACAATGCTCCAAGATAGCTTAAAACACCCCCTCAATCACCCGATCTCAATCCTATTGAGCATCTTTGGGATCTTTTAGAGAAAAAAATTCGCCAGCATACAATTACAATCAAGGAAACTTTACGAAGTGTTTTGCAGGAAGAATGGGAGAAGATAACAGCAGAGGAAACAGAGAAATTGGTAAATTCTATGCCAAACAGATTGAGTGAAGTCTTAAAACAGCGTGGCTATCCAACAAAATATTAAATTTTAAATTTTTTAATATTTATTAAAACTTTTAAAATTTGTTTAAACCTTGAACGCAGACTTTATATTTATTTGATAATGCAATAATGACTAATTGTTTTAAAAATTAAGTGATCTCTTTTTTTATTTTTTTATGTTTTTTTAAGTACGTAATGTAAATAAAGTATTTATGAAAAAATGTTGATTTGAATTCAATATTTATTATGTGTTTTTTTTTATCTTTCCTAAAAATGTCTAAGGTGAACGCAGACTTTGTTGGCTGAGTGTATTTCAATACAATTGAAACAATTTTTTTTTTTTTCTTTAAAAAAGGCAAGGAATTACAGGGTAATACTTCTAAGATTCCCATAAATGTCTGAATATTGATCGAGACACAAAGTCTGAAACGATCAATAGACATATAAATATTCTCCTTGAGAATCTGGAATATATCAGAGTACTTTTTAACGCAAACTACTCTAGGCTAATAAGAGCTCATCAGTTAGCATTGGATGCATTTTATTCAGACTCAAGAGGAAAATCTAGTATCCTAGTTTGTGAGAAAAAGGGAATCACTATATCGATACCGGATTCTATACATGAACATATAGTATTTGATGCTAAACCAATTACAGATATAAAAATTGATATTTCGGTACCTCAGTCCTCACAAAATAACTCTCCACCCCCATCATGCCTCAAACGGTAGTAGAATTTATAGGCAATGCCTCAAGAAACCTACCAGACTTCGACGGAAACCCAATCAATTTACAAAGTTTTATAGATGCTCTTTTTTATATTTGGATTGCCTGAGAATGTAGCTTTACAATTAGGTATAACTTAAGTAGCTAGCATAATAAGTGTGCGATATAAATGCAGATATATGGGAAATTTTCCCATTTTTTAACAACTGCACATAAATCGTAATTTCAAAGGCCCCTAAAAAGCTAGGAAGCTAGTTTTTTTATATTTGGATTGCCTGAGAATGTAGCTTTACAATTAGGTATAACTTAAGTAGCTAGCATAATAAGTGTGCGATATAAATGCAGATATATGGGAAATTTTCGAAAATGTACCCGAAAAAATTATCCCATTTATTAACGACTGCACATAAATCGTAATTTCAAAGGCCCCTAAAAAGCTAGGAAGCTAATTTTTTCATATTTGGATTGTTTGAGAATGTAGCTTTACAATAAGGTATAACTTAAGTAGCTAGCATAATAAGTGTCCGATATAAATGCAGATATATGGGAAATTTTCGAAAATTTACCCGAAAAAATTATCCCATTTTTTAACGACTGCACATAAATCGTAATTTCAAAGGCCCCTAAAAAGCTAGGAAGCTAGTTTTTTTTATATTTGGATTGTTTGAGAATGTAGCTTTACAATAAGGTATAACTTAAGTAGCTAGCATAAAAGTGTGCGATATAAATGCAGATATATGGGAAATTTTCGAAAATTTACCCGAAAAAATTATCCCATTTATTAACGACTGCACATAAATCGTAATTTCAAAGGCCCCTAAAAAGCTAGGAAGCCAGATTTTAAGTGTGTTTGTGTAAGCTCTTGCGAACACGTGGCAATGCTGTACAAACAAGTGTATTGTGTATCGGTTTCTAGAATTTATCATTTCGGTTGGCTGTTTAGTTTCTTGTGCTCATCGGGTTTATTGAATTCAACTTTATCAAATGTCTGGAATAAGTGATGAGGTGTGGGAAGACCTCGACATGGTTCTAAATCGGAGGCAGCGATTTTCCAGACTTACAACAGACCAACAACAGCTCACTGAGAGCCGACTGGCCGCATTTCTTGCAAGTGAGAAAATCGAAGATGAAAAAGACGTTCCTTTTGAATGTTAAGATGGTGATGAGGTAGATTATATCCCATCTGATGAAGGAGTTTCGGACATTGTGTGGTGCAATCTTAACCCTGACAAAAAACGGCGCAACACATTTTTGACGTGTGAAAAATGTACATTGAACATGGCTCTATGAAGAAAGAACATTGTAAAATAATTTAAGTTTAGTTTCATAACGTTTTCACACGGATTCCGTTTTAGGTGTTCCTTTAAAGTTGTGAAAACATGGCGGTAAACCAACCAAACCCAATTCCAGCTGTGCACTTTTGGCACCAACGTTGATGATATAATTCTTACCCTAATGTTGTATAATGAACAAACACAAAGGATGTGCATCAACATCATAAAATGCAAACTGTTGGGTAAGGCACGAAGAGCAATGTAAATACATCCACACTTAAGAAACTCGAGTGAAATAAAGGTAATGTTGGAAACCAATTTCGGAGGTTTAAAAACACCTGATCAATTATATGAAGAAATGCGAGCGGCGCAATACAGAGGAAGTGCAATATACTTCCACAACTACATACTACAAAAGTTGACAATTTTGAACCAAACAAGCAGACAAGAAGGAAATATGCAGGATGTTGAAAAGAACATATAAACTGCACTAAAGGTGTTCACAACAATAATAAAGAATAATTTTTCTAAATGTAATGAATTTATGAATAAATCCATGCAATCTAGTACATAGTACTAAAGTGTTAACTATAACTATAGACAATCTGACGGAAGAGAGTCTTAGCGCTGCCGAATTGGCATTCATTTCTAAAGAATTAGGTCAACAGCTTAACATTACAATTATGAGTAAAACAGTTTGCAGCTAATTATGCTGCTCCTTCAATTTTACATTCTGCACAAGTATGCATGAATGAAAATTAATAATTGTAAGAAAAATGTTAGTACACAGAAAGAAAAAGCACTTCTAAATTTAAGTTTATTTTACTCAAATTTAGCCAGAATTGTACTTAAAAACTTAAGTACGATTCATACTCATTTGTACTTAGAACAAGTATAAATGGGATTGATTAAATCAAGCGGAGATTTTCTTAAAACAAGAATGAAATTCTTGAATTAAGTAAGAAAATCTTGTTTTAAGTACAAGTGTGAAGTTAAATCAAGTAGTTAACTCTTAATCTTAAAATTAAGAGTAAGATAACTTGAAATAAGAAAACAATTCTGATATTGATCTCTAAGAGAAAAAGAGCGGTATAAAATTTACTCTCAGAGCTGCTCTTAAAGTAATTTTCTACTCGCGTTGTCGGTTAGTTTCATGAATAGACACGCAATTTGCATCAGTCTGTTTTGTGTGTTCAATGGTGTACGTTTAGTGTTACGTGTTTTGTGTTTTGAAAATAATATGTGTGAAGTGGTTCCGGACGACACCCTCCTACTCCAGCTGCTCCAGGAGTTTAATCTTCCAAATATCTACGATTTTTTAAAAGGTGCTTTTTTTATTTAGTACAAATGAAAAAAATAGTACATACCACGTTGTACTGTTATACCATTAAATAATTTGTTGCAAATTCAACAATCTAATTATAAAACATAATATAGATCACAATGATTTTTCCATTCTGTTCTCAAAATAAAGTAATTCCTCCCATGAGAAATGAAAAATTAATAGCAGACTTAACCAATAAAAGGAATTAATCTATACATTATAGAGTGTTGAAACAATGTATAGCAAATGGTATGATTTTGAAAAAAATCCATAGAGTTATCAAATTTAAACAATTACAGAGAATTTGGTACAATCAATGCCCCGTTAACAATTTTAATTGGATGATTGTATGCTCTACTGGCCGAAGATGTACATTTCTTTGAAGGATGAAATAATAGAGGGAACTGGAGCAGAGAAATTCCTCCTAAATAAAAATAAATAAATGGATGATGAGAACAAAGACTATGTTCTTGAGCTGGAGGAGATTACTGAGTATGGAAATATACTCGCTGAAGACGAGGCCGATTAACTTATGTACATTCCAAATACACAACCCTTCTTTGAATGGGAAAGCAGCAATAAAAAGGCGGAACACATGAGGATCTACTACATTCTAAATGCGGATTTATAAGTTGCTTGCAAGAAAATGTTGAAACTGTGTTCTAAAACAGTAACTATTCATTAGAAGACCTAGTTTTACTAAGAAACCATGAATTCGAAGAATGTGACAAATTCGGAAATAGTTACAACATTCAACAAACTAAAAAGTAAGTCCTACATTTCGGTTACATAGTAACGACTTTTTTTAACCCTGCTGTTAGGTTAGAAAAATCTTACGAATGTTAGGTTAATGGACCATTTGGTCCATATAAACGACTAATGTAAAAAACAAGTGTGGGATTCCCCTCTTTTGTTTTATTTTAATCAACATATATTAAATATGTAAAATATATTTATGGGGATCCCCTTTTATGATTTTTGTTGTACAGAAGTACAAATATTTGCAATGCTTGGTTCATTTTGTGTTTAGTTGTCAATAGAACAGACGTGTTTTACTAAAGACATGGCAAACTTGAACGAAGCAGAAACACGAGAACTGCTCAATGCAGAACGTGAGTTGGAGTTGGTGTGATTTTGTAAGGTAATGATTTTATGTCTGAGATGGAGGTCTGAGTTTTTATCTGTAGATACTAATAAAGTGTTTATAAATAATAGTGTGATAATATGTAGTTTCATAACATTTTCGCCACTAACTTATTCTCAATAAAGTTATTTTGCATGTATATAATTTTAAAATGTATGTGCCTGGCTTATATATGGTCCAGAATGCACATTGTACAGTTGCGAACAAAAAAAAAAAAAAAAAAAAAAAAATCAAAGCTGTGCCATATGGTATTTACATAATTGAATATTGGTAAAACTTTTTTAATTAAACTAAATTAACACAAACATAACCCCTAATAACCATACCACACATTTTATCTAACTATTTTAAATTCAACTAAGTTAATAGTTGAACATCAACAGAAGTCGAAAACACAACAACAGCAGAAATACAAGAGGTAACATCAGCACAAGTAGAGAACACAACAACAATTGAGGATGTCTATAAAAGTAATCAATTTAACGGACAGATATCTAACAGAGGATTGATTGCCTTAGCTGAATATACATTTACATATACCGTTGACAATCGCACACTAGATGATGATCTGCGACAAACTTTGATTTATGACATTAGTTTGGAAGAATTGTGTCTACATTTCAGCTACAGTGACACAGATAAAAGTACGTACTCCCTCTAAAATTTCGGTTTAAGAATAACCCTGGATTTCTGATCGATATTTTTGCTTGCTTTTGAAAGGCATCGAAACACTGTCAAAAACTAACTACAAAAAGTCCGGTTAACTTTCCGCTTATTGTACTTTTACACATAAAACTTAATATGGCAGCACAGATAATTATACGTACGATGCCAAATAGAAACGGTACTTTTTAAAAATAAGTAGATTTAATAAAAAAAATATTATACGGAAAGTGTTAAAAGCTTAGTTTGTAAGCAATTCTTAAAGACTGTAGTAATTTTAGAAAAAAAATTTACTTTTTTTGTTAAAATGGGTAAGAAAACAAAGGACATTTGTATCGAAATGCGTGAACATATTTTAAAATTGAGGAAAGATGGGAATTCCTTAAGTTCAATTGCTCAAATTGTTGGACGTTCCAAGTCTACGGTGCAGACCGTAATAAAAAACTTTTCTGAATCTCAATCCCTAGCAAGCAAGCCAAAAACTGGACGTCCACCCAAAATTACCCCACGAGTTGAGCGATTTATAAAAAGTGCTGTTAGTAAAAATCCTAAAACAACAGCCGTGGAAATTCGAAATACTTTGGAAAATGACCACAATATTAATGTTCATTCAGAAACAGTGCGAAGTGTTTTGCGAAAAAACGGATTCCATAGCCGCGTACCAAGAAAAAAACCATTAATAAGCGAAATAAACAGAAAAAAGCGGCTCGACTTCGCACTTAAGTATGTGTACAAAACAACAGATTTCTGGGCGAATGTGATTTTTAGTGATGAAAGCAAGTACAATTTATTCGGTTGTGATGGCAAACAAAAAATTTGGCGCAAACCTAATAAAGAGCTGCAACCGAAGAACCTCATTCCAACAGTTAAGCACGGTGGTGGTTCGGTCATGGTTTGGGGCTGCATGTCGGCGAATGGAGTTGGAAAACTGCGATTTGTGGAAACAAATATGGACCGATTTCTTTATTTAGACATTTTGAAAAGCAGTTTGAAAGATTCCGCAAGTGTTTTGGGTCTTAGTGGCACCTGGTATTTCCAGCAGGACAACGACCCAAAGCACACTTCGCATATTGTCAAAGAATGGCTTCTCTATAATGTCCCGAAACAACTCCATTCGCCTCCCCAATCACCAGACCTGAATCCCATAGAGCATTTATGGGATGAATTGGAACGGCGCATTCGAAAAAAAACTTATAGAAACAAACAACAACTTAAAGATGGCTTGGAATATGAGTGGAATAAAATAACGTCTGAGACAACAAAAAAACTGGTATTTTCAATGAGTAATCGATTGAAAGCAGTAATTGAGGCAAAAGGAGGTCCAACAAAATACTAATAAAATAATATATATACCTGAAATTCTTTTTGTACATTAATCTTTTTTAGAGTACGTATAATTATCTGTCATATTAAATAGGCTTTTGTGTTTTTTTTATTAAATTAAAGTTTTTAATTTTAAATTTAAATAATGAAATAAATATTTGTGTTCATTTAAAAATTATTGATTCATTTACTTTTTTTAAATATCACCAATTTTTGGAAAATTAAAGAATTTTTAAGGGGTACGTACTATTATCTGTGTGACTGTATGTTCAGCCAGACCTCAACAGTATCGAAAACATCATTCACGGATCAATGGATAACCACTAGATGGAACAACTTAAGAGATGAAGTTCCTCAATTGTCATGTCACATTTAACATCGAGTATGGCAAATATCTCAAGAAACTTGAAAATATGGTTACTAAACATAGCAAATATAAACATAGATTTGGCAAATCGCTAGAAGTATCGAAATATCGAAGAAAGGGTTCGAAATATAAAAAGTTCGTAATATAAATGATATTTTTAAATTTTGGACTTCATGAAGAAAGTCGGTTGAGGCGTCGTCTCATTCTTTCACCAGCAGTCTAAATGGAGATTAGTAGCCGAATGCTATTTCATAAATAATGAAAATAGGATGCGAAATAGAAAAAGTATTTAAATTAAGTTCAACCAACTTTACCAAAACTAACTCCATACGTATCCGGTTCAATTACACATTTTGGTCAACCAATTAATTTTGCTGTGCAAGCACACACATGCTGGTACGTGACCATCGGAAGTTTGCTGATAGAAAATTTGTTGGGGAAGAATCAGTCTTGGCCACGGGTAGTATCGAATCGGACGTGATTGCATTTAATCTACTTTGTATTTTTGTAATAACTTAATTTGAACTTTAACTTGATTTCCCAATTAAGTAAATTCGATTTCTTATTTGTGAATTAATAAACGACAATTACCACAAAGATATATGGGATGAGAGCCAAAACAAGCGTGAGAGAGCTTTGTTGCAAACATCAGTTCCTGTCCGACCGTGAAGACGAATAGGCGTGAAGACGCAACCGCTATTTAATCTTGAATTTATAATTTTATTTACTTTGTGAAACTATATATTTTTCTTTATATTCAATAAACTTAAATTAATAAACTATTTTCATAAGCCTAAAGAAAAAACTCCACAGATATGAATCAGCTTTTTTAAAGCAATCAATTTTTGTTCTCAATAAAGACGTTTTATAAATATTATTGTAAAAAAGGATTCAAAATAATTTATGAAAATAACCGTCAGAGCTTTTTGTGTAAAAGCAATCAATTTTTGTTCTCAATAAAGACATTTTATATACATATCGAAAAAAGGATTCGATATATAAAAAGTTAATATAATAAAAATTATATTTTTAAATTTTGTACATTCAGTCTAAATGGAGGTTAGTTGCCCAATGCTATAGTGATAGTGAGAAGTCACGATATTTCATAAATAATGAAAATAGGATGCGAAATAGAAAAAGTATTTTTTTTTATAGATATGAATAAGCTTTTTTGGTTAAAAGCAATCAATTTTTGTTCTCAATAAAGACGTTTTATAAATATTATTGTACAAATGGATTAAAAATAGAAAAAAAAAATAATTTTATAAAATGTACTGTAAGAGCTGTTTGCGTTAAAGCAATCAATTTTTGTTCTCAATAAAGAAATTTTATAAATAATGAAAATAATATGCGAAACAATAAAGGTTTTTGTGTGAAACCAGTCAATGCTTGATGAGGTAGCCGGAGTGCGTAAAAGAGATTTTTGCGTGAAAGCAATCAATTTTTGTTCTCAATAAAGACATTTTATATAAATTGTAGTGTGCACATGAAGTACTTGTAATACAAATGTTCATGGTGCAACACTTTTACACGCGTGTTGTGTGTGTGTGTTTCCATTTTGTTTGTTGGGAAATTGAGTAGCGCTGATGATCAAGAATTAGATCAACTGTTTGGCGTTACAATAGTTTTGTGTATTGAACAAAGGGTTTATTAATCAACAGTTATCATATTTGACAATATGCTTTGTTCCAAGCACACACAAAAACACAGACAGGCATGAGTCAATTCACCAATATGTCGAATGTAAACATGGAAATTGTTACATTGCGTAGAATGTAAGAACCAATAGAAAATAAGATATTGAGTAGATTTAGGAATCACTCAAAAGTAGTGCTAGAATAAAGAATCAATTAATAATCAGACATTTGAAAAGAAGTTCTTTATTTTTAACTACAACCATCACAAAATATCGAAAAAAGGATTCGAAAACGAAAAAGTTCGTAATAAAAATGTATGAGCTTCTCAATAAAGACATACCGAAAAAAGGATTCGAAAAAGTTCGTAATAAATATGTATAAGCTTTTTGCGTACAAGCCAGTCAATGCTTGATGAGCCGGAGCGCGTAAAAAATATTTTTGCGTAAAAGCAATCAATTTTTGTTCTCAATAAAGACATTTTATATAAGTATAGAAAAAAGGATTCGGAAACGAACAAAATCGTAATAAAAATGTATGAGCTTTTTGCGTAAGTAAAAGCAATCAATTTTTGTTCTCAATAAAGACATTTTATAAATAGTATTGTAGAAATGGATTCAAAATAGAAAAAAAAAAAATAATTTTATAAAATGAACGGTATGAGCGAGCTGTTTGCGTTAAAGCAATCAATTTTTGTTCTCAATAAAGAAATTTTATAAATAATGAAAATAGGATGCGAAACAGAAAAGGTTTTTGTGTGAAACCAGTCAATCCTTGATGAGGTATCCGGAGTGCGTAAAAGAGTTTTTTGCGTAAAAGCAATCAATTTTTGTTCTCAATAAAGACATTTTATAAATAATATTGTAGAAATGGATTCAAAATAGAAAAAAAAATAAATAATAATAATTTTATAAAATGAACGGTATGAGCGAGCTGTTTGCGTTAAAGCAATCAATTTTTGTTCTCAATAAAGAAATTTTATGAATAATGAAAATAGGATGCGAAACAGAAAAAGTTTTTGTGTGAAACCATTCAATGCTTGATGAAGTAGCCGGAGCGCGTAAAAGAGTTTTTTGCATAAAAGCAATCAATTTTTGTTCTCAATAAAGACATTTTATATAAATATCGAAAAAAGGATTCGAAAATAAAAAAGTTCATAATAAAAATGTATGAGCTTTTTGCGTAAAAACAATCAATTTTTGTTCTCAATAAAGAAATTTTTTAAATATTACAAAAAGGATTCGAAATATATTTCTATAGAAAATGGATTTTTAAATAGAAGTTTTTTTATGTAGAAGAAATAAATTTTTGTTCTCAATAACAATTTATATGTAAATATCGAAAAAAGGATTCGAAATATAAAAAGTTCTTTACAAAAATGTATGAACATTTTCCGTAAAAGCAATGAGGTTTTTGTGTGAAACCATTAAATGCTTGATGAGTTAGCCGGATCGCGTAACAGAGATTTTTGCGTAAAAGGAATCAATTTTTGTTCTCAATAAAGATATTTTATCAACCATCCATGGAAAATAAGAGCATTATTTGCGATAATATTGGTATCGTGCTCACCATCTAATCCAATAGATGAAAGAGTTTGCAGCTAATTATGCTCCTCCTTCATTTTAACATACTGCACAAGTATGCATGAGTACAATAATAATTGTAAGATAAATGTAAGTATAAGTAATGAGTAGAACATAAGTTAGTGAATGATTTAGGAATCACTCAAGATTAGCTTTTAAGAATTTTAGTTATAAGAAATAAAATTCAAAATAAAATTTCAATTATTAATCTGAGTCAGAGAAGACAAAACAAACATTTGTTTTACTAAAATTTACAAACACATAACTTTACATGGCGATCCTGCCAACTCCTGGATTGGAAAATATAGAAGATCCTGCCAACACCGATTATTGGATTGAGAACATACATATTCTACACAACATATTCTAAAAAAAAAAAAAAAAATATATAGATAGTAAATATAAATTTAATAAACAAAACATTTGACTAGAAAGTGCATTGGCATGTCTGGCAAATGCTAAATTAAACACATTTTTGAAGAATTTTGTGCAAATAATTTAAGAAAGAAAAATATTTTTTTGAAGTGAAGTTTTTCTTTGTTTTATTGTCGATTCAATTTTGCAAGTTATGTGCATAATTTGTTGTTTAGAAAAGTTGAGTCATTACTAATATTGAAGTGATCATTGATATATGGAACAACCTCTGGAAGAAATATTAGAGGAACTGCATGCTGCAGAGGAAAGATGGTCAAAGTTACTGACACAAGAACAAGATAGTGGAATAGAATCAAAAGTCGGTCAGTTCGTAATAAATATGTATAAGCTTTTTGCGTACAAGCCAGTCAATGCTTGATGAGCCGGAGCGCGTAAAAAAGATTTTTGCGTAAAAGCAATCAATTTTTGTTCTCAATAAAGACATTTTATATAAGTATAGAAAAAAGGATTCGGAAACGAACAAAATCGTAATAAAAATGTATGAGCTTTTTGCGTAAGTAAAAGCAATCAATTTTTGTTCTCAATAAAGACATTTTATAAATAATATTGTAGAAATGGATTCAAAATAGAAAAAAAAATAATTTTATAAAATGAACGGTAAGAGCTGTTTGCGTTAAAGCAATCAATTTTTGTTCTCAATAAAGAAATTTTATAAATAATGAAAATAGGATGCGAAACAGAAAAGGGTTTTGTGTGAAACCAGTCAATCCTTGATGAGGTAGCCGGAGTGCGTAAAAGAGTTTTTTGCGTAAAAGCAATCAATTTTTGTTCTCAATAAAGACATTTTATAAATAATATTGTAGAAATGGATTCAAAATAGAAAAAAAAATAAATAATAATAATTTTATGAAATGAACGGTATAAGCGAGCTGTTTGCGTTAAAGCAATCAATTTTTGTTCTCAATAAAGAAATTTTATGAATAATGAAAATAGGATGCGAAACAGAAAAAGTTTTTGTGTGAAACCATTCAATGCTTGATGAAGTAGCCGGAGCGCGTAAAAGAGTTTTTTGCATAAAAGCAATCAATTTTTGTTCTCAATAAAGACATTTTATATAAATATCGAAAAAAGGATTCGAAAATAAAAAAGTTCGTAATAAAAATGTATGAGCTTTTTGCGTAAAAACAATCAATTTTTGTTCTCAATAAAGAAATTTTTTAAATATTACAAAAAGGATTCGAAATATATTTCTATAGAAAATGAATTTTTAAATAGAAGTTTTTTTATGTAGAAGAAATAAATTTTTGTTCTCAATAACAATTTATATGTAAATATCGAAAAAAGGATTCGAAATATAAAAAGTTCTTTACAAAAATGTATGAACATTTTCCGTAAAAGCAATGAGGTTTTTGTGTGAAACCATTAAATGCTTGATGAGTTAGCCGGATCGCGTAACAGAGATTTTTGCGTAAAAGCAATCAATTTTTGTTCTCAATAAAGATATTTTATCAACCATCCATGGAAAATAAGAGCATATTATCCAATGGATCTTTGGAATAAATTTAAAACTTATATGGCTGAGGACATATTACACCGGGAAAGAGTTACCTCCAACAATCCAGTACTTGAACTTAGCGAAAGTATGTATAACGAGGCATTAATTCTACTTGAGGACAAATGCTTGGCGATAAGGAATGTGACACTCATCGAAGTTGGAATGATTGCTCCTATTCGGTCAGGAACCGATACACATGATGAAGATCTGCGACGAGAGACGGAATATAATCATCAAAATTTGGAAATTTGGAAGAAAATTTACCAAATTTACAACAGGAGCAGAGAATGGTATACAACAGCATATTGGAGGCAATAACAAACAAAAGTGGAGGACTGTATTTCATTGACGCACCTGGAGGAACCGGAAAAACGTTTTTAATTTCATTGATATTGGCAAAAGTTCGATCGCAAAAAAATATTGCATTAGCTATTGCGTCATCCGACATTGCTGCTACACTTTTAGATAGTGGTAGAACAGCGCATTCTGCACTGAAATTACCCTTGAAGCCTCAATTTTCTGAAGATTACACGTGTAACATAAAGAAAAATTCTTCTATGGGTAAAGTTTTGCAACAATGTGAAATCATAGTGTGGGATGAATGCACCATGGCGCATAAGAAATCTTTGGAAGCCCTTGATCGCACTTCACGGGATTTAAGAAGCAATAATAACACATTTGGAGGTGCTTTAGTTCTATTAGCTGGTGATTTTCGGCAAACACTTCCTGTTATTCCGGGATCAACGCCAGCTGATGAGCTGAATGCATGTCTGAAATCGTCATACCTTTGGCAACATGTTCACACTCTAAAATTATCTACTAATATGCGTGTTCAGTTGCAGGGTGATGATTCAGCTTCAACTTTTTCCAAACAATTACTTGATTTAGGTAATGGAACAATTCCAATGGATCCTATAAAGAAGTATATAAAATTTCCATCTGATTTTTGCAAAATTACACAATCTATTGAAGAATTAATAGAATGTGTATTTCCCAATATCGGACAAAATTTTAAAAACAAGGAATGGTTATGTGAACGTGCGTTACTGGCAACCAAAAATATTGACGTCAATTCCATCAACAGCAATATTCTAAACAAGATCGATGGGAATTTAAGAACATATAAATCGATCGACACAGTTCCAAATGTTGAGGATGTCGTCAATTATCCAGTTGAATTTTTAAATTCGTTAGATTTACCAGGCTTTCCACCACATGACTTACAGTTAAAAGTTGGTGTTCCCATTATTTTACTTAGGAACATTGATCCTCCACGACTTTGTAATGGCACTCGACTAACAGTAAAAAAATTGATGAACAATCTAATCGAGGCGACCATTATAACTGGAAAGTTTATGGGAACAGATGTCTTGCTGCCACGTATTCCGATGACAACATCGGAAATGCCATTAGATTTCAAGCGCTTGCAATTTCCTATTCGTTTAGCATTTGCAATGACGATTAATAAAGCTCAAGGTCAGTCCTTGCAACATTGTGGACTTAATTTAGAAAATCCATGTTTCTCACATGGACAGCTTTACGTCGCATGTTCGCGCGTAAGAGTTTTTTGCGTAAAAGCAATCAATTTTTGTTCTCAATAAAGACATTTTATATAAATATCGAAAAAAGGATTCGAAAACTAAAAAGTTCGTAATAAAAATGTATGAGCTTTTTGGGTAAAAGCCAGTCAATGCTTGATGATGTAGCCGGAGCGCGTAAGAGATTTTTGCGTAAAAGCAATCAATTTTTGTTCTCAATAAAGATACTTTATAAATAATGAAAATAGGATGAGAAAGAGAAAGTTTTTTTTTTATAAATACAGGTGAGATTTTTTTGTGAAACCAATCAATGCCTGATGAGTTAGCCGGAGCGCGAGTCACATTTCGATCCACATAACTAATACGTACGGCTGGTAAAGTGCAGGGAAACTCAATAGTTTAAAATTAGACTTTTGTTTATTTTACCATATTTTGCTAGACAGCAACGTAAGCATACGAAAGTCTACGTTGCTTAGCTTAATTTAAATAAGAAATATATTTTATGATTTAGTCTTAAATAATTGTGTTTTACTCAAACTTATAACTCGCGTAAAAGAAATTTTTGCGTAAAAGCAATCAATTTTTGTTCTCAATAAAGACATTTTATATAAATATCGAAATAAGGATTCGAAAACGAAAAAGTTCGTTATAAAAATGTATGAGCTTTTTGGGTAAAAGCCAGTCAATGCTTGATGATGTAGCCGGAGGGCGTAAGAGATTTTTGCGTAAAAGCAATCAATTTTTGTTCTCAATAAAGACATTTTATAAATATGTATTACAAATAGGATTCGAAATATGTATATTGCTATAGAAAATGGATTTTTTTATAGAAGCTTTTTTTGGTAAAAGCAATAAATTTTTTTCTCAATAGAGACATTTTATGTAAATATCGAAAAAAAGGATTCGAAATATAAAAAGATCTTTACAAAAATGTATGAGATTTTTGCGTAAAAGCTATATATTTTTGTTTTTTCTATGAATATAGCTATGAGGTTTTTGTGTGAAACTAGTCAGTCAATGCTTGATAAGTTAGCCGGATCGCGTAACATAGATTTTTGCGTAAAAGCAATCAATTTTTGTTCTCAATAAAGAGATTTAGACGGATCGCGTAAAAGTGATTTTTGCGTAAAAGCAATCAATTTTTGTTCTCAATAAAGACATTTCATATAAATATTGAAAAAAAGGATTAGAAAACGAAAAAGATCGTAATAAAAATGTATGAGCTTTTTGCGTAAAAGCCAGTCAATGCTTGAAGATGTAGCCGGATCTCGTAAAAGATATTTTTGCATAAAAGCAATCAATTTTTGTTCTCAATAAAGACATTTTATAAATATGTATTACAAATAGGATTCGAAATATGTATATTTCTATAGAAAATGGATTTTTTTTATAGAAGCTTTTTGTGTAAAAGTAATATATTTTTGTTCTCAATAGAGATATTTTTATATAAATATCGAAAAAAGGATTCGAAATATAAAAAGATGTTTACAAATATGTATGAGCTTTTTGCTTAAAAGCAATACATTTTTGTTTTTTCTATGAATATAGCTATGAGGATTTTGTGTGAAACTAGTCAGTCAATGCTTGATAAGTTAGCCGGATCGCGTAACGGAGATTTATGCGGAAAAGCAATCAATTTTTGTTCTCAATAAAGATATTTTATAAATAATAAAAATAGGTTGCCGAACAGGAAGTTTTTTCTATGAGGTTTTTGTGTGAAACCCATCAATGTTTGATGAGTTAGCGCGTAACGGAGATTGTTGCGGAAAAGCAATCAGTTTTTGTTCTCAATAAAGAGATTTTATAAATATTGCAAATAGGATTCGAAATAGACAATGGATTTTGTTATATAAGCTTTTGGCGTAAAAGAAATTAACTTTTGTTCTCAATTAGGTTTTTGTGTGAAACCAGTCAATGCTAGATGAGTTAGCCTGTAGCATAAAACATGTGTCAATTATACCGACAGAATATCCCAGCAAAATACTCTTGAATTTCGGTAATGGGTAGTAGTTATTTCCTAGGTTACAAAGTAATGAGTTGTACTTACAAATCTCATTATTTCAAATACAATAATAACTAGTTGCTGGTAATGATCTGAATAAGTAGTTGCATATATTGCATAGTGATCCTTGTTTTTCAATAAATTTTGTAAACAATTTTATGCTTTTATATAATATAAATCTCAAAGTTTTGTAAAAATATGATTTTAAACATGCATAATGCCTTGCATTTAATGTTTGTCATAAAATAATGTACTGTTATATCGATATACAGTCAAACTTGCTTATAACGAACTCCGTGATCGAACTCGTAATAAAACGGGTGAGGTTTATGTAGACTAGGGAATGGTAAAACGACTTCGATTATGGTTAGTAATAAAATTAAAATTGAAATTTATAAAACAAGTGAGAAAAAGTTAAACAGTTGAAAAAAATTAAACAAGTGAGAAATTAATTAAATAATAATCCAAAACTAAAAATATGTAATACCATCCTCGAACAAAATAAAATTATTTGTAGCATCGTGACGGAAACCAATGTTGGTATCCAAACAATATTAGAATCATTTTGGAAAAAGCCAAAATTTTTTAACCTATTTCCCATATCATCAAATGAGGACTTAATTTCTTGGGAGGGAAGCATTAATAAGGACAACAAGGACGATATGGTAGGTTTATGTGGCTGTTGAAGTTGCCAATACTAATACATTTTTTTATAAATATTTCAGATAAAAACACTTCAAACTGTATTGGGAGAAAAAGGAATAATAAAGGGATTTACTTCGATAATAAAGGAAGACGTACTGCTGGGCTATAATATGAACGGAATTCACCAAAATAAACCACTTCAAAAATTTTACACAAATTCTTGATTTGCTTTTAAGTAAGTATGTAAAATAATTTTTATGTTATTATGTAATTTACAATGTTTTTTTTTTTTTAATTTTTATATAGCATATCACATGTCTTTGTCATCTAATAACAGCAGTCCAAAATCATTTGACGATGTTATGAAAACCGCTTTTAAAAACTTAAAAAATCGGCATTTCAAAAACATTAGTGTAAAGAAACGAAAGATTGAAACGGAAATTGAAGAAATTCTTGATACATTATAAACATTTTTTATATATTATTTAAATATTGGATTATAATCAACTTTGTGTACATTCATATTAATGTGTGTATTTGCCTTTTTATAGTCCAACTGCTAAATTATTCACTTTAGGTTAAAATGCAATGTATGCAATTATTTAGTATATAATCAAAGAAATTTAAATAAAAAAGCACACTTTGCTTTACAAACTCTGAGCTGTAATTTAGCTCTAACAAAGTAGTAACAAAAATAAATTTTGTTTTTAATACTATCCTATCCTATATAAGCATTTTGTGTAAAAGCAATCAATTTTTGTTCTCAATAAAGACATTTTATATAAATATCAAAAAAAGGATTCGGAATATAAAAAGTTCGTTATGTAGTGATTTGATCTGGCAACCCCAAGTATGTCAGTTATTGTAACAGGATTGACGCTAACTTTACTCCATTCCTTGTTCGATCGCCATTTGTAAGAGGACAAAAAAATCTTGTAATAAAATAAAACACGTGTGTGAAACACAAAAAAAATAAAATTATAAAATATTTAATCATTAAAATTCAGGTGTGGGGTACACACACGCTTGCCGTAAAATAAATTATTGTTTGGAATAATATTCGTGAGTGTACATTTGTTTGGTAATGGCACGTCTTACAAGGCAAGAAATTTTAGAAGCCCTTACTGAGAAGAGAGTTAATTACCCATCATCGGCCACCATTGCTCAGTTGCGTACTTTGTACGAACAGGAGATATCCGCTGTTAGAATGTCTATGTCAGTAAAGAATACCGAGGATATTTTGCCGGCACTAGGTGCTGCCAGCATGTGCCCGGCTGCAAAGGCATCCGCACCAACCAGTATTGAAAGTACACTGCATACCTGCTGCCCCTAAGCCACATAGTGAGATACCTGCTGATGAAATTACGCTTGATGCATTAATGCTGCCTGCCGATTATATAAATGAAACAAAATCAGTTGAAAATCCTGCCGAACAGATGCCTTATGTAACTGAGGGTTCTGGAGACATGTTGTCCTCGGAAAGTATGCCTGCCGACAATCAGTCATCATACAATAAAATCAGCGCTTATGCTAACACCCTGCTGCTAAATTTTTTAGCGCTTTCAAGTGAAGTAAGTACTATGCCTTAACCGACAGCTGCGGTCAGAACTGATGCCATAGGTTACTTATCAAAAGTAACCACCCCTACGAAGTTTTATGCTGACCCGGTGGTTCATTCGCAAAAACTAATCCCGTCCCATCTGCCAACATGGATGATCCACTAGAGGCCGAATTAAAAACTTTGCAGTTGCGACTACAGATATTACGTACCCAGGAAGAGATTCGGACCATTGAGGCAAATACAAATGGTCAAAGACGCCATATAGATTTAGGAGAGATTGATGCTGTTGTCCCACCATTCAGTGGTGATGACCACTATGATGTCATCAAGTGGTTTACACAATTTGAAGATTATACCGAGATGTGTGGGTACAGTGATAGAGAGCGATGCCTTGGGCTGCGACGCCGGCTTCTGGGAACGGCGAAAAATGTTGTATTCAAACTGAAGTCAAGGTTGATCAAAGTGTTCCGACGTTACAAAAAGTTACAAAAATGTATGAGCTTTTTTGCTTTAAAGCAATCAATTTTTGTTCTCAATAAAGATATTTTATACATAATGAAAGGATGCGAAATATAAAGTTTTTTCTATATATATAACTATGAGCTTTTTGCGTAAAAGCAATCAATTTTTGTTCTCAATAAAGATATTTTATAAATATCGAAAATAGTATTCAAAATATAAAGATTTTGTTTTTTTCATAAATAGAACTACTGCATTGCAATGATTTATGATCTGGCAACAGTGTTAATCTGCGACCTGACAGCACAATACTAAAGATTACAACACTGAATGTATGCAACTGTGTTAATGAAACGAAGATGCAAAAAAGACCGGCAAACTACAGCCAAGTTAATTTGCATCCTGATTTATTAATTTTTTTGCGAACACGTGATTACATAAGACAATAAAGAATTTATAATAGCATGAACTATTTTTTTTTTGGAAAAGCAATCAATTTTTGTTCTCAATAAAGAAATTTTTTAAAAATGTGGAACGTTTTAATAGTTATTTGCAAGTGTTTGTAAACACAACATTAATTTATTTAAATCTGTCTTAATTTGTCCCCGAAAATTATAAATGTAAGCATGCGTAATGAGTACAACATAAGTTAGTGAGTGATTTAGGAATCACTCAATATTCGCTTTTTAAGAATTTTAGTTATAAGAAATAAAATTCAAAATAAAATTTCAATTATTAATCTGAGTCAGAGAAGACAAAACAAACATTTGTTTTACTAAAACACATAACTGTAAACACATAACTTTACAGTAAAAGATGACGCCACTTTTTTTAACTACAACCATCATACAATCGAAGATATTCTAGAAGAGTCTTTCTAAGTTGGAAGTTCACGATCCAACACTGGATAAATAGCTCAATCTATTTGCAGAAGGATTCCAGGAAGTACCTCTACTTTAACCTCGCCCGGCGAACGTGGTTTCTAAGTGATCAAATTGGATGTTTACGATTTTTTCGTGCTCTCATAAGAAACGAAAACGGAATGGTGGAAGGAACCGAATTATCGTTCAACATTCATAACCCAATGACCTTTGGATCTCAATCAACAATTTCTAATGATTTTTTATTTCTTATTCACCGGTTTCCGCTTATCAGCGCTGTAGGCGGTGATTCAACAACATCAATGTAGCTATCTTATGAATTTAGATTTTTTGATATTTAATTACATAAATACAATAAGTTGATTGATAACCACCAAGTATTATTATAACATTTTATTTCGCTCTACTTTGGCTGGGGAGCCAATTAGTTAAAATTTTATATATTTAAATACATATTTATAGATGGCGTAGGAATGCTAACCATGTTACTTTTTATTGAAATAAGGCTTTGGAGATTTTGTCTTAAAAAGTTTTCCATTTTTCTAATATTTATCAAAAATTTTTCAACTGAATAATGATGGGAAATAAATTCTATAAAAAAATGAAAATTTATTTATACATAAAGCACATAATACATTTTACGATATTTTAATTAAATAAAATCTGTCTTAATTTGTCCACGAAATTAAATAACAGATGTTATTTCTATTAGCAATTATAGTGATATGATCGTCACAATGGAAACATGCAGAAACAATAAGACAAGTGCTACGGAAAAATATGGCTCGAAAGAAGCCGTGCATTAGCGAGAACAATAGAAAAGAACGCCTGGTTTTTAAAGTGTTTACTAAAAAGATATCAAGATATGAGCAAGAAACTTTTATAATTTATTTAATATTCTTTAGTATTTTTGGAATACATCTTAAATAGAGGAAAATTTTCCTCCAAAAGTTTATTCGCTGTAATTATACCAAATAACGAACTTCTCGAGCACCTCGATTTGAGTTTAATAAACATCAACAATTTTCTATTGTTTTATTATATTTTTTTATGTCGCTCTATTTTTTGTTACTTGGTTACTTCTTCTGGAACTCTTATAATTTATTTAATGTTCTTATTTTAGATTATTCACTGGCTAATAGATAATTCATTCTTTGGTCAGTTCTCTTTCAGTCTTAAATTGACTAAAACATATAATATAACGATATTAACAAAAGCAATCAATTTTTGTTCTCAATAAAGAAATTTTATAAAAAGTTATAAAATTAGATAGTTATGGTTGTTTTACTCTAAAATAGTTGCAATTCTTGAAATACAACG
Source organism: Calliphora vomitoria (assembly GCA_942486065.2). NCBI lineage: Eukaryota > Metazoa > Arthropoda > Insecta > Diptera > Calliphoridae > Calliphora > Calliphora vomitoria. Next base: position 28,305,413 of record OW818031.2, on the reverse strand, counting down.
AAACTTTAGAAAAACTTTTCATAAGGAATCAATTTTTGTTCTCAATAAAGAAATTTAATGAAAGAAGATTAAGAAACAATATGAAAGAAGGTTAATAATTTATAATTTCAATAAAAAACTTGTGGCTAAATTTGGACCAATAGCCTACCAGAGCATCACGAACTTGTTTGGAACAGACAAGCTAGGCTGGCTAAGAACCAAAATGTTCAAGCCGTTGATATATGAGATTTGTAGAAGCGCCCAAGAGAGCCAATATAGAACCAGCTACCTTAACTTCTAAAGATACCTAACCCTTTGACGATCATTGACTGCTATATGTCCCATTTGAAATGTTCACTATACCTTTTACGACCATTGGCTGCCCATTTGAAATTTTCACTATATTATACACATTTTACAACCGTGATACTTATATATTTTTTAAATACTTTTTGAAACTCTTTATCTCTACGATTATTCGAATAATTAAAATTATATTAGAAAATATTTCAGTTGTTCGTTTTTTATATGTATGAACAATTGAAAAAATTCTAGCACTACATTTGCGGACGAACGAACTTTACATGTTAAATTCAAAGGGCTGAATTAATTTATAAGGAGCATCTGTACTATAAATCACCCTTCAGGATTTAATAGATGATTACAAATGAATTTATAGATTTATATCCAACATTAAGTGTAAGGAATAGGGAAGCTTACAAAATCGCGTATTTCAATAGTCTTAACACCATTTTCAAATTAGGATTAAACAGAAGCTTGCCATAAACGTTACCTTTAAAACATTTTAATTTAGATTTACAAATGGTGTTGTCTGATCAACCCAGGAATGTCCATTATAATACTGAGACAAGCAAATATCAAGATAGGGAATTTTACCATTCTATTTTAAAAGATCACACTCCAGGAATATTCAAACCTAATGTAACTTCAACAACCACTACTACAACTGCAAGGCCTGTTCGAGTTACAAGTCAGTACAATGGAATTCATCAAGAAATCGATGACACGCATTTCTGTGACACAACGTTTCATGATGACACTGCCATTAATTCATTTAACACACAGGGATCTACCTGTGTTGATCCTATCAGTGTGTCGATAGTATAGCGTAACTTTGTTAAAATTTGTGAAATGAAACATGATAAATTTGGCATTTATAGCGAAACATGAGGTCTGTATAAATAGATTACATTAAAATCAGCGGAAATCTTAAGGATTCTTCACTAATTTTATAGTGTTCAATGACTAGCTTGCTTATTCAACTCATGGAGATCTACCTGTGTTGATCCTATCGGTGTGTCAAGACTATAGCGCAACTTCGTTAAAATTTGTGAAATGAAACATGATAAATTTGGCATTTATAGCGAAACATGAGGTCTGTATAAATAGATTACATTAAATTCAGCGGAAATTTTAAGGATTCTTCACTAATTTTATAGTGTTCAATGACTAGCTTATTCAACTCATGGAGATCTACCTGTGTTGATCCTATCAGTGTGTCAAGACTATAGCGCAACTTTATTAAAATTTGTGAGATGAAACAAGATAAATTTGGCATTTACAGCGACATATGCAGGTCTGTATATATACAGATTACTCTAAATTCAGCGGTAATCATGAAAAATTGATTTTTTAATTTTACAAAATAACAAGTAGACTTAAATCACTACACTGTAAATGGGGATAATTATAAATTAAATGTCACAGTTTTTCAGGAGATATTTACGTAAAAAACGAAAAAAAAAAATACAATTTGTTTGGGGTGCATCTTACCGAATAAAATTGGAGTTACGCCAATAGAAGGCAGATGTGTACACCAATTGTTAAAATTGTGTGGGAGGGATAGATAGGATCGTGAGAAATCTATCCTGTTTTGTTTTATTATTGTCGTTAGCAGTGGTACAACAGTGGTAACTTAATAATGACGGCATCTATATTGAAACTGGTAACGAACAACCGCCCAAGTCCGCTGAGTCATAGCCTTACAAAAGGACATGTTTTCTAGTAACAATCCTTAAAGGTTAGAATGGGATATACATACATACTTCGAGTTGTGTTTTAGCAATGATTGGTAATCAAGTATTTAGTAAAATATTTTAAAAAGTAGATTCACTAATAAAACTAAAAATTCTTGTTACAATTACGGAAACAAATAAATATAGAATAATAACTTAAGAATTTTTTTTTTTTAACATTCAGACTTGTTTGTTATTGTTGCTGTAAGGAGAAAACAATTTTGTTATAAAAAAAGTGTTTCAAATTTGTTATTATTATACTAGTCTCATGCTGTTCTGGACAATCTAAAATACACAATTGAATACAAAAAAAAAAAAAAAAAATTTCAACAAATAGATTTTTATAAAAAAAAATTAGAAAATCCAGAAAATTTCTTTAAATTGACCAGTTCAATGAGTATTAAAAAATAATAACAAAATTATTGAAATTCATGCTCTGTTACCTTACTAGACATATTTTAGTTTGTGAAATCCGTAAACAAAATTTTTTAATTTAAAATCAATATTTTAGACTAGAATCTGCCTAGTAAGGAAACAGTGCGATAATTTCTTAAATGACAGCTGGTTTGAGAGACTTTTGGTAGGTTTATTTCTTAATAGTTTTGTATTATATTGAATGTATTCATATATATATTTTTTTTTTGTAATGGCACCTCTGTGTTTTTGTATTCTATTTTCTATTTCATTTGTTTTTTTAAATATTTTTCAAAAAGTGTTATTATTGAGTGATAATTTTTTTTAGCTAGAATGAAAATATGTATTATAGTCTTATCATTTATATTGTTTGATGAAACGTGTGAGAATATAAAAAGAAATTGACTTTATAAGTAATTTGTATCTTAAATAGATCATTTATGTTTTTTTTTTTTTAATTTTTAATACATCTAAAGATGTAAAAAAACATGTGAGTGTTTGTGTTTTGTACCTTAAAAAAATTGTTAGTTTTCGTTTTTTTTTTTTTGTTTTTTTTTCTATACGTATAAATATAAATAAATTTAAATATAAATGTGAGTGTTTGCATCATTATATGGATTTGTTGTTTTGCATTTTTAGCTTTTAGTACAATATTACACAGTTATACATACAATACTTATTTGAAATCTTAAAGAATTTATTAACAATTAAAAACTTTAGTAAAAATTCCAATTTTTGAAAGTAAAAAATTCGTTTTTTTAGTAGTTTTCTTAAAATGTTACTTATTTGAAACAAACTTTATTTAAAAAGGTATTCTTTTTAAAGGTACTTTTTTTAAAAAGGACTTTTTTAAAAAGGTATTTTTTTTAAAGGTCCTTTTTTTATGAAGGTACTTTTTTTTAAAAGGACTTTTTTAAAAAGGTACTTTTATTAAAAGGTATTTTATTTAAAAGGTACTTTTTTTAAAAAGATATTTTTTATAAAAAAAGGTACTTTTTTTTAAAAATGTACTTTTTTTAAAAAGGTATTTTTGTTAAAAGGTACTTTTTTTAAAAAGGTATTTTTGTTAAAAGGTACTTTTTTTAAAAAGTACTTTTTTAAAAAAAATATGTATAATAATATAAATATAATTCTTCTTAAAAGATACCATTTTTAAGTTATTTTTTTAAAGTAACTTATTTAATAAAGTACTCTCTGCTTCAAGTAGTTTTAACTGAAAGGCAGACATTTGCTGAGGAGTTTGGATTAAAAGTGTAAACAAAGAAAAGTATCTTTAAAGATATTTTTGGTAAAAGTAACGTCATTGAAAGAAAACGAGCAAATATCGTTGCCCTTAAGCAAATAGCTTTGTTGAAGAAAGGAAAAATTTTTGCAACCAAAATTGTCGAAGATCTAGAAGACCAGACCTTTAAAACCAGTATCATTGAAAATTATTTATTTAAAAATAAAACCTTAAAAAAAGTACATTTTTAAAAGTACATTAAAGATACCAATCAGTCTCTCACATTTTTACGGAATGGTTTCAATTTCGTAGTTATTACTCCATTTGACCTTGTTTAACATTGATGTGGCGAAATATTGAAATAAAAATTGAAATATTTTTATAAAAAATACCTTTAGCTTAAATAATTATTATAATAAAGTTAAAATAAAAGGTCAAATAAAGTTAAATAACTGTTAAAACAAAAGTGCGAAAAAAATTTCGTTTTATTTTTTTCTGAAGAATCAAAATGGGGAACTAATTTCACTTACGATCGAAATGAAATTCTGTGAAAATAAAACCCACCGTGTGAAAAAAAAAACAAATATTTTAAAAATAAAAAAGTACCTTTAAGTATAAAACCTTAAAAAAGTACCTTTTGAAATAGAGAAAACATAAAATTTTCTAAATTCTTTAAGATTTCCAAACATAGACCTAATTAATCAATAGTTGCCCAGGGCTGTGGGTATAAATACTAAAAAAAAGTTTACCTTCTAAATCGGCTGTCCTGCTGCTGCTGTACTGCTAGTTTTCCATTAAATTTATAAACTAATGGACACCAACACCACTAGTGCTACTAGTTGTACTGTTGCTTTTGTTGGTGGCACTTGTGTTATTTGAGATGGTGGTGTTTGCGCTATTATTGATGTTGTTATCGTTAGTATGAGCTTGATTATGATGATTATTTAAGTCCAATTTTTGTACTCCACATTCCAATTGTAGGAGGCAGTTTTGTTTTTGTTGTTTATTATTTGTTTGGGTACAATTGGGGGTGGTGGCGGCAGTAGTGTTACTATTTGAAGAGGTAATTTTTTCATCCTGATTTGCGGCCAGTGCTGCAGCAGCGGCTGCTGCCGCAGTTGTTGAATTTGATTTTTTATCCTTGGATTTTTTTAAAGCACTCAATAAAACATTTTTCTCTTTGTCCTTTGTTTTTGTCTCCTTTTCCTTTTCCTTGTCCTTATCTTTGTGTTTGTTGTTTTTAGTGAAACGTGGAAAGATACAACCGTTTGGCAAGAAACCTCCCAATTTTTCTTTTTTAGTGGGAGCTTGTGGTGTAGGCGCCGGAGTAGGAGCTGCAGTAGTTGTTGTTGATGGATTTTGGGCGGGAATGGCTGAAATGGTGGCATTTGGGGGGGTACTTGTAGCAATAATAGTTTTCGTTACATTCGTTACTTCCATGTCATTACAGTTTGCGGCAGTTCCATTTGTTAATGCCGGTTGTTGTTGCTTAGAGTCTTTATTGCAGTTGATGGCATTCAATTGATTATTTATGTCCATTTTATTCCCCCTCTCCTGTACTAAGGAATCTTTGCTATTGTTTCCATTACTTAAGGCATCATTTGTTAATGTATTTTGGTTGTTCTGCTGTTGCGTCTGCTGATTCTCCTCTCCCTGCTCTGCATCCACTAGTGACATTTTATTGTCCAAATGTTCGGCCAACAAGGCCAACGACAGTTGGCTATTGTTTGCTTTTTTCATGTCTATATCCACTTCTACATCTGTATTGCTTGTATTGTTATCATTTTGTACTTCGTGTATAATTTTTCTACTTCTAGGCGGTGTTCCTCCATCTACTGCCATTAATATGGCTTCACCTGCAGCACCACTGTGCACAGATTTGGGAAACATTTGCTGGGAAGTTGCTGTTGCATTAGCTGAATTATTGCCGGTAGTTAGAGAAGTATTTGCATTTAGACTTCCATTTGTTGAAGCATTTGTTAAATTATGGAAATGTTGCTGATGCTGTTGGCGTTGCAGTAGCATTTGCTCTTCACGTTCTCGATCTCTTTGAGCTTGCACAGCATTCCAGACATCTTTTAACTCGCCCGATATGTCACGGTCTTTCAAAATAACCGCGTTTCTATTAAATTTAAATAAAACGAACAACCGTTAATAATTAATGTTTCTAATCATTAATTTTATTAAACTATTGAAAGAAATTATACTTAGCACATATTAGTACAGATATGCAAGAAATAACAGTTGTTAAAGAAAAGTAATATCGAACCGTATGATAATTTTGATATTCTGCAACAATTTTCCAATGGTTGTCAAGGCCAAAGTTTCTTTTCGGTAATAGTCATTCGAATTGGTTGGAAATATTTTATCCATTGTATCTCATTATACATTTCGTTTCAAATCTTATGTTAAATTTAGCATACTCAGCCGATTTGAAAATTCAATTAGAGATTACTGAAGTACACCTGGCATTGAATTTGACCATCTCATAAAATCGGGCAATTAGAAAACTTTTTGCAAATACCTACCGATTTGGGTGTAAAATTTTCTATCTAGATAACTAGAAAATTCAGCAGAAATTATAAGTGCCTTCAATAGCATTATACATATATATTGTCTGTCCAATGAACATTAAATAAAGTTAATTTATTGGTAACTTACTACTATTATTGGTAATTAAAATCTTATTCTAATTACTTTACCCACATGAAAGGTTAGGTTAGGTTATCAGGCAGCTGTTCAAAATCTTCGTTTGTACAGCTCACTTGGGTCCAATAAACGTTCCCTTTTACCCACATGAAAACCCCAATATATTTTAAACTATCTCCAATAAAATCGTCCCCATATTTGGGGACAAATCCTTAAGAATGTCAAGCTTAATTCTCACATTTGTTTGTGAAGGACATTGAAGAAAATAACTATGGAACACAAACAAAAATATACAAATGACAATAAAATCAGCACCGATTCATTTAATTTGAATTTTCTCCGAGAAGTGGATTCTTATTCCAAAATAATAACCACTCTGAATCGTGCGTGTTTCAAAAACGAATAGTAGACAATTTTATTTTCTGCAAATCGCTCGAATTTGTACATTGAAACACAGGGGTTACTCCCTAATTCGAGTCGATAGGAATTCTTTTCGAATTACAATTTATTTAACACGCATTATCGTTTTCGGATTGAGTTATGCAGTAGCCACCCAGGTCGGAAGTAAAAGGAAGAAATCATGCGGATTCCATTTGCAGAACAGTGGGGAATTATTAAGCTATTTCTGACTATGTATACAAACTGTGAACATGTTCAATACAAAAGGTAAGAAAATTTTGGAAACTAGTAAAAATAGCATGTAAACAATTACTGATTTATTCAAAAGTATCAAAATGGAAGTTTAAACAATGCATACAACGTATACCTATACAATACAAAATAGTTTGTGAATTGAAGAATTTTTTTTTTTTGTTTACGAAATCGATTTTCATAAGATAATTTCTACCTGAAAGCATTTACGAACGTAACCTAAATGTGTATACAACTTACCGTACGAGTTTAACACCAGGATTCATGGCTTCAACAAAATCACACATTAATTCAACCATTGCACGACGCTCTTCTGGATCTTTACTATGGCGACCGGAATCTTTTAATACTTCAGGATTTGCCATAACAGCAAAAACTATGGGTGGACTGCGAGGACTACCCGGAGGAACCTAAAAAATTTATACAAAGTACACAATAAATATAGAACGTGTTACAAGATCAACAAATCATAACCTCACATTTTTTCCCTGTTATATTCACACTAACTTGAACAAAAAAAAAAAAAAGAAAACTTACCCTCATACCACCATATAGAGGTATTGGATCACTTGGTTCCTGAGGTATCACAATACGAGTCCAACTTAGAACATTGATAAATAATTCCTCGCCAGCTTCTGTCGTTGTACGTATACACATGTGAGGCTGGGGAGGATTTTTGAAATGACGATAAGCTCTAGAATGCCTATAGCTGTGTGGTGGCGGTGATGATGCCGCGGCAGTTTGTTGTAGCAAACTTAAACCGGGACTTAGTTGTGTCGCTGAGGTGTTGTCTACATCGCCCTGCTGGAGATGATTGTTGGGAAATTCACTATTCAAGTCTCTGTTGGGTGATGATGCTGTTGGTGGATTTTCTTCCGCTTCATTTTCGCGCAGCTGTCGATTATTTAGTTGAGAATTTTCTAAAGGAACTTTATTTTGTTGCAACTCATTTGATGAGCAAGACGATGTTAGTTGTTCTTTCAATGAATTCAAAGTGGAAAATGAAGAATTTTCTGCTCCGATTTTTAGGTAAAGCGCACAGTCGGCTTCACTGTTCGTTGTTGCTTTAATTCTCACATCACATTCGTCGGCAGCAGCCACCGTGTGTGGATTTGGGTTTGTTGTTGTTGCTATTTTAATGCCGGCAGCCGACATGTTTGTTAAATTTTCGAGTTTTTTTTCTCTTTTTAACACTTAAACACACTCACACACAATCATGGAGAATTTTTAACAACTATATTTCCTTTCTTCTGTCTTGTTTGGGATTTTTTTTCCACAAAGTTCAATAATTATTTTTTAAGCCTTGAATATTTTAAGTGATGATTAATATTAGTTTATATTTAATTATGTTTTTGATCGTACCATTTTTAATTTTTTTTGTAATAATGTTTTATAAAATATTATAGGCTGCCATTTGTTTTATGTATTTTCGTGTAATAAATATATACAACTGCAAGTATATGTTTGTCTCTTTCTTTAAGTGCTACCATATTAATCTAATCTTGCCCGTATTTTAAGAACAAGGTTTTTCAATTGCAATAATCCTAAAATTTTAATTTATTGTTTTGAAGTTCGTGCTAATATTTGGAGGCATAAATCAAGATTATCGAAACAGCTTGCATTTTAGTAATTAGTTTAGTGTTAAAAGATCTCATAATTATAAGAGTGATAGGAATTTAAAGACAATATATAAAATACTAAATTTCTCATATATTTGCAAAATAATCTCAACATTATGGGTATCATTAAATAATGCTTCAAAATACATTTTATACGATATATAATATGGTACTGTTTATTAACATTGTGAACCAAAAATTCCTTTTTGAATTTATATGACAGTACTTCAGAAAATATTGGTATACAGAAAAAGTGTTTTTAGCGAAGCCGGTGTTCGATACACACCAGAGTGAATATTATCAGAAAAAAAATATAAGCTGTTACTTGGAATTGTTCCGATGGACGATATCTCCAAAATGCTTAAGCCAATTTATATTTTGTCCGATTCTATAATTTTCTATAAAAAATACTGTCATACACACAAATTTCATTAAAAAAAAATGTTATTCATTATTATAATCTAAACAGACATCGCTCGGGGACATCTAAATTTAGATCCAACTACCAAAAAATATCCTTTAGACACCAAAAGGATATATTTAACCCAATTTCGATAATAAAACGGAAAGAAATCTGCATTTTAAAATAAAACATTTGTTATATTTTAAATTTTTTGATTTCATTGGGTTAATAATAATCTGACAATCTTAATATTTGGTAAATTTCTTTTTTGATTTTTTATATTTTATTAAATGTTATTTATATTTTGTATATAATAAACACATTAAATGAAGAATTTATGTACATGTACATATAACATAAATACATAATGATTGTAACACTAAGTTTATATATGAATTTTAGATTTAATATTTCGAATTTACATTACAATTACATATATATTTTGGGAATTCCCGGGAATATACCAAAAAAAAAGCCAAATTCCCGGAAATCAAAAAAGATAGGGAAATTAAAACCCTATTAAATAAATGTACAGTAAGGAACAAATTGTTAATGTTTTTAAGGAAAAAGTAAAGTTGTATTATGGAATAACAATTATGAAAATTTAAATATAGCTTTAAAAATTATTTAGTATCGAGTACGCAAATAGAATAGTTAAAAGCATACATTTTACAAAACTACAAAGGATATTGGGTGTTCAACAGTTCCCACAGTAGAAAGTCTAAAACATTTTAAAACTAAAAAATTGTAAATTCAATTTGCGCTGGGCATTTTATGGAAACCTTACATTATTGTTTAAATAATGGAAAATACTTATAGATATCAACATATACGGTTAAAAATTGCAAGAATACAGAAACAATGCCAAAATTTAATATTTACCCTGTAATAGGAATAGAATCTAGAAATTTATCTGGTAGCACTCTAAAAATACCTGTTTTTTAACTTGCTAGCCGTGTTCAGTGCAGCTGTGTTTAGTAAGTTTTAATATATGAAGCGTAGTTGTATATTTTGGTACTTTTCTTAAAATAAAAACACTTTGAATTTTCTTTAATTAATAAAATTTTGTTAAATTCTTTTAATTGAATTAAATTTGAATGTTTATAAACACAATTACACTTGCTGCTAAAGTGGAAAACGTTATTTATTAAAAATTATTTTCTTTTTCACTCTTTTTAGTTTCTAGCAAGGGTGTTATGGTAACTTTTCAGGAAAAACCACCACTCTTGTATTCTTTATTTCAGGTTTTCTTACACAAAGATGATTAATTGCATTTAGCAAAAATGTTCCTTTGGTTTTATATGTTTTTCACTTTATTTTAGTTCGCACCAATTTAATTTATTTTAAACAAACACACTATTGCCATTCCAATGTCTTTCACCCTAATGACACACAAAATTGAAAAACACTTTTCCGTTCATTATCCTATTTTGTGCATCTTCTTGTTCGATTTAGCACTCGAGTTCATTAATCCTTAATGGCAGGTAAATTTATTTTCTGGAATTATCCCAAAAAAAAATTCACAAAGCTGCAATTTAAAATTTTCCACAATAGTTGGCTACAACATCTCAATTCTTTTATTGCACAACTAGTATTTTTTTTGTTTTTGATTGCTTTTTGTTGAAATTGTAAATGACCAAATGTGGAAAATTAGGTAAAATTTAATTTTAGAATATTGCAGCTCATGTTTTTTTTTCAATTGGTGTTGTAAGTTTTTCAAGTTTTACACAAAATTCATCTGCTACTACTACTTGCTCCCGTTTCTATAAAACTGTTGTGATTTTCTGACTTTTTCTGGCTATATGAAAGAAAAACACACGCATTCTTGATAAATCATGTTATGTTTTTTGTTGGTATTGTTCCTCTTATTTCGTTTTAGTTGCAGTAGTTTTTACCTCATTTACAACATTCTTTTGTTTATTTTATCCGCACAGTTTCTTTACAACTTGTTTATTTTCGGCCGTTTTTTAATGCCTATTTTTCCATTCAACTCCATTTAGTAGAATGTAGTTTTCTTTCATTTGTAAATGAAAGAACTTCACTAAATAAACATTTTTATTATAATAGTATTTTGTTTTATAATGTGGTCTGTAAGTGTTTTTCACTTCCTCCTATGATTTCTTTTCAATACACTTTTTCTCTTTTGTCTGGCATTTTTTTTTTTTTTTTGCCATTCAAAAGAAGAAAAAAAGAAAAACACCACCCCAAGCCGAATTCATTAAAGGTGACGTTAAAAAGCCAGCTGATAATTTTTTGTTCGATATGTTTTCTCATTTCTATCTGTCAAAGTTTGTTTACATATTTGTTTGTTAATTTAAATATGTATGTATAACGATTTTGTTTATTTTAAGAAAACAAATAAAATAGTGTAAAAGTCAATAAATGATCGTATCAAACAACATACATACATATATGTATATGTATGTGAAAGTAAATTTCACGTCTTTATTATTTCCAGCCCCGTCAAGGCGAATTCAAACAAGGTGAAGTCAGTCTAACAGCTGATTACTTAATTTTTCTCTTTTTTGGTTTTAGCGTCTGTCAAAACTTGTTTTTATATTTCAATATCTAAATATTTTAGGCTTATTAACAAAATATTTATTTTTTACTAAACACTCACACTTTTAAGAATTGAAACGAACTTGTATTCAACTTCTCTTTCAAGTTGATGTTTCAATTTACAGTCAAGAAAACAGCTGGTTACATTTTTTTGAACAATTTGTACTAAAATTGATTTTCAAGTTGCGTGCAGCCTACGTCACAGCTTCCAGTTTTTGTAAATTTTGACAAACAGTATATGTAAAAGACTATCGAAAAACTTGATTGTGTAGCTGCAGGGTTACACAAATAAGTTAAGTCCCCTACAAAAGCTATGTTTTTCTTAACCGTCATAAGGTCTTCCGGTCAAATTTGACCCATTTTGCTATTAAAATTAAATTTTTTCTAAAAGTGAGTGGTTGGTATTTTTGATAATTTATGACTTTTATTTAATTTCAAATGTCAACAACTCGTATCTGTTGTCTACTTGGGTCAAATTTGACCAGAAGATCGTTAACGTCAGTAAATTTCAAGACCTTATGAAGGTTAAGTTTATAATTTTTCATTTCGGTTTTTTTAACATTTGGTAATACCAATTGTTGTTTTTGTAGAACTGACAACACCTTATATAAATTCGCCTTGAGCTCAGTTGTTGATTATTGCAGTAAGCTGTTTAACAGCTAGGAAATATTTTTACAAAAAGAAAATCCAAAAAATTCCGCCTTGTCTTGTATTAAATAAAATAAATTGGAAAAAATAATTTTGAAAGTAATTCACAATAGTAGATTTTCCAAATACAACTATACAAAAACAACAAGCATTTTATTTTTGTTTAAAAAACCCAACTGTCAAAAAATTACGAAAAAAGAATTCAACAAGTTTTTGTAAATGTGTTTATAATAAATATATGTAAAATTAATGAAAAACGAGTAAGAGAGCTATATTCGGCTGTGCCGAATCTTATATACCCGTTACCAAAATATACTTTAAAATAAAATTTAAAAAAAAAATAATTTTTCTAATTTTTTTAAACAATTTTTTAAAAAAAATTTTTTCGAATTTTTCTTTTTTAAGTTTTTTCCAATTTTTTTAAAAAAACTTTTTGATTTCAACGAGTTAAAAATCTGATACACATGCCAGAATATAATTTATTATATAGTTTATAAGTAATTTTAGTAAATATGGTTTGTAGTACCATTATTTATTCCCATTACTATAAAAACAATATAAAAAAATGGTTTGGCGCATTTGGGCAGCTCATGACGTGAGCAGCGCAGTCTGAGTTGCCTTTTTTGCTGCTAACAGTTGTAGATCTTAGAAAAACTACGATTTTATGCAACCGTGCAAGATGTATTAATATGCCTTGCAACCGTGTGTAAAAAAATCGAATGGTTGCCAGTAAAAATTTTTATACAAAGAAATTATAAAAGCGTTATATTCAAAAAAGCTGTTATTGTTTATAAAATAATAAACGTATTTAGTTTAAAATATAGGAAGAAGTTAACATGAAAGACATTTATTAAAAATTCCTGAAACAAACTTAACTTAAAGTTTAGTTGGAAACATTGACAGCATATTTTTTCTCCATACAAGTAAAATAGTAATAGTAGACCTTGAAAAAATGTGCTCACATTATTAATTTAGAAACAGTAATGGCAACACTGTTAGGTGTGTGAATTAGCTAAAATAAATGAAACATTGTGTTGGTTTAGGAAAGAAAATTAATTAAGACGGTTATTTTTAAAAATGCATTAAAGATTTTATATTAATTTTAAATGCAAAGCTATTTCACTATTTCAAGTTAAAATTGAAAACATTCAAATTGAAATTAAAAAAAAAAAAAAAAAATACAAATTAATATTAAAACAAATTTAGAGACTCAAATTAATTGTATTAAGGAAATACTAATTGTAATTAAATTGAGAAATCGAAGTTAATATTCAAATAATGAATTTCACAATAAAAATTAGTGTTTTCTTAATATTGCTATCACCCACTTGCTTGGCGAGAAGCGAACAAATTTGGAGCTCAAACTAAAAAACTTTAATCTCAAAAATTCAGTTCAGATTCAGTGTTCAATATCCGAAAATCCTGGAACGCCTTGCTCGAATTCGGTACTGAATGGAGTGAAGAAGATTTTACAAAATATTGTTACGTTTTTACCTTTTAAAAACGGAGGTTATTTCCTTTAAATAAACCGTATATTTTTGATTGCAAATAAAAGTTTTAGTAGTTTAAATTTTGTAACAACTCTTTATTTAAAATGTACAACAACAACATTTCAAATATTCACTCATTGTCTTTATACACGTCTATCAATTCGCAGAAATGCACACACACACTTTACAAAGTACAAGCTCAAATGTACACGACAGTTGATGTTAACTCTAACAACGTTTATGATCAACTCAACTCACTACTGCAATCGCAATCACTATTTATACACACTGCCATCTTCATTCGAGTAGTCTAGATTGTTCTTAACGGTCACAACTCGTATGTTCGAATTCTAGAGCCTTCGATGTCAATGTTAGCAGCCCAAATACTCAGCGTTGCCACACTTACAAACAATGCTAATAACCGGATGCTACTAATGGACGTGTTTATAAACATGATGGATGCTGCTGGCAGTCGTTACAGACCGTTAAATTCAAATCGCTATTGCACATTCATAACAATATAATTCTGGAAGAAAACGAAGATCTTTCAACTATTGGTACACTTGTAGCTGAAATTGGTATGGAACATCTTTTCACGAATGCTGACATAAACAACTGGATTCAAGAAGAATTTCATGTGGAAAGTAATGAGGAGCAAATTAAATTACCAGATATCAGATTAGTGGTCATGAAGAAAACAGAATTAAAGTGGAAAATAAGCATACAATGGGCTTTGGAAAATGATAAGAAGACAACAGCACTATATGAACTACGTGATTGAGCTGTTAAGCTAAGTACTCTGTTCAAAATTTCGTGCGAACTGCTGTCAAACTACATACAACATATTTCGAATGAAATATATGCGAAATAATTTCGCAAAAGCAGTACTCTGTTCTTATTGTGGAAAACATGTGAAATGCATCTGGCAACCTTAATTTTCCACACGAAATAATATAAGCAGCACTTCTTTCGCACGAAATTAAAACCAACAGCTGATCAATTGTAGCATATAAAATTTTTCGCATGAAAAAACCATCATTTTTCGCAAGTATGAACAGAGTACTAGGCTTTAATTTAAAAAATAATTTGCCAGAGAAGCAACTGAAAATCACCAATTTCCTTAAAAATGTTTAAAATGTAAATATATCAATAAAAACAATTCTAATTTTCAAAATTACATAAAATTTTGAGTTAAGTTTTCTAATTAGTCGCGAAAATCGAGCTTGCACTGTGTATATACATATATATTGATTTTAAATTCCTACAACTCCTAAACTAAGAAAGAGCAGGCAAACATTTTAACGTTTTTGTGCTATCAACACCAAACAATTATTAAAACTAATTTAAAATGAAGTAACTACATACTAAAGAAAACAAATAAATCTAATAATATGGCAACACTAAATACAAAAGCTTTTCCCCAACTCTCATTTTCTCTTGTTATTTACAAAAAAAAAAAAGATCGCCGCCATTCATTAAGCCCAAATTAAGCTTTTGTTAACAAAATTATTTTACAATTTTAGCTCAGTTTGAACGTAAACCTGTAAGTTTTAAGCCACATTTAGCGGATAAATGTTGGTTGTCAATTAACCACTGTTTTTGTTTTGTTTTTATTTTCTTCGTTGTACATATTTATGTATGTGTTGTTGTTGTTTATTTTTTGGCTGTTCGATTGCATGACCGTTAAAACGAAACAAACGAGAAACGGGTGTAAAAAGACGGTAAAACGTGTAGACCGATGGTGAAGTTAAGGTGCGAGTGTGTGTAAACGAGCGAGTATAAAGGTTCGTTCGTTAGCAAATGCAATAATCAATTCAAATATAAAAAAAAATCACATACAAAAACAAATTTTTGTGCAAAATAAAAGAAGAAAATAAAAAAAATAAAAAACTAAAAATTTGCAATAAATTGGAAAAAAAACTTGTCAGTGTTTTAATAAATAAAACAAAACATTATTAAAAAAAAAAAATATTTGCAAATTTGAAATAAATATAAAGAAAAAATAGCTGATTTTATATCATGTTACATGTAAACAAGTACAAAATAAAATTAAACCCATAAGAAAATTGGAAAAAATCACAGAAAACAAATGAGAATTATATAAAAAATTCCCAGAAAAAGTTAAACATACGAAGAATAAATTGTGTTAAATTTGTGATTTATGACCGCTACCAGTTTCAGATTTATTGTGTTTTATTTTCCATTATAAGTATTTAAATTAACACTTGTTAAACGCGTTTGATTTTGTTTATTTTTTTTTATTTTTTATTTTATATCGGAATTAAAAGTATTTTAAAGTGTTTTGTTTAAATTTAAATTTGTCTGCTTTTGTTTTAATTCTTTTTTATTTATATTTTAGTGTGAGATTTTTAAGCTCGTCTCGTGTTGTTATTCTCATTCTATTACAAATTTCCTTACATACAAGCATACATACTTACATACATATATGTATTACATATAAATAATAATGAAATTGTTATTATAATTTAATAAAAAATAGAGTGGGAGAGAGTTAATTTGCATTTGAGTGTTTACGTTTGTGTGTGTTTGAGAGAGTACTATTATTGTTGAAATTCATGGCTCTTGAATGCATTGTGTAGAACTTGTTCATATTTTGTTGGATTACAATTCAAATGGCAGTTAAGGTAAGTGTAAATTAGATTTAAACATAAATAAATAAAAATATATAAAATTATTCAGCAGTAATAACAAACATGTTTAATAAGTTTTAAATTAATGAAAGCTTTTATGAAAATTGCAAATAACACTTGTCTTCAGAGCGACCTAAAATTGACTCTAGATGAGATTTTATAGCTACATATAAAAAAAAAGCTCATCAAAATGGAAAATATGCTTTTATAATTGAGAAATGTGCTAAAAAATCTGAAATTTTTGAATTTCATTATTAAAAATGTTTAAATTTATTAATAGAAAGAGATTATGTTGTTGATACTTAGTAGAGAAGGAAAATATTTTCTTGTTGGCATTAAAATAATATTTAAAAATAGTAAATTTTAGAACAGTGCTGTTATACATAAGATTTTCTATAGAAAATACAGTTAAACTCAAGATTTTCTATAGAAAATACCATTAAGATCTTTAATCAATCGACCCGTTCGTTTAGATAGTGACCATTCTGGCCAGGTATCCAGTACAGTTTCAATTTATTGTGCCTCCTTATTTCTTTGAGAGGTGTAATACAGTCCATGGCAATACCCAACCTTAATTCATTCGATAGTAAGTCCCTAAGCTAAGCATGACAATCGGATATCACAAAAACCCTAACACACCTTAACCTTCGTCTAAATTTGCACCTGAAAAATCGAGCGATCTTTTCTGACGGGAATGGACCTTTGAAAAATTGAACTATAAATATCCGCACTAGTTTCTCCTTTCGGCTGTTTGGATCTGTCTATGAACAATTCTTGATTAGCCATTCTTTACGCCCATGTCAAAGTAATACAGGTTCCCATAGTGATGGATATGCAAATTAGACCCTATAAACCCTATCCACACGCAAAAAAAAAAGAAGATGGTTGGACATGGTTACGACAACTATGCTATGTTCTTTGTAACAATATATTGTTGTTGTAAACATATAATTGTTGTTTTAATTTAATTTTAACAATATTTTAGTTACTGTAAACATTTATATTTTCATTGCAATTATAAATATGAATATTGTGCACCGAATCATAATTATTTTTGGGACAACTAAATAATGATAAATAGGTAAACATATTATTATTATGTACAACCATTAAATGTTCAGTTTCTATACGCGAAGTCATGATATGTTTAAAATGTTTATTAATTCATGTTTATTAATTCATTACAAAAAGTACCATTCGAATAATGAAAAACTACCAAAAAGTCACCCCATAGAATTCTCACTCACATAGGACCATATATGCTTAATTTCATGTTCTTAAGTCCATTGTTATAGAAATTTCAAAAGGTACCATTCGAATAAAGAAAAAGTACCAAAAAGTCTCCCCCTAGAATTCAAAGTCACTTAGGACCATATATGCTTAATTTCAATTTTCTAGGTCCATTTTTATAAAACATTTGAAAAGTACCTTTAGAATAAAGAAAAAGTACCATATTGTCCCCACCTTCAATTCTCTCTCACTTATGACCATATATGCTTTATTTCGTGTTTCTACGTCCATTATTATAGAAAATTCAAAAAGTACCATTAGAATAAAGAAAAAGTACCATAAGTCCCCCATTTGTGGATTCCCACTCACTCGGGTCCATATAACATTTATATCATGTTTCTAGGTTCAATGGTGAAGAAATTACAAAAAGTACCAATCGAATAAGAAAAAAGTACGAAAAAGTCTCCCCCTAAAATTCTCACTCACTTAGGACCATATATGCTAAATTTCATGTTACTAAGTCCATTGTTATAAAAATTTCAAAAAGTACCATTAGAATATAGAAAAAGTACCAAAAAGTCCACACTTGTGGTTTCCCAATCACTCGGGTCCATTTAACCTTTATTTCTTGCTTCTAGGTTCATTATTGGAGAAATTACAAAAAGTACCATTCCAATAAAGAAAAAGTGCCAATAAGTCTCCCCCTAGAATTCTCACTCACTTGGGACCATATATGCTTAATTTCATGTTTCTAAGTCCATTGTTATAGAAAATTAAAAAAGTACCATTAGAAGAATAAAAAAGTACATATAATTCAGTTCTCACATTTTGGTACCTAAATATTATCCCCTATTCCTAACACTAACTTCACTCAGATACATATCAGCTAACTTTAATGTCGATAAGTGAAATAATGTAAAATATTAAAAAAGTACCATTAGGAGAAAAGTACCAATTTCCCTTTTCCTCCTTGAACACCCCTCAAGTTTGAAATTTAAAAATATTCCATTTTGCCAAAATTGTTTATGCTAAAGACATGTCTCAAACGATTAAAATCTGTGTTAATGTGGCCAAGAAAAAATATGTTTTAATAAAAGTTCCAAACTGTTTACCCGGATTTGGCCCAATATAAACCTTGGCACTCGAGTTCCAAATAACAACCTGTTAGTTAATTTTTGTATCAATCCAATGTTAAAAAAATTATCAAAATTGGCTTAATAATTTCAAATAAAATGTATTTTCCCGATTTTATCCCCTTTTTTTGGTACCTTTTTTATCCCCATTACGGTGGTAAAATTATATTCAAAAAAATTTGTATCGTGGTGGGAGCTCATAATAAAATATTCGTATCTCTATGTCAAATTATAAAAAAAACATATTTTATGAAAAGGTACCAAAAATAAACACGATTTTTATCCCTTAAGGGTTCGAATTTCCAAAAAGTACCAAACTTATATTTTTTATTTTTTGATAAGTAAAGAATACGATTTAAAATTTGTTTCTATGTTTATTAGTTTAAAAGATACAGAGGGTGCCAAAAAAGTACCAAAATAGAGTTTTTGCCCGTTTTCTCCCCTAAAAGGTTCGAATTTCGAAAAAGTATGAAACACCTGTCAGCTTATTTTTTAAATGGAGTAACATGCAATTTTAAGTTTTTTTGTATCTTTATTAGTTTTAGTTTTACCCCCTAAACGTTCGAATTTCCAAAAATCCCTTCTTATCGGATCGTTTTGGGGAGGGAGGAACCCACAGTTAAAATTTCATGATTCTAGCTTCAGTCGTTTGGGCTGTGCGATGATGAATCAGTCAGTCAGTAACGTTACTCTTTTATATATATATAGATTATATGGCCAGTAGATCATTTAGACTGTTAGTTTATTGGTAGGACATAGCGAATACAGTTAAGGGTCTTGTCACGAATAATCCCAAGACACTTAACCTCTTCAGATAACTCAATGATCTAGGCGATCTTGAACAGTAAGTCTCAGAGATTGAATTTGGTTATTACCATGGTTGAATTAAGATAGTACAATTATTAATTTGCGATTTAATGTACATTTTTGACAGACGGTTTAATTTTGATATGTGGATGGATGTCATATTATCCAGATGTTTCTTTGTTTTACCATCAGGAATACGTTGACTGTTAATGATCATTATGATCGTGTTTTAAGGGAATCCTTTTCGGATAACAATCTTCTCCAGATTGTTTTAAAGTTGTATCCTGCTAATATACATGGAGTGAGATTGGGAATGCAGGTCTACTTCTGTTCATGCCCATATTTATATAGACAGGAAAAATTTGGACTTTTCAGAACTCAAGCCTAAAACGTTATCCCTTCACGCCGATTCAGGCCAATAAACTACCAGCTCATAATAGGTCGCTTTATATTGCGTCCAATGAGCACCTTATCAATAGTTACTCCTTTGTGTACAGGTAATACGAGGATATTTTTGAGTCGATATCATTGAGTGACACGATAGACTAGACAATAGTGTGCTGGGCTATCAATCTGAGGGTTGCGGGTTCGATTCCCGCCAGAGACTCTGGGTGTATTTGCAGACAAGCAAAAAAGCTTCGCAGTTTGTAATAACTTGGCGAATGTGGCACTAGTGGCAAGACTAGGATTATTATTGAGTCATCTATTAACAAAAACGGAGGTTTGACAAAGGAGGTCCTTGTTGGAGGTCACCATAACTTGCAGAATTATGATTTTTACCTAGTTTGCTATTGACACCTCGATAATGGACAATAGCACTGGGTGTGCTGTATTTAATGTTCTCACTGGATGTCTCTGTAGATTTCCATCAAAACAGCTGTTGATAAAGCCATTAAGGACAATCAATCTCGTCTAGTTATTTACATTGATATTAGGAATGCGTGCATTTTGTTGGGACGTACAATTGAGATAAAGATTATTAATAGACTCTAGTGTGGTCACTGTTGTAGTGATTTTTGGAACACGATAGAAAATTCTGAGCATATTATCTCTCACTGTTTTGAATTAGACATGACATTAGAATTAAAAATCAGTTATTTCGTATGTATGTATATTCACTTATCTATTTGACTTATTAAATTCACATGACATAGGTATATACTCTCAATAATTTAGTTTAATTTAAGAAGCATAAATAAACAAAGTAAGACATGCGAGATAGTTTTTAAGTTTTTTACAATGACCGTTACCGTGCAGTTACAAAAGTCAATCCACCAACTTAACATTATTAATACTAATACAATATATATTAGTATATCAGTATATTGTTGTTAATAATTCCCAAATAGTTTATGTGAACTTCAATATAAGACATCTAAGAAAAGCAGGAACAAGCTAAGCTACATATAATCAAAGTCCCAATATACTTATACTTTGCGCCCGGGTAACAAAGCATAATTAGACGAGGCCTAAATTCTTACTTCGTACTAATACCGTAGTTAAAGTCCGTAGTTAGCCGACCGAGAGCCGAAGCATTTATGTCGTCGGATTGTACTCACTAGCTAGCTAGTCATAGCCAATAAGTTGTAGTTAGCCGATGAGAGCTGAAGAATATATCTCTTCGCATTGCATCCATTAACTGTATTTACGAATAATTAGTCGTAGCCGAAGCATTTATCTCGTCGAATTCTCTATTAGAAACTTCTTCGTGGTAAAGATTTCAAACGAAGCAGACCTTTGAAGAACCTGGACAGACTAAGCATACCTCGGATGGAAACAAAAACTGCCTCACAATATCAGCGTTTTACTAGAGGAACTAGGAATTTTTCAATGACCAACTATTTCCCTATTGAACATTTTATTTGTTAGTGTGGGCTGTATGAACGAAATATATTCTTTATTATCACAAGAAATTATTTAAAATTATTTAAAAAACCACGTAATTATGGTCAGCAGCATGATCTAAATATTCTTATTGAATGCAACCAATAAAGAAACTAAATGAAATACATTGCCTTTGTATGTCATGCCGATAATGTTTGAAGAGCAGTGACAATGTTTGGTGTGACACTTTCAATTCAAAATATGCACGCAATATAACCGATTTTTAATTATACTTTTCGACATGTAGAGAGATTTTAATTTCGTAAAATCGAACGTAAATTCTTACCATGTAAATTGTTATTTAATTGGGCAAGTAGTAAATAATTAATTCAAAAATTGAAGTGTGATTTGTATATGAAAACACAGCAATTGTTAAAATTTTTCATACAAATTTTCTGATTACTTTTAACTATTTTCTTGGTGTTTTTTTTTTTTTTTTAATTTTTGTACTGAAAACCACAACCACCCATTTTAAATGCAAATTTATTTCAAATACAAAATTCATTCATGGGTAGTGCAGGTACATACATTTTGTGACCTTGACTGCATATCAATAGTAAAACTATAATGATTATTTTATTGTTATCACTGGCTTAAATGACACTGACTAAAACATTAGGAGAATATTAATATAAACTGTAAACAAAGTTTTAACAGAGTTTTAACAAAATCTATCTGGATGTTTGACAATGACATTGAAAAAATTATGGAGTATGTGGATTTTTTTTTTAAAATATTTACTTAAATTTGCATTAAAAAATGTCAGCTTTATGTTTCAGCAAGTATTAGTTATTTCTATTTATAGGTAGAAATTTTGTTTTGTTTTTTATTGATCAATTTATCATTGGCTTATATTTTCATGTGTGGAAACAAAAATTGCAGTTATTTGAGGAGATCATGTCAAGTGCTTGTCATTAGATGTCAATTAGGATTGAAAGCAACAAAATACTGAAAAGTATTAAAGTTATATTTCTTAAAATCCATTATACCTATAAAGTATATATATATTCTGGATCATTATAGATAGCGGAGTCGACTTAGCCATGCGCGTTTGTCTGTTGAAATCAATTTTCTGAAGACCCCAGATATCTTCGGGATCCAAATCCTCAATAATTCAGTTAGACATGCTTTCGAGAAGTTTCCTATTTAAAATCAGCAAAACTCGTCCATAAATAACGGAGATATGAACAAAAATCCGAGACAACCTATATTTATGGCCTATTTTTGATCTAATCTCGATTACTAAGACATAAATATAGACAATATGGATATCTAATGATAGATATTTCAAAGTCCATTGCAACGATGTATAGTTTGTAAGTTTGACCTACAATGGGTCAAAATCGGGAAAAATATTTTTAACCCGAATTTTTTTTCAACAAAAACATTTTTTTGTCATAAATTTTTTTCACTAATAAATTAAAAAAAATTTAAAAAAATAAAACAAAAAAAATTTAAAAATTTAAAAAAAAAAATTATTTTATTTTAAAGTATAATTTGGTGAAGGGTATATATGATTCGGCACAGCCGAATATAGCTCTCTTACTT
This sequence comes from Calliphora vomitoria, assembly GCA_942486065.2. Lineage (NCBI taxonomy): Eukaryota > Metazoa > Arthropoda > Insecta > Diptera > Calliphoridae > Calliphora > Calliphora vomitoria. The sequence continues at coordinate 28,282,490 of OW818031.2, read as the reverse complement.
GTTTTTTTATTAAAATTTTGTTTTTGTTTCGAAAAATTTTATTTGAAAAGTATTTATGACATACAACTTACAACGCTATGACACAGATTGTGAATTGGGCTAATATAATTGTTTCTTTTAATACTAAGGGTCATTATTACAACTTGCCTTTAGGTTCCATCCATCTCTCGCACGTTCAAACCGATTTAACACATTCACCATAAGCTTTAGTGGGCAATCGGTGTGCTTTCTTTATCTTAAAGCATACTTTGATGAAGGGTATATAAGATTCGGTACATCCGAATATAGCTCTCAAATAGATTTTGCTAAAAACTATTATATTTTTGTTTTGGTAACAGTTGTGGGAGAGAGATTTCATTTAATTTTATTGCTGAGTTTTTTTTTTCTTTTATTTCAAAAAATATTAAATATTATTATTAATACAAACTATTAAAGTTTATTAACTTTGTTTTATAAGTGTTTAAATACATAAACTTTTAATCAGTTAAACAATCAAAGTGAAATCTTTCAAGTTATATGATTTATTAATGAGTTTTAATTATGTTTTTCTTTTTCAACACAATTGATTAAATGTTTGTAATTTTAGTTAATAAATTTAAGGTAAAATTATATTTATGAAGAAACAGGTAAATTTTTTATAAACTTATTTTTATTTAAACAAAATGGTATATAATTTTTATAAAAAAATTTTCTAGCAACATGTTGCTGAAAAATGTCGTTAGAGAAAAATTTACAAAATGTATAAACATTTAAGGTTGTAGTTTTCTAAAACGTATTTTCAAGTAATTTAAGAAAATCTAAGTAATATGTTTAAACAACATGTTGCCAAACAATTATTGTTCAAAAATCTGTAGCCGAAAGCAAAATTTTATTAAAAACATGAAACTGCTTAAGAAAAATGTTAAATAAGACACTAATTTTAAATAAATAAAACAAGTTGTTGACAAGATGTTGCTAAGAAAAGGTAAACAAAAATAAATTAATACAAATCGTTTATGTTTATTTAAACAAATTTTTAGTGTATTTTAATTTTGTAAGAAATTGCCAGCAACATGTTGCTGATGTTGATAGAAAAAATTTTCAAATTGTGTTAACAAATTACTAAATCATTAAATATTTTTATTTTAAAAATCGTTATGATATTTAATATTCATAATTAGTTAAAATTTTTTAAAACAATTTTGCTTTAAAAACTGATTTTTGAGCAAAATTTTTTTAAAGAACATGTTGCTAAAACAGGAAAAAAAAAATTTCTCAACATGTTGCAATATAATTTTTCAAAATTCTGTTTATTGTATAAATTGATTTAATTAAATAGAATAATTTAAAAAAATAATAACTGCAACATGTTTAAAATGATTATCTTATTTAACTTATTCTCGAGCAGACACAAGTTTTTAATACAATTCTACTTAAAGAAATAGATTATTGAAAAACAAATGTTTCACAAAATGTTGCTGAAACATATTTAAATAGTATTATCATTTAAAGGAGGACAAAAACAAGTAAGAGAGCTATATTCGGTTGTGCCGAATCTTATATACCTTTAACCAAATTATACTTTAAAATAAAAATTTTAAATATTTTTAGGTAAACAAAATTAATTTTTTTTTTTCAGAATTCTTTTTCAAATTAAAAAAAAAAAATTTCTAAATTGTTTTCAAAATTAAAAAAAAAAATATTTTTTTTCAAAATTAAAAAAAAAATTATTTTTTTTCAAAATTTTTTTTTAATTTTTTACAAATTTTTTTTTTTTTAATTTATTTGTGAAAAAAAATTTATGACAAAGAATTTTTTTTGCTAAAAAAACAATTCGTATTAAAAAATATTTTCCCGATTTTGACCCATTGTAGGTCCAAATTACTATAGCCTTATATAAATCGTTGTAATGGACTTTGAAATATCTATCATTAGATATCCATATTGTCCATATTAATGACAGATATAGATAAAAAATAGGCCAAAAATCGGGGATGTTCCGGTTTTTTCCTTATATCTGAGCCATTTGTGGGCCGATTATCTCGATTTTAAATAGCGACCGAGCCGGAAGAATTCCCGTTATATTGATGTATCACTTATGTTTGTAAGTTATTTGGGGGCTACGGAAAGTTGATTTCAACATACAGATGGACAGACGGACATGGCTATATCGACTTCGCTATATATAACGATCCAGAATATATTTACTTTGTAAGGTCGCAAATGAAAAATGTAGAAATTACAATCGGAATGACAAACTTATATATACCCTTGCCGCTCAATGTGTCTTATTCAAAATTATTGTGTTACTAAACATTATTAAAAAGTTACAAGTTTTTAATACAATTTTGCTTTTCGAAACTGATTTTTGAACAAAAAATGTTTAACAACTTGTTGCTGCAACATACATAAAATTACCTGCAGAATGTTGGAAGAGAGATTCTAGTTGTAAAATGTGTTTATGTTCATTGAATTAGGTAAAATAATATAAACAATTCAATTGTTTTACCAGCAACATGTTGCTAGCACCGTGTTCCATATAAAATGATTTTCTTATATAATATTCATAACTAGTTACAAGTTTTTAAATACAGTTTTTGTTTTAGAAACAGACTTTTAAACAAGAATTCCTTGCAACATGTTGCTGTAACAGACAATATTTAAAATATTATGAGGTTATATAAAAAATAATTATATTTTCAGTTTAGGACAAAATATTTAGTAACAACATAACATATTTTAAAATTCCTTAACATGTTGTTAGCAACATTTGCAAAACATATGCAATATTTAAACTGTATTTGTATAAAACTTAAGGAATTCTGTTTAATTTCATAATTTTTGCTCGGATTTGTAGATATTATTATTTTGTATTAGCAACATGTTGCTGAAACAAGTTTTAATTAAAAAAATTGGAAATTAAAACTTAATTATTTTAAAGACTTTATTTTCAAGATATAATATAAAAAAAAAGTTCCTGCCACATGTTGCTAGCATATTCTGTATTTAAAGTGTTTTTATATCAGTAAAAATAATACTTTTTATGGTTCAAATTATTTTCTTTTAGAATTATAAAGTAGAACAAGTGAATCAACATATTCAGCCCAATTATGAATAAAAAATTCCCCGAAAGTTTGTTAAAATGGGAAAAGGGAAAAAACTTCCGGGGAATTATTATTTAAACATGGACTGATTATATATTTTGTTTAATGTCTGTTACATACAAAAACAATTAAAAACCCCGCAATCTCTGTAGCAATATTTAAAAAAGATCGACTTTTTGCTGAAAAAAGTCGAAAAGTCTAAGTCGACTTTTTGATCAGAAAAAAGTCGAACATTCGATTAGTTATCACAAAAGTCGATAAAAGTCGACTTTTAAGATTGTTAAACAAATTTTTAATTGCAACATTATACTAAAACAAAATATGCACAGAATAACATAATAATTTTATGTTATTGCAATTTGGTACACTTACATTTTTTTCTAGAGTATGCAAAATAAATAATAAGTAAATGTTAATAAAAAATGTTCTTTCTACGTATTATATATTATCGCCTTAATACATTTAATTTTTATTGCTAAACATTACACAAGGCGCATCAATAAATGCAGAAACCATTTATTTTTTACAAAAAAATGGTAAAAAGTTGAAAAAGAGTCGATTTAACTAAAAAGTCGAAAGTTCGAAAAGTCGACTTTTTGTTTCAACTATAGAACCCTACTGTTAAAGCATCATAAAAATAAATTTTTGCACGAAATATTTATTAGTTACATGTAGAAAAGAATATTGAAAATCACGCAACATGTTGCTAGCAACAGTAGTAGGACAGCAACAGCAGAACATATTATTTCTTTTTGTTTAAAACTAATAAAATCACCAGTTTGTTTACAGACAATTTTATTAAAAATAGGTGTTGCTAGCAATATCTTCAGGATTCCAATTTCATGTTGATTTTATTATGAAACATCACGCAACATGTTGCTAGTAATAGCTGTAGTATTTCATAATCATGCTGTTGGTATTATTTTTTATTAAAGATTTGTATGAAAAAGCTGTAATTTTTGTTCAGCAGGAAATTTAATTGAAACATGTTGCTAGCAAGCTCTATAGCATTTCATATTAAGAATTTGAGGCATTACTCCATGATGATTGTTGTGAACTTGCTAAATCATTAGGAGCTATTCAAGCAGCAATTTCAAAATGTTTGCGAGCAGCAGTATTCATCCAAAAGCATGGAGATTGGGTACCATGCGAATTTAAGCCGAGAGACTTTGAAAGACGATTTTGCATGTCATAAACGATGCTTGAATGCTTTTGCACTGAATCATTACTTGCGATGAGAAATGGAACCACTACAAAACCGTAAGAAGCGTAAGAGATAGTATGTGAACCCAGGCTATCCAGTCGAATCGATACCAAAGCCAAGGTAATTCTTTGTATTAGGTGGGAACAACAGGGTCCTATCTATTATGAGCTGCTGAATAAGCGACCAGACATGAAACAGTAATATTCCATCATGATAAAGCTCGGCCACATGTTGCAATACCTGTTAAAAACTATTTAGAATGAAGTGGTTGGGAAGTTTTGATTCACCCAGCTTATAGTTGAGACCTATTAGTTTCGATCGATGCAGAGCGCTGTCTCTGGGATACGCTTTACTTTGGGACAGAGTATCCGAAATTGGCTTGATACATTCTTGCCCTCAAAAGATTGGCAGTTCTTTTGGCTCGGAATTCCTATATTGTATGGGAAACGATCATAGATTTCAATGGCCAATTCTTTGAATACATTTATATTGTACAAATGTTTCAAAATAAAAGCGAGCTTTAACTTTTAATTAAAAACTTTAACAAGGAAACCCGTCCTATTGCCCCGTATTTGACACCCACGGACTTCATTTTAATTCCTCACAGCAAAAATACATTTAGGATCGAAAATAATAAATACATTATAAAAGTACTTAGTACTTCAAAAAAGTACTTATTCAACTATTTAAAACTTTTATCAATTGAAATTTTTGGTGGCTCAAGAGCCATTAACTCTTGGTTAAACATTTTTTATTAATATTTTTTGTTGTTTTGTTAATAAAACAACCTTGAAAAGAACATCTTCAAAACAAATTGTTTATTAAATAATTGTATGTACTTAAGTTTCCAAAAAAAAAATACGATTATACTATTAAATAAAGAATATATTGTTTAAAATAAATGAATCGATTTATTTTTTATTAAACAAAAATGCTATTTGTATGAAATAAAAACTATTTAGAAAGAATTCTAAAACATACATTAACTACAATATTAATACGAGAACATATTTCTTAATGATAATGATGAGATGTGCTTCCTTAATTATAAATATTTTTTTTCATACTTAATGGTGGTTTTTTTTATAAAAAAAAGTATATTTATTTAATAATTTAAATAGCAATAAAAAATGTGTTGCTTTTAGATTAGCTGTGTGGTAAAATCGATTAACTCACATAAATTTAATAAAATTATTTTTAAGTTTAAACAACTTGAGACATTTAAAGGAAAAAGTATAAAAAGTAGTAATAAAAAGTCAGGAAGGAGTCTCTCGCTTCGAATCCATAAAATAATAAAAAAAACCTTTTGTGGAGTTAATCACTTTGGCAAATGTACAGTTAAACAATTTCATATCAAACAGTAGCGGAAATTTTTGATTTTATTTTCCACTTCAAATTCATAAAGTTGTATTAGAGTATTATTATTATTATTATTAAACATGTTTGCGGTAAGAGTAATAAATAGATTTAAATAAACATGAGAGGGTGTGATTTTAATGTTCAGTTTATAACATACCAATTTTGATGAGATTTTATTTATTTTATTTCAAATGATTGACACATTAGGTCATTATAAATAAATTAATTGTATATGTTTTTTGTATTTCTGTCATAACATCTTATAACATATCTATCTCTCGCTCTCTTTTGCTAGCAAGCTATTTTAAACATTTATTTAGGCTTTTTTTTATAAGGCATTAGTTTAAATACAAGGTAATTTATTAAAATTAATCACAATTTTAACACTATTGAAGATTTCATTGAGACATATGTATATTTTCAAATGATTGATTGAGGTCCAATACGAAGAAATACATATTTATGCTACTGCCATATATGTTAGAGTGATGAGTTTTATTTAGTTAAAAATAAATATTGAAAACGTTTGAATACACATAGTTTTGGAGTAAATTTCATGGTATCGGTAAATTGGAGCCATGAAAATATAACTAAAACTTGGTTTGTAGAAAGAAGCTAAATTTAACTATTGGATGTATAACTTAAAAATGCGGCATTTACAATAGATAACGTATCTTTTGAAAGCAGTTATGTCATTAGTTACTGAACATTAGAGTGTAAACAGCAATGTCTTTTTTGCTTTGAATATGTCGAATTTTGTACCATCAAAGCGTCATATACGGGAAGTTTCGCTTTACTTCTTTAATATAGAGAAAAAGTGGCGTTGAAGAACACCGATTGCTCAGCAAAGCTTATAGTGAATATGTTCCATCGCTTTTAACGTGGATTGTGCGGTTGATTTTTATGCGGAATACAAAGATCGCCCAGGCCAGACAAAAATGTTTGAAGACCAAGAATTGGAGGCATTACTCGATGAAGATTGTTGTCGAACTCAACAAGAGCTGGGAAAATCATTGAGAGCAACTCAATCAGCAATTTTAAAACGTTTGCGAGCAACATGATTCATTCAAAAACAGGGAAATTGGGTGCAATACAAATTAAAGGCGAGAGACCTGAAACGTCAACTTTGCATGTCCGAAATGATACTTGAACGCTATAAAAGAAAATCATGTTTTCACCGAATCATTACTTGCAATGAAAAAAGGATCCACATTTGCGATAAGAGAACATATGAGAAGAACGGCCAACCAGCCGAACCGACACCAAAGCCAAGATAATGCCCTGTATTTGGTGGTAGCAAAAGGGTCCTATCTATTATGAGCTGCTGAAATCTGATCAGAACATAACAGGGAATGCAAATGATTAGTTTGATAAACAAATGTTTAACAGACAATACCTGTTAAACACTTCTTAGAATGCAGTGGTTGGGAAGTTTCGTGTCACGCGACTTATAGTTCAGACCTTGCCGATTACTGTTTGTTTTGATCAAAGCAGAACGCTCTCTCTGAGATACGCTACACTTTGGAACAGAGTATCCTATAACGACTTGATTCGATCCTGGCCTCAGAACATGAGCAAAAGGGTTCTATCTATTATGAGCTGCTGAAATCTGACCATACCATCACAGCGAACCTGGACCGAACGCATCTCATTCGTTAGATAAATGCTCAAAATATGTAGTCAGACATAAAACCGTTATATTCCATCATGAGAACGCTCGGCGCCAAAAGTTGCAATACCTGTTAAAAACTATTTATAATGCAGTGGTTGCGAAGTTTTGCTCACCCGCTTTATAGTCCAGACCTTGCCCCGTCCCCGTCTGAATACTATTTGTTTCGATCGATGCAGAACGCTCACTCTTGGATACGCTTCACCTTGGAACAGAGTATCCGATATTGATAAAAATTGGAGAATAGAAAGATCCACGTTTGCAGTAATAATTGGAGAATAGAAAGAGCCACGATTGCAGTAAAAATTTGAGAATAGAAAGAGCCACGATTGCAGTAAAAATTCGAGAATAGCAAGAGCCACGTTAGCAGTAAAAATTGGAGAACAGAAAGAGTCACGATTGCAGGAAAAATTGGACAGTAGAAAGAGCTATGAAAGCAGTAAAAATTGGAGAACAGAAAGAGCCACGATTGCAGTAAAAATTGGAGAATAGCAAGAGCCACGATTGCAGTAAAAATTGGAGAATAGAAAGAGTCACGATTGCAGTAAAAATTCGAGAATAGCAAGAGCCACGTTAGCAGTAAAAATTGGAGAATAGAAAGAGCAACGATTGCAGTAAAAATTGGACAATAGAAAGAGCTCTGAATGCAGTAAAAATTGGAGAACAGAAAGAGCCACGATTGCAGTAAGAATTGGAGAATAGAAAGAGCCACGATTGCAGTAAAAGTTGGACAGTAGAAAGAGCTATGAAAGCAGTAAAAATTGGAGAACAGAAAGAGCCACGATTGCAGTAAAAATTGGAGAATAGAAAGAGCCACGTTTGCAGTAAACACGAAAGTATAGAAAGTTAAAGCTGAAGTTTAAAAAAAGAGCCAGGATTGCAGTTAAAATTGGAGAATATAAAGGTCCTTGGTTGCAGTAAAAATTTAAGTTTTGAAAGAGCCTTGATTGCAAAATAAATTAAAATTCTTAGTTGCAGTTATATTTCAAGTATAGAAAGGTCCTTGTTTACAGTAAAAACTTAAAGAGCCTTGATCTCATTTTACATTTAATATAAGTAGAGAGAGAAAAGATGGAAGTTAATGTTTGCAGTAAAAGTAGAAGTAAAGAAAAAGCCAAGATTGAACTAAAAATTACACAATAGCTTCTAAAGAACTGCAAAATATGCACTTGCTTCTGTTCTTAAAGTGATGATAATATGATGCGATAAACAATACTTAAATGATATTGCTGATTAATGATTAAAGTTACTGTTAAACATTAATTTAACATTGTGAAAAGAGCAATTTTTTAAAAATTACATTGGTTTAATAGTTTTACAAATTTAAAATATATACTATTGTTCTTTCATATCAGTTTAAAGAATGTGGTTTTTAGAATTACCAAGCAAGGGTGTAAATACCATAACTTTAATATTTTCTATAAAAAATTCTTTAAAGTTCGTTCATGTAATAATGATAAATAATAACAATTCGTCATATATTACTCGTATTTAGGAATTTTGTTGTGATTTTTATTCTATTTGGTTTTTTGTTTCTCTCAGGGTCAGCACACATTTAGTTTAAAGAAATGTTTATGAATATTTACTTACAAATAACATTTACAATTTGTCATGTTTAAATATGAAAAACTAAGTTTTTTGTTTTGCATTGTACTGGTATTATAATTATACTCGTATGTATTATATGCCCCCACCTTATCCCCTCCACCCCCCATCACTGGCATTTAGTATTACATTGCTAAATGCATTCTTGACTTGTTTAGAATGGCTTGTAAAGTGTTAGTTATAACAAGTTTTTCTATGAATTCTGAATTCTAGAATATGTAGTTATATTGTACAAAATGCAGAAACAATTTCTAGGTGTTGGTTACCAGTTGCTGTTTGCTGAAACAGGTAGATTAGGTGGGTTGGTTTAAATTTAACATTAGTAAACAATTTAAAATAACAAGTGATATTTAAAGGAATTATTAAGAAACAAGAACTAAATAATAAATTCTTGAGCGGCTTTTTGTTAAGAAACAAAAAAATTAATGTTATTAATTTATTTCCAAACAATAAGATGTAAATGCTTTGCAAACAAACAAAAAAATAGTTTTTTTTTTTGTATAATAATCAACCATGAAGTAATCAATTATTTTTAAAAGAACTGAATGCATATTTACAGACAGGTTTTTGATATTTCTTAGAAAATTATTGAAAATTACTGCCATGTAATTATAAGATAATTTTAGGGAATTTTATAGTAAGATACATATTAATTATAGCTTATGGTTTAGCACAATGTTTTAATAACTTTCATGGAAAAATGATATTATGTCAGAGTTTATGTTTGTACTGACTACAATCAGCAACGATTGCAGTAAAAATTTTAGAATAGAAAGAATGAATGCAGTAAAAATTGAAATATAGAAAGAGCCACGATTGCAGTAAAAATTGGAGAATAGAACGAGCCACGATTGCAGTAAAAATTGGAGAATAGAAAGACCCACGATGGCAGTAAAAATTAGACAATAGAAAGAGTCACGATTGCAGTAAAAATTGGATAATAGCAAGAGCTATGAATGCAATAGAAATTGGAAAATAGAAAGAGCAATGATTGCAGTAAAAATTGGAGAATAGAAAGAGCCTCGATTGCAGTAAAAATAGGAGAATAGAAAGAGTCACGATTGCAGTAAAAATTGGATAATAGAAAGAGCCATGATTGAAGTAAAAATTGGAGAATAGAACGAGCCACGATTGCAGTAAAAATTGGAGAACAGAAAGAGCCTCAATTGCAGTTAAAATTGGAGAATAGAAAGAGTCACGATTGCAGTAAAAATTGGAGAATAGAAAGAGCCACGATTGCAGTAAAAATTGGAGAATAGAAAGAGTCACGATTAAAGTAAAAATTGGAGAATAGAAAGAGCTAAGAATGCAGTAGAAATTGGAGAATAGAAAGAGCAATGATTGCAGTAAAAATTGGAAAATAGAAAGACCCACGATTGCAGTAAAAATTGGAGAATAGAAAGAGCCACGTTTGCGGTAAACATTTGAGAATAGAAAGAGTCACGATTACAGTAAAAATTGGACAATAGAAAGAGCTATGAATGCAGTAAAAATTGGAGAATAGGAAGACGCGTAATTGTAGGAAAATTTCCAATATAGAAAGAGCCACGATTGAATTAAAAATTGAACTATAGAAAAAGCCGTAATTGCAGCAAATATTGGAGAATAGAAAGAGCCGAGATTATAGTAAATTTTGAGAATAGAAAGATCCTCGATTGTAGGATAAATTAAACAATATTGAAAATTCTTTATGGAACAAAAATTGATGGCTTTTTGGTTTTAAAATAGATTTACAATATGACTTACCTGATTATACCAAGATTGTTGAATTGTTGATTTTTCTGAAAAAAAAAAATTTAAGAAATTTTAAAAATAGTGTTTATCAGCATATTTCTAAAGTTATAGAGAAACACACATAGAGTGGAAACTACAAAAAAACTCTAACAAAAAAATTTAATGAAATAAATTACACATACGAGTGTTGTTTTTGTTGTTATATGCTTTTATTACTAAAACATTCTCATCAGTTAGGTTTTTTGACAGTAGAGTTTCCGATCTATGTGTACTTTTATATGAATGTAACATTTACATTATTTAGCTGGCAATGTTTAATGGTAGTATTTTAAATTAGATTTTTCTTTGATAAACTTTAAACAATCTATAAATAATGTAAATTTTACCATACAACTATAATTTGTTTAAATTATTTTTTAATTAAAACATATTTTTTCAAGCTTCTAAAACAAACAAAAAAAAAAAAAAAAACAGAAATAAATCTTGTGTCTTAATAGCAAATAAATCTTAATTTCATACACGTTTTTAAACAATATGCTCTCAAGTGTAACTAAATACAAAGAAAAAAAAAAGAAAAAAAAGCTAAAATTTATAAACAAATTGGCGAAGCCAAAAACAAACACAAATATTTTTTTTAAGCCTTTTTTTAAAGAACTGAAAACGATGTTTGGGCCGGCCATAAAACGCCAAAAAAATTATATTTTAAGCCGTCTATTGTTGGGAAATGTTGGGTAAATGAAGCGTAAACTTATTTTGTTTAAAAGTTTTTTTAACGCTCAGAATACCCACATTTAATGTTGATGAAGATGCTTATGATGATGACAACATAACAACAATATAAGTGTTTGGAAATATTTTAATTTGTTGTAAAAAAAAAAATCTAAAAGATTCATCATCACTCTTTTACACATTTAAACATAAAAGAAATAATAATGTGTTATTAGTTATAATGAGCAAAAACAAAAAAAAAAAAAAAGACAAGCTAATAGTTATTGTCTTCTTGCTAAAATTAATTTCAATTCTTTTTTATATAGCTTTCAAAAGAAATAAGTAATTTAAAAAAAAAAAATGTTTCTCTTTCATTTGTCACTGATTCATTGCTTCGTTTCTGCTTTGCTGCTATAGCAGCAGCAGTCGTATTGCTGATATTATTGCTATAGCAGCATTATTGTTATTTTAATGTTATATAAATAATATCAGTTAATATTCTATATGACAGAGTTGGAATGGCAAAACAGGACAATAAGTTTGAGTTGGCATTGCTATGCCATTACAAAGCAGAGCTTGAAAAAAATGTTTACACAGCAACTACTAGTAGCTTGTAGCTTACACACTGTTGCCATAAATAGTTATTTATGTATCTCAAAATTAGCATTTTTTCAACAAAATCTTACTTTGCTTTCTTTCCCATGAAAGAAGCAAACAAAAAGCTAAGAAGAAAATAACAATAATAATAATAATAATAATAATGATGATGATGGTAGCATCTGCGAAAACATCATCAAAAAGAAACATTAAAATATAAGAAATTTTGATTATAACTCCCCAGGGAACAAGCTAATGTAAAAAAAAACACAAAATAAATTAAAAGTCAATGATCTTTAAATGAAGTTTTTGTTTTCAAATCAAAGAATTTTGAAATTAAAAAAAAACTAAACATCCGTTTTTGTACCAAAAAAAAAAAAAAAAAACATAAAATAATGATTAATGATTTTAAACCAAAAACTAAATTAACATAATTATGTATTGTATGTTTGTTTTCAATAAATTACCCGCAAACAAAATTTCTCTTTTAAACATTATTATTTTTTGATTTTTTTATTAAAATTAAAATTATTTCTATTTATTAAAATTTAGCACGTGCTTTTCGTGCTGGAATTGTAACGTTAATGTTAGTTTTTGATTTAAACTTAAATTAACTTGCAATTGATTACAATAAATTGTGTTACGTTTAACAAAAAAAAAAAGTATGCAATTTAAAAATAAAAATATTTTATTTAAACATTCCTTGTGATTTCAATTCGTTGTTACTTAGGTTGTTTGCAAAAATGACACGTAAAATTTTTTTTTACTTGTTTTAATCAATTTTGTTTGTTTGGAAAATTTTAGTGAACTATTGATTAATTTTTCCATTTTTGTTTAATGTTTTTCACCACTTTTGGTATTTTTGTAGCAATGACATAAATACGGGTTTAAACCCAAAATAGTTTTGGCCACTTTTTGGTGTAATGAATTGGTCATATTACGATAAATATTAGACATCAAGGTTTATGTAGGTGATCTCATGGAAATTGTTGGTTCGTAAAAAAAATTTATTTTTGCCTGCTTTTCAAAGCATTTAAGAAAACATATTTTGTGCACTTGGCAAAATTCGCTTCTTAGGAAGCGGTAGTGTAAGGGAATAAACGTGTTAAGTGACAACTCACAAGGAAGAGAGCTATATTTGGCTATACCATATGTTTTATACCCTTCACCGATGTATACTTTGAAAACAACAACAAATTCGGTTGCTACTACCAATCTGTTTTCTCTGTGTACTACTACAGGGTTTTCCAACAAGAGGTGTTATTTTGGTATTCAAAGAAAAATGAAATTTTTTGAGACAAATGATCGGATGCTTATTTCATAATAAAGAGGAAGGTATAATCCGAAGCGTAAAAGATCTTATGTGAAGTCCGGCGAACCATTTAGAATGTCCATTACTTTGAATAAATTTATATTGTACAAATGTTTCAAAATAAATGCAAAACCTTTTTAATAATCCCAAATTTTTAAGTTATACTTCAATATTTTTTCCGAGTTTTAACCATTTTCGGACCGGTTAATTTATAGAATTAAGATTTCTCACGATTAATCGGGTAATATTAATCGAATAATTTAAAATTTATTAATTTGTCCTGAAAATTATGTTGTAAATTGTTAAAAAGCGCTAGCATTTTAAATAATCGAATAACCGATTATTCGAATTGATTATGATACGATTATTCGATTTTTTTTTTTTAATATTTATGTACTCAATTATCCAAATATCTATAAATACGATTAATCGGATAAAATTAATCGAATAATTTAATATTTTTTTTTGGTTGAAAATCAAATTTTTTTTCTGTTTTGCTAGATTAATACAACAATTAATTAATTTTTGTTTAAAAAGAAAAAAAATATACGATTATTCGTCTATAGAAAAAATTAAAAAAATTGAGAATAAATTTCAAAAAATTTAGAACAAATTTCAAAAATTTATTCGTTTAAATTTTGCAATAAAAAAAAATAGAAATAACAATGTTTATTAACGACTTACGATTAGTCGTTAATTAAGCAAATAATTTAATATTTATGACTACTTTTAGTGTTTTTTTTTTCAAAATACTTGAAGTCTGAACAAAAAAAATTAAATATTAAAATTTGTATTTATAGCATTAAGATAACTAACGATTAATCGGGTAATATTAATCGAATAATTTAAAATATATTACTTTTTCCTGAAAATTTGCGTTATAAAACAGCGCTAGCTTTTTAAATAATCGAATAAACGATTATTCGAATTTTTATTCGATTAAAATATTCATATGAACACTTAACCTTACATGTAATATATATGTGTATTCAATTATTCAAATATCTATTTTATTGCATTTTGGTTATTTACGATTAATCGAATGAAATTAATCGAATAATTTATTATTCATTAGTTTTTTGGTTGAAAATTAATTTTCGGTATGGTTTTCTAGATTAATAAAGCAATTAAATAATATTTGTTTAATAGAAAAAATATACGATTAAACGATTATTCGTCTATAAAAAAATTGTCTTTAGAAGCAACATAATGAAAAGCAACAATTAAATATTTAATCGAAACGATTATTCCAAAATTTGCTACAAAATATTTAGTTATTGAGATATGTTCTTAATGCATGCAAATTATAAAGGTTATAAACGATTAATCGCATTTAATTAAACAAATAATTTAATATTTTTTTTGAAAAAAAAATTTTAGTTTGAAAATAAATTTTCTTATTCGATTAATCGAATTCTCGTATCACCTAATTTAAATGCAAAAATGATTTTTTTTTTTCGAATTAAATTACATATATAAGTAATAAACCTGCTATCTAAATGTTATTTTATTCTACACTACAATTAACCCTGAAGCCCCACTTTATAATGAATTAAAATAACAACTAATCGATCTAACAATTTGATCTAAAATAAAGCATTTTTAACAATATCAAATGCGATATTTCGAATGTATATTTGAGTTTTCCAAAAAGAGTTATAAAATAAATATTCGAATAAACAATTAATCGGTTATTATACGATTATTTGGCAATTGGAATATTTATTCGATTAAAATAGTTTTCAAAATGCTTGAAGTCTGAACAAAATCATTAAATATTCAAATTTGTATTTATAGCATTAGATTACTTATGATTAATCGGGAAATATTAATCGAATAATTTAAAATTTATTACTTCTTTCCAGAAAATTTTTATTATAAATTGTTCAATAAAGAAGCACTAGCTTTTTAAAAAATCGAATAACCGATTAATCGAATCGATTACTATATACAATTATTCGAATTTTTATTCGATTAAAATATTTATATTAACACTTAACCATAAATTTAAATATTTATTTCTTGCATTGTGGTTATTTACGATTAATCGGATGAAATTAATCGAATAATTTAATATTCATTAATCTTTGGATTGAAACTTAATTTTCTGTATGGTTTTCTAGATTAATAAAACAATTAAATAATATTGAATCAACAAAAAAAAAAAAAAATAAAAAAATATACGATTAATCGATTATTCGTCTAAAGAAAATATTAAACAAAATTGGGAAAAAAACGATTATCCGAAAATTTGCTACAAAATATTTAGTTATTGAGATATGTTCTTAATGCATGCAAATTATAAAGGTTATTAACGATTAATCGCATTTAATTAAACAAATAATTTAATATTTTTGACTACTTTTAGTTTGAAATTAAATTTTCTTAATCGATTAATCGAATTCTCGTATTTATAGCATTAGATTACTTATGATTAATCGGGAAATATTAATCGAATAATTTAAAATTGATTACTTTTTTCCAGAAAATTGTTATTATAAATTGTTCAATAAAGAAGCACTAGCTTTTAAAATAATCGAATAACCGATTATTCGAATCGATTACTTTAAACAATTATTCGAATTTTTAATCGATTAAAATATTTATATTAACACTTAACCATAAATTTAAATATTTATTTCTTGCATTGTGGCTATTTACGATTAATCGGATGAAATTAATCGAATAATTTAATATTCATTAAACTTTTGATTGAAACTTAATTTTTTGTATGGTTTTCTAGATTAATAAAACAATAAAACATTATTAAATTAACAAAAAAAAAAAAAAAATATACGATTAATCGATTATTCGTCTAAATAAAAAATTAATAAAAATTGGGAAAAATTGTTTTTAGAAGGGATATACTACAAAGCAGCAATTAAATATTTAATCGAAAACGATAATTCGAAAATTTATTATTTTAAATTTTGCTATAAAAAGACTTTAAACTTGAACAAAATATTTAGTTATTGAGATATGTTCTTAAAGCATGAAAATTATAAAGTTTATTAATGACTAATCGCATTTAATTAAACACATAATTTAATATTTATGACAAATTTTTGTTTGAAAACAAATTTTCTTAATCTTTCCTAACGATTAATCGTATTCCCGTATCATCTAATTTGAATGTAAAACTGATTACATATATAATAAACCTGCTCTCTAAGTGTTATTGTATTCTTTCTACTCTACAATTAACCCTGAACCCCCACTTTATAATGAATTAAAATAACAACTAATCGATCTAACAATTTGATCTAAAAGAAGTATTTTTAACAATAGCAGCAATTTATTGGTTTTTAAGCTTTAACAACAATTTGTATTAGTTTTTGTTTACGTTTAATGACATTTTCAGAATTAAATTACATTTATTTTTACTGCCATAGAAAATCAAAAGCAAAAAAAAATCACAAAAACAAATACCTGATATTCTCACGCTTTAAATAAATACAATAATTTTTTGCAGAGTTAGGAAAATGCAGCAGCAGAAAAAAAACTGAAACCTTTGAACTTTAAAAATTGCAACAAAATAAGAAAAAAAGCTACTAACATCTATAATAACAAAAACAATTGTTAATATTTTCTGTGTCTTTTTTTCTCTCTCCCTTTTTTCTAGTTGTTTGAAAATTGTTGTTCAATTGTTTTTTCTGAAGTTGTTATAAAATATTACCTGGTCTAGTGAGTCTATATTGGATTTCTAACGGTTTGAAATTTATACAATTTATACAATACAACACAACAACAGGTATTTGTTGTTACCCACCAACTGTTGCTGCTGCATTTTATATGGTCATTTAGTTTTAGTTTTTCTTTTAGTTTATTTTCATATAAATACTAAAATAAATAAATATATTGTATTTTTCTTTATTCGCTTTTAAAACAGGTTTCTTCTTCTGTTTCTTGCATTTGAACATTCATTCGTTACCTACGATTTCTATTCCATCTAAAAGTACTTGCATGAGTACCACCGCCACTTCGATTTCCCACTTTTTTTTATTTGGTGCCTGAGTGTGTATGTTTGGCTTGAAAAATTTGAAAAACCAACCCCCCCTCCAACTTATATAAAGTTTAAGTGTTTCTTTTTTTTTTTTTGTAAAATCATGAATTGTAGTTTACAATTTGCGTTTAATATTTCAGTTTTGTTTGTAAATTTATTTTCCAACTTTTACTTAAATCATGCAAAAAAAATTAAGAAAAAAAAAAAGAAAATTTTTAAGTCTTTTGTTTCAATGTTTAAAGTTATAAATGATTTAAGCTGTTTTTACCTGAATTCACTTCCGCTTTATAAAGTATAAATATAATTGAGTAGGAGGAGGCATCATTGGACATCGTGAGAGTAAACATTTCAAGTAGAAAAAGGAAAATATTAAGATTTTTTAAAAGAATTCAGTGAGTTCCTAAAATGGAAAATCAACTAAAAAAGAGAAAATATTACGTTTTTATACCATTCATCTTCATGAGAAGGATATATATAAGTTTGTCATTCCGTTTGTAATTTCCACAATATAATTTTCCGACCCCACAAAGTATATATATTCTGGATCCTTATAGATAGCGGAGTCGATTAAGCCATGTCCGTCTGTTGAAATCAGTTTTCTGAAGACCCAGATATCTTCGGGATCCAAATCTTCAAAATTCTGTCAGACATGCTTTCGAGAAGTTTCATATTAAAAATCAGCAAAATCCGTCCATAAATAACGGAGATATGAACATGAATCTGAGACAACCTCTATTTTTGGCCTATTTTTGATCTATGTCTCGATTACTAAGTCATAAATATAGACAATATGGATATCTAATGAAAGATATTTCAAATTCCATTGCAACGATGTATATAAGGACAAAGTAAGTTGGACCTACAATGGGTCAAAATCGGGAAAAATATTTTCATAAAAAAAATTTAAATAACAAAAATTTGTTTTAAATAATTGAAAAAAATTTTTTTTAAAAAATTTTTTAAAAAAATTAAAAAAAATTTTTTTTTTAAATATTATTTTAAAGTATAATTTGTTGAAGGGTAAATAAGATTCGGCACAGCCGAATATAGCTCTCTAGCTTGTTTTTATGTAGATTAGTTTAGGTGTGTTGCTCTTAATTTAGCGAGTTCACTCGGAGACCTTGTGGCCCATTGTGGTACCCTTAGAAAAAGATGTTCCTCGTATGAACATTGGATCTATATATTTCCGTTTAAATAAAATTTCATAATAAATCGCAACTTTAAAAAAAAGCTTAATTTTGGCCAAGACCTATTTAACGAAATGCTAAATTCCCTATATAGATATTTAATTTATTACAAAACAACTGTTTGCTAATTCTTAATTGCGTTTAATAGTTTTTGGTGATTTTTATTTTGTTATCACCAGCTTAGTTTTTTTTTTTTTTTTTTTTTTTTTTGTTCAAGACACAAAAGGAAGTAATTTTAGCCATAATTAATATTTTTTTATGTCTTTTTGTTCAATACATTTCATAGTTGACAAATTCAAATTCAAATATACATGAGTACAATTACCTACAAAATAAATAAATAATAAACAAACAACCTGTAAATCTTTAGTTTCAAATCCAAATCCAAGAAAAACTAAAAAAAAAAAAAAATTATACTCATAGTGTTTATTATAGTGTTGTTGTTGGTTTTTTACTAAGCTTTGAAAAACCTTCATGCTTCAAAAGATTTTAGCAATAATATAATTTTTTTTATTATTATTTTTTGTACATATTTAGTATGTATGCGAATGGGCCAACCTGAACACAGAGGGACTTGTATGAAGGTTTACAAAAATATAATAGAAATATAAATAAAAATATTTTGGAATATTTATTCGATTAAAAATATGTATAAAAATTACATTTTACGTCAATAAAATAAAAATATTATTGAAATAATCAATCAAATATTTAAACACATAAATATTCGATTAATCGTTTATATTTTCTGATTAAATTAATGTTTGCTTTAGATTAGGATAAAAATTGTTCTCTGGACAGAAATAATAGATTGTGGAAATAAAATATATATTCGATTAATCGGTTAATATAAAATTAATCGAATATTTATTCGTTCAAAATAATTGTAGAAATATTTTAAATGTACTTTAGAAAAAAAATTATAGATTAAGTAAATTTTATAAATATTCGAATAATCGTATTATAAACGATTTTAATCGACTAAAATAATAGATCAAAATATTTAAATAGGTTTACAAATAGAAATTACTGTTTGAGAAAATTTATTAATTATTCGATTAATCGGTTTATATACGATTATTCGCATATTTATTCGATTAAAAATATGTATAAAAATTAGAGTATATTTGTTTTAAATATCAAAATGGAAATAACATTTTACGTCAATAAAATCAGTTTTCGATTAATCGGTTATTATAAGATTATTCGAAAATCTTAACGATTAAAATAATTTTAAAAAGTTGTACACAAATGCATGGTTTTCAGAAAAGAAATAAAATCTGAAGTTAATAAAATATAATAAATTTTCGATTATTTGGGTTTTTCATAAATCGAATAATAATAATCCTTTAAATAGATTTCGTCTATAAAAGAAAATGCAATAAACATAATTGTCATGAAGCTGAAGTTCATAAAATAATTATTCGATTAAACGGTTTTTATACGATTATTCGATTGAAATAATTATCAAAGATGGTCTCAGAAAAAAACTAACAGATTGTGATTATTCCAAAAAAGTTCGATTAATAGCTTATTATACGAATGTTTATTCGAATAATCGTTGATCAAATGTTTAATGTATTAAAATAATTGTCAAAATACTTTTTAATGGGTTTTGATTAATGAAAGAAATGATTGAGTCAATAAAACAAATGTTCGATTATTCGGTTACTATACGTTTCTTAATTGGATTAAAATATGTACTTCAATTGCTAAACAAAAAATTGGTTTCAGAAAAGGAAAAATTTCGTAAAAAAAATAAATATTTGATTATTTTGAATAATTATTCGAATAAAATTATTTAAAAAATGAGTCTGATTGAAATATTTCTTTATTTAAGCCAAATTTTTATAAAATATGTATTCTAACAACCGATTAATCGGTTAATATACGATTATTCGAATAATTATTCGATTAAAATATTTATTAACATTGTTAACACATGAACAAAAATATTTAGGTCAACTTATTACAAAATACATATTTTAATAACCGATTAATCGGTTAATATACGATTATTCGAATAATTATTCGATTAAAATATATATACACATTGTTAACACATGACCAAAAATATGTCCTTATTTAAATAAATTTTTATTGATCTACAATTATTTACGATTAATCGTTGAATTCTCAACGAATATATTATTATTAGTAATTTTTTTTTGAAAATTTATCTTCTGAATATTTCTCATTCATTTAATGAAACGATAAACCGATTCTTTTGATAAGTTTTTACTCGAATACTTGAACGATTAACCGGTTTTCGGACTAGGGAATACAATTTTTGAACGAAACTACTTTTATGAAGAAGCTAAATATTTGTTTCACACAAATTTCGATGATATAATTAATTGCTTTTGAATATTTATAAATAATTTTACGATTAATCGACTTCTTATCTGCGAGATAAAAATAACATATTATTTATTTTTAAAGTTTGTTTTTTTAACAAGATTTAAAATATGTTGTACTGAAGTAAATAATCGATTATTGGATTAATCGGTTTTTATACGAATAACGAATATATGATTAAGCGGGTATAAATGTATTTTTTTTTAAATAAATATAAAAATAAATGTTTTAATTAATGAACTATCATCCTATTATGCGATTATCGACATTTTTAACCGATAATATACCCTTCACCAAATTGTACTTTAAAAAAATTTTAAATATTTTTAAGTAAATAAAATTAATAAAAAAAAAAAAAAAATTTATTTTATTTTTAATTTATTAGTGAAAAAATTTTATAACAAAGAAACTTTTTTTTTGTGAAAAAAAAAAAATCGGGTTACAAAAATATTTTTTCCGGTTTTGGCCCATTGCACAGTGGGGCAGAATCAAATTTTTTTGGAAATAAATCTGGCATTTCTAAACGGATGGCCCGATCGGGACAAAATTTGACGCGGGGGTAGCCAAGGAGTATTCGAGTTTAATTTATTAAAATGGACCCTACAAATGGACCAGGTGCGGCGCTATGGGGGCTCAAAATAGGGTACCTTCGACATGTAAAATTTTTAAACACGTGCCATTTTTTTGTTTCCCATCCGATTTCAAAGATTTTTAAAATTGTTTGAAGCGCTCGGCTAGATCTTGCCAAAACATGCTTTGGTGTTCTATTTATCTCTTATAATTTCCGAGTTATAAGCATTTCAAAACTGACATTTTCAAATTTTGCCATACCATGGTACGCTTTTTTAAAAATATAGGGCGTACTTTTGAACGGAATGGACTCGAATTTACTTCATTAGTTAGATAACTAAATTACCAATAACATGCAAAAAATTTCAGAGCAATATCAATTACGGATCTGAAAATAAACGATTTTCAATTTAAAAATTCAAAAATTTTTAGATTTTTTTGGGCGAAAAGGTGGACTTTACTCTTTTTTTATTAAAATAAAACTTTCTTTAAGAACATATAACAGATTTATGTTTTTCTGTAAGATATCTTTACGGAGAATATTTTGGTATAAAAAACATGTCATATTTCTCGAATATGTTGCCCCTACGCCCTTCGGAATTTGACCTATTTTTTTTATCAAAATTTTAGCTTTGGTCTACATGTTCTAAAATCCCAAAGCTGGGATCAGAAAACGGAAAGCAGTTTTGGAAACCTTGATGTAATTCCTATTTTCTTTTGAAGCATTTTCCCAGCCCCAAAGGAAATGTGGACGTTATGGGCAAAATTGTAAAAAATACCATTTTTGGGATTTTCGCTCCAATTTTTAGGAATTGCGGAATTCCCTTTGACCTTTTGACAAGTTTTTTTACACTTTGTTATTTGGAATGAGAATTTTATTTGAATTTCATGCATGAAATGTACACAAATTGAAGTAAGTTGAATTTCGTTTTTGATTCAATTATGTTGCTTTACATATTTGCCACTCTGTACGTGGATTCATTAGACGTAAAAACTTGTAGGTTTTTAAGTATTTTTTTTTTGTTGGTTTTTTGTTTTTGTTTCTGTTGTACTTTTAATTAAAAATTATTTGCTTATAAATTTTTCAATAACAAGCACGTACATTATTCATTTTGCCCTAATGTCTGTCCGTCCGTCTGTCTGTCCGTCTGTTTGTCGGTCCGTGTGTCTCTGTCTTAGCCATTTTGTTTAGAAACCCATCAGCCAAAAACAAAACATTTTTTGTATGTTTTATGTGTCTTGTTAGGTATTCAAATTCAAATACATCTTTGCATACACAAGTGTACTTACAGTAAGTACTGGTATATACAATTTTTTATTATTTTAAATCGCAATGGTGTTTTAAAGTCTTCACATGTTGTTTGTTATTGCTGTAATTGTAGGTTCAATAATACAATAAAATAATAAAAAAAAAAGATTCGTGTTAAATACAAAATATGTATAAAAATTGTTAGCCATAAACAAAAATGTATGAATATGTAATGTAATGTTTTAGCCTTGTATCTAACAGTTCATATGTATATATATTTTTATTTATTTGTTTTGTGAATAGAGAAACAAATTTTAAATAAAAAAAAAAAAAAAATTAATAGCAAATGTGCGAAATAAACTTACTAATGGAGCTTCCTGTATTGAAAGTTGAAGAAAACAAAAAAAAAAAAAAATGATTTGTATGCGCTAATAGCTCAATCGCAACACCTCAAATTGAATTTTGAATTAATAGTATTTGTTCAGATTTCTTTTCTTTGATGATTACTGAGGATGGCGCCAAACACCTGTAAGGTCTTTAATCTCTTTTCTTTGGCATTCAAACTTAAGATTTTTTAAAAACTGTTTTATGAACCTTTTGAAATTTAAAATTTTAAACTAAATGTCATGCTGTTAACTGTTGACCAAATATTGAAATATTTTAGAACAGTGGTCGGCAATCATAGCCATCAAGGACCGATCGATCGACTACCCAACACGAATGTAAACAAACTTGTTAAAATAATCAAAACGGCAACCGATTGGAGACAGTGCATCAAAAACACAATCAGAAAATCCATTTTATGCAGTATTACAATAGATGTAGTAATATGATATATTCTGTTTGTGCCGACCACTGGTTTACAACAATTATAACAAGACCGAAAAGAAACTGGACATAGTCGGAGATTTACTGGAAATACATTAATTTTTGTTTCACAATTTCTGACTCTAAAAAAATACACTTAAATACACTTATTGTATTAATAAGAAGCTACATATGTATTTCTGTTATATTGATCATTGTAATATGTTTTACTGGTTTACAAATATTTGGATTGGAGTTCAAGTACAATTTTCAAAAAAAAAAAAAAAATTTGAACTTTCTACTTGTTTTTTGTTACCGAATTTTATTGTTAGACGTTAGGTTTGTGTCCTTCTATTAGCCATATGACAGAGAAAAGTTACACTTATTTTATATGAAATTAAAGGTTATTGTGTCTACTTTTCAAAAATGTATAAATAATTCTAAAAATTTAATATGTGAAAAAAAAGTCTAAAAGTTTTACTTAAAAATGCTATCCAACCACTTCATTCTAAATACTTTTTAACAGGTATTGCAACATGTGGCCGCGCGTTCTCATGATGGTATATTGCGGTTTCATGTCTGGGCGTTTTTCGGCAAATTCTCGCTTCAAATGAAACAGTTGCATTCGGTACATGTGTTGTCAAATTTCAGCACTTTTGCTCCAGCATTATGGATATTTGGGCATGGATATTTGGCTTTTGTGTCGATTCGGCTGGTTGGCTGGGTTCCACATACGATCTCTTACGCTTCGAGTTATCGCAATGGATAAATTTTCCATCGCAAGTAATGATTCGGTGCAAAAATGATTTTCTTTTATAGCGTTCAAGCATCATTTATGACATGTTAAACGTCTTTCAAGGTCTCTCGGCTTCAATTCGTATGGTACCCAAATTCCTTGCTTTTGGATGATTCCTGCTGCTTGCAAACATTTTTAAATTGTTGATTGAGTAGCTCCCAATTATTTTGTAATCTCTTGTTTAGTTTGATAACAATCTTCACCGAGTAATGAATTCAATTCTTGATCTTAAAACTTTTTTGGCTGGCCTGTCTTCCGTGTTAAAATTACGACTTCTGAATGGCACAAACCATCTCTAATAATAGAAAATGGCTGCACATGTAAGCATACTTTTTTGTAGATCTACTCAAGGACTATTTATATTTAAAATTGCAGCTCATTCGGATCATAAATAGATTTTTGGCGATTTGTTAAAAAAATGTGAGACCCTAGGATACCAACTTTGAGGGGCCACCCACTTAATCCCACTCAGATTACATAGCCGAGCAACTGTCAATCATCTCCAAAACACATCAGCTCCAACTTTGTGATATTTCATTACAATATCTCCAATAGTTCCCGAGATACCAAATTATTAAAAAAAAAAAAACATTTCTAAACCACTTTGCCATGTACAAATAAAAATATTAACCATATCTTCTAATTAATAATGCTTTTTAAAAATATTTAATTATTCAACATTTTTGTTAAGCAATTAACTTTAAACTTCCATAAGCTTAGAATAAATACATACAAAATAAAAAGAACACTTCAATCTTTTGCAAAAAAATAAAAAGTGAATGTACAATAAATAAAATTCAAATTCAAATCATTATACAACGTGGTAGCATACACTTAAATAAATAAATATATAAACATTAATAAACTATTCATAAATAAAGAAATATTAATAGCTATAGACTTTTAAGACAAACATTTATTTAAACTGTTAAGATTTAGATTTAAAAATCACAAATGAACTTTTTTTTTTTTTTTTTTCGTAGAAAATTCTCAGACCAAAAGTGTGTGAAAATTGAAATCACATTCAAATCGACTGAAGTGGCAAATGCAAGTATCTAAGTGAATGAGTTTTTGTGTGTTTTTGTTTAAATCTAATAATAACCCTGGCTGGACAGTGGTGTGTGGATAAAAACACTGGTTTACAAAATATAAAACTAAAAATTATAAGTACTTGGCAAGTGTCTGGTTGAAAATATTGAAATCATACAGAATCTATTTGTGTCTTTGAGTGTTATTTTAAAATTCAAAATTAGTACGATGAAGTCCTTAACCAGCCCTCTTAACTAAGCTTACTCATTTACTAGGTATATTGTTTACTGTAGCATAGTGTTATTCTTTTAAGCAAAAAAGCCAACTTGTTCGGTAAATTTATCTGTTGCACACTTGTTGCTTTTACTTTTGGTTACGATTTTGTTTGTGTTATTTTATGGTTCTACTAAAACACTAGGGAGAATGGAGTTGGGTTTTAATATGCGAAATTTTTAACAGTAAAATATTTTGTGGTAATTGAAATGTTTTATTGCAATTATTATTTAACAAAGTTTTAATGATTTTGTTAACAAAATTCGACAAATTTTGTAGAATTTTTAATTGTGGAAATCAAGATCTCAAAAAGCATATAACCTATACAAATGTGCATCCGAAATGTGTAATAAATCTGACTATATTTGACCGATGGCGTGGGTTATGTTGGCTTTGAGGTCAAATCGCACGATATCGGTGGCCAGTCAACATCACCTTTAAGTGAGATGACCATGCCCTCAAGTCGCTAGTGTCGAATATCCCATGTGGCAATATCTGTGTGGCACGTAGCGCTGTCCAATTGAAACCACATGTCATTGGTGTCCATATTATCCAATTCAGGCAACGTGTCTAAGATTAACGTGGGTACTTGCCTTGAGGGCCTAACCTCACGGTGGTCTTAACACTTCATAGAATCAATGCGTCTATCATCGCCGTTGTGTGATTTGAAAGGAACACACAATTGGCAACTTTTCGAATATTGACTGTACAGATCAATGCACAAACCACTTGCTCGAAAGTTCGGGCTATCTAATTCCTGCTATCTTACATAACTAGCAATTAGCAAAGCCCAGAACAATAATCAAATCAGCAAACAGTCCGATATATGATTTTAGACTTCAAAAGCTCCCGGCCGTTAAAAGTCGAAGTGTGGGTTTCTGACACCACCACACACAATAGACCTCGACCGAGAACCCAGCCCAACGATCAGTATATCACGAATTCCAAAACTCCAATACGTTTCAGGAGCACTGAGACAACTGCTATCTGCTACTTTTAATGGCCCTGTTGTTTTGGCTATTAGCACCTAGTAAGATACAATTGGTGGCCCGAAATTTGTCACTAGCTCAAATATCAGTTTTTTAACCAACGATCTTGTACTTACCGGAAAGCAATCAACCACTACCCGAGCTCGAAAGAGTATCAGTTACTATGCCGAATATATTCTTTCGGGCTCGAGCAGTTAAAAAGGTTTTAGCGGATCTCAACATAAATAAGTCTCCTGGGCCTGATGGTATACCAGCACTGGTCTTGAAGCAGTGTTCTTCGACGCTAGCTCGTCCATTAGCTAACCTTTTCAGCACTTTATACCGTGCCGGCAAATTTCCAGTATGTTGGAGGGTTGCTAATGTAACGCCAATTCCTAAAAAGGGAGAGGCAAACAACCCTGAAAATTATCGCCCAATAGCAATTTGTTCTGCACTTTCCAAAGTTATGGAAAGTATGGTTAACCACCATCTTGTGAAACATTTGGAGTTCAACAATTTACTCAGCGACCGGCAGTATGGCTTTCGTAGAGGACGCTCTACGGGAGACTTACTAGCCTTCCTATCGGAAAAATGGTGTCGTTCCATACACCGTTTTGGCGAAAGTAAAGTGGTGGCTCTAGATATTTCTAAAGCGTTTGATAGAGTATGGCATGGTGCGCTTTTAGCAAAACTTATTGCTTTTGGTGTCGGTAATAACTTCTCTCGATTTATATCGAGCTTTCTCAGAGATCGCACTATACGAGTTGTTATAGATGGAATCTCATCAAACGAGTTCAAGATCAATTCAGGGGTACCGCAAGGCTCCGTCCTTTCTCCTACTCTATTTCTTATCTTTATAAACGACCTTCTATGTCAAACTTCCAACCCTATCTATTCTTTTGCAGATGACAGCAACATTTGCCATTCATATTCATTCAACTATAGGCCAAGCCTTTCGGAGATTGGGGCAATGAGGCAAAACATGAATGATACGCTTAACCAAGATCTTATGATAATCTCTAAATGGGGTTGTGCGAATAGAGTCGATTTCAATGCACGCAAGACTCAATGTTGTATGTTAACACACAAACGCACAACAGATCATGTTGCTCCATCTGTTTTTATGGGTGGTATAAATATTAAGGAATCAGAAGCTCTTGATGTTCTAGGCATGAGTATTCAGTGCGATGTCCGCTGGACAAAACACATTTTTCGAGTGTCGAAAGAAGCATTTAAGTGCCTCGGTTTTCTAAAACGGTGTAAGACATATTTCACTTCATCTGATCTCCTTACTATTTACACCACTTATATCCGACCGAAAATGGAATACAACTCTCATGTGTGGGCCGGTGCTTCGAAGTCTATTTTGGAGTTACTCGACCGCGTACAGGAGAGGGCGAAGGTGCTTATCGGTGACAGTAGGGTATCCAGCTCTATTGACTCACTGGAACATCGTCGCAATGTGGGTTGTGTTTCACTGTTCTACCGATACTACAATGGTATGTGTTCTGCTGAAATTAGGGAACTTGTTCCCGAAACCCGTAGTTTTTTTCGCAACACACGTTCTTCGGCAAGGGCTCACCAATTCGTTGTCGACTGGACAGTGGATCGCACAACACATTACAGGGAAAATTCGTTCTTTAGCCGTACTGTCCGTATGTGGAATAAGCTTCCTCCTGAAGTCTTTCCTGTCACTTTCAATATAGGAAAATTCAAATCAAATGTCCACAAACACTACTCCCTCTATCCTCCCTCCCATAACCTATTTTCCTAGTTCCAACACAATGCTTTGCATGAGTAGGGGTCATCCCCTGAGTGCTGGTCCAAGAAAAAAAAAAAAAAAAAAATATTATCCCTTGAGCCATAACATCAAGGTGTGGAGCTTCACCAAGATGTCCAAACATGCCCCAAAAGGCAAGTTCTCGTCGAAGACGATGATGGCCTGGACAACGTCGTTCTTAAAGAAATATGGGCCGCCGCCAGCCCAAAATCCACACAGTGACTTTTTCCGTGGATTCCTATCTTCCCAAATTCGACAATTTGGTTTGTTGATGTACCCATTCATCCATAAATTGTCCTCATCGCATAAAATGGGCGGAGCGCACGAAACGTTGCTCGAACAGAACATTCATTTTGATAAAACCATTTTATCATTCGCAGGTGTTATTGAACGTTATATCCGTCCAAAACAAACCAATTCGACAGATGTGGCTTCAACAATATGTCCGCTATCAATTGTTAAAGTTTGAAAGTCCCTATTGGAAGACCCTGAATATAACTCAACCGCAAGCAATATTCTATTTGTACAGATTAAGGTCTGTATAGAAAATCTTGTATACATATAACAGTATTGTATAACAGTGTTTTCTACAGCAAGTCTTGTGTATAACACAATTTTCTATAGAAAATCTTGTGTATAACAGTTTTTTCTATAGAAAATCTTGTGTATAACAGTGTTTTCTATAGAAAATCTTTTATAGCAATATTTTCTATAGAAAATATTGTTATACACAATCTTGTTTATGACAATATTTTCCATAGAAAATCTTGTGTATGACAGTGTCTTCTATAGAAAACCTTATGTATAACACAATTTTCTATAGAAAATCTTGTTAATAACACAATTTTCTATAGAAAATCTTGTGTATAACACAATTTTCTATAGAAAATCTTGTGTATAACACAATTTTCTATAGAAAATCTTGTCTATAACACAATTTTCTATAGAAAATCTTGTGTATAACACAATTTTCTATAGAAAATCTTGTGTATAACACAATTTTCTATAGAAAATCTTGTGTATAACACAATTTTCTATAGAAAATCTTGTGTATAACAGTATATTCTACAGGAAATCTTTTGTATAACAGTGTTTTCTATAGAAAATCTTGTGTATAACACAATTTTCTATAGAAAATCTTGTGTATAACACAATTTTCTATAGAAAATCTTGTGTATAACAATATTTTCTATAGAAAATCTTGTGTATAACAGTGTTTTCTATAGAAAATCTTGTGTATAACAGTATATTCTACAGGAAATCTTTTGTATAACAGTGTTTTCTATAGAAAATCTTGTGTATAACAGTGTTTTCTACAGCAGATCTTGTGTATAACACAATTTTCTATAGAAAATCTTGTGTATAACAATATTTTCTTGTGTATAACTCAATTTTCTATAGAAAATCTTGCATATAACACAATTTTCTACAGAAAATCTTGTGTATAAAAGTGTTTTATATAGAAATCTTGTGTATAACAGTGTTTTCTATAGAAATTCTTGTGTATAACAATATTTTATATAGAAAATCTTGTGTATAACAGCGTTTTCTTGTGTATAACACAATTTTCTATAGAAAATCTTGTGTATAACAGTATTTTTTATTGAAAATCTTGTGTATAACACAATTTTCTATAGAAAATCTTGTGTTTGACAGTACGTTTAATAGAAAATCTTGTGTATAACAGTATTTTCTTGTGTATAACAATATTTTTTATAGAAAATCTATTACTGTATTTTCTGTAAAAATCGCCAAATTAGTGCGTACTGTTCATAATTTAAAATCCTTTTATTTCCAATACTAGACCTACAAATATTAAAATTTAAACAAAAAAATACAATAACAAGCTACATACATGTGTAAACAAAAACTTGTTTAAATGTTAATTTTCAACAAATGCACTATAAACCAAAATCTCTGAGAAACAAAAAAAAAAAAAAAAAAACAAAATTGTTAAATATTCAATACAAAAAACGAAGGCGTAAATAAACAATCAGGTCAAACCAGACCTACTAAACATTATTGCATGATCTGTGATCAGGGCAGCAAAGACAGACTAAAAGTCAAGTCTTTTTGTTCCAAAAGCAAGCAGCATGTAAACAGTAAATAAATATTTAAGTAAATATTTTAAATCTTGATTGCAAGCTTAAAAAAACCTTTCCAGTTAAAAATGTTTAGCAGCCATGTTGTTTATTTTTGTTTTTTTGTTTTTTTTTTAAATAATTAAATTGTTTTCTACATTGTATTGTTTTTAACAATTTTCTTATTTATAAATAATTTTAATTGTTTGAGAGATTCTCACCATTAAACACCATATTATTCTTAATTGTTTAATTTCTATTTTTATATAAAAATAAAATGTAAAAACCTACGATTATTTCATGGAAGTTTAGTTTTAGAATTTTTTAATTAAAATCAAATATTTTAATTATGCAGCGAAAATTTATACAAAAAAAAAAAAAAAAAAAAATTCTACAAATAATTTTGTTAAAAACAATAGTTAATGTTGTATTTTGTTGGTAATTAAAGGTGCGTGTTTGAAATAATTATAGTTTATTTTTTTTTTCTTCTTCAATATTTACTTCGTTCATATATATATATATATAACCATAATACATATAATTAAAGTTATTAATGGAAATTTAACTATAGAAAACTTTATTTTATTGTATAACTAATTTGAAATTGGTGTTAAAATTATAACTGTGGATTCTTAAAGCTCTTTAGTAAGGCTAATGTAGCGTAAAAAGTTGGTTTAGTTAGTTGTATTTATTAAAATTTCCTATTTCAAGGTTTTGAAAAACAAACCTGTTAAGTACAATATTTTGTTTAATATTTAAAAGTTATTAAAAAAAATAAAACCACTTAAAAACTTGTCTAGAATTTAATACTTAAATATTGTATTTTTTTGTTTTAAACAAAAAACCCTTCAAAATGGAAATGTTTGGTGAACCTGGTGACCTCGCAAGTTATTTTGATTGTGTGTAAATAAAATGAATAAAAATATGTAAGTGCATGGTAAATCAGGTCTGTAAGGCAAAGGTGCATCTTGTGGTTGATTTGAGTGTATAAAAAGTGACTTGTTTCCACTTAAACCGTGAACGCTTGAATTGTCAGGGTGTCAGCTATTGAATGCTTGCTTATAATGAAGATTAAAAAAGGATTTCCTTAATAACACTGAGAGAAATTTGTTTCAATTATTTTAAAATAAAAAGTCCTGTAACTTGTGCAAAGATGAATTATCACATACTTTCAAATGCTTTTCAATACTATATTAGAACCAAATTTATTTTAGCATCTACAGTTTTTCTATGTAATAATTCAAAGTTTTTTAATATTTTTGTTTTAATTCAAACTAAAAAAGTATTGTTTTTTGAGCAAAATTCAAAAATAAACTGTTATAATTTTGGGTAGAATGAAAACTGTTATATTATTTTAATATGCTGTCGCAATTTCTATTTATACAATCTGCATAAAAATCTAATATATTTGTCACAATTTCGAAGTAAACTGTTATAAATTTCGAACACTTAGTTTTAAAACTTTTTTGAAATTCTGAATTAAAATGTATTTTTTTTGCTGATAGTTAATTCACATAAAATAATTTTATTTTTAGCACAGTTTCAAAAAAAACTGTTATAATTTTAGCACAGTTATAATAAAAACTGTTATATTAATTTAATATGCTGTCGCAATTTCTATTTATACAATCTGCATAAAAATCTGATATTTTTGTCACAATTTCGAAATAAACTGTTATAATTTTCGAACAGTTTTATTAATTTTTTTTTTTGAAATTCTGAATTAAAGTGTATTTTTTTTGCTGATAGTTAATTTATATAAAATTATTTTATGTTTAGCACAGTTTCAAAATAAACTGTTATAAATTGTGAAAAGTTTTATAGAAAACTGTTATACTTTAGAAATAAATGTTCATTATCACTTAAGCGATATTTCGTATGAAAATGTAATAATTTTAAACAGTTTTTTATTGAAAACTGTTATACTAGTATAAAATAGGGTATTTCTATTCAAACTAATGCAGGGTCTATAACAAATGGTATATGCACTATTGCATAGTGGTTTAGAAACTTTTTATTTTGGGAATAATTCAGTAGCTCGTAAACGATTGGAGAAATCCTAATGAAATTTCACGCAGTCAGTGCTCAGGTGTTTCTGAGTTGATATCTATTTATATGGGTTGGTAGTTGGAATGGGGGCTAGAAGGTGGTCCTCTGAAGTTGCTCACCTCGGGCCTAAAAGTTAAAAAAAAAAAATCAGCAAAAGTTCCGTTCTTATTCGAATGATATTGGGTTTATGACTTAAAAATAGAGGATTTGCAATAGATGGCGTATCTTTTGAACGCGGTTTTTGTTTTTAATAACTTATATGTCATTTTGAAGCGGACATATCTGTCATTTATTTCCACTTAGTTATTGAACATTATAATGTAAAGAAAAACGTTTTTTTTTTGCTTCGAAAATGTAGAATTTTGTGGCAACCGAGCGTCATATGCGGGAAGTTTTCTTAACTTCTTTAATTAGAACAAGTAAGAGAGCTATATTCGGCTCTGCCGAATCTTATATACCCTTCACCAAATTATGCTTTAAAATAAAATTAAAAAATTTTTTTTTTTTTAATTTTTTTTTCGAAATTGTTTTAATTTTTTTTTTCAAATTTTAAAAAAAAATATTTTTTCATTTAATTTTTTTTTTAATTTATTAGTAAAAAAAATGTATGACAAAAAAATGTTTTTCGTGAAAAAAATTCGGGTTAAAAAATATTTTTCCCGATTTTGACCCATTGTAGGTCCAACTTTGTATAGCCTTATATACATCATTGCAATAGACTTTGAAATATCTATCATTAGATATCCATATCGTGTATATTTATAATTTAGTAATCGAGATATGGATCAAAAATAGGCCAAAAATAGAGGTTGTCTCGGATTTTTGCTCATATCTCCGTTATTTATGGACGGATTTTGCTGATTTTAAATAAGAAACTTTTCCAAAGAATGTCTGACAGAATTATTAAAGATTTGGATCCCGAAGATATCTGGGGTCTTCAGAAAGTTGATTTCAACAGACAGACAGACGCTATCTATAAGGATCCAGAATGAATATACTTGCGGTTCCGAAGTGGTGATTTTGACAAGAAAGACAAAGATTCGCCAGGTCAGCCGAAAAAGTTTGCAGAATTTTAGGCATTACTCCATGAAGATTGTTGTAAAACTCAACAAGAGCTTTTATAAGGCCAGATATTAAACCGTAATATTTCATCATGACAACGTTCGGACTCACCCGCTATTATTTATTTCGATCGATGCGAATTTTAAATTTTTGAGCAACTGCAAATTTTGTATGTCCATAAAGAACCTGTGCACCAAGCTTTATCAAATTTGGAACTGTTAAGGTCCGATGACTGGTGAGAAATCACATACAAAATCTTGTGTATAACACAATTTCTATTATTCTAATATTTTCTAAAGAAAGTCTTGTGTACAGCAGTATTTATATTAAGGTAATTTCAGTTATTTCTGTAACGGTAACCGAGCTGGAATAATACTTAGCGGTAACGGTAGTCAACCTTGGTTGCAATGTTTAATTTGTTTATGACCACAATCTGAAGATCACTCAGTCAATACATAGTTTCAAAAAACTTTTTTTTTAAATTTTTAACTTATTTATGCACAATTGTTTGTTAACTTTAACTCAAAAGTTTAGCTAAGTTAAAAATGTTTAATGTTTTATTTTAACATTTTTCTTTTGAATTTTCTTACAGATACCAATGTTGCAACCAAGTACCCAACAACAACAACAACAAGTGAAAATAAGTCTACAACAAGACTTGAATTATCGAAAGCAACAACCAGATTTTGTAAGCGACATTTGTGGTTGTTTCCAAAACAATTGCCTTAAATGTGGCCTTAAAGAAAACGAGACAATTCTGCACAATTTTAACAACGAAAAGAGAAGACATTAATAAACTAAGCTTAAATTGCTGAAAAAAGCAGCAAACCTCTAAAAAAAAAAAACGAGAGTAAGAAAGAAAATCAAAGTAATAATAAAGGAAATTTTGAGAAATAAAAGTAGAAAACTTCCAACCTCCCCTCCAAACATAAATAAAGACAGCAAAAATATTGTTTTGTTTTGCAAAAAAAATAACAAAAAATTACACTAACGGTGCTTATAATGGTGGATAAGGTGATGATGTATAATAAACATCAAAAATACCAACAACAGCAGCAGCAGCAACAGCAAAACCAACTACTTGTACACAAACAGCAACAACAACCACAGCAACAATTGAAATGTAAAATTAAATCCCCTAAACATGCGAGAAGAGAGAAGCAGTCAGCAGAGGGAGGAGGAGATTTTTATTACACATTAAGTACAAGTACAAAAAGTACTAAAACAAATACAACATATAATACAACAGAAACATCAACATCAACTACAACGACATGTATTACAGGTATTGTTGATAGTTGCTGTGGTAGTTTTAGTGTAAAATATTATCGCCATCTTTGTGGGAGACGTAAAGGTAGTGGTGGCGGTTTGTATTTGTGGCTTGTGTTGGTGGTATTTATGTTGATATTATGTGGCAATACCGCAATTTCTCAGCAACGGAATATTAACAATAATGTTAGACAAAACAATAGCAACAATAACAACAACAACAACATTGGCAACATATTGTTGCAAATTTCCACACCACCATCAGCACAATATACAAATAGTAATAATAGACATGATAGGAGAGGGACTGTGGCGGGAGTTGGCATCATAGTGGCGGATGAAGTAGAAAAACAAGTATTTGATGATGCTACACAAAGGCAACAGCAGCAGCAATTACCAGCAAAACCTAATATAACAACAAAAACTACTATATCAACCACTTCATCATCATCATCATCGTCTTCTTCTTCATCATCGTCGTCGTCTTCATCATCTTCGTCATCCTCATCATCATCATCTTCATCTTCAAATAACGCCCCAACATTAGGCATTAGTAATAGCAATAGCAACATTAACAAATACACAACCACCACCAACAACAACAACAACAGCAACAACAATTTAAACTCTAATAACAACGAATCATTATTAAATGATGGCGAAAGTATTAGTGCCACCAGCGGCAATAACAACAATAATAACGATAATAATAATAATAATAGCAGTAGCGAAGATTTATTAAATTCCGCTGAAATTTTAAATGAATCAGAAGGTGAGTGTTTTCTTTCTTTATTTATTTTTTTTTTTCTCTCAAATTTTATTAATAATTTCGGCAATCCATATGTATTTTTGATAATGTCTATATTTATTGTTAATTAGCTGACCCGGTGCGCTTCGCTACCCCAAATAGTACTATTAAGTCTTCCTTTGTGAATTAATACTAATTCAGGATAACATGTCTCTAGTTTCATGTTTATTAATTCATTACCCCATTGAATTCTCACTCACTTAGGACCATATATGCTTAATTTCATGTTTCTAGGTCCATTTTTATAAAACATTTGAAAAGTACCTTTAGAATAAAGAAAAAGTACCATAAGTCCCCCATTTGTGGATTCCCACTCACTCGGGTCCATATAACATTTATTTCATGTTTCTAAGTTCATTGGTGAAGAAATTACAAAAAGTACCATTCGAATAAGGAAAAAGTACCAAAAAGTCACCCCCTCGAATTCTCACTGACTTAGGACCATGAATGCTTAATTTCATGTTTCTAACAGAAAAGATATAAAAATATAGAAAAAGTACCAAAAAGCCCACACTTGTGGTTTCCTACTCACTCGGGTCCAAATAACCTTTATTTCATGTTTCTAGGTTCATTATTGGAGAAATTACAAAAAGTACCATTCCAATAAAGAAAAAGTACCAAAAAGTCTCCCCCTAGAATTCTCACTCACTTAGGACCATGTACGCTTAATTTCATGTTTCTAAGTCCATTGTTATAGATAATTCAAAAAGTACCATTAGAACAATAAAAAAGTACCTATAATATAGTTCTCACATTTTGGTACCTAAATATTATCCCCTATTCCTAACACTAACTTCACTCAGATACATATCAGCTAACTTTAATGTCGATAAGTGAAATAATGTAAAATATTTAAAAAGTACCAATTTTCCTTTTCCTCTTTGAACACCCCTCAAGTTTGAAGTTTAAAAATATTCCATTTTGCCAAAATTGTTAATGCTAAAGACATGTCTCAAACGATTAAAATCTGTGTTAATGTGCCCAAGAAAAAATATGTTTTAATAAAAGTACCAAACTGTTTACCCGGATTTGGCCCAGTATAAACCTTGGCACTCGAGTTCCAAATGAAAACCTGTTAGTTAATTTTTGTATCAATCCAATGTTAAAAAAATTATCAAAATTGGCTTAATAATTCCAAATAAAATGTATTTTCCCAATTTTATCAACTTTTTGGTACCTTTTTTATCTCCATTACGGTGGTAAAATTATATTCAAATAAATTTATGTATCGTGGTGGGAGCTCTTAATAAAATATTCGTATCTCTATGTCAAATTAGAAAAAAAAAAATATTTTATGAAAAAGTACCAAAAATAAACACAATTTTTATCCCTTAAGGGTTCGAATTTCCAAAAAGTACCAAACTTATATTTTTTATTTTTTGATAAATAAATAATACGATTTAAAATTTGTTTCTATGTTTATTAGTTTAAATGATACATAGGGTGCCAAAAAAGTACCAAAATAGAGCTTTTACCCGTTTTCTCCCCTAAAAGTTTCGAATTTCGAAAAAGTACGAAACACCTATTAGCTTATTTTTTAAATGGAGTAACATGAAATTTTAAGTTTTTTTGTATATTTATTAGTTTTTTACCCCCTAAACGTTCGAATTTCCAAAAATCCCTTCTTATCGGTTCGTTTTGGGGAGGGAGGAACCCACAGTTAAAATTTCATGATTCTAGCTTCAGTCGTTTGGGCTGTGCGATGATGAATCACTCAGTCAGTCAGTAACGTTACTCTTTTATATATATAGATTATTTAAATACATATTTACTTTAGCTAGATTGATGTAAAAAACAAATACATATTTTTTTAGAATTTCGTTAATATATATTGGGATTTTTTTTTTCAAATTTTTAGCTTTTATTTGAAACATTTGTACAATATAAATTTATTCAAAGTATTGACCATTGTTAGTTCCCAGCAGTATGAAAAATGCCAATTGGAAGCCAAACTAGTTCGATGTGGCTGCTAAAATGTTAGTTAAATGGTTATAACTTGCACTAAATTTCGCTAGCTTATTTTGTAATAAACAATAGTCAGATATTATTCTTAAGTTTTTGAAAATAAATTTAAAAAAACTCCTCTACAATATACCACTTCGATGACCGTTCGTGTTTTCGTCCTCACCGTTGATGCAGAAATGGAAAAAATTTAGAGTAGACTAACATGCAATTCTTAATAACAAATAGAGAGCTGTACAAATAAGTGCTCTCTGGCCTAGTAGTTAGAACATTTGACTAGAAAAACAAAAGTTTATAACAAATTTATTTTTTGGATTCCGGGCCAAAAGAACTGGTCATCTTGTGAGGCCGAAAACGAATCAAGCCAAAACATCACAACCATATCATTCCAAATACTTTTTAACAGGTATTGCAACATGTGGCCGAGCGTTGTCATGATGGAATATTACGGTTGCATGTCAGGCCACATATTCTAAGCGTTTTTTTGGCCAATGATCCCTTCAAACGAATCAGTTGCATTCGGTACAGGTCCTTGTGATGGTCTGGTCAGATTTCAGCAGCTCATATTGGTTAATTTACGTGGTAGTTCACTGCGTGCGAACAATCAAGGATCTATTTTTCATCGCAAGTAATGATTTGGTGCAAAAATGGTTTTGTTCTATAACGTTCAAACATTATTTCGGACATGCAAAATCGTCTTTCAAGGTCTGTCAGATTCAATTCGTATGCTACCCAATTTCCATACTTTTGGATGAATCCTGCTGTTGGCAAACGTTTTGAAATTGCTGATTGAGTTGCTCTCAATGATTTTCCCAGCTCTTGTTGGTCTTCAAAAATTTTTGTCTAGCATGGGTGATATTTGTCTTCCGTATCAAAATCAGCACTTCTGGACCATCCCAAACCCTCTCTCGCACGTTGAAAGCGATGGAACACATTCACATTCAGAAGCTTTGGTGAGCAATCGGGGTGCTTCACCGCCACTTTTTATACCCTTCACCTTCGTGAGAAGGGTATATATAAATTTGTCATTTTGTTTGTAATTTCCACAATATAATTTTCCGACCTTATAAAGTATATATATTCTGAATCCTTATAGATATCGGAGTCGATTTAGCCATGTCCGTCTGTCTGTCTGTTGAAATCGATTTTCTGAAGACCCCAGATATCTTCGGGATCCAAATCCTCAATAATTCTGTCAGACATGCTTTCGAAAAGTTTCCTAATTAAAATCAGCAAAATCCGTCCATAAATAACGAAGATGTGAGCAAAAATCCGATACAACCTCTATTTTTGGCCTATTTTTTTATCTATATCTCGATTACTAAGTCATAAATATAGACAATATGGATATCTAATGATAGATATTTCAAAGTCCATTGCAACGATGTATATAAGGCTATACAAAGTTGGACTTACAATGGGTCAAAATCGGGAAAATATTTTTTAACCCGATTTTTTTTCACAAAAAACATTCTTTTGTCATAAATTTTTTTCACTAATAAATTAAAAAAAAAAAATTTTTAACAATTGGAAAAAACTTTTTAAAAACTATTTAAAAAGAAAAAAATTTTTTAAATTTTATTTTAAAGTATAATTTGGTGAAGGGTATATAAGATTCGGCACAGCCGAATATAGCTCACTTACTTATTTCAAATCAAAGTTGTAAAGCAAAACTTCCCGCACATGACGATTTGTTGAGAAACAAGTAAGGGAGCTATATTCGGCTGTGCCGAATCTTATATACCCTTCACCAAATTATACTTTAAAATACAAATTTTAAATATTTTTAGTAAACAAAATTAAAATTTAAAAAAAACATTTTTTTTTTTTCAAAATTGTTTTCAATTTTTTTTAATATTTTTTTCCAAAATTTTTAAACATTTTTTTAAACTTATTAGTGAAAAAAATAAATTTAAAAAAAAAATTTTCTGGTAAAAAAAAAAAATATATTCGGATTAAAAAATAATTTTCCTGATTTTGAACCATTGTAGGTCCAAATTATTACAGACTTATATAAATCGTTGCAATGGACTTTGAAATATCGTTAGATATCCATATTGTCTATATTAACGTTTTTTATAGAATACAATTTCCTTGTGTAGAACATTATTTGCTATAGAAAATCTTGTGTATAACAGTATTTTCTATAGATAATCATCTAACTGAATTTGCTACAGAAAGTCTTTCTACAGAAATTCTTGTATAACACTATTTTCTTTAAAAAATCTTGTTTATAACAGTTTTGTTTACCATACCTGTGCTATATATCATTGTTTAATTATCTCAAATTATCTAACTTTCACCAACAATTTGCCATAGTTAGATAGATTTTCCTAACCCGAAAATATTCATTAATATTTTGTGGTTTTTCGCCTACAGACTTATTAATTAGTAATAAATAAGTTTCTTGAAACCAATTTAAAAATAATAATAAAAACAAATTTATTATTTTTTGATGATAAACAACAAGGGTATTATATAATAACTGGATGCTTAGAGATAAATTCAATTTAAAATAAATTGACTTGAAAGTATTTTGGCTTTTATAACCAAAAGTTATACAAAACTCACTCACTAGAAACAGTAAGAGTAAAAGATCATTAAATTTAAATTGATTTATGAAAAATACATTTAAAAAACATTTCTAAAATTACCCTAGGGTAGGGGGGTTTTTTTTCTTTTTGCTGGCAAAAGGAAATTGTTTGAATGATTAGACTATTAAAGTCAAGACAGTATAAAACAGAAACAATTTTCATAAAAGATTGTTGGCACATTAAAAAATGTTAAGACAATTATGTAATTTAAAAATACAGCATTAAAATTACTAGCAAGCTATTACAGAAACATAAGCAAATGTTTAATAAAAGTGCTGATAATCTATATGCCAAATAAAGCAAACATTTCTTTCTAATTGTAATATTTAAAGATGACAGGTTTTTATTGAAATACCATTAAGTTTTGTTAAGTTTATTGTTTTTCTACTACTGTATGTTGTTTATAGTTTATTAAAACCATATAAGAGTAATAATGAATAGCAATTTTGCTACTTGTAGCCCCTCAACTCCTTCTCCATGCTTTTGAAACAGCCATATTAAATTGATAAGCATACTAATTTTTGTATTATAAACTTGTGTAGATGAATAAAATAAATAAAAACATAATAAATAATAGTAAAAATTAATAATGTTAATGCAAAACACAAAACAACAACAAAAAGTATAGAAAAAAAAAAACAAAAAAAAAAAAATAATAATTTTGTGTGTTAAAATAAATGCGTTGAAAATTGCGTAATCGAAATGTGAATGAACACTAAACAAAAAGTAAAAAAAAACAGAAAATAAAAACAAACTAAAACACCCATAAAACTTGGGAAAAAATATTTATATATGACTATTTTTCAAGTCGTACTTGTTGCTGGCTGGCTGGGTTTAACTTTAAGTACTACTAGCTGGCTGACTGGCTGGCTGGCTTAAAACCAGGGACGGTTAAAGTTTAATTTTTTATTTTTTAATAACAAAAAAACAACTAAATATTAAAAACTCGCACTGGGTCTGCATAATTAAGGTGGCTTTGAACGAAAACTACTTGTGTACATAACTAAAAAACTTTAAATTACCAAAAAAAAAAAACAATCCACCACCAAAATGGTTAAAACCTGAAAATGGTAATGCATATTCAACATATTATTTAAAATACTTATAGGCATATACATAAATGCAGATACTCAAACATACATATACACATATTCGTATTAAAAAAAGGAATTTATATACAAATACAGTTAATAAATTCATATTTGGATTTATACTTATATATATAAATATACATGTAGTTGTTCACAACTATGTCTATGTAATGAAATTATGTAAAACTTTTAAATCTTTAAATATTTTTTCATAAACAAATATGAAAAACCATAAATTTACCCATAAATTTTAATTAATATCGTTTTGTTTGATTTCAATAATATTTCGTTTTAGTTTGTTGTGTGAAGAAAAATTTTAAAAATCTGGTTTATTTTTATAATTATTTTCTAGGCCAGTGTGTTAATGCACCCTACTAAGACTTTATTTCCTTATTAAAGTGGGTGCATATGCATAACAATTTGTTTAACGATGAACTGTGACATTAGAGGGTCTTAACATGTTTACTGTAACTATTTCAAAATGTTTACAAGTTTTATAACAATATCATGGTCACTGTAATTATTTATATGCTTGTGGTAATCATAATATGGTCAAGTTTAAAATGTTTAGCTTTTTTGTTGAAACATTTGTACAATATAAATTTATTCAAAGTATTGGCCATTGTGAGTTACGACCATTTCCCATCTTTCTGGCAACATATGGGAAATTCCATGTCATCGTACGTGACATTTGTACGCCTATATAGTAGAATAGATTTCGCACAAATAAGAGTATCTGAAAAATAATTTCGACTTTATGTTCCATTCAGAGGGTACTATATTTTAAAAAAATAATAAGTAATTTCGAAACATTGTAGACCAAAATATCGAGCGAAATAATGGTATATCGTACGTGACATAAAACGGAGGTAATTTTGAGGTACATGAAGAAATATGCGAAAATTTGCGAATCGTCAGAAGCTTTATGTTTCTTTTAATTTATTACACTAAACGAAATATATCCTTTAGAATCCGTCATATCAGAGTTTTCGCCACAATTTTAGCCTAAAACATACCAATTAAATTAAAAAATTAAATAAAGTCAGTTAAAACTATTATTTTTGCCCTTCAAATGTCATAATAAACTCTAAATACTTTAACATAATAACATTTTAGTGTTTTCTCCAATTCATATCATCTCGAAAAAAAGGGTTTTTGATTTTTCAGTCGTGGTTGTCATTCTCCAAAAGAACTGCTCATCTTTTGAGGCCAAGATCGAATCAAGCCAATATCCGATACTCTGTTCCAAAGTGAAGTGTATCCCAGAGAGAGCGTTCTGCATTCATTCTAAATACTTTTTAACTAGCGATGTCATAATAGAATATTCGCTTCAAATTAATCAGTTGCGTTCGGCATAGGTTTCCCATGATGATCTGGCCAGATTTCAGCTCCTCGTAATAGATAGGACCTTGTTGGTCCCACCAAATTCAGAGAATTACCTTAGCACCATGGATATTTGGCTTTGGTGTCGATTTGGCTCTTGGCTTCACATACGATCTCTTACGCTTCGGGTTATCGTAATGGATTCATTTTTCATCGCAAGTAATGATGTTATTATATAGCATTTTTGGGTGGCCTGGACGATCTTTGTCTTCCGTTTCAAAATCACCAATTATAAACCACGCAAACATCTCTCGCACGTTGAAACCGATAAAACACATTCAGCATAAGCTTTGATGAGCAATCAGTATGCTTCAGCGGCACTGTTTTTCGAATTAAAGAAGTAAAGCAAAACTTGCCGCATATGACGCTTTGTTGGTACAAAATTTTACATTTTCAAAGCAAAACAAGTAAGAGAGCTATCTATATTCAGCTGTGCCGAATCTTATATAGCCTTCACCAAATTTTACTTTAAAATAAAAATTTTAAATAGTTTTAGGTAAACAAAATTAATTTTTTTTTTTTTTTTAAATTGTTTTTCAACATTAAAAAATTTTTTTTTTTTCGAAATTGTTTTTTTTTTTTTAATTTTTTCCAATTTTTATACCCTTCACCATGAGTGGCAAGGGACATGGCTATAGCCATGTCCGTCTCTCCGTCTGTATGTTGAAATCAACTTTCCGTAGACCCCAATTAACTTACAAACATTATTGATACATCAATATATCGGGAATTCTTCCGGCTCGGTCGCAATTTAAAATCGAGAAAATCGGCCCACAAATGGCTGAGATATAAGGAAAAAACCGGGACAACCTCGATTTTTGTGTTTGATCTATATCTTGATTACTAAGTCATTAATATATACAATATGGATATCTAATGATAGATATTTCAAAGTCCATTGCAACGATTTATATAAAGCTATAATAATTTGGACCTACGATGGGTCAAAATCGGGAAAATTATTTTTTAACCCGAATATTTTTTGTTTACCACAAAATAATTTTTTTTATAATTTTATTTTTTTTTTCAAAATATTTGTTTTTTTATTAAAAAATTAAAAAAAAAAAATTTGAAAAAAATTTAAAAAAAATTTTGGAAAAAAATTTAAAAAAAAAATTGGAAAAAAATTCAAAAAAACAATTTCGAAAAAAAATTTAAAAATTCTTTTTTAAATTTTGAAAAAAAAAAAATTTCAAACGGAATAACAAACTTTTATATACCCTTGCCACTCATGGTGAAGGGTATAATAAAACCTTTTTGCTTATACTGTAATGTTCAATAAATAAATGAGAATAAATGACAGATATGCACCCTTCAAAATTACATATAAGAAATATAAACCGCGTTCAAAAGATACGCCAGCTATTGGAAACTCGCATTTTTAAGTCTTAGCCCTCTCCTGTACGTAGTCAAGATACCCCAAGTTAGACTTTGAAAAACCGATACACAGAGAAAACAGATTCGTAGTAGCAACTGAATTTGTTGTCAATAGAATGATTCGGTTGCAAACATAGAATATTTCGATTCTATCAATAGGAGGTCAGTTGATAAAGAAGAATTTCATTTGAAGCAACCAAACTTTTGTTACTCCTTCTAAAATTTTGTAACCACAACTGTAAAAATCGGTCACTAAGGTAGAATCATTCAATTGGCAAACAATTCGGTTACTATCTGTATTCTCTACAATGTACATACGTGAGAGTTGCATGCCATTTTCGGTCGAAGGTAGTTAGATGGTGTCAATAGGAA
This sequence comes from Calliphora vomitoria, assembly GCA_942486065.2. NCBI lineage: Eukaryota > Metazoa > Arthropoda > Insecta > Diptera > Calliphoridae > Calliphora > Calliphora vomitoria. The sequence goes on along the minus strand of OW818031.2, from coordinate 28,238,151 downwards.
AGAGATAAGATAGAGTGAAGTATTTTCTTTCGACACTTTAAAAAATGTTTTTAGCCCAGCGAACATTATACTGAATTCTCCTGCCCAGAGCATCTAAGAAGTTTAACAGAGACACCAATATCAATAAGTTTCGTTAAAAGTGTACTATTTCAAACTGTATCAAAAGACACATACTGTAAAAACTCGACATTTGTGAGGAAGACAGTTTAAGAAACTCCCAATGGTAAATGAGGCTGGTATTGGTTGCTATCGTCCCAGAAAAAAGTGCTTGTATACAATTTTCCAAGGAACATTTAAACTGGTCGAGACTGCAATGGAATGCTGTTTTCTTTATGGATGAATCCTGATACAATTTGAGAGGCAGATGTGCGAGAACATTTCAAGGGCGGTCGAATGGAAAGAGACTGGATCCCAAGTACACAAATAAGACAATCAAGTTTGTCGGTTGTATATTATGGTGTGGGACTGCTTTTCAGGGCAAGGTATGAGTACAATTTATATTATAAAAGATAATTGGCCTGGGATTGTATACAGATTCATACGCTGGGGAAAATATGCCCCCAGTTTGAAGATTCAAGCAAGTCAACGATACAAACACACCTCTAGGTTTTAATGAGTGGTTAAAATTCATTGATGTATTTATAGAGCCCGTTGTAACAAATGATTGGCTTCTTTTGCCGCAACTGCATATTGTTTGTCATACCAAGAACTTTTTGGGAAATTTTGTCTGCTTCATCAGCAACAAAACATTTTTGACTAGGAAGTTGCGAAAAATCTGCCAGAACATACGTTTAGTCATCCATTATGCAGCATGAATATTTTTTTGACTTCAATTTCCGTGCTCTGTTTGGCCTCTAAATTTTTAGCAGCGTTCTTGTCGGGCACTTTTTGAGCCTTGTATGTTTTTAAACCTGCATTAGCTTTAACTTTTCATACCAAATATTCCGAGCACTGAGCTATCCGGGCTGCTTTCCTACCCGATGTGTTGGGAGCTCTTTTGAAAATGCTTTCTATTTTTTGGCTTTAGAAACATCACGTGGACCATTCCTTCTACCTGAACCAGGTTTTCTATCAATGGACAAGTTCTCCCGATACTGTTTAATAACATAGGAAACAGTTTGACGCCAGACTTTAGAATGCTTGACCAACTTTTTGTAGGACCAAGTTGGAATTTGTTGAAAATATTTAATAATTTTAATACGCACTTTTTTCTGGTCACTCATTTTAATCAGATTAACAACAAATGAACATAATTGACATTAAACATAATAACTGACATGTTTTACAAAGGTAACTTGTAAAACAACTTGTAAACTTGTAAAAAAAATAAAATAATACTTGGGTTAAAAGTTTTAATAAAACACGTGTGTTAAGAATTTTTCGATCTCAGTCCTTACTTTGAAACTCTCTGGAAAGTCTCTTTGTAATCTACAAAGGATCTGTAGTGCTGACCCTAAAATAAAGATGAAATTTGGAACAGTCAACCAGAACAGCTGGGAAGTATCTATAAAACAGTGAAACATTGTTGAGTCGAGATACGTAGTCGAGATACTCCAAAATAGACTTTGAGAAACTGATACATTGAGAGTTGTATTCCATTTTCGGTCGGATATAATTAGATGGTGTTAATAGTAAGGAAATAAGATGGAGTGAAGTATTTTAAACCATTTTCAAAAATTGAGTCTTTGTTGAATGCTTCTTACGTCAAATTGAAAAATATTTTTATTTTAGCGAACATTACACTGAATTCTCATGCCCAGAGCATCTAAGAAGTTTAGGCTTTCATCAGTTCAAAAGTTATAAAAAAGAAATTTCGACAGATACTTTAAAAACAATCTGATTTAAAAAATTTCGTTTTCGAATCGAACTACACATCGCTCATTTGCTGCAACAACGTCATAATTCAAAAAAAGTCGTTTCAAATTAAACGGCTTTGAATGTTTTATGACATTTTACTATTTCTTAAATAAATGTTCAACAAATCATGAGATTTCAGAAACAAAACCTGATTTAAATAGTAGATGTAAATATCGTTCTAATCTCTATTTAACTCAATTTTTTTCTTGTCAAATATACGAGAAAACATGAATTTTGATGTTAAAAAAAAAACAATCCCACGCAAAAAATAATTGACTTTTTTGAAAACTGATAAAACTGTATGAAAGACTATATTCAGTTCAAAAAACACGGATTTTGAGTTATGACGTTGTTGCAGCAAATGAGCGACATGTTTTCCTGATTTTACTTAGTAGGAATTCTTAAGTAAAACTACGATCATGACAATACAGTTAAAATGCCAATATTAAATTAGAAACCAGTAAAAAGGTTGGACCAACATTGTACCACCAAATATAAGACTTTTCGAAAAAATGTGTAGATTTTTGGTTTAATTTTGTATTAAAAAATTCCGGGAATTCCCGGGAATAAAACGAATTTTTAATTTCCTCCCGGGAAGAGAAAAAGTCCGGGAAGTTATGAACCCTACAACCACTTAATTTTACTCTTTTCAAGAACATTGCTGGTTTCTTTCAAAATATTGTAATATTAACTGTTTAGCTTTGTATAATATATTATTCTGCTTTTTCGAATTTTCGAATTCTGTTCATACGTAATTTTCTCTTATTTTGTATTAAAATTAATCATACGCCTACAATACATACGTAAACATTCTACAATAATCATACGCAACCGTAGACATTGAATAAGAATTTTAATTGTTACATGTTTCAAAATTTTTAATTTATGATAATTTATGTTATAAAATATGAATTAAATTTTCATTAAATAATAAATTGAAACATCAGTTTTTAATAAATTCCACAATAAACAAAAACAAATAAATAAAATGTGTATTAGTTTGTAAATCTCATAAATATTTAATACCTCTCACTTTGTATTTGTATTTATTTTTATTTATTAATGTAGGTAAATAAAAACACAAATATTTGTTTTGCATTTATATTTTGTTGAATTTTGTATTTGCAACATCTATTTACCACTGACCAACAACATTACGTCTTTTAACGAGATGAGCAGAGACATACATTCAAGCGCAAAAAAAAAAAAAAAAAAAAAAAATAAAAAATCTTTCTAAAACGAAAAATAAACCAGTCAGTCGCATAAATACCATTTATCTTGTTATTGTTATTACTGCTGCTGCTGCTATTATTGTTATTTGCACTATTGACCAATTTTTCTTGCACAGTTTCATCTTTTTTATTTTCGTATTTTTTTCTATATGTTTCATTTTGGCTTTTGAATTGTGTTACAACAAAATTTTGGTTTTAAACAAATGAAATTTGCAATAGAAAAAACAAAAAAAAAACTAAATTAAAAAAAAAAAATAAATAAAAGCAGCAAAAAAATAGCTACAAACAATTGCTGAAATATTAATAGTAACAACAGGCAAAAAAACCATTAAAAACGATGCAGCAACATTAATACGAGTATTTAACAATTATTTTGGTTTTTCTATAAGTACTTATTTATGTACGAGTATGTGTATTTTTTCTACAATTTTGTATAGACAAACAATATGACTGAAGACTTAAACGTTAAATGGCAAAAACAAATATGTACTATGAGTTTTTTTTTTTACTCAAATGCGAAAAGCAACAATTTAACAACAACTGAAACCGAAACCAAAACCAAACAAACCGTAGTTAGTAATGAATGTAACGCAACATTACACTCGTCACCTTGTTGCTATTAAACAAACAATATCTACACACACATATACCTTTACATAAATATGTATCTATGTATTATATAGAAAAACTGGCAGACGTATGGATGCATTAACAAACAGTTTGATATTTAGCCACTTCTGTAAATTATACGAGTAAATACCCAGCAGTTATACAAATAAATAGTCAATTTATCTCTTATAAACAGTAATTGCAGTATGTGCTCTTTGTAGTGTAGGAAGATGTCAATTGGTTACTTCATATATCCCAGGTAATCTAGCGGGAAGTCAGTTGTCACTTAAATGTCTCTCAGCAATCTAGAATATAGTCACTTTTAACATTTAGTTTGTATTGCTCTCTTTTGTAAGTGCTATGTACAAATTGGTTTTATACAAATTGTGTTGATATAATTCTCATACAGTTTATTTTCTTTCTGCTTAATTAAACTTACATCCCATGCAATCTTGCATCAATTGCCACTTTAGTGACTCTAAGTAATCTAGAGTATAGTCACTTTTAACATATATTTTGTACTGCACTTTAGAAAGTAGTTATTTTACCAACCAGAAGAACTAGAATCTATTAGAGAGTAGTCGGAGGAGAGTTTGTTTACAAGCAACCAGTTATTGGAGTAACTAAGAAATGACTTTTTAACTGACTCTTTGATGTCAATTAGCATCCATACATGTTAAAGTAACTGGTTATGTAGCTGATAAAGTAAACAGTTAGATACCATCTAAGGTAAGAGACTCTATGCAACCTGTATGTGAATCCAATAAGTTCAATACTTTGTACTAGCTATTATACTGTCTGTTTGTAATCAGAATAGGTCTGCTCACTAGTTTGGTAGAGTCACCCAGAACAGCTGGGTAATAATAATAATAAATGTTTTTTAATGTTTCTGAGTAGTTGTGGTTTACAATTTCATTTAATGTTTGCTGCTAAAGTTTAAGTCTTATATGTTGTTGTTGTTATTGTTGCTATTGCTGTTGTTGTTGTGTTATTTCAAAGACGTTAATTGCTTTGAAGAGCTTCTGCCGTGGACATCAAATTTACTTTGCATTCATACAAAATTCAATTCGTAGTTTAAATGTTGAAATATTAAATACATTTTTTTTTTTTGTATAATAGCTTATTTATCGACCAAGGAATCGTGCTAAAGTATAGTTTGTTTATTTGAAGACCTTTAAGTTATTAATATTAGTGAGGTAAAATGGATAACGTTTTTGTAAAAGGTGTCTCAGAAGAAGTAAATAGAAACCACAGTTTTTCTTTAAGTTGCTCAGTGGGGTCTATCGTCAAAAAGGTGGAAATAAATATGTAGCGTTTAAATTAATGGTCTTATAATCTGACTAGCGTTCTATAATCAGACTAGAGTCTTATAATCAGATTAGAGTCTTATAATCAGACTACCGTTTTATAATCAGACTAGCGTCTTATAATCAGACTAGCGTCTTATAATCAGACTAGCGTCTTATAATCAGACTAGCGTCTTATAATCAGACTAGCGTCTTATAATCAGACTACCGTTTTATAATCAGACTAGCGTCTTATAATCAGACTAGCGTCTTATAATCAGACTAGCGTCTTATAATCAGACTAGCGTCTTATAATCAGACTAGCGTCTTATAATCAGACTAGCGTCTTATAATCAGACTACCGTTTTATAATCAGACTAGCGTCTTATAATCAGACTAGCGACTTATAATCAGACTAGCGTCTTATAATCAGACTAGCGTCTTATAATCAGACTAGCGTCTTATAATCAGACTACCGTTTTATAATCAGACTAGCGTCTTATAATCAGACTAGCGTCTTATAATCAGAGTAGCGTCTTATAATCAGACTAGCGTCTTATAATCAGACTACCGTTTTATAATCAGACTAGAGTCTTATAATCAGACTAGCGTCTTATAATCAGACTACCGTCTTATAATCAGACTAGCGTCTTATAATCAGGCTACCGTCTTATAATCAGACTACCGTCTTATAATCAGACTACCGTCTTATAATCAGACTACAGTCTTATAATCAGACTACCGTCTTATAATCAGACTACCGTCTTATAATCAGACTAGCGTCTTATAATCAGACTACCGTCTTATAATCAGACTAGCGTCTTATAATCAGGCTACAGTCATATAATCAGACTACCGTCTTATAATCAGACTACAGTCTTATAATCAGACTACAGTCTTATAATCAGACTACCGTCTTATAATCAGACTACCGTCTTATAATCAGACTAGCGTCTTATAATCAGACTACCGTCTTATAATCAGACTAGCGTCTTATAATCAGACTACCGTCTTATAATCAGACTACAGTCTTATAATCAGACTACCGTTTTATAATCAGACTACTGTCTTATATTCAGACTAGCGTCTTATAATCAGACTACCGTCTTATAATCAGACTACAGTCTTATAATCAGACTACCGTCTTATAATCAGACTAGCGTCTTATAATCAGGCTACCGTCTTATAATCAGACTAGCGTCTTATAATCACACTAGCGTCTTATAATCAGACTACCGTTTTATAATCAGACTAGCGTCTTATAATCAGACTAGCGTCTTATAATCAGACTAGCGTCTTATAATCAGACTAGCGTCTTATAATCAGACTAGCGTCTTATAATCAGACTAGCGTCTTATAATCAGACTACCGTTTTATAATCAAACTAGCGTCTTATAATCAGACTAGCGTCTTATAATCAGACTACCGTTTTATAATCAGACTACTGTCTTATATTCAGACTAGCGTCTTATAATCAGACTACCGTCTTATAATCAGACTACAGTCTTATAATCAGACTACCGTCTTATAATCAGACTACCGTCTTATAATCAGACTAGCGTCTTATAATCAGACTACCGTTTTATAATCAGACTACTGTCTTATATTCAGACTAGCGTCTTATAATCAGACTACCGTCTTATAATCAGACTACAGTCTTATAATCAGACTACCGTCTTATAATCAGACTAGCGTCTTATAATCAGGCTACCGTCTTATAATCAGACTACCGTCTTATAATCAGACTACCGTCTTATAATCAGACTACAGTCTTATAATCAGACTACCGTCTTATAATCAGACTACCGTCTTATAATCAGACTACCGTCTTATAATCAGACTAGCGTCTTATAATCAGACTACCGTCTTATAATCAGACTAGCGTCTAATAATCAGACTACCGTTTTATAATCAGACTACTGTCTTATATTCAGACTAGCGTCTTATAATCAGACTACCGTCTTATAATCAGACTACAGTCTTATAATCAGACTACCGTCTTATAATCAGACTAGCGTCTTATAATCAGGCTACCGTCTTATAATCAGACTAGCGTCTTATAATCACACTAGCGTCTTATAATCAGACTACCGTTTTATAATCAGACTAGCGTCTTATAATCAGACTAGCGTCTTATAATCAGACTAGCGTCTTATAATCAGACTAGCGTCTTATAATCAGACTAGCGTCTTATAATCAGACTAGCGTCTTATAATCAGACTAGCGTCTTATAATCAGACTACCGTTTTATAATCAAACTAGCGTCTTATAATCAGACTAGCGTCTTATAATCAGACTACCGTTTTATAATCAGACTACTGTCTTATATTCAGACTAGCGTCTTATAATCAGACTACCGTCTTATAATCAGACTACAGTCTTATAATCAGACTACCGTCTTATAATCAGACTACCGTCTTATAATCAGACTAGCGTCTTATAATCAGACTACCGTTTTATAATCAGACTACTGTCTTATATTCAGACTAGCGTCTTATAATCAGACTACCGTCTTATAATCAGACTACAGTCTTATAATCAGACTACCGTCTTATAATCAGGCTACCGTCTTATAATCAGACTACCGTCTTATAATCAGACTACCGTCTTATAATCAGACTACAGTCTTATAATCAGACTACCGTCTTATAATCAGACTACCGTCTTATAATCAGACTAGCGTCTTATAATAAGACTAGCGTCTTATAATCAGACTAGCGTCTTATAATCAGACTAGCGTCTTATAATCAGACTAGCGTCTTATAATCAGACTAGCGTCTTATAATCAGAGTAGCGTCTTATAATCAGAGTAGCGTCTTATAATCAGACTACCGTCTTATAATCAGACTAGCGTCTTATAATCAGACTAGCGTCTTATAATCAGACTACCGTTTTGTAATCAGACTATTGTCTTATAATCAGACTACCGTCTTATAATCAGACTAGCGACTTATAATCAGACTAGGGTCTTATAATCAGACTAGCGTCTTATAATCAGACTACCGTTTTATAATCAGACCATTTATATCTAAGCAGGTATTAGAGGTGTGACAATTATTAAAAAAACATTTAATTCAGTGTATGTTGGTTTTTATACCAACAACTTTAAATCCATGTACTGATCTGAATTGCCACTGTCTATTACAAACACAAAAGTACCCTGCTGTTGGTTTAATTTTATTTTGATTTTTTTTAATAATTACACACTTAATGAGTTAATGATTGGGGTTCGACATTTATTTATAGGGCCTTAAAGTTGGAACATATAACAACAGATTATGTAAGGTTGAAAAAAATCAAACCATAAATTATATATTACTAAATATGCCAGACAGATCATAACAATAAAAAATATGTATTGTATTTTAAATTAATTTTGGGAGTAGTCAAAAAAAAAAAGTTCATTCAACTTGAAACAAAACCTTTAAAGACTTTAAAAACAACACACATAATTTAATAGATTTTATAACAATAATTTCCTTAACATATTTTACAAAAGAAAACTTTGTAGTCATTTAGGCATTACATTTACAATTGTTTCAATTTAAGTACTTCCTTAAAGTACTTATTGTAAAACAAACAAAACGTCCATCAATAATAATGTTTCCAATTCCATTGGATTCCATCATAACATTAAAACATTGTAAATATTATTATTACAATATTTTATTTTTTTTTTTTTGTAACAAAAATATGAATCCCATCATGATAGACCATTGTTTAAGGAACTATATTTTTGTGGTTTTCAGTGGCTCATATACATTAACAATGTACAGTGTATTTACTTCCGCTTTAAAAACTTTGTAGAAATATTTGTTTTATTTTAATTTAAAAGAAAAACATACGTACTACTGACCAACTATTTATTTATTTGTAATCAAAAAATAACATGGGAACCGGATATACTTAGTTGCAAGTACTTATAGTCATTAACACAAATGTTTAAACTGAATGTAAAAAATCTTATTGCAAAATAGTTATGTTTGTTAGTGTTCGTTTTAAAGAAAAATATGTTAAATACAGAAATTCATTCTAATAGAAATTGGGCAAACATTTTAAAGTCAAGTGAAAAATTATAGAAAACTAAGGACAATAACGACTCAAAGTATGCTACTCAAATTGTAAACAGATACAGCAACAGCAGCTGGTATTCTTTATGACACAGCATAACAATATGGTTGCGTTGCAATGACATAACATGACAATGTGTTTGATTGAGATGCCATGTTAATGCAGAACATTTCGTTTCAATCATCACAACATAGCAGAGCATGAATTATTTGAATATTGAATAATAGCTAACTCGGTGTGCTTCGCTATACCAATCGTGAAGAAATTTGTTAACTAAATAACTTGATTTATTTAATATTAGCCAGCGATTATCGTTAATCTTTATATTGTACAATTTATTGGCTGTATGACTTAAATATGCGTGATTTTTTAAAATTTTTAGCTTTCATTTTGAATTTATACAATTGGTCAATTCACAAGGTCTCTTATCATGTCATATTGTCATAATGTCCTAATATTTCACGATGGTTTTTATTGCTTTTCAAGCTAAAAATGTCCTAAAATAAACCTACTTTCTATGCTATGTTTATTGTGTTATCGTAACGAACCAGCAGAGACCAACGCCGAATGCCTAAGAGTCGGTTAAGCCGAGCCGCCGAGTCGTGATATATTACGACATTATGACAATATGACTGATAAGAGACCTTGTGAATTGACCAAATATAAATTTATTCCAAATATTGGCCATTGATATCTATGACCTTTTCCCATCTTATGGATTTCGTGCCAAAAGAATTACTCATCTTTTGAGGCCCAAAGAGAGTGTTCTGCATCGATTGTCCTTCATCAAACAGTAGTCGGACGGAGCAAGGTCTGGACTATAAAGCGGGTGAGGCAAACCTTCCCAACCACTTCATTCTAAATACTTTTTAACAGGTATTGCAATATGTGGCTTACTTAGTGTTGTCATTATGGAATATTACGTTTTCATGTCTGGCCGCATATTCTGGGCGTTTTTCGGCCAATGTTCGCTTCAAAAGAATCAGTTGCGTTCCGTACAAGTTCCCTATGATGGTCTGGTTAAATTTCAGCAGCTTATACTAGATAGGACCCTTTTGCTCCCTTCAAATACAGAGAATTACCTTAGTGCCATGGATGTTTGGCTTTGGTGTCAATTCGGCTCGTTAGCCGGGGTTCACATTCGATCTCTTACGCTCTTATTGCAAGTAATGATTAGGTGAAAAACTGATTTTCTTTTATAGCGTTCAAGTATCACTTCGGTTACGCAAAATGGTATTTCAAAGTCTCTCGACTTCAATTCGTATGGTACCCAATTTCCCTACTTTTGGATGAATCCTGCTGCTCCCTTCATGGAGTAATGCCTCCAATTCTTGGTCATCCAACTGTTTTGGCTGGTCTGGGTTTCCGGACTTCTTTGTATTCCGTGTCAAACCATCTCTCGCATGTTGAAACCGCTGGAATACATTCACTATAAGCCTTAGTGAGCAATCGTTGTTCTTTAAGGGATCTTTTTTTATACCCTTCACCATGAGTGGCAAGTTTGTCATTCCGTTTGTAATTTCCACATTTGCGACCCCACAAAGTACATATATTCAGGATCGTTATAGATAGCGAAGTCGATATAGCCATGCCCGTCTGTATGTTGAAATCAACTTTCCGTAGCCCCCAAATAACTTACAAACAATATTGATACATCAAAATATCGGTAATTCTTCCGGCTCGGTCGCTTTTTAAAATCGAGAAAATCGGTCCATAAATGGCTGAGATAGAAGGAAAAAATCGGGACAACCTCAATTTTTGGCCTTTTTTTATCTATATCTGGATTACTAAGTCATTAATATAGACAATATGGATATCTAATGATAGATAAGGCTATAGTAATTTAGACCTACAATGGGTCAAAATCAGGAAAAATATTTTTTAACCCGAATTTTTTTTACCAAAAAAATTTTTTTTTTAATTTTTTTACTAATAAATATTTAAAAAATTTAAAAAAAACAATTACAAAAAAATTTTTTTTTTTAAATTTTGAAAAACTATTTGAAAAATTTTTTTTTTTAATTTTGAAAAAAAAAAAATTAATTTTGTTTACCTAAAAACATTTAAAATGTTTATTTTAAAGTATAATTTGGTGAAGGGTAAATAAGATTCGGCACAGCCGAATATAGTTCTCTTACTTGTTCAAATTAAAGAAGAACTTCCATATGACGCTTTGTTGGTACAAAATTTAACATTTTCGAAGCTAAAATGTTCAATAACAAAATGAGAATAAATGAAGATGACATATCATGTTTATAAAGTATTCAAAAAGTACCAATAAAATAAAGAGAAAGTACTATAAAGCCCCCACTTGTGGATTTATACTTACTCGGGTACCTATACGCGTAATTGCATGTTTCCAGTTTCATTATTACAAATTATTTAAAAAGTACCAGAAGGATTAAAAAAATTTACCATAAATTCTTTCCCTTAGATACTTCTATCAAAGGACCATATATATTATGATAATAGGTCCATTATTATAGAAAATTCAAAAAGTACCAATAGAAAAACAAAAAAGTACCATTAGTTTTCCTTTATTGGTACTATGATACCATTAAAATCCCTATTATTGATTCTTACTTCACTCACAAGATAACTTTTTTTGTCGATAAATTTAATAATTGGCTTGTAATCCATATGTTGCCAGGAAGATGGGAAAAGGTCATAACTTAGAATGGTCAATACTTTGAATAAATTTATATTGTACAAATGTTTCAAAATAAAAGCCAAACATTTTAAAACAAATCTCACATTTTTAAGTCATACCCCCAATAATCATGCTGATTTTCATAAATATTTTAGATGACTATAACAAGTTTTGGTTTCACATTTTAGGCGTGAGAATGATTTACACAGAGCTAGATACCAAAGTGGAATTCAAAACAAGCGTAACGAAATGGGATTTTCAATTGAAATTGAAATAAATTTTATTTGTAATACATTTTAAGATTCCCAAACTGTAGCTACAGATGATTTTTTATTTTTTTTTTTTTAAATATCAATCACAATGTGTTTATAATGACCACTTCATAGTTTTAATGAACGAGAAGAAAAATTTACAAAAAAAAAAAAAAAAAAAAAACAAAACATCTTTACAAATAAAATAAAACAACAACCATACAGATTCATTATTTAATATGACAACAGTTTACGCCCATTTCTTCATGCTTCAATGCTCATTTAGACATTTGATCGTAATTGTTGTAATGAAAACCAAATCAAACTGAAATAAGAAAAACAAATATAAATAAAATAAATCCAAATAGTCATTATTTAAGCAGGCATTGAAACTGTTCGAATGAGACATAATCCCATGACTGCGATTGCAACGGAAGTTTAGTTTTTCTTGTGTTTTTTGTTTGAAATAATACAACAATAGTTTAGTGCCAGTCAGTAATTATTAGTAGCTGAGAGAGAAGAATGATATAAATCGTATATAAATCACAACAAAAATCAACCATGCAAATAAATGCGCAGAGACAACGTCATACATTGACGTTAAAGTAAAACTATATTTAGTTTATGTAAGAAATAATAATTTTTTTTTTGTAAATTTACTTGTTTAATGTTAACAATTATTAAGTTAAATTATGTTTAGTCTATAGTTTTTTTATACTTAAATTTGCTGCTGTAATCATTAGAGTATAATATTATAATTTATTACAAATAAGTACTTCGTATGTCTATTTCCGACTCCATAAAGTACTCTTTTCAGATATGTTCTCGATTCTTATGAATTTATATTATGATTTAGCCATTTTTATCTATATGTGTGTGTAAATCACTCTCATGTCCAAAATACAAAACCATAATTTGTAAAATTCATCTAAAATGTTTATCATTGTCCTAGCCAGTTTGTTATTGAAAATCAACAAAATCGGTTTAGTAGAAAAAAAGTTATCAACGAAAATTTGGGCCAACCTCAAATAACTTTAATGAAAGCTACGAGTATTTTACTCATTTCCCTAGCTTCTCAGTCTATTGTTGTATAGGGCTTATGGGATTAATGTTTAATCTACAGTTTTAATCCACAATACCGAATAATTCTCTGTAATTTTTCGAAATGTAATTGTATAGAATTTCATTACCCAGTAATGAGTTTAAATGCTACTTATTCAATAGTATTTGAACTACTTTTTTATACCCTTCACCATGAGTGGCAAGGGTATATATAAGTTTGTCATTCCGTTTGTTATTTCAACATTTTTCATTTACGACCCCACAAAGTATATATATTCTGGATCGTTATAGATAGCGAATTCGATATAGCCATGTCAGTCTGTATGTTGAAATCAACTTTCCGTAGCCCTCAAATAACTTACAAATATAATTGATACATCAATATATCGGGAATTCTTGCGGCTCGGTCGCTATTTAAAATCGAGAAAATCGGCCCACAAATGGATGAGATATAAGGAAAAAACCAGGACAACCTCGATTTTTGGCCTATTTTTGATGTATATCTGGATTACTAAATCATTAGTATAGACAATATGGATATCTAACAATAGATATTTCAAAGTCCATAGAAATGATTTATATAAGGCTATTTGGACCTACAATGGGTCAAAATCGGGAAAATTATTTTTTAACCCGAATATTTTTTTTACCACAAAAATTTTTTTTTTCAGTAATAAATTTAAAAAAATTTTTGAAAAAAAAAATTGGAAAGAAATTAAAAAAAAAACAATTTCGAAAATTTTTTTTTTAAATTTTGAAAAACAATTTTTTTAAAAAAAGAAAATATTAATTTTGTTTACCTAAAAATACTTAAAATTTTTATTTTAAAGTATAATTTGGTGAAGGGTATATAAGATTCGGTACAGCCGAATATAGCTCTCTTACTTGTTTTTTTTTTTTGTAACACGGTGATGTCATTGGAGCCAAGTAAAAGGTCTTTCATATATTGTAAAACAAAGTGCATGTGAAATATCATAGACTTTTTTTATTCGCTTGAATGGCCTAACATTGTGCAAATGTCCGCCGCGGCTACACTGGGTAGCGCGCATCCTAAATGTTAAATTTTCCATGACTTTGGTGCATTAATCACACTGAATTTGATCGTTGGCATAGATTATGTTAGTTATGAGGGCCGCTGTGGTTTGTGGCTTATTCACATAGACCTGTGACTTAAGAAAACCCAACAAGAACCCCAAAATGGCTTCAACTCGAACGATCTTGGTGGAAAGTTCACATCACCTCCAAGTGAGATGACCATGCCCTCAATGTCAATGTGGCATGGGCTGTGTTGCACATAGCGCTGTCCCATTGAAACCACATGTCGTTGGTGTTCATATAATCAAATTCAGGCCAAAAGTGATTTATAGCGCTCGCCGTTGACGGTGATGGTCTGGCCAACATCGTTCTTAAAGAAATATGGACCGATGAGGCTGCCAGCCCAAAATCCACACCAAACAGTGACTTTTTCGGGATGTATTGGACGCTCTTGAATCTCATGTGAATTGGAATCGACCAAAATTTTACCATTTTATTTGTAGACGTATCCATTCATCCAGAAATAGGCCGCATCGCTGAAGATTTTTTATGAAAAACGAACAGAACATCCATTTTATTTGGCAAAACAAAACTGTATGTACCTTCAACAATATGGCCGCTATCAACTGTAAAAGTTCTGAAGTCCCTTAAAAATAAGTCATTACCTGTGATATCTCTTAACGACTTTAATAACTCATTTATAATAACAACTCACAGAATTCGTTATCAGTAAAACCGGAAATGTATGAATGACTGGTAAATAAGCTGTTTTATATTAGATAATACATAAGTCATTATTCTACTACTTCTAAGTAATGCAAATAGTATGTAGTAGTCATTGGAATGTATGTCATGCAGTAATGGCCAGTCATGTAATTATAATTTCGATGAGATGAAAATATCATTTCTTACACACTCAGGGAAAAGCTGTAACATAAAAATAAGAACGCTTCATATTAATTCAATAAAGTTCACTATAATAGAAAAATGATATTGAAATACGATTAATCAATCATTTTCAACTTTAAATTTATATTGTTCCATATTGAAATAAAAAAATTTCAACATCACTAGACTTTCGTTAATGATTCTTATTGATTTAATATGGTTTTTATTAATTTTAAGTTGTTTTTTCTCTGAGTGCACAAGTTTAAATGATTTTTGAAATCAATATTTTTTAAAAGTGTTAAAATATTTAATTGTGAGAGCTTAATGCCCAATAGTTTTCCATTTGCTGAGCTATCTGACCTTAAAAAAAAAAACAACAGCAGTAAATGTTTAATGCATTATTGTTTATAAACATGCCACAAAAATGTGGTAAACAATCCAATGGAAAAATGGTTTTTCAAACTTGGTCGACTTAAATACAGCCTACAATTGTGTTTAAAATCATTAAACTGATTTTAAATGCAACCGGATATCAAAACAAATCAATGCGGTTTTTAACCATTAGTTCCAAAGCATTTAGTTAGCATATGAAAGGTCTTTCTAAGGCGGATTTAAAGATTTCCAACAATTTTTGAGTAAATGTTTAAAAACTAAAGGAAATAAATATTTCATGCTTGATTATGACGACTCAAACGAGGTACTATGCCAACTCAAAGTCATTGTCATGTTATGTCAATGCAATGCAACCCAATTATTGTGAGGTGTCATGAAAATAGGGGCTTTCAAATTCAGTATTATCGGTTCACTGAGTGATCGGTAAGGATGCAGGCAGATTTTGGATTTTCTTTTAACAGTTGCTGTCACAGTTGCCGCGAATATGAGGAAACAGGTTTTCATCTTCTCTGTGAATGTCTATATATAGATTTTTGAACGGACATGCTGAACGATCTATCAGAGGTATCGGGAACCAAACTGTGTGACCGTAGTAGATACCAAACTGAAACAGATTGGCTCTAGTGTTCATTTTACTAGTTCCTAGTCTTGTCGTCTTGTCAAAACAGAATCTTATGTATTCGAATTGATTGATTTCGCGTCGTTCTGATTTTAAATGGTTCATCAGACGTGTTGTATTTAAAACGTTTATTAACTATGCGGTTCAAAATATTGTGGCACTTGATCTCCAACTTTAGTACTGAAAATTTGAATCCATTGGACGTCGTCAATGGGACGCGCAAAAAAAGACTTTGCAGACGGATATACGGATGGACATAGCTGGATCATGAAACAGTTTCATAAAAATCAAAATAAAATACCTGTTATACGCTATCATCTCCCTTTATGCACATTTAATCTTTATTATTGTGTGACCTTATTGGTTAATTAAATGCGACAGGTTGAATCTAGTACTCTTTTTAATATCATCTAAACTTGATCTAGTTCGTCGATCGCATTGAGTAGTGTGATCTTGTCTAAACAAAATCGACTTGGTTGTTTGCATGCCTTCCTGCTTTTAAATAGTTCTTCAGACGTGTCGCATTTAAAATTTTAAAATGTGTTCAAAAATTTACGAAAGATTTAAGTCCAATAGAAAACATAGTTTGTTAATATTGCTTTATTGAATGTGGTTCATAAACCACACACGATAGGGTTATGTGACCTCCAAAGCTTTCCTGACCTCCAAAATTGTACATTGCTGAATTACATTGATGCAGCGTGGAATTTCCACTTTCAATCCACGGATGGTTGTATGCTTGTTAACAAAGACCTTTGACTTCAAATATTTAACTCCATAAAATGAAATGCAATATTTTAAAATTACACGATCTAGGGAGCCAATTGTGATCACGAAAATGAGAGAGATAATACGACCAGGAATACCTTCTCTGAGCATGTTAATTTCTCAAGACATAGATTATCGAACGGACATGTGACGAACGATCTATCCGAGGTATGAGGAACAAGACTGTATGACCTTATTGGTTACCTGAATGTAACAGGTTGTATCTAGTTCTCTTTTCAATAGCAACCAGTCTTATACTAATTAGTTCATCGAATACATTGTTTTGTGTGGTCTTGTCAATATGGAATCGTATGGCCTACCAGGCATTGCTGGCATGTACTCACTCATTGGTCTAACGTTTGCATGGCATTTTCATAAATTTTGCTGGTAACTTTAGCTTTGTTGTCATGAAACTTTTACTTCAAAATATCCAATGGTGTTAAACCACATGATATAAGGGACAATTCCAATCACTGAAACGTGTGAGTCCACGATCAAGATATGTTGGTTTGGCATTGTACATCTTCTGGTTGAAACCACAAAATGTGGTTAGGCAGTAAGAACTCTGTTATCATGTCGCTATATGGAGCACTAGTAACAGTCACTGCTTGACCAGTCTAATTTTCAAAGATTTCGGCAGATTTCTTTTAGCATTTCGTGATATCGAGCACCGGTAAGAGTCACAGCTTGATCAGTCGTGTGTTCGATGATGAGTTTAGGCCGAAAGCTTCACCTGAACAGTAACACGTTGTGGATGCATTTGTTTTTCGACAAATCACTCAACCCCAAATGGTCGACAAATTTTCCTAATTATACCCTTCACCTTCGTGAGAAGGGTATATATAAGTTTGTCATTCTGTTTGTTATTTCCACCCTATAAAGTATATATATTCTGGATCCTTATAGATAGCGGAGTCGATTAAGCCATGTCATTCTGTATGTCTGTCTGTTGAAATCAATTTTCTAAAAACCCCAGATATCTTCGGGATCCAAATCTTCAATAATTCTGTCAGACATGCTTTCGAGAAGTTTCCTATTTAAAATCAGCAAAATCCGTTCATAAATAACGGAGATATGAGTAAAAATCCGAGACAACCTCTATTTTTGGCCTATTTTTTTATCTATATTTCGATTACTAAGTCATAAATATAGACAATATGGATATCTAATGATAGATATTTCAAAGTTCATTGCAACGATGTATATAAGGCTATAGTAATTTGGACCTACAATGGGTCAAAATAGGGAAAAATATTTTTTAGCCCGAATTTTTTTTTTACAAAAAAACATTTTTTGTCATAAATTTTTTCACTAATAAATTAAAAAAAAATTTAAACACAATTTTTTTTTTAAAAATTGGTCAAAATTGGAAAAAATATTTTTTAACCCGAATTTTTTTTTTTACAAAAAAACATTTTTTTGTCATATATTTTTTTCACTAATAAATTAAAAAAAAAATTTTTAACTAAATTTTTTTTTTTTTTAAATTGGGAAAAACTTTTAAAAAACAAAATAAATTTTTTTTTTAAATTTTATTTTAAAGTATACTTGATTTTGTATCAAGAATATGCTAAAAATTACTTGAGTTGTGTTCGGCATTACTCTCGTATGTCATGTCGAGCATGTTTGAAAAGCACGACATGTCATGACAATGTTTGATGTAACACTTGTCACCGTGTTAAACAAGTCAACATTTCCAGGGCTTTAATGTATTGATACAGACAAACTCTTGGCTATTTTGTAGGAAGGCCATTACAAATCGAAATTTATGATTTTAAAATTTATTATTGCTAAACATTTTCTTAACTAAATTGATAATTAGACGAGTTAGTTGTGTCACTAGGAACTAAAACTGGATTTGTTTGAATTTGTCTGTAAATTTGTTTTGATCTCCTCAAGCCTAGTCTTTCCACTAAATACGTAATATAGGGTATCTAAACTAATACAAGAAAAAAGTACCTCATAACCATACCAAACAACTAATGCGCTGTGGCAGTTACAATTAAAAAAACCCACAGCAGCAACAAATGCATGAAAAATTAAAGAAAGAAGAAGAAAAAAACAACATTAAAAAAGTTGGAGAAAGTTTTTGAAAAACAATATTTGTTGTTCAAGTATTTACGTTTAACACCAAAATCGCTTCAAATGTAAATAACATTTACTTAATGTGTAATATTTTTTTTTTAATTTTTTTTTCAATTTTTATTTGACTTTGCTTTAAACATAAATTTCTGATTATTGCTTTAAACAGTGAAAATCTTTGTAAAAAGAGGGAGAGTGAACAAAATTTAATAAAATTGTTTATAACCAAAAATATAAAGAAAATAAAAAGAATTTCAAATATTTTTAACCAAAAAAGAAGATTTTTGAAAGTTTTGTTTTTGTTTTAATAATAAAATAAAACGTAAAACATTTTTAGTTTAATTCGAAACCAAAATCTATAAAAATTTTAAAACAAATTTGCATTTGTTGTTTAAATACTTGAATAAATTGCCCATAAATTTTATGTTTGGCAAAAACAAAAAAAAAAAAAAAAATATCTAGATTTTGATTGTGAAAAAAAATCTTAATTAAAGTCACGTTTTTGTATGAAAAGAAATAAATTTAAATCGTTTTATAGATTGATATTTTTTGCCTTTATTGTTGTTTGGTGTTTCTGGCTTAATTTCAGCAACTTGATTCTATTTCATAGGAATTTATATTTATAGCGAGTGTCTTAAGCTGGATAGGAGAGATAAAACTGAGATAGATATTGACATGTAACATTGATAAGTGTTTTAGTAGCTTAGTGGGCTGTTGGTAACAGACATAGAGTTAAATTCTAAGATTTTTATTTGATCATCTGATTTCAAGTAAAGGCTTGCAAATGTTGACTTGTTTAACACGACTAAATCACGACGTGTTCTTCAAAGAAGTCCATGACTTTTTTTGAAGGAAAAATAGGTTTTTGAATGAAAAAATTTGTTTATTTTTCCTCATAGTCTTCTTTGAGCTCTATACACTTTGTCCGAAGTTTCTCCAATTTTGTATTCCATCCAAAAAATAATTTTTTTCGTGGTCATCTAAATAGCTATTTGGTTATGTGAGATGATTTCATTGTTGGAGTCAAATCTCTTTCCGTCGAGCCATTTCTTCAGGTTTGGAAACAAGAAATATACACTAGGGGCTAAATCCGGATAAGAGGGCGGATAAGGTAGCCTAATTCATGGATGGAAACTGCACATTTGTGCACCCTTGCATTGTCCTGGTGAGAAATAACATTTTTCTTATCCAAATGCGGTCGTTTTTTTTCAAATCGTCATTAAATCGACACATTGGGTATTGATTGTTTTACTCTTCTGAAGGTAGTCCATGTTGATTCTAAAAAACTGTGGTTATTGGCTGACAAACCCACCTTGGCCTTCTTTGGCACCGATACACCACGAGAAACACACTGTTTTGACTAATGTTTGGTCTCTGGTGTGTTGTGTTTGATGTTATTTTGATATTCAAAGAAAAATGAAATTTTTTGAGATAAATGATCGGATGTTTACTTCATAATAAAGAGGAAGGTATGCCGTTAATAATGAAAAACAACATCAGCCAAATGGCCACCACGACCACGCTTACAGAACCATATCCTTTTCATGAAATTTTCCATAACCAAATCGCAAAGTGGCTGCCCTATGCCCTCGATAGCCTCACGAATTCTATCTTTGAGGTCTTGAATCGACGCTGGGCTGTTGGCGTACACCTTATCTTTCACGTAGCCCCAAAGGAAGAAGTCGCAAGGTGTTAAATCACAAGATCTCGGTAGCCAATTGTGATCCCCTCTTTGAGAGATAACACGGTCCGGAAACTTTTCCCGTAAAAGAGCAATGGTTTCGTTGCTTGTATGGCACGTAGCGGCGCCTTGTTGAAAGTAAACGTTGTCCAGATCAACATCATCCAACTCCGACCATAAGATACGGTGTAATGACGTTTGTTTGATGCCCAATTCCAAAGAACGACGAGGAATCGACAAACCTGGGTTTTCTTCAACACTTTGGGCTATAGCAGCAATATTCTCAGTTGTTCTTGAGCGACGTGCACGGGTTTTATTCTTCACATCACTAACTTGTCCCAACAGCTCGAATTTTTCCACCAATTTCTGTATTGCGGTCCGACAAGGTTCTTCACGACGACCCAAAAATGCGAACTGTGACTGCAAGATTTTCACAATTTTTTTTAGTGAATTTTAATCATTTTTCAGATTTAGTAATGGCGTAGTTTCTACTTGTCAAATATCAATGAATAAAACCTTCAAAATTGACAGCTACCGAAATACTGGGTGCTTCAAAATAACACTACTTGTTGGAAAACCCTTTGCGTTTCGTACACGGTTACAAAACGGTGAAAAACTCCACCATATTGCGGATGAACATTGCCAAACTCTATTGCGAAGTAGACACACTATTGCATTTGTGGTCGATTGTGAGCAAAAGCGGCACTCATCTTGCGGAAAGCATTCTCATACCCAAGTGATCTTTCAATATTGAAACCATTGAGCCTATGGCTTCCAAAATCTCTCGCACTTTCAATTTACGATCCCCGAGAAACCCCCTGTTTTGACTGATGGTTGGTCTCTGGTGTGTTGTGGTGGATCTACGTTTCGTTTACGGTTACGAGTCGGCGCAAAAACTCCTCCATATTGCGGATGAACAACGTCAAACACTGCTGAGAAGTTGTCACACTATTGCGTTTGTGGTCGATTGTGAGCAAAGGCGGCACTCATCTTGAGGAAAGCATTATCAAGCATACCCAAGTGATCTTTCAAAATCTCTCGCACTATCAAACTCCGATCCACTGTTTTGACTGATGGTTGGTCTCTGGTGTGTTGTGGTGGATCCACGTTTCGTTTACGGTTACGAATCGGCGCAAAAACTCCACCATATTGTGGATGAACAATGCCAAAAAAGGTGCGCAAAGCATTCTCATACCCAAGAGATCTTTCAATATTGAAACCAGTGAGCCAAGTCAGATGCCTATGGCTTCCAAAATCTCTCGCACTTTCAAAACTCCGATCCGCCTACATCACATCGTTAAGTATATCAGTTTTTTAGCGTGCAGAGACCTCATCTGGGCGTCCAGAACTTTCTGCATCTTCCGTACTTGTACGGCCACAACGAAATCCAGTAAACCACTTTTTTACTACTCAAATTAACAGTGCAGAGTTTTCCTACTATTTATCAAGCTTAGCTTTGGTTTTAATGATGGTTTTTTCCTAAGAAAATAATGCTTAATGAACAAACGAAACTCATTTTTTTTCTATTTTCTTCTCAAGTCACGCGGTAGTCTGATATCAATGGCTGTCAGCTTATTCAAATTTTGACAGGAGTCAACTGACAGATGTCTGTGTTGTCCTTTAAGTTAAGAGATAAGAAATTTAAAATATCACGGACTTATTGACCAGCTCTCGTATTTTCGTCATGACATATCATATAAACTGGTCAGGAGAGAGAGAGACTCAATGTCTTTCAAAATAAGATAAATAAAAGTCAAATACCTAGGAGTAGTATTCACTGATTGTCCCCAAAAGACCACATTGATAGTAAAGTGGAAAATACAAATAGAATACGGGTTTTCTGCAGTATAGCGATATGCTCGAAATCAAGCATTAGCCCGGTTATACACGAGTGTGTTACGACCAATTCTAACGTATGAATCGGTAGTAGAAGTAGACATCCTTACACAGAGAAATCAGACTCGTGATAGCAACCGAATTTGTTGTCAATCGAATGATTCGGTAGCATACATAGAATTTTTCAGTTCTATCAACAGAAAGTCAGTTGATACAGAAGAATTTAGGTTGAAGCAAGCAAACTTTTGTTACCACTTCCAAAATTTCGTAGTCACAACTATAAAGTTCAGTCACTTAGGTAGAATCATTCGATTGGCAACAAATTCGGTTGCTATCACGTTTCTGATTTCTGTGTGTAGCTTTCTTAGTTGCTAAAATAAATGGAGCTGGCGTATTTAAATGGGTCATTATTATTCCCTTTCTTTTTTTGATGTTAAGAGAAATAAAAAAATCCAGATAATAAAGATCATTAAGTATTATATATTGCAAACTTAAATATTTTAACAATGAAAACATTCTCAAGAATAAATATTCCATAAATAACTTCAAGATTTACAAATCATCCCAGTTAATTTTAGCAAATTTATATGGGTTTTATTTAAAATCTCCCATAAAAAAACTTTCTATATTTCTCACCTAAACAATAACTTTAGATCTTAGAAAGTTGCCATAATCCTAAAGCAGTAAATTTCTCTAAATTTACGACTATAATTAATTATCACTCATAATTTAGCTACATATCCTGTTTGCTAAACCCTCTTTACAAAATGTTAACTTAAGTTTATGTAAATTTTGCAGCTATTTGCACAAAACTCATATAAAGTTCTTTTGACGTAGTACCTACTACGTCTTTTCGCCATTTACAATTTACAAATAAACTTCTTTTTTGTTAAAACTATTTGCGAGTCTTAAACAAAAAACAAGTCGTGATGCAATTCTTTAATAAAAATTATTTACATTGTTACCGTCAGCACTTAGGTTGAGACAAATGTTACCGTCAGCACTTAGGTTGAGGAGCTCCTTTTTGTTTTTCCACTGGCTCGTTGTTTGGCACAAAGGTAAAAAGAAACCTGTATCTTCTGGCCGGCGTTGTCAGCTACCACACTTGCTAATGTATAGGCACCAGTGTATTTTTTATTTATATTAATTTAAACACAGTTTACTTTATTTTATTTAGTTCTTATTAATTTATTTATTATTTGGTTTTTTAATGTTTTAAATATTTTCCACCCTTATATTTTACACACTTGTGGCTCTTTTTCACTCTTTAAACTCAATAATCAAAAGCATCAACACTCAAGCAGTCGATCGTATATTTTAATGTAGTAGCCGTTTTTACACCACATACAGAGTTACCGCATAGTACTATTATGTGTGGTGAAGTTTATTTGCGCAACGTCTACACATGATAAACTTTTATCATGTTTAGAGCTAACATTACCGCCAGCCTTGCAATATTAGTGCAACATATAAAGAATGGAAAATATCGAATAAATTAAATCATATTTAAATTCACAGTAGTTTATCAAAAAAATAAAATATGATAGTATAATATGAAAAGAGTAACAAAGAAATATCTTATCATTTTTATTCACAGCAATGATATAAAGAAAAAAAATAAAGTCTTATGAGAGTGACAAAAAATTCAATTCATTATAATATTTATTAAATAAAGTGTAATTAAATGCATTCAATGGTTAATTAAGAATATAAAAATATGAGATCAATTCATTTGATAAAAAAGTTAAAAAAAAATTAAACATATTCTTAAAGAAAAATTCATATAAAATAAATATGTACAAGTATTCATTAAAGAGCTACAAAAAGTATAAAAATTGCTAAGTGTTTTTACAAAAAAAATAATATGTAAAAATAAGGGCCACAAAAAGGTAATTCAAGTTCGTTTAACTCCTTCCCCAAAATAAGCAAATCCGAATATTGTATCCTGGACATAAATATAACCAGGGCGCCCTTTTGCTGGTCCGATTAATATGCGACTTTGTGCATCTGCTCCCAGGATAAGGTGATAGTTTAAGCTTTTATTCCAATTTCTATTAGCATTAGCGTAGTCACAACGTTCTTCTGGTTCAATCTCTGATGTAGGACTTCGGCCATAGCTCTTATCCTCTACGACGCACTCAATTTCGATACGGCGTCCCTCATCACGACTATGGTAGACGGTAATATTTGTTCTGTTGCGGTTTATCACGCATCGTAGTCTTTCAGCTTCAGCTAATGTTATTGATGATCTAGCTGCTGTTGGGTCAATCAACGCTCTCGTTAACCGTGGTTCTCTACCAACCCGAGTAATGACACGAACAACTGCGGTCATCTGCACCCACACTCTGCCTGCTGGTAATGGATGTAGCCAGCTATTGTGGTCTTGCATGCACCGCCGGCAACGGTCAATACTTTTGCAATCAGCTCTACCGTGCGACTGTGCCAAACAGTTGTAACAGAGCGATTTTTGGGCTACGACGCGGAGCTTCTGTTCGACTTCCATTACAATAAACCGCGAACATTGACGGATGGCGTGAAGGCGATTGCAAAGGGGGCAACCATAGTCAGTATTAAATAAACCGTCAGACATTATATACTGGAAGCGAGCAAATAGGGAAACATTAATATAAAATTTCAACATAAATAATTTAATTAGAGCAATTTGGAAGAATTACTAATTTGTGGATCGGTCGAGTAATTATACTATTTTGAGTCTTTATATCTGCTACACGAACTTTACCATCATTGCCAGTGTAAACTTTTATTATGCGACCTAAGCGCCATTCAGTAGGACAAGCAGGCACATTTTTTAGAACAACAAGGTCATTTACTTTTAAATCTATCTGTGGAAATTTCCATTTGTTTCGCTTGTGCAACTCCTTTAAGTATTCGTCTTTCCACCGTCGACAAATTTCTTGTTGTAGCGATTTTATTTTGCGCCACCGATTTACAATACTAATAGGAGAAGAAAGTTCTTCCGGCTCGGCTGGAGAAAGCATAGGAGAACCGATTAAAAAATGTCCTGGAGTTAGAGCAGACAAATCATTCACCTCTTCTGACATAGGGCCAAGAGGGCGCGAATTGAGACACGCTTCTATTTTCGCCAAAAGTGTTGAAAACTCCTCAAACGTGTATTTTAGTTGTCCAGCTGTCTTCTTGAAGTGCATCTTTAGACTTTTTACTCCTGCCTCCCATAATCCTCCCATATGAGGGGCTGCAGCAGGAATAAAGTGCCAAACCAAATGTTGATGTCCATAGTTTTCGACCGCACTGTCACGTAGCTCTTTAACATGTTTTTCAAAATTCGCATCGATTTCTCTTGCAGCGCCAACAAAATTTCTTCCATTATCCGAGAAAATAGAACTTGGGCATCCTCTACGAGCAATAAATCGGGCTAGGGCTGCTAAAAACGCCGGAGTAGACAAATCGCTAACTGCCTCGAGGTGTATCGCTTTAGTAGAAAAACAAACAAAGAGACACACGTAGCCTTTTGTGATTCTACAATATCTACCTGTGAAACTTTTGATTTCAAATGGGCCTGCAAAGTCAACGCCGGTATTCGTAAAAGGGCGACTTAGAGTAGTTCTTTCTTCGGGCAAAGCTGCCATTATTTGGGTTTGTAGTTTTTTGCGATATAAAACACAAACTTTACAATTGTGAATAACGGTCTTAATCAAATTTTTAACCCTTATTATCCAACACTCTTGTCGGACTACGTTCAAGACTAGACGAGGACCACCATGATGAACCAATGTGTGAACAAACTCCACATAAAGACGAGCTAATCTGCTTCCATACGCAAGTATAATGGGATGTCGTTCATTGTAAGATAAACAGGTTGTAGAACCAAGACGACCATTAGCCCGAATGATATCATTCTTGTCTATGAATGGTGTAAGTGTTAATAAAGGACTACGAGAATCAAGTTTCTTCTTAGAAGTTAAACAGCTAAATTCACTCGAAAATTGTTGTTGCTGTGATAGAAAAAATAACCGAGTACGTACGAAAACCAATTCCTGAGCCGAAATTCTCAATGTTTCATACTTGAAGTTTTTAGAAATACGCTTTCTTGTAAGATTACAAAATCTGAATATATAAGATATTACGTGATAAGCTCTGGGTAAATTTGAAAAGCGATCAAGTATATCCTCCTTTTCGGACGATCTAGCAATATTAACTTGCACTTTCCTCGACTCTTCTACGGTTTCAAATCCAAATGGAACTATGGGCCAGGAGGATTTTCCTAATTTGAGCCATTCAGGACCATGCCACCAAAGTTTGTTTTCCTTTAACTCCGAAGGTGTCAGCCCCCGGGTTGCTAGATCTGCAGGGTTATAACTGGAGGAGACATGAAACCAATTTTTATTTCCAACTTTTTCTAATATTGTAGCCACCCTATTCGCTACAAAAGTTTTCCAATTACATGGTGGTTTTCGTAACCAAGCTAGAACTATCGTGGAATCGGACCACAAATATAAGGAATATGTTTTGAGTTTAAAATTGGGAATTACATTGCTAACTAATTTGGCCAAAAGAACCGCTCCGCATAACTCTAAGCGCGGTAGAGATGGTTTTCTCACTGGAGCTACTTTCGTTTTGCAAACGAGCAAGTTTGTCCATGTTCTATTACCAATTTCGATTCTTACGTATATTGTGGACGCATAAGCTAACTCCGAAGAGTCACAAAAGCCATGAAATTCAATCTGACAGCCTGGAAAATATTGAATCCATCTAGGAAGCTTAATAGTGTCTATATCATTATATTTCAAAATAAAATCTTGCCACTTTTTCAGAGCCATTGGTTTAATAGCGTCATCCCACTCTATTTTATCTAACCACATTTGCTGCATTAAGATCTTAGCAGTTATAACCACTGGAGCCAACCAACCAGCAGGGTCGAAGAGCCTCGCTATTATTGAAAGAACCTCTCTTTTTGTATAGGCTTGTTTCCACATTATTTTTTCTGTAGTAAAATAAAATACATCATCTTTCGCATTCCAATGGATTCCGAGTGTTTTCGTAGTACTTTTATCGTCGAGCGACAAAAATTCTGAATTTAGTAAATGCTCTTGGGGCAAATTTTTTAAAATTTGTTTAGAGTTTGAGGTCCACTTTCTTAATTCAAATCCTGCTGTCAATAAAATACCAATTAATTGGTCCCTTGCTGCTAAAGCATCAGAAATTGTATGTGTTCCGACAAGAGCATCATCTACGTACATAGACTCACGCAGTATTCGAGAACCAAGTGGAAAACGTTGCTCTTCATCATCAGCTAATTGAAGAATAGTCCTAAGGGCCAAATAAGGAGCACAATTTAAGCCAAAAGTGACAGTATTTAATTGAAAATCTTCAATCTGATTATTCTCGGAACTACGAAAAACTATTTTTTGAAATAATCTATGTTCTGGTTTTAGTAAAATTTGGCGGTACATTTTTGAAATGTCCGCATTAAAGACATATTGAAAAAATCGCCATTTCAATATTAGGGTTACTAAATCCGTTTGTAATATCGGGCCAGTATACAACAAGTCGTTAAGACTTTTGCCATTTGATGACCTGCTCGAAGCGTTAAAAACAACTCTTAATTTAGTAGTAGTGCTTTCTGGCTTGAATACTCCGTGATGAGGTAAATAATAACTTGGACTACTTTCTTGATTTTCAATTTTCTCCATATGCCCTAGAGTTAAATATTCTTTTAGGACCTCATCATATTGAGCCTTAAAATTTAAATTACGCCTTAATGTTCTCTCATTTCTCAAATATTGACTAAGAGCAATATGTCTATTTGGACCAAGTGATTGAAAATTATTCTTAAAGGGCAGACAAACAACATATCTGCCTTCAGAATTTCTTATGGTAGTAGAACAGTAAATTTCCTCACATTTTGCATCATCTTCTGATAAAATTTGTCCGCGAGAAACTTCTTCTAGCTCCCAGAACTTAGTCAATTGGTCATCGATAGAAACCTTTGTCATATGAGACATTCTTACTAATCGTGTGGATATATTGCTTGGTGTTGGCCCAGTTACAATCCAGCCAAAAATTGTTTCCTGAGCTACTAAAGATTCAAATATACCATGTTGGACTCCACCACGAAGAATACGAGGATATAAATCACCTCCTAATAACAAATCTATTTCACCGCTTTCATAAAATTTTGGATCAGCATAATTAAGGTTTGGTAGTTCAACATTAGTCGAGGGCCTAAAGGAGTGTGTTGGAACATTACCGGTAACACGGGGTACGACCAAAGCTTGAACATTAAGAGACACATTCTGATCGAAAAGTGATACAATAACAAATGCTGCCATCTTATAAGATCTACTTATAATATCTCCACCTAGACCTGTAACTTCAGCTGATACTGGACTAGTGGGCAACTTCAATAATTTTTGTATTCTTTCAGATATAAAACTTTCATCAGAACATGGGTCTATTAGAGCTCGTACCTTATAGTAGGAACCAAAACTTAAAATATTGAGCCAAGCTGTTGCCAACATAATCTTTTTTGCTACTGATGTGTGATGTGACTGAACAATTCCAGATGGGCCAGGATTATTAGCGGACTGAACAATTCCAGATGGGCCAGGATTATTAGCGGACTGAACAATTCCAGATGGTAGAGGATTATTAGCGGACTGTATTTGTTGAACGACACTAACTTGGTTTTCACCCTGTGAATGGCTATTGATCTGATTCTGATTATTATTACTTTTTCTTAAAAATTCCCTGTGCATTAAGGTATGATGTTTTTTCTTGCACTTGGAGCAACCATTTGGACTATTGCAATCTCCATACATGTGTCCAATACTAAGGCAATTGAAGCAAAAACGAAATTTTTTCAAAGTTGAAACACGATTTTTGTAGTCCATATTCAAAAATTTAGTACAAGAACTAATTCTATGGTTTTCTTTGCATAGCTTGCATTGTATCGAGTCAACTTTAGTATGATGGGCCTTAAACTGCTTAACTTTATTTGAAGTATGATTGCTGTTATTAGAAACAGTTTGGGAGCCACTGCCATACGCATTATTTGTAGCTATGATGTCAGAAACACTTTCTAGAGCATGAAACCTATCAGTTAGAAAACTATTTAGTTCTTCCCATTTAGGAACCTCTGTTTTGTTCTTGACTGACTGTTCCCATAGGTTTAGTGAGCATTCTGAAAGTCGTGATGAACACTGGAACACAAAAATCGGGTCCCACGAATCAATGTCAACATTGTATAATTTTAAAATTGCCATGCAATTATTAATCTCCCTTTGGAGCCTTTTTATTTCACTTGCAGATTCTTGTTGGCAGGGAGCCAAATTAAAAAGGGACTTAAGCTGACTATTGATCAAGACTCTTTTATTTTCATATTGCGATTTTAAGTTGTTCCATGCAATTTCGAAATTTTCCCCAGTTAGTGCTACATTTCTATTAACATCACGAGCCTCACCATCTGTTTTCCTAAACAAATAAAATAGTCTCTCAACTGGGCTAAGTCTGGAATTATTTATATATATTGCGGTAAACATATCCCGAAATGTTGGCCATGATACATAATCCCCAAGAAAAACACCAGTATCGCATGGAGGAATTGATATTGAACTACAAATATTGGGAACCACTGAATCTATATTTCCCTGCTTATCTTCGTCCGAGTTCTGTCTGGCTTTCGCAAGAATATTTATGCACTTTATATATGTTTTACGCACTTGTGGGTGTTTGGTTTGAACTACTACTAGTTCCTTCTTTTTCTCTACAGTATCAGCAGAACATTCTTCATAAAGTTTCTTGTATTTTGCCCATACTTTGCCTAATTCATTTTTTTCAAATTCAAAGGCATCTTTTGAATATTTAGATAAGTCCTCCTCAATAAGCATAGCCTCAAAGCTAATCAATTCGTCGGCAGCACGCATATACTTTTCAAAAACAGACATTTTGTATTATATTTTTCGAAAGAAATACTACCGAACGACAACAAACAAAAAGAGGCACTTTCCAATTATATATTCCAACAAATCGCAAATTTAGACAACAGCGGGAAATAAAAAGTAGAAAAAGGCAACAATAAAATTATGTTTTCCAATATATGTATAACAACAAACTTTATGTAAAAAAGATGGACGACAAATTGGAGTATATAAAGATATATAATATTAAAAGGCAACAAATGTAAAAGTAACGGACTGTAGAAAACGGCACTTCAATATTATAAACCACACTTTGTATTTTTTCTCAAAACAATGTAACCTCACTTTTCACCGAGCCACAAATTAACTTGAGATACACAGTTTAAAATGATTATATCAGTTTACGCACCTTTTATCCAAACTTTAAGGTTGAAGGACCAAATGTTACCGTCAGCACTTAGGTTGAGACAAATGTTACCGTCAGCACTTAGGTTGAGGAGCTCCTTTTTGTTTTTCCACTGGCTCGTTGTTTGGCACAAAGGTAAAAAGAAACCTGTATCTTCTGGCCGGCGTTGTCAGCTACCACACTTGCTAATGTATAGGCACCAGTGTATTTTTTATTTATATTAATTTAAACACAGTTTACTTTATTTTATTTAGTTCTTATTAATTTATTTATTATTTGGTTTTTTAATGTTTTAAATATTTTCCACCCTTATATTTTACACACTTGTGGCTCTTTTTCACTCTTTAAACTCAATAATCAAAAGCATCAACACTCAAGCAGTCGATCGTATATTTTAATGTAGTAGCCGTTTTTACACCACATACAGAGTTACCGCATAGTACTATTATGTGTGGTGAAGTTTATTTGCGCAACGTCTACACATGATAAACTTTTATCATGTTTAGAGCTAACATACATTTATGTATAAAATAATAGTTTTTCTTCTTTTGTTTATTGCTTAACTAAATACTAGTGTATTCTCTTAATTTTATTTAATTATACTGTAAATTTATTAATAAAGAAACACAGAAAAACAAAACTTCAAAAACAAACCTACAATTTAATAATGGTCAAAACACGAAACACTCCCAGCCACAGCCAGTGCTGGGTATGTGTGTACATATTTATTTTAATTTGAAATGTGTATTTGTTGTAAGTTTTTGTTTCCATAATGATTATAGGTTTTTGTATTTTTGTTAAATTATTTTATTTAATTTAAATTAATGCCCTCTAAAGAAGGGAACTGAGGGGTTTTAATTTTAAATTGTAGTTTAATTGAAGTTTAGCTGCAGTTTTGTATATACCCATACATACAAATTTAATCAATTGTCAGCAAGACAAATCAGCAAGTATTCAATATTACTGAACTGATAAAATACAAAAATTCCAAAGGTTTTGATTTTGTCTAATTGACATTTAGAAAAATTTTTGAGAAAGTCTAGTTAGTCATTTTTGTAAAATGCCACTCATATAAATTGTTAATACTAGAACTGGAATCAACTAGGGTTATCATTTGAATATAAATTATTCGAATAATCGAGATAAAATATATATTTTTTATTCGAATAAATAAGATTTTTGAATTTACAATAAAAAATTATTCGATCAATAATGGTTGTTTAAGCCAAAATTTATAATTTTAAAGCAACAAAACCAATAGTTTATACATTTATTCCAATTTGGTTACATTAAATTTTTTTCCTTTCCCAATTGATTTGAAATAACATACCAATAACACACCAATACACTATAGCCAATTTTACCCATTTTTGTTGCCTAAAGGAATCACTGAACAAGCATGAAAATCGGTATACGGGTGTATTCAAGGTTGCTGATTTCGAATCTGAGGTAAAATTTTTCAAATTAAAAATGGCGGCGTAAATTTTAAAATGTCTTCTGATTTACATGAAAACCAGTATACGAGGCTATTCAAGATTGATGAATTCAAATCTGAGGAAAAATTTTTTAGATTCAAAATGGCGGATCCAATATGGCGTCGTAAATTTTAAAATTTCTTCTGATTTACACGAAAATCGATATACGGAAGTATTTAAGATTGAAGATTTCGAATCTGAGTAAAATTTTTCAATCTAAAAATGGCGGATCCAATACGGCGGGAACTCTCTCATCCGACTGAGATATTCTTACAAAAAATTTGCACTTTTTCCTTCACATAATCCGATTCCTCCTTCAAAACATTGCCGCATTCAACTTTACCAACAATAAAATTATAAACAGCAGCATTCATTCAGCCACGAAAAATGATATTTCTCAAAAAATGCAAAAAAGTTCAACATGAAATTAACAAATTAAACTCAAAATTCTTCACTTAACACGTTTCTGATTGCTTGAACCCGGTCAAATTCGACCAACATTTTAAAGCTTATCCAAAATTCATTTTTCAAAAAAAAAAAAAAAAATAAAATTATAAATTCTTAAACTATTAAGCACTTATTATCACTTTTGTTTTCCATATTTAAATATACCCTTCACCTTCGTGAGAAGGGATATATAAATTAGTCATTCCGTTTGTAATTTCCACAATATAATTTTCCGACCCTATAAAGTATATATATTCTGAATCCTTATAGATAGCGGAGTCGATTTAGCCATGTCAGTCTGTCTGTCTGTCTGTTGAAATCAATTTTCTGAAGACCCCAGATATCTTTGGGATCCAAATCCTCAATAATTCTGTCAGACATGCTTTCGAGAAGCTTCCTATTTAAAATCAGCAAAATCCGTCCATAAATAACGGCGATATGAGCAAAAATCCGAGACAACCTCTATTTTTGTCCTATTTTTACCTATATCTCGATTACTAAGTCATAAATATAGACAATATGGATATCTAAAGATAAATATTTCAAAGTCCATTGCAACCATGTATATAAGGCTATACAAAGTTGGACCTACAATGGGTCAAAATCGGGAAAATATTTTTTAACCCGAATTTTTTTTTACAAAAAAACATTCTTTTGTCATAAATTTTTTTCACTAATATTAAAAACAAAAAAAGTTTAAAAAATTGGAAAAAACTTTTAAAAAACATTTTTGAAAAAAAAAAAAAAAAAAAATTTTTTTTAATTTTATTTTAAAGTATAATTTGGTGAAGGGTATATAAGATTATATAGCTCCCTTACTTGTTAAAATTTATGTTTGTTTTTTAACTATTCAAATAAACTTAAAAATTTGACAAAATTGCGCTGTATGAAACCCAACTTAAAAATGAAAATCTTGTAACTACTAAAGACCTGGAAAGAGTTAAAGTAGTGTTTCGTGGTCGGTTTTAACCGAAACCACGGGTTTTCAAGGCCTAAAACCGAAAACCGACAATTATTTCTCGGTTTTCGGTATTTTACTTTTTAAACTATTTTCAGTAGAAAAATTAAAAATTTAGAAATGAACAAATTTTAAAAATTAATTTTTATAATAAAGTCTTAGTCATTTTCAAATATCCGATAAAAGTATAGAGTACTAGCTGACCTAATTCCCTTCGCAATTCCAATTAGAAGAAAGAAAAGTACTATTAAATCTACTTTTGTGAATTCTTACTAGTTCAGGGTAGGATAACATGTCTCTACACCTTTTTCAATTCAAAATGCGAACTTTTAAATTCAATTCAGAAAGATGAATTGGAATTGAGATTTTTAATTTAAAATTGGGAAAAGAACAATTGATAATGAGAATTTTCATTTAAAATTCCGAAAAGCTCAGTTGAAAATTAGTCTTTTTTATTTGAAATTAGGAAAATAACAATTAAAAATTAGGTTTTTATTTGGTATCCTCGGAAAAACAAAATAACTTAGAAATTTTTATAAAATTAATAATAATAATAATAACAAGTAAGAGGCTGTGCTGAATCTTATATACACTTCACCAAATTATACTTTAAAATAAAAATTTTAAATATTTAGGTAAACAAAATTACAATTTTTTTTCAAAATTTCAATTTTTTTTTTTTTTCAAAATTGTTTTCATTTTTTTTCGAAATTGTTTTGTTTTAATTTTTTTCAAATTTTTTTTAAAATTTTTTTTTTTTTAATTTATTAGTGAAAAAAAGTTATTGAAAAAAAAATTTTTTTTGGTACAAAAAAAATTCGGGTTAAAAAATAATTTTCCCGATTTTGCCCCATTGTAGGTCCAAATTACTATAGCCTTATATACATCGTTGCAATGGACTTTGAAATATCTATCATTAGATATCCATATTGTCTATATTAATGACTTAGTAATCCAGATATAGATCAAAAATAGACCAAAAATCGAGGTTGTCCCGGTTTTTTCCTTATATCTCAGCCACTTGTGGGCCGATTTTAAATAGCGACCGAGCCGGAAGAATTCCCGACTTATTGATGTATAAATTATGTTTGTAAGTTATTTGGGGGCTACGGAAACATGATTTCAACATACAGACGGACATGGCTATATCGATTTCGTTATCTATAGCGATCCTGAATACATATACTTTGTGGGGTTGCAAATGAAAAATGTAGAAATTACAAACGGAATGACAAGCTTATATACCCTTGCCACTCATGGTGAAGTGTATAAAAAGATGAATGACCAACGGGCATATTTTGCATTTCTATTGCTGCTGCATGAAATGTTATCGAGTGCTGAATAGCTCTGCTGCAGTCTCCAACTGTTATTTGAGCAATGGCTTTAACTATCCAACTTTCTAGGTAAATTTCATAGTTGTTGTTCTCCCACGTCGGGTCGAAATGTTAGGTTAGGTACATTAATTTTTGATTTCACATGCGTTTCTATTTTTTACCATATTCTTTCAATGGGGTTGAGCATTGGGGAATATTCGCTTAACCTTAGCAAAGTTTGCTGTGACGTGGAGCATTGTCACAAACTACTACTTATTACGAAAGGTTGTTTCCCAATTCCTCCCATTTTTCAAAAGCATTATTGACATATTCATGTGCATCAGCCGCGTTAAAAGAACGTCTTATTTTCAATTGAGCTTCTCTGAATTTAAAGTAAAAATTCTCAATCTCAATTTTTTTTTTCGAATTTCAAATGAAAAATTCTCATTTTCAATTGTTTTTGTCTGAATTACTGTTGAAAATGGTGTAGTTTCATGTTTATTGGTTCATTGTAATGTGGATTCTAGCTAATTCGAATGTGTATTTTTATTCAGCATAATGAATTCCTAATTTTATATTTCAGACTCTATTAAATTTTTTAAAACCGAAACTCTAGATTAATGTATCTGAAATAGAGTTATGATGATTTTCCAATTAATAATAGACATGTAAGAGAGATATATTCGGCAGTGCTAAATTTTGTATACCCACCATCAATATGTAGTTTTGGCCTTCTATGGGAACTTGAATCAGTTATCGTCCGAACTGTACAAAATTTGATAGAGTTATTAATTTCTAAATACCTTAAATGATTTAAACCAAATTATAGACAATCAAACATTTTTCTGATATAAAGTTGGTAGAAAGATTTAGGTTCACATAAAACTTGTTTATGTCCAATTTCATAATGTTATTATGTTGCCCGATTTTCGCTATTCTTTACAGTATAATTAGATATAATTTGTGCAAAATTTTATCAGGATTGCTGCATAATCAAAATATTTATGAATGCTCAAACAGTATTTCAGAATGACATTTGTGTGGGGCCTAGGTGAAATCATGGACCGATATTGGCCATTTTAAATGCCAAACAACAGAGAGAATTTGTGGAAAATTTCAGTCACATTCTCTCTAAGTGTTCTTAAACACTAACTGTAGCGTGCAAATCACTTCCTCTTGTTTTATAAAAATTCTAAACAAAAATTCATTAGAATTTTTTTTTTTTAATGTGCAATTATTTTAGTTTTTTGTCAATTGTTGTTGTGTAATTACGTTTTTTATTTTTTGCCAACTCTTTGACAAATGACATTGTTGTTTTTTTCATTATTTTGTCATAACAATTGTGTTTTTTTTTTTTTTTTTGTTAATTTTAGGGGGGAAGTCTCATCATGGTTTCATGATTTTTGTCCATTCATTGGAGGTTTTTTTTTTGTGTCTGTTTCTTTGGTTAGAACTTAAATAGTTATTACGACATAATTTGAAAAAAAAAAACAAATCACAAAAATATTTATTGTTTTTATGACAGTTTTCGCATTTACAGTAAATTTAATTTTAGTAATTAATTGTTACATAACATTAAATAATTCTTTTTAATAATTACTTACCTTGATATTTTTATTGTTGATTAATGCTTGGTTGGTTTGTTGACAGTCGAAATTTTGTGGGTCAGTTGGTTAAGAGGAAACTGAAAAAAATAAAAAATAATTGTGTAAAGAAAATTACGTTTGAAATTATTTAAAGTTCTTAAATTAAAATATATTAAAGAAATAACATAAATATTTTTATAGTAAAGACTAAAAATTTATCAACAAAATAGTTTAAAAGCTGGCAGCTGCATTTATTTTAACTTGAATCTAAAAAACAATACAAATATCATGAAATCATCTTCCATATCAAGTGACACAAGCTATGGAAATTAAGTGTATTTTTTACTTTCATGTATCAATTTTTAGTTCAATCATGGTTCCTTCTATAAACAAATTTTGACTGCAATCATGGCTCCTTCTACTCTTAAATTTTTACTGGAATTGTTTCATGTCTGGCCGCATATTCTGGGCGTTTTCCTGCCAATGTTCGCTTCAAACGAACCAGTTGAGTTCGGTACAGGATCCCTGTGATGGCCTAGTCAGATTTCAGCAGCTCATAATAGATAGGGCACTTTTGCTCCCACCAAATACAGAGAATTACCTTAGCGCCATTGATATTTGGCTTTGGTATCGATTCGGATGGTTGGCTGAGCTTCACATACGATCTCATATACACAATATATTTAAATTTTAAGTTCAATAGTGGCTCTTTCTATATTCCAATTTTTACTGCAATCGTGGCTCTTTCTATATTCCAATTTTTACTTCAATCGTGGCTCTTTCTATATTCCAATTTTTTACTTCAATCGTGGCTCTTTCTATATTCCAATTTTTACTTCAATCATGGCTCTTTCTATATTCCAATTTTAAGTTCAATCATGGCTCTTTCTATATTCCAATTTTTAGTTCAATCATGGCTCTTTCTATATTCCAATTTTTACTTCAATCATGGATCTTTATATACTTCAACTTTTACTTCAATCGTGGCTCTTTCTATATTCCAATTTTTGATTCAATCGTGACTCTTTCTATATTCCAATTTTTACTTCAATCGTGGCTCTTTATATATTCCAATTTTTTCTTCAATCATGGCTCTTTCTATTCTCCAATTTTTACTTCAATCGTAGCTCTTTCTATATTCCAATTTTTACTTCAATCGTGGCTCTTTCTATATTCCAATTTTTACTTCAATCGTGGCTCTTTCTATATTTCAATTTTTAGTTCATTCGTAGCTCTTTCTATATTCCAACTTTTACTTCAATCATGGGTCTTTCTATATTCCAATTTTTATTTCAATCGTGGCTCTTTACTTCAATCATGGATCTTTCTATATTCCAATTTTTACTTCAATTGTGGCTCTTTCTATTTTCCAATTTTTACTTCAATCGTGGCTCTTTCTATTTTCCAATTTTTACTTCAATCGTGGCTCTTTCTATATTCCAATTTTTACTTCAATCGTGGCTCTTTCTATATTCCAATTTTTACTTCAATCGTGCTGTTTCTATTTTCCAATTTTTACTTCTATCTTGGCTCTTTCTATATTCCATTTTTTACTGCAATCGTGGCTCTTTCTATATTCCAATTTTTACTTCAATCATGGCTCTTTCTATATTCCAATTTTTACTGCAATCGTGGTTCTTACTATTCTCCAATTTGTACTTCAATCGTGGCTCTTTCTATATTCCAATTTTAAGTTCAATCGTGGCAGTTGCTATATTCCAATTTTTACTTCAATCGTGGCTCTTTCTATATTCCAATTTTTACTTCAATCGTGGCTCTTTCTATATTCCAATTTTTACTTCAATCGTGGTTCTTTCTATATTCCAATTTTTACTTCAATCGTGACTCTTTCTATATTCCAATTTTTACTTCAATCATGGCTCTTTCTATATTCCAATTTTTACTTCAATCATGGCTCTTTCTATATTTCAATTTTAACTTCAATCGTGGCTCTTTCTATATTCCAATTTTTACTTCAATCAAGCTCTTTCTATATTCAAATGTTTACTTCAATCATGGCTCTTTCTATATTCCAATTTTTACTTCAATCATGGCTCTTTCTATATTCCAATTTTTAGTTCCATTGTGGCTCTTTCTATATTCCAATTTTTACTTCAATCATGGCTCTTTCTATGTTCCAATTTTTACTTCAATCATGGCTCTTTCTATGTTCCAATTTTTACTTCAATCATGGCTCTTTCTATATTCCAATTTTTAGTTCAATCGTGGCTCTTTCTATATTCCAATTTTTACTTCAATCGTGGCTGTTTCCATATTCCAATTTTTACTTCAATCGTGGCTCTTTCTAAATTCCAATTTTTACTTCAATCATGGCTCTTTCTATGTTCCAATTTTTACTTCAATCATGGCTCTTTCTATTCTCCAATTTTTACTTCAATCGTGGCTCTTTCTATTCTCCAATTTTTACTTCAATCATGGCTCTTTCTATATTCCAATTTTTACTTCAATCGTGGCTCTTTCTATATTCCAAATTTTAGTTCAATCGTGGCTCTTTCTATATTCCAATTTTTACTTCAATCAAGCTCTTTCTATATTCCAATTTTTACTTCAATCATGGCTCTTTCTATAATCCAATTTTTACTTCAATCATGGCTCTTTCTATATTTCAATTTTTAGTTCAATCATGGCTCTTTCTATTCTCCAATTATTACTTCAATCGTGGCTCTTTCTATTCTCCAATTTTTACTTCAATCGTGGCTCTTTCTATATTCCAATTTTTACTTCAATCAAGCTCTTTCTATATTCCAATTTTTACTTCAATCATGGCTCTTTCTATATTTCAATTTTAACTTCAATCGTGGCTCTTTCTATAATCCAATTTTTACTTCAATCATGGCTCTTTCTATATTCCAAATTTTACTTTAATCATGGCTCTTTATATATTCCAATTTTTACTTCAATCGTGGCTCTTTCTAAATTCCAATTTTTACTTCAATCATGGCTCTTTCTATGTTCCAATTTTTACTTCAATCATGGCTCTTTCTATATTCCAATTTTTACTTCAATCGTGGCTCTTTCTATTCTCCAATTTTTACTTCAATCGTGGCTTTGACTTTGATTATTAAGTCAATTGTCACTTTACTCTTCCTAAGAAAACTAAAAAGTAGTCAGTTTAAACTTGTTCATGTATGATATACGGTTGTTAGGAACATGCTACGATTTACTTGAGCTGTGTTCGGCTTGGCCTTTGTATGCCATGTCCAGCATTGCTTAAGAGCACTGCATGGCTTGACAATGTTTGTTATGACACTTGTTGCCTTGTTAAACAATGTAACATTTGCAGGAGTTTAATTGGTATTGTCATACATACATTAGTTTAATCTTTTAGTTTATATTCAGCTGAATTTCATATTGCTTTACTTATTCTTATGAATTTTTGTAAGTACTTTTCCAATTATTAGAAATTTTAATAAAAACCCCATAAAATAAAATTAGAAAAACATTACTCACACTCTTTTAAATTGGGTTAATTACTTAATATACTTGTTTTTTAAACAAGCACATGACTTAAATCTAGCGACAACAAAGACTACTTTCAAGTGACATCATTAATTGTTTTAAAATAATTTAACAAAAACAAAGCAAAATCAGCTTAAATACTTCAAAAACAAACAATTAGATGGCAAAAACGCAAACAAAAATTTTAAATAATATCAACAAAATTGTAATCAAACAAGAAACTTCAGTAAAAAAATGACTTTCGGTTGTGAGCACCAAAAAGATTAAGCAGAATTCAAAATGACTTTGAGATTTTTGTTTGGTCAATTTAAAGTATGTTAAATGATTGTTTTTTTCTCAATCTAAGGCAAAGGTTATGTTAAAAACAAACTAACAAATTAAATAAAATAATTAAATTACACTGAAAAAAAAACAAACAAAGATTTTCTAAATATATTTAAAAAATTAAATTAAAGGTTTAGACAAACTACCAATTTGAAACCCCAAAAATTAAAGGAACTAGTTCAACAAACGAAACTTATATTTAAAAAATGTATTTTTAATTTTTAAATTAAAGTTTTCAGCATGTTGTAGCTTAGTAGAGATAAAACAAAAAAATAAAAGAAAATTATGTTTAACACATGATTGCAATTCATGTTAAATTAGTTTTGCAGCCAGCCGGCTCATGAAATTGTGTTCAAAGGAAAAAAAAAAACGATATTTTGATGTTTTTCAAATTTGAACATTACACGAAATTGTAATCAAATAAAGCGAAATGCCAACAAAAGTTTTCAACATACAAAATGTTACAATAGAAACAATAAATAATAGGGGTATTCATTTGAAAATACACTTTTTAAGTGAAATAAAACTATGGTGATATTAAGAACCAACAGTAATTCCTTCTAAATCACTCTAAAGGTTTTTGACTGTTGAACTGAGTCCAAGAGGTCAAATTTTCAATGATTTTTCCCGTAGATTTGGCTGAATTTATGTTAACTCTGAAGGTATCGGTAGATTGTTGTCGAATCCTGCCTTTCCAATAACATATCTGTATCCAAAATACGAACAGTCAGCCCGTTCATTATTACCAGAGTGACTTACGTGACCTACCATCCAGGGCAATGTAAACCTATTGTTTGATACAATTTCGTTCAGAGATGTAATATAATACATGAGAACTCCATAATTTATCTCAAACGACAATAAGGATATAAGCGAAGCCTAATTATACGACATAAGATGAATACTTGTAGCCCTTAACTCTCTTCTCAACTACTCTCTTGCGCAATTGTATACAGCATAATTTTACGAGTTATTGTAGATAAGATTTCATCCAACTATTCAAGATTAGTTAAGACTTCATTATTTCTTTTGACCTTCTACGTCAAACTGCCATCCCTATCTATTCTTTTGCAGATGACAGCAACACATGCCTTTCATAGTATTACATTTTTACCTTTTAAAAACGGTGGTTTATTTTTTTTAAATAAACCGCATAGTTTTGATTGCAAATAAAAGCAGTTTAGTAGTTTAGAATTTTAACAACTCTTTATGCAAATATACACAACAACAGTTTAAATAGTCATTGTGTGTTTTCATATACACACTTATATTACACAGATTATAATGTACAAGAATACACTGGCAATGCAGTTGATGTTATTTCAAACAGCGTCTATCATAAACTAAACACCGACTGTAACCGCAGTCGCTATTTATACACAGCGCCATCTTCATTCCAGTAGCTTCATGAAAGTTCTGTTTCTTAAATGATCAACTCAATGCTTTTATTCAATGTTAAATATACCACAGCTATGTTAATAATGTATACAGTTATGTCAGCTGCTGTTAATCGGCCGGTAAACAACATTGTTCACAATTAGAAGTCTCTAGAAATGGAAATGTTGAGAAACATGATGCAACTTGAAACCTGACGTTAGAAACCGTTATATTTGAATTCAAATAAAATTTCGTAACAATATTATTTCTATATTTCAATTACAGGCCATGCCTGTTGAAAATTGGGGCAATGAGGGAAAACATGATTGACTCTCTTAATCAGGATTTTATGACAATATCATTCCTATTCTCTCGGTTCGTGCGAATATAATCGATTTGAACACAATGTTGTATTTTAACACACAAATCCGCGAAGTATCATGTTGCTTCATCTGTATTTATGGGTGTAGTAAATATTTTGCTATCAGAAGCTCTTGATGTTCTGGGCATGATAATACAGTTTGATGTCCGCTGGTCTAAACACATTTTTCATGTGTCAAATCCAACATTTTTAGATTTTGATAAACCAGTTCGCTTCCTCACTCCAATCGTAATTAAAAATTGTTGTATAACAGAAATGTTTTATAGTTTTTAATGATATATCATTACTTGCTTTTGGCATCCCAGCTCTTCTCACCACTACGAACATTCACCCTTTCGGGACTACTGGGATAATACGTCCCAGCAATTTTCAATACCTTTCATATTTTCTTTATTTTCAATACAATTTCTTATCTAAATAAACCCTAAGCTATGTTTAATAATTCATTATAATATGTGAATAAAAACATAACGGCACAGTCAGCGTATTCCTGCAGCTTGACAATATGAATTTCACAACATTGTTGAAATTTGAGCAGTTTGGAGCACAGTAGGGTGGAAAAAAATAAAAAGATCTGTATCTTCTAAACGCTTAGTCCGATTTGAATGAAATTTCACATGCGCAAAGAGGAAGTCTTGTCGAGTTCAGGGTTGAATTTGGACCTCATGGACCCACCAGGGGCGCGACCAAGGGATCCCAAAGTAGGACACCTCGGGTATGTTAAATTCTTAAAACGATTCTATGTCATCGGTTTTGGTTTCGATTTCCAAAACATTACATACAAAGAATCTCCTCGTCTTATAGCTTAAGAGATATTCGCATAAAAAAAAAATTAAATCTCCTGCTCCAGTTTTTTGATATCAGAATGTCCAAATATTTCCCTACTATCTCCATTTTTATTTTGTTAGACCAGTACATCAGTAGTGCTGTAGAAAGTAGTAGAAATACTACTTTTTTTAAAAATAGTAGTAGAAATACTACTTTTTTTAAAAATAGTAGTAGAAATACTACTTTTTTTAAAAATAGTAGTAGAAATACTACTTTTTTTAAAAATAGTGGAAATACTAAATTTTTAAAATAGTAGTAGAATTACTACTTTTTTTACAAATAGTAGTAGAAATACTACTTTTCAAAAAAATAGTAGTAGAAATACTACTTTTTTAAAAATAGTAGTAGAAATACTACTTTTTTTAAAAATAGTAGTAGAAATACAACTTTTTTTAAAAATAGTAGTAGAAATACTTCTTTTAAAATAGTAGTAGAAATAGTACTTTTTTTAAAAATAGTAGTAGTGCTGTTCTCACTTGGTATCGAAAAGCGTACAAATATGATATGCTCAGTCTGCAACAACGGTTTGTATTAGAAGTGTTTTGGACCATTCCACAAATTAATTCTTTAATTACTTGTTTAAATGCTATAAATAAGCAAATAAATGTATATTTTCATCTAAATTAAATAATATTCTGATGTTTTATTCATTTTTTAATTTCGAATCAACCATCAAGAACACTGATTGGGATTTTATGTCCCACGAAAAATGCTTATTAAGATTATATGTCCCAGGATAAAAGAACCATTTCAGGATTTCTAAGTATGCTGAACATAATATTTTTTCGCCATCTTTTAGAATATTAAAATTATGTCTATTATGTCTCCCTTTGTGAATTTTCACTCATTCAGAATCGGGTGCCCGGATAGACTAGACGATAGTGTGCTGGGCTATCAATCTAAAGGTTGGGGGTTCCATTCCCGCCAGAGACTCTGGCAATATCTTTAGTTTCACGTTTATTCGTTCACTATAATGTGGATTCTATCTCATTCCAAAAGTATCATTAGAATAAAGAAAAAGTACCAGAAAATCCCACATTTTGTATTCTCACTCAGCATCATGAATGCTTAGTTTCATATTTCTAATTCCATTATTATAGAAAATGGAAAAGTACCATTAAGAGGAACACAGGTACCACTACAGTAACTGTTTAATAATTTCATGCTTTTTGAATTCTCATTCACTTAGAGCCATTATGAAATAAGTACCTTTATTGTAGATTCTCACTCAGTCAGGATCATGTGTGTTTAATTTAAAGATACTTCGTTCTGTATTATAGAAAATTCAAAAAGTACCATTTGAAGAACAAAAAAGTATAATTATTTATACCCTTAATCCCGTCAAGTTTGAAATTTCAAAATTATTTCCTTATTCTAGGTTCAATATAATTTCCTGATTATAGGTTCAATATTGTTACGAATGTGCAATAACGATTTGAATTTAACGGTATGTAACGACTGCCTGCAGCATTCATCATGTTTATAAACACGTCCATCAGTAGAAGTTTCTACTTATCAGCATGCGGTTGTTAGCATTGTTTATAAGTATGGCAACACTAAATGTTTAAGCTGTTAACATTGACATCGAAAGCTCTAGAATTCGAATGTACTAGTGTGTCCGTTAAGAGCATTGTAGAAGATTCACGAAAGATGGCGCGTGTATAAATAGTGGCAGAGGTTGCAGTCGTCTGTGAGTTTACCATAGGCGCTGTTAGAGTTAACATCAACTGTCTTATACATTTAAGTTTGTACATTATAAAGTGTGTGTGGATTTCTGCGAATTGATAAAAGTGTAAATTGACACTGAGTGACTATTTAGACGGTTGTTGTTGTACATTTGAATAAAGAGTTGTTAAAAATTTTGGATTACTAAAGTACAAAAGTATCCGGTTTATTTAAAGGAAATAAACTAACGTTTTAAAAAGGTTAAAATGTA
Organism: Calliphora vomitoria; assembly: GCA_942486065.2. NCBI lineage: Eukaryota > Metazoa > Arthropoda > Insecta > Diptera > Calliphoridae > Calliphora > Calliphora vomitoria. Next base: position 28,193,421 of record OW818031.2, on the reverse strand, counting down.
ACATTATTATAGAAAATTCAAAGAGTAAAATTTGTTGCAAAGACTCGGCTGGTTGGCCGGACTTCACAAACGATCTCTTACGCTTCGGGTTATCGTAATGGATCCAATGATTCGATATAAAATTGAGTTTCTTTTATAGCGTTCAAACAGAATTTCAAACATACAAAATCGTCTTACAAGGATATTATTTTTCAAACGGCCAACTTGTTAAGATACAGTAAATTTATTAAGTACCATTCTAGTACTTCATATCATTTCTTAATTTGAAGGTTGCTGTTGTGTTGTAAGTTAATTTTTAGAAACAGTGAATACCCTTACTATAGTGAATTTACAATTAAACTAAAACTTGCTACGATTCGTATAAAAACACACAAATAATATTATGGTAAATACATATGCTCAATGATTTTCTTTTTTTTCTTTCAACGTTTTCTTCGTTGTTATGAAAATTATTTATTATTATTTTATTATCTATACATAAATGTACGTGTTTTTGGCAAAGTGCCTGTCTTACAAAAAAATATTGTAGTTATTACAAAAAAAAAAATCAAAAATTTTAACATTAAAATTCAATGGTTTTGTAGAAGAAACTCTGTTAAGCTGCAAAGAAATTGGAACACACAATGGGGAAACATAAAATAATACAGACAAAAAAAAAAAAAAAAACAGTTGAAGAAAGTAATTTTTGAATGAAGAAACCATATATGTATGCAGGCAATGTTGTTTGGCTCAAATACGAGGCAGTGATAAAAAGTTTTAGAGAAATTTTACAAAAAATTTAAATCAATTTCAATGAATAGGTTTTAAAAAAGAAAATATCGCAGGTACACAGGTTCTTTATGGTCATACCAAATCGAAAAACGATAAATAAAATTTTGTATTCGCTTTTGTTTGTCTTTTATCTAGGTTCAAAGTTCAAATTTTATATAAGACTGGTATAAAATCGTTTATTTATTCACCTGTTAGTTTTCATTCATTCTGTATATTCAATTCGTTTATCTTTTCGCTTTTATGGATGTTCTTTTTCTTCCTTAATAAAACTAATAAAATAGAACTTGAAAAAAGTAAATTTAAATCAAAAAAAATTTGTTTAATTTGAAAGATCAATAATTGTCATGAACATTTGAAAATGATTTCGGGCATATGACCACTTTTGAAGATATAAATTCCGATAATGCCAACAGCTTGAAAGCCGCACCAAACTGTGCTTTTTTCTGGATGTAATGGAGTTCGTTTGACAGTTAACCCTGTCATAAGTTCTATCGGGCTTAAAAAACCATCTTTAACTTTTACTTAAACACTTTGTAATTTTGTCAGCCTTTTAACTTTCTCTGCCCACCCTCGTTAAGAATGAAAGTGTGTCTTTTTGAAAATATTATGTATAACACCAGCCATAAATATTTATGTTTAACTGTCTTTTAGTAAAAACCTGACTCTTAAAATTCCCACACACTTATTCACGTGACGACTGACATTTTATTGACTTTTGCTTTTACTGTTTCTGTTGCTGCTGCTTCTAAATAAAAGCTTTAACTTTACTTTTTGTGGTATTTTTAACCAACCAACAAACAAACATCTTTAAATAGTAAGTATAAACGTGTTTAAATTTCTTCTTCATTGTTGTCGTCATCATTTGCGTTCCCAAGTTGGCGTGATCTGCGTTGATCTCAAAAACCACAATAAGCGAAAGTTGTTGCAAAAATGGAAAAATGTAAATAAATAAGCAGAAAGAAAACAAATTTGCTGTTTTTTTTTTAATATAATTTGCCAAAAGTTAAAATTTCACATAAAAAGGTCAGCTCGAGCCAAAACAACAGCCAGTCATTGATGTTGTAACAATACTTTTTTTTATTTGTTTTATTTTTGCAAACAAAAGTAACATTTATTGGAATGAGCTAAAACAATGGAAGAAATCGATTTAACTTCCTAATATTTACATAATTAAACTATTAAATAATAGTAGATATTTTTGGAAAATTTTTTAAAAATAAGAGTAGCAACAATTTATTATAAATTTAAATAGTCTACTACTTAGTAACTAGTTTATATTTTAAACATTAAGTATTGTTGAATTATTAGAAAAAATTTTATGTTTTTGGTTTAAGGTTTCTATTGAGGGCCTGAAGCTAATACTGTTGTAACCTTTATTTAATTATAAAGGTTATACATAAATGGCATGTTATAAGACTGTATCGATCTTTTGATCTATATAATTACCAAAATTAATTGATTTAGTAAGAATTCTAATTATACCCATATAATTAAAATTAGTTTGTTAAAACAATTAAATTACACTAGGCGGTTTTTATGTTTGTTAAGTTCCTAGGTCAATGGTATAATGACACTTGTCTTCACATTAGTATTTAGTTATATTAGAGTAATTGTTATTCTTAATAGTAGAATCAGTTGTATTATTGACCTTAATGTAATAATCAGTTTGGGAAGTATAATAAGTACTAATTAATAGTGTGTGAAGAATTAATTGGGGTATTCAAAATGTCTGCTATTAAGTCATATTGTCATTATGTCCTAATATATTACGATAGTTTAAACACATTGTTGTTGTGCTTCAAACAAAAATAGTGTTATTTTGTGACAAAACAATAAACATATGGTCAATTCACAAGGTCTCTTATCATGACATATTGTCATAATGTCCTAATATTTTACAATGGTTTAAAAATGTAAATCATTTGCTAAACTAATACTACTCTGTATGCTATGTTTATTATATTAGGACATTATGACATTGTTAAAATCGTATTGACGAATTTTTTTTTAAAGTATTTGACATTTTATAAGCTTGAATCGAATTTCGAATTAAAGTTGGAATTTTCGAAATTGCCTATAATTGCTTCTAAAACATAGCGAAATAAAATTGACACATTTTTACAAGGCATTTAGTATTTAAGATGCTTCAAGGCATTTTCGAATTTAAGTTCGAATTTTCGAAATTGCTAGAAACTGCTTAAAGCGTTTAAATTTCTTATAGCATTAGCTAAAATTCCATTAAAAGATTATTTTTTAAAGTAATTTCGCAATTTAGCAGTTTGAATTGAATTTCGAATTTTCGAAATTGCCAGAAGCTGCGCAAAACTTTTGGATTTCTAACAGAATTTGATAAAATCCGTTTGATGATGTTTTTTAAAGCAATTTATTATCTTGATAGCTTGAATACAAATTTTCGAAAGAAAAACAAGTAAGAGAGCTATATTCGGCTGTGCCGAATCTTACATACCCTTCACCAAATTATACTTTAAAATAAAAATTTTAAATATTTTTAGGTAAACAAAAAAAAAAAAAAAAAAATCTTGTTATTGAAATTGTTTTTCAAAATTATATTTTCAAAAATGTTCTCAATTTTTTTCGAAATTGTTTTTTTAATTTTTTTTTTTTAAATTTTTAAAAAAAAACAAATTTTAAATTTATTAATTAAAAAATATTATAAAAAATTTTTTTGTGGATAAAAAAAATATTCGGGTTAAAAAATAATTTTCCCGATTTTGACCCATTGTAGGTCCAAATTACTATTGCCTTATATAAATCGTTGGAATATACTTTGAAATATCTATCATTAGATATTTATATTGTTTATATTAATGACTTAGTAATCCAGATATAGATCAAAAATAGGCCAAAAATCGAGGTTGTCCCGGTTTTTTCCTTATATCTCAGCCATTTGTGGGCCGATTTTCTCGATTTTAAATATCAATTATATTGATGTATCAATTATGTTGTCTTCAAACGAATCAGTTGGGTTCGGTACAGGTCCCCTGTGATGGTCTGGCCAGATTTCAGCAGCTCATAATATATAGGACCCTTTTGCTTCCACCAAATACAGAGCTTTACCTTAGATATGGATATTTGGCTTTGTTGTCGATTCGGCTGGTTGGCCGGACTTCACATACATCTCTTACGCTTCGGGTTATTGTAATGTATCAATTTAGAGGTAATGATTGAGTGCAACATTTTTTTTATATTGTTCAAACATCATTTCGGATATGCAAAAATCGTCTTTCCAGATACCTCGGCTACAATTTGTATGGTACCAAATGTCCTTGCTTTTGCTTTGAAAATGCTGCTTGAGTAGCTAACAATGATTTTGCAAGCTCTTGTTGAGTTTTACAACAACCTTCATGGATTAATGCTTACAATTCTTAGTCTTCAAACTTTTGTGGCTGGCCTGGGCGAACTTTGTCTTCCATGTCAAAATCATAATTTCTGAACCACAGAAACCATCTTTTGCAAGTTGATACCGATGGAACACATTCACCATTAGTTTTGGCGAGCAATCGGTGTGCTCCAGCGGTACTTTTTTATACCCTTCACCATGAGTGGCAAGGGTGTATATAAGTTTGTCATTCCGTTTGTAATTTCTACATTTTTCATTTGCGACCCCACAAAGTATATATATTCTGGATCGTATGTGATCGTATGAAATCAACTTTCCGTAGCCCCCAAATAACTTACAAACATAATTGATACATCAATATATCAGGAATTCTTCCGGCTCGGTCGCTATTTAAGATCGGCCCACAAATGGCTGAGATATAAGGAAAAAACCGGGACAACCTTGATTTTTGGCCTATTTTTGATCTATATCTGGATTACTAAGTCATTAATATAGACAATATGGATATCTAATGATAGATATTTCAAAGTTCATTGCAACGATTTATATAAAGCTAAAGAAATTTGAACCTGTAATGGGTCAAAATCGGAAAAATTATTTTTTAACCCGAATATTTTTTTTTACCACAAACATCTTTTTTATAATTTCTTTTCACTATTAAATTAAAAAAAAATGTTTAAAAAATTGGAAAAAAATTTAAAAAAAAAATGTTTAAATAATTAAAAAAAACATTTTCGAAAAAAAATTGAAAACAATTTTTTTTTAAATTTTGAAAAACAATTTGAAAAATTTTTTTTTTTAAATTTTGAGAAAAAAAAATTTTAATTTTTATTTTAAAGTATAATTTGCTGAAGGGTATATAAGATTCGGCACAGCCGAATATAGCTCTCTTACTTGTTTCTAATTAACGAAGTAAAGCAAAACTTCCCCCATATAACGCCTTGTTGTCGCAAAATTCTACATTTTCGAAGCAAAAGAAAACTTAGTTGTCTACATTATAATGTTTAATGTGTATAATTGCGTTCTTTATAAAATATAAAATTCAGACAAATTGTTAGAAATTTTTAAAAGTCAGATGTTTAATTTAACACTCGATTTGGGTAATTTTGATAGCTGATAACTTATTTGGGTTTTCATGTAGTTGGTTATATGTTTGAGTTTACAAAAGCTAAGGTCTTCCTTTATGGTTTAAACTAACATTGTTTAGCAATCGGACATTAATAATACGATCGGCCTCTTTGTTCCACCTTAAAGAGCATGTCTAACCTAAGTACATACATATGTATGTATTTACATATGTATAGATTTGTTTAAACAATTCCACTACAGGTACATACTTGCATTTGCTCTTTTTAGTATGTGTAAATTGTATTTTAATTCTTTTAACTGCTGGTAGGTGTATGTTTTTCAAATAAGTAAAACTTCTTAAACATGGTAGAAACAAGCAAAAAATTAAAAAAAATAAATATGTTTGTATTTCCATTGAAACATTGGCAACGTGACAAGACGCCCAAATAGTAAATAATAGAAAAGCAATAGAAACAAAAAAATTCATAAGAAACAAAAAAATCAGAATATATTAGATGTTTTGACTCGAGTTAAAATGTAGTTAATGTCTGTTTAATGCAAACAGCTGCAAACACAGCAGAAACAGTTGTTGTTGCGGTTGGTATTTTGTTTAATTCAAACTATTCATACATACATGGATACATTCATACAAGTATTTGAGAGAGTGTAAGTAAGTATCTGTGTGTGATATTTGAATAATTTGAAATTCTTGTTAAAAGAGCTTTAAGCTTTTGAACAAACAAACAAAATGTTACAGCAAAAAGTCAAATGTTTATAATTAAACAAGTACGTATTGGTATCGTAAATAAATAATTCCAAAACCGCGTTCAACTAAGCAATTCCCCAGGTCATCATTCCATACCTCCATCTATATACATATTTATTAAGCCACAATTTCATGCTAAGTTCATAACAATGCAAAAAAAAAAAACCCCAGCTGTGTGGATTCTGCTAACTTAGCAAAACTGTCCGCCTGTCTTGTTGTATGCCCTCTTGCAGTGGGCAGTCATGTTTTGCTGCTGTACTTCAAATTATATTAAACTTTTCATTCATTTAGTTTTTTTTTTTTTTTTTATAAAATTCTTTTGTATTTTATTTTTATAATTTTTACCACCAACTGTCTGTTTAACATTTGTTTAGATTTAATGTTTATTTGTTACGTTGGTTTTTTTTGCTGGCAATTTTCTTGTGAATTCTCTCATCAAAACATCTTAACCGTTGTTTTGACATCACCAGCACCACCACCACCAACCAACCTTGGCCTAAACTCCCAACAAGCCAATGTACTACAAAACCAAAAGAAATTTTTGTTGGTTTTCGGTCGTTTCAAGTAGCCTTTGTTGTTAATCAGTTAATTGTATAATTAAAAGCCGTTAGAATAATTATGTTTTTAACTAAATAAAAGAAATCTTAAAATAAATTGAAATGATAAATTAGTTTTTAGTTTTGATTTGAGCCACAAAAAAACTGAAATACAATTAGTTAGTTACGGCTTTTGTTAAATGAATTGGGTTACTACTTAATTTGCTGAGGTTTGTGCAAAATTAAAAAAAAATTATCAGCCGAATTAAATCTTTGTTTAAAAAGTGATTTAAAACAAGAGACTAAAAAAAATAAGAACTGAACTATTAAAAGTATATAAAGTATAAGCATTATTAAAAATATATAGACCATGTTGTAGTAATTTAATGTTAAAAAGAGCAAAGACCATAATAGACAATTGACCTTAATTCGAAACTCCTCTTGATCGCACAATTTTCTGTAGAAATCTGTTATGTTAGATTGACCAATTTTTGATCAAAATTTTCTATAGAAAACTGATTGATCACTCAATTTATTATAGAAAACTAATGGATAGACAATTTTATTTATAGAAAACTGATTGAAACAAAGTGATCTCAAAACTATCGATAGAAAACTAACAGATCACACAATTTTCAATATAAAACTAAATGGATCGCATGATTCTCTATAGAAACTGAAGCGATCGCTGAAAACTGATTGATCGCTCAATTTATTATAGAAAACTAAGTGATCCCAAAACGTTCGATAGAAAACTAAAGGGATCGCATGATTCTCTACAGAAACTGAAGCGATCGCAAAATTTTCTGTAGAAATCTGTTTGATTGACCAATTTTTGATCACAATTTTCTATAGAAAACTGATTAATCGCTCAATTTATTATAGAAAACTAATGGATAGACAATTTTTTTATAGAAAAATGATTGAAACTAAGTGATCCCAAAACTATCGATAGAAAACTAACAGATCACTCAATTTTCAATATAAAACTAAAGGGATCGCACAATTCTCTATAGAAACCGAAGCGATCGCAAAATTTTCTATGGAAAACTGATCAATCTCATAACTATGTATAAAAAACTAAGGAATCGCACAATGTCCTATATACGAAACTGATCCATCGCAAAATTTTCTATAGAAACCTGATCAGTCCCAAAATTGTCTATCGAATACTGATCAAGCGCCCAATTTGCAATAGAAAACTGATCAATCTATAGAAAAGTCATTAATCGCATAATTTTCTACATAAAACTAAAGGGGTCGCTCAATTTTATATAGAAAAATACAGGAATCCCATAATTTCTTATTGAAAACTAATGGATCGCATCATTTTGTAACTGATCACACAAAATTTCTGACTGATCGCAAAATTGTCTATAGAATCTATCAATCTCATATTTTTATATAGGAAACTTAGGAATCGCACAATTTTCTCTTTAAAACTGATCGTGAGCACAATTTTCTAAAGAAAACTGATCAAGCGCAAAATTTTCTATAGAAACTTGACAAATTTTCAATAGGAAACTGATCAATCTATAATTTTCTATAGAAAAATCATTGATCGCCTAATTTTGTATTGCTTTTCTTAAGAAAACTGATCAATCGCACAATTTTCTATAGAAAACTGATCAGTCTCACAATTTTCTATAGAAAACTGATCAATCGCACAATTTTCTCTTGAAATCTGATCAATCGCACAATTTTCTATAGAAAACTGATCAATCGCACAATTTTCTATAGAAAACTGATCAATCGCACAATTTTCTATAGAAAACTGACGAGTCGCACAGCTTTCTATAGAAAACTGATCTATCGAACAATTTTCTATTTAAAACTGATCAATCGCACAAATTTCTATAGAAAACTGATCAGTCGCACAGCTTTCTATAGAAAACTGATCAGTAGCACAGCTTTCTATAGAAAACTGATCATTTGCACAATTTTCTATAGAAAACTGATCAATCGCACAATTTTCTATAGAAAACTGATCAATCGCAAAATTTTCTATAGAAAACTGATAAATTTTCAATAGGAAACTGATCAGTCTATAATTTTCTATATAAAAGTCATTGATCGCTTAATTTTGTATGTAAAAGTGAAAAAATTTTCTATAGAAAATCAATCGCACAATTTTCTATAGAAAACTGATCAATCGCACAATTTTCTATAGAAAACTGATCAGTCGCACAGCTTTCTATAGAAAACTGATCAGTCGCACAATTTTCTATAAAAAACTGATCAATCGCACAACTTTCTATAGAAAACTGCTCAGTCGACCAATTTTCTATAGAAAACTGATCAATCGCACAAGTTTCAATTGGAAACTGATCAATCTATGTAAGAGTCATAGATCGTTTAATTTTATATAGAAAACAGAAGGAATCGCATAATAGAAAACTAATGGATAGCATAATTTTGTGACAACTTTTTTCACAACTTTCTATGGAAAACTAACTGATCGCACAATTTTCTAAAAACAGAGAGAGCAAAATTTCTATAGAATACTGATGAAGCGCCCAATTTGCAATAGAAAACTGATCAAAAGTCATTGATCGCTTAATTTTCTATATAAAACAGAAGGGGTCGCTCAATATTATATCGAAAAATGAAGGAATCCCATAATTTCTTTTGGGAAAACTAATGGATCGCATTATTTTGTAACCGATTACACAAAATGTCTGACTGATCGCAAAATTTTCTATAGAAAGCTGATCAATCTCATTTATTTATATAGGAAACTAAGGAATCACACAATTTTCTCTTTAAAACAGATCAAGCGCACAATTTTCTATAGAAAACTGAAAGGATCGCACAATTATCTATAGAAAAGTGAATGGTCCGCTCAATTTTCTATAGAAAACCGACTGATCCTACAAATTTTTTCACAAAAGAAAAGAGATTCATTATTTTTATTTAACTAATCTATTTCTACGAGTGCAAGCATAGAGCAAACTTTGTTTGAATTGTATTCAGCTTCATTCATACATTCATGAGCATGTGTTGGCTGTTGGCAACCACACACACCAGCAATTCAAGCAGCCAACCAGCTCATAAGTCTCTTTCATTTGCGCAAAACCTTCTAAACAATTGCTGATGTATTGTGGCGGTGTTTAAAAAATCTATGAAATACTTTAAAAGGTGATAAAGAAACAAATTTTCAAATATTTTGTTGTTTTTTTATTTTATTTTATATTTTGGTGTTAGAAGGACATGGCCTATGTAAGAATTTGATCTATGTTAACAACATGTGGGCAATAAATTCTTGTAAATATGGCGCTTGTTTAAAAAAACATTCAAGGTGATCATGGCTGTTGTTAGCTGCGATCATGGCTGTAAGACATTCAGTAGACAGTTTGTTGATACGAGTCCTGCTCTAGGATTATTATAAAGAAACTTGCATTAGATTTGTGACTTTTTAACTTAAGATTTAATAACTTTATTACTTCTTATACCCAGTTTATAACCATGTTCGTTTAACATGTCTAAACTTTGTATAAATAAGTTGTTAACTATTTCACAAGAAAATACCTGTGGCAAATATTTATAAAAAAAAACAAATACATTTTCATTTACTAAATAATAAAAATTCTAAAATATTTCTAAATTACCATAAATGTAGGCAGTATAAAACACAACTCCAAAACTAAAACAAAAAAACACATTTTAAAGCCATTTGTGTTTATTATTTTGAATGTAACAATGTCATGACTTTAAATAAATTTTTTGTTTAAAAACTTAACACAACTACCTGCTACAAAAGCTGAAATCAGCAACAGCAAATTCAATTCATATAAAACAAACTGAAACTCATACATTTTGTTTTTGATTTATAAAATAATAAACAATGAATGCTAAAAAAAATTCTTTGCAATAAGTTAAAAAAAAAACTTGCAATATGTTTGTTTATTTTAAAGAGAGACAGTGCAAAACAAAGTTGATTAATTGATGTGCTACTGCTATGGCTACTTAAAGTTGAATGCTACAGTTTGTTTAGTCTACTATTAATAATAAGTAATATGCGATCAATTTGCTATAGTGCGATCGGTTATAGAAAATTGTGCAATCCATTAGTTTTCTATAGAAAATTTTGCGATCCTTATGCGATCAGTTTGCTTTAGTGCGATCGGTTAATTTTATATAGAAAATTGGGCGATCAATCAGTTTTCTATAGAAAATTGTGCGATCAATCAGTTTTCTATAGAAAATTGTGCGATCAATCAGTTTTCTTTAGAAAATTGTACAATCCATATGCGATCAGTTTGCTATAGTGCGATCGGTTAATTTTATATAGAAAATTGTGTGATACATCAGTTTTTTTATATAAAATTGTGCGATCCATCAGTTTTCTATAGAAAATTGTGCAATCCATCAGCTTTCTATAGAAAATTGTGCGATCAAACGGTTTTCTTTAGAATATTGTGCAATCCATATAGATCAGTTTGCTATAGTGCGATTGATCAGTTTTCTATAGAAAATTGTGCGATTCATCAGTTTTCTATAGAAAATTTTGCGATCCATATGCGATCAGTTTGCTATAGTGCGATCGGTTAATTTTTTATAGAAAATTCTGTGATACATCAGTTTCTTTATATAAAATTGTGCGATTCATCAGTATTCTATAGAAAATTGTGCGATCAATCAGTTTTCTATAGAAAATTGTTCAATGCATATGCAATTAGTTGTGAGATCAATAGCAAATTATGGGATATATTAGTTTTCTGTAGAAACTTGTGCGATCAATCAGTTTACTATAGAAAATTGTGTGATCAATCGGTTTTCTTTAGAATATTGAGCGATCCATTTGCGATCACTTTGCTATAGTGCGATCGGTTAATTTTTTGTAGAAAATTGAGCGATCCACTAGTTTTCTATAGAAAATTGTGCGATCAATCAGTTTCCTATATAAAATTGTGCGATCAATCAGTTTTCTATAAAAAATTGTGCGATTGATCAGTTTTCTATAGAAAATTGTGCGATCAATCGGTTTTCTTTAGAATATTGTGCGATCCATTTGCGATCACTTTGCTATAGTGCGATCGGTTAATGTTTTGTGGAAAATTGTGTGATACATCAGTTTCTTTATATAAAATTGTGCGATTCATCAGTATTCTATAGAAAATTGTGCGATCCTAATGCGATCAGTTTGCTATAGTGCGATCGGTTAATTTTATATAGAAAATTGTGTGATACATCAGTTTTTTTATATAAAATTGTGCGATCCATCAGTTTTCTATAGAAAATTGTGCAATCCATCAGCTTTCTATAGAAAATTGTGCGATCAAACGGTTTTCTTTAGAATATTGTGCAATCCATATAGATCAGTTTGCTATAGTGCGATTGATCAGTTTTCTATAGAAAATTGTGCGATTGATCAGTTTTCTATAGAAAATTGTGCGATCCATTTGCGATCACTTTACTATAGTGCGATCGGTTAATTTTTTATAGAAAATTCTGTGATACATCAGTTTCTTTATATAAAATTGTGCGATTCATCAGTATTCTATAGAAAATTGTGCGATCAATCAGTTTTCTATAGAAAATTGTTCAATGCATATGCAATTAGTTGTGAGATCGATAGCAAATTATGCGATATATTAGTTTTCTGTAGAAACTTGTGCGATCAATCAATTTACTATAGGACGTTGTGCGATCCATAAGTTTTCTATAGAAAATTGTGGGATCAATCAGTTTCCTATAGAAAATTGTGCATACAAAATTATGTGATTCATTAGTACCTCAATTTTGCGCTCCTTCGTTAATTGTGCAATCAATTAGATTTCTATAAAAAATTCTGCGATCGGTCAGTTTTCTGTAAATAATTTTGTGATCGGTCAGTTTTCTATAGAAAATTTTATTTAGAAAATTGTGTGATCGGTCAGTTTTCTTTAGAAAATTGTGCAATCGGTCAGTTTTTTCCACAAAATTTTAAGATTGATCAGTTTTCTATACAAAATAAGCGATCAGACAGTTTTCTATTGAACAAATGCTATATCTGGTGTTTGTTTTCGAGTGCCTTTAAGTTGATCCGATCAAGATTAATTAATATTATTCTTTTGTTTTTTTAAGTTTGTTTACTTTGTTTTGAGATTTCTGTTTTTTGTATAAATTGTTTAAAAAATGTATATATTAAGTTTAAATGACGTTGAAAAATAACAATACGCTATATTTTGAAACAAACAATAATCGCATGTGTTTGTATACAAATATGTATGTGTATATATGAATGGATTGACGGATGGCTGGATATGTATTGTCATTACTCATACAATGCTTAGTTCATGCATTTATGCATGACGAATTATTTTAAATAAAGTTTCGAGTTATTTATATGATTTTTTTGCTTATTATCCATACTCATACAAATATTCCATAGTAGACGAGAAGAGATAAGTAATATAAAATAAATCGTGTAAAGAATAGGAAATGTAGTGGAAAGGGGTTTATGTTGATATGCTTAGACAAAGTATAAAATAAATATCCATAAAGATACATTGAAATGTAAACGAAATGTGTTCTTTATAAAGTTTTAAAAGCTTAAACTATGTATATTAATTTCGTTTGTTTTATTTATTTCCAGATGGCTACGAGCACTTAAACACTGTATCCTCTACCACCTATCGTCCAGTTCGTTCTTCCATTACACCTCTACTTACTTCGGCCCAAGAACGTGAGAGACGTCTTATGAATGTGTTGTTTGCGCGACGTAGTGCCTTACAGCGTCCTTTCTTTCGTAATCGTATTGGCACCACTGGACGTACGGCCACGGCTGTCGAAACGACCTCAAAATCACCCACCGATCCGCGATCTATTTGTATACGAAATTGTACGAAAAATTTCACAAAACGAACCACAGCCAGCTGCATGAGACAATGTGCCAACTTCTCCAGAGTGGGTTCCAATATACCGGGCGCTGGTTTCTCCACAGTGGTAGTAAAGAATTCCTCAAAATCCGGCACAGGTACAGCTCAAGCGGGCGAACGAGACACCAATGAAATCTTATTTACCGATGAATCTTCTCATGGTTTATTGGTCATAGCGAAAGAGCAAAATGATACCTTGAATCATATACCAGATGAAAATAAAGGTGGCATTGCTGCCAAACAGAGAGGAAGGCGTAAGCAACAATCTCAAATCAGTACGGTAACATTGGCCACCACTTCCTTAGAAGATGATGAAATACAACCTTATTTGTATTTCGGACAGAAGTTGCCTCCTTTAAAACCCAATGCCTTAACCATTACCTCGGTAAGTGATGAGCACCCCAAGTTATTGGAAGTGTCAGTAGCGGATTTGGAAACATCTTCCACTACCCCGGTAACTTTAACTTCAGCCTCTACGTTGTCGCCCGTGGAGAGAAGTCGCGCTCGCTTTAAATTTAACATGAGACAGCCTGTAAGTTATAATAAAAGATATACCAACATAAATAGATCCACCACACCAGAGGTACCCACTGAACCAAGAACTACAACTCTCAGAATAGTGGCCGAAGTGGTAAAAGAGCCTAAAATAAAAGTATTAAGATCAGATTTTCTGGACAAAATCCGTGACTCTACATCAGCCAAACCCTTTACAGAAGCTTTAAGGGATGAACAATTATTTTCGGCATCTACTCCTTTGATAATAACAGTACTAAGTGATGAAGAAATGGCCACACCTACACCGGATACTGGTGTGATATACACCACGAAACAGGAGCAAATGAGAATGCCTCCTACTTTGCCCACAACAACTGCCACGCAACCTTCTACTACCAGCACGACAACAACAACTACCACAACTACAAGGAAACCAACAACAACTACTACTACAGCAGCTACAACCTCAACTACAGCTGCCACTACAACAACTACTACTACTACAGCAGCTACTACCTCAACAACTACGCCAGCTACGACAACAAGCACAACCTTGAGAATTCCTCAAGCTTATCAGCAACCCCTAACCACAACTACATTTAGACCCACTACTTTCACAACTACTACCACCACCACCACCTCAACAACTACTACACCAGCTCCTACTGCTATCACCACACAAAAACCCACTATCAGCGATGAGGACACTGAACTATTAAGGAAATTAGGTCCCAGTCTAACACAACCCATTAACACTGACGACAAAACGAATCTCATTATATTTGTTAATCGAACAACGGACACTTATCGACCAAACTATCGCTTGACCAGCACAACAATGAAACCTCAACCAGCAATATCGGGCTACATACCACTAGCAGCAACAACCGATTCCTCAACAACTATTCTACATACCACCATTCTAACATCCATAAGATCGACGGTAAATTCTCAAAGTAAAGAGGTCAATCACTATTTCACCACAACCCCTTACCCCACGGCAAGTTCTCAAAAAGGTCCTGTGCAACACAGTGAAATGACACCCTCCTCAACCACCCTACAACCAGTGATAACAGGGGAAATAAGCTCGACAGTGGTGACAGATGATCAAGAGATTTCCTTGGAAATGCAACGCATGAATGTTGTAACCATGGTGTTGGCCGGCATTGGCATAGTACCTCTGCTGGCCATTATTTTGTATTTACTGCGCAACTATCTGCTAAAGAGACCCATTAAAGATGACGAAGATTTTGATGTTTGCATTACAGATCAACAGCCCATAAGTCCAGTGAAAAAAATCGATTCGAAATATCAAGAAGAGGATGAAGATGAGGTGGATCATCACAAGAAGCCACCACAAAGACAACACAGTCTACATAGTAAATTAGTGTCGGCTCCTTTAGCGCGAGACAATAATCATAATGTGGCCTTAAATCAGCAGCGTTACGATGACAAAAGTTCGGTGTCCAGTGATCAAGAGTTTGAACGTTCCAACATACGTTTGAAGAGTCTTTTGGGTGAGGGTAATTTTGGCCAAGTGTGGAAAGCTGAGGCCGATGATTTGAGTGGTCATTTTGGAGCCACACGCATAGTGGCGGTCAAGACAATTAAGGCGTGCAGCACCCAGTTGAGTCTGAAAGATGAGGCAAATATTATGCGTAAGTTGGGTTCACATCAAAATGTGGTAACATTGCTGGGAGCATGTGTGGATTCGGGTAAGTTTGTTGATACTGAAGTGTTGTTGAAATATATCATTGTGTTGTGTGTTGTTTTCTTTTTGCAGAACCCCATATGTTGATTATGGAATATGCCATGCGTGGTCGTTTATTGTCATTGCTAAGGGCAGCCCGCAATGCTACCAATATTTTACCAGCCTCTGTACCGGGCGGTAGAAGTCTGACTCCATTGTCTCCTCGTACCTTGGCGGGTTTCTGTTTGGACATTGCTCGAGGCATGGAATATATTGCTGAGAAGAGGGTAAGTATTAACATTAGATGGATTCTTGTTGTTATGAAGAATTTGTTCTCATTAACGAACTACGCTTGTAGATAAACAAATGACATTCACCTTGTTAAAGACTAATTCTCCCTTTAGGACTTTGAAATATCTGTCTTATGCAAGGATTTACAGTTATTTGTGCAGGTTGGGTTAGAAGGATAATTACACTGTTAACTGTACGAATGCACAAGACCAATATAGTGATTCTACAGAGAAATTTCACATAGTTCTTATATGTGAAAAATTGTCGAAATTCACATTTATATCCTTTCAATTATGGAAGAAATTCCATAAAGATTTTGATTTAAATCTGTCTCGAGACAGAAAGCTTCTTTATCATTTGGAATCTTTACTTATTCTTTATCTTGCCGGAGAAAGAAATAAAATTCAGGTTTCTGTAAGGTCATTGTAAATTTGTTTCATCTTGTATCAATAATCAAGAAAACGTGATACTAGGAAGAAGAGAAGTGTTTGCTTTAATTATTTATTAGCCATGTAGATTCTCTGAGAGAAGATGAATATGAGAGCTTTGTACTTTTTTTTTATCTTAAAATATTGATATTGATGTTAGAAGGAAAACTATACTTTGTGAAATCGTGTATTGTTCCTTCCTTCTAATATCATCCAAGTAGGAAATATGGTCGGAAAAAATTCAAAATACTAAGATCGGTATGTGATTTTAAGCTTCGTTATAATGACAATGCAGTTATTGTAATTGTCTATAATCGTTTTAGACATATTATGAATAGGAAAATAACACCAAAATTGGTTTGGATTTTCCTTCCGATGTGTCTGCACTGGAAGGTGGAATGTTTGCCTCATGAAGACTGGAAGAAAGAAATATTTTAAGGATATATTCTTTTTTGTTGAAATGCAGCCTGTCCTCAGTTGTGCAAGACCCTGCGCAGGTTATTCCCGCCAATGGGTAATGATCTATATTGATATATTTTAAAGATAAACTCTTTGATGTCGTGGTTGAGATATTCCTTTCGATAACATCTCACTAGACAATATGAGGAACGAAGATATTTTCGGTCATGTTTTGATGAAGAACACAACACTGTGTTGTAATAGTTTGAATCTTTCTTCCGATGCCATCCCAGGACAAACAGTCTTCTTAGCGTGAACTTATTTTTCATAACTAGCAGGTGGAAGGTCAGTCTCATGAGGACAAGAACGAGGAAATAATATGATGAGTTCGAGGTTTTCTTATTAGCTAAAGTAATTAGACTTAATTTCCTTCATAATTGATCTGGGTTTTATTGGATCTCAACGTAAATAAGTCTCCTGGGCCATATGGCATACAAGCGCTGGTCTTGATGCAGTGCTTTTTCGACGTTAGCTTGTCCATTAGCTAACCTTTTCAGCACTTCATACCGTGCCGGCGTATTTCCTGTATGTTGGAAGGTTGCTAATGTTCCGCCAATTCTTAAAAAGGAAGAGGCTAATAACCCTGAAAATTACCGTCCAATAGCAATTTGTTCTGCACTTTCCAAAGTTATGGAAAGTATGATAAACTACCATTTGGTTAAATATTTGGAGTCCAACAATTTACTTAACGACCGCCAGTATGTCTTCCCTAAAGTGGTGGCTCTAGATATTTCAAAGGCGTTCGATAGAGTGTGGCATGGTGGACTTTTATCAAAACTTATTGCTTTTGGTGTCGGTATTAACTTCTCTCGATTTATATCGAGACTTCTAAGAGATCTCACTATACGAGTTGTTATAGATGGGATCTCGTCAAACGAGTTCAAGATAAATTCAGGGGTACCGCAAGGCTCCGTTCTTTTTCCTACTCTATTCCTTAATGTTCTAAAAGACCTTATACGTCAAACTTCCAACCCTATATATTCTTTTGCAGATGACAGCAATATTTGCCATTCATATTCATTCAGTTACAGACCAAGCCTGTCGGAGATTGGGGCAATGAGGCAACACATGAATGATTCTCTTAATCGGGAGCTTGTGACAATCTCTAAATGGGATCGTGCGAATAGGGTCGATTTCAACGCCCGTAAGACTCATTGTTTCATGTTGACACAAAAACAAACGACAGACTATGTCGCTTCATCTGTATTTATGGGTGTTGTCAATAATGTGGACTCAGATGCTCTTGATGTTCTAGGCATGGGAATACAATGTGTTGTCCGCTGGTCTAAACACATTTTTCAAGTGTCAAAAGAAGCATTCAAGTGTCTCGGATTTCTGTAGGAATTACTTTACTCCATCTGATCTCCTCGCTATTTACAGCTATATTCGACCGAAAATGGAATACAACTCCCATGTATGGGTCGGCTCTTTAAAGTCTATTTTGGAGCTTTTAGACCGCGTACAGGAGAGGGCGAAGGTGATTATCGGTGACAGTAGGGTATCCAACTCTATTGATTCGCTGGAGCACCTTCGCAAAGTGCCCTTCGTTTCACTGTTCTATCGGAACTACAATGGAATGTGTTCTGATGAAATTGGGGAACTTGTTCCTGATACCAGCAGATTTTTACGTAATACACGTTTTTCATCAAGAACAGAACTCTGTGTGGTCGATTAGCCAGTAGACCGCACAACATAGTAGAGGGAAAAATCGTTTTTTAGCCGTTTCTTCGAATACTACTCCCTTTTTCCTCCCTCCCATAACCTATTTTCCTAGTTCAAACACAATGCTATGCATGAGTAAGGGTCATTGGATGCTGGTCCAAGAAGAAAAAAAAATGTAGCTCGACCTCAGCTGCGAAGGACCCTTTGTTTGCTTATGTCCAGCATATGTTATATATGATAGTCAAATTTCTTTCCTGACATATTTTGAAGAGGAGCACAACTATGAGATATCGTTGTTTTGATATCCCTTCTGATGATATCTTATTAGCAAATTTCAAGGTCGAAAATCTTTTCTAACAAATCTGTGTTGTTGTTGTTAGCGGTCCAGGTGAATCTGCATTGTCAGCGTGTCAGTTGGAAATTTGCCTGTCAATTTTACGTTTTGAGATAAGTGCTGATTTGAGTGACTGATCATGGAGGACTATCTAGATGTAGCTCTTTTCTACTCACATTATAAAAATTTTAACATATTACTTCCCCACCGCACTTATTTTTATAAAGTAGTGTCTCATCTAAAATTCTGTTTACGTGAAATGACGTGAATGATCGAGATTAATTAAACCAAGACCTTATTATTAGCAGTACCATGGATGGAGATTCCATGTGATCAGCTGGATAACTCTTGTGACTATGATGGAGAATACTGCATTTCTGGGAAGTATTTCCGAAGATTTAATCTCTCTGCCTACCAATCAGGAAGAGAAAGAAAGGCTAGAGAGTCTCCTCTGCCATAGTCTTGCACTATCGCAGCACAGGATC
Source organism: Calliphora vomitoria (assembly GCA_942486065.2). NCBI lineage: Eukaryota > Metazoa > Arthropoda > Insecta > Diptera > Calliphoridae > Calliphora > Calliphora vomitoria. Next base: position 28,174,215 of record OW818031.2, on the reverse strand, counting down.
ATGATGTAAAGCTGTTCGCTTCTGAATTCATTTATTAGTACAACATACCTATTTCCTTTGGACTTAAGCATTGTCATGAATATGGATGAATTGAATTCACAGCTGTTTTAGGTGTTGGAAAGTGAAGGATACAATATCTCCATTGAAATAGTTGCTGAGCAGTTTGATTAGAGGATGCTGAGCAGTTTTCTTCTACTCGAGTTCATTCATTCATGCAAACAACTGAATTGTTTAGGGCCAAATTATGCTAATGAATATGCATCTGTCCGTCTGTCTGTTGAAATCAATTTTCTGAAGACCCCAGATATTTTCGGGATCCAAATCTTCAATAATTCTGTCAGACATGCTTTCGAGAAGTTTCCTATTTAAAATCAGCAAAATCCGTCCATAAATAACGGAGATATGAGCAAAAATTCGAGACTACCTCTATTTTTGGCCTATTGTTGATCTATATCTCGATTACTAAGTAATAAATATAGACAATATGGATATCTAATGATAGTTATTTCAAAGTCCATTGCAACGATGTATATAAGGTTATAGTAAGTTGGACCTACAATGGGTCAAAATCGAACCCATTGTAGGTCCAATTTTTTTTCACAAAAAACTTTTTTTGTCGTAGATTTTTTTCACTAATAAATTAAAAAAAATTTGAAATTAAAAAACTATCTCGAAAAAAAAAAATTTTAAAAATTAAAAAAAATAATTTTTTTTAATTTTCTTTTAAAGTATAATTTGGTGAAGGGTATATAAGATTCGGCACAGCCGAATATAGCTCTCTTACTATTTATGTTTAAATATTGAGTTTTTTTTTAATATTTTTATTTGATAGGGATCATTATTTTCTAGCAAGTACTAAGACCAAGATGTCTTAGTTTGTTAAGAATTCATTAAAACAAAAATTTCTCTTAATATGTAATTTATTATAATACTAATTTGCCCTTCCTTACAGATTGTTCATCGTGATCTAGCAGCCCGTAATGTTTTACTCGATCATAACGGTGTTTGCAAAATCTGTGATTTTGGCATGTCCATAGATTTGGATGCGGAACGCAAACGTAAGGAGCTGGAAAAGAATTGTGCTAATGAAATAATGCGCAGTAATTTCAATAAATTTAAATTTGATTTTGGAGGAAAATTCATAATGAATCATTGGACACAAAGTCCAACCAAAGACAGCAATGAAAAGAAATCCCATGGACATGATACAATTGGCAAGAGACCAGCACTGCCGATAAGATGGATGGCGCCAGAGGCCTTGCAATATAATATCTTTAGTACAGAGACGGATATATGGGCATTTGGTATAGTGTTGTGGGAAATTGCAACATTGGGTAAGAACTTATCAATATACAATTATTTCTAAAATATTTAAAATGTTTTTTTTTTTTTTTTTCTGTGCAATAGGTTCTACGCCCTATTCCCAAATAACGGGACGTGAAGTTATACGCAGAGTACCACAAGGCTTAAGACCTGATTTACCCAAAGAGGGTCGTCATGAGTTTTATAACCTAATGTCACGCTGCTGGCATAAGGATCCCCATATGCGTCCCAGTTTCAGCCAGTGTCGTTTGGAAATATCACGTTCTCTACACAAATGGGTCGATGATGATTCGGCCGCCTCCGATTATATGGATGTTAGTGGTTTTAGTGAAGATCTCGAACAGGGTATGGTCTATTTCAATCATCGCATATCAGAGTTTGAATGTGAAATATGACATTAGGAGAACCCAACCCTTTAATCCCTGCTAAACTGCTTTAAGCTTTTTCACAATCTTTTTAACTTTCCCCCTCATTTTCATCAAGTGCTCTTAGCAGTATTATTTTTTAATTTTTCTTGTATTTTTGGTTTTCTTAGCTTTCAAAGTGCTTAAGGAAAAATTTCTTTTGAAAAAGGTGCTTTAAAGAAAAAGTTAAAAATAGAATAGAAAAAAAAAAACATGGAATATGTGGCAAAATAGTTAGCAACAATTTCATGAATATTGTAAATATAATATAGTGTGTATTACTTAAAGAATTATTTAAATTTAAGTTACTTAGTTTAATTTAAGTTAATATAAACGAAATTTGTCAACCTGATATAACGAATTATACTTATATGGTCCTTCACGCTTTCCATTCCAGTTTGTTATAATACATATATATCTAGCTAAATTTTTTTATAAAATTCTGTTAAAAAATAATCTGTGTTATTAATTTCAAATTAATTTTAGGTTTTGCGAACTAAAAACTTTCGAATTAAATTTTTGTTATTGTTATTTTTCATGGTCCTTCCAAGCCTTCATTTAATGTTAATGACAAATTTTGTACTTTTATTTTTGTATTTAATTTCTTTTTTAGTTTTCTAGTCTTTATTTTTTGTTTCAATTGTTTTTTTTTTCAATTTGTATATGGATGATTAGATGATTAATTTGGCTTTAATTCTTATTTTTTTTATTTTTTTGTATTTAATTAATTAATTTTTGTTTTGTAATTATGTAATATTTTGCACTGTTTAAAGTTTATTATTAGTTTCTTTTTTTTAGAGTGTAAATAATTTAGTTTTTAAAATTTATTGTACTTATTATGTGTATATGTATTGCAAATACCAAGTATTTAATTAACAAAATGTTTTTAATCGTCACTGTGTTTATATCAATTTCCATTTACTTAGTAGTTTTAATGCAATTTTAAATTTATTTATAAAATTAAAAACTTTCAACAAATTATGATATATTTTTCTTGCAATTGAAGTAATAAAATTGTATACGTACTGAATTAAATAAAAATTAAATGTGTTTTTTTTTTAAAGCAAAGAATTTGAGAAATTATTCTAAAAGATGATACAATTTTGCGAGAATATGAAATGATGTTGAACAACTTAGGCTATTCTAAATCTTATCTACCCTTTACCCATAGTAAACTTTGCAAAAAAAAAGAAGTAAGAGAGCTATATTTGGCTGTGTCGAATCTTATATACCCTTCACCAAATTATACTTAAAAATAAAATAAAAAAAAAATTTTTAATTTTTTAAAATTAGTTTTTTTCGAAATTGTTTTTTAAGTTTTTTCCAATATTTTAAAAAAATTTTTTTTTTTATTTAAAAATTTATTTTTTTTAATTTATTAGTGCAAAAAATGTATGAAAATATGTTTTTTGTGAAAAAAAATTCGGGTTAAAAAATATTTTTCCCGATTTGGACCCATTGTAGGTCTAACTTATATACATCGTTGCAATGGACTTTGAAATAACTATCATTAGATATCCATATTGTCTATATTTATGACTTAGTAATCCAGATATAGATCAAAAATAGGCCAAAAATAGAGGGAGTCTCGGATTTTTTATGGACGGATTCTGCTGATTTTAAATAGGAAACTTTTCGAAAGCATGTCTGACAGAATTATTGAAGATTTGGATTCCGAAGATATCTGGGGTCTTTAGAAAATTGATTTCAACAGACAGACATGGATAAATCGACTCCGCTATCTATAAGGATCCAGAATATATATACTTTATAGGGTCGGAAAATTACATTGTTGAAATTACGGAATGAAAAACGTATATATACCATTCTCACTAAGGTGAAGGGTATAAAAATAAACAAGTAAGAGTGTAACCGATCCTTACAAAAGCTGGTATAAATATATATTTCATCCAAATACATTCCATTCAAGTACCGATAGAACAGTGAAACGGAGCCCACATTGCGTCGGTGCTCCAGCGAATCAATAGAGTTGGATACCCTACTGTCTTCAAAATAGACTTTGAAGCACCGAAAATCGGGTAACATTTGTCCCTAGTCCCCTTCTGAACATGACTTGAACAGTCATAATTGTCTTATAATAATTAATATCGTGATGAAATTGGACATAAACAAGTTTTAAATGAACCTACATTTTTCTACCAACTTTTGTGGGGACCGATCCATAATTGACCCTATCCTGCATGTAATCGGATATATCAAGAAAATATTTTATTGTCACATATATGGTGGGTATACAAGATTAGACACAACCGAATATAAAACTCTTACTGGTTTAATATCTCAAACAGCAATACAGCTGACTCTTAAATCCATGTGCTTTGAGGTTTTTCCTAGTGTATATTTAAATCAATGGTCGACCTAAAGAGCACATGAAATACGGACGATAATAACATGTTATGCATTTTCATTCCCTCAGGTTTATTCGCGGGCTAACCTCATTTGCTCTGTGAATAACAATTCGAGAAGTTATTTTCAATTTTAGATTATTGATTACCTAACGCGGAAATTCTTTAAATTCTCTTGCTATTAAATTATCTTGTCCTGGATTACTTTTACGAGATATTCTTTTCAATTTTAAGTTTTCTCAGACAATTTTTTTTATAATTTTTGAAACTGTTGAACATGCATCACTTTGACTCCAGCTATTTTTACTAACTATTTAAAAATATTACAAAAATAAATTATCAAAATATAAAAAATTTTGAAATAATGATAAAACATGATGCTTTGTACATCGTTTTCTTAGATATTTTTATACCCTTCAGCATGAGTGGCTAGGGTATATATAAGTTTGTCATTCCTTTTGTAATTTCTATATTTTTCATTTCCGATCCCACAAAGTATATATATTCTGGATCGTTATATATAGCGAAGTCGATATAGCCATGTCCGTCTGTCCGTCTGTATGTTGAAATCAACTTTCCGTAGCCCCCAAATAACTTACAAACATGATTGATACATCAATATATCGCGAATTCTTCCGGCTCGGTCGCTATTTAAAATCGTGAAAATCGGACCAAAAATGGCTGTGATATAAGGAAAAAACCGGGACAACCTCGATTTATAAAAATTTTTTTTTATAATTTTTAAAAATAAATTAAAAAAAAAAAAAAAATTAAATTAAAAAAAAATTTTAAACATTTTTTTTAAAAATTTAAAAAAAAAATTTTGAAAAAAAAAATTTAAAAAAAAAATTGGAAAAATTAAAAAAAAAATTTCAAAAACAAAAAAAATTTTAAAACAATTTTGAAAAAAAAAAAATTAATTTTGTTTAGGTATATTAGGTTTTTGTTTTAGTATTCTTTCACGCAGAAGTTTAAAAGTTTCCATTGTTTCGCCAATGCTAGGTAGCGTTACACATTCTAAAAATATAGTTTTGTTAAACTTTAAACGCACAAATTATACAGATATGAATCAGCTGGTTTCAGAAATACGGAAATAAATAAATAACAAAAGATAATGTCAAAATGTTTGTTGTTTGAAAACAGAGATAAATATATAGGGTTTTCCAACAAGAGGTGTTATTTTGAATCACCTGGTATTTCGGTAGCTGTCACTTTTGAAGCTCTTATTCTTTAACATTTGCCAAGTAGAAACTACGCCATTACTAAAAATGAATACGCTTCAACAATGCATTGAAATTATTAAAATTCACTGCAAAAATGGTGAAAATCTTGCAGTCACAGTTCGCAAAACTAAAAAATGGAACGATACACGCTTCAACAACTCATTAAAAGTAATAATATTCAAGTCTTGGTGATAAATCCGGAGAATATGGGGGAGCAATTCGTAGCCTAAATCATGTTTTTTTTTGTTGGCATAATATTCGCTATTGATTGTTTCACTCTTTTGAAGGTAGACAATGTTGATTATATCACGTGCATTCCAAAAAACGGTCGCTCTGACTTTATGACTGACAAACCCACTTTGGCCTTCTTCGGCGCCGATTCACCTCGAGAAACCACTGTTGTGACTGATGTTTGGTGATGGATCCACGTTTCGTCCACGGTTACGAAACGGCGCAAAAATAGTCCCTATTGAGGTTGAATAACGCCAAACACTCCTGCGAAGTTGTCACACGATTGCGTTTGTGGTCGATTGTGAGCAAATGCGGCACCCATCTTGCGTAAAGCTTTCTCATACCCAAGTGATCATTCATGGCTTCCACAATCTCTCGCACTGTTGGTCAATCTCCGATAGATATCGTGAATTTTTTCAATTGTTTCTGGTGTAGAGACCTCAACTGGACGTCTAGAGCGTTCGGCATCTTCCATGCTTGTACGGCCACAATGAAATTCAAAAATTCACTTTTTTACCATTGAAATTTATGGTGCAGAGTACCTATAGTATTCATCAAGTTTAGTTTTGGTTTTTTTCTGCAAAAAATAATGCTTAATGAGCACGCGAAATTCATTTTTTCCTCAAGTCTTGCGGTAGTCTGCTATCGATGGCTGTCAAACACAAACTAAATGACGTAACTTGTTCAAATTTTGACAGGAGTCCGTTGACAGGAGCAGTGTTACGAGGCGGGAAATTAAAAAAGTCACGGACTTATTACATTACTTGGAATTTAGTGAAACGCCTAAAAATATGTTATAATACAAATTTTATTTTTGAAATTTTGTCAACTAAATACAATAAAATTGTATCAATACTGCCAGACTGTTTGTTACAAGAGGAAGTAAATAAATCCAAATTTAACATACAATACAATCAGAAATTTATAATGCCACATTTATTATGCAGCTTGTGTAATTTGCCATTGAAGTTTTCACACATACAAATTATGTACTTTGTAAGAAAAAAAAAAGACTTCATTGAATCTTAAATAAAAATTACAATAAAACAAAGAATCTATTTAACTAAATAATGCAGTCACCATAGTAGAAAAATACCTTTCAACAATATGAGAAGACATTTTGTAGACAATTGATTGATGGTCGTCATAATAGAAAAATGGTATGTATCAGTTCCAAAAAGCAATTAGTGTAAATACAACAATAATGCTGTAATGTTGTCATCAATGTTACTCAGTTGGCCAGACAAAAAACAGTCTCACATGGAATGACTTTGAATTGTTTTTATGTTTTTTTCTTCTTTATTTTCCTTTTCAGCAAAATGCTGATGCACATAATACTCTTTAATAAACTAATTTATGTCTTTAATGTCATAATAATTGAAAAGTCGCGTAACGAAAGAAAGTTCAAGAGTAATGGTAGCCGTGGATAAAAATGTACACTTAAAATAAAAATGAAAATTTTTAAATATTTGAATGAAAAGTAAAGGGAGGAAACTTTTTTTGAAATTTTTCCAATTTTTTTCAATGTATTGGCCATTGTGAGCTATGAACTTTTCCCATCTTTCTGGCTTTCATATGGATACGAAAAGAACTGCTCATCTTTTGAGGCCAAGACGGAGAAATTGGTCTGCATCGATCGAAACAATAGTCGGGGCACGATCTGGACTATAAAGCGGGTGAGGCAAAACTTCCCAACAACTTCTTTCTAAGTAGATTTTAACAGTTATTGTAACATGTGGCCTAGCGTTGTCATTATGGAATATTACGGTTTTATATCTGGCAACATATTCTGGGCGTTTTTCGGCCAATGCTGGCTTCAAACGAATCAGTTGCATTTGGTACATGTTCCCTGTGATTGTCTGAACAAATTTCAGCTGATCGTAATAGATAGGACCATTTTGCAACCACCAAATACAGAAAATTACTTTAGCGCCATGGATATTTGGCTTTGGTGTCGATTCAGCTGGTTGGTCGGGCTTCACATACATGGTTCGGTGCAAAAATGTTTTTCTTTTATAGCGTTCAAGCAAAAGTTTCGGACATGCAAAAACGTCTTTCAAGGTCTCTCGGGTTCAATTATGATAACAAATTTCACTGTTTTTGGATGAAAACTGCTGCTGACAAACATTTTGAAATTGCTGCTTGAGTAGCTCCTAATGATTTCCCAAGCTCTTGTTGAGTTTGACAACATTGTTCATGTAGTAATGCCTCCAATTCTTGGTCTTCAAACTTTTTTGGCTAGCCGGCGATCTTCGTTTGTATTTTTTGACCTTTCAGGACCTATAAACGAGGGTCGTGCGCCCCTGTTGGCAAGACAATCAGCGCGTTCATTACCAGCATGTCCTTCATGGCCAGGTACCCAGCACAATGTAAGTTCATTGTGTACAGCCTGACTGTCAGACATAACAAATATTTTATTATTCCTAGATCTCCTTCTTAAACATTCATTGGAGCATATAAGGATGGCGTAAATCTCCGCCTGAAATATTGATGGGAATATACTCATTGGGATCCCCCAGTGTCACCATTAGCCTGTTTGGAACCATCAGTAAACCATACTTGATCGGCATTATTCTGCCTCCATGTCTGATTTAACCATTCATCTCTTTCAGGTATAAGGACCTTGAACTTCCTATCTAACACCAGAGTTGGTGTCATATGGTCCGATATTGGAATACTAGGATCATTTTCAAAGATGCCTAGAATGCGCATGTGCCCAACCAGATCTCCCGGCATTACACGGGATATACCCGGTAGTCTGGATGCACTCCTATAGGCCTCCTCCATTACCAATATATGTAAGGGTGGGATGTGAAGGATTACTCCCAGAGCATGAGTGGAACAGGTCCTCATGGACCCGGTAATAGAGACACAAATGAGGCGATATACCTTGTCAAGTAATGCTCTCGCAGTCACCTGTTCCACCTTTTTCCACAATGCCAAAGCAGCATAAATCATCTTAGGTTTCAACCCCCACGTTCTACCAAAAAAAAGCTGGCAAGCATATATGTGTTGGATAAATGAGAATTCCAAGTCAGATTCCTATCAAGTGTAACCCCAAGATACTTTACATCATTAGAAAACTCTATAGATGACCCATTCAATGTAGGCTCTATGAGTCTAATAATTTTCCGTTTTGTAAATGGTACAAGAATTGTCTTTGCTGGGTTAATGTTCAGCCCCCTATCCAAGCACCACTTGGTGGTTATATTCAGAGCAGTCTGCATCCTTTCCGATATTGTTACGTCATCCCACACAGTAACAAAGATTACTAAGTCGTCGGCGTAACCATATGTGCGGAAACTAAAGTTGTTAAGTTCTTCTAGAAGTTCATCGATAACTAGGGTCCACAAAAGAGGCGATAGTACGCCACCTTGTGGACAACCCCTTGTAGTCCTAATAGTCTTCGATGATCCTCCTAAATCCACCCTAATAACCCTGGATGACAGCATTTCCAAAATCCATTTCCTTATAATGTAAGGAACCCCTTTTCTATGCAGTGCTAGATCAATAGCACTGTATGACGTATTGTCGAAGGCCCCCTGAATGTCAATAAAAGCACAATGCGATATATAATTGGCACCTATGGCCTTCTCAATTAGCGTCGTTAATGTAGCCTTAAGGACCGTCACAGGCTGCCTTCAAATTATCTCCGAACACCACCTTCACGTATTTGACGTAACAGTTCCTTCTGGGATGTCAGCGGAGGAATTATCCAAATTCCGAACTCACACAGTTGCAGTTTCCCCCGAGGCATGTCAGACAGGATATACGCAAATACAAGGAGAGCAGAGGTATGTGCATGATCCATTTGATCGCCGCTCGTATATGTCAGCTTTGAACGACATTCATAGAGACATCATCAATTCCGCGGTAGCAGGATACCATATGAATGTCGTATATAGAGGGCGCCCACTACCGATAGCAGACGCCGAGAAGATTCTGCCGCGTAAAACGAGAGTTGTTCTGGCACAACTAATATCAGCATGGAGTAACAGGCTTTACGCCTCTAGGTCCCGCATAGACCGTGCCGTCCTCAACTTATATGCAGCATGTGGTCAAGGTCCTCATGACACCCTCCACATATTCAACTGTCCAGCCAACCCTACTTTACACCCGTCCTGTGGATTTATGGACTCATCCAGTCCAAGCAGCACTATTCCTTGGAAGTGAACAGCATGCAGAACCCCCTGATTAAATATTGTAAAATTTATTATGCTGCTACAACAACATAGTTGGTAGAAAGATTTAGGTTCATACAAAACATGTTCATGACCAATTTCATCACGATCCCAATAAGCATTTTTACTGGAATGCAAGTTCAAAGCAAGTGTAATTCAAGCCTTGAATTCCAACAAAATGTTCAAGAGCTTGAATTTTTGGGGCTTTGATGCTTATTGGGATATTAATTATTATAAGACAATTGGGAATGTTCAAGTCATTTTCTGAGGGGGACCTTATATGGGGACTAGGGACAAATGTTGGACGATTTTCAAATTTGTGCAAAATTAGATTAAGATTGCTGCATAATCTATATATATTTATGATTGCTCAAACACTAATCCGGGGGACATTTGTATGAGGCCTAGTACAGAACAAACATGTTATTTTCCATTGGAAGGGTGGACTCGTGCAACGAGTTTGTTGAGCGTTATTTGTACCAAATGAAAACTATTCAGTTTAGAGTTGCAGTGCAAAGAGAACTGTAAAGAAGACGAGAAAGGCAGTGCCAACTATTGAAGAGCTCGGATATAAGTGGCATTTGGCAATCCAAAAAGTAACCAGCAAACACTAACGAATTCGAAACAGTGCGATATATTTGGTATATCAATCAACTTATGATTCATTTTCGCAGTTTTAAAATTACTTTACCTGTAATAAATAATAATAAAAAAAAGTATTTTCGATTTATTTAACAAAACTTGTGTAATACTTTAGCGTAAGCAAAACTATAATTAAGTGTTTAAGTACTAAGGAAAATTAACAGACCATTAATTTATTATTCACAATCTTTGATAATTTCTTTTTGATTATAACATTTATTTAGAATGAAAATGAAAGTGCGAAAGTATTCAAAATAAAACTATTTATATTCAGTCACTTTTAACTTTAGTTTAAGGAAACTCATTTATGATGATTTAACTGCAGGGTATTGTGTTTATAAACCAAACAATTTACTGCTCGTAGATTCAAATTAAATTGATTATAACTGATAAAATGTAGGTATAAAGCCAAAACAAAAACACATTTAATGTGTTTTTTGGTTTAAAGCAAATTTATTTAAATTTCTGTGCATATTTGTTTTAACAGTAAAACTAAAAATTGTTTATTTTTTCAAATTTATCAAAAAGTCACTCAAGTGTTTCAAGAGTTGTTACAAAGTTTATTTTCTTGTTTAACTAATGGTAGACGGTTTTTTTTTTTGTGAATTCTTCATATTTTTAACACATAAATGCACAATGTCGTGTTTAATTTTGAGGAAATTAGGAAGTAGTTAGTTTTCAATTTTTAATTATGGTTTATTAGCAATAAAACTGTTTTTTTATTATTTGCTGATTTAAAATTTATTGGAAATCAATTTCATAGCAAAATATTTAGAGTTTAAAAACTAATGAGATGATGCCAAAGGCGTAAAACAATGTTTTAAATATGATATATCATAAATAGTATTATTTATGACTTAGAATAATAAAACAAAGAACTTTAAAGAGGAATATTATGGTAGTGTCATCTATATAAGAGCTTAGAACTAAATTGAATTAGTCAGCCAAAAAAGATTATGAAAGTCTTGTGCAAACAGAAATGGTTGCAATTATTTTGCAATAATTTAAAGTACTTAGTACCAAATTCCCGTTTTCCCCCTTAAACAACCTTAAATTTTGAATTTTCAGTAAAGTGAAACTATACAAATCTGTGTTTATTTGTTCAAGAAAAATTATGTTTTAAACAAGTAAGAGAGCTATATTCGGATGTGCCGAATCTTATATACCTTTCACCAAATTATACTTTAAAAAAATTATTTTTTTTTTTTCGAATTTGGTTTTGAAAAGTTCCTTCCAATATTTTTAATTTAAAAATTGTTTTTTTTAATTTATTTGTGGAAAAAATGTATGACAAAATAATGTTTTTTGTGAAAAAAATTCGGGTTAAAAAATATTTTTCTCGATTTTGACCCATTGTAGGTTCATATCTCCGTTATTTATGGACGGATTTTGTTGATTTTAAATAGGCAACTTCTCGAAAGCATGTCTTACAGAATTATTAAAGATTTGGATCCTGAAGATATCTGGGGTCTTCAGAAAATTGATTTCAATAGACAGACGGACATGGCTAAATCGACTCCGCTATAGCCATGAATCCAGATCCATGATCCAGAATATATATACTTTATACGGTCGGAAAATTATATTGTGGAAATTACAAACGGAATGACAAACTTATATAAGCCATTCTCAAGGAGGTGAAGGGTATAAAAATGCTTTTAAATCTTCTACCAAAATAGTATGATCATGTTCACCCTTCTCTATAGTGCTGCAATAGGCAAATCATTATCAGTGTGATCCGGGCACATCATGTAACCCAATCATGATCACAAAATATTGGCTTGATGCAATGTACAAAAAAACGATAAAATTTTTAAAAGGTGGCAAGGTTTGTGTCGCTTCTGAAGAGTAAATATAATTTTATAATGTTCTCGGAGGTCAATTACCTTAAAAACTAAAAAAATTATAATATGGTTATTTTCCATCAAGAAAAATATAAAATTTTAATTAATGTAAAATTTGAACGGTTAAAGATATCATAACAAAAATTGGAACTAATATGCACTCAAATGTCCTTAAATCAATGGAATTGTAAGCTTTGACATTTTTTTATTTTTAAATACCGAAATTCCTAAAACGGGGAAAATGTGTTCCAAAAACTGAGTTTTTTAGAAAAGTGCCTAACTGTGATATTATTAACCGTGTGATAGTAGAAAAAAGTTTGTTGGCAGTTAAGAAACATATAGGGTTATACAAATATGGAGATTTTTCGAGGATCAGTGCTTTGTGTTTTTTAAATTTTTTTGCTCAAATCTAAATTTTATTTTAAAATTGGCCAAGTTTGCATAGGTCTGGGGGGTACTGTGTCCGCTTTAGTGAGTCAAATTTAATTTTACACGCTTTTGAATAAAGTTCTCTTTCCGGATCATATACAAATTGTATATAGTCCAGAGGTGACTAAATTTAAAACTGGCCCCCATTACTCCTAGGAAGCTGAGCAACTGTATATCAACTCGAAAACACCTCAGGTTCCAATCATGTGAAATTATTTATAAGCAACTGTGCTTCTTTGGCGGATTCTCACTCATATTCGCTGTAATGAAAAAAAGCGAAAACTAATATTAAGTTCACCTTTGAGGATTTAAATTTAATCTTATATTAACTAATTTTAATTTATTAATTCTGTACTACACTTATTATACCCTTCATAATAAGTTTGACTTTCCGTTTGTAATTTCCACAATATAATTTTCCGACCCTATAAAGTATATATATTCTGGATCCTTATAGATATCGGAGTCGATTAAGCCATGTCCGTCTGTCTGTCAGTCTGTTGAAATCAATTTTCTGAAGACCCCAAATAACTTACAAACTTGATTCATTCATCAATATATAGGGAATTCTTACGGCTCGGTTGCTATTTAAAATCGAGAAAATCAGCCCACAAATGGCTGAGATATAAGGAAAAACCGGGTCTGGATTACTAAGTCATTAATATAGACAATATGGATATCTAATGAACGATTTTTCAAAGTCCATTGCAACGATCTGTATAAGGCTATAGTAATTTGGACCTACCGATTTTTTTTTTTACCAAAAAAAAATTTTTTCATAAATTTTTCTTCACTAGTAAATTTAAAAAAAAAAAAATTTTAAAAATGTTTGAAAAAAAATAAAAAAAATGTTTGAAAAAAAATTTTCGATTTTTAAACTGAATAAAAAAACAATTTTGCAAAAAAAAAAAATTTATTTCAAAGTATAATTTGGTGAAGGGTTTAAGACTTTGGAACTTAAAAAAAAATTTTATGTGAATATTTATCGTTTCTAAATGCTTTTTTTAAAATCAGCAAAAAATTTTGTTGTGAATGTGTTTCATCGGTTTCAACGTGCAAGAGATGGTTTGTGTAGTTCAGAAGTGTTAATTTTGACACGGAAGGCAAAGACATCCCAGGTCAGGAGACATTACTACATAAATATTGTTTTTAAACTCAACAAGAGCTTGCAAAGTCATTAGAAGCTACTCAAGCAGCAATTTCAAAACGTTTGTGATCAGCTGGATTCATGCAAAAGCAACGAATTGAAGCTGAGAGATCTTGACAGACGATTTTGTATGTCTGAAATGCTGCTTGAACGCTACAAAAGAAAATTTTGGGATGAAAAATAGATCTATTACATAAACTGAAGCATAAAAGATCGTATGTGAAGCCCGGCCAACCAGCCGAATCGACACCAAAGCTAAACATACGTGGCGCAAAGGTAATACTCTGTACTCTGTACGCAACTGATTCCTTTGAAGCGAGCACTGGCCGAAAAATGCTCAGAATATGCGGCCAGACATGAAACCGTAATATACCATCATGACAACACTCGACCACATATTACAATAGCTGTTAAAAAATATTTAGATTGAAGTGGTTGGGAAGTTTTGCTTCACCCGTCATATAGTCTAGACCTTGCCCTGTCCAACTACTAGTTGTTTCGATCGAGAGAACTCTCTCTCTGGGATGTGCTTCACTTTGAAACAGAGTATCCGAGATTGGCTTGATTCTTGGGTTCAAAAGATGAGCAGTTCTTTTGGCTCGGAATCCCTATGTAGCTGGAAAAGGTCATAGGAAACAATACTTAGAATAAATTAATATTGTACAAATGTTTCACTTACTACGAAGAAATTATAATATTTTATACAGAACATTTTTAATTTTATGTTTATATTTAAAAAAAGAATCTAAAAAACTTTTGTTTTGTCGATTAAGATATTTTGGCGTTAAGGGCTCGATGTATTGATGTATCAATCATGTATGAAAGTTTGTTGGTGGATTTGGATTGAAGCCCCCATAGAAAGCATTTTCCCGTTTTTGCCCTTTTTGGTACTATTTTTCTGAGCGCTTAGAGAAAGTAATATAACATTGCTATTTAACAATCGATTGGGGTGAATGATAGCTGGTTTCATTCGGAATAAAATGAACATTACGATTATTTACTGTAGCATAGGGTTTTTAGTTTAATAATTTAATTTTAAACAAAACAAAATATTGTTTTTTTTAAGGAAGAATGACTGGCACAACATCATGCCTTCATACTTCATTGCTAACTGCGATATTAAAACAAAAAAAATTATAAGATCCGCAATTTTAAATAAAATTTCCATTAACAATATTTTGTAACTGTTTTATTAAAAGAAGAATCTATATATCTATTTGCTATTTTGTTATAATTTATTAATACTTATTGGCAATGTACTAGTTTTTCTTTTGAAGAAAAGTAACTAAACACAGACACAAACAAATGATTTCCATGAACTTGTTCATTAATATTTTTCTGCACTGAGAAAATTGTAAAATCACACCAAAACTGAAGCCAATCATGTGGAAATTAGTGAAGAAAACAAAACAGCTAATATAAACAGCACAATTAAAACTACTTATACACTGTAGTTTTTTTTTTTTTTGCTTTTAGCTTTTTCCTCTTTTTTTACAATTTAACCTGTTGCGGAAAACTGTGTGGCAGGGGTTAAGAATTTTTCAAACAAAAACAGTGGTAAGTAGTTGGTATGAGTATAAAGATGAAACTGGCCACTTAGTAGAATGATTTGTTAATTTTCTTACTCAAACATGGGTGTGAGTGAAGGTTAAGCAGCGCTCATTTAAATCTGAGAATATTTTCAATGAGTTTTTATGAGTTTTGTCAGTATTCAAGTTTGAGTGTTTATGGAGGTTTTGTTTTAAGAGAGTTTAAAAGTAAGAGAGAAAATATGGTTTAATAAGAATTAAAGATATTTGTCAAACAATTGTTAAATTCACAAGCTATGCTGTGAATTGCATGTCGTCTGATTTTACAATAGTTTTTAGTAAATATTGTGTAAAAATGTGGTACAATAACATCTTTAAGATTCTTTCATGTGATTCTGCACAATAGGGCAGAATTAACATATTTTGGAAATAAATCATCAATTTCTAATTGACATGATATTTAACATAGACGTAGCAGAGGAGTATTTGAATGTATTTTTTGACGATGGACTATAAAACCCCTCAAGAGTGGTCTGATGGTTTGGGTTCTCATTAATTTCTAGATATCTTAAAGAGTATTTTCTTAATAAAAGAGTTAATTTTAATGGAATTCAAAGTAAAATTGTCTGCGTTATTTATAAAAAAAATTGTGAAGTTTCAGAATTCATATTAAGAAACAAAAAAAAAACATAAAAATTCCAATTTGTTCCATAAAGACCACATCTGGTAGGGGTTGGTAAAAGAATAATTTGGAATACATCAGAGTTTCTAAACCAGTTGCCCATTTTGAAATCCAAGAAAATTTAGTGGAAAATTACATTCAATTCCGAAACGTCTAGAGAAACCCCTATTACTATATTGTAGGCGTTAGCTATTTTAGAGCTATCTTTATTGAGATACCTTTCAAGAAAATATAAAAACATTATGAGTGGATAATTTGCTTAGGCCTAATAAGTATTAAAATCTTATAAATTAAATTAAAACAAAATGCTCTCTGACGAGAGCCTTGATGATCTTACTGGGGTGGTAGATCGGCTCTATGAAGCCGTTTTAGCTCTGTGCGAGAATTGTTGCAAGCGGGTTCGGGAGGACGCGTAATTTTATAATGTATTTTTCACGTCTTATTCCCTATATTTCTTATTATACCCTTTACAATGACAATATATAAGTTTGTCATTCCGTTTGTAATTTCAACACTTTTAATTTGCGACACCACAAATTATATATATTCTGTATCGTTATATATAGCGAAGTCGGTATAGCCATGTCCGTATGTCCGTCTGTATGTTGAAATCAACTTTCCGTAGCCCCCAAATAACTTACAAACATAATTGATACATCAATATATCGGGAATTCATCCGGCTCGGTCGCTACTTAAAATCGAGAAAATCGGCCCACAAATGGCTGAGATATAAGGAAAAACCGGGACAACCTCGATTTTTGGCCTACAATGGGTCAAAATCGGGAAAATTCTTTTTTAACCCGAATATTTTTTTTTTACCACAAACAATTTATTTTTATATTTATTTTTTTTTCACTAATAAATTTAAAAAAATTTGGAAAAAAATTTCGAAAAAATTAAAAAAAAAAAATATTTAAAATTTTTATTTTAAAGTATAATTTGGTGAAGGGTATATAAGATTCGTCACCGCCGACTATACCTCTCTTACTTGTTTTTTTTTTTTTCAATTGGGCCCCCTGTATAAGTTCAATACTGGAATTACTGGCCGTTCCCTCCAATTGGATTCCATATGTCCTAATTGGTTTTATCAAAGTTTTATGCAGGATGACTTTGTAGTCAAGGCTTAATCATGATTTTTCATTGATTAACAAGAAAAGGCTAGATGCTCTTAACTTCATGTGATGTCTCTGTTAGGTGGACAGTTACCCCTTCTGATTGTAAATATGTGTTGTTTACTTTTGAGTTCATTTACTCGTATTCTCCAGTTATGCCACCATATCTAAACGAGTCTAAGATAATTTGCCAATTCCGTAGAAGCTACCTGCGGATTTGCATTTGAATCAGAAGTATATATCAAATAAATAGTTGGTCCGATAACACTTCCCTGTGGAACACCAGCTTTAATTTCATAATTTCCTGTTTCATAATCGTAATATTTCACTCTAAAAACTCGTCATACATATCAGAGTATGACCCTAGCAATCCATGCATACTTGGTGGCCGATGTCCAAAACGATAGCATTTTTTATTTTCAAAATATTTTCTTATCTCTCCAGTCAATCGATTAACTTGCTCAATGGTTCCATGTAGTTTACGAAAACCATATTGATGAAGTGGGATAACATTTCGGTTATTTAAGTGTGGTACAATTTTACATTTGATAAGCAGGGCTGTATGAAGATGTCATTGTTAAATCTTTTCCTGGCTTAATTATCACTATAATCTGAGCAATTTACCAATTTGTTGGGAAAACGTCTAGTCTTATGATCGCAGAAAACACTATACTATATACGGTAGATTTTGAATCATGGAAGGTATTACTTTGTCATATCCTGGAGATTTTTTCGTATTTTTGATGAGTTTTCGAATGTCCACCAGACTTACTCTGAATTGATCATACGTTGTCTCATAAACGGGAGGATTTTTCAGTTGGGTGGATTTGACTGAAATATGTTACTCAGGGCTCGGCAAAAAATTAATTCTTTGTCCTTAGCATTTCTTGCACAATTACCATCAGCTTTTCTCAACGGACTTTTTACCTCTACCGGTTGTTTGATGTTACGAGTGGCTTTCCAAAGCGAAACGTTTGTATGTTTAGTAGTCGTTAAACTCTCAATGTATCGTCTATTTCTGCGATCTTCCTCTAAACAAAGGGCACTCTTCAGTCTTCTGGTAGCGATTGACTGCCTTTGCATCAGGTGATTTATTTTGTTGCCACTCTCTTCTAAGCTTTCTCTTTTCGACAAGTAATCTGAATCAATATCTGAATTTTATTTTTCAACATAGTCTTGTTTAAGCTCTATACACATTGTCCAAATTTTCTCCAATTTTGGTATCTCTTCCAAAAAATAAGATTTGTCGAGGTCATCAAAATATGTATTTGTTTGTCTCTTTCCGCCGAGCTATTTCTTCAGGTTTGGAAATAAGAAATAGTCACTAGGAGCTTAATTCAGAAAATAGGGTGGATGAGGGAGCAAATCGTAGCTGAATTCATGGATTTTTCTCATGGGAACTGCACATGTGTGCACCCTTGCATTGTCCTGGTGAAAAAGAAAATTTTTCTTGATGAAATGCGTTAATTTTATTTTCAAATCCTCATTTTATTTTCAAATCCTCGACCTAATAAGTCGGCATAATATTCGCCATTGATTGTTTTACCCGTTTGGAGGAAGTCAATTTGTTATACCGCGTGTATCTAAGAAACCCACTGTTTTGACTGCTGTTTGGTCCCTGGTGTCCTGTAGTGGATCCACATTTCGTACACAGTTACGAAAAGGCGAAAAAACTCCATATTGAGGTTGAACAACGTCAAACACTCCTGAAAAGTTGTAACACGAGTGCGTTTTTGGTCGATTATGAGCAAACGCGGAACCCATCTTGGGGAAGGCTTTCTCATACCCAAGTGATCATTCAAAATTGAAGCCACTGAGCCTTGTGAGATGCCAATGGCTTCCACAAGCTCTCGCACTTTTAATCTCAGATCGGCCACCACCATATCGTGACTTTTTACAATTGCTTCGGTTGTAAAGACCTCAACCGTGCTTGTACGGCCACAACGAAATTCAGTAAAACACTTTTTTTCCCATTAAAATTTATGGTGCAGAGTTCCCATAGTATTTATCAAGCTTAGACTTGGTTTGAGTGATGGTTTTTTCCGCAAAAAAATAATGCAATGGGCACACGAAATTAATTTTTTTCCATTTTATCCTTAAGTCACTCGGTAATCTGCTATCAATGGCTGTCTAACACAAACTAAATAACGCTGCTTGTTGAAATTTTAACAGGAGTTAACTGATAGATGCCTGTTGCCAGCAGTAGTGTTGCTTTTACAGTTAAGAGGCGGGAAATTCAAAAAGTCGCGGACTTATTGACCCGCCCTCGTACAATATATAATTAAGATATACAAGAGGCTTCAGCTTTGGTGCAATAGAAAAGCTTGTGTAAATTTTGTTAAATTACTTATCTGTACTTAGTTTGATTACAAAGTTCACTTGGATGAAGGGACGGACGGACAGAAATTTCTTAATCGGCTCAGAAAGTGATCCTGATTAAATTGGTGTACTTTTAGGTGGGCGTTGGGACAATATTTTTGCACGTTAAAAACATCAGCATTAACCCATTATACCCTCGCCACTATGGTGGTGTAGGGAATAAATATGAATGAAATGCGCTACAAATTGTGTCAGATATTATGGCAAAGAAAGGGCAAATGTATGGAGAAATTTTAGAATTAGAATTTTCGAATCCATATAACTCGCTAAATAACACATGGAAGCATGTTTCTGTTCAAGACCTTGGAAAAATCATACGAAATTGGAAGAAGTATAAATAATAAATAATAAAGCGTTTAAAAATTGTGCATGAGTTCCCAGAGCCCCAACTCCTGAGAGATCGGTCCGTCGTCAAAACTTAAGAGTCAGATTATAAACCTTTAAGAATATATTTTTTATCTTTTTAAACAAACTCCTACCTCAAACTTCCTATCATATCTATTCTTTTACTGATGACAACAACATTTGCCATTCATATTCATTCAATTATAGACCGACCCTGTCGGAGATTGGGACAATTAGGCAAAACATGAATTTTACGGTTAACCAAGATCTTGTGAAAATTTCTGAATGGGGTGGTGCGAATAGAGTCGTTTTTAATGTAGGCAAAACTCAATGTGGGGCAGAATCAAAAATTTTTAGAAATTATACATTTGAGTAGCCAAGGAGAATTTGAGTTTAAGTTATTAAAATGGACCCTACAAATGATCCAGGAGCGGTGCTATGAGGGCTCAAAGTAGGGTACCTTTGACATGTAAAATTTTTAAACACGTGCCATTTTTTGGTTTCCCGTCCGATTTCAAAGATTTTTATATTTTTGGAAAGCGCTCGATTAGGTCTTGGAAAAACATGTTTGCGTGTGCTATTTGTCTCTTACAGTTTCCAAGTTATAGGCATTTCAAAATTGAAATTTTAAAATTTTGCCATACCTTTATCCGCTTTTTTAAAATATAGGGCCTAATTTTGAACCGAATAAACTCAAGTATTTTTCGTTAGTTAGACAACTAAATTACCAATAATATGCAAAAGATTTCAGAGCAATAGCAGTTATGAATTCAAAAAGAAACGATTTTCAATTAAAAAATTTCAAAAATAGTAGATTTGTGCTGTTTTTTGGGCGAAAAGTTGACTTAACTCTTTTTTTATTTAAAAAAAACTTTCTTTAAGGACAACAATTTTATGTTTTTCTGTAAGATATCTTTACGGAGAACATTTTGGTATAAAAAACTTGTCATAGTTTTCGAACATGTCGTCCCTACGCCTTTTGGAATTTGACCTATTTTTTATCAAAATTTTCACATGTTCTAAAATCCCAAAGCTGGGATCAAAAAATGGAAAGCAGTTTTGAAAACCTTGATGTGATCTCTATTTATTTCCAAAGCATTTACCCAGCCCCGAAGGAAATGTGGAACCTGAGGGCAAAATTGTAAAAAATACCATTTTTGGGATTTTTGCTCCAATTTTTAGGAATTGCCGGATTCCCTTTGACCTTTTGACAAGTTTTTTTTTACACTTTGTTATTTAAAATGAAAAATTTAAAAATCCCTGCAAATTTCGTTTAGTTTTGTTAATAAATAAAGATTTTATAACATATTACATATTTATTGAGCTCTAAAACTAAAATTTTTATCAAAATTTTGGTAGGATTGCAAATATTAGGAACAATTTGGTCCACATTTTTTTCGAACTAATTTTTTTTTGTTTAGATAAGTTAATTTCTGATATTACAAAAAAATTTCAAGTCAATATCTCAATTAGATTCAAAAATATGCCACTTTAAAACTCCGTCCTTCAAAAATATTGCACTTTTTTCAAGTGTCGAAAGAAGCATTCAAGTACCTTGGTTTTCTAAAATGGTGTAGGAAATACTTCACTCCATATGAGCTACTTACTATTTACACCACTTATATCCGACCGAAAATGGAATACAACTCTCATGTGTGGGTCGGTGCTTCAAAGTCTATTTTGAAGATACTAGACCGCGTAAATACAGGAGACGGGCGAAGGTGCTACGAAGTCTATTTGGAGTTACTTGATCGCGTACAGAAGAGGTCGAAGGTGCTTATCGGTGAACGTAGTGAACTAATTGGAACATTGTTGCAATGTGAGTTGTGTTTCACTGTTCTATCGATACTACAATGGAATGTGCTCTGCAGAAATTAGGGAACTTGTTCTATCATCATTCCCACAACCTATTTTCCTAGTTGCAACACAACGCATTGCATGAGTAGAGGTCATCCCCTGAGTGCTGGTCCAAGCAAAAAAACTAGAGAACTTTTCTGCTAACCCTATGTGAAATTTCATGTTTATCAGTTCAGCCAGTTAGAAATTGCAGTTATATTTCCAACATATTCTGATACCGCCCCACTGTGCACTGTATAATAAATGAAGAAACATAAGACCTAAAGGAGATTTGCATCTTTCAAACTAGAACTAAAATATCCACTAGAACTCCAGAGATTGTCTCTAAAATAATGCTAGAAAAATATATAAAACTCTTGTAAATAAAAACCAAAAAAATCTTTAAAAAATATTTCGGAGATCTTGCAAAACGGTCTTATAAATTAAATTCTTAATGAACTTAAACCAGAATATTAAATTTACTATTGGTCAATTCACAAGGTCTCTTATCATGTCATATTGTCATAATGTCCTAACATGTCACAATGGTTTTTATTGCTTTTCAAGCTAAAAATGTCCTAAAATAATACTACTTTCTATGTTATGTTTATTGTGTTATCATAACGAACCAGCAGCGACCAATGCCGAATGCCTAAGAGTCGGTTAAGCCGAGTCGTGATATATTAGGACATTATGACAATATAACTGATAAGAGACCTTGTGAATTAACAAAATTAAAGTTCGATTTCAAGTATTAATCATGTATTATATAAAATCAGATAAACTCTAGCAATTGAAACAGTAATTCGCATTATTGAAAGTTACCACAATAAAAAAATAAAAGATAAACATTTAATAAATGCCAGTGTTAAATTTGTTGAGGTTAATGAACAATAAAAATAAATATTAAAACAATATTAATTCAATTGAAAAAGATTTATTAAATATTACGAGATCTTTCAAAAATTATGAATGATGGTAAACAATTAACTCTTTTACTCTTTTTTTTTTTTGTTTAATAAACCAACAAAACCACTCAAAGAGTTTATAAACATTTACAAGCATTTCCTAAAACGGGTTTCCCGAAAGAAAAAAAGCTCAATTCATCAATTCAGCTCAAGCTGGCTACGAAAGAAGACCAATTTAATGACTGTTTACCAATTTCAGTTTGCGGTGAGAGTTTGTCTGGCAATGACGTGATTTTGTATTTAACGCTTAAAATTAAAAATTTACTTAGAAGAAAGAAAGAAAAGAAATTTTAAAAGAAAGAAGTAAAATACATAAATAAGAAGAGAAAAATTAAAACGCGATCATCATGTTATAGAAAAAAAAAATACTAAAAAAAAAACAAAAATTAACCCATGGCATTTTGTTTAATTATAATTATAGGTTTCTTAACGAATGTTTAAAAGAAAAAAAGCAATAAAACAACAAAACAAATACCAAAAATACCTAAAACAAGAGAAAAGTGAAGTGAAACAAAAAACAACAACATCATTCATCTCGAAAAAGAAAAAGTGAAAATCAATAATATTGAAAATTAAAACTCATTTGCATGAGTTCAATTCACTGCAAAAGAATCTTCATTATTAACTGGATTATAGGGTTTTTGTTAACTAGAGACCACAAAAAGAACTTTGAAATCATAGACCACACCAGGCAACAGTTATTTAATCTATAAATATCAGGTAACTTTCTATATGAATTTAATTATTAAAACAAAAAAAAAAAACTTTGAAAATACAATACAACACCAAAAAAAGTGTTAACTATTTTTATTATTGAATATTTCTTTGTGTGGGTTTGTGTTATTGTTGTTGTTGTTTGTGGGCTATTGTTATTTAAATAATCGGGTCACCCGTTTTAGTGGTTAGGCATAAATTAATTTACTTCTTGTTTTTTGGTTATTACAAAAGTTGAGAAAGAGAAAAATAAAATAAAATTCTTTTAATTCTTTTTTATTTTGTGTAAAATTTAAATGAAATGTTGTTTCTTATTTTACTTTCATTGATTTGTTGTTTTTGTTTTTGTGATGTCTGTGTTTTAAATCTTTTGTTTTTAAGATTTTAAAATTTATGAGTGAAATTTTGTTTTCATTCTTTAAATATATTTTGATGGATTTTAGAAGGGTTCCTTATTTCCCAGACTCGTTTCATTTCCGGAAATTTTTTAATGCTAAATTAAACCAAAACTAGTTAATTTATGTGGGAACAAACTTAAGTCTTAAACTTTTACCAGCGTTTTAAAAGAACCATGTTGGTCCAACCATTTTAAGGGTTTCTAACTTAATTGTGGCATTTGATCGGTTTAAAATCAATCAATTCTACACACAGAAAAACGATTGGTTAGAAAGCGGTTACAATTATTGAAATTTAAAAAGCTAAATCAATATTTTGTTGATGTTATTAAAAAACAATAAACTTGAATTACTTTCTGTGTCAAGAATTGTAACAACGTTACGAGGATGGGTCAATAAGTCCATGACTTTTTGAATTTCCCGCCTGTTAACTGAAAGGGACATCTATTAGCTGACTCCTGTCAAAATTTGAACAATCAGACTACCGCATTCATTAAGCATTATTTTTTGTGTAAAAAAATCACCACTCAAACCAAGGCTAAGCTTGATAAATACTATGGGAACTCTGCGCCATAAATTTCAATGGTAAAAAAGTGGTTTGAATGAAGATGACGAACGTTCTGTAAGGCCAGTTGAGGTCTCTACACCCGAAACAATTGAACAAAATCATGATATTGTGTTGGCCTATTGGAGATTAAAAGTTCAAGAGTTAGTGAAACCCATAAGCATCTCACATGGGTCAATGTTTTCAATTTTGAATGATCACTTGGGTATAAGAAAGCTTTCCGCAAGATCAGTGCCGCCGTTGCTCACAATCGATCACAAACGAAATAGTGTGACAACATCGCAGCAGTGTTTGGCCGCAATATACACTTGTTTTTGTGCCGTTTCGTAACCGTGTACGAAACGTAGATCCACCACAACACACCAGATGCCAACCATCAGTCAAAACAGTGGCATTCTCGGGAGATTTTGGAAGCCACAGGCATCTTACTTGGCTCAATGATTTCAATATTGAAAGATCACTTGGGTATGAGAAAGCTTTTCGCAAGATCAGTGCCGTCTTTGCTCACAATCGACCACAAACGCATTAGTGTGATAACTTCGCAGCAGTGTTTGGCAGTGTTCATTCGCAATATAGTGGAGTTTTTGTGCCGTTTCGTAACTGTGAATGAAACACTGATCCACCACAACACACCAGATAGAAACAGTAGTAAAAAAGTGGGTTTCTCAGGGTGAATCGGTGCCAAAGAAGGCCAAGGTGGGTTTGACATCCAATAAAGTCATTGCGATCGTTCCTTGGGTTACACGCTGTATAATCTACATTCCACATTGACTACCCTGAAAAGGGTAAAACTAGAGTCTTCAGTTCGGTTTTAACCGAAACCGCGGTTTTTCAAGGCCTAAAACTGAAACCGACAATTATTCTTCGGTTTTTACTATTAATCTATTTTCAGTAGAAAAATTCAAAATTTAGAAATGAGAAACAAACTTATTCATCCAATTATTCATTAAATATCTCTAAATAGCAGGCTACCTTTCGCTGGCTATGCAAGGAAACCTGTTAATAAAGCATGACACAACATATTGATCTACGAGTATTTCCTGACAATTAAACTTCAAATGACAGTTTATTAATTTAATTTAAAAAAAAAAAATAATTCAAATTTTTTAGTATAGAGTACTAGCTGACACGGTGCGCTTCGCCACCCCCATTGGAAGAAAGAAATAGTACTATTAAGTCACCCTTTGTGAATTAATACTAATACAGAAAAACATGTCTCTTGTTTCATGTTTATTGATTCATTGTAATGAGGATTCTAGCTTATTCTAAACGTATTATTAGAATTATTAGAATGCTTAATTTCGTGTTCCTAGGTACATCGTTATAAAATATTCAAAAAGTACTATTAGTTGGAAAAGTACCTGCAAGTCCCTTTTTTATATTCTAACTCAGTCAGGATCATGCTTCTAGGTTCATTATTATAGAAATTTTAATAATAGTATATGTTACCTCAATATCGTTATGCCCACTATCCTTGATATCTATCTTTACTCAGAAGCATATGAGCCAACTACTATGTTTATTGTATATAAAATAATTTATTATAATAAAAAGTACCATTAGAAGTAAAAGTAACAATTTTCCACACTTAAACCACTGTCAATGTTTGAAATTTCAAAGTAGTTTCCTGATTCTAGGTTTAATATTATAGAAAATTCAACGAAAAAATACTTCTTAGTTTATTTTAGTTCTCCATTTTTGGTATCATAATACAATTGAGCACCCTATTCTTGATTATTTCTTTACTGAGAAGTAAGAACTAAATTTGAACTTTAAATTTACTGATTTAATAGTTAAATAAAAGATCACAAAACCGAACCAATACCGATCGGTTTTCAATTTTGTAAAACCGAAACCGCGGTTTTGAAATTTTTCGGTTTTTTGGAAACTCTAGGTAAAACAATCAATGACCAATATTATGGCAATTTATTAGGACGATTTAATGAGGATTTGAAAAAACGACCGCATTTGTCCACGAAAAAAGTTCTTTTTCACCAGGATAATGGAAGGTTGCAAACATATGTAATTTCAAAGGGCAAATCCTTGAATTAGGCTACAAATTGCTGACTCATCCGTTCTATTATCCGGATTTAGCACCGAATGACTATTTCTTGTTTCCAAACTTGAAGAAATGACTCTCCGGAACGAGATTTGACTCCAACGATGAATAAATATCACAAGCAAATACCTATGTTGATGATTTAAAAACGTTAGACAAAATGTATAGAGCTCAAAGGAGACTATGTTAAAAAATAAAATGATTTTTTATTCAAAAACCTGTGTTTCATTCTAAAAGTTACGGACTTTTTGAACCACCCTCGTATATACATTAGTGTGAGTTGATTTTTATGTCAAAAAAAAAATAAGGGGGGAGATGAGTCTATGAAGAATTCTGAGCAACTTTTCCCTTGAAAACATAGGTCAAAAATTCATGGGCATCAAAAGTGAGTAAACACCAGAGAATTAAACATTAGAGTCCGACCTAAACCTTTTTCTGCAGAACCGAACCTAATATTCGGTCTAATCAGCAAGAAAATGAAACTTTTAAATTTTAAACTATGGATGGATTTTTTCATTATCTTAAAAAAATGAAATAATTCACAGGAGTTTATTCACTTTTGAGGCCCATAACAACGTTGCACTATGGCAGAATTTCCAAATTTTCATATTTCCAAACATCATATTTTTTAAATTTTTTTTATCACGTTCCATTGCCAACATATTGGAAAGAAAAAATAGATACAAATAATGACAGTTGACAACCCATAATTAGACATAAAATGCTGATAATATATAAATTTATTCTAATTCATTTTATTAATTGTGAAACAGTATAATTTTTTATTAAATAAGTCGTCGTTTTCCAAAATATACATTCAATAACATAAATCTTTGGATATGGATTCTATTACTAGAGGAGTGTATTTTTAACTGTTGTAAAGATATTTCGTAAATGTTTGAATTTAGAACTTATTTTGATGATTTTACTGGGTCATCTTTTTTGTGAAATTCTGAATAGTTTTATTGAATAGAACTCCCGTGGATAACAACCTTTAATGGAGTTGTTCGTGCGAAACTAAGGTTTAATGCCATGTAAAAAGGTAACTTCATATGAGAGCCCCAAGATTAAATTGACACGACTTTCATAATTTTGTCTATGGTTTATAGAAATGTATCTACCAAATTATAAAGGGAGAGTTTTGGAGAGTAAGCATTCATTTTTTTCGAAAATCCCCCTTATGGCCGGCCCACTACAAAGAAGGGAGCGTGGACCGCCCATTTTTACTTAAATGGAATATTTTGACAGCAGAAGACTGCTTACCAAATTTGGTGAGGCTAGCATGTCGGGAAATAGTTTTTGCCGCTACTTTGGGTTTTTCGGCCATAGTGCGTTGTATGTAGTGCTAGTGCAAATACATAAAAATACAATAGTTTTGATTCTGATTTGTTATTAAAGTTAATAGAATTGATAAATGAAAGAAGAATGGTCAGAATTATTGTCCAGGTTCACACCTGTTAATGCTAATTTTGCACAATCTTTGCAGTGAATCGATACTTACAACATATTATGAAATTTCATTAAGGCCAACATCGATTTTAAACCTATGGTCTATAAGGCAAAGTCGATTAGAATTCTTCGTAGAATCAATTTAGCATACATGACGTAACATGGATGTCCAACTTTGACAAACCCTTAGCAGTAAATCAGGCTGCATTTTAGCAATAATGAACACATGAACGTGATGTCCAGTTACAAGTCCATTTCCTGAAAATATTTTTCTTTCATTGTTGATTGTAACGCGCCTTGAGTGACATGTGGACCATCCTGCTGAAACCTCATATCTTCAATACTAAGTATGTAATACCTTCCAATTGAGTCATAAAAAAGTAAGTAAGTTGTCTATATTCCGCTCACCTTGAACTGTAACGTTCTGACCATCGTTATTTGCGAAGACATATGGAGCAATGATTCTACCATCCCATAAAGCTTACCAAACAGTGAGTTTTTCTTGATGTCAAGGAGTTTCGACAATGATTTGATTCTGTTTATTGACATAGATATTCAACCAAAAGTGTGCTAACGCTGAAGAAAATTTTCAAATAAAATTATGGGTCATTAGCGATGTTTCGATGGGTCCACAATAATCGTGAGGCTTCAATTCCTGTCTTTAGCAACATGCCACTCCCACAGTTACCAATAATTTTATCTAATTCTTTGGCTACCTTAGTTTCAATATGTTTACTATTGAATGGCATTACAATTTTGGAAATCGGTGTAAACATAATAAAAATGGACTTTTGGCCGATGATATTAAGTTCTGAGCCACCGAGCTTCGTCTTTCTAAATAAGTAGTGTAAAAATCATAAAAATTACGACCTATAAAAACTTCACCATACCAGATGTGGTTCATTTGGACACCAAGAATTGGAGGCATGACTCCATGAAGATTGTTGTCAAACTCAACAAGAGTTTGTAAAATCATTGGGAGCTACTCAATCAGCAATTTCAAAACTTTTGCAAGCAGAACGCTATAAAAGATAATAATTTGTGCACCGAATCATTGCTTGCTACGAAAAATTGATCCATTACAATAACCCGAAGCATAAGAGATCGTATGTGAAGCTCGCTATGGGAATGCTCTGTATTTCGTGAGACCAAAAGGTTTCTATCTATTATGAGCTGCTGAAATTTGGATAGACCATCACATGGAACCATTAACGAATGCAACTGATTCGCTTGGAAGGAGCATTTGCCGAAAAACTCCCAGTGGGCCAGACATGAAATCGTAATAATCCATCATGACAACGCTCGGTCATATGATGCAATACCTGTTAAGAACTATTTAGAATAAAGTGGTTGGGAAGTTTTGCCTCAACCGTCTTATAGTCCAGACCTTGCCCCGTCAGACTACTATTTGTTTTGATCAATGCAGAATGCTCTCTCTGAGATACGCATCACTTCAGAACAGAGTATCCGAAATTGGCTTGATTCGTTCTTGGCCTTAAAAGATGAGCAGTTCTTTTGGCGCTAACCAATACTTTGAATAAATTTATATTGTACAAATGGCTCCAAAAAAAAAAAAAAAAAAAAATCCCGCATTTAAGATGGTACTATTTATTACCATTTTGTAACGATCATCCTCATTGCTCTGGAATGTGTTAGATGTAGCTTCTTTCAACGACCGAACATTTTTTAAATCGTCATGATTCTTTTTTTAAGCTCTTGTTATAAATAGTTTTGATTCTAATCGAATTGAAATTTATTTTAAATCTTGTTCAATTAGTAATTGGCCAATTTTCTTATATGGATCATGTTGATTTTAGTTCCTAAATATATTTCACAGAAATCGTTTCACATATTAAACAAAATTCTTAAAATGATTTGATCTTAGTTTTAGTGAATGTATAAAATGAACTTTGTAATGAAATTTTATTTCAGAAAGAAAAATGTTAAGGAATCTTGATGAATAACGCTTAAGTTATTCCAAAGGGATATTTAAATGTATTAATGATCTCATCTTTACTGAACTATTGTATCTAAAAAGTTCTTACCACTTGACATAACATAGAAGTTCCTAAGTTATTTGAGAACCTTACAAAGTTGATTCCAACTAACAAGGGGCATCGTTAAATCGACTCCCTTATCTACAATTTCGAACATTTCGAACACACCTAGACGTTAAGTTTACACCAACAAGTTACGGCAATGAAATCAGCGGCTACTTTATCCCTCTGCATTGTGCTGCAAAATAAAAAATGTAATGGTCGTACATTTTCCAAGTACCTTAGAATATGCTGCAATCCTGCGAGGTTGTTTTATACTGAGTATGAATTACAAAATTCAAGAAACCATATGGCGAATGTTACTTTTTTCATTGTTGATCAGTGTTATTAATCAATTTGCTAAATTGTTCGTATTCTTAGTTCCAGCTGCCAATTCAAAAAATGTGTCAACAAAATTTTAATAACAAAAAACCTGTTAAAATATTCATCTTGAATTGAATTTTAACAATGTATCACTTTCACGAATTTAGAATTCCTATTGTTATACGAGTACAAATCATAAATATTGTCTGTGGAATTTAAATTTCTTATACTGGTTTTTAGGTTTAGTATTGCTATAAATAAATGTTGGGATGGGTCATTTCTTTACTTTCATTGTTTTCTAGTTTCATTTTCATGTGAAAAATCTTGTTTATCACAGATTTGTGGAAATATGTAAATGTTTTTATTCAATATATTTCTTTGTTTAAATTAAATATTTAGCTGATTAACACTAAGGTAAATTAAACTTTCATTGATTTTAAAGTCAATGCCCTTAAAATGCTGGTTATTAGATATTAGAAAATTTTTAGAAGTTTTAAATTTTAGTTCAGTGGAAAATTTAGATGCAAGATTCTAATATTGATTTTTTTTATAAATTCCATATTTAATATCTAATAATAATTAGTAATACTAAAATAGTGAATTCTCACAACTTTTTAAACTAAATTCGATCCAAATCTTTAATAATTCTGTCAGACATGCTTTCGAAAAGTTTCCTATTTAAAATCAGCAAAATCCGTCCATAAATAACGGAGATATGAGCAAAAATCCGATACAACCTCTATTTTTGGCCTAGTTTTTATCTATATTTCGATTACTAAGTCATAAATATAGACAATATGGATATCTAATGACAGATATTTCAAAGTCCATTGCAACGATGTATATAAGGCTATATATAGTAAGTTGGACCTACAATGGGTCAAAATCGGGAAAAATATTTTTTAACCCGAATTTTTTTTTCACAAAAAACATTTTTTTGTCATAAATTTTTTTCACTAGTAAATTAAAAAAAAAAAATGTTTAAATTAAAAAAATTGGAAAAAAAAACTTTTAAAAAACAATTTGGAAAAAAAAAAATTTTGGAAAAATTAAGAAAAAAAAAAAGTTTTATTTGATTTTAAAGTATAATTTGGTGAAGATTCGGCACAGCTGAATATAGCTCTCTGACTTGTTTATGGTCACTTAGTTATTGAACATTATAGTGTAAACAACAACGTTTTTTGCTTCGAAAATGTCGAATTTTGTACCCACGAATCGGGATTTGCGGAGGCATATGAAGCATGCTGATTGCTCACGAATGCTTAT
The DNA here is from genome assembly GCA_942486065.2 of Calliphora vomitoria. Classification (NCBI taxonomy): domain Eukaryota; kingdom Metazoa; phylum Arthropoda; class Insecta; order Diptera; family Calliphoridae; genus Calliphora; species Calliphora vomitoria. The sequence goes on along the minus strand of OW818031.2, from coordinate 28,142,765 downwards.
GGTAAATGTGATCCAACGATTTCAACGTGCGAGAGATGGTTTGTGTGGTTCAGAAATGGTGAAGACAAAGATCACCCAGGCCAGCCAATAAAGTTTGAAGACCAAGAATTGGAGGCATTACTCTATGAAGATTGTTGTCAAACTCAACAAGAGCTTGCAAAATCATTGGGAGCTACTCAAGCAGCAATTCTAAAATGTTTGCGAGCATCGGGATTCATCCAATAGCAGGGAATTGAAGCCGAGAGACCTTGAGAGACGTTTTTGCATGTCCGAAATGATGCTTGAATCAGTTACGATAGCCCGAAGCATAAGATATCGTATGTGAAGCACGACAACCAGCCGAAAGCTTCCCAGGCCATAACAGGGAACCTGTACCGAACACAACTGATTCGTTTGAAGCAAGCATTGGCCGAGAAACGACCAGAATATGCGGCCAGGCAGGAAACATGTTGAAATACCTGTTTAAAACTATTTATAATGAAGTGGTTGGAAAGTTTCGCTGCCCCTCCCGTTTACTATTTGTTTCGATCGATGCATAACGCTCTCTCTGGGATACGCTTCACTTTGGAACAGAGTATTCGAAATTGACTTGATTCATTCTTAGCCTCTAAAGATGAGCAGTACTTTTGGCTCGGAATCCATATGTGGCCAGAAAGATGGCAAAAAGTCATAGCTAACAATGACCAATACTTTGAATATATTTATATTACACAAGTGTTTCAAAATAAAAGCTAAACATGTGAATAAATCCTGCATTTCAAGTCAATCGATGGGCACATGTTTTCAACATAAAATTGATGATCAGTATAATAAAAACATGATTAATTCATGTTGAAAAAATACTGTGACCATCGATATTGATATGCTTCTTTAGTTTGTTTCTAATAAAAAATGTATTCAAAAAGGAAATGTTCTTGAATTTTTACCAATACCAAGTTCGCCACTTAAATATATTGTTTAGTTTAATTTATAAGTTTAATAATTCTCTTGATTTTCGTAATATATTAATTTTACTTTGTTCTTAAGTATTATATTATATCACATAAATATTACCTTTGATTAACTTAAATTATTATCCAAAGAAAATTTTTACTTCCGCTTCATAAAGAGGTCCAAAGAGATACAAAAACTTTGAAATATTTCTATAGACACTACATCAATACAAACAAAAAAAATACACGCAAACATATCAAGTATTTCTAAAATATTATCTCTGTATCTTAAAAGAATAACTGGTTATTGTCATGCTTTTTAGACACTATATAAACACAACAGTTAGAGTCTAAATTGCAGTTGTTGTTTTAAAAGAATAAAAGAATGATCTTGTTGTGTTTCACCCATTTGTTAGCTCCTGTTTTGGTTAGCAAACTTTTCCCCTCATTTAATCAAAGTATTTTTAACATGCTTTTGTCCTCAATTTTCTTGTTAGTGATTTTTTTCCATGTTGTCATTAAGAAGTCCAACAAATCTTAACAAGTTTTCGTAGCCGTTTAAATTTCTATACAGTAGATGAACATCAGACTAAATTTCAAAAATTTTTAGTGAAATTAAAGCATGCAGTAGTCTAGTGTTTTAATTTATTTTACATTGAATTCCAATTTAATTGCAATGATGTGCAGCCAGTTGAGTTGAGTTGAACTTGACCATGGTAGAATAAGAACTTGTTTTTGCTTTTATTGAAAAAGTTTACTTTTTCTTTTCAGCTAATTGTAAAATTACGCTAAAATAAATAAATAAAATCAAAGGAACAGGTTAGTTTTTAGTTTCACTTAAATAGAAAATGAAATGTGGTTTTTAGAAAATCATTTTTTTTCGAGATTTAAATCACTTTTGAGTAGTATTGGGTGAATAAATAGGGGGTGCGTAAGTAAATACTGAAAGTGTTGATAAGACGAAAGCTACATGTCATGGTCAATTAAAATATTAATTTAAGTTTAAAGTGTTTTGAATGAGTAATGGTATAGTTATGATTGTTCAGATCTTGTGTAAAAAAACTTGTCTGTGAAGAGCTTAAGTTTTCTAAAAGTTCCACTGTATTTCAGCATTGCTAATAATGTCTTTAAAACCACAGGCGGTTAAGATCTTGCGCAACACACTTGTCACTAAAGAGCTTTCAATTCCTCTGCAGAAGTTCTTCCAGCCTGCCGTTTAGCTTTCCTAATGAATTCAATGACCCACCCCCTTTCCTGTTCCGATAGCTTCTGTTATGGTTTTTCTTAAGACATCATTGCTCTTTCTTAATAGAGTCTGGGCAAGTAGAATATCAGCGAAGACTGATCAATATGTTTTCCCTTTTTCTATTCAGATGGTTTCTGTTATGGTTTTTCTTAAGAAATCAACTACGGAGTCTAATGCGGAATTGCTCTTAACAGAGTCTGGGCAAGTAGAATTTCAGCGAAGACTGATCAGTGTGTTTTGCTTCTTCAGATACAATTGATTCTGAAGAAGTAGAGTTTTGTTTCTTCTTCACAACTCTTGGCTCTTGGATACAAATTAGCTTCTGCGTGCCTTAAATCAATCAAAGAAGCACAGAGCTGACGCTAATTCGTAGTAGATGAATTCAATGACCCACCCCCTTTCCTGTTCCGATAGCTTCTGTTATGGTTTTTCTTAAGACATCATTGCTCTTTCTTAATAGAGTCTGGGCAAGTAGAATATCAGCGAAGACTGATCAATGTGTTTTCCCTTTTTCTATTCAGATGGTTTCTGTTATAGTTTTTCTTAAGAAATCAACTACGAAGTCTAATGCGGAATTGCTCTTTATAGAGTCGGGGCAAGTAGAATTTCAGCGAAGACTGATCAGTGTGTTTTGCTTCTTCAGAAACAATTGATTCTGAAGAAGTAGAGTTTTGTTTCTTCTTCACAACTCTTGGCTCTTGGATACAAATTAGCTTCTGCGTGCCTTAAATCAATCAAAGAAGCACAGAGCTGACGCTAATTCGTAGTAGAGGAGATTAGCATATTTTATCTTTTACATTTTTACCTTGTAAGTTCTCTTTGGTGTTCTCTGAAAATCTATTTGATTCAATCAATTCATTTACAAGTTCAGCTTATTCATAGTTACATGACATTTGGACCGAGTTTCCCAGAGAATATTGCTTCTATTTTTCATTATCCGATTAATTTGGAGAAATATCCATAGAAAATATTTCCTGTTTCTCGCGAATAGCGCTAGTTCTCACTATTCAGTACATTATTTGCCCACTTTGAAATATCATCAAAACATTAGTTTCTAGATGACGCACTCATCTCATGAACAAGAAGATGGTCAGATGATCGATTCAGAGAAGGAGTTCTCCGGGTTGTGTGGAACAACCCGGAGCATGCTGTGGAGCATGCTGCTTCCCCTTTTCATCACCTTGATAGATTCAGAGGAAGATGATTAAAAATCTGTAGAACATCTCTCCCTGTTTCTCTAGAATAGCTCGAATAATACATTTATGAAAATGTCGTGAAAAAATTCAATTCAAAACAATGTTCACACTAGCAAGTTGCATTCGTCTGAAATCGTCCGTTTCCAGAGAACTTAGTCAGCTCATAAACAATCAGAGAGTCATGACATTTAGCTCAAGTTCTTAGGAGAATGTTGCATCCCCTACCCGTCACCTTGATATATTCAGAAGAGAATGTTGTTTACTCTTCTTGTCACCTTAATACATTCAGAGGAAGATTAATCAAAATCTACAGAACATCTTTCCAAGATTCTCTCGAATGGTACTTATAATAAACTAATAGCCTTCCTAAACATTAAAACATCATCTTATGCTACATGCTATAAAAAGCGATAGATTGTTTACAGAAGAAAAAGCTGATCAGGTTGAACTCAGACCATGACTTTTGTTCTAAGTTAAAGAAATTGTTGCTACTTTCTTTAGACTTGTGGAGAACTACGATTGAAGAAAGAAGACAACCAATTATCTGGACAAAGAAACCATCCAAAATTCTAGTGAATGATTGGGTGCTTCGTTTACAAATGAACAAGCGTATCACAGTCCTATGACAATTAGTTTTTGTACTGCGAAGCTTAATGCTTTTTCTTAATAGACTAGTTTAAACAAATAATTTACATACAAGACTTGTGGTCAATTGGATGCTTTGTTAAGTCATTAATTACCGGAAATTTAAACGTTGGAATTTTTTTATGAAAATTTCAGGAACGTCTTATGATGTAATTTTTTATATTTTTTTGAGAAAAAATTTTTTTTTGACGCGTAGTTTTTCTGATAATTGCCGTGTGTTTGACCACACGTTGGTACTATTAAGTGTTTTGAAATCTTTTGTTCGGTACAATTAGTTTTTAGTTATTTATGTTGCTTATTTTATGTATTTTGGAAAGTATATTAGCTATTAATGTTTCAAAATAGTTAGATGTAAACCAATGTTACCATTAGATCGATTGTGTCGTAACAGTGCCGGTTGCGCAGAATCCCTTTCTTTTTAGCAAGCACAGCAAATAATGGGAGGTAAAAAATTGTCAAAGTGGACTTCATTGGATGCCTACAATGTGATAATGGTTCCATTATGACGGACGCACCGAATCCCGAGAACACTTATTGTAAATGCCGGATGCACCCGAATATGGGATAAACTGAAAAATATAGCCATCGAGCAAAGCGCCCACAGTTTATATCCGAAACGGATTGGTTTTCTACATATAAACATTTTCCTTTATCATTGTCTCATTTACGGAGTACGGAATATCGTTGGCAGTTCTCTTGGTTTTTTCTAAACCGGTTCGAAATCAGTTACCGGACGATATTTATGTTTTGGTAGTTCTATTGACGTTGATGGTTGCAGTTCCTCCTGTTGAACTTCGACTTCCGACCACCATAGTCGTCATTAGTAGATGTGTACATTACATCAATTGTGCCTATAAACACACACATAACTAGCAACACAAAATAAAAGAATCACAATGAAAAATAATAACAGCCACTTCGGTATTTTGTTCTCGTCTATGGTTTCACAATCGGAATCACGGGCAGTATTGTCGGGGTGAAAACAAATAACCGTTTCCATCGCGGACTCTCTATCACCTTGATGGTAATGTTCGTCATCGGTCCAGTTAAAAAGAATTCAATTTTGGATCCATTTTCAATCCCTTCTTATGAAATGGAGGGAGGCTTGAGAAAAATATTTTATTGTTGGTAAAACACCAAACCTTAATATATATGCCTCATACGTTTAATTATTTATATTTATCTGCATTTTATATTTACTCAAAGTTGAGAAATGATAAACGTGTGTTCAAACACACGGCGGTAAGAAATAGGTTAACAGTTGAACTTAATCACAAGACGTACATTGTTAATTTTGTTTTGTCGTAACCTTAATAGATAATTTTTTTTTTTAAATTCCTAGAAAATCTTTTATTGTTTCTTTTGAAGTGCTGTCAGTGACTGGCTTTTAAGAATATTTGCTGCTCTCCTGCAACCGTCTAAACTGCAGTAAATATTGTTACTTGCCAATTCTGTGTGGGCAGCTAGGAATGGTTTATCGTTTGAATTTGGTTTGGGAAACATAGCGACTGATTTTGGTTTCTGTGGAACTTCTGCGTGTTCGCTTTCAGCTACCAATATAATTTGACTTTAATAATATCCCACTAAGAGCCATAACAAACCTAATCCAAGTTAACTGAGAATAAGTTGCTTTCGTTGCCGATCAAAGAAGAATCGATCGATCTCGGCCTGCGCGAAATTTCAGTGAGAGGAATAGTCACGAGATATGCGTCCAACTCCTAGTAGGACTTCTGAGTGTTCGCTTTCAGCTTTTAATATAATTTAAGAATATCCCACTAAAAGCCATGACAAACTTTCTCCACTGAGGAGAAGTTACTTTCGTTGCTGATCAAAGGATCGATCTCGGTCTCTGTGAAATTTCAGTGAGAGGAATTGTCAAGAGTTATGCGCCCAACTCCTTGTGGGACTTCTCTGTAGCAACGCATGAGCCTTCACCTTTTAATATAATTCGACTTTGAGAATATCCCACTAAGGGCCATGACAACACCTCCCAGTTAACTGACGAGACACCGGTTTTCAATACACAAACATAACACCTAATAGAATCTCTTTTGGGTAGCCTGATCTTAAATAAAAATCCCTTAAATAAGACTATCCTTCACTACCTATTTCCAAATCACAATCCTTACTTCCCCGATGAATTTCACTGATTCTGCAGATGAGTATTCAGTTATTAATTGAATGTAAACTTAAGATTATTCCACTAGAGCCATCTTAGACTACGAATGTTAAAATTGTGCACCAAACTCATCACCTTCCAGTTAAGTGGTGAGCTAATCCCTTGATCTTTGACCAATGGTCGCCGAAAAAAGATGATCCTTTGGGATGACGCCACAGGTACGTGTATGTCTACTGAAATTGGAATTTCCCTTTGTTTCATGAGATGATCAACCAATTTTCCGTTAAGACAAACTTTTTCGCTTCCAAATCCCTTACTGGGGATTTAGGAGGCTTTTCATGTTTATCAGCTGTTGTTTGGTACTCCGATAGACTGGACGATAGTGTGCTGGACTATAAATCTGAGGGTTGCGGGTTCGATTCACGCCAAAGATTCGGGGTGTATCTACAGACAAGAGAAACGTTTCGCAGTTTGTGTTTGTTTTATAAGAAAAAAGTAAGAGAGCTATATTCGGCTGTGCCGAATCTTATATACCCTTCACCAAATTATACTTTAAAATAAAAATTTTAAATATTTTTAATTTTTTTCAAAATTAAAAAAAATTTTTTTTTTTTTTCAAAATTAAAAAAAAAAATTTCTTTCAAATTGTTTTCAAAATTTAAAAAAAAAATTTTTTAATTTTTTTTTTCCAAATTTTTCAAAAATTTTTTTTTAAATTTATTAGTGAAAAAAATTATAAAAAAAAGATTTTTTGTGGTAAAAAAAAATATTCGGGTTATAAATAATTTTCCCGATTTTGACCCATTGTAGGTCCAAATTACTATAGCCATAAATACATCGTTGCAATGGACTTTGAAATATCTATCATTAGATATATGAATATTGTCTATATTAATACTTAGTAATCCAGATATAGATCAAAAATAGGCCAAAAATATGCCAAAAATCGATGTTGTCCCGGTTTTTTTCCTTATATGTCAGCCATTTGGGGGCCGCTTTTCTCGATTTTAAATAGCGACCGAGCCGGAAGAATTCCCGATATATTGATGTATCAATTATGTTTGTAAGTTATTTGGGGGATACGGAAAGTTGATTTCAACATACAGAAGGACATGGCTATATCGACTCCATTCTTTATAACGATCCAGTATATATATACTTTGTGGGGCCGCAAATGAAAAATGTAGAAATAACAAACGGAATGACAAACTTATATATACCCTTGCCACTCATGGTGAAGGGTATAAAAACAGAGATTATTGTCTCAAAATAAAGTAAATAATTATGCCAGTAAGGTATTATTGGTTTGGTTGTAAATATATTTACCCTATTAGCCATAAAGAAAATTATGAAGTATACAAAGAACTTCAATGTGACCCTCGTATTTAGTATTTTGTGGGCTTATCGACACCTTCATTTTTAAATTTAATTAACACTTTTTTCCTAATAAACCATACAGTCAATAACTCTTTAAAAAGTAGCTAAACAACTTTATTTCTAAATAATTCAAAACTACATAAGTATTAACAACTTTCTTTTAAAAATATTTAACATTTAAAACTAAAAAAAAATAAAAATAGTGGAATTCTTTACCAAAAAAATAACTAAAATAATGTTTGACAATTATTTAATCTGTAAAATAATAAAAATTCCCATTAAACATATAACTAGGGGAGACAGACAGACAGATGGACGGACACTTAGTAGCTGTCAATAGCAAGTGGGGAGCAACCAAAAATAAAACAAACAAAAAAATTAAATTAAATTTTAAATGTAATTTACAATTATAGGATGTGCCTTTTTTGAAAACGTCGATGTTGTTTGGCGCTGTTGCCTGTCGTAGTTGTCATCTTCAATACGTAATCTAACATACAGGTGTGCATCATAAATTAACGCCAACTTTCGAATGAAAAAAAAAGAAGACGAAACCAACACCAAAGATGAGCATAAATGTTGATGCTCTTGGCGGAGGAGCTAGATAGATGTTAACCAGCAGCATCTTCTACTTCGGTTGCCTTATTTCGCAAAGAAAATAATAGACGAAATGCATTTCGATCACAAAACAATTGGCAAGTTGAATGTATTGCACCATCGAACCAACCACAACCTATAGTTTGAATGCCATCATTTTGTCTTTATCAAGATGGTAAAAAAAAGAGTTGAAAACACAAAAATCCGACGAAAGAAAAAAAAAAAACAAAAACAAAAACTTGCAGCATGTTTTGGCTAGGATTGGGATGGCATCTTTCACAGTTCACAGGCATAAAGGCTAAATGATCAAAATACATTTGTTGTTTAGCTAGAAAACAAATACATAGATTGAGTGTCCCAATGAAGCAACAAACATACAAACAAAGAAAGAAAGATGGTGTAGGATTTATGCAAGTACTGTTGCTTGACTGAGCCTTATAATACTGTAGTTGTAATATTATTTTATTTTATTTAATGTGCACAACTATAATTTCACTTTTGTTTTCATAGGTCACGTTTTGAAATATCATTTTCGTTTAATGGCTTTAGAAGCTGCAGTAGTGGATACGTGTAGTTGAATGCCTGCCTCTTCAGCAGCAGCCAGGAATTCACTTTCCTTAAGCTTAGCTCAAACTCCAACTCCAACCAAAGCCATTGACATTGCAAACATCTGTAACTTATACTGACTTTTTTTTTGGCATTTTCTTAAACATGCATTGTAATATGCTAATGCTGGCTTGGATTGGCTCAGCTCAGCTCATCTGCTTTGCCAAAACATAGAAAAGAAATACCAAACATCTAGTCCCTGATGTGACAATGTTGTCTCACGTGTGAATCACCTCCCATGGTGATAGTCTTTTATCTTCTAAATCCAACTGGATTTAAATAACAAAAGGCTTTAAGATATTTGTTAAAAATTTGTATAAACTATACAATATACATACATATTATAAATTAAATACATATTTTCTTTTATAAATAAAAGGATGAGTGCATGTTTGAAAGTAAGTAGTATGAAAGTTCGTTGACAAATCGTTCATATGTTGTTTTGACATGAAATACTGGGATTTATTAAAAAATTAAATGCATAATTTTCAAAGAAAATTATGATATTTATAAAATACCCGAGATAATCAAAATATAAGTGAAATTGTCATATTTAGTTAAAATCAACTTTTAAAATTTAATACAAGTGACTTTCAAGCTTTTAACCTGCTACTGTAGTGATGCAAAGGACCATTAATGATAAAATCATTTAATAAAGAACAAAACTAAAATGAAGAAAAATACGATAAATAATTGGTCAATTCACAAGGTCTCCTTTCATGTCATATTGTCATAATGTCCTAATATTTCACAATGGTTTTTATTGTTTTTCAAGCAAAAAATGTCCTAAAATAATACTAATTTCTATGCTATGTTTATTGTGTTATCGTAACGAACCCGCAGACCAACGCCGAATGCCTAAGAGTCGGTTAAACCGAGCCGCCGAGTCGTGATATATTAGGACATTATGACAATATGACTGTAAGAGACCTTGTGAATTGACCAAATATATATTGGAAATTTATTTTTTAATTGGATTATGCTAAGAGAATGTGATAATTATCGCAATAAAGACCTAGACTTGGTTTTTTCGAAAACAGGTTCCATAATATCAGCATCAGAATACACATCATTGTACAACATTAATGTAGTTTTACCACTATTGTCTACCTTGTTCATATTTCATTCGTTTTAATTCATTATTGTCATGTAGTCGGCCTAGAACCATAAATGTATCTCCATGTCAACACTCTCTATCGACAATTGCACTAGTTAAAATGTCGACAACTTTTCTTTCAGCTTCAGTACAGATAGGTTAGAGACAACAGTTCTACACGCAGGAAAAAAAATATAGTTGTGCATGTTTACTGTAACCATTTCAACATTTTTAACAATATTATAGTCACAGTAACTACAAGGTGGCGCAAAAGTAATCCTCCTATCAGAAAATGCTATAAATTTTGCGATTGGTCCCAAATGTCAGTTCTGTTTTGACATTTGTGTAGTAAACACATGCGAAATACACGTTAATAAACAATGTTACGCTACACTGCTCCAGAACGCGGAATATTGCTGACTATTTATTTGACCAATAATCGGTCGGTGACTTTGGCACAACGTGAATTTCGTCGCAGATTTCCTGGCCGTCCAACGCCTACTGGTGAAACACTGCGACCTTTAGCCGCTCGCCTCGAAGAGACTGGCACAACACGAGATGCTGCCAGGCGTGGCAGACCCCGGGGTAGCCGTTCTGCAGAGAATATTGCTGCTGTAGCCGAGGATGTCATGGAAGCGCCGTCGACATCGACCAGACGACGTGCCACGCAAATGGGTATCAGTCGACGGTCTTTACAGCGAATTTTGGTACAAGATTTGAAGATGTTTCCGTACAAAGTCCAGACGGTGCATCAGCTGTTAGCTGCGTATGTTAGACCGCCAATCGCGTCTAACATACGCTCAAGCCATCCTTAATCACCACCAAGAGGAAGATGATTTTTCATCAAAAATAATCATGAGTGATGAAGCCCATTGCCATCTAAGCAAAATTTATGCTTCTGGGGCACTAAAAATCCGTGTGTAACCCACGAAGAGCCATTATACCCGCTCAAAGTCACTGTATGGTGTGCTGTTTTCGCTGGACGAGTCATAGGCCCTTTTTCTTCGAAGACGTCGCGGGCCAAACGGTTACTGTGAATGGTGAGCGCTACAGAGCAATGATCAACGAGTTCTTTTTCCCGCAACTTGATGAATTGGGATTGGAAAACACGTGGACGGTGCAACGCACACAATGCACGTGCCGCAACCGATATGCTGAAGGATGCATTTCCCGGGCGCCTAATCTCCCGTTTTGGCGATTTGCACTGGCCAGCAAGATCGCCTGATTTGACCACTCCAGACTTCTTTTTGTGGGGCTTTTTGAAGTCGCGGGTTTATGTCAACTAGCCTCAGACTCTTGTAGCTCTTAAAGACAATATCCGTCAAGAATGTGAGGACCTATCGCCGGAAGTTTTGGCCAAAGTGATGGAAAATGCCATAAAAAGGGCTCAAATGGTGGCGGCGGCCATTTACATGACATCATATTCTCGACTTGATGTAAAAAAAATTAAAAGACCAAATAAAAATAATCCACAAGAAGAATCAAAGTTTTTCATTTTTTGTTTTTTACAGCCAAAAAACATCGGAAGTTTACTTTTGTGCCACCTTGTATATATATAATTTTGATAACAATAATATGGTTAATTTACGATTCATATAATTGTACCAACCACATACATGGTTACAGTAAACAAGTATATGTTTGTGACAACCATTTTTATGATGAATTATTTTATCATAATATGTTGTTTTCAGATTATGATATCCATAAGCCGAGAGCAACATAATATGGTAAGTCCTTCATCATATAAACTGTTGTCACAAACATATACTTGTTTACTGTAACCATACAAATGGTTGATACAAACATGTGAATTGTAAATTAATCATATTATTGACCACAAGCATATAAATAGTTACTGTGACTATAATATTGTTAAAAATTTTGAAATGGTTACAGTAAACATGCACAACTATATTTATTTTCTGTGTGTAGTGTATTTCTGTTGATATTTTCAACGAACGCATTTAAATTTTTTGCCAAAGTTTGACGATTTATCGATTTATCACTCAGAAAGTGATGCTGAGCAGATTGGTATACTTTAAGGTGGGTGTTAGGACAATATTTTTGCACGTTACAAACATCAGCACTATGGTGGTAATTCATAAAACATAATTTAAACACATAATATTAAAGAAAACAACAGTATAGGCGATTTGGAACATCCACTCCATTTAACTCACACAGATTAACTCTATCTTCGGTCAGTCTTATATATCCCATGTTCCCATTCCGTCCTGTCCCTATTCGTTTTGGCCCAACCCTCAACTGTAATCTACCATCTCTGTCCCGCAAATCTCGGTGATCGAGTCAATAAATTATCGGAATGATAACACTATGCAACAAATGAAGATAAAAAACCTGGTTTAGCTCAAAAGAGCTCCCAACACATCCGGTAGGAAAGCAGCTCGGTTATGTCAGTATTCGGACTATTTGGTACGAAAAGTTAAAGCCAATGAAGGTTTAAAAACATACAAGGCTCAAAAAGTTCCTGACAGGCACGCTGCTAAAAATTTAGAGGCCAAAAACAGAGCATGGAAATTGAAGTCAAGTTTTATCAAAAAATATTCTTGCTGCTTAATGGATGACGAAACATATGTTCTGGCAGAATTTTCGCAACTTCCTGGTCAAAAAAAATTTGATGTTGCTGATGCTCGAGGAAAGTTTAGGACCCAAAAGCAGACAAAATTTCCCAAAAAGTTCTTGGTATGGCCAGCAATATGCAGTTGCGGTAAAAGAAGCCAATCATTTGTTACAACGGGCTCTATAAATACCGAAATTTATATCAAGGAATGTTTACAAGAAAGGATGCATCCATTCATAAGACTTCATAATGTGTTCACTTATTTTTGGCCTGATTTGGCACCCTTTCACTATGGTAAGAAAGGGTTGAGTGGTAAAAGAACAATAATGTGGTATTTGTACCAAGAGAGGCAAATTCTCTAAACTGCCTTAGCTAAGGCCAGTGGAGAGATATTGGGCTCTTGTTAACAGAGAATTGAAGAGCACACAAAAGGTGTCCAAAAGTGTGGTAGATTTTAAACGGAGATGGACAACCTGTTGGAACAAAGTGACAGAAATCACTATAAAAATGTTTCCGAAAAAAGTTCAAAATTTCATCTTTAGTGATTAGAACTATAAGAATAAGATTTTGTGTAAATTGTAATAATAATTTCAATCAAATAAAAAAAAAATCAAAACTGGAAGTTTAATGGTTTCATTTTTAATAACATATATGTATGTTAAGAATTTTTCGATCTCAGTTCTTAATATATGATAGAATGTTTGTTTATTCAAAATAGCTAATTGATAAAAAATAAGAAATAATTTCAAAAAAAATAATTTCAGAATTGCCAAAAAATGCTTTTGGAATTTTAGAACAGATAGGCTTAATCCGAAATTTTGTCATAAATTGAGTTGAATATTATAAAAACTCTGAAAGAACACAATTATTATGTTGTAATAATCTGCGTAGAAAATAATAATATTGTACTTGTACGCCTATTCCAGCCCAGCCCAAACGCCTCTCTCCCTAAGTAAATTCACTAAGAAGAGTTTTTTAGAAATTCGAATTTTTAGTGGGTAAAAACTGGTAAATTTGGTAACCTTAAATTTTCCAAACTAAATTTTAAATGCATCCCTATCTACTTATAAAATTAGCAGACAGGTACTTTTTTTAGTATAAAAATCTAAAATATCTTAAATCGTTTATAACTTTGTAGATACTGCGATTTTAGCCAAAATAAGCTCAATCAATGACCATTCATATTTCATACCAAAAACTGATTTTTAGTATAAAAAATTCAAATATATCAAATTGTAATTAACTCCGTAAACACTGCGATTTTAGGGAAAACAGGCTCAATCTATGGTCAGTCGTATTTTATACTAGAAATCGATAAAAAAAAAATATCAAATATCTTAAATTGGTAATAACTTTGTAAATACTGTGACTTAAAGGAAAATAAGCTCAATCTCTGATCACTCATATTTTATACCAAAAATTGATTTTTAGTATAAAAACTTCAAATATCTTAATCGTTAATAACATTGTACATACTGCGATTTTAGCCAAAGCAAACTCAATCTGTAATATTTCATACTAAAAATCGATTTTTGGTATAAAAAACACAAATATCTTAAAACGTTTATAACTTTGTAAATACTGCGATTTTAGTCAAAATTAGCTAAATCTGTGATCACTCATATTTTATATCAAAAGTCGATTTTTAGTATAAGAAACAAAAAATAATATTAAATATTATCGTTAATATCTTTGTAAATACTTCTATTTTAGCTAAACAAGTAAGAGAGCCATATTCGGCTATGCCGAATCTTATATACCCTTCACCAAATTATACTTTAAAATATAAATTTTAAATATTTTTATGTAAACAAAACTAATTTTTTTTTTCTTCAAAATTGTTTTTTAAAATAAAAAAAAATATATTTTTTCTATATTTTATTTTAAAATTTAAACAAAAATTTGTTTTTCAAATTTTTTGTTTTTTAATTTTTTTTAAATTCTTTAGTGAAAAAAATTTTTTTTGGAAAAAAAATTCTGGTTTAAAAATATTTTTCCCGATTTTGATCCATTGTAGGTCTAAATTACTATAACCTTATATACATCGTTGCAATGGACTTTGAAATATATATCATTAGATATCCACATTGTCTATATTTATGACTTAGTAATCCAGATATAGATCAAAAATAGGCCAAAAATCGAGGTGGTCCCGGTTTTTTCCTTATATCTCAGCCATTTCAGGGCCGATTTTTTAAATAGCGAATGAGCGGGAAGAATTCCCGATATATTGATGTATCAATTATGTTTGTGAGTTATTTAGGGGGTCCGGAAAGTTGGTTTCAACATACAGACGGACATGGTTATATCGACTTCGCTATCTATAACGATCCAGAGTATATATTTTGTGGGGTCGGAAATGAAAAGTGTAGAAATTACAAACGGAATGACAAACTTATATATAACCTTGCCACTAGTGGTGATGGGTATAACAATATCAATCTGTGATCACTCATAAAAATAGATTTTTAGTATTAAAAATTCAATTATCTTACATCGTTGTAAATACTGCGATTTTAGGCAAAATAAGCTATATATGTGATAATTCATGTTTCATACCAAAAATTTACTTTTAGCATAAGAAACTCAAATATCTTAATTCGTTAATAACTTTGTAAATACTGGGATTTTAGCCAAATATGTGATCAATCATATTTCATACCAAAAATTTATTTTTTTAAATAAGTAAAATAAATTTTTAAAAGGATCCGTTCATAGTTTTACTATGAAACGGGGAGTGTTTCAGCCTACAGGATCAATATAGTGTAATTCAAGCTGAAATTTCATCGATCAAAAGGACGGTAACTGGATGAAGTACTATAGGTTATTTGGTGTGAATATCCGAATCTGTACTGACAGTAAGCCTGCTATCAAATCCCTATCTGGTGTCTACCCGGTATTTATGTACCAATCTGGATGTGTACATGAATGCAGGGTATCTCTTAACGAGATGGCGAGACATTTTAACATGGAGTTATTCTGGGTGCCAGGTCACTCTGGTGTACATGGCAATGCTATTGGGAATGAACTAGCGAAAAGAGGCTCATGTCCAGTGTTGCCAATATAGCCCTTTTCTGGGTAAATTTAGCCCTTTTCAATCTTGCTTAGCCTCAAAAAAATCAATTTACCCTTTAGCCATTTTTTTTAGCCTTTTCTATTCTCAATTAGCCATTTTTATGGCTAAGTTAAAACTTATATATTTAATCTAATAATTTTAAATTTTTTGCTGTTGAAAATTAGTAAAATCAGTTAAAAAAAATTGCCAGGAATATTATGACAAAAATTAACTGAAAATGTTGAACCAGTAAACAAATTAAGCACATACAAATTGTTAGAACCTTCCATATATTCTACAAACTTGCTCTAGTTCTCAAATTATATCAATAAATTTTTGCTCGAGTATTTTATTATTTTCATCAAAAACGCATTCAAAATACATGTTGTATTCTTGCCTGGGACGCACAGTTGCTCACAATTGTTTTTCATCGGCCAAAACTCTGTAACTATGACACGATTGAAATATTTTAGTACTTTTTTAATGTACAGACAACTTCTTGAACTCCAATAGTTAAGGCTTCGCGTATATTAGACTCATAAATATTAAGCAGGTAAAATGAAAACGACTACAAACATTCAAATAAAAATTTAACTTAAAATGCCATAACTAATATAGAGAATATTAGCGTTATTTGAAGAAAAATTGTTAATATTAAAAAATACGTACGGACGGGTCCGGTCGTTTATAAAAGTATATATAGGGTTCAAGAGAACACTTTCAACTTTATCTGGGCGATGTATTTTTTGATCCTTAAAACTTACTTTCCTCAAAAATTAAATTTTGACGTAAATATAGTACTTTAAAAAATATCGGGGGATCGGTCTGCGACAATCTTTCCGCAGTGGATGGCAGGAAGATGGATTCATTCATTCGTGCGGCAGCTTGGTTCGGCACTGAACCCATTTCTGACATGTGAAGTACCTCTTGAGGACCTGATCATGTTACTTCGGGTATCACAAAGGGACCAATTCATGGACCCAAGTGAGCCGGTTAATACTGGCTGCCTTTATAACCTAACCTAGTTTTACTATCATTGGTGTAGCGAAGCGAACCGGATTTACTAGTATTGAATAACATTTTTGTTCGTTAACATATTGCAATGAAATTTGTTACATTATTTAACTTTTTATAGAACATGTAAACTTGTAAACTTATGTACAATTAACCATCTAATGCTTAAGCATGCCTCAAGGCACTCATCGTAAAATGCTAATAAATGCAAATATAACTGATATTTCTTTGAAAGATTCTTAAAATAATTTAAGAAAAATTTTTAGCAACTGTTACATGAGTTTTTGTATGCTTAAGCATTACATTATTGGAATATTTCCAGGACTGATAAAAGAATATTATGAATGATTTGGAATACATAAAACTGTTGCATAATACTGAGCGTAAATTCAAAATAACAATACAAAAATAGGTTAAATGTCGATGTTATAATAACTTCCTAATAATTCAAACAGTAAGCCAGTTTGGATAGAGAAACATATAAATTCTACATAAAATAAATGTCAATAAAACGTTATTGTCATTTACATAAAATCCTATGATCTTATTCATGATCATAAAATCAATAGAATTCAAAACAAACACTTTTGAAGGACAGTAACGAGGCTAAATTAAATTTTTCAAGTTTATTTGTAAAAATTTGTCCACAAATTATAGTTTTTCTTATAGAATAGACGTTTAATAACTATTACTCGCACATAATAACTAATTTTAGTAACTTTATGTCTTAATTTTTATTAAACAAATGTTTATAGTTAAAGATGACCTAAAGTTTAAAAACTGTGATCATTTACAACATTATTATCATTAATTTTTATGATCACAACAGAAGTTAAATGAAACATGTCCACATGTACTTACATGTGGCCACAATTAGTAAGACAAGTAGTAAATATGATGTATCTATGCATGGATCTCTATAAGCACGTCTCTATAAAGTGCGTCAAGTGCGTTTGGAAAATAATAAAAAAATAAATTTTAATATGTGTAATGTAGAGATCATATTTGCTAGGAGAAACATTAAACGCATGTCACTTAGTTAAATATTTACTACTGTTTAAATTTACACACAAGCGGCTGGTAAAAGTTTATTTAGCTGTGTAAAACTCTTACATACAGCTTTGTTTTTTTTAGTTTTAATCATTGTTTTTGTTACAGTTTTATTTTGAGTATTTAACATATTTTTAAACCTATTTGCTGAAAAGACCAAATTTGTCTGAATCTTTTTAACACAGTTGCTTAAGTTGGTCGGTAGTTTATTTATTTGTGTATGACTAACTCTATTTATCATGATTTAAACTAAAACAGAAACATTTTAAGTGTGTTTGTAGTTTATTTGATTGTTATTTCTTGTCATTTACATCGTTACCAGAAAAGATTATGATGACTTTTACTTTTTTTCTTTTTGCAATTTAAATAAAATTTTATGTTTTAGTTTAAAATAGAAAGAATTCACTAAATTGAGCTGATTTTAATGTCATCATTGTGTTTGTTTAGCTTTAAACCTCAAAAGGTGCTTTCTTTTGAGTTTTGATATGCAAAATAGTGGTAGATTTGATGTTAATTACTTCTGTAACATAAAAAGAAGCAACAGATTTGTGTAAGATAGAAAGTTTTATATTTTTAAATAATAATACTATCTTTCAGTTTAAGCAGTTGTTAATGATAATTTGCCTTGATTTATGAGTTGTTATTTGGTATTAAAATTGTAACATTTTAAAGATAATTTCCGCTATTATTGATCAGAAAGTAAAACAAGTTGTATGGTCTATATTCGGCAAATTAGTTTGCCGCAATTCGCAATCAAATGAATTAAAAACATAAAAGAAATATTTAATAATGAATTAGTGTCATAAAAATTAGTATTTGTGTTTTACAATTTCACAAAAATGCGGAACAACTTTCAAAATATCTAACAGTAGGCATATTAATCGAGTTAAATTTAAATGAAATTTATTTGAATTTGTATGCTAAACCTCAAAATTTCGAGAGTTTTAAACAAAAGACTTACAGAATAAGACACAACGGTAAGTGTCACTCCAAACATTGTCAAGTCATGCCATGAGGTCTTAACATGCTCCATCCACATGACATACGCAGAAAATGCCAAGCAGTACTCAAGTAAATTGTAGCATCTTTTTAATAAAGTAATATTATGCATTAACAAAAAAAACATGTACTTATCATAGTTTATTTTGTCATTTATTATGTCATTTGTATTGTTTATTAGATACATGTAATAAGAAAATTTCAAGCATGCAGCTGATCATGAGTACATGATTTTTAATTACTTTTAAATGTTTCCATATTGTTTCCTTATAAAAGAATAACAAAACATCACACGATATTGAATTTGAAAACACAAACACCAACTAGCATTCTTCCTGACACAGTACAATGGCGTAGCAAGACAATGTCTTTGAGTTGGCATGGCAATGCACAACAGCTCATTTAAGTTGTCTCAGCATAGCAGATGATTGTTTGAATTTAATTTGTCGTCGCAAGATTATTTTTAATAGCATCCTTTGTGATATTATTCACCATATTTGTCTTATGTTTATCTAGATGTATATGCAATTTGAGAATTTATGTTTTGACGAGAAACCTAAACGTGATTTACAATAGATGGCGCACCTAATGAACGCGACTTTTTTTTTTTTTTAAATTATATGACATTTTGAAGTATACACATCTGTCATTTATTTTTTTCATAGAGAAATATACATAGAGCGGAAACTCTCCTGTCAAAGACCTAACTCAGTTCTCAAAAACCCAAGTGCTGAGAATGTATTAGTAAAAAAAACTATGTGAAAACAAAAACAACACTCGTATGTGTGATTATTTTGAGTAAAATTTTTGTTTGAGTTTTTTATCTAGTTTCTGCTCTTGTTGTTTCTCCATGGCTTTTTTTGCTTTGAAAATCATATGCGGGAAGTTTTGCTTTACTGTTTTAATTTGAAACAAGTAAGAGTGCTATATTCTGCTATGCCGAATCTTATATACCCTTCATCTTTGTTGTAGATGCATTAATTGCCCACCTAAATATATCAAGAAAACTTTTAAAAATTTTACATTTAATTGCTGACGAAAAGATTATATTGTAGAAGTTACAAACGAAATGACAATCTTATATATACCCAACGCCAAACGAAACACCAAAAAACAAAAACAAATTACACAAAGCAATGAAACAAACCCACATCAAAACTTATGTTTTGTTGCTTATTTGTCAAACACTAAAAAAAAACAAAATACGCACAGCATGAAGCCAACACACATACGTTGTGTTGCTTTTTTTTCATACTAGTGACTTATTATACCCCATGCAATAAATTGTCTTTTGAAATTTTCATAGGTTTTCTCGGATTTTTGCTCATATCTCCGTTATTTATAGACGGATTTTGCTGATTTTAAATAGGAAACTTCTCGAATGCATGTCTGACAGAATTATTGAAGATTTGGATCCCGAAGATATCTGGGGTCTTCAGAAAATTTATTTCAACAGACAGACAGACAGAGCGACAGACAGACGGACATGGCTTAATCGACTCCGCTATCTATAAAGATCCAGAATATATATACTTTATAGGGTGGGAAAATTATATTGTGGAAATTACAAACAGAATGACAAACTTATATATACGCTTCTCACGAAGGTGAAGTGTATAAAAAAAGTGCCGCTGAAGCAAACCGATTGCTCACCAAAGCTTAAGCTACGTATACACGGTTGTCATATTCTTACAAAGTTGTCAGAAAATGTTCAATAAATGGTTAACAACCATATGTTTCAACATAAATTCTCACGGTTGTGTTAACCATTTTCTGAGCATGTTTCTGACAATCTGACAACCGTGTATACGTAGCTTTATGGTGATTGTGTTCCATCGGTTTCAATGTGCGGATGATGGTTTGTGCGGTTCAGATGTTGTGATTTTGACATGGAACACAAATATCACCCAGGCCAGACAAAAAAAGTTTGAAAACCAAGAATTCGAGGCATTAATCCATGAATATTGTTGTAGAACTCAACAAGAGCTTGCAAGATCATTGGGAGCCACTCAAGTATCAATTTCAAAAGGTTTGCGAGTAGCAGGACTCAATTGAAGCCGAGAAACCTTGGAAGACGATTTTGCATGTCCGAATTGATGTTTGATTGTTATAAGAGAAAATAATTTTTGCACTGCATTATAACTTGGTACGAAAAATGGATCCATTACGATAAGTCGAAGCGCAGGAGAACGTATGTGAAGACCAGCCAACCAACCGAATCGACACCAAAGCCAAATATACATGGCGCTAAGGCAGGCGTGGATATAGAGGGGTTGAAATAGGAATTTCCCATCCCAAAACCGAAAAGTTGTCATATAAAAAAGGAAAAAAACATGTTGAACAAATGTTGACCTGAAGCCGCGTCTGCGCTGAGGTAATGCTTTCTATTATGAGCTGACCAGACCATCACAGAGAACCTATACCGAACACAACTCAATTGTTTGAAGCAAGCATTGGCCGAAAAACTCCCAGAATTTTCGGCCAGACATGAAATCATAATATTTCTTTATGACAACGCTAGACCACATGTTGCAATACCTGTTAAAAAGAACTTAGAATTAAGTGGTTGTGAAGTTTTGCCGCAACCGCTTTATAGTCCAGAGCTTGCCCCATCCGACAACTATTTGATTGATCGATGAAGAACGCTCTCTCTGCAATATGCTTCACAACAGAGTATCCGATATGGGCTTGATTCGTTCTTGGCCTCAAAAGCACTTCTTTTGGCTCCGAATCCATATGTTGCCAGAATGATGGGAAAATGTCATAACTAACAATGGCCAATAAGAGCAAAAAAAAATTTGATTTTTTTTTTTTAATTCTCCAATTTCACTATTTATATCATAATATCTGCCATTTTTTTAAATATCGGAGACAATTTTACTCCGATTTACCCTAAAATGAACACTTTTGTTTAGAAAATGCGAAGTATCTATATAAATTTATAAATGTCTTTGTAAGTTTGTTTGTTTATTTGTTTGATTGTTTGAGCATCACGCCTAAACGGCTGAACTGATTTTATTGAAATTTGGAACGTAGATAGATCCTTACTTGGAAGCGTCAATCGGCTATAACTTTTTTTCAATACTTGGACCAGAAAGGGATAAACAGGGGAAAACCGATTTTTTTTAGTAAAATCCTTACATATTTTCTTACTACGACAGGGGTAGCGAAGCGCACCGGGTCAAGCTAGTAGTTTTATATATGAATATGCCATGTGGCTCGGAGTAAATGTGGTTGCAATGGCCATAAATCTTAACAAAAATTCGCAAAATGTTTTAATTTTAATCAATTACAATTCATTAGAGTGCTTCAAGATTGTATGGACGAAAAAAATGTTTCAAGGTACAGGCCGTCCCCCTCGCTAGAATTGTTCTATGTATTGTAGAAACACGTTGTGTAAAATATTAGGATGATAAGATAATGATGCTGAAGTTTTGAGAAAGGGGGAAAATGCAATTTTTTCAGTTTTTGTAAAAATTTTGCCATTAAATGAGCACTTTTGCAATATAAACGAAATGTGTATGTAATTTTCGTTCTAAAATACAAAAAGTAGGAACAAAATTAACATATTTTGCGAAATATTAAAATACAAGCATAGTTTTACTTAAAACGTATCCGTATTTACTTGTATATGAGTTTTTGCCATCGTAAGATACCGTCAACCTATACGCAGGTATACCAAATTATACTTTAAAATTAAAATTTTAAATATTTTTAGGTAAACAAAATTAACTTTTTTTTCAAAATTGTTTTTCAAAATAAAAAAAAAATTTTTTTTTCAAAATTTCTTTCAATTTTTTTTTTTCGAAATTGTTTTTTTTTTTAATTTTTTTCAATTATTTATTAAATTTTAAAAAATTTTTTTAAAATTTATTAGTGAAAAAAATGTATGACAAACATTTTTTTTTGGTAAAAAAAATTCGGGTTAAAACTTTGTTTCCCGATTTTGACCCATTTAGGTACAAATTAATACAGCCTTATATAAATCGTTGCATTGGACTTTGAAATATCTATCATTAGATCTCCATATTGTCTAAATTAATGACTTAGTAATCCAGATATAGATAAAAAAATATACCAAAAATCGAGGTTGTCCCGGTTTTTTCCTTATATCTCAGCCATTTGTGATTTTCTCGCTTTTAAATAGCGAGCCGGAAGAATTCCCGATATATTGATGTATCAATTATGTTTGAAAGTTATTTGGGGGCTTCGGAAAGTTGATCGCTATATATAACGATCCAGAATATATATACTTTGTGGGGTCGCAAATGAAAAATGTAGAAACTATGAACGGAATAACAAACTTATATATACCCTTGCCACTTGTGGTGAAGGGTATAAAAACTATTTAGAATATTATAGTTCACTTTATTCTAAATATAGTCTGAAAGATTTACTAAAATCTAAAAACATTAGCCTTTAAATCGTGAAGGTCAAAGTTTTCAATATTTCGAATTTCTCATGGAAAGCTAGCGAAATTTTATATATTTTTGCGCTGATTTTGATGAAACTTAAGAAAAATATAACACGAAGTCTAGTTTTTACAATAACTGCACTTGGGGTTAAAATTCGCAAATTTATTTTTGTTTGGACAACTCTAATCTACAAAGACAATTTCTATACGTTTGCTTTCCTTCGGAAGACATGATTTCTATGTAGTGAGTTTTCACGTTGAAGCTGGTTTGTGTGTGTCTTGTTCTGTTTAATCATGTCTTTTGTTCTCTCACATACAATTTATCATCTATTCCTTTACTTCATGTAAGAAGCGCTTTTTTTGCTAAAACAATTTACAATTTTTACTGGATTCTATGAAACGAGCGTTAGTGGAATTCGTCTCTGGTACTTTGATAATGGGTGCGGAACTTTATTGTGGTATAAATTAATCTATAATCACATCTAGTACTTGTACTTTTGAAATGGAGTTCTAATAATAAGAGCGCCGAAATGTATAATGATATGTGCTCTAGAATATCCATAAGCCGTCGTAAGCCCATTGTAGGATCAGATCTGCAACCTGATAATAATAACTTTGGACAGTACTTTGCTTTAAGATGTCTTGTTTAGTCTATTGACTAAAAAAGATAAATCGATAAACACTTGTTTTCTTTTCAGGATTAGTTTTAAAAACAAATTAATTGAGCTTAAAAGTAGCATTTAACCCTCTAATGCTTAAGCATGCCTCAAGGCACTCATCACAAAAATCCCAACAAATGCAAAAATAACTGATTTTTCATTTCAAAAACTCTTGTAACACTTTCTAAAAAAACGTACTTAAATATTTTAAAAAGCCCTGAAACCACTTAAAAGCTCTCTTCTTTCTTATTTACTGCACTTTTTACAAACTAAGTGCATTAACAACCGAAAAGATATGGGATGTCCATGTTGTGTTATCAAACGTTGATTAAAGTGTTTTAAAGTTTCCCGATTGCAATTATATTATTTTTTATATTGGAGTCAAGTTTATTATAAAAAACGTAAGCTACTCTTTAGAGACGTAATTAGTTGATGAGTGCCTTCAGGCACTCTTGGGTATGTCATACCCGTTTTGTGCCTCAGGTTTTCCATCATACAGCAAAATGTTGTTTGGGTTTCTTTGCTTTGATTTGCAATTTTTTACATAAATTTTTATAAAATGGATGGTCGAATGAACAATCTTTTCAAATTATCTGATTTGAGTGATGAACAATTAGAAAAGTTGTTTTCAATAAAAAATTGACAAACAATACTAACTAAAACGCGACTATGTTTCAATCTCTAAAGCCCCAAGTTTTTTTCACCTGTCATTGATTGTACAAAATTTTAAATGTTATTTTTGAAATCATATACCCAAATTTACCATAAAATAAATTACTACCAAAGTTTTAAGCCATTTTTTTAGAAATTGGCATTAGAGGGGTAATGTTTAAAGTAATTATTTTAATTTAGTTTTGTTATTCTAAGAAACTTTACGTATTTAATATCTCCATTTCTATATTTTATTTTTAACATATCTCTCTTATCTTACTTCTAGTTACCATGATAATGGGTCAATCACTGAGATGCCTCTTCTGGGCCACACTCTACTGTGTTCTTTATCTCGTTAGTGCCTCCGATGAAGACTTACTGGATTTCGATTTTACCGATCTGAAGGAAATCGACTGGAACTATGAAAATGATAATAGTAAGGAATTGTTGACCAAAGGTGGTACCACAGAGGAAAATTTAATAACCTTTGATGATGACAATGATTTGTTGGAGGAAAATCAAGTGCATCCATTCGATTGGCGGGAAAAGGTTTTAAGGACAGCTTTGTCTAAGGCTTTATCGAATAAAGCAGTCAGACAAAAGTTTGTCGAAGTTATGCCCATATTAAGAGTGTTATCGAAACAACAACGTTTGGCTTTGTCGGCCCTGATAACTTCCCAAATAAATGCCAAAAAGGGCAATGAACTTAAACTGGATCAGGTGAGTTTAAATTTTGATTTAAATAAAATTATAGAAATTTAACATTTAGTTTTAGGTGCGCATGATGTTTGGTGATGATAAATCCTTAATCTTGCCCATAGTCTTTGATATTGCCAACTTGGTGCGTAATTCCGCCAAGAAATATATAGAATTTGATTATAATTTGGCTGATTTTGGGGATTTTTCGAAAACGAAAATCTCCTATGAAAGAAGAAATTTGGAATTGTCGCCGGAAGATTTGGCAGCAGAGGAGAATAATGAGGGTATTGGCACTTTGCCAGCCACGGCTCAAATGACTCAGGGCGTGCAGCTGGATGGTTTGGAAGATTTTATGTCCGAGGAAGTATTGGATCCTAAAGAAATTAATGAGGAATTGGAAGAATTAAAAGGATTAAGGTCTAAAAATGCTACCAATACAAATTTAGATAATGTAAGTTTTGACATGGAATTAGAAGAGGTTGATGATGATGACGTAACAGATCCTTTGGATATAAATCGTCAATTGCAAAAAGATGTGCCCACTTTTACATTGCTAAAACTCAATAAAACCCAAGCTATGGAAAAATTAACAGATTCTAAAGCTTCCACAGAAAAAACCACTACTGCCTCCACAATAACTAAGGCCACACCTAAAATTCCTTTAAGACGCATACGTAGATCTTTGAGAAAACCTAAAGAGTTTGTGCATAAACTAGTGCGTTCCGTGCCTTTGACTTTAAGTGAAGAGGATTTGCAAAGAGGTAATGCAGGACGCACTTTGAAATTAAACACCACTGCTTTTGGTTCACCCAAAGAAACGACTATACGGGCTAATACACCATCCTCCACTTACCCTTCAACGACTACTAGCACCACTACCAAGGCACCCATTATAGTTACCCCGGAATCAGTACAAGAAGAAGAAGAACACTATGAACCCTATCAATTGGTTGAGGATATGGCTTTTGCCAGCTTAAATGGTTCCGAAATATTTCTCGATGCTGACGATAACAAAGATGACGATTTATTAATTGAAGCAAAATCCGAATCCGATGATGAAGTTTTACCCACACCCGAAGAATTAATAGCGGGACCACGTTATCGTTTATCGGGTAATCATTTAATGTCGATGCGTTCAAAAGTAGTGCCCGCCAAACGTAAACGTATTCAAGTACGAGCTAGACCGAAACAAAGCTCTGCGGGTAATGGAGTACCGGCCCCTAAGAAATGTGAACGTTTCACCGCCTCAATGTGTATAAAAACTGACGATTATCCCATGTAAGCTTGTTGTGAAAGTGCAAAAAAAAGGTTGGGTCGGTCACAGGGTTGATGGAATTATTTATTTATTTCATTTATTTTTATTTTTTTAATTTTAATATTTTTTTAGTGTAGTTTTTATCTGTATACCCTTCACCTAGGTGTTAAAGAATTTTGAGAATTTGTCTAACTTTCATTATAACTGCTAAGGATATATATAAGTTTGTCATTCCATTTGTAATTTCTAGAAGATTAATTTGCGACCCCTTAGAGATCGGATAAGGTACCGAAAAGTTTGTTATTGAAAATCAGAAAAAAAAGATTTATATATGCCAGAATTACCAGAAACAGAAATTACTTCTCTTAGTATGCACAGTGGGGCAGAATCAAATTTTTTTGGAAATAAATCTGGCATTTCTAAACGGATGGCCCGATCGGGACAAAATTTGACGTGGAGGTAACCAAGGAGTATTTGAGTTGAAGTTATTAAAATGGACCCTACAAATGCACCAGGCGCGGCGCTATGAGGGTGCCTTTGACATGTAAAATTTTTAAACACGTGCCATTTTTTTGTTTCCCAACCGATTTCAAAGATTTTTAAATTTTTGGGAAGCGCTCGGCTAGGTCTTGAAAACTTCCGAGTTGTAAGCATTTCCAAAATTTACATTTTCAAATTTTGCCATACATTGGTCCGCTTTTTTAAAAATATAGGGCGTACTTTTGAACCGAATCGACTCATTAGTTAGTTAGATAACTAAATTACCAATAATATGCAAAAAATTTCAGAGCAATATTAATTACGGATCCGAAAATAAACGATTTTCAATTTAAAAATTAAAAAATTTGCAGATTTTTGCTGTTTTTTGGGGGAAAAGGTGACTTAACTCTTTTTTTATTAAAATAAAACTTTCTTTAAGAACATATAACAGTTTAATGTTTTTCTGTAAGATATCTTTACGAAGAATTTTTGGTATAAAAAACATGTCATATTTTTTGAATATATCGCCCCTACGCCCTTCGCAATTTGACCTATTTTTTATCAAAATTTTAACTTTGGTCCACATGTTCTAAAATCCCAAAGCTGGGATTAGAAAACGGAAACCAGCTTTGGAAACCTTGATGTGATTCCTATTTATTTTTAAAGCATTTTCCCAGCCCCGAAGGAAATGTAGGAGCTGTGGGCAAAATTGTAAAAAATACCATTTTTGGGATTTTCGCTCCAGTTTTTAAGAATTGCGGGATTACCTTTGACCTTTCAACAAATTTTTTCACATTTTGTTATTTGGAATAAGAATTTTAAAGAACCCTGCAACTTTCGGTTAGTTTTGTTAATAAATAAAGATTTTATTACATATTACATATTTATTGAGCGCTAAAACTAAAATTTGTATCAAAATTTTTATAGGATTGCAAATATTAGGAACAATTTGGTCCACATTTTTTCCGAACTAATTCTTTTTGTTTAGATAAGTTTCTGATATTACAAAAAAAATTCAAGTCAATATCTCAATTATATTCAAAAATATGCCACTTTAAAACTCCGTCCTTCAAAAATATTGCACTTTGATATCGGTTGGGAAACAAAAAAATGGCACGTGTTTAAAAATTTTACATGTCAAAGGTACCCTACTCTGAGCCCCCATAGCGCTCCTTGGTTACCTCCACCTCAAATTTTGTCCCGTTTAGAAATGCCAGATTTATTTCCAAAAAATTTTGATTCTGCCCCACTGTGGTATGCTAAATCAGTACATGTCTGAGATATAAGCGAAAATCGTCAGAATTAGCCTTGGCTTAAAATGTAAACTGGTAGTTGAGACCGAGGATACAGAACTTTTAACTGAAAATTTAGCTAGAGTTTTTTTTTCATTGGATTTTTCGAAGTATAATCTTTAATTCTTTTGGGTTATATTTTTTGATGTTGATTAAGGGAGAAAACATTTAACTTTATTAGACTGTGGAACATTTTAGTTTTTATTTGGTACTCATTTTGAGATCAAATATAGATGTATATATTTTATATAATTTTTCCTTTGACATTTTATAGCCATTTAAATGCTACTTTAAAAACAATGTGAAGCGCACATGTAAGTGGTTACAATTGTTGATTAAGTGGTTATATAAAAAACGGAAAATCAAGTAAAATTAAATTGTCAAATACGTTTAAACACAAAAACTTAGGTATGATATTGTTTATGTGATGTTTTTTATGACAATAATATGCCTTTCTACTAACGTAAATAAACATAAGTCGTGAGTTACGTTTTTGTTTTTCACACATTGCAAATGCTTAAAAATAAACAATTTGGAAACATAAATCTAAAAATAAGTCAAAGGTATGTGATGAAAATCGATTTCGATCTATAAAATGTGTTAAATCGAAATAAAGGCGTCATACAAATAAATATTTCGTTTTTATTATTGTTTTGTTATAAAATCAAATTCAATTTAATTCTCCACTTTGTTTTATGGAAATAACATTAAAAAAGTTGTAATGGAAAAGGAACAAGCTATGATTTTTTCATATTCAAATCGACTAAGATTAAGATGCACGTTTTATGCCAGATTTTTATGTATTTTTTCTAATAAATACTTCATTAATATATAAAATGCAAACCATTCATTGGGATCAATAAGTCACACAGAGAAAAGCTATGGTTTCAGCAACTATGCTATGTTGAAAGCCATCATAAATGTTTCTTGCGAACATCTTTATGGTTAAATACTTTTTATAATTTCTTTCTGCAACAATGTTTAGGTAGCATCATATTTTATAATCACATTAATGTCGCTATATGGTTGTTTATGATTTTGTGAAAATTCAAACTACATCTAAAATATGAATAAAATATTGGTACATTAATAATTATGATATGATCACAAATACTTTATCTCCTCTCATGTTTTTAAATAACTATTATAATATGGTTGGGCTCACTCATATTATAGTTCTGCTACAACAATAATATTATCACATTGTGATTGTGGAGAACTCAACATATGGTTGGACACAAATATATTATGGTTGTACTAATATTTTTAACATGGGATTACATTTGGTTAAGTAGGATAAGATTATGATGCTACACATTAGCAATATTATATATACGAACCATAATATAATTTGACAGCAACCACAAAATCCTATCATAATATAACGGTGTTCAATTATGGTCACCACAACCATGTTTTAGCTTTGCGTGTAGCTTATTCAAACCCTTCTGTGGAAAAAAATTTCCTAAATAGTGAAATCATACACCTCAGATGACTCAACCTGTAATCAGTGATACATTTCCAGAAGATTTCATGTCTTATGGAAAATCTTTGAAAACATAAATTACTAATAGGGGGGTCACACGGTATGTATTATGTTTTGTGACATGTATTGGGACATTTTTCAACATGTACATACCGAGTGATCCATATGAAACTTTGTGTATGTAAAATACATATGTATGCCTTATGACATTTTTGACAATTAAAGCATGTTCTATTTTTATGTGTTTAACAGTGTGTATTTTAAAATACAACACAGTATGAGTGCAAAATATAAAACACAAAACAAAAAAGAGTAGAGAAAAATCATAAGAAATAGAGGTTATGTCACACGCAATTACATGCGTACGTGGAAATTATGAATCGTATGTATAACGTGAATTTTTAAATACACATAGAATATGTATCGAATACATGTCCCAATACATATGGAATACATGCCGTGTGACCCCCCTTTAACTTTTCTTTCATTATAAAAAGTAATATGTTTTCTTAAACACTAATCGATTTTAGGGCAGAGTTTTGAATTAACTATTTGAACCCATTTAACTAAAACCTTAATTCAGAATAAAAAATGTCCAAAGTACTAATTATTTTGCTTCTTTCATTGATGAATTAATTCATAATGGATAAAAAAATCATTTAATTTGAATGGTTTATTTATTTTTAATACAAATCTAATCCATATTGAATTAATTTTTTTTTGTATTAAATTTATTTATAATTTACAAAATGAACTGAAACAAACGAACCAGTCATTTCGAAAAGACCACGAGTCCATCTATAAAAAATTCGTTGGGTCTAAAAGAACTAAACATAGAAGTTTATAGATAAAAACGTAACTAATTTTTGTGATATTTATTTTAATTGGGTGTGTGACTTATAATTGTTAGCTTTTATTTTGAAACATTTGTACAATATAAAATTATTTAAAGTATTGGCCATTGTTAGCTATATGCTTTTCCCATCTTTCTGGCAACATATGGATTTCGAGCCAAAAGAACTGCTTATCTTTTAAGGCCAAGAACGAATCAAGGCAATCTTCGATACTCTATTCCAAAGTGAGGCGTATCCCAGAGAGAGCGTTCTGCATCGATCGAAACAAATAGTAGTCCGACGAGTAAAGGTCTGGACTATAAAGCGGGTGAGGCAAAACTTCCCAACCACTTCATTCTATTGCAACATGTAGCCGAGCGTTATCATTATGGAATATTACGGTGTCATGTCTGGCCGTTTATTCGGCCAATGCTCGCTTCAAACGTATCACTTGCGTTCGGTATAGGTTCCCTGTGATGGTCCAGTGAGATTTCAGCAGCTCCTAATATATAGGACCCTTTTGTTCCCACTACTATAGGTTTGGTGTAGACTCGGCTGGTTGGCAGGGCTTCACATATGATCTCTTACACTTTGGGTTATCGTAATGGATCCATTTATCATAGCTAGTAATGATTCGGTGTAAAAGTGGCTTTCTTTTAAAGCGTTCAAGCATAATTTCGGACATGCAAAATCGTCTTTCAAGGTCTCTTGGCTTCAATTCATATGGTACCCAATTTCTCTGTTTTTGGATGAATTCTGCTGTTCGCAAACGTTTCTTGCTCTTCAAACTTTTTTGTCTAGCCTGGGCGATCTTTGTCTTCCGTGTCAAAATCAGCACTTCTGAACCGAACAAACCATCTCTCGCTCATTGAAACCCATGTAACACATTCACCATAAATTTTTGTGAGCAATCGGTGTGCTGTAGCGGTACTGTTTTTATACCCTTCACCTTTGTGAGAAGAGTATGTTTGCCATTCCGTTTGTAATTTCCACAATATAATTTTCCGACCCTATAAAGTATATATATTCTGGATCCTTATAGATAGCGGAGTCGATTAAGCCATGTACGTCTGTCTGCCTGTCTGTTGCAATCAATTTTCTGAAGACCCCAAATAACTTACAAACTTGATTCACACATTAATATATCGGGAATTCTTCCGGCTCAGTCGCTATTTAAAATCGAGAAAATCGGTCTGGATTACTAAGTCATTAATATAGACAATATGGATATCTAATGATAGATATTTCAAAGTCCATTGCAAAGATCTATGTAAGGCTGTAGTAATTTGGACCTACAATGGGTCAAAATCGGAAAAAATATTTTTTAATCCGAATTTTTTTTTACAAAAAAATTTTTTGTCATAAATTTTTCTTTCTAGTAAATTTAAAAAAAAAAAAATTAAATTTAAAAAAAAATATAAAAACTATTTCGAAAAAATTTTTTTTTTAAAAATTAATATTTTTTTAACTTTGAAAAAAATTTGAAATTTTTTTTTTAATTTTGAAAAACAATTTTGAAATTTTTTTTTTTTTTAATTTTGAAAAAAATAATTTTGTTTACCTAAATCTACTTAAAATTTTTATTTTAAACTATAATTTGATGAAGGGTATATAAGATTCGGCATAGCCGAATATAGTTCTCTTACTTGTTCAAATTATCGAAGTAAAGCAAAAGACGATTCGATGGTACATTTTTCAAGCAAAAAAAAAAATAATATTACACTATAATATTAAATAATTAAGTGATAATAAATGGCAGATATGTAGCCTTCAAAATAACATATAAGTTATTAAAAACAGAAACCGCTTTCAAAAATACGCCATCTAGTGTATATCCCGCATTTTTAAGTCATACCCAATAATTAAGATTTTATACAACCGAAACTAAAAGTTATTCCAGAAAACCAGAGTTTGCTGAACACAAGTAGTTATACACAGGGATTAATTTATAATTTCGCTTTAAGAATGCATCATTAGAAGATCATCTTTTTAAATCTGACATTATTGTCAGTGTTTCAGAAATAAGATGAGATTTTTTGAGCCCAAATGCATAAGTGATTAATTTTTATTGAAATATTAAAAACTTAACCTTAATCTTAAAAACTGCAAACTTGAAATCGCAGCCAATGCCAAATAAGGAAAGGTACTAATCCAATTCTTCAAGCTTTTTTTTTTGTTTTTTTTTTTGCAGATATAATACAATGATAATAAAACCTTTAATTTTACACCCATATTCATAATAGCTATTAAATTGTTTAAAGGTTTATATTAAAGAAAAAACCATTGGTTGATTATAAAATATTTTATGAATAAGTCTTTAGACAAAACTATTTTTATCACAATAAACTATTAATTAACAAAATTGTTATATTTAAATACTTCCCATTTAATTTTTTTCTTTACAAATCACTTTTTAGAAAGACCTTAAGGGTGAAGGGTATAAAAGATTCGGCTTAGTCGAATATAGCACTTTTCTATTTATTTTATTTAGTAGTTATAGCTTTAGTTATAAGATTTCTAAGCTTTTGAGATTATTTATTTTTTTATTTCACTTATTATTTCTTAATATTAAGGCTTAAAAGTATGCTATAATTTTAATAGAAATAAATGTACTAAAGATATGCTTTAAATTTATGGCAAACTTTATTCACTACATAGTAGAAAAAACAAAGCATACCTTTAGGCTTTTTATTTATTAAACCAGTTTTTTGGCATAGAATTTACAAATTCCTTATTAAGGTTTTACCATTCCTCCCTATTGATTTAACTGGTAATTTTAGTATTTATAAGCACTGTTAATTTGGCAATTAAAGCTGTATTATACACAATTTTATTTATAATTTAAAACAAAAATAAATTTAATTAATTTAACTGTAAAATTTTACTTGTAAATTGTATTATTATAATTATTAAGGTTGTTTTGGGGGAAATCCTTTGCCTTATATCTAAATGCTTTTAAATGGGTAAGTGGTTGCAGATCCTAAAAGGCTAATCAGTCCTGGTAAAGGGGTTTTTTTATTGAAATATGAAAAGAAAATAGTTACTAACATTTAGAAATTTAAAATAAATTCTTTCGAATAGTGATCAAATTATGGGCAGCATAAGAAGACATCGTAATGCCATGACCGCCTTATTGGCAGAATACAGTGACAAAACGTCCAACGCAGTGGATACATCTGAAGATTTTGATGATTATATTTATGGAAAAAAAAGGTTAAAAATATTTATTTTAAATAGCACTTAGATACTTATACAAAATTAAAATTTTCTTTGTCTAACAGACGTCAAGATAATGAAATACAAGGTGGCTTGTGTCAAAGTATTGTGCGCTATGCTAGACCCCAAAAGGCCCGCTCAGCTTCCGGTGAATGGAAATATATTGTAAATACGGGACAACATACCCAAACTTTACGTTTGGAAAAATGCATGTAAGTTTTATTTAGTTATAGAGACGAAACGAAAAATTTTGATAAAAAAATGAATTCAATGGCTTATAATTAAGGAAAATCTTTGGAAGATGTTTGTTTTGAGATAACCTTTGTTCAATGTAAAAATTGGAAAAGCTATTAACAATTTATATACAATGAGCGATTATACATCATTCTTATATTAAATTTCTACTTCGAACCTCGATAAAAGTCAACTCAAAGCGAATTTAAAATATTTGAGCAACTCCAAATTTTGCATGACAATAAAGAACTTGTGTACCAACTTTCAAGATCCGATGCCTTATCGAAATATTTTGTTTCCTTCTTAAAACTAGTGAAAATAACAAAATATTTGTTTTTGCTTTATTGTTTGTTCTTAAAGGAATCCCCAAGAAAGTTGCAGTTATTTGGCAGCCTCCTATCGTTCCCACTGTGCCCAGGTCTATAACTACCATCGTCTACTAAGTTGGGATAAGACACGTGGTCTGCATGTCGATATTTTCAAAGTACCCACTTGTTGTTCCTGTCAAATTGATGGCTACAAACAACAATTCCCCATCTTAGGCTCACGGCCAGAACAAGAAGATTTTACACCCATCTACAAGGGAGAGATGTACCAACAATATCCACAACATCAGCAACAACAACTCGACTATAATGATGAAGAGGAGGAAGAAGATGAGGAATCTGTCTATGGCACACAATACCAGCAACATAAACATGACACTAGTTTCGATGCCAATGAACTGAGCAGTAATAGAGTTAAAAGTAAAGTTCCCAGTCCAACAGTGGGCTCCTATTTAAGTCCCCCCGGTAATGGGAAATATGAACAAACCTATTTGTATAAATATCCCAGAGAAACAGCCACAACTAAAACTCAACAACATACGTCTTCCTCCTCGTTATCCTCGAATAAACACTATTCGCGTGAGGTACAACGTAGAAGACCGCACAAAAGTTATGGTGGAGATAGTAGAGCGGATCTGGACTTTTCACCCAGTGAAGAGCATGCAGAAAGAGAGGTAAACGATTTTGGCACAGCTAAAGGTAAAGACGAGAGTACTCATCAAACACGTAAAACTATTTATTCTGTAACCCATACAGCTAGCACCGGCAGTAGCGGCATTAGCGACAGCAGCTCTACGGCCGTCCCAGCCAGCACCGGAACCATTCGTGCCGTCACAACTAGAACCACAACACGACATAGACGACCCTCCCACGTTGATACCAATGCCCACCAAAAGCCATCAATTACAGCAACAGCCAACATACCAACAACAACAACAGCAGCAGCTACAACAACAACAACATTACCATCATCCTCTATTGGGTCAGCATCTCTACCGACCCACTATTACACCCGTTCACGACATGTCCTCAAAAACCAATCTCGGCTACGCATACCATACACGATCACGTCAACCAACGCGAGAGCGGGAGGTGGTGGTGGCCAAAAGAACATTACAGCGCCTACGACAGAGTTCGGCCAAAACGTCACGACAACAGCAGCAACCTCCTCATCATCATTATCAACGCAGCCACCGGATGTTTATGCTGTAAATCCGGAAATTTTTAAAAATCATTATAAAACCAAATTTAATCTAAACTACACAACAACTCCCACGCTCACCACTTCCGCCACCTCCACCTCCTCCACACATCCCTCACCACCTAAACGTATAAATTACAGTTATCATCCCATAATAGATTTTTTCGAATACAACCGACTGGTAACAAACTCAGCTAAAACAACCAAACCACCCCAAACATCCAAGACAGCTACAGAAAACACCACCACTAAATACTTATCCTCCACTTTGTATCCCCATAAAATTCCCAATAAATCTGTACCGGCCCAAGCACCAGTTCTGCCCCGACAACATGATCAACAACACAAGCAACAACTTAAATATCGGAAACATCAAAATCAGCGTAGAATTGGTTACGGTGCTGCTGCTGCTGTTGCAGCTGCTACTGATGGTGTTGGCACTAGTAGTAGTAGTAGTAGTGATGGTTTTGTTTTTAATACTTCCCCACAAAATACTAACCCTAAAGTCTATACCGGCAATCGTCCCTATTCAGTTACACCTATTACAGCTGATGTCATTGATTATGTGCCGCCCGAGGAAACGGATGTTTGGCATCCGGTGATTTTGTAAGATTCTTAGAAAATATTTTACCAACACCTCTAAATCACACTTACTCATACTCACGCATTAATATTTTAATACCTAAATACTAATAAAAGATTTAATTTATTTTTTTTCTTCTACTTAATTTAACTTTGATGAAATCATTTTATGATTTCTTTAATAATGTTTAGTTTTATTAAATTATTCTATTATATTAAATACCAGTAGGTTTTCTTACTTTTCTTTGTGAGACTATTGCCTATTTTTATTTATGTCCTTAATCTAGTTCTTTAAAGAATATTTTATTTACATAGTAGCTTAAGTTAAGTTATGATGATATGTTTGTATTTAAACGAATATTTATTGTATATTTAAATAAATAAAACAGAAACTTATAAAATCTTAAAAAATATATAATTTAACCTTCACAGAAAAAACAGAATTTGTTGCCAATCAAATGATTCGGTTGTACATTTAGAATTTTTCGGTTCTAGCCGCAGAAAATCAGTTAATAAGGAAGAATTTCTGTTGCAGCTACCATACTTTTGTTACCCCTTCTCAAATTTTGTAGTCACAACTGTAAAATTCGGCCTCCAAGGTAAACACATTTGATTGGCAACATATTCGGTTGCTAATACGAATCAGTTTTCTCTGTGTATATGTGTGTTGATATAACTATTAGGCTTCGTTTAAAAATTTTGATTTTGTGATATCATACTTTTTTAGCAGGTTTATGCATCAATGAAAAATTCCACCTCCTTCTGCAGCTGAAACCCCTGATTTTGTACGATATTTTCTACAGTGAAAACGGAGTAACAGCTAAATATATATCAAATCTGAATTTACCATACGATTCCATTAGAAATTAAAGGAAAATAAGCCATATTTGGCATTATTAGAATGCATTAGAGCAATGGAAAAAAACTTGAATGATGAAGTTTGTTTTCAAAAATATTCACTTGCTTTTGATGTGAAAAAACTGTCGCTCAAAATCAGCGCTTTTAGCCATTATGATCACTGAGGAAAAGCCTTCCTAAAAATGTATGATATCAGAAAATAAGGATAGAAATCTTTGTTTATAAATTAGGGGTAGGGATTATATAGCGGGGTCAATTATGGACTGATCCTCACTTCGTTTGCGTATATTTTGATATTAAAATAAAAATAAATGTTAAATTTTTTAAATGTGTTATTTATGTAGCATGAAACATTAACCAAATTATTTGATTAGCAAATAACGCTTGTATAAAATTTACAAAATATTTATCCTATTTAGTTATTAAATTTTTTTAGGTCCATTATTATAGAAAACTCAAAAAGTACCATTCGAATAATGAGAAGGTAGCAAAAGTCTCCCCCTTGAATTCTTACTCACGACCATATATGCTTAACCCTCTAACTAGCTGGACAGTAAAAATTAAGCAAATAATTTGTTTTCAAGTAGATGTAGTCAATAGAACCGTAAGTTTTAATTTTCAGTCGAAAAAAAAGTTCTGAACGAACGTCAGGTAAAAAATCATAGGCGCTTTTGCCGGTTTACATGTAATATGACACCAAAGGCAAATTTTATATATAAAAAAAAAAAAAATATTGAGAGAAGGGAACAAACAAAGTTAACCCCTTCACTACCATAAGACTAATTTTTAAACAATTCTAAATAGAACTAATTAAAATAGAACCCATTCTTTTTTTCATTATTTAGTTATTCAATGTGTTTGTGTTGAGACACCGGTATCCCCGTGGTCGTCAAAGGGTTAAAATACACATTATTTTCGATGGTGGTAGTTACAGGAACAATTTTTATGAAATTGACCAAGTTGAGCCAGGTCTCAAATTGAGCCAGAAACCAATGTCAAATTGAGCCAGGTCTCATTTGGAACAAACGACTTGGGTGTCACATTTTTTGCAACGTTTGCACCTTTTTTATGCTTTTCTCTCCACTAAAACAAGAAAATTATCGTCAGCATCAAACTGAACATCAGTAACTTGATAAGCAGCTCTTTTCCCAACACCTGATATGCTAGGCTGTACTGATAAAGGCTCACCGAGATTTGGAACAGATGGTCGTCCTAGAGACCGTATATTTTTGAAGAAAACAAGGCCAGCAGCTAGTTTCTCACGCAAATCTGGGTGCTTTAAAAGCAGAAACATTGTTGGAAGCATTGACCTCATCTGCCTGCGGAAAATTGTCAAAATAAAGGATGAGATGCATGAAATTAGGAATCTCCAAACATTAAAGGTAGCTCCAATGTCCGGTGTATCAGGTAAAATGATATTATCTCCGGACCCATTGTAGTTTTAAAAACGTTAGGAAAAATGGTTTGAATCACAAAGCACAAACAATTTGATACCCCTTTTATGCGGCGTATTGGGCATGTATTTTCGGAGATGGTGTTTCGTCTTTGGAACATAAATGGAATTAGCAACACTGTCAATGCAATCAATACTTTCATCTATGCTGTCTACAGAACTCTACAGAATCGATGAACTGGAGAAATTGTTCAGCAGACATTTGCTCCAAATTTGTATTTTTCGTATAAGGACGTTTAATAATAACCAACGTCCTTATATGAAAAATACCAATATGGAGCAAATTTCTGATGAACAATTTCTCTAGTTCATCGATTCTGTGGAGTTCTGTAGACAGCACAGATGAAAGTATTGATAATACTTAAAAGGATGCACATAATATAACCATAAGGAAACAATAGAGTTTTATGAACAAAAAACGTGAAAACAACAATGTAAGAGAGGGGGACATTTTTTTACACACAAAGGCCTTGAGGAGGCCTTCACAACTTCGTTTTTAAATCAAACTTTTTATATATTTTTTACTTTAAATACGTTTTCAAACTTAAATAGAAAATGTTATCTACTTACAGTAAAATTTTGAAGTCGATCATTAATTCTAAATGTTGTTTTTTAATAGTTAAATTTGCGAAACAATTTTGGATGCTAATTTGTTATATTTTTGCAGTTGATTGATTATAGCTGACAAACTACTTGTCAGAATATATTGGGAAGTATAACCAATATAAAAAGTGTCGTCTAAAGACAGTTTTCACTATTTTAAAAGCGAAAAAATGTTTAATACAGCACTGGCGCCCAAAAATCGAAGGATGCCTTGAGGCAGCCTTACCAGTTAGAGGGTTAATTTCATGTTTCTAGGTCAATTACTATAGGAAATTTAGAAAGTATCATTAGAATAAAGAAGAAGTTCTATAAAACCCCCACATGATTTCTTCCCGATCGAGTACATATAAGATTGGAGAAGAAAATACAAAACTACCATTATAATAAAGAAAAAATACCGTAATTTTTTTTTTTTTTTTAAAGTTCAAACTTTTAATCATTCAGGACCATATATGCTTAATCTTATATATAATTCTATTATTATAGAAAATTCAAAAAGTACCGTTAGAATAAAGAAAAAGTTCCATAATATCACTACTTGTAGATTCGGGTCCATATAAGCTTAACATAATGTTTCTATGTTCATTGGTAAAGATAATAAAAAAGTACCATTCGAATAAAGAAAAAGTACCATAAAGTATCTCTTTGAATTCTCACTCACTTAGGTCCATATATGCTTAATTTAATGTTTCTAAGTCTATTGTTGTAGAAAATTTAGAAAAGTACCATGAAGTATCCCCTTGAATTTTCACTCACTTAGGACCATATACGCTTAATTTCATATTTCTATATCCATTATTACAGAAAATTCAAAAAGTACCATCAGAATATAGAAAAAGTACCAAAAAAAACCGCCACTTGTGTTTTCAAAATAACTATTTTCCCGATTTTACCCTCTTTTTGGTACCAATTTTTTTGTCACCATTGCGGTGGTAAAATTTTACTCAAATAAATTGGAGAGAGCTCATAACAAAATATTCATATGTCTATGTCAATTTATAAAGAATCATATTTCATGAAAAAAGTACCAAAATGAAATTTTTATCCCTTAAGGGTTCGAATTTCCAAAAAGTACCAAATTCATATTTGTTGTTTTTTTATATGTAAAGAATACCATTTAAAATTTATTTCCATGTTTATTGGTTTAAAAGATACATAGGGTACCAAAAAGTACCAAAATACAGTTTTTACCCGTTTTCTACCCTAAAAC
Source organism: Calliphora vomitoria (assembly GCA_942486065.2). Classification (NCBI taxonomy): domain Eukaryota; kingdom Metazoa; phylum Arthropoda; class Insecta; order Diptera; family Calliphoridae; genus Calliphora; species Calliphora vomitoria. Next base: position 28,102,800 of record OW818031.2, on the reverse strand, counting down.
GTAGGAATTTCGAAAAGTAAAAAACACTTGTAAGCTTTTTTTTAAACAGAGTAACATGCGATTTTAAGTTCTTTTGGTATCTTTATTAGTTTTGAAGATGTAAGGTTACCGAATTTACCCTATTTTTATCCTCTAAACGTTTGAATTTCCCAAAATCCCTTCTTAGTGGATCGTTTTCAGGAGGAAGGAACGCACAGTTAAAATTTCATGCTTTTAGCTTCAGTCATTTAGGCTGTGCGATGATGAATCAGTCAGTCAGTAACGCTACTCTCTTATATATATAGATTATAACTGCATTAATCGGAACATAGAGTGTGACACCTCCCATACAAAGCAAATAGTTATTTCTTAATATCTTGAGAACTATAATTGCAAGATTCTTCCAACTTTGTCCGAATGGCTTATCATTTAACATAGTTTTATTGAAAATGGACGGTATTGGATTAATAGGCATATAAATAGTTAATTCGAATATCTGTAGCACTATAATCTTAAAAGTATATAAACTTTGTACGAATTATTTTCATATCACTATACGGAGTTTGGTTGAAAATGGGCGGTATTGTGTTAGTGGGCGTGGCACCTATCATAAAAAGTAGATAGTTATTTTCGAATAGGGATGAATCGGAACATGGGGTGAGTCATCTCCCAAAGTAAATAGTTATTTCTAAATATTTTGAGAACAACGATTTTTCAAACTTCGTTCGAATGGCTCTCGAATCATTTAACATAGTTTCAGGATTTTCGGATATTGAACACTGATATTTTAGCCCAGGATGCAGATGGAATTTGAACTACATTTTTGAGATTGAAGTTTTTTAGTTTGAGCTCCAAATTTGTTCCCTTGGTCAAGCAAGTGGGTGAGCAGTTGTTTTTTATAATTTAATTTGACCAAGTTGATAACGTTTTGATCTAATGGTTGAATAAGCGCAGTGAAATTGGATGGTAGATTCATTGCTATAATTAAACCGTCATCACTTTTTAGTTCCTCAATTGGGTGACACGTTATCTAAAAGCAAAACCGCATTTTGAGGCTGACCTTTTGAAGCTAACAAATTCCGAACCTAAAAAATGTTTACTTATGAAAAACTTACTTTTACTAATTGGTGAAAATTTAATTACGTTGATAACAATAAATGATGTCATCCAGGTCTTATTACTGGAGTTGTATATTTCGCGATCATTGAAAAAGATTTTAAAGGCGCGTGGATTTTTCGATTTTCCAACAACCAACAATTTCAGTTTGTCTGTGCCATTTGCATTTGAACAGGGCAAAAAAGTTATTCGTTCTTTATATATTTTTCTTCCGGGCGCTGTTTTCTCATTACATGTGACAAGAGTGTGATTTGGAAGCATCCTATAATATAAACCAGATTGGTCGCCATTGTAGATTTGGTGAAGAGTCAATCCATGCTCATCAACATAATCCTTAAACTCTTTCACAAATGAATCAACAATTTCTCGCCCGTAATTTTTAAAAATCTAATTCCATGTCTACGCTTAAATTTCTTCAACCATCCAGCACTGGCATTAAAACCTGAATTGGTTTAAAAAATTTTGGAAAACAATTTACTGGGTTTTGTTCGTAAATTCGCAGCTGATATTGGATAAGATAAAGCATTTTTTCCATTCAGGGTACTCAGCTTTCTTTAAGGTGCAACGTTTGCTAGGGCCACTTTCTGTTGTACGTATGAACTTTTTTATTGAATTTTATTGCTTTATAATGCAGTAAACCGAAAACTTATGTAACTTGCAATTCACGCAAATTGAATTTATGGAATCTCTACTTTTAAATTTATTTAAAATCTCTAATTTTTGAGAAATCGTTGGTTTTACAATATTGTTGCGTTTTAACCTTTTTAAAACGTAGGTTTATTTCCTTTAAATAAACCGGATACTTTTGATTGCAAATAAAAGCAGTTTTAGTAGTTTAAAATTTTAACAAGTCTTTATTTATTTAAAATGTATAACAACTGTCAATTCGCATAATTGCACACACACAGTTAATAATGTACAAGCTCAAATGTACACGACAGTTGATGTTAACCCTAACAGCGCCTATGATAAAATCAACTCACGACTGCAACTTCTGCCACTATTTATACACGCGCCATCTATCGTGAATCTTCTACAATGATCTTAACGGACATCTAGAACATTCGAATTCTAGAGCTTTCGATGTTAATGTTAGCAGCTTAAACATTTAGTGTTGCCACACTTATAAACAATGCTAGTAACCGCATGCTATTAACATTGTTGATGAGTAGAAGCTTCTACTAATGGACCTGCTCATAAACATGATGAATGTTGCAGGCAGTTGTTACAGACCGTTAAACTCAAATCGCTATTGCACATTCGTAATAATATGTTGAACCTTTCCCATATTAAAAGATGTATTTACACAACGAATGACACCAAAAAAATGACAAAATTGAAGATTAAAAAGGTTAATATACCAAGAGACGGGGATTTCAATTTTTTGTTTATAGACATTGTAATCAAATTTAAAACAAACAGATAAAAGTCGCGAAAATAGAACCTTGCTTTCGTAAACTGATTATAGAACCTGCAATGTTAAAAAATAAGCCGTAGCGATAACCGGGTCGTCGCGAATACCGAGCTTGCACTGTATCAAGATTATTTTAAATCGCAGCATATTTTTTTACATTTTCATGCTTTTTATACAGCATGGTATACAATTAAAATCTAACAAGCAGTTCCGGTATTAATTATATTCATTTAATTTTTTGTAAAATGCTATCATATCATATTTTGTTTTAAGCAAACTTCTTCACATACTTTGAGGCTTTCTATTATACAACCAGCAACATTTTGCTGTTAACAATACAATGTTATAAAAACCCCCAGCTGTTAACATTAACAGCTGCTGTTAAATATAAAAAAGTTATTTGAAATATGTAATGGATTGCATAAAAAATAAACAGGGCGAAACAGCACAACGACGAAGGCAACATGACTGGACAGTAAAACGAAAAGAAACTGACTCATTTTTTTTATTTTACATAAATGTTTAACAATTATAAGAAAAATTTGCATAAACAAGATGAATTTTTAACACAAAATAAATAAAAATAAAAACAAGTTGATATAAACTTTTTAGCTGTAAAACTTAAGTTCAAGTTGAAGGTTGCAAAAATGCATGAATTTCAAGAAAATAATAATAATTAAAAAGTAAAATTTGGGGAAATACAAATTAAGAGTTTATTAGCAATAAATTAAAACTAAAACTTAGAAAAATATAAACATTTATTAATCATAAAATTTCAACCACTTGTTGGGAGGGGGGCAATAAAGTGCCATTTCTTAGATACTCCGTGACAATGGGTAAATCAGGAAATTGATGAAATATGGTGGTGGGAGCTGGTGTTGTGGGATCTTTTTGAAAAGGCTGGGGTAAACTGTAAATGCCGCCTTGGGGATTTATAAAATAATATTTAGAAGTAGAGCCACCCTCAATTTCTTGCAAATTTAAAGATTTATGACTAAATTTGGGTAAATTTGTTACTATGGACTCCAGAGAAGTTAAATATTGTTGCAAATTGTGGAAATCTACTGGTTCCGGGGATTTGTCTAAGGTGAAAGAAGAATCTGTTAAAGAATCCTCCCAGGGGGTGTTGGTTTTGCCATTAGTTTCTTCTATAGATTGTAGGTTTTGAGATTCTAACATATTGCGTATGGTGGTCATGACATCGTCATAGATTAACGAACTATTAACTGGTGAGGGTGCTGTATAGTCTGTGTAGTCCTCGGCCAGCTGGGCTACCAAAAAAGGTCTACGTTTCAAGTCTTTCGTTCTACGTGCCTCTAAACGTTCACCATATGACTTGACGGTTTTTTGTGTGGTTGCCAGTTCATGTTGCTCTTGTTGGGCCCGATTTATATCTTTGATGAAATTTTGCATACATTTTATTTGATTTTGTAGGTTTTGTATGTGATTGGGATAGGTTAGCTGCAAATAATCACATTTCTCTGAGATTTCTGTGAGATTGGTATGCGATTTTATTTGCTGCATTATGACATTGGTGGCCTTGACAGAGTTTTCCAAGATTTTCACCACAGTATCCTCATTAAAGCCACTAGGGTCCAAAGGTTTTTGAGTTGTTTTGAGTAAAATTTCTCCTTGCAGAGTGGTGGATTCTAAATCTGTGTCGGGATAGTCATAATAGTGCTCCGTTTGCTGTAGATAGTGGGAGGCGTTTTCGATCAACTCATTTATATGATTTAATAGTTTCTCCCCTTTAAGGCCTGGTAACGCTTCACGTTTAAAGCGTTTTTTGTTAAAATATCTGCGATTGGGCGTTTGTTCTCTGATTCCCTGCACTCTTTGATCGTGGTTTTGTTGAAATTGCTGTTGATCCTGGGATTTTTCCCATATAACTGTTTGTATTTTCTTAGTTTGCACGCGCTGCTTAACGGAGGGCAACTTGGGTTTATATTTTCTCAAGAAATGTTCTGTTTTGCGTACAGAAGCTAAAATTTCCAAAGGTAAATGCTGGGATTCCTGGGTTTCCAAGTCAAGCTCTACATTGGGTTTCCTTAAGTTGTGTTTAGTTTCTGTTTTCATGGGTATGTTAGTCTTAACAATTTTAGGTTTGGGTCTATGCTCTCTTAAAGCTATTGGCCTGAGATTGTGCAGCTGGCGCTGCTCTTGTCTCTGCATGATCTTTTTTAGCTCCTCAAAATGTTTGGGCGGATCTATGACATGTATAACATCATCAGCATCCTCATATATAAAACCTTTAGGTATAAATTGCAAATGTTCTGGTACCCTGTAGGAAGTTTCTTGAATTTTTGCTACAGACTTGCGGTAGGCTCTCTCTGTAACAGAGCTGGCAGTGGTGGTGGCTGCACTGTCGTCTTCAGCTGACACCTCCCTTATAGTAAGGCCTTGGCTCATGGCAGTTAAATGACAAGACACCATAATAATTATTAAATTATTTTTCCACATTGTTTAATTTCTTTACACGAGACTCCACTATTTTGTTTTTTTTTTCCTTTAAAACGAACACTTTCAATTTCAATTTTCAACTAATGGAAAAAACAGCAAGACACTAGACTTTATAATATGAAATCTGGTAAATTTTACGCTACATTTCCACTAGATTTTCCACTTTTCCAACAACTGGTCGTTTGTAGTTTGTAATTTTCTATTACCTCAACATCTTAAACAGACAAAAAAAAAAAAAAAAGTTGAAAAAAAAATCCAAATTAAAAAAACGTTATAAAAATCAAATTCAAATGAAAGTGAAAACAACACAACACAAGCAGCAGCAATAAACAGCTCAACATCCTCAATGTCGTTAATGTCTGGTTTAGTTTTGTTCCAATACTCTGCTGTACCACAGCCAACAAACAGAAAATTGTTTCCATAAACTGGGAAATTATTGCTTGAAAACGCTGTCATGGTCAGTGTTGAGTTGATTTTTTGTTAAGTTTTTTTTTCTTAGTGTGTTGAATTCATTCATGGCATGTTTGATCTGTGATATATATCTGTTTGTTTGTTTTGATTTTTTTTTTCAGTTGCCATATCTGGTATATCTTGTCCTGCTTTACTCTATATACCTCAATTTTTGTTTTAAATGTAAAGTATGTAACTATATCTAACGTCTACATGTTGTACATTTAGTGTTTGTGTCTATGGACAGGAAGATATTAAATATTAAACTGGTAAATTACTTTTAACCTGTGGGTTTGTTGGAAATCAATAAATAACAAAATTTACATGAAAAATAATATAATTTTCACATTAACAAATAACAAAAAAAATATTAGTAAATGATATGCAACAAAGTAAAAGTTATTGCTAAAGTAAAAAAAGATATAGAAATAATAAGTTTTGTTACGAGACTTTGGAAACAAGGAATTACCACACAAGATAATTAGGTGATAGCCTATTATACCTTTTTTGTTTGAAGAAAATTACAAATTCTCATTATTATCGCACATTTCTAGTATGGAATCAGTAGCTTTTATTCCAAATTATCTGGCAGACATGTTTAGGAGTCAATTAGTAAATGTTAAAAAAAAAATTACTAAAATCACTTTATGGCAGTGGTAGGCACAAACAGAACATATCACAAATTAATGAGTTTTTCTCATATGAGCAATTCCATGTCATCGTACGTGACATTTGTACGCCTAAAGAGTGAAATAGACTTTGCACAAATATCTCAAAGTATCTCAAAAATAATTTGGTATTTATGTTCCATTAAGAGGGTACTATATTTTAAAAAAATAATAAGTTCTTTCGAAACATTGTTGTCCAAAATATCGAGCGAAATAATGGTATATCGTACGTGACATAAAACGGAAGTCATTTTGAGGTACATGTAGAAATATGCGAAAATTTTCGAATCGTGAGAGGAGTTATGTTTTCTTTTAATTACTTATACTAAACCAAATGTTTTTCCTTTACAATCCGCAATATTTAAGTAAAAATAATCTCTGGATGAATTTATAATAAATAAAATTAAATATCGTACGTGACATACCGTACGTGACAGATTTTTCTCCTATAGTAAAACAATATATATTTTGTAAATATATGTATACAAAAACTAAAAAAAATAATAGAAAATATAGATTCAGTTTCAATAAACAATATTATAATAGCAAAAAAACAATCAGAGTCAAATTCATTTCATACTACATGCTAATTGGGAGCTTAGTTTTCACCGCAATCTTAGCCTAAAACATACCAATTAAATTAAAAAATTAAATATAGTCAGTTTAAACTATTATTTTTGCCAATAAAATGTTGTAATAAGCTCTAAATACTGACACATAGTAATATTTTAGTGTTTTCTCCTATTCAAATCATCTTGAAAAAAAGTTTCAAGGGTTTTTGTTTTTTCAGTCATGGTAGTCATTCTCGTGGAATTGCCCATATTCGTGTAGTAAATAACATCTTAATTGTCGAATCATGTCAATTTCGGATCATGTCAATTAGATTCCCAGATATAGAAAAATCAAGTTTTAAACTAATTATATTGGATGTATGACTTAAAAAAGGGATAATTTTCCAAATGATTAACTATTATTTTGAAATATTTGTACAATGTAAATTTATTCATTGTTAGCTATGAACTATTCCCATCTTTCTGGCAACATATTGATTTCGAGCCAAGAACGAATCAAGCCAATATCGGATACTCTGTTCTAATGTGAAGCGTATCCCAGAGAGAGCGTTTAACATCGATCGAAACAAATACTATTCGGACGGTGCAAGTTCTGATAATTGGCTTTCGTGTCTATTCGACTGGTTGGTCGATCTTCGCGTAAGATCTCTTATGCTTCGAATTATCGGAATATATCCATTTTCTATCGCATGTAATGATTCGGTGCAAAACTTTGTTTCTATTAAAGCGTCCAAACAGCATTGCAGACATACAAAATCGTCTTTCAAGGTCTCCCGGCTTCAATTCGTATGGTACCCAATTTCCCTGCTTTTGGATGAAACATGCTACTCGCAAACATTTTGAAATTGCTACTTGAGTAGCTCCCAATGATTTTGTAAGCTCTTGTAGAGTTTTAAAACAATCTTCATGGAGTAGTGCCGCCAATTCTTGGTCTTCAAACTTTTTTGGCTGGCTTGAACGATCCTTGTCTTCCGTGTCAAAATCACCACATCTGAACAGCACAAAGCATCACTCGCACGTTGAAACCGATGGAACACATTCACCATAAGCTTTGGTGAGCAATAGGTGTGCATCAGCGGCACTTTTTTTCAAATTAAAGAAGTAAAGCAAAACTTCCCGCAAAAAAAAACTTTGTCGTTTACACTATAATTTTCAATAACTAAGTGAGAATAAAGGACAGATATGTACTCCTTAAACTTTTGTATACAGAAATAAATACACAACATCACCGCCAATGTTGTGACTTGTGACTTCGTATATTGATTGCTTGGATCAACGCACAAGCACCTTGCTAGAGTGCTCGGATTATCCATCCATAGCTAGGCAATCAGCAAAGTCTAGGACAATTATCAAAACAGCAGCATCTGGCATGGTAATCCAGATCGACATATGATACACACAATATGTCACGAACACCATTACTCCAAGACATTTCCTAAGCACTGAGTCAATTGCATTTTGCTATTAATTAATGGCTCTGTAGAGTCAGCAACAGCACTTAACAAGATTCAGCCATTTTACCAATCTCCAACCCGCTTTGAGTTTTAATCACAACCACAGCGTGCTCACCAATTTCCCAGTCAGGACAAGTTCTAGGGGCTCACTGGATTCCCGTAAGATAAAGACTCTGGTCAGCTGCGAGTTTATATAAATTAACCCTTTCCAGCTTAAAGTTCCGTGACATAAAAAGTATAACTTCCAAATTTTTCGAATGCAATCACCCTTACTCTATTTGGCGTCGTCGACATCGTCGTCAATATTGAGTCAAAAAATTATATATGTTTCGCCGATATCGTTAACAATTGGTTTTGTACTTTAACCCGACTTATAAAAGTATAAAATTTTGTCAATAGTAACCATTTGTTATCGATATTGACGAAACATATACCATTTTTTGACTCAATATTGACGACGACGCCAAATAGAATAAGGGTGAATATCTTTCCTAGATCTACCTGAAAATTTTTCTGAAGCTTCATGAAAATCCGCCAATTAAGAACTAAAATTTCATTGCGTTTTAATGAAAAATCCCAAATATTTAAAAATGTTATTTCTGAAACTTTTGTTGAATCTTTTTTACTTTCCAGAATCAAAATATTTTTCAAATAAAACAAACATTTCTAACTGACAGAAGAATATTCGGGTTTAAGTTTTTAGCACCCACCTCTCAGGAGCTGAGCTGTATCTGATAAGTCTCAGGTGGCTCATTTGATATGTTTTTTGTAGTGCAGAGATAAGTCAATTGATTTCATCCCAGGTAATCTATCGTGAAGTTAATTGCAACTTTAGTGTCACTAAATAACCTAGAATGTAGTTACTTTAAACGTTTATTTTGTACTGTACTTTAGAAAGTTGTTATTTTACCCACCAGAAGTAATGTATTGGAGAGTTGTCGGAGGAAGTTTTTTTACAAGGAATCGGTTATTGGAGTGCCTATGCGATGTCTTTTTCAAAAAAGCCTAACTTTTTTTTACAACACGAACATCTTACACAAATACACAGAATATACATTTTTGGGTGAAGATTTTTATTTCTGACTACTTCTATAGCCACCTCAACTGCTACATCAACTACTACTAAACTGCGTGCAATATGTAAAAAAAATGTACAACTTTTCCAAAGGGGGCAAGGTTTGTGGAACTTCTGAGGAGTAAATAAAAGCGTTTTATATAAGTATTCGATATTGTTGAAATCCATAGGAATTGATGATTGATATTCTAGTAAAATTAAATAAATTTATAAATTTTTGGGACGTCATTTACTTTAAAAACTTAAAAAATTATAATATGGTGATTTTCCATGAAGAAAAATATAAAATTTGAATTAATGTAAAATTTTAACGGTTAAAGATATTATAACAAAATTTGGAACTAATATAGACTCAATTATCCTTAAATCAACGACATAAAAATTTTTGACAGTTTTCATTTTCAAATACTGAAATTCCTAAAACGGGGAAAAAGTGTTCCAAAAACGGATTTTTTTTAGAAAAGTGCCCACTGTGACGTTATTTACCGTGTGATAGTAAACAAACTTTTTAGGTATTTAAGATGCATATATGATTATACAAATATGAAGTTTTTTCGAAGATCGGTGCTTTGCCTTTTTAGAATTTTTTACTCAAATCTGAAATTTTTTAAAGATTGGCCAAATTTGGATAGGTCTGGGGGTTGTTGTGTCGCTAGTGGGTGATTTTTGGAGATTTTTAAAAAAAATAAGATCCGAGGCACCAACTTTGAGGGGTAACGTATTGGCCCTAATTAGTAAACTGCAAATCAACTCGAAAATACCTCAGCTCCATCTATGTGAAATTTCGTAACAATATCTCAAATAGTTCCTGAGATACCGAATTATTTCCAAAAAAAAAAATTTTCAAACCACTGTGCTACGTCAACTGCTACCTCAACAGCTACTTCTATTACTACTAAATTTTAGAAGTAACAGAAAGCAAATGACTCTGCTACTTTAAAACTTTTTATTTTTGAAGGTAGCAGTAGTAGAAGTAATTGATTGACTCCGAGTTTTAATTAATTTTTTAACTAGACTACTCATGTTTTTTTGGTGCTACTTGTTATCTATGTAGTTACAGTAAAAAGTTGCAAAGCCATTTCTTTTACGAATCCAAAAATAATTGATTTTAAATATGAAAATTGAGAAAATATTGAATTTCCGTTTTTAGCCTGAAAACCGCTATTACTCTTATAGGGTAAATCACTCTTAGTTGCAAACTACCCTTGCAAACGCAGCATATGTTGAAAATCTAGCATAAGTGATATATTTTGCAGTAACACAACAACAAAATATAGCATTTGCAACATAAGCAAGGTTTGCAGGGGTAGTTTGCAACGAAGAATGATTTCCGCTAATGTTTTTATTTTCTTTTGAAAGGTAACTCAACAGCTATTTTATACCGAAATTTTGAATATAAATCTAAATATTTTTTAATTGATGTAAGCAATTTCTTAATCAAAACTCGTTTTCGTTTTTATTTTTGTTTCATTTTATTTATTTTAAAAACATTTTATATGCAAAATGTCCATACAAAATTGGAAATTTTGGTTTATAAACTATTAATAAATTTAAAACTGTTTATGAATATGCGGGATAATTCATTAAAAACTCAATGAATCAAAACTATACACATGCCAACTGACAATTAGCCACTGTTCAAATATTATCAGTAACTGATTTGAAAATATCTATTCTAACTTGTTAATGCTCAGCCATTAAAGCATTAAACGCTAATTATGATTAAAGTTATAAATTATAATTGTTTTTTTTTTTTTTTTGCTTAAATGTTTATAATTTTGTTAACAAATTTTGCAATTTAGCTTTTTTTTAAAGCTACAATAAAAACAAAAACATGTTCATGTGAAAATTTTTTAAATTGACAATTATGTTGATTATTTTTTTTTTAAATGTTGGAAGGAATGGTGGGTGGCAAAGTAAAATTTTGTTTTTAACACTCAAATGTAAAATGCATTTACCATGAAAATAAATTATTAAAAACTAAAAAAAATCATTTAAAATAATTTCCATTTGTTTAATTTATGTAGCTACAGTGTACAGAGGTACACATTCGAGTTTATTTTTTGACAATGGAAGACCGCTCAGGAGCGGCGCTGTAGAGTCTTAAAGTAGAGCACCTCAGAAAATTGTTTAAACGCTGGCGTATATGTTGTGGTTTGTTTAAAATCAATGCTTTTAAGTATTTTCAATAGCAACCTAATTGGGATATGTATTTCAGCAGTTCTGGGAGACTGTCCCGAACTAGTGATATCACCATTAATTTATGTTGACAACTATTTTCGTAACCAGCTACGTGACTAGTTATTTTAACACTTGCATGTCCTAAGCAGGGGCTCAATTGACCCTTTAAAATGAGACTGTCTGATAGCTGCTCCAAAGTAGTCAACGCGTTGGATTCACATACCGGTTACATAGAGTCAGTTACATTACTAGCTATCTAACTGATTACTTGATCAGCTACATAACTAGTTATTTTATTATGATCTCATAGAAAGTCCAATAACCGATTCCTCCGACAACTCTCCTATAGATTACTTCTGGTGGGTAAAATAACATCTTTTTAAAGTGTATTACAAAATAAAAGTTTAAAGTGACTACACTATAGATTACATAGAGACACTAAAGTGACAATTGACATCATGCTAGGTTACATGGGATGTAAGTATACTTAAGCAAAAAGAAAATAAGCTGTATGAGAATTATATCAACATAATTTGTATAAAACCAGTTTGTACGAATTACTCAGGAAAAATGTACAGTACAAAATAAAAGTCTAAAGTGACTACACTCTAGATTACTTGGATACACTTAAGTGACAATTGTCTTCATGCTAGATTACCTGGGATGTATTAAGTAACCAATTGACTTCTCTATGCACTACAAAGAACACATACGTGTGTATTTAAATTGGAGTCAGTCAAGTGATCAGACATTAGTGACAATTATTGTCTATAAGGATACATTGACTACTTGCTTAACTTCCAATGTGAATGATCCCACATTGGTAAGTTATTTGGGGTCTTCGGAAAGTTCTAGAAATTATAGACGATATTACTTATTTAAATTTATAAAAATACTTTTAATTACACAAGCTGACATAAACAATTTAAACTAACAAATAAAATACCATAAAATCGTTAGCAAAATGTTCATGTAATAAAATTTTAACCAAAAACTAAATATATGTAAAACCAGCATTCAAAATACATGAATGAATAAATGTTTTTGTTAAAACGTGCCCAAACTAATCACAAACCATCATTCTTGGGAGCTACATTTAAAAAAACGCTAATTAACCATAAAATATTTCAACTTAATGTCTTCCCCCAGAAGAAATATACCATAAAATAATGTGATGTTATTATTTCAATTTCAAGGGCAAAATGTATAACATATAACATGATTTTAAAGATTGAAATGCTAAATTTATTTTAAATCACATAACTAAACCAAAATATAAAACAAACAAAGAAACGTTGAAGAAAGAGCAAAAACATTAAACGGTTTATTATTTAAAACAATTCCAAAATCGTTAAATCTAAAGCATTTTATTTAAAATGAATTTTAGTGAATGTTGTATTACAACTTTGTCTTTAATAACCCACTACAAAACGATCAAAAAAGCTGACATCTTCCCGCGTCATAGAAAGCAGTTTCTTAGATCTATAAAGCAACTTTTTTTTTTGAAATTTTTTCTCAAAAAAAAATTTACATATTTAGAATATTAAGATAAGAAATTATTTTCTTTTTGTTTTAATATTAACTTTAAAAAGCCAATCATTTGTTGTGGAAGATTATTTTTGAGAGATTTGTTTGCTTATTGGAAATAGTCTTTGGGATTTATTGGTTTTAACTAGAATTTGCATTTTAGATAGAGCAAAATAAATTTATTATAAGCCAATGAACTTTATGTAATTAGTTTTAGCCAAATAACGGCTATAAATTTTAATTTCTTCATTCTCTGAGAATATAGTTTGCTTGATAAAAAGATATTGGGTGTATGACTAAAAAATGCAAGAATTTTTAAAATCTTTAGCATTTATTTTGAAATATTTGTACAATATAAATTTATTCAAAGTATTGGTCATTGTTAGCTATGACCTTTTCCCATCTTTCTGGCAACAAGAACGAATCAAGCCAATATCGGTTACTCTGTTTTAAAGTGAAGCTTATCCCAGAAAGAGCTTTCTGCATTGACGGGGCACGGTTTGGATTATAAAGACGATGAGGCAAAACATCCCAAACACTTCATTTCTTCAAAGTAAAGCAAAACTTCCTTGATACAAAGTAAAGCAAAACTTCCTTGATACAAAATTCGACATTTTCGAAGCAAAAAAACCTTGTTGTTTACGCTATAATGTTTAATAACTAAGTGATCATAGAGAAGTCTACGGTCAATGTTGACACCTTTTACTTTATCAGCATAATCGCTTGTCATCATTATTTCAGGTTCAAAAATACATTGTCAGTCAACTGAGACCCTACACTTCTAACAGGTTGGGTTCATAAGAAATAAAATCACTTTCTTAAATAGTGACATAATGATTATATGTCACTATTTAAGAGAGCGATTTTATTTTTTATGAACCCAGTCTGTTAGAATAGGGTCTCAGTTTGTTACAATAATCATAATACCTTCTAACCATTAACTAATTTAAATTTCTAACTGTAAGTATATTACATACATATATAATTTTGTTATTATTTAATAATAGACTTGTAATTTAAAAATATGTTTTTTTTTTCTTGATCGTAACCACAAAATATTCGACTTGAGAAAAATTCTCATACAAAATTACTTTGACATTGGCCTCTAAGAAAATACTAAATAATTCTTTAGTATAAAAATAGTAAATATAAACAATAAAATGTTCAAGAAAATTATTGTTATTATTAAGAAAATGCATACCATTAATGTAGAAAACCGTTCAAGCATGAAATGAAAAAAAATAAGTAAATTTACATTAGAGGAAAAGACAATAAAAATACCCTACAACCAGCCGAAAAGAAAAACCAATTCAACTTAGTAGAAAGACAATATATGAACTGCTTAAAAAGTTGGTTGAAAATGTCAGTGATTTGAAAATCGTTTTTTGGTATGAAATATGAGTGATCACAGATTAAGCTTGTTTTGGCTAAAATCGCAGTATTTACAAAGATATAAGCGATTTAAGTAATTTGAGTTTTTTCATACTAAAAATCAAATTTTGGTATGAAATATGAGTGATCTAATATTGAGCTTAATTTGGCTAAAATCGCAGTATTTACAAAGATATAAACGATTTAAGATATTTGACTTTTTTTTTACTAAAAATCAAATTCTAATATGAAATATGAGTGATCACAGATTGAGCTTGTTTTGGCTAAAATCGCAGTATTTACAAAGATATAAACAATTTAAGATATTGAGTTTTTTATAATAAAAATCGATTTTTGGTATGAAATTTGATTGATCACAGATTGAGCTTGTTTTGGCTAAAATCGGAGTATTTACAAAGTTATAAACGATTTAAGATATTTGAGTTTTTTTATAGTAAAAGTCAAATTTTGGTATGAGATATGAGTGATCACAGATTGAGCTTATTTTGGCTTAAATCGCAGTATTTACAAAGTTATAAACGATTTAAGATATTTGAGTTTTTTTTACTAAAAATCGTTTTTTGGTATGAAATATGAGTGATCACAGATTCACCTTACTTTGGCTAAAATCGCAGTATTTACAAAGATATAAACGATTTAAGATATTTGAGTTTTTTTATACTAAAAATCAAATTTTGGTATGAAATATGGGTGATCACAGATTGAGCTTGTTTTGGCTAAAATCGCAGTATTTACAAAGATATAAACGATTTAAGATATTTGAGTATTTTTTTTACTAAAAATCGATTTTTGGTATGAAATTTGAGTGATCACAGATTGAGCTTGTTTTGGCTAAAATCGCAGTATTTACAAAGTTATAAACGATTTAAGATATTTTAGTTTTTTTATACCAAAAATTAAATTTTGCTATGAAATATGAGTGATCACAGATTGAGCTTGTTTTGGCTAAAATCGCAGTATTTACAAAGATATAAACGATTTAAGATATTTGAGTTTTTTATACCATAAATCGTTTTTTTGGTAAGAAATTTGATTGATCACAGATTGAGCTTGTTTTGGCTAAATTCGCAGTATTCACAAAGTTATTAACGATTTAAGATATTTGAGTTTTTTTATACTAAAAACCAATTTTTGGTATGAAATTTGAGTGATCACAGATTGAGCTTACTTTGGCTAAATTCGCAGTATTTACACAGATATAAACGATTTAAGATATTTAAGTTTTTTATACTAAAAATCGATTTTTGGTATGAAATTTGATTGATCACAGATTGAGCTTACTTTGGCTCAAAACGCAGTATTTACAAAGATATAAACGATTTAATATATTTGAGTTTTTTTATACTAAAAATCAAATTTTGGTATGAAATATTAGTGATCACGGATTGAGCTTACTTTGGCTAAAATCGCAGTATTTACAAAGACATTAACGATTTAAGATATTTGAGTTTTTTTATACTAAAAATCAAATTTTGGTATGAAATATGAGTGATCACAGATTGAGCTTGTTTTGGCTAAAATCGCAGAATTTACAAAGATATAAACGATTTAAGATATTTGAGTTTTCTATACTAAAAATCGTTTTTTGGAATGAAAAATGAGCGATCACATATTGAGCTTACTTTGGCTAAAATCGCAGAATTTACAAAGATATAAACGATTTAAGATATTTGAGTTTTTTTATACTAAAAATCAGTTTTGGTATGAAATATGAATGATCACAGATTGAGCTTGTTTTGGCTAAAATCGCAGTATTTACAAAGATATAAACGATTTAAGATATTTGAGTTTTTTTATACTAAAAATCAGTTTTGGTATGAAATATGAATGATCACAGATTGAGCTTGTTTTGGCTAAAATCGCAGTATTTACAAAGATATAAACGATTTAAGATATTTGAGTTTTTTTTATACTAAAAATCAGTTTTGGTATGAAATATGAATGATCACAGATTGAGCTTGTTTTGGCTAAAATCGCAGTATTTACAAAGATATAAACGATTTAAGATATTTGAGTTTTTTTATACTAAAAATCTAATTTTGGTATGAAATTTGAGTGATCACAGATTGAGCTTGTTTTGGCTAAAATCGCAGTATTTACAAAGATATAAACGATTTAAGATATTTGACTATTTACAAGGATATTAACGTGAATTATAGCATTCCCTTGTTTAAATATGCAATAATCATAATTTTTTTTGATCAATGAATGAGATTACGTATAAAAGTAGACTTATCAATGTGTTACGAGGATGTTGGTATAGAATCTATCTGTTGACATATTTTGAATTTCTTGTTTGCATTTAATTACAATTGATTATTACCAACATTTTTAAGAGTAGGGTATACAAAACCAACTACAGTGTATTACAAAGTAACTTGAGTCTAACAGAAAATAGTCTAATGACACTTGAACAGCCCTTAAAATTGCTGCTTAAAGTTTAACCTTTAGGTATTTGCAACAGGGGAGTTTCATATTAAATTTTATAATCTACCTATTTAGCAAACTTAGACTAAATCCAACATATTTTATTAAATAAACTGTAAGCTTACCTCTAGCTAGTATTGAAATGGAATATGGATTGGAAAGATACTTAGAAAGTATCTTTCTAATGTGCGTACACCCAGAGAAAGTACATGGTTGCGGCAACTATGCTATATTCCAAATGATTCTCACAAACAACTTTACGGTTAAATACATGTTATTGCAATAATTATATGCTGTGGTTTTGGTTCATATTTTATAATTACATGATTGTCGCTATATAGTTGGAAATATTATTGATTGTAAACGATGTTAAGTTTGTGAAAATTTCAACTACAACAAAATTATATTAATATTTATAATCATAATCCGTAATGTGGTCAGGTGGCTACAACCTGGTGATATCAATATGATCATGTCATTATATAACAATATTATGTTTGAGCTCCGTAACTTTATGGTTATGCTGCAATTATGTTATAAATTCCTACATATGTATACTGATTTATAAAATTGTCATAATTTTAAAATTCACACAATATTCATGATTAAAATTTTGAAGTTTCTTAACAAATAGCAGTTGAACTTTTCATTAAATATAGTTTTTAAAAAGTCAATACACTATAGAACTCCCCTTTAAAAAAACGTTGTAAATCATTTACACAAGTAGTTGAATGGAAACAAAATCCAAAGATCAATGAAGCATTTTCCACGCAACTTGTTTGCAAAGTTTTTACGCAGTCAGTAACGAAACATGAATATTGAGTTGAACATTGGAGAATATTTACATTTATTCCAGTAATCAGTTGTTTGGTTGATTTAGCTGGCTGGCTGGCTGCTGCTGTTACACGCCTTCAATTCTAACAGTTTCAATTAAAAATAAGGTTTGTGTCTTTGAAATTGTTGAAACAAAAAAACCTTGAAAACTTTAACAATAACGTTTATTTGTTTTTCAAATTAATTTTCATAAGAATTGTTTTTCTTTTTTTTAACGTGCATTTTTTTTTTTTTTTCATAGAGAAAAATATTATTTGTTTTTGTTTAGTTCATCAAAATACAAATTTCCCATTCAATGTTTGCTGAAAATAAAATTCTTACTCGAAACTTCATATAAAAACCTTTTGCATTGCTGTAGCCAGTGTCAGTTGTAATTGTCCAGTGTTTAAAAGAAAAACAAATAAAAAAAACCCTAACAATTCGATTCCTAAATATTTTTCTTTTGCAAGTTTTTAAAATGTCCAAGTTTTTACAAGTTTTGAGGTTATTTTTCATTTTGCTGGTGTGCAGTTGTTTTGTGAATTCTGCCCCACGACCCCAGCCTGTGCCAAGTTCAGTACTTGCCGAAGCTGAAGAATTAGAAACAGGGGCTGCTGCTGTTGCCGAAAAGGATACGGAATCTGATTTAGAGGGTTCCTCTTCGTATGGTTATGGCTACTATTCGTCACCCTATATTGGTGGCCATTATGGCGGCTATGGAGGTTATTATCCTTATTATGGCGGTTATGGTGGCTTAGGTGGTGGCTTAGGAGGTGGTTACTATGGTTTGGGTAAGTGAATTTTTTGAAAATTTATTAAGAAAGTTTTATGAAATATTTGTGATCTCAAGTAGAACAGAATCAATTTTTTTTTTCAATTAAACAAACGCAAACTGCGAAGCGTTTTGCTTGTCTGCAGATACACCCAGAGACTCTGGCGGGAATCGAACCCGCAACCCCCAGATTGATAATCCAGCACACTATCGTGTAGTCTATCGGGGCACCCCAATAATAATAATAATATTGTTTATTAATATTGTTCATGCCTTTAATGTCTAGGCCTTACAATAAATAATTTAATATTATAACTAAACAATTAGGGCCTGATTCTGAAATACGAATAGAAAACAATTTTCGAATTTTTGTATGAAAAGCACTCAAAAATTATTTTAAAACTGAGTGATTTTCATATAAAAATTTGAAAATCATTTTCCTTTCGTGTTTCTGAATTAGGCCCTTATAGTTCTCTCAGTGGATAATCATATTTGGCAAATTAGTCTCAAATTAGATGAGTGGCAAATCAGCTCTACGCTGCCTTGATCTGGCTTGAGTTACTGTAAGCAGCCTTATTTGTCAAAATTACTTCGGATGATGATGTAATTTTCACAAATAAGCTTTACGAGTTTTTCTAAATTTTTCCTTTACCAAAGGCACATCTAAGTCTCTGTAGATGTTTTCATTTCTTATGTACCATGAAGCTCCCGTCATGGTTCTAAGAATTTTGGATTACGCCCTCTGTATGAGATCTGTACTGGTATTGCTTGCTGTTCCCTATATTTGGATTCCGTATGTCCAAATTGGTTTTAAGGCTGTCTTATACAGGATGACTTTGCAGTTAAGGCTTAATGTCGATTAATGGTGGATTAGTCAGTGTAAATTAGTGACTTTTAGTTTCATGTGGAGCAGCGTGGCTTCGATGTATCGATGCCAAGTAAGGCGTCTATCTAAATCATTGGTGCGCGTTCATATTGTTCAGGTTACGAAGATTCATTCAGTTGCTCCACAGCATTTCAACGAAGTAAGTGTGTTGCAGATATTTTATTTTTTACCCATACATCCACACAAATTAAATTTCTCTATTTGGCTCCCAACAAACCATTTCTTAAGCAAAATGTAACTAAATTGTAGAATAAGCTTATCATAAAGGATTTCCTATAACTTTTTATAATAAAGTTTTGAAAATGCTTCACATGGCAATACTTTTTACAATAATAATTGCTATACACTTAGTTTATATAACAATTTAACAAATATGATTGTAAATGACTTATGCTCGCAATAGTTTTGTAAGTGTTTTTGAGAATAATATCCCGTTATTTGACACGTGCCTGAATTTCGTATTATTTGTTAAAGTTTTTAGTCTTAGTGTTTTGTTTAGAGAGTGATGTGTTTTAAAAAGTTTAAAACTTTTAAAAAAGTAATTATTAAAATAATAAAACTTAATAAATAATTTATAAATAAATTTCAGAAAAATTAAATTCTTATGAAAAACTAGTACAAATATTATTTCTTTATATTCCCAAGCTTACAAACATATTACGAATGTAAGCTTATTATACACTACAGACAAGTAATATTATCGCAAGGGTTCAGTTTTCATTAGTAAATAATTATTAATAAGACTTTTACAATAGTAATCACAACACTTTTCTAAGCTTAAGGCTTATATTGGTAAGCTTGTTACAATTGATTTCTAAATAGTTTTGGTTTGTTGGGCTATGAACGATCTAAATTAATACCAAGGTATGTAACGTGATCAGACTGTGGAATATTCTCACTGTTTAGTGTTACTGGTGGACAACTTCCTCTACTACTTAGGTGAAAACGTTATTTGCTTACTTTTGATATTATTTACTTGTATTCCACAAATTTTTTAACCAAATTTTCACATGCCTGAGATAAGTATCTAGGTTTCTAGATGCTACATTTAAGTCCACATGAGACCTAAGAATTGCAGTGTTGTCTGCGAAGGTGGAAATAGTAAATTCTTCGAACTCAGACAAATCAGAGGTGGCATAGCATTGATCGCATAGTCGCTTGTCACATAATCGCCGCATTTTATCCTAAACAAGCGATCCGATAGGTAAGATTCTAGTATTTTATGAGTACTAGAATCCAGTAGGCATTCAAGCTTGTGTATTATACCTTTATGCCAAACACTGTCAAAAGCCTGCGGACCATCTAGAAATATTGCCCAACAATAATTTTTTTGTTCTAAAGATTTTTGTATCTCTACAGTGATGCTCATGGAATCCGAATTGATTTTTTGGGATAATGTGTTGACCATTTAAGAATGTTAAAATGTTCAGTTGGATTACTTTCTCAAATAGTTTAGACAAACAAGGCAATAAGCTAATCGGTCTGTAGGATGATGCCAATATGAAATCCTTTCCTTGGGTATCATTATAAGTTGTGAGATTTTCCAATTGTTCAATATTTGAAAACAAGTATACCTTGTTTTTAAAGTATAGAGAAATACACATAGAGTGGAAACTAGAACAAAATTACTCAAAATAATCACACGTAGGAGTGTTGTGTTTGTTTTCACATAGTTTTTTTAACTAATACAGGTTTTTGACAACTGAGTTAGGTTTTTGATAGGTGAGTTTCCCATCTATTTATATTTATCTATACCTTTAAGCTTAGTATACATTTCATTGCCACATACTAGAAAGTATTTCTGGCCAATCAATGTCTACAGAACTTTATTTTTTGAGGTCTCTACAGCCTAAACAATTTAACAAATTCACGGTATGGTGTTGGCCGATCGCAGATTGAAATTGTGAGAGGTTGTGGAAGCCATAGGCATCTCACATGGCTCAGTGGTTTAAATTTTGAATCATTACTTGGGTATGTGAAAGCTTTCCTCAAGATCAGAAACTCTCCTGTCAAAGACCTAACTCAGTTGTCAATAACCTAAGAGGTGAGATTGTATTAGAAGAAATAAAAAAACTATGTTTGATATATTTTCTCTATGATTCCTATCATAGAGAATATACATAGAGCGGAAAATCTCCTATCGAAGACCTAACTCAGTTGTCAAAAACCTAAGTAATGAGAATGTTTGAGTAAAAGAAAACTATGTGAAAACAAAAACAATACTTGTTTGTTTGAGTTTTTTTTATAGTTTCCGCTCTATATACAGTGGCGGCCAGCTATTTAGGGACAAATACTTGAATTTTTTGTATCGACTGAATTTTAAGTGCGATAGTGCCAAAACAAAAGGACCTAGGGGTATCCAATTTAGTATTACTATTTTTAGTTGCTCAAAAATGTTTGGAAAAATCGATACAACATATATGGACAAAGATATGTGGAAATACGTTGACCCGCCTCAGCGAACATCCGCTGTTAATACCATCAGGATATGACCCAAACAAATGGAACTAAAAATACGAAATTTTGTATAAATATTTTCTAATTAGAAAAATATAATTATATAAAAGTTTAAAAATATAAATAGAGCGGAAACGAGAAAAAAACTCAAACATAGTTTTTTTTCTTCTAATACACTCTCACCTCTTAGGTTTTTGACAACTGAGTTAGGTCTTTGGCAGGAGAGTTTCCGATCTTGCGGAAAGCTTTCTCATACCCATGTGATCATTCAAAATTTAAAATACTGAGCCATGTGAGATGCCTATGGCTTCCACAACCTCTCACAAATTCAATCTGTGATCGGCCAACACCATATCTTTAATTTTGGAAATATTTGTGGAAATATTTGAAAAATTAATTGAGAATAACATGGAATACAGCAAACAATTTTGTCCCTAAATAGTTGGCCACCACTGTATATTTTCTCTATGGTTCCTATAACCAAGTAAATGTGTCTTATTCTGTTTTAATACTCTAGAATTGTTTTCAAAATTGATGTTCCTGTTTAATTTAACTAATTTTCATATATTTTCTCTTGCTTTTTCCAGGTTATCCCTACTATGGTGGTTACTATGGCTATCATGGTCTACATGGACACTACTACTAGACTCATTCTATTCAAAATATTCCAAATATCAAAAAGAGTACACAGCAGTTTTTTTTTTTTTTTTATTTTAATTATTTAAGTAATATTTAAGCATTTTAATTATTTTTATATTCTAGAATTCAGAAATAATTAAGCAGTTAATTGTTTTTGTTTCTGTTTATTCAATTACCAAAGTCTTCTATTTCAGCCTTAATTTCATTAAAACCGTTACAAAAAAAAAAAAAAAAGAATCATTAAAATCATGTTCCCGTATCTACTCAATATGAACCATTTTTATTAAGTATTTAAACAAAAAAACAAAATATTCAATAACAATAAAAATTAAAAGGAAAGTGAGTGAATATTGTGTCATTTAATTACTTTATTATTTTGTTTTCGATTTATCGATGAAAGCATTTTGTTATTTTGTTGCTAAAAATCAATAAATGAAATACGTACTTGTTGTTACGAATGACTACCATTTTCAATATTTTTTTTACTTATTGTGTTAAATGCATAATTAAATAATTGAAAATTTAACAGGTTTTTTTATATTTTTTGAGTGTGAAACATTCCCTAAAAATTTAAACAAAAACACTTCTTGACTACAATGACTTACATTTTTAACTTAAAATTAATGAATTTAAAAGATTTTAGCATGGAAAGTGTTTATCTTTTTTGTAAAACAAAATTAATATTAAATTGTCTGACGTTTCTATAAGTTAAATTTATATTATGTTATTGACATCTTTTCCAATTAAATATTATTTACAATAATTATCTCAATATTTGTTGTGGTCAGTTTTCTGGTTGTTAAATTCAATATTATTTTTTTTCGTTACTTTTCTTGTCATTTCGTTGCTGTGGGTTGGTTATTTTTTTCGTTATTGTTAATTTTTCAGAAGGTCATTAACACATTTAATTAGTGTATGTTTCTTAACAGATTATTTTTCGGTTTATTAAAATTATATTAATAACTGTTTGGAATTTCAAGCGATAAATGTTGGATGCAAAGGTAACTGAAAACAAACAATACTGCTGACAATAGTGTAAAGTTATTGAAGAAATGTGAACAAAAATAAAGAGAATTTTGAATTTTTCAAGCTGATATTTACTAACTATTAGGGAGATTTTATAAATTTTTTTGTTAATAATTAAAAAATAATCAATGCAGCAAATATCTGGCTAAAAGTGTCTGCAGTACAAAAATACTTTAAAATTCTTATTAACAATAATCTGGTTTGTTAAGTTAAATCATAATAAAAACTCGATTTTGCAGTTATTTGATGATACTGTTAAGAAGAAAAAATATTTTCATAAATAAAACTGAAAAAACTAGAAAAACATATTCAGCATACTTCTCATAATCATAGCGGTAAATAGGCATTAAATTGTTTTGTTTATCATTGTATCTACTAAGTATATTTTTTTCATAAAAACAAAATCATGACGTATTTCAAAATATATTGAAAATTTAAAAATGATGTATGTATAAAAACTTATTGATATATCCAAGCAAAAAATGTGGTTAAATTTTAATAGCAACAGCATTTAGTATTTAGAGCATTGAAATCTTTATCATAGAGAAAATATACATAGATGGGAGGGAAACTAGAAAAAAAACTCAAACAAAAAAATTACTCAAAAAAGTTACACATACGAGTGTTGTTTTTGTATTCACGTAGTTTTTATACTAATACATTCTCACCACTTAGGTTTTTACAACTGAGTTAGGTCTTTATCAGGAGAGTTTCCGCTCTATGTATATTTTCTCTATGATTTTAATCGTTACTCTTTACATTACCCTGTAACTGTGCCGGATTTTTCCAAATTTTTAGCTTTTATTTGGATATATTTGTACAATGTAAATTTATTCAAAGTATTGGTCATTGTTAGCTATGACCTTTTCCCATCATTTTGGCTACATATGGATTCCGAACCAAATGAACTGCTCATTTTTAGATGCCTAGAACGAATCAAGTCAATATTGGATACTCTGCTCCAAAGTGAAGCGTATCCCAGAGAGAGTGTTATGCATGATAGAAACAAATAGTTGTAGAACGGGCACGTTCTGGACTATAAAACGGTTGAGGCAAAACTTCCCAACCACTTCATTCTAAATACTTTTTAACAGGTATTGTAACATGTGACCAAGCATTGTCATGATGGAATATTACGGTTTCATGACTGGCCGCATATTCTGGTCGTTTTTCGTCCAATGCTCGCTTCAAACGAATCAGTTGCGTTCGGTACAGGTTCCGTGTGCTGGTCTGGTGTGATTTCAGCAGGACCTTTTTGATCCCACCAAATACAGAGCATTACCTTAGCGTCATGGATATTTGGCTTTGGTGTGGATTCCGCTGATTGGCCGGGCTTCAAATACGATCTCTTAGGTTTCGGGATATCGTAATGGATCCATGCAAAATCGTCTTTCAAGGTCTTCAATTTGTATGGTATCCAATATCCCTGCTTTGGATGAAACCTACTGACGGAGTAGCTAAGAATGATTTTGCAAGCTCTTGTTAAGTTTTACAACAATCTTAATGGTATTCACACTTATTTGTCTTACGTGTCAAAATCACCACAAACCATTTCTCTCACGTTGGAACCGATGGAAGACATTCACCATAAGATTTGGTTAGCAATCGGTGTGCTTCAGCGGCACTTTTTTCAAATTAAAGAAGTAATGCAAAACTTCCCGCATATGACACTTTTTCGAGGAAAAAAAAACTTTGTTGTTTACACTACAATGTTCAATAACTAAGTGAGAATAAATGACAGGTATGTAACCCTCAAAATAACACATTAGTTATTAAAAACAAAAACCGCGTTCAAAAGATACGCCACAAATCGCACGACCTTAAAAGTACATTTCTCGAAATAAAGTTATCACCTAATTTTGATTTCAATAAATAGATGGCTGCCATACGCCGATGGTACGTAGCGCCTTCCTGTTGAAACCTCGAATCAATGTCATCCATATTTTAAAACAAAAGGCCATTGATCATGGTGCAGTAACGATCTTCATTGAAAGTAACGCCAGCTCCGGTTTCATTTTTGATGAAATATTTTTGTAAGATTGTTTCCAAACAAATGATACCTAACAAGCTACTTAGATGACATGTTATTTTAACACGTACATGTCCAGGAATGAAGCTAATTTATCCTTCAAAACAGTCTAATAGGAGTACTAAATAACTAATTCTCCAGCATATATGAGTTACAAGAGTGTTGGTAACTCTACGATATGTTATTTGTGTTCAAACTCAAAGTATATTTATACAAGTACATGCAACTCTACAACAAATCAACAATAAAAAAAACAACATTAATTTTGTTTGTGTAAAATATTGTGAGATTGTCAAATAAATTGAACATTTTTGCCACAAATTTCACTCACATTGCCCTTTTAATCGGGTCTTTTCGCACATAGAATAAGTCACCACTGCCACTGGTACATTTTTTTATTTCACAATTACAAAAATACAGTTTTCCAAATGTTATTTTTACTTTTATTGTTAAAAGTTTTCAAAATTAATTTTTTTTTATTAATATTTTCACATACAAAAAAGTAAACAAACAGAAAGAAAAACAAAAAAGTAAAAAATTTTAACAATCTCACAAGTATTTACAAAGGAGAAAAAAATGAACAGCGATCACTTGCATGTACTTGTATAAATATACTTTGTTCAAACTGAAACCACTCTGACTGACTTACTAAGAGCCATGAAATTTAGAATATTTTTACGTATTTATATTTTAATAAGTAAGAGAGCTATATTCGGCTGTGCAGAATCTTATATACCCTTCACCAAATAATACTTTAAAATAAAATTAAACAAAAAAATGTTTTTTTTAAGTTTTTTCCAATTTAAAAAAAAAAAAAAATTAATTCAAAAATTTAGTTTTTTAAATTTATTACTGAAAAAAATTTATGACAAAAAAATGTTTTTTGTGAAAAAAATTCGGTCCCGATTTTGACCCATTCTAGGTCCAACTTACTATAGCCTTATATACATCGTTGCAATGGACTTTGAAATATCTATCATTAGATATCCATGTTGTCTATATTTATGACTTATCAATCGAGATATAGATACAAAAATAGGCCAACAATAGAGGTTGTCTCGGATTTTTGCTCATATCTCCGCATGTCTGACAGAATTATCGAAGATTTGGATCCCGAAGATATCTGGAGTCTTCAAAAAATTGATTTCAACAGACAGACATGGCTAAACCGACTCCGCTATCACTAAGGATCCAGAATATATATATACTTTAAAGGGCCGGAAAAGTATATTGTGGAAATTACAAACGGAATAACAAACTTATACACGAAGGTGAAAGGTATAAAAACAATGGTTTATTTCCTTTGACTAAACCGCATTCTTTAGATTGCAAATAAGAGCAGTTTAGTAGTTTAAAATTTGTAACAACTCTTTATATTTTTAAATGTATACAATTTAAATAGTCACTCTCTTTAAAATACACACTTATATTATACACTCTAAAAGCATACTTTATAATGTACAAGAATACACTGGTAATACAGTTGATGTTAATTATAATTCCAACAGCGCATATGATAAACTGACTGATAGCAATCTTCTTTATAAAGGGTTTTCCAACAAGAGGTGTTATTTTGAATCACTTTTGAAGCTTTTATTCTTTGACATTTGACAATTAGAAACTACGCCATTACTAAAAATGGAATGATACACGCTTCAACAGCGCATTGAAATTATTAAAATTCACTACAAAAATGGTGAAAACTAAAGTTAGCAAAACTAAAGCATTTTTGGATCGTCGTGAAGCAACTTGTCGGAACGCAATACAGAAATTTGTGGAAAAATTCGAGCTGTTGCGACAAGTTAGTGATGTGAATAATAAAACCATTGCACGTCGTAAAGAACAATTGAGAATATTGCTGCTGTGGCCCAAAGTGTTGAAGAAAACCCAGGTTTTTCCATTCCTCGTCGTTCTTTGGAATAAGGCATTCCACAAACGTCTTTACACCGTCTCTTATGGTCGGAGTTTGATGATATTGAACTGGATAACTTTTACTTTTAACAAGATGGCGCTATGTGCCACACAAGCAACGACACCATTGCTCTTTTACGGAAAAAGTTTCCGTACCGTGTTATCTCTCGAAGAGGTGATCAAAATTGCCAACCGAGATTTTGTGATGTAACACCTTGCTACTTGTTTCTTTGGGGCCACGTGATAGATCTACGCCAGCAGCCCAGCGTCGATTCAAGACCTTAAAGATAGAATTCGTGAGGCTATCCAGGACATAGGGCAGCCACTTTGCGATTTGGTTATGGAAAATTTCATGAAAAGGTGGCCATTTGGCTAATGCTGTTTTTCATTATTTACGGCTCTTTATTATGAAATAAACATCCGATAATTTATCTCAAAAAATGCCATCAAACACCTCTTGTTGGAAAACCATGTATATGTACCATCTTCTAGTACCTTCATGAATTATCTATCTAACTGATAAAACAAGAATGTTATATTTCTAGAGCTTTTAACAGTTAATGTTGCCATACTAAAAAATAATGTGAATAGGGGCGTGTTATCAACATAAGTGGAAGTTTCTATTGATGGAAATGTTTATAAACATGATGAACGTTCCAAGCAGTCGTTACAGATCGTTAAATTCAAATTGATAGGGCAATTTTGATATAGTATCCAATATAATTCTTAACTTTAGGTTAAAATACATGTAAATAATGTTTTGCTATACATAGCAAATCACTTCCTAAATAACTTCGTGGAAGTTGAATTTGAATGTAAGAAATTTATACCAAAATTATTACAAAAAACTTAAATTTATTTATTTTATGCCATTAACCAGTTGTTAACCTAACATTTTGCTGGGATATTTATATGTATCAATCAATGATTAAATGCATAAAACAAATTTTAAGAAAATCCAAAAATTAAATCCAAAGATGAATGAAGAAAAAAACTACAAAAACACATGCACGTAATATCCGTTAAATAAAGGTAGTTATTTGAGTTTATGAATGTATTTTGAGTTGAGTTTTATTTTTTACGGCTTCTTTATGATTATGCAGCGTTAATGTGGCGACAATATTTAATTTGGTTAATTAATAATGCTGACATCAAGAAAATGATAGATTTGAAGATGATAAAAAATTCAAACTGGTTAGAGTATGAAATATTTAGTAGGGTTTGATAGATTGAAATGAAAATAATTTAACATAATCTGTGGAGTTAATCAATTTGGCATATCAGGCATCTATGTAGGTATGTACAATTGGTAATTTCCTATGTGATTTGAAATCTACAGTAAATTTGATACACTGTTTAGTTCGTTTGAAATCAATATGCCATAAATCTAGGCAACTAAATTGTATGACATGACAACAAATATTCATTTCATCTATATGCTTTAGTTTTGCTTGAAATAAATGATCAGTTAGTTTTGTGTATTTAATTTACGTGCCACTATTTGTTTACTATACTCCTCGACTAGTAGGTCTAGTTCAAATATTATTAAACTTCCGTGACCCACAGCAATTGTTAATGACAAACACACAAAACGTTAATGATTTGTTTAGATCAAACACATCATGAATGGCAGCCAAAATGAAATTGAAAATACATTTTATACTTACAAATATTGATAAACACAAATTGTAGTTATTGAAATCATTTAAATGATTTATAATTAAATAAATAAAACTGACAAAAAATAAAAAAAATTTTCAAATTAAATAAAAACCGAAAAAAGAGGTGTCTAGAGGTGGCAAAACAAATTAGCTTATTTGAAAATGGTTTATAACATAGAGAAAATATACATAGAGCGGAAACTCTCCTGTCAAAGACCTAACTCAGTTGTCAAAAACCTAAGTGCTGAGAATGTATTAGTAAAAAAAAACTATGTGAAAACAAAAACAACACTCGTAGGTATAACTTTTTTGAGTATTTGTTTTTGTTTGAGTTTTTTTCTAGTTTCCGCTCTATGTATATTTTTTCTATGTTACTACCCGTATGTACCTATTCTGCTATTCAAACGGCATTTGATATTTAATTGTAATGATTAATGATTGTTTTGAGATTGAGGTGGTTATATTTAATTTTTTTATTTTGTTTATAATTGGTGGTATAAGCTAAAAAGTTTATTCTTTATAACATGCTGTTAATTTTACATGTTGATACTTTTATGTCCATTTACAAATTATTATTGTTAATGTTTATGGGTTAAATTGGGGTCATCGAAACGACTTCTTCGGTTGATTTCATTTAGCTAAATGATTAAATAATTTTAAAATTTGTGAATTTAAGTAGTTGCTCGATATTTGT
Source organism: Calliphora vomitoria (assembly GCA_942486065.2). Classification (NCBI taxonomy): domain Eukaryota; kingdom Metazoa; phylum Arthropoda; class Insecta; order Diptera; family Calliphoridae; genus Calliphora; species Calliphora vomitoria. The sequence goes on along the minus strand of OW818031.2, from coordinate 28,073,197 downwards.
GTAGACCTTATAAGTCTAGGTTTATTATAAGTTTATTACCACACACGTATTATTATTTTAATTAATGGACATGCGATAAGTTCAATGATATTCTCACATTAATTAAAATGTTTCTATTTTCTATAATTTCAGCCTATTTTCAAATAAAACTTTAATAAATCATATCTTTACAATTTGTTCTTTAGTATATAATAAATAGCTAAATACTTTTGAGTGTTTTCATAATATTTTAAAAATTAGTTACAGGTTGTTTAAACATGAACATTAATGTTAAATTTTTAAAATTGCTTGCTTTTAAAATTTATAAATAAAATATGTAAATTCAAGGTTTCAATCATAAAGAAAATTAAGAAGACCATGTAAGAGTGTAATATTCGGCAGTGCCGAATCTTGTATACCCACCATCAATATGTGATAATAAAATATTTTCTGTTTTAGGAGTTATGTGGGGAAAAATTGGTAGAAAGATTTAAAACTTGTTTCATCACGATATCAATTATTATAAGAAAATTATGAATGTTCAAGTAATTTTTTGAGTGGGAACTGTGTTGCCCGATTTTTGCCTTAATTGATAGTATAATTTCAGAATATTTAGAACTAATTCGGGCTTGCCGCCTAATCAACATATTTATGAATCCTTAAACCCGTGATGCCGTTTGGTTACACCCCTCTACACGCAGAAAAAAAATATAGTTGTGCATTGTTACTGTAACCATTTCAACATTTTAAACAACATTATAGTCACAGTAACTATATATATGATTGTGGTAACAATAATATGGTTAATTTACGATTCACATGAATATTTCAACCATACACATGTTTGTGACAACCATATATATGATGAAGGATTTACCATATTATGTTGCTCTTTATATCATAATCTGATAAAATTATTCATCATATAAGTGGTTGTCACAAACATATACATGTTTACTGTAACCATATATATGGTTGAAATATTCATGTGAATCGTAAATTAACCATATTATTACAGAACAATGCACAACTATATTTTTTTTCTGCGTGTACGTTACATGTATGATTTCATCGTTTTGGACCTTATTTTCGTTTCATTTCAGCCTTGTCACTAAATAAATAAAGATGTGAAAAGATAGTACCATTTTTTAGTACTTTAAATTCACATTATGCCACGGATGTTTCTATTAAACCACAGTGTGCATTATGTGTTATTTTGTATCATCTAGAAAATCCTAGATCCTTTTAAGACATACTCTGAAAATGCGAATGCTCTAAATAGTGGTGTCTTGAGCTGAATAATATCCAAGTTTGTGCATTTTGAAGATTTCATCAGACACATATGTAACTCTATTTTTAGTAATTTAAAAAAGTCTGTTAAAAATGTCGCATGTAATTAATGTAGCTGTCATTTCATACACCTAATGGCTTTCGTGCTAGAAGTTAGAAAAGTTCAATTGTGAACATGCAAGAAAAGTCCAACAGTAACAAGATAGCTTTAATTTTAACCATGTGTAAACAGAATTCTAGAGCAACTCACAGCTTAAATGGAATATTTTCGCTTAGAAATTTGTGAAACCTGTACAAATTGGACAGAAAATTGATTCTTTAAATATCGATATTAACAGAAATATAAGTATTTAGAGTTCTTTTCGTACACTCTTGAACTTTTAAAGGACTTCAACAAACATTTTCAAACAGAAAGGTAGCTATTACATATCTCGCAGCTAGAGGTTAAAAAATACATAAAAACAATCGCAAGCAACTATTTAGAATTTTCCTATACAAAAACGAACTCTGCTTTCGAAATTTAGTTTTAAATCAAAATTACTTTTTAGCTCAAACAATTTGGAATAAGCACAATCGAAAAGATTCTAGTGATTTATTAAATCAATTTCAAATACATATAATTATTAAGGTGCAAGCTTTTCATAAATAATGGCATGAGCATTCATTGCATGAGTCCCTACCGAGGGAAAACTTTTCAGTCTTAAGAATGCTGTATAGATAATATTTGTCCATTCGAATCAACTAAAACATCGAAAAATAATCTCGATATCGAAATTATAATAAAATGTACTAAATTTCTTGATTGTATCGAGTGCTACAATCTCGAAAAAGAAAAATACCATCAGTTTTACTTGAGATTGAATGCGGTAATTGGGCGTCTGATCTTAGTATCCGATTGAATACAGACAAAATAATTATTTTTTGTTACATTTTATAAAACCTTAATATATACAGTATTTATTTAAGAAGAATTCGTAAATGTAACTTTTTATGAACAAATTTATCTTTATAAAGAAAAAATTTCAACTTTTTCTAAACTACCCCTGGCAATACTGCCTCAAACAGTATTCCGGGGGGAAATTTATACGGGGGCTAGGTGAAATCATGGACCGATATTGCCCATTTTCAATACCAAACAATCCTTATCAACATAATATTTATACTAATGTGATGTGTTACAAAGGATTGACAAAATCATTATACCACCATCTTTTTTGATGGTGGGTATAAAAAATATGTTGACAAATGGAGTAGAAATAATGTATAGACGTGAAATTGTACAACTTCCTTCTCGGAACTGTCTCCAAGGTGTCCCAAATAAACAACTTCCCATATATGGGGTTTCAACACAGTAACAGTTTCAATAACTCTACACAGAGAAACGAGGTTCGTTTCTCTGTGATCAGAAAATACCTAAACTGAAAAGTCAGTGAATTACTAAGAGCCATGAAGGTGACAATATACTCGAAGAGTCTATATAATGGGTAAAGTAGTCAATATTGGGTGTATGACTTTAAAATCCGGGATTTACAATAGATGGCATATATTTTGAAAGATGTTTTTGTTTTTAATAACTTATATGTCATTTTGAAGGGTACAAATATGTTATTTATTCTCACTTAGTTACTGCATATTATAGTGTAAACAACAAAGTTTTCTAATGCTTCGAAAATGTCGAATTTTGTACCAACAAAGCGTCAAATGTGGGCAGTTTTGCTTTACTTCTTAAATTTAAAAAAAGTGCCTTTGAAGCATACCGATTGCTTATGGTGAATGTGTTTCATCGGTTTCAACGTGCGAGAGTTGGTTTGTGCAGTTAAGAAGTGGTGATTTTGATATGGAAGACAAATATCGTCCAAAAGCAGGGAAAAAGGGTCCTATCTATTATAAGCTACTGAAATCTGATCAGACCATCACAGAGAACCTCTACCGAACACAACTGATTCGTTTGACGCAATCATTGGCGGAAAAACGGCCAGAATAAGCTGTCAAACATGAAACCGTAATATACCATCATTACAACTCTCGGCCATATGTTGCAATACTTGTTAAAAACTACTTGTAAGTCCTGACCTTACCCCATCCGACTACTATTTGTTTCGATAGATGCAGAACGCTCTCTCTGGTGTACGCATCACTTTGGAACAGAGTATCCGATATTGGCTGGATTCGTTGTTGGCCTCAAAAAATGAGCAGTTCTTTTGGCTCAGATGGGAAAATGTCATAGCTAACAATGGCCAATAATTTATATTGTACAAATGTTTCAAAATGAAAGCGAAAAGCTTTTTCATAAGGTACTAAGGAATTCAATAGGTACTAAGGAATTGAATCGATTAACCGTTAATCGGTTAACCGATTAATTGTGGTCGATTAACTGTTCGAATAATTTAAAATAACCGATTTTCATATAACAAATAAACCGATAAATTGTACTTTATATAGAAATATAGTTTTAAACACACAAATTTTATTTCTTAACTCATGAACATTCCCTTCTAGTAGTAGTATTTTAAAGTATATCTTAAAAACTAAAACTAAGGAATTTGGAAATTACCTTTTTTCTATAATGTTCCAAGATGAACTTTGTCCTAATGAGTTGGAGGAAGACTTTTCTCAGAACTTAACGAAACTATTAAAAGTATTAAACATCTAAAAAAATCCAAAAAGGACTACAAGGTATAATAGAGGATTTTATAAAAAAAAACTGAACAAAGTACTAAGAAATTGGATAGTTGGATAGATGCCTTACTTTCGATTTCTCCAACATCTACAAGCAGTGAGATAGATTTTTCCAAGTCAAGTTTTATTACAACTTATGAAAAATCATTTAAAAGGAAACCTTTTAAAGTACATTATTTTCTTAAAAGAAATCCTAAAATCCTAAAAAAAACTCACATGTGTATATAATAGGGATCTCATTATTATTTTTGGTTGAAATGCTTTAATTTAAAGTGATATTTTTCGGTTAATCGAATAATTTAAAATTATCCGATTATTAACCGATTAAATCTAAGCCCCGATTAATTATTCGCTCGATTAACCGATAAAACTAGAAACCCAATTATTGGATACCCTAATAGGAACTATTTTCAAAAGTTTCTCTTTTCATAAGGTACTTTTGTGAAAATTTACTTTTTGAAAAAAGTAAATTTTTCGAAAGATATTTTGTTTTAAAGGTACTTTTTTCCAAAATGTTTTTTTTTCAAAAGGTACTTTTTTAAAATATAATTTTTTAAAATGTACATTTTTCAATAGCTACTTTTTTCAAATGATACTTTTACCAAAATGCACTTTTTTAATGTAAAAGGTACTTTTTCAAAAGATACTATAATTAAAAAGATAGTTTTATAATTTTTTTCAAAAGGTAGTTTTATATATTTTTTTTTTTTTTTTCCAAAAATCAATTTTTTACTTTTTCAAAAAGGTACGTTTTCACTTAATTTCAAAAAGTATTTTTTCACTTTTTTTGAAAGTTAGTTTTTTCATAAGATTGTACAATTATGTCAATAAGTCTACATTAGCTACCGACTACATTAGCTGCATCTTCAAATAAATATGTTTTTTACTTAGTTCGTCCTTTGCAAATTATGTTTAGACATTGAATTATAGTACAAAAAACTTTAATGTATCCAAATACGTTCATTAATTATAAGAATAATTCATTCAATTTGCAATTTACTAGATTTGACAACCGTAAATATTCTGTAGAAATCATTTCCTTGGATAGTTTCAAACATTCAGCATGAATTCAATTCAATTGTTTTTAATTGAATAGTAATTTCTTTTGTATTCAAATATAAGTATAATTATACCTTCACAATGACCTTCCAAAATATATGACCCAATAAATTAATTTTTGTTGGTTTTTAAAAAAAAAAAAAAAAAAAATTATTCTCCGCCACAATTGTTCTCTAACAAAACTAACTAATCTGCACAAATTGCTTCTAAAATGCCCCTAAAGCCAAACACATTAAACAACAACTATTCTTTATATTTGTTTATTTTTAAATGAAATTTAATAAGTTTATTTAATTGTAAATAATTTCAACTCAATGTCAAATAAATTTTTAAGGTACATTTTTGTGTGATTTACTTAAATGTTAAATACAAATGCAGTAAAAATGAAAGAGACAGGGTATCTAGATGACTTTAGGCAGCATTGTAAAGATTTTTCTTAAACTGTTAACAAAACCCACCATAAATAATTGTGGTTAAATTGAACAAAAAAGCTATTTAAAAGTTTTAAATAAAAATTACCTTAAATAATTACTGGTGTCTGTTAAATGATCCCGTTGTTTTTTTTTAACAGAAATAGATTTAATTGAATTATTCGAATGGATTGATTGAATGAATGAACTTTGTGTTGCTTGTAATTGTAAATATTACATAGATTATTGTTACATGATTGTTAACAATTTGTAAAATGGGTTTACAAGTTACTTATAAAAACTTACATTCATACCAGAGAACGTAGCCCATATTGAATGGTCGCTGGTGGCGTTTATCATTGATACAATTGATTTCAGCTTGAAATAGATTAAAGTTGAACTCTTTGTAGTTGTCGGCATCCAAAATGGAAGTTTTTAAATGTATTGTAAACATACTACAAAAAACTTGGTAATGATTTCTAATTGGGGCATAATATAATTTTCAATGACAACTACATACTATTTACATTACAGTGAAGTAGTCTAATAATGACTTTTTTATTATTTATGATATATAAAAAAATTATTTATTAGTCATCTGCATAAACATTAAGTGATCTCAAAAATATTTGTAATTTGTTATACAAAGAATCTATATAGTTACTTCTCTTTAAATTAAGAATATTTTACGTTTGTTTCCATAGACGAGGAAGTAAGGACTGAGATCGAAAAAATCTTAACACACGTTTTTCATTTAAACTTTTAACCCAAGTATTATTTGATTTTTTTGATCAAGTTACCTTTGTAAAACATGTCAGTTATTATGTTTAATGTCATTTATATTCATTTGTTGTTAATCTGATTAAAATGAGTGACCAGAAAACAGTGCGTACTAAAATTTTAAATATTTCCAACTAAACCCAACATGGTCCTACAAAAAGTTGGCCAAACAATCAAAGGTCTGCTATGAAACTGTTTCCAATGTTATTAAAAAGTACCGCGAGAGCTTGTCCGTTGATAGAAAACCTGGTTCAGGTAGAAGGAATGGTCCACATGATGTTTCTAAAACCAAAAAAATAGAAAGCATTTTCAAAAGAGCTCCCAACACATCCGGTAGGAAAACAGCCCGGTTTGGTCAGTACTCGGACTATTTGGTACGAAAAGTTAAAGCCAATGCAGGCAGGTTTACAAGGCTTAAAAAGTTCCTGACAGGAACGCTGCTAAAAATTTAGAGGCCAAAAACAGAGCACGGAAATTGAAGTCAAATTTTATAAAAAAAAAAAAATATTCCTGCTGCATAATGGATGACGAAATGTATGTTTTGGCAGATTTTTCGCAGCTTCCGGGTCAAAATTTTGATGTTGCTGATGCTCAAGGGAATGTTGAAGAAAAGTTTTGGACCCAAAAGCTGACAAAATTTTCCAAAAAGTTCTTGGTATGGCCAGCAATATGCAGTTGCGGCAAAAAGCCAAACATTTGTTACAAAGGGCTCTATAAATACCGAAATTTACATCAAGGAATGTTCACAAAAAAGGATGCTTCCATTCATAAGACTTCATAATGTGTCCACTTATTTTTGGCCTGATTTGCCAAACTGTCACTATGGTAAGAAACGTATTGAGTGGTAAATGAACAATAATGTGGAATTTGTACTAAGACAGGCAAATTCTCCAAACTGCCTAGATCTAAGCCCAGTGTAGAGATATTGGGCTCTTGCTAAAAGAGAATTGAAGAGCACAAAAAAGGTGTCCAAAAGTGAGGTAGATTTGAAACGGAGATGGACTACCTGTTCGAGCAAAGCGACAGAAAGCTCTATAAAAACCATAATGGAAGGGTTTCCGAAAAAGGTTTAAAATTTCATCACTAGTGATTAGAACTATAAAAATATTTTTTTTGTAAATTGTTATAATAATTTCAATCAAATAAAGTTTAGTGGTTTCATTATTATTAACATTTATGTATGTTAAGAATTTTTCGATCTCAGTCCTTAGTTAATGCTTTCCGTCTGACTAAATTTCACAATCATTTCCGAAGACGTCTTCTGATGCCACACCTGAGAGTATATAGCAACCTACCAAGCATTTAGCATTTCCTGATAACGTCTGCTATTTGGCTTAATATAGTCCTAGCATAGCTTTAATCGTAGGACTTATTTGTTCAAGTTTACCTCCAATCATAGATTTTACTGTAGTCCCAGTTTAGATTCAACAGTAGATCTTAATATAGCCCCAGTTTAGCTTCAATCAGAGGTCCTACTATAGTTCTAGTTTAGCTTCAACAGAAGGTCTTATTACAGTCCCAGTTTAGCTTCAACAGAAGGTCTTAATGTAGTCCCAATTTAGCTTTAATCGTAGGTCCTACTTTAGTCTCAGTTTAGCTTCAACCGTACACAGAGAAAACAGATTCGTAGTAGCAACCGAATTTGTTGCCAATCGAATGATTCGTTTGCACACATAGAACCGAAATATTCTATGTGTGCAAACGAATCATTCGATTGGCAAGAAATTCGGTTGCTACTACGAATCTGTTTTCTCTGTGGACAGTTGAAGTTCAAGCTATAAAACTTTTGTTACCCCTTCATTTTGTAGCCACAACTGTAAATTCGGTCACTAAGGTAGAATCATTCGATCGGCAATAAATTCGGTTGTTATCACAAACCAGTTTTCTTTGTGTAAGTCTTAATATAGTACCTAATCGGGGGTTAATATATTCCCAGTTTAGTTTCAACAGTAGGTCTTAACATGGTTTCAGTTTAGTTTCAATCGTAGTTCCTAATATAGTCCCAGTTTAGATCTTACTATGATCTCAGTTTAACTTCAATTGTAGGTTCTACTATATTCTCATTTTGGACTTAATCATAGGTCTTACTATGGTTCTAGTTTAGCTTCAAGCGTAGGTCAAACTATAGTTTCAGTTTTGATTCAATCGTAGGTCTTAATATGTATAGTCAGTTTAGCTTCAGTTGTAGGTATTAATATGGTCTCAGATTAGCTTCAATCGTTGGTCCTAATAAAGTCCCAGTTTATCTTCAACATTGGGTCTTAATATAGTCAACAGCAGGTCTTAATATGGTCCCAATTCAGCTTCAATCGTTGGTTCAACTATAGTCTCAGTTTAGCTTCAATCGTACGTTTTATATGGTCCCATTTTAGCTTCAATCGTAAGTCCTACTATATTCTCATTTTAGATTTAATCGTAGGTCTTACTATGGTCCCGGTTTTGCTTCAATCGTAGGTCATTCCATAGTCTCCGTTTAGCTCCAATCGCAGGTCTTAATATGGTCCCAGTTTATCATCAATTGTAGTTCCTACTATAGTCTCAGTTTTGGTTCAATCGTAGGTCTTAATATAGAGTCCCTTTAGCTACAGTCGTAGGTATTAATATGGTCCCAGTTTAGCTTTAATCATAGGCCCTAATATAGTCCCAGTTTAGCTTCAACAGCAGGTCTTAATATGGTCCCATTTTAGCTTCAATCGTAAGTCCTACTATATTATCATTTTAAATTTAATCGTAGATCTTACTATGGTACCGGTTTTGCTTCGATCGTAGGTCATACTACAGTTTCCGTTTAGCTCCAATCGTAGGTCTTAATATGGTCCCAGTTTATCATCAATTGTAGTTCCTACTATAGTCTCAGCTTTGGTTTAATCGTAGGTATTAATATGGTCCCAGTTTATCATCAATTGTAGTTCCTGCTATAGTATCAGCTTTGGTTTAATCGTAGGTATTAATATGGTCCCAGTTTAGCTTCAATCGTAGGTCATACTAAAGTCTTAGTCTAGCTTCAATCGAACGTCGTAATATCGTTCCAGTTTCGCATCAATTATAGTTCCTACTCAGTCTAGCTTCACGAGTAGGTCTTAATATAGTATCAGTTTAGCTTCACGAGTAGCGGTTAATATGGTCCCAGTTTAGCTTGAATCGTAGGTCTTAATATAGTTCCAAATATGGTCCCAGTTTAGCATCAGTTCCAAATATTGCTTATATCAGTTTTATCGAATTTCATTTATTCTAATTCGTTATTGATTCTGTCCACCCCCTAAACACCCGTATCGTATTTAAATTTTTGATTATTATTATTATTATTTGTTTAGCTAATAAACATTCCAATCCAGTATTGAGTTCTTGAAATTTATGTTTTGTTGAAATATTAATATTTGCTTTAATTAATTAATATTTTCGTTAATAATTTATTTTGTTTAACGAAATACACAAATAAAACAATTAATATGAGTGCATTATAATTATAAGATAGATTAATGGAATCCAGTTTTCTAATGCAAACTAATTATAAATAAATAAATTTTTTACTTTTTAGCAATAGAAGAGCGTTTAAAGCAAAAAATAATCGAAATTTTAATTATAAACATCAATAAGAAACCGATTTAGCTTGAACGAAGTTTTTAGTACCCTGCAGTTAAAAATTAGAGTCGCCTTCACTAATATTTGTGATTATCAGGGTTGCAATTAACATGCACTAAAATTTAAAATTTTAATATAAATCTTTCATTAAAAATAAACAGTTATAAATAACTATAAAGTTGTTTGTAAATTTGTAAAGAAAAAAATCAATACAGGCAATACATTAATAACAAATCGATGCCATTTTATTGTAAATCTTTTGATTTTGAATACTATTGAATTAAAATCAATTTTGGTTTAAAGACTACAAACTTGCAACTGTCTAAAAATCGAAGACCTGGAAATAATATCGCTAAAGAATGGGTGAAAATGTATCATCTTAATTATATGCAAATCCACCAAAAATTTCAATTTAAATTTGTTAAGCCATTTTACATGGATTCTGTCATAGATTTTTAACCTGTTATGAATATGAGTTAATTTTTTACACATTTTTTTTTTACCCTTCCTACCAAAAACTCTGATTAAATCAACATGCTCTACTCCATTACGACAGAGAATATCAGTTTTTTTTTTATACAAAAACACAAAAAAATGTTTTAATGAACAGATATTTGATCTTATTAATGGTTTAACACCTACATATGACATTTAAGAAAAATTACTTAAATAAATTATATATAAGTATTATTTTGTAGCATCAATTAATTAAAACTAAAAAAATTCGCATAATCGTATATTGGAAATTAAAATTGTTTAAAACTGGTAAAGCAAAAAAATATAAATCTTTAAACTAGTTTTTGTTTATGTTCTGTGTAAAAAAAAGAAAGGTAAGATTTTCTATTCTAGTTTAAAGAATTTGATGTTATAGAATCTATCTATAGACAAGAAATATATAAATTATTGAAACGATTTTTTTATGGAAATTTTGTTTTAAAAAACTACAAAAAAACAATATGAACTGTGACATACGCATGGACATTAAGCCGACTCACAGAAAAAAGTGATTTCGTTATCCCCCTCAAAATAAACATTGGTTTGTTTAAGGATGTCAATCAAAATATGTTGTGTCTAGTGATAATCTTTCATGAGCGTGACCATTTACCAAAAATACTTTTTTTTACTTTTTTGAAAATGTTTGTATTTTGTCCCAAAACACCATTTAAAAGGGCTTTTCCAGCCGCATACAACTCTATATTTGACGATTTTTCAAGGATTGTTTTGAAAGTGTTTATAATTTTGAAAGTAAATTGAAATATTTAAAAATTTACTTGATTTAAGAAATAATTAGTTCATTTTATTTTCAATATCATCGGACATTCAATCTGGTAAGTGCCCAACAAATTTAAATTTTGCTAAATTTGTGGTACTGTAGAGTAAAATTAGTTCAAATTTGGAGTTAATCCAGTCCAAAAGAGTATTTTTTACATGAAAATATTGGGTGTATGACATAAAATGTTGGGATTTACGATAAATGGTGTATCTTTTGAACGCGGTTTTTTTTTTTTGCTTCGAAAATGTAGAAACTAATCGTCATATGCGGGACGTTTTTACTTCTTTAATTTGACAAAAAAAAAAAAAACGCTGAAGGACACCGATTGCTCCCCAAAGCTTATGGTGAATGTGTTCCATTGGTTTCAACGTGCGAGAGAAAGTTTATGCGGCTCAGGAGTGGGGAATTTGTCACGGAAGACAAAGACCGCCCAGACCAGCCAAAAAATGATGAAAAATGAATCCATTACGATAACCCGAAAAGTAACAGATCGTATGTGAAGCCTTACCATTCGAATCAAACCAAAGCCAAATATCCATGGCGCTAAGGTAATGCTCTGTATTTGGTTACAAGCTGCTGAAATCTGGCCAGACCATCACAGGGAACCTATACCGAACGGTAGCGAGCATTGGCCGAAAAATATGCGGCCAGACATGAAACCGTAATATTCCTTCATGACAACGCTCGCCCACCTGCTAAAAAGTATTTTGAATGAAGTCGTAGGAAAGTTTTGCCTCACCTGGCTAATGGTCCAGACCATGCCCTGTCCGACTACTATTTGTTTCGATCAATGCAGGACGCTCTCTCTGGGACAGAGTATCCGATATTATCTTGATTCGTTCTTGGCCTGAAAAGATGAGCATTTTTTTTGGCTCGTATCCATATGGCCAATACTTTGAGTAAATTTTTATTGTACACATGTTTCAACATAAAAGCTTAATATTTGAAAAAATACCTCATTTTTATGTTATACACTCATCAATACTTCCAATATCTTGATTCTTCTTTTGGTGGTATTGTTGTGCTAATATCATTGTCTTAATTTGGGTAGATATGAAGTTTCGCCCTGAAACCCACAGAATCTACACAATTCCGTGGCAGCAGCGTACAGGTGGCATCGAAGACCACAATGTCTCGTAAACAATCCCTAAGGTATTATATGTTTTACTCCTAGACAGCATTGCTTGCTTAAATCCATATACAGTTCCACAGTGGCGAACTAACTCCGACTCAAAACAGAATACGGTCTGTCCTTTCATGTATTCATATAGATACCAAAGAAGGATCTCAAACTCCCGGCCCGGCACACCGCTGCGCTAGACATAGTAATTTGATATGTCCATATTTAATTTGTTTATGGGCCAAGAAAGGAACATTACGGTTAGAAAACAAAATTTTACAAAAACGCTTTTGGTTTTATGGGGCATGATTATTGTTCCAGTACACAACAAATAGGGACTTATAAAGCATTAACTAAAACTAGTTCATGTTTTGCCTTTCATTCAAGAAAGTCAAAACATGAACTAAAAACTGGTATTTTTGATGGTCCACAAATAAGACCTTTAATGAAAGACAGCAATTTCATACATTCAATTCATGATTTAGAAGCAGTGATTTGTTGCCGTTGTGAAAAATATCAGAAGACTGAATGTAATATGAGAATAGTACACTATCTGCACAGGCATTTAGACAAGTTTCCTGAAAATCTTGGATCGTATTGTGAATAACAAGCAGAACGTTTCCATCAAGATTTAAAAGTGACGAAGGTCGCTGGCATAAACGTATGATGACAGTTTACTGTTAAAATATCACAAGAGAGTGTCCTAAAAAAAAAATGTTTAATAAAATGTTTCGTAATTTCTCGAAAACAGTTAAGTAGAAACAGGGTATCGAACATAGAGAATTATACATAGAGACGAGACACTTCGATTTGTCAAACAAAAATACAACAAATAATTTGTCTGATAGAACAACAAAATATAGTGACTAGCATGTATTTTGTTGTTGCAAGAGTTAGGTTTTTGACAACAGACTTAGGTTTTTGACAATTACATCTCGTTTATATGTTACCCTATGGTATCGAATATATTGGTATATGACTTAAAAATGCGGTTTTTTTTCCATTTTTAGATTTATTTTGAAACAATTGTACAATATAAATTTATTCAAAGTATTGGCCATTGCTAGCTATGACCTTTTCCCATTTTTCTGGGAACTTATGGATTCCGAGACAAAAGGCCTGATCAACTTTTGAGGACAAGATCGAAGTGAGGCTTACCCCAGAGAGAGTGTTCTGCATTGTTCGAAACAAATAGTAGTCAGACGGAGCACGATCTGGACTATAAAGCGGGTAAGGCAAAACTTCCCAACCACTTGAATCTAATTACTCTTTAACAGGTATTGCAAAATGTGGTCGAGTGTTGTTACAATTGAATATTACGGTTTCATGTCTGGTGGCCAATCCTCGCTTCAAACTAATCTGTTGCATTCGGTTCAGGTTCCCTGAGATAGACTGGTCTGATTTCAGTAGCTCATAATAGGTATCATCCTTTTGCTCCCACCAAATACTGAGAATTACCTTAGAGCCATGGAAACTTGGCTTTGGTGTCGATTCGGCTGGTTGGCCGGGCATCACATACGATCTCTTACGCTTCGGGTTATCGTAATGGATAAATTTTTCATCGCAAGTAATGATTAAATGCAAAAATGATTTGCTTTATAGCATTCAAGCATCATTTCGGACATGCAAGATCGTCTTTCAAGGTCCCTCGGCTTCAATTCTTATGGTAGCCAATTTCCCTGCTTTTGGATGAATCCTGCTGATCGCAAACGTTTTGAAAGTGCTGCTTGAGTAGCTCCCAATGATTTTGCAAACTCTTGATGAGTTTGACAACAATATACAATATTCATGCAAAGTGCTTCAGAGGCATTTTTCTCAAATTAAATAAGTAAGGCAAAACTTCCCGCATATGGGAAATTCCATGTCATCGTACGTGACATTTGTACGCCTATAGAGTCGATAGATCTTGCCAAAAAAAACACTATCTGAAAAATAATTTGGTCTTTATGTTCCATTCAGAGGGTACTATACTTTTAAAAAAATAATAAGTTCTTTTGACACATTGTTGTCCAAAATATCAAGCGAAATAAGGGTATATCGTACGTGACATAAAACGGAAGTAATTTTGAGGTACATGTAAAAATATGTGAAAATTTGCGAATCGTGAGAGGCGTTAGGTTTTCTTTTAATTTCTTACACTAAACCAAATACTTTTCCTTTACAATCCGTCATATTTAAATAAAAACAAGCTTTTATAATACAATTTAATATCGTACGTGACATACCGTACGTGACAGATTTTTCTCTTATAGTAAACCAATGTATATTCTGTAAATATATGTATACAAAAACTTAAAAAAATAATAGAAAATATAGATTCGGTTTCAATAAACAATTTAATAATAGCAAAAAAAAAACAATCAGAGTCAAATTCATTTCATACTACATGGTAATTAGAAGCTTAGTTTTCACCGCAATCTTAGCCTAAAACATACCAATTAATTTAAAAAATTAAATATAGTCAGTTTAAACTATTATTTTTGCACTTAAAACTTTGTTATATTCCTTAAATACTTTCACATAGTAACATTTTAGTGTTTTATTCTATTCAAATCATCTTGAAAAAAAGTTGCATGGGTTTTTGTATTTTCATTGGTGGTAGTCATTCTCGTGGAATTGCCCATTTTGCTGGCATAAAATTCGACAATATCGTAGCAAAAAATAACTTTGCTGTTTACAATATAATGTTCGATAACTAAGTGAGAATAAATGACATATAAGTTATTAAAGTCAAAAACCGCGTTCAAGAGATAAGCCATTTGTTGTGAATCCCGCATTTAAGTTATGAACCCAATATTTAGACCTATGTAATACATACAATTTACAATGCAATCATCTTACAGAACATCTACGACAATCATTTAGCTAGGAAATGATGAACTATGAAAACTATGTGAATTTCTTCATTAAGATAAGACATCCCATTGTTAAAAAGATGCTGCTATTAACTAGAGTTGTGTTCTCCATTGCCATCGTATGTCATGCCGAGCATGTGTCACACTTGATGCCATGTAAAACAATTCAACATTTGCAGGTTTTTAAACCATATACATATTCATATGCATATAAAAATATATAAAAGCAAATGTTAATAAAACTAAAATATCACTGCATAAATACGTATAACTTAATTTATTTTAATTAAAAATCGTTATGCGATCAACCACAGTTTGAATAAAGAATTAAAAAACTAACAGCAGTATTTTAATTAAATTCGATTTAATAGTTATTTAAAAGTACCTTAGCAAAGCCATATTATTAACTGCATACCTTAAATAAAAGCGTGTTTCCTAAGTATTTCAGTTTTTTTTTCATTTTAAATTAAACTCAAACAATAAGTACATGCCTCTTAACTCTTTCGTTAAGCTTCACACTTTATAGCCGACCTATTGCACAACTTAACAAAATACAATACATTAAATAAATAAATAATAAAATAACTACAAAACTAATAAATAATAAAAATAAATTCGATTGAAATAAATCTACTGGTTAAGAAGCTTTTTAAAATACTGGCTTAAATTCTGAATATTTAAGTAGTTCCTGTTTACAATAAAACATGTTTTTTTGGAATTTAAAAGTTCTTCTTTTTTTTTGTTATGCAGTTTTTTCTGCATCGACAATTTTAAAGGTG
Source organism: Calliphora vomitoria (assembly GCA_942486065.2). Lineage (NCBI taxonomy): Eukaryota > Metazoa > Arthropoda > Insecta > Diptera > Calliphoridae > Calliphora > Calliphora vomitoria. The sequence goes on along the minus strand of OW818031.2, from coordinate 28,057,391 downwards.
CTCTCGAATTTAATACAATAATAATATATTTAAAGTGTTTAGCACTACAAACAACTTAAATGAACATTAAAATGTTAATAATAACGTACAAAACAAAAATTGTTTTACAAAAAATGCGTGATTAAACTTAATGAAAGTGAAATTGATTGAAGGTTTCACACAAAACAAGTAAGAGTTTTATGTTCGGCTGTGCCGAATCTTATATACCCACCATCAATATGTTGGTATATATACCATACATATTTTCATGATATAGGGGTTATATGGGGGGATAGGATCAATTACGGACAGATCCTCACAAAATTTGGTAGAAAGATTTAGGTTTATGTCCAATTTCAACAATTATGAAGGTTCAAGTCAATTTCTGAGGGGGAGCTTGTATGGGGACTAAGGACAAATGTTGCCCGATTTCTGCCATACTTTACAGTATAATTTCAGAGTACTTAGAATCAATTTATGCAAAATTTAATCAGAATTTCCACATAATCAACATATTTATGACCGCTCAAACAGTATTACCGGGGGACATTTGCATGGGGGCTAGGTGAAATCATGGATCTATTGTCAATAGCAAACCTAAGAGAGTATTAGTGGAAAATTGCAGCCAGCTAGCTCCTTTCGTTTGCGACCTATCGTGTTTTCAACAGACAGACGGACGAACATAGCTAGATTGTCTTAGAATCTTAGGAGGAACCAGTATAAGTATATTGTTACGAATGTGCAATAGCGATTTGAATTTAACGATTTGTAACGACTACCTGCAACATTCATCATGTTTATAAACACGTCCATCAGTAGAAGCTTCTACTTATCAACAATATTGATAGCATGCAGTTATTAGCATTGTTTGTAAGTATGGCAACACTAGCTGTTAAGCTGCTAACATTAACATCGAAAGCTCTAGAATTCGAATGTTCTAGTTTGTCCATTAAGAACATTGTAGAAGATTAACGAAAGATGGCGTGTGTATAAATAGTGGCAAATGCTGCAGTCGTGAGTAGAGTTTATCATAGGCGCTGTTAAAGTTAACATCAACTGTCTTGTGCATTTAAGTTTGTGTGTGTGCATTTCTGCGCATTGATAAACGTGTAAATAGTCCCTGAGTAACTATTTAGACTGTTGTTGTTGTACATATGAATAAAGGTTGTTACAAATTTGAAACTACTAAAACTGCTTTTTATTTTCAACGTTTATTTAAAGGAAATAAACCAACGTTTTAAAAAGGTTAAAATGTAGTAATATATGCTAATGTGGTTCTGCGACAAATATTTTAATGTGTTACAAACGGAATGACAAAACCAATATACCCCTCATCTTTTTGCTGGGTGTAAAAAAAGGGGCTTGTTGTATACAATTTTTTTTTTTTATAAATTTTTCCATATTTATAGCTATGAAAAGTGCTAAATTATTTTGTAAACTAAAGATTTATAAAATTAGTCATTATGACAGTTGTTTTTTTTTTTTTTTTTTTTTTGTTAAAAAAATGACGTTAAATATTATTAATTCAAGGTTGTTGTATTGAGCTCATTTTAGGAAGACGATTTTTAATTGCAAACTTTCCATTAAACAATTAACTAAAAACGTTACTTTTTTAAAATGCTATTTTGTATAAATTATAAAGCAACTATTTTTCACAAACATTTATTTAAATGTTTTTTTTTTTTTTATTTTTTAAATAAAAAATTAAAAAAGAAAAATATACCACATGTTACACATTGAATTGGGTGAGTAATATTTATTTATTTGTTTTGTATTACGTCTTCATGGCGGATGTTGTTTCTCAAGTTGGTGAATTGTAGCAAACTGTTTTTTAACTTATATGTTTTTATTAGTTTCAAACATTAATTTCTTTAGATTTTTTCTTCTTTTTTCTTTTTTTTTTAAATGTGCAACCAAGCAGAAACACTCCCATTTTCTAGTCAACATGTGGAGTTTTTGTTTTCAAAATTAAGATTTTATTCTTTAAAAATAAATTAAAACATTTTATTTAATTAGCAATATTTATATTCTTCCGCAAAATTCTTCTAAAGAGATTTGTTTCTTTGTCTTTTTAAGGCGATCATAAACAATGTACGGCACGCTATAAAAAGAATAATAATAATATAAATATCTATCCTATCTTCTGCTTTAAAAACAATGCCATGTAAATAAACTGCTGAAATAACCATCGCCTTTTTAAGAAGTCAGTCTTTTTCTTGAATATGGATGCATCATTCTGCATCATTTGCCTTTCAGAATCATTAAAGGGGCGTTTTTTATAATGTTTTTTAAGAATTTATTTTATTTACCGTTTAATAATGGCATTGTTTCTTGATTCATTTCATATAGTTGGTTGCTTATCAATTTTTACTGTCATTGAACTATAAAAAAGAATTCTAAACAACCTTGAAGTTGACCAGAGGCAAGTTCATGACTGTTGTAATGTAACAGACCAGTTAGTTGGACAGGAATTGTAACGAGTAACCAAAACTCTGTTAAAATATGCACGTAAAGAAATTGCAGGGTTTCAACATAGTTGTCGCAATTATGCTATGAATTACGCTGTCATAAATATTTGTCGTTATTTTAATAATAACTTGTTTACTACAGCAAATTTAATATTTTATAATATCATATCATAACTATTATCATTATATGGTTGGAAATATGATTGATTTTGAACTATGTTATGTTTGTGAATCACTACAATTTAATTATAACTATGAGAAATATTTATAATATTTATAATCATAAAATGATCAAAATTACTCAATAATATGGTCATGTAATCTGAAATATTTAAAAATAATTGTGTTATAATTGAGGTGGAATCATAATATGGTTGGGATTAAACTACTGTTAATTATGATTATATTATAATATTTTACGATGCTACACAGTAGTAATATTGTGGTCATATACAAAACATAATATAATTTGACGCTGTTCGATTATCGTCACCACAACGTATTCTGCAAACATGACATATAAAATCAGAGCCAAATACAACTCAAGTAGTTCATCAAAGCCTAGTAAGTTGACAGGTGTGACTGACACATGCTCTGTAAACGTTTTTTTTTTAATTACTTTTAAATAACCTCATTTAAAAAATTATATTTGTCCAATTCACAATCGGTGTCGTAGTATTGTATCGTTGTATATCATATTTTTTTTTATTTATGTTTTGTTTCGAAAATTAGCTTTAAAAATATTTATGACATACAACGCTACGACACCGATGGTGAATTGGACAATTTCAGAATTAGCAATAACTAAATATCTTAATTTGTATATGTTCTACAATTTACAATTTTTATAAAAAAAAAACTCTCAGTTTCTAAGCAGTAAATATTACTGACAGCAGCCTAAATTCCAATATTGACGTTTTCAAAGAGATTACAAAAAAAAAATGCTGTGGTCCTCAGCATCTTATTTGCTGAAAGTGCCTTGGCAGTCAATGTGTTAACCTATAAATAATATAGTTATTAACACAGAAATATCTAACAAAAGTTGTTCATGTTGGATAACTCCAATGCTTCCTTTCTTTTATGCTGTCAGTGATCTCATATGATAGCAACTCCCATTCCAGGGGATATGGATGATCTACAAGATTTACCTGGTAGATGAAACTGGTCTATTATAGGGGCATTGAGATCGCTATGGATATTACATTTTCAATTAATGTTATTATACTGTTTTCTTAATAACTTCTCGATGTCCAATGGGGAGCCAGTTCCCCATAGCTGGATGACATATATTTATATTGGTTTTAAAGATATAGTATCAAATTTTACGCAAGATTTTAATTAAATTAATAAAAAACACATTTTCTATTTTCATTGTTTTATTGTATCATACAGGATAGGGTTATATATGAAAAAGCACATCGGCCAAATGGCTTCCACGACTTTATTGTACACTTTTTTGTCGAAATTTTCTATGACCATTTTGCATAAATTCTGAGCACCGAAATCAGAGACTACAGACCACAAAAGTTTTATGCAGTAATTGAACTGTTTCACGTGTTGTATAGAATGTGTCATCGTTGAAATCTCATGAAGTTCACACCTAACTTTCGACGAAGTATGGTCCAATGATGCCCAAAATTCACCTTCACTATATAAGGGTTAATGTTGTCCGCTTTTAGTAAAACTTTCAGAGTATATTTAAAATGATCTAAACTATAAGATTCTGTATAGGTTTTACTTTAAATTCGTAACAGTAACGAAATTGCTCTCATTCGCCAAAATATGGCCAAAAAAAATATTTTTTCCCGAAAATCATAAAATTTAAATCGTAGGTACGGAAAAACTGCATGAGGTATTGACATAATTTTTTCATATTTTTATTCTCTATTATGATCTCAATAAATCACAATGGGATGATCATAAAATTCTGGAATTTTTTTAACAAAATTTTCAAAAATTTGAAAATGGAGATTCGAAACTGCCGTTAAAAAAAAAAAACAAATTTTTTTCGCCATCCCTGCGAATAGGTTAACGGTATTCTACAAAGACAAAAACTCATACAAATGTAAATACGGATATATTTTAAGTAAAAATTAGCTTTTATTTTAATATTTCTTAAAATATGTTAATTTTGTTCCTACATTTCTTCTTCAAGTGGCCTGAGACACGTAATGGTCTGGGGAATTTTTAATAACTTTAACATTTTTTAACCAATTTTTGTATTTTATATCTCATTAGAACGACAATTACGTACACATTTCGATTCTTTTGCATTCGATTGTAAAAATAATAATTTAGTAGCAAAATTTTTACAAAAACAGAAAAATTTGCATTTTTCCCGTATATTAACGATAATACAGTTTGTGGGTCAATTTGACTCAAAGGAGGTTTAATCTCAAAAAGATTTGTTTACTGTACTTTTCATTAAAATAAATAAATTTACATATTTCTGTAATATAATGCAGAAAATTAAGGAGTTCTACAAATTTATTACATATAAATAGTAAAATTTTGCATATATTTGACCTTTGACATCCATGCGTGTCCCTTACTCGTTGTCCGATTTGGCTCAAAATTTCAACACTTAACTTTTAGACCTAGTGTCACAATATTCCACCCGGCACCCTTCAAAAATCGAACACAAATTTGTTTCCATACAACTGATTGTCACTCTAATGTACATACTTTTATCTACATTTCCCGAGTCGTTTAATTATAAATATTAATTTGTGACCCCATAAAGCACAGTGGAGTTAAATCAAAATATTTTGGAAGTAAATCATCCACTTCTAACTGACTGTTCAAAATATCTGACAAATTTATCACCGATTCAGTTTAAACTGTTTGTTACTTCCGAAAACGAAACTGAAGTTTTTCAAGGCCTAAAACCAAAACATAAAATCGACAATTATTTATTGGTTCGGTTTTTCACCATGAGTGGCAAGGGTATATACATATAAGTTAGTCATTCCGTTTGTAATTTCTACATTTTTCATTTGCGACCTCATAGAGTATACATATATATTCTGGATCGTTATAGATAGCGGAGTCGATATAGCCATGTCCGTCTGTCGGTTGATCGAGAATTCTTCCAATTCGGATGCTATTTGAAATCGGCCCAACCAACCTCGATTTTTTACCTATTTTTGATCTATATCTGGGTCATTAATATAGACAATATGGATATGCAATAATAGATATTTCAAAAACCTTACATTAAGACGGCGTATATAAGGTTAAAGTAAGTCGGACCTACAATTGGTCAAAATCGGGAAAAATATTTTTTACCCCGAATTTTTTTCACCTTTTTTTTAATTTTTTTCACAAATAAATTAAAATTTTTTTTTTTATTTTGCTAATAAATTAAAAAAAAAATATATTTTTTTTAAATTTGTTTACCTAAACAAATATTTAACATTGTTTAAAGTATAATTTGGCGAAGTGTATATAAGATTCGGCACAGCCGATTATAGCTCTGTTACCTTAAACGATTTTCAGTAGAAAAATTCAAAATTTTCTTCTGAAATGTTCTTTCATTTTAATGGAAACATAATCCCAAATTTTAATAATAAAGTTTTAGTTGTTTCTAATAATCAAACGTAAAGATTTATCCCTGCAGTTAAGAAAGTAGTCAATGTATCCCTTATAGACAGTAATTGTCACTAATGTCTGATCACTTGCCTGACTTCAATTTATACGTTTTGAGTCATTGACATCAAGTAATTAGTTTGGCAGCTAATAAGGTAAGTAACTCTATCTGACCAATATGTGAATCCAATACCTTGACTACTTTGGACCAGCTACCAGACGGTCTCATTGTAGACCAAAATGGTCAATTATGGTCCTGATTAGGACAAGCTAGTTGTCACCCTAAATGATAGGTAAAATTACTAGTTCGGGACGTCTCCTAGAACTAGAAACCAAAATAGCGGTTTTGAAATTCTTTGGTTTGTTTTTTTGGAAACTCTAATTTAAATTGTCATCTGGCATGAACCTCATTTACGAATGATTTATAGTATAGCCTGAAAATGATTTTTCTATTCCGTTTTAAGTAAAAGAAATTACCACCATTGTAAACAAGTTTGTTCTCCCCTGATTTTAACTTACAAACCCAAACAATTTAAAGAATATTATAATGTATAATACTACATGTTAGTTACTTAATAGCTCACACAAATATGTTTAATAATTAAAACGAAAAAAATAAACAAAATATTTTTTAAGAATTTTTTAAGGCGTACGAGTACATGATGGCTTAAAATGTTTAGCATTAAATCAGAAAAAAAAATCATCACGTTATAATAAATTGATGAATATTTTAACAAAACAAACAAAGAATTTCGCTAAAAATTATTAAATGTTTTTGGGCACTTTATTAACTCTTATTTATTGCACACTAACTTTGTTAAAAATATTTTATTAAAATATTGTTTAGGTTTTGCAATAAAAAAAAGAAACAACAGAAAACAATGTAGGCTGGCTGCTAACACTTTTTCTTAAAATAAACACTAATAATAAATTTGCAAAATAATTTTAATCACTAAATAATAGTTCAATGATCTTAGTTCTTGCTTGTTTAAATGTTAAATAAAAAACAAAATAATAAATAATTAAAATTAAAATTTTTTTTAAAAAAGTAACAACCTTTATAAATTGTTTATTCTTTTTTCTTCTTTTGTTACACAATTTAAATTTGAAATCCAATTATAATTTGCATAATAATATTTTGTTAACTACAAACACACTTTACACAGCTGGAAGATTTTTAAAGTGACTGTATTTTTTAGCTTATTATTAATCATTTGTCAAACAAATTGCACTCCTTAGATCGTTTAAAGATAAAGATACCAAAATTAAATACGTTTTACAAAACAATTTATACAAAATGTTTTAAATGATATCATTTAAGTATTGGCACAATTTCTATTTAAAAATATAAATTTTAATCCAAAATGCGGGTAATTTTGTTTAACAATAATTGAAAAATGCAGTAAAATTAATTGGTTATTTGCGTTTTAAACCAGAAAATATATTAATCTATACTTTGGAAATATATTCCAGACACATAAATTTTTTATAATTAATACAATATACAAAATGCTGTACAGTAGACTATTATAAAATGCAGCATTTTGTTATATTGAAAATCTTGAAAAAAAGTATAAAAGGTTGGGATTCAACACAGAGAAAACAGATTCGTGATAGCAACCGAATTTGTAGCCAATCGAATGATTCTACCTTAGTGACCGAATTTAACAGTTGTGGATACAAAATTTTAGAAGACGTAGCAAATGTTTGGTTGCTTCATCCGAAATGCTTCTTTGTCAAGTGACTTTCTGTTGCTAGAACCGATAAATTCTATGTGCGCAACCGAATAATTCGATTGGCAACAAATTCGGTTGCTATTACGAATCCGTTTTCTTTGTGAATAAACACAACAAATTCAATGGAATTACCAAATGATAAATGTTTAAAAATAATTTCTGACTTATGGCCTCCACATTCCGCGCACTGCCCCTTATGAACGATATCCTGTCGGTCCAATTTTGCACTACTATTTCGGGCATACTCGGTCTTATTTCGTCAAATGTTGGCTTCTAAATTATCACTATCGTTGCTGGTTTATCAGCATAGCCTAGAGATTTGACGTACCCTCACAAAAAGTTGTCAAAAAGCGTCAAATCACAATAATGGGGTGGGATATTCACAAGTCCATTTCTTGAGATAATTTGGTCACCAAACGTTTGGCTCAACAAAGTAATGGTTTCACGAGCTGTATGACATGTTGCACAGTCTTGTTGGAATCATTTATCCTCCAAATAATTAGCAATGACAAGAGCAATAAAAAAATCTCGAATCATTTGCCTGTAACGTTCGCCATTCAGGGTAATGTTGACACTGGTTTCGGATTTAAAGCCAAATGAGCCGATGTCACCTTTAGCATGTAAACCTCACCAAACAGTGATTTTTTTCGTGATATAATGGAGGCTCGAGAGACTCATGAGGATTGTGCTCTCCCCAAAAACGACAATTCTTGCTTGTTTATATACACGTTAAGCTAGAAATGAGCCTCATCGCTGAAGAAGATTTGACTTGACAAAGTTTGTTGAACAGAGTGCGAATTTTGGAAATAAATTTCCACGATTCCTAAACGTTGTTCTGGTGTAAGTCTTTGCATGGTGATTTGCCAAAGTATACAAAGAAAAAAAGTCAAACAGACTTCATTAGTAAGACAACTTCCTATCGGAAGTTCTATACGTCTAAACGAAACACTGATTATATATACATATGGGGCATTTCACGTCAAGTGAACCAACTTTTGAAATCGATGTCTTCCGATCGGGATGAAATTTGCACCAATGTTAGTTCTAATGGATAGTAATTCGGACACAATTTTTCAACAAGATCGGTCAAGAACTCTCTGAGTTATAGGAGGTCAAAATTTGACATTTTGGCCAAACAGGTGTTTTTTCTTATCCATATAACTTATTACCTATTGTTCTTAGCAAAATGTGTACCAAATAGTTTAGATAGCTATTTATGCAATCTTTGGAAAAAAAAAATTAAAAAAATTAAATGAAATATTTTTGACTTTTTTTTTAAAAAATCAAAAACATTTTTGACTTTTTTTTCAAAATGGGCCCTTTTTATTATTTTTTTTTTTTTTTAAGAAAGCTTAGGTCTTTTCTTAAGCGACCTATATGGTCGCTTAGTGGGATGCGAGTGGGATATCTATCAAAAAAAATATTTTGTAACTCAAGATATGAAATTTTTGACTTTTTTTGCAAAATCAAAAACTTTGTTGACTTTTTTTAAAAAAATGGACCCATTTTTTAATTTTTTTTTTTTTTTGCTCAGAAGAAAGCTTATGTGTTTTCCTTTAACACCTTTTTTGTCACTTAGTGGGATGCGAGTGGGATATCTATCAAAAAAATGTTTTGTAACTCAAGACATAAAATTTTTTACTTTTTTTTTGCAAAATCAAAAACTTTTTTGACTTTTTTTTCCAAAATGGAGCCTTTTTTATTTCTTTATTTTTTTCTCAAAAGAAAGCTTAGGTCTTTTCCTTTAAAACCTTTATGGTCGCTTTGTGGGATGCGAGTGGGATAACTATAAAAATAAATGTTTTGTAACTCAAGACAAAGGTTTTTAAATTGATTTTTTTCCTTTCTGTAGACAACGATCATATTTACAAAAAATAAAAATAAGGACTGAGATCGAAAAATTCTTAACACACGTTTTTCATTAAAACTTTTAACCCAAGTATTATTTGATTTGATTTTTTAACAAGTTACCTCAGTTATTATGTTTAATGTCAATTCATTTGTTGTTAATCTGATTAAAATGAGTGACCAGAAAAAATTGCGTACTAAAATGATTAAATATTTTCAACAAAACCCAACATGGTCCTACAAAAAGTTGGCCAAACAATCAAAGGTCTGTCGTCAAACTGTTTCCAATGTTATTCAACAGTACCGGGAGAACTTGTCCGTTTAAAGAAAACCTGGTTCAGGTAGAAGGAATGGTCCACATGATGTTTCTAAAACCAAAAAAATGGAAAGCATTTTCAAAAAAGCTCTCAACACATTCGGTAGGAAAGCAGCCCGGTAGGCGCAGTGTTCGGACTATTTGGTACTAAATAATAAAGCTAATGCAGGTTTAAAAACATACAAGGCTCAAAAAGTTCCTGACAGGAACGCTGCTAAAAATTTAGAGGACAAAAACCGAGCACGGAAATTGAAGTCAAATTTTATAAAAAAAAATATTTTAGCTGCATAATGGATGACGAAAAGTATGTTTTGGCAGATTTTTCGCAGCTTCCGGGTCAAAATTTTGATGTTGCTGATGCTCGAGGGAATGTTGGAGAAAAGTTTAGAACCCAAAAGCAGACAAAATTTCCCAAAAAGTTCTTGGTATGGCAAGCAATATGCAGTTGTGGCAAAAGAAGCAAATCATTTGTTACAAAGGGCTCTATAAATACCGAAATTTAAATCAAGGAATGTTTACAAAAAAGGCTGCTTCCATTCATAAGACTTCATAATGGGTCCACTTATTTTTGGCCTGACTTGGCATCTTGTCACTATGGAAGCAAGGCAAATATTTCAAACTGTCCGGAGTTAAGGCCAGTGGAGAGATATTGGACTCTTGTTAAAAGAGAATTGAAGAGCACAAAAAAGGTGTCCAAAAGTGTGGTAGAAATAAAAAAAGATTCAAAACTGTAAGTTTAGTGGTTTCATTTTTATTAACATATATGTATGTTACACATTTTTCGATCTCAGTCCTTAGTTGCGATTAGAGAAATTGTAAACAATATACAAATTTTGGCCTGCCACGCATATTTTCGAGTAGTCGGGGCTCCAAAGTTGACAATATTTTTGTATATATCTTCAAAACTGTATTCTGTTCTTAGACAATATATACATCAAATGATAGCTATTTTCAAGATCTTTCCCTCAAAATATAACAAGACCTTTTAGAAAGGATTGACTAGCTATTTTCGTCCGTCGAAACGAAAGCAGATAGCTGGCTTAAAAACTCTCTGTTGCTAAGGTTTGTTTGGTATTGAAAATGGGCAATATAGGTTCAAGATTTTACCTAGCATCCATAAAAAAGTCGCCCGGAATACAGTTTGAGCAGTCATAAATATGTTGATTATGAGGCAATCCTGATAAAATTTTGCTCAAATTAGTTCTAAGTACTCTGAAAGTATACTGTAAGGTATTTCGAAAATCGGGCAACATTTGACCCTAGTTGCCATACAAGGTCCCCTCAGAAAATGACTTGAACATTCATAATTGTATAATAATTAATATCGTGATGAAATTAGACATTAACAAGTTTTATATGAAGAACCTAAGTCTTTCTACCAACTTTTTTGAGGATCGGTCCATAATTGAATCTACCCCCCTAAAACAGAAATTTAACCTATAACAGACAAATATTTTATTGATGGTGGACATACAATATGCGGCATAGCCGAATATAAAAATCTTAGGGCCGTTTTCTCATTAGGTGATTATATTTTTTCCCAACGAAAAACTGCAGATTAAAGAAATTTTGTTTTCTCAATGTCTCATTTGCTTCTACATATGCTGTCGCAAAGCTAACCCGACCTCATCTGCCAATTATTTATTTATCGTACAGATACATTCAATCAGCTGACTGCTGGTCATAGTTTTTACATGTTTGTGTTTTTGTAAACAAACTTAAATAGATTTTATAATAAAAATGTTTAACAGAGAAATTAACATTAATTTGATGGAGGATGAACTCGAAGAACGTGAGTTCCAAGTGAATATTGAAAGAGTTTATCATGTCAGGCCTAATTACCTGGCAGTCATAGATGATAATGAATTTTTTAAAAGATTCCGTCTGCCAATGTCAACTTGAAGGCAGGGTTCCCAACTTTCACATCTATTTTAAGAGGTATTGCCAACTGAAAATAATGTTTTTTTGTCGGTATATTGAGAAAACCAAAATTGCTAACGGACAGTTTATCGGCCTAATAAATTTATGTCGAGATTTAGTAACTGGCAGTTTGTCCATATATTGAGAAAATGGGCATTATTTGTTAACCCTCATTAAGTGTTTATTAAGTAGAATCGAAAAAACTTTTTTTTTTTAAATTTCGTTTAAAAAAATGGAAAATTTTAAATAAGTATGCATGCAATTTGATGATTTTTTTTGGTACCAAATTATAATGTCAGAACAATTTTATATTTTATGTTTAAACATCTATGGGTAAATAAAATAAAATAACTTTTTTCAATTGGAGATTTTTTTAACATACTTTGACCCAAAACTTCAAATAAAATGTGCAACAACTAAACGTTATCAGATTTTGTTTAAATCTTAATCATTTGGTTTTCAGGTGACAGACAAGGAGCATCAAAAAACCAATAATAATTTAGTATAATTTACACGCTTTCTCAATTCCAGAAAAATATACTCGATAATCGGCCTTAACATTATTTTAAGAAGATCACAAAAAAAAACTCAATAAATTTCAATATGATTAGTCATCAGGAAGTATTTAAAGTATTTTAAAGTATAAAGTACTCATAATTATATATTAAACACCAAAACAAATAGTTTTTAAAACATTATTTATACTTAATCATCATCATTATCATCTGCGATCTCAAGTTATTCAAGTTTCAAATAAATACAACAAATTTAAAATCAAATCAATGTGTTGCCAATAAAAACAAACTATTGTCTTTCAATGGCTTTAAGTAAATAAATAATGTTGAAATATTTTTAAACATACTTACCCCCATTAACACGAAGTCGGGTTATGTGTTAACTAGTAGTTATAATGTCGGTTAGAATTATTTTTTTTATGAAAACTGTCAGTATAACTATTAGTTAACACTTAACCAGACTTCGTGTTAATGGGGTTTAATAATACAAAATGGGAGAGTTCAAAATTTAAACGACAGCAAACAAATGTTTACAAAGAAAGTCAACGAATACATTTCTAAAATCTCTTTTCGAAACAAGGCTAAATTCAAAATATAGAATAAGTAAATTATAAAAGTAAATGACTCCATATAAATTCTTACCCTTATGTTCATAATAATTTGTTTATATCCTTCACCATGAGTGGAAAAGAGTATATATTAGTTTGATCTTCCATTTATTATTTCTACATTTTTCATTTGCGATCCCACAAAGTATATATATTCTGGATCGTTATAGATAGCGAAGTCAATATATCCATGTCCGTCTGTATGTTGAAATCAACTTTCCGTAGCCCCCAAATAACTTGCATACACGATTCATACATCAAACAGTATATCGGGAATTCTCCCGGCTTGGAAGCTATTTAAAATCGAGACAATCGGTCCACAAATGGCTGAGATATAAGGAAAAAACCAGGACAACATCGATTTTTTACCTAATTCTTTTTATCTATATCTGGATTACTAAGTTATTAATATAGACAATATGGATATCCAATAATATATATTTCAAAGACCTTATATAAGACGGCGTATATAAGGTCAAAGTAAGCCCGACCTACAATTGGTCAAAATCGGGAAAAATATTTTTTAACCTGAATTTAATTTCACTAAAAAAATTTGTTCGTTAATAAATTAAAAAAAAAAAAATACAAAAAAATTTTGAAAAAAAAAAATTGTCCATACAATTTTACAAATAAAAAAAATTTAAAAATTTTGAAAAAAAAATTTTTGTTTACCTAAACGATTTTTATTTTAAAGAATAATTTGTTGAAGGTTATATAAGATTCGGCACAGCCGAATATAACTCTGTTACTTGTTTAATTTATAAAAGTTTTAGAAAACTTAATTTCCATACAAAATCTGTTTTATAAACCTTAGATACATTTAAAAATAATAATAATAATATAAATAAGGCCTTTAAAATATTATAAGTATGTGAGAATCATATTTAGTAATATAATTATACAGTTTTGAGAAGCCCTATAGGCTAGTTGGTAGAGTCAATGTGGAGGTTGCGGATTCGTTTCCCGCCAGAGCCTCTGGTATGTTTTACTACAACAGGCTTATAGTTTCCCTTGATCTAACAGTAAAATTAAATTATAACATATTTTATTATTGTATTGTAATAAATATTAAATAAATATTCAGTTTTCAAACATTTGTATTTTCTCCGTTTTTATTTTGAAATTAATTCATAACCCAATTTTTATTTATTATATTGTATACCAGTTATTAAATTCAAACGCAAACAAAATGTATAACCAAAGATCAAAAAACGTTTAAATTATTATTGTTTATATCCCATAAATATTTGAATTAATTATTTAATACGCAAGTAATTTAATACATTTCACGTGTCTCTTTAGACTTGTTTCAACAATAATCTCACACACACCAAAAATCACATCTAAATTTAAAATGTTTGTACGTAAGCCTAAAAGAATTGTTTAATTAATTAATGTTTTAGCAATAAATTGAAGCAAAAAAAAATGGCCATCTATTTTCATTCATTCATAATTGTCATTTTATGGTTATTTTATTAAATTTATTATTCCTTAATTTTTATTGATTTCAGTGGCCATTTATCAGATCATAAATTGACGTTTTAGAGAAGCTCAGTAAGAGAACAAAACAGTAGTCACATAGTTTTATTTTATATATGCATGAAAATCATTTAGTGTGAGCAGCATAATTAATTTGAAATTTAACACTAGAAACACCTGTTAAATTTTAAATCAATTGGTTTGGCTCATGCTTTAAACCCTTTTGAATATTACGTTAATATTAAGAGCGTAAAAAAAGCAATTTTACAAAGCACCATATTTCTGGTACCGTAAAAGTTAAACGCTTAATATACAGCCATTCTCCATCATTTAAAAATCAAATGCAGACAATTTTTGCAAAATCGGCTAACGTTTAGCGGTTGCATATTTTTCTAAAAGTTTCGAGTTTTGGGTCTAAGTAGCAATATTTTCTAAACAATTTTAATTGTATTTGTATGTCATTTACCCATAGATGTTTAAATATACCCATCACCTATATGTGGGTAGTTTTTTATTTTTTGACAATAAAATATTTTTCTGATATAGGGGTTATATGGGTCAATTATGGACCGATCCTCACAAAATTTGGTAGAAAGATTTAGGTTCATTTGAAATTGGTTTATGACCAATTTCATCACGCTATTAATTATTATAAGACAATTATGAATGTTCAAGTCATTTTCTACCTTGTATGGGAACTAGGGACAAATGTGTCCCGAGTACTTAGAACTAATTTCTCCAACATTTTATCATGATGTCCGCATAATCAACATATTAATGACTGCATAAACAGCATTCCGGAGGAACATTATTATTGGGGCTAGGTGAACTCATGGATCAATATTGCCCATATCAATACCAAACAAACCTTATCAACAGAGAATATTTGTGGAAAATATCAGCCAGGTAGATCTTTTCGTATAGGACCTATTGTTTTTCAACAGACATTCAGAAGTACAGACTTAGCTAAATCGCCTTAGAATCTTTTGTGGGTCTGCGATGAATATTTTTATGTGGTACGGAATGACAAAACCAATATACCCTCTTTCTTTTTTGAAATTTTCGGACATTTATTGGGTGTATGCCTTAAAAATGCGGGATTTACAATAGATAGTGAATCTTTTGGGGAAGCGGGAAGTTTTGCGTTACTTCTTTAACGCACACCGATTGCTCATCAAAGCTTATAGAGAATGTGATCCATCGGATGCAACGTGCGAGAGATGGTTTGTGCGATTCAAAAGTGCTGATTTTAACATGGAAGACAAATATCGCCTAGGCCAGGTAAAAAGTTTAAAGACCAAGAATTGGAGGCACTACTCCATGAAGATTGTTGTAAAACTCCAAAAGAGCTCTCGATATCATTCGGAGCTAATCATGCAGCAATTTCAAAACGTTTGCGAGCAACAGGATTCTTGCAAAAGCATGAAAATTATGTACAATACGAATTAAAGCTGAGAGACCTTGAAAGACCTTTGAACGTTATAAAACAAAATAATTTTTGCACCAAATCATTACTTGCGATGTAAAATTTATTCATTACGATAACCCGAAGCGTAAGAGATCTTATACGCAGAGAAAATATATAGTTGTGCATGTTTACAGTAACCTTTTCAACATTTTTAATCAATATTATAGTCACAGTAACTATATATATGATTGTGGTAACAATAATATGGTTAATTTACGATTCACATGATTGTATCAATCATATATGTGGTTACAGTAAACATGTATATGTTTGTGACAACCATTGTTATGATGAATCTTTATATCATAATATGTTGTTCTCTGGTTATGATATCAATTAGCCGATAGCATCATAATATGTTAAAACTTTAATTATAAATATGGTTGTCACAAACATATACTTGTTTACTGTAACCATATATATGATTGATATAATTATGTAAATTATAAGCTAGCCATATTATGGTTATCACAATCATGTAAATAGTTACCGCGACTATAATAGTGCTAAAAAACGTTTAAAAATGTAGAAATGGTTACTGTAAACATGCACAACTATATTTTTTCTCTGCGTGTATGTGAAGCCCGGACAACCAGCCGAATCGACACCAAAGCCAAATATACATGGAGCTGTATTTGGTGGAAGTAAAGGGGTCCTATCTATTATGAGCTGCTGAAATCTAGCCAGACCATCACAGGGAACCTGTACAGAACACAACTGATTCGTTTGAAGCGAGCATTGGCCAAAAAACGACCAGAACATGAGGCCAGACATGAAACCGTAATATTCCACTATGACAACGCTCGACCACATGTTGCAATACCTGCTAAAAACTATTTAGAATGAAGTGGTTGGGAAAATTTGCCTCACCTGCCTTGTAGTCCAGACCTTGCCCTGTGCGAATACTATTTGTTTCGATCGCTGCAGAACGATCTTTCTGGGATACGCTTCACCTTGGATCAGAGTATTCGATATTGGCTTGATTCGTTTTTGGCCTTAAAAGATGAGCAGTTGTTTTGGCGCGGAAACCATATGTTACCAGAAAGATGGGAAACGGTCATAGCTAACAATGGCCAATACTTTGAATAAATTTATATTGTACAAATGTTTCAAAATAAAAGCTAAACATTAAAAAAAATCACTAATTTTTAGTCATACTTCCAATATAAAAATATAAGCAGGGGCACCCCCTCCCTAGTTAAGGGTTAAAAATGAAATTTTAAAGGTTGTAGCCTGTCAAAGACCTAACTCAGTTGTCAAAAACCTAAGTGGTGAAAATGTATTAGTAAAAAACAAAATGAAAGTAAAAACAACACTCGTATATTGGCAATTCCATATCAACGTACGTGACATTTGTACGCCTATAGAGTGGAATAGATTTTGCAAAAATAAGAGTATCTGAAAAATAATTTGATCTTTATGTTCCATTAAGAGGGTACTATATTTTAAAAAAATAATATGTTCTTTCGACACATTGTTGTCCAAAATATCGAGTGAAATAATGGTATATCGTAAGTGACATAAAACGAAAGTCATTTTGAGGTACATGTAGAAATATGCGAAAATTTGCGAATCGTGGTTTTCTTTTAATTTCTTACACTAAACCAAATATTTTTCCTTTACAATCCGTCATATTTAAATAAAAATAATCTTTGGATGATTTTATAATAAATAAAATTTAATATCGTACGTGACATACCGTACGTGACAGATTTTTCTCTTATAGTAAAACAATTTATATTCTGTAAATATATGTATACAAAAACTAAAAAAATAAATAGAAAATATATATTCGGTTCTAATAAACAATTTCATAATAGCAAAAAAACAATCAGAATCAATTTCATTTCATACTTCATGCTAATTGATAGCTTAGTTTTCGCCGCAATCTTAGCCTAAAACATACCAATTAAATTAAAAAAAAATGTTGTAATAAGCTCTAAATACTTTCACATAGTAACGTTTTAGTTCTTTGTCCTATTCAAATCATTTAGAAAAAAAGTTTCAATGGTTTTTGTGTTTTCAGTCGTGGTAGTCATTCTCGTGGAATTGCCCATATGTAACTTTTTTGAGAAATTTTTTTTTTAATTTTTTTCTAGTTTCCGCTCTATGTATATTTTCTCTATGGTTGTAGCTATAAAGGGCCAGCGTGTGAATCGTCTTAAAATTGGCGGATTTTGAGGAATTAAGTTTTAAAAACCTTTCATACACAGAGAAAACAGATTCGTGATAGCAACCGAATTTGTCGTCAATCGAATGATTCTACCTTAGTGACCGAATTTTACAGTTGTGGCTACAAAATTTTAAAAGTTTGGTTGCTTTGACCGAAATTTTTCTTTGTCAACTGATTTTTTGTTGATAGAACCGAAAAGTTCTATGTGTACAACCGAATCAATCGATTGGCAACAAATTCGGTTGCTATCACGAATCTGTTTTCTCTGTGTAGCTTTAGATTATTTATTTGGGTGGCTAATTTATGACTTTGCAATTTTAAATTTCTAGCATATTTCCTATATCTGCAGTCAAAACTGTCCAATACATCAATGTTGGACCTTAAAATAATTAAGTTTAAATGTCACCCACAACTACTGCATAATGTTTCGAAATTTATCGCTAATGTAAAAACTGTTTGCAAGATTTTAAAGCCAGAGGATATGGAACAGAGGATAATTAAAATAGAATATAGGTAAAAAAATAAACTAACAAGGAATTCCCAATATTTTGTTTACTTTTTGTTACCAACATTTTGAATAAATTAATACACTTTCTGTTCGCTGTACTAAAACAATATTTTTATTACCATGCCCGGTAGCTTTAAACACTTTAAAAACTAATTTGTTTAATAAATTAAAAAAAAAAAAAAAATAAATAATAAAAAGATAATTTTAATTTAAGGAAATGATACAATGTTAAATAGAGTAACTACATAAAACAAAATACCACAACAACACTATAAATATGCTTTCAAATAAAAAGAGCGGTAATTTGGAAAAAGTGTTTAAGGTGCTTTAAATAACATTAATCAAATTAGAGGTTTTTTAACATCAATCATAGAAAGCAACATAAATACTTCAAACATTCATACTCGTTTATAAGTTTGTACGACCATCCACCGGCTTTTACGTATGAGAAGTTTCTTTTTTTTGTTTTCTTAACAAATAATTTTTATTTTAATAATCTTTTACTTGGGTGACCTTGAAAACAAAGAGTATTTTATTCTAGATGAAATAATAATAACAATATTTAACTTTTTTGTTTTGTTTTTGCGAGTAATGTAGTAGTTTTTTGTTTTGTTTTTGAGGTAGACCCGCCAAAACATTTTAAAATTTATAGTGTGATAATTATTACATTTTGTTATTATACTCTACATCAGCATGGTATGCAGGGTATATTGCGTTTGTGCTGATGTTAGTAACGCCTCAAAAATATTAGTCTAACATCCAAATCGATGCCAGCACAAAATACAGACAGCGATAAGATACATACATTCTACATTCTTCTCTTCCCAAGGGAGAAGCCTATTGAAAATGTTTCAAATCGGTCCATTAGTTCACCTTGTCCCCAAACATATGTTCTCCCGTAATAGGACTTTTTTGATATAAATGTCTAATTTATATAGATATCCACACAAATTCTTCCACAAATACATTCTCCTCACGAAAAAAATTATTGCAATTTAAAAAGAAACATGTTTTTGCTCATACACTGAGAGTATGGTCTTATATGGTCGGTCTTTACCGACTATACTTTCTTAATTGTTTCTTTTTAAAGGGTTTAATTATTACTTAAATCGTTTAGAAACCAAATAAATGACTTAATAACATTAGGCGCTGAAAAATAAAATAGAACTAATTTATGGATTTTCATCAAAAATAAGAAAAGTTATATTAAGTTATACGAAATATTTAATTATGTTGTGAAGGAAGTAAAGTGGTCATTTATGTGTATAACTGTTTATTGCTATAGATATGCTAAGAACTTTAGTTAAAAAAAAAACAATTTGCATACAATATTTAGAACCTAAGGAATACATACCCATATTTAAATTAACAAGAACAATTCAAAATGTATTAGATTTTCTGAAATGAGAAAATGTTTAAAGTTAAATAAGCATGGAAATTTCCATTTAAAATTCACAATTGCCTTCTTAAAATATGCTACGTATTGTGTATTTGCGTTCTAATGATCTAAAAATATTAAAAACGTTGAAACTCTATACTTTTCGGTTTGCATGAAATATTTTAAAAAACGTACAAATTTTTCAAAGGGGGCAATATTTGTGTAACTTCTGCGGAGTAAGTAAAGGCTTTTTATATATGTATTTGATATTGGTGAAAATCTTAGTACTTGAAAATTGATATTTTAGTAAAATTAAATAATTTTATAAATTGTTGGGATGTCATTTACCTTAAAAACTAAAAAAATAGATAGGATTTTCCATGAAGAAAAATATAAAATTTGAATTAATGTAAAATTTTAACGGTTAAAGATATCATAACAAAGTTTGGAGATAATATAGGCTCAAATGTCCTTAAATCAACGACATTATAATCTTTGACATTTTGTATTTTCAAATACCGAAATTCCTAATCCGGGGAAAATGTGTGCCAAAAACTGTGTTTTATTAAAAAAGTGCCTACTGCGACGTTATTTACCGTGAGATAGTAAACAAGTAAGAGAGCAATATTATATACCCTTCACCAAATTATATTTTAAAATAAAATTAAAAATTTTTTTTTATTTTTTAAAATTTTTTTTTCGAAATTGTTTAAGTTTTTTCCAATTTTTTTAAAAGAAAATTTTTTATTTTAAAAATTTATTTTTTTAATTTATTAGTGAAAAAAATCTATGACAAAAAAATTTTTTTTGAAAAAAAAAAATTCGGGTTAAAAAATATTTTTCCCGATTTTGACCCATTGTAGGTCCAGCTACTATAGCCTTATATACATCGTTGCATTGAACTTTGAAATATCTATCATTATATATCCATATTGTCTATATTTATGACTTAGTAATCGAGGTATAGATCAAAAATAGGCCAAAAAATAGAGGTTGTCTCGGATTTTTGCTCGTATCTCCGTTATTTATGGACGGATTTTGCTGATTTTAAATAGGAAACTTCTCGAAAGCATGTCTGACAGAATTATTGAAGATTTAGATCCCGAAGATATCTGGAGTCTTCAGAAAATTGATTTCAACAGACAGACAGACGGACATAGCTAAATCGACTCTGCTATCTATAAGGATCCAGAATATATACACTTTATAGGGTCGAAATATTATATTGTGGAAATTACAAACGGAATAACAAAAGGACCCCATTGGTATAATGGAGATTTTTTTATGCTTAGAAAAAACTAAAAATGGAACTGAGAAATTGGATATTCTTTATCATGCCTTATTATCGATTTCTCTAATATCTACAATCAGTGATAGAGTTTTTTTCAAGTCAAGTTTTAGTAAAACTAAAGAAGAGAATCATTTAACTTTTCTTTAGTTTTACTTAAACTTGACTTGAAAAAAAATTTAATTTATATTATTGTTTTTAAAGATTATTTCACTAAAATCCTAAAAAAAGCTCGCATGTGAATATAAAAATGGTCTCAAATACCATATTTATTTTGCTTTTCTTTAGTTTTTTGTTGAATTTATACTTTTTGTTTGTTTTTTAATGTTTTTGATTATTTTATTAATAAAATGCTTATGGTTTTATTTTCGATTTAAAATTAAAATAGAAATTATTCGGTTAATCGAATAATTTAAAACTAACCGATTATTAAACGATTAAATCTAAATCCCGATTAATTATCTGCTCGATTAACCGATAACACCAGAAACCCGATTAATACCCTAGTACATATTATGAACATATAATGATATAAATCAAAACAAACTTTTTAGTCGTTTGTTGAATTTATAGGTTTTGTTTGTTTTTTTTTATGTTTTTGTTCTTATTAGTAATAAAATGCTTATGTTTTTTTTTTTAACTAACCGATTATTAACCGATTAAATCTAAGCCCGGATTAATTATTTGCTCGTTTAACCGATTAAGCCAGATATCCGATTAATACCCTAGTACCCATTATGAAATTTTTTTTTAAAAATATAAATCAAAACAAACATTTTTAGTCGTTTCATTCGATTCGATTCATAAAATTGTTCCTTTTTTCGAAAATGGTAATTTTTAAATTCTTAAGAAATAGTTCGATTATTCAAACGATCAATATTCGAATGGTTACCCTACTAACTACACTTGGTGTTCTTTACCTCTAAACAAGTTGGACTTGGTGTTGTTTTTAACTTTTTTACCTCGGAAACTACATTAGATAGAACATATTGGAATTGACTTATCGATAGAGAAATAAATTCTGATTTCAATACTTGGTGTAATTTACCTCCCACCTCCCACAGACATAATCAGCTCTAATTGTAAAAAATAACGATGGCGTAATTGGAAGGTTTTTATAAATACCTAGTCAAATGATTTTATTTTTTTTTAAGAAAAAATAGTAAATAAAAGTTTTCGCACTCACCTTTTTCACACTTTTTAGATTTTTATAAATTTCTTTATTTTTTTTTTTTAATTAATTAAACAACCGTACCGATTACCACGTTTTTTATATTATTTACAACACTGGCAACTCTACTTTGCATTAACATGCCATTAAAAACAATAACACTTGTTGCTATTGTTTTTGTAAACAAACACTACACTCTTTTTATATTGCTCTGCTTTTATTACTGAGATTTTGCTTTAATTTTCTTATGCTCTTTCCATGTGCAACAAAAATAACAAACACACTTAAAAGCACATCATCACGCCACCCTCATCCACACACACACAAACTCCTATGAAAATCTCTTTGACTAGAAAAACACCGCTAAATACAACAACAACATGGAAGGAATTTTTTCATTTACACTTTAATTTGATGGGATTTTTTTATTACACTGATTTATTTGATTAAAAACTAAACTTTAAAACTTTATTTTTATCAATTTTAATAGATTTCTTAATAAATTACTTTATTATAATTAATATTTTATGGATTTTGTAAGATTTACAGCACTTTTACTATATTTAATATGGATTTAAAGACGAACGACAATTTATGACGAGTGATTTTAATGGTAACCGCGTTAGAACTAAATTATTTGTCCACTTGTGCAGAGTTGCCAGTTACTAAGGGATTTTACTAGTTAAAAGGATTTTAGTGATAAGACAAAAATACCTTTACCCCTAAGTAATCGTTACCGAAATAAAGCAAATCAGCGTTATTGTTAATTTTTTAACGTTTTAAATGGGTAGCCAAACTTGATTATTTTAAAAACCTAGTTTCTAATGCTTTGGTACGCATTCAAGAAACTGATAATTAAAAAATAATTTTGTAAAAAAAATTCTTCTTGTCAATTTTATATGGTTTTTTAATTTTCAAGATTAACAATATGACATTAAATTTTAATGCAAAAGCACTGGCTACAAAAATTGTCAAATATATGATTTATATTTTTTTTATTAACAAACTAGTAATAAGTTTGAATACAAGTTACATACCAAAAATATTTGTTAATTTCTTTGACAATGTTGCAAATTATGATATTTTTAAATGTGTTTAAATATAATTGTCAGCATTTAAATAAATTGTGGTTTGCCAAGTTCAAATTTGGTAATTCAAATAAATTTTGTCTTTCAGCTGCTGATGATTTCTAAAACCTTCAAATAAATCTGTGGTAAAATATTCATAGTTGTTTTAAAGAAATTTTAATTTAAATGTTAAAATGTTTAGTAGTTATTTGTTCAATTTAAAAGCAAATAGAAAAATGTTCATTATTTTAAACGGGGAAAAAATTTCACGCACTATTTCTTGAATATGACAATATATAAAATAGTAACGTAACTGTGCAATTCATCATTGCACAGCCTAAACGCCAGAAGCTAGAAGCATTTTAACTTTGGAAACTCCCTTCCCAAATCCACTAAGACGAAATTTTTTGGATAGTAGAATGTTTAAGGGATTTAAAAGTATAAAAACGGGTTATTTCATTAACCTTATATGTTCTAAACTAATACAGATATAAAAAAGTTTTAAAATGCGTCTTACTCCATTAAAAAAAGCTGACAAGTTTTTGGTACTATTTAAAAATGTTAACCCTTTATCAGAGTAAACAGGTAAAAAATGTATGTTGGTAACTTTTTGGTACCTAATGTATCTTTTAAACCAATTAACATAGAAATAAATATCTTTACTTATCAAAATTACAAAAAAGTACCAAATTGGTACTTTTTGAAAATTCTAAGTTTTAAGGGATAAAATATTTATTATGAGCTCTCTCAACGATATAGAAATTTATTTGAATAACATTTTATCACCGCAATGGGAACAAAAAAAGTATAAAAAGTGGCAAAATGGAGTATTTTTAAATTACAAACTTGATGGGTGTTCAAGAAGGAAAAGGGAAATTGGTACTTTTTTCACATTTTAAATTTAATTTATTGACATTAAAATTAGCTGATATGTATCTGAGTCAAGTTAGAGTTAAAAATAGGAGATAATAACTATTTAATAATGTTTAGGTACCAAAATGTAATAATGTGAAATCTGATCACTTTAATAAAATAAATATAACGAACATTTTTCGAATTTGTGCATTCGTGTCCACACAGGGAAGTTTTTGCTTTTCAGTTTTTGACATTTTTGTACAGAACGAATATGAACGAATAAATGCGGATGACATACTCAACAAAAACTTCATGTACATGAAACAGAGTACCCTTTTCCATTTCTCTTTCCCCTTTCATCGACAAACTCAAATGTAGTCGGCGCAGGTCTCTGTATTACGATTTTCGGATCGTTAAAAGTTAGTTAATCGCACTATAGGTACTTTTTCGTTCTTCTAATGGTACTTATTGAATTTTCTTTAATAAATAATCTTGAAATATGATATAATAACTGAATAATAAGCCAAATGGTAAACTTTATGGTACTTTTTTTGTTCTAATGATACTATTTGAATACATTTATAATAATAAACCTTGAATCATAAAATTAGATACAAATATCCTAAATAAGTAAGAATCTGCAAGAGGTCTTTTTAATTTTCTATACTATTGAAACATGAAATTAAAACTATATGGTCCTGAATAAGTTAGAAAGTGCATTTTTTAATGCTGTTTTTCGATTTTTCTATCATAAAGGAACTGCAAATCAGAGGCCTGCGCCGAACGGATGTTAGTCGGCTGAGTCAAGCCGCCGATAAATTTTAAAAGCCGCCGCAGCTGATATATTTTGCAGCTTGAAATTAGCCGCCGTTTTCGATTAAAGTTCCTTATAATTTCACAAAATGTTCGGAATTTCACATTGAGCCGCCGCCAACATTTTTTGGACTCAGCCGCCGCAGCCGTGAGATTTAGTCGTCGCAGGTCTCTGCTGCAAATTTAAAATTATACACAAATGATCCTAAATGAGTGAGAATGCAGAAGAAGTACTCTGTAAAACTTTATTTCTTTTAATTTTAAAAGCCTCCGCAGCCAAAATATTTTGCGGCTTAAATCGGCTTGAAATTAGCCGCCGTTTTCGATTACAGTTCCTTATAATTTCACAAAATTTTCGGAATTTCACTTTGAACCGCCGCCGACTTTTTTTGGAGTCAGTCGCCGCACCCGTGAAATTTAGTCGACGCAGGTGTCTGCTGCAAATTATCCTAAATGAGTGAGAATGCAGAAGATGTACTCTGTAAAACTTTATTTCTTTTAATGGTTCGTCCTGAATAAAATTAATAAAACTGGAATCAAAATACTTTACACATAGGAATATGAATAAAATAAGAACCGACATAATTGAAACAACTAAGAAAGTATGGCCGTCAAGCCCGACCATATAATACCCTACACTAAGTAAATGAGCAAAATCATTTTGCTTTTAAAATTTCAATAATTTATTTTCTTGAATGATTTTCAGAAGAGTGCCTTATATGGGAGCTATGATTAATAAAGGACCGATCAAAATTTGGCCATGTTATCAAAGTCTATATGATAGTTATATGTGTATACCGACATTTTTAAGAGACTTATGCTCGTTAAAGTGATTTTCGGAAGCGGACCTTATATGACTGATTAGATGACATGATTTCCATATATATAAAACTTATTTGGTGCAAAATTTGTGTAGATACCTACATGAATTAAGCATTTATGACAGATAAAGTCCAATTTCGACAGGACATTTGTATGGGGGGTAGGTGAAATAATGAACCAATTTCAGCCAATTTTAATAGGCTTTGTCCTTGAGCCGTAGTAATTTTATGTACCAAATTTTATCGAAATATCTTCAAAATTGCGACCTGTACTTTGCGTACTAGGTTTACATGGACAGCCAGACGGACGGACGGACATAGGTTAATCGAAAGTGATTCTGAGTCGATCGGTATACTTTAAGGTGGGTGTTAGACTAATATTTGGCGTGACAAACATCTGCACAATGTAATGAAGATTTAAAAAGCCATCCATCGAAAGCATTTTAATAATGCTACTTGAAAATTGTCAAGGCAAAAAGAACTTCAAATGTTGTCGGTTGCAGTTTTTTTGATAGTATTTGTATACAATCGTATTACTATTTTTAACAATGTTTTTTCTATTATTTCATATTGTGCTGATTAGTATAAGGGAGTTCTTATTTGAAAAACATGTTAACTAACATGGTTTTCCAAATTTATAATGTATATCAATTTCGTTATTGTAGAGTATGAATGCGTTATTGTAGAGGTTGGAATTAACTTTTATAATAGTTGTTGTTATTGACATAAATCATAAAATTGTACAGTAATTTAAATTTCACTTTGTGACTTATCACATTTTTACTTAAAGCCCTTCATTTTACATTTTTCAAATTATTTTTTAAATTACAAATGAAACTTCTAATTGAGGTGGGTGTTTAGTGCAGCAGAAAAAGTCACCTGTGTTTATTACCTCATTCTACTAAAGTTGCTTCATCTGTTTTAGGAGACGTTTTAATTAACATTTATTGCAAAAATAAATTGTTTAAGAAGCAATTATTGATGTTTAATTTAAACAAATTTATTTGAAAGTAGTTTACCTAGTAAAGTAATTAAACAACAAAATTGCATAATAAGAAATACATTTTAATAACAAATCAGGTGAGTATTGAGGGTCACAATGACACATATAATAGTCAGTCTGGTTGTCAGGAACGGAATTGAGAGGGGGAGAGGGAAATATTTTCGCAAAATTATTTTACAAAATTTCTTTACTTCAAAATTACAGCTAGGCATGCTTCTGGAAGGAGTAACTGGAACTTAGGAACTGCCAAATTTAAAAAGATTTAATCACAATGTTCCATAATATGGCCTGCTCTGCTTTAAGAATTTTATTTTTTTAAGTTGATGGATTTTGTAATTCAATTTTTTTTGTTAATATCTATAATAAAATTCATAAATTTTGCTTGGCATACCATC
Organism: Calliphora vomitoria; assembly: GCA_942486065.2. Taxonomy (NCBI): domain Eukaryota; kingdom Metazoa; phylum Arthropoda; class Insecta; order Diptera; family Calliphoridae; genus Calliphora; species Calliphora vomitoria. The sequence goes on along the minus strand of OW818031.2, from coordinate 28,029,994 downwards.
TTTATAACATCTTGTGAAATGCAACTTAATCTTTACTGAAATATTCTAAAAATTTAAATTCATTTTTAATCAAACCAGCAAGATTATGGACAATACAGCTTTAGCAACAAATTATTTTTAAATCAATATGGTTTTTTAAAGTTCTAAGTTAATCATACAAGGTATTACAACTAAATTTTATAGATTAAGATATGACAGTGACATCAAGCTTTAATTGAGATTTAGTTATGTTTAATATTTTGATTTATTTTGACGTTTTATTTCGTTTATAACACATTTTTGGTATTAAGCAAAAAATCTGGAATTTAATTAAGAAATAAACAAGGAAGACAATACAAGTATGAAACCATATTCAGCTAAGCACAGTAGCTCTGTAGCTACGATTGAAGATACCTTAAATAATTATGTTTTTTATATCGTTCAAGCAAGGTCTCTCGGCTTTAATTCGTATGTTAACCAATTTCCCTGCTTTTAGAAGAATCCTGCTGCTCCCAGCATTTTTGAAATTGCTGCTTGAGTAGCTCCCAATGATTTTGCAAGCCTCCAATTCTTTGTCTTCAAACTTTTTTGGCTGCCCTGGGCGATTTTTGTCTTCCGTGTCAAAATCACCACTTCTGAACCGCTCAAACCATCTCTCGCACTTTGAAACAGATGGAACACATTCACCATAAGCTTTGTTGAGCAATCGGTGTTCTTCATCGGCACTTTTTTTGCAAATTAAAGAAGTAAAGAAAAAACCGACATTTTTGTTCACACAATATATGAAAAAACGTACAAATTTGTTAAAGGGGGCAAGGTATGTGGAACTTCTGAGCAGTAAATAAAGGCTTTTTATATAAGTATTTGATATTGTTGAAATCCTTAGGACTTGAAGATTGATATTTTAGTAAAATTAAATAATTTTATACATTTTTGGGATGACATTTACTTGAAAAACTTAAAAAATTATAATATGGTAATTTTCCATGAAGAAAAATATAAAATTTGAATTAATGTAAAATTTTAACGGTTAAAGATATCATAACAAAATTTCGAACTAATATAGAATCAATTATCCTTAAATAATCGCCATTATAATCTTTAACATTTTTTATTTACAAATACCGAAATTCTTAAGCCGGAGAAAATGTGTTCCAAAAACTGATTTGTTTTAGAAAAGTGCCTACTGTGACGTTATTTTCTGAGTGATAGTAAAAAGGCTTTGCAAGTGCTTAAGTAACATACAGAATTATATAAATATGGTGGATTTTCGGGGATCGGTGCTTTGCCTTTTTAGAATTTTTTACTCAAACCTAAAATTATTTTTTAAAATTGGCCATGTCTGGATAGGTCTGGGGGGTGTTGTGTCCGCTTTAGTGAGCTAAATTTTACTTTACACGCTTTTGCATTAAGTTTTCTTTCCGGATCATATAAAATTTGTATATAGTCCTTAACAAAATTTGTTTGTACAATAGAAAAAATATTTGGGCTTTTTTGGGGAAAAATGTAAAAAATACGTCCCTTTTACATGTTCCAACTTTTTACTGGGACAAGATAATTGTTAGCAAGTTTTTTTTATTTTATTTAGAATTCCATCGCCAATATATGTGATATTTAAAAAGTAAATTTTGGCCCTCCGTTGGCCCGTCATATCTAAAAAACCATAAAAAGATCGAGCATAATTAAAAAAAATAAATGAAAAAAAACTAAATATCTCTTCAACTATTAGAGATAACCTACACATGTAAGCATATATTTTGTAGATATTCTTAAGCACTATTTATGTTTTAAGTTTCAGCACATTCGGATCATAAATGGATTTTTGGCGATTTTTTTTAAAAAATATGCGACACGATATGACCATTTTTGAGGAGCAATGCACTGGTCCCCATTAGCGCTAGGAAGCTGAACAACTCGAAAATACATCAGCTCTAACCGTGTGAAATTTCGTAATAATATCTCAAATAGTTCCCGAGATACCGAATTATTTCCAAATAAAATCGTTTCTAAGCCACTGTGCAACATTAAGCTAATTGAAGGCATTGTTTGGTAAATAGTCCCTAAAGTATTCTTTCGGGACTCTCTCCCAAGAGCAGATTCGTTAGTAATAACAATAATACAATAAGTACTTTGTAAATACAAACAAATATTTATTAAAAATAGAGAACGGTTACGCTTATTCCATTAAATATTTTTTTTAAAATCTCTACTTTTCAACTATTTGATATGCAAAACACTTTATATTTTTCCACTAATAAAGATTTTAAACAATAAAGAAATAGTTTATTTCTTTTAAAATAAACATTTTATAAAAAGAAACAAAACTAGAAATAACCAAATTAAGAATCTTATTTTTAGGAAGACTTTAGCGACACAATGTCTATAGATTCCCCTCTACTTTATTTAAAGTTTATGTATTTTTTGCGTTTAATTTTGAGCAGTATTTCTTTTATTTAATAAAGTTAGAATAACAAAAAAAAATTAAGAATCGAATAAAATGAAATTTATTCTATAAGAAATTTCATATAAACCAGCTTTCACCATTTTATTTTAAAGTCATATTTTGCATTATTTATTTTCTGATGGGTATTTCCAAATGTGTTTTTTTTTTGTATCTAATTGATATGGTTAAATACGCAGCACATTTTGGTTTGAAATTTTTAAACAAAATCCAGACTGTAGCTTAAAGGAATTTGTTGGTTTAATTGGGCGTAAAAGAAATGCAACGATGTCACCATTTATGAAACTGCAGGCATGAGTAAATTTTGTAGGAGCCTAAAAGAGTTTGTTTTTAAACAAAATTAGCTTAACTTGGTCTTAAGTTAAACTGCAAAAAAACTATAAAAGTAAATAAAGGCAAAAGAAACATACAATACTTTGGATTCTACTGAACAGGTGAAACAAATATAAATCAAAGCGTTAGCAACACATTCCTCTAAGTCTATTCTTATCGCTATCCAAATTATGATCACTGGGGAGCGAATTTTTATACATCTACTATTGGAAAATATGCACTTATAGTGCATTTGTACCTAAGCGAAATCTAGTACATATGAGATTTCGAGCCAAATCTTATTATGACGAGATTTCTCATATAAAATGTGACTTGAGGAAATCTCCTAAAATCTACTTAGTACCAAGTGATGCAACCTTGTATTTCTTAATAATGGACTAAAAAATACAGCACTGTACAAGTAAAATTTGACAGATATAGATAAAAAATGTGTTTATATTAAATAAATGTCAAATTAATGAAAAAAAAGGTATTTTATGTTTTATTTTAATCTCCATAAATATTATGGTAAATTTCGAAAGGGATGGGATTACACGATTCCAAATTAAAAAAGGGTGATCTTAAATCAACAACGGACGGTATCAAAACGGCAACGGAATGGTGACAAATCGACAACAGCATGGTGACAAATTGACAACGGATGGTGTCATATCTGCAACGCTATGGTGTTGTCATTTCATTATTCTTCGTTGTCAAATTGACTCCGTTCGTGTACGATTTGTGCACATACGGGGTTGATACACTATAGACACCGAACGATGTCAAATTGTACACGGATGTGTTCATTTTTTCTGTGGGTGTATGAATCGCTCAATACCCAAACATATTACAATTGAGTTCCCATCATTAAGAACTCTTTAAATTATACTAAGAATAAACTAGTTAACGTTTTAAACTTATTGTTCTTCTGAACAAACCATGGTATTAATTCTAATATCTTGAGATTAGTACCTTTTTAAGGCCGTTAACTTTAGAGCAGCGAAAGGCAGACTCACACCACTACAGTTTTTAGATATTGTAGTTGTATGAGTTGAGTAAAAACTTGAGAAAAAAACAATAACAATAACTGAAATAAACAAGCATAAAAGCGAAAAGCGTAAAACAACCTGTTTCTGTCAATGCTCATGCGAGACTGACTGGTTTTGATTGTTTTTATACAATGTGTGTGCTTGCGTACATGTGAAAACAAAAACAAGAGAGCTCATTTGAGAGCTTACTGCGTTTCGCTGCTTTGGAGCCTAAATCAAAATGTTGATCAAGCTAGAAAGTTGCATCCAACCTTAATTTTCATCTCGTAATAAACGACTTTAAAGGGCGATATCTGTGTATGTGAAGTTGCAAAATATTTCGGTAACGAAATATCATTTAAATCGAAATTACAATGAACAAGTAAGAGTGCAATATTCGGCTATACCGAATCTTATATACGCTTCAACTTTGTTGTGGATGCATTAATTGCCCACTTTCAGCGTATAGCATTCTAAATATATCAAGAAAACTTTAAAAATTTTTATATTTAATTGCTGACGAACAGATTATATTGTAGAAGTTACAAACGAAATGAAAATCTTATATATACTCTTCACACTAAGGTAAAGAGTAAAAAAACAACAACGCCAAACGAAACGAAACACCGAAAAAAAAAACAAAATACGTAAAGCAATGAAACCAACACACATCCAAACATACGTTTTGTTGCTTTTTTTTTAAAACATGCAATAAATTTTCTTTTTTTATGAAATTTTCAGAGGTTTTCTCGGTTCTTTGCTCATATCTCCGTTATTTATGGACGGATTTTGCTGATTTTAAATAGGAAACTTGTCGTAAGCATGTCTGGCAGAAGGTGAAGGGTATACAAATATGTGATGGTTTTTGAATTTATTTGGATTGAATTTATAAACTTTTTAAAGCAAAATGTTTTGAAATGATAATTTTAAATTTCTAATAAAGAAATGAAGAAGTCTTGCTGCCAGTTTCACAATGTCGATCACAGTTGATACTATTTCTATAAAGAAAATTGATAAACAATATTTTTGCTCATTGCCGAAAAAAAAAAAAACAATTTGTATTATCAATATTAACAGTATAACAAAATATGCATTATTAATAAAATATGCAATAATATGCCCTAACAAATCGATGCCATTTTACAGACAAATCTGTGATTCCGATAGATAAAAAAACATCTATCATTTGCATATAAATCCGCCTCCATTTCTTTTCTAAAAAAATAGCCAATATTTATAATTTGCAAATACCTTAAATTCCACATATGGGCAATTCCATGTCATCGTACGTGACATTTGTACGCCTATAGAGTGAAATAGATTTTCCAAAAATAAAAGTATCAGATGGTGCTATATTTAAAAAAAAAATAATAAGTTCTTTCGAAACATTGTTATCCAAAATATCGAGCGAAATAAGGGTATATCGTACGTGACATAAAACGGAAGTAATTTTGAGGTACATGTAGAAATATGCGAAAATTTGCGAATCGTAAGAGGAGTTATGTTTTCTTTTAATTTCTTACACCAAACCAAATATTTTTCCTTTACAATCCGTCATATTTAAGTAAAAATAATCATTGGATGATTTTATAATAAATAAAATTTAATATCGTACGTGACAGATTTTTCTCTTATAATAAAACAATATATATTCTGTAAATATATCTATACAAAAACTAAAAAAAATTAATAGAAAATATACATTCGGTTTCAATAAACAATTTTATAATAGCAAATAAACAATTAGAGTCAAATTCATTTTACACTATATGCTAATTGGGAGCTTAGTTTTGACCGCAATTTTAGCCTAAAACACGCCAATTAAATTAAAAAATTAATTATAGTCAGTTTAAACTTTTTTTTTGCCAATAAAATGTTGTAATAAGCTCTAAGTACTGACACATAGTAATATTTTAGTGTTTTCTCCTATTCAAGGGCAATATATTTTGCCCGAAAATAAAATGGCATTAGTATTAACAGAAATTAAGCTATATAAAGAGTTCTCCAACAAGATGTGTTATTTTGAATCACTCGGCATTTCGGTAGCTGTCACTTTTGAAACTTTTATTCTTTGACATTTGACAAGTAAAAACTACGCCATTACTAAAAATGGAACGATACACGCTTCAACAACGCATTCAAATTATTAAAATTCACTACAAAAATGGTGAAAATCTTGCAGTCACAGTTCTCAAAACTAAAGCATTTTTGGGTTGTCGTGAAGCACCTTATCGGACAGCAATACAGAAATTGGTGGAAAAATTCGAGCTGTTGGGACAAGTTAGTGATGTGAAGAATAAAACCCGTGCACATCGCTCAAGAACAACTGAGAATCCTCGTCGTTCTTTGGAATTGGGCATTCCACAAACGTCATTACACCGTATCTTATGGTCGGACATGGATGATATTGATGTGGATAACGTTTACTTTCAACAAGACGGCGCTACGTGCCACACAAGCAACGAAACCATTGCTATTTTACGGGAAAAGTTTCCGGATCGTGTTAACTCTCGAAGAGGTGATCACAATTGGGCACCCAGATCTTGTGATTTAACACCTTGCGACTTCTTCCTTTGGGGTCACGTGAAAGATAAGGTCTACGCCAACAGCCCAGTGTCGATTTAAGACCTCAAAGATAGAATTCGTGAGGCTATCGAGGACATAGGGCAGCCACTTTGCCATTTGGTTATGGAAAATTTCATGAAAAGGATATGATGGTCCTGTAAGCGTGGTGGTGGTGGCTATTTGGCTGTTATTGTTTTTTACTATTTACGGCAGACCTTCCTCTATATTATGAAATAAACATCCGATCATTTATATTTATCTCAAAAAATTCCATTTTTCTTTGAATACCAAAATAACACCTCTTGCTGGAAAACCCTGTATTTAATGAATAATGTTGGGTTTATGACTTTAAAAAGGCAGTATTTATAATAGTTGGAAGACCAAGAATTGGAGGCATTAATACATGAAGATTGTTGTAAAACTCAACAAGAGCTTGCAAAATCGTTGGGCTGCATTTTCAAAACGTTTGCCAGCAGCAGGATTCATCAAAAAGCTAAGAAATTGGGTACCATACGAATTGAAGCCGGGAGACCTTGAAAGACGATTTTGCAGGTGCAAAATGATGTTTGAACGCTATAAAAGAAAATCATTTTCGCTCGGAATCCTTACTTGCTATGAAAAATGTATTCATTACAATAACCCGAAACGTAAGAGATCGTACGTGAAACCCGACCAAGCAGGCGAATCGACACCAATGCATGATTCGTTCTTGGTCTCAAAAGATGAGCAGTTCTTTTGGCTCGAACTCGATATGTTGGCAGAAAGATGCGAAAACATCGTAGCTGACAATGGTCAATACTTTGAATTAATTTATATTGTTCAAATGTTTCAAAAAAAAGTTGGAAAAAATCCCGCATTTTTAAGTCAAAAACCCAATTTTAGTTCAAGAGATATTTAAGTCGAACTTTTTTTTGGAAAATTTTTTTCTCGAATTGTTTTGGTTCTGTTCTTTTTTAAATATCAGTTATCAGGTTCCTGTACAAAATACACTCATCCAAATTCGAAACATCTAAAATAGGGCATATTTAATTTTTTTTTTCAAAAAGGTCTTTCTATATTTTCTTTTATAGAATTAAAAATTCTTCGGTCTCGTATATATTTTGTAAATGTTTCTCAAAGAAAACTTAACGTAAACCCGAGTAAAATAAAAATTGGCTCAGTTAAGGGAATAGGGCTCCCCTCAGCCCTCTCCAAATTTGACCAATTTTAAAGAAAAATGTCAGATGTATTTAAAAATTTGTAAATAGAGGCCATAATTAAAAGATATTATTCTTAAAGTACCCTATATGTTATTTTAATACACTTTATGTTAACAAGATATCGTATGGTAAATAACGGTAGAGTGACCACTTTTATAAAAAAAACTAAATTTTTGGAACATAATTTTTTCATTTTATGAATTTCGGTATTTAAGTGAAGACTATGGCAAAAATGATCAATCCATTGATTAAAAGAGCTTTCGATCTATATAAGTTCCATAATTTATTTTGATATCTTTTACACTAATTCGAATTTTAAAATTTTCATCACGAAAAATCACTAAATCATGAAATTTCAGGTTTTTAAGGTAAATGTTATTTTGAAAATTGATCGAAAACATTTGTTGCTTTAAAATTTTATTCTCCTAGTCCTAAGGTTTTCAATAATACCAAATAATTCTATATAGTGCTTATATCAACCCTTCAGGGGACTCATAAATCATGACTTCTCTTGTCTTGGCAGTGCTTGACATGTTTAGCAGGTTCTAGCCAATGATATAAACATGAGGGAATGTATGAGTAGTTCACAAGTTCTATATTTATTAGCACTTATATGGTTTTATTAATTAATTAACATTATCAGGTTAACTATATCAGTTCTATATCTAGCTATAATTAAGGTCAAAGTGGTGCATACGTATGTAGTTTATGAATATTTAAATTAAAAGGTGAATGGCTTATAAATAAAATTATCATAGAAAACGGAAAAGCTAAATACGGTAGTAGAGTATTTCTATTTTTTATTTTTTTTTATAAATTCCGTTAAATATTTATGTATAATTAGTTTGTTTTTTTAAGATTTCTAACAGTTTTAAGCTTAATTAAACATCTATACAAAATTAGCATAAAACGAAAATTGTCTACAATTTAAAATTAATTTGATTCTCAAAAAAAAAAAAAAAAAAAATTATAAACTTTATCACACCTTGTTAAAAAGTACAAGTTTTAAACAAAAATTCAAAATTAATTGAAATTGTTTTAATGGGAGTCTGGGGGATTTAAGCAATGTTTTACCAATAACATAGTTGTTTTTTTTTCTTTTATATTAACAATAAAAATGCTAACTCTATTTAATATGAATCCATTTGGTTCATCATATAACTAATCTGACCTAACAACTTTCACTAAAGTCTTTAAAAATATATTTATATGTTTATTTAATTTTTAGAACAAACGACGTATGTATTTTATTCAAAAAAAAAAAAAAAATATAACCTCCCCCTCTCAATTCTTCTTTAATCTTTATTCATTAAGTTTTGTTTATTTCTATTTATGCTTTTTTTACCTTGAAATTATTGTTTGCTTAATTTTTAGCTCAAAATTCTACCTACAATTTAGATTTGATTTGCAGGAATTATTTTATCTTATCTAATTAACATGTTTTAGAATCGCGCGCAAACGTTAATTGTTAGCTTGAAACATATTTTGAATTATTTTAAGTTTTGTTATTTATGAGATGCACTTTAAGAGACAAGAGTACTTCCGTTTTTTAAATGATTAAGAAAATAAGAATTTCAAATATTCAAATTAAAAATGAAATAAATAATGTTTCTGAGAATGTTTTATCAACATTTTGTACAGATTCCAAAATGAACCCTTTCAAATTATTAGATTTCCTTCTTCAAGGTACGTCTGGTTGTGTTCTTGTTGCAAGAGACCTTTGACTTCAAATAAACCCATAAATATAAATTCAGTGATGTTAAATCATACGATCTAGGCTGCCAATTCTGATCACCGAAACGAGAGAGAGTACACGACCAGAAAATGCCTCATGCAATAACTGAATTGTTTCACGGGTATGAGTAACTACACATTGGGTCATAATCAAAATAGTTTGGCAACAAATCTGCCATCTGGCAAGCGGCTGAGTCAAAGTAGGTCACCTCAGACATGCACAATATATTGTTATTAATAATAGTGAGGCTATTTTCTGCAGCCCTTCACAATTTTCTTTATAGTAAAGCTGGGATTCCAAAATGTGTAACAGTCTTAAATACTATGATGTATTCTAAATCAAACATATTATTCTTCTACCAGCCCCGACCACATAAGAATTTTATGAACAATTTAAAAAAAAAAAACAAGTAAGAGAGCTATATTCGGCTGTGCCGAATCTTATATACCATTCACCAAATTATACTTTAAAATAAAAATTTTAAATTCAAAAAAAAATTATGTTTCAGTTTGTTTTTCAAAATTAAAAAAAAAAAATTTTTTTCAAAATTTTTTCCATTTTTTTTAAATTTTTTTCCAAATTTTTTTTATTAAAATTTTTTAATTTTTTTTTTTAAATTTATTAGTGAAAAAAAAGAAAATTTTCTGGTAAAAAAAATATTCGGGTTAAAAAATAATTTTCCCAATTTTGACCCATTGTAGGTCCGAACTACTACAGCCTTATATAACTCGTTGCTATGGACTTTGAAATATCTATCATTAGATATCCATATTGTCTATATTAATGACTTAGTAATCCAGATATAGATAAAAAATAGGCCAAAAATCGAGGTTGTCCCGGTTTTTTCCTTATATCTTTCCTTTACCGAGCCGCAAGAATTCCCGATATATTGATGTAGCAATTATGTTTGTAAGTTATTTGGGGGCTACGGAAAGTTGGTTTCAACATACAGACGGACATGGCTATATCGACTTCGCTATATATAACGATCCAGAATATATATACTTTGTAGGGTCGCAAATGAAAAATGTAGAAATTACAAATGGAATGACAAACTTATATGTACCCTTGTCACTCATGGTGAAGGGTATAAAAATACCAAAAATTTAATTTTATCCCACCACCTTGATAATAACTTTAGTGTTGGCTGTGGTTTTTATCTTGGTTGCGGATTCGAGATAATGAACTCAAAAGCCTTCACGATCAAAGGTTATCCTCCCCTCCCTTATCATTACCCCTTTTAATCCTTTCCCTACCCAGACACTTGTAAGGTTAAAGTGGTTGGTAGCTGAGCCGAGAACCTGAATGGCTCATTAGTGGTAAACGAAGATTAGTCGCCAAAAGCTCCGCTACGGTCTTAAAACACAGGCCGGTTGTAATTATTTTGTCTAGTCCATGTACGCCGTCACTGCATGTATGGTCCACCAACAATAACAGCAACAACGTATTAAATAAAGAAGACGTCCTTCTAGACTCCAGTCAAGAGACTATGGTCGATCTGTTAGGCTAAAAACCTGACAAATGAACCCCTTCAATCGGATACCACGGTTGGCTATCAATTAAAGGAAAAAGAACAAGGAGAAAGAGTCAAAGTCAGAAAGACATCCACAAGTCAAAATGCCAGATGAACCTTCAACAATGTGCTGAAAGATCATCTGGCTCTGGGTCTGACAACAGAAAAATACGGTATCATTAATCCGGTGGTAACAGAATGGGTTACAATCGAGTCCAAATTAGTTGAGCTTGTAATGAAGTGCTCGCTAACAGGACTAGTAAGGCACCTCGTTTTGACTCAAGTGAGATTCATCGAGGCTACAAGGTACTTCAGTACCTGGACGAGTTCTTAAAGGACTTTCTTAGCATGGTGCATAGGAAGGTTTAAGCCTTTAACAGATCCCTACTCAAGAAATTGCATGCAATATATGAAAAAACTTTAAAATTTTTCAAAGAGGGCAAGGTTTGTGGAACTTCTGAGGAGTAAGTAAAGGTTTTTTATATAAGTATTTGCTATTGTTAAAAAGCTTAGGACTTGAAAATTGATACTTTAGTAAAATTAAATAATTCTATAAATTTTTGGGACCTCATTTACCTTAAAAACTTAAAAAAATATAATATGGTGATTTTCCATGAAGAAAAATATAAAATTTGAATTAATGTAAAATTTTATAGGTTAAAGATATTATAACAAAATTTGGAACTAATGTAGATTCAAATGTTTTTAAATCAACGGCATTATAATTTGTTAAATTTTTTATTTTCAAATACCGAAATTCCTAAACTGGGGAAAAATGTGTTCCAAAAACTGAGTTTGTTTAGAAAAGTGCCTACTGTGACGTTATTTACCAAGTGATAGAGAAAAAAGTTTGCAAGTACTTAAACAACATATAGAGTTATACAAATATGGAGCACTTTCGAGGATCGGCGCTTTGTCTTTTTAGAATTTTTTACTCAAACCTAAAATAATTTTTTAAAATTGGCCAAGTTTGAATAGGTCTGGGGCGTGTTGTGTCTGCTTAAGTGAGCCAAATTTTACTTTACACGCTTTAGCATTAAGTTCTCTTTTTGGATCATATAAAAATTGTATATAGTCCCTAACAAAATTTGTTTCTACAAAAGAAAAAATATTTGGGCCTTTTTGGGGAAAAACGTAAAAAATTCGTCTCTTTTTACATGTTCCAACGTTGGATGCGTGTAACTTTTTACAGGGACAAGATAATTGTTAGCAAGTTATTCTTATTTTATTTAAAATTTTATCACAAATATAGCTGATATTTTAGAAATAAATTTCGACATTCTTTTGGCCCGTAATTTCTAAAAACCCATAAAAAGATCGAGCAAAATTAAAAAAAAAAAAATCAATAAACCTAAATATTTCTTCAACTAATAGAGATAACCTACAAATGTAATCTTATTTTTTGAAGATCTTCTTAAGAACTATTTATATTTTAAATTTCAGCTCATTTGGATCATAAATGGATTTTTGGAGGTTTTTTTAAAAAAATATGAGACCTGAGGTGACCAACTTTGAGGGGCCACGCACTGGCCTCCATTAGCGCTAGAAAGCTGAACAACTGCAAATCGACTCGAAATCATATCAGCTCTAACCATGTGAAATTTTGTAGCAATATCTCCACGAGTTCCTGATTTAGCTAAAATTTTTTCAGGATTATATTTTTTATCAATGTTCACCAAACTGGGGGGGTGAGACTGACAAGGATCCAACTTTTGTTTATTAAGGGCCACCCTATTTACAATATTTGTACAATTTTCTTAAAGATATTACTACAGAGATTATTTCCACATTTTCAGACGGACATGACTATATCGACTCCGCTATATATAAAGGTCCAGAATATGAATATAATGATGCCACTCATGGTGAAAGCCTTAAAACGAAACACTTACAATAAGAGAAAAAGTTAGAAAAAAATACTAACTAATAAGAAATTTGTACTTTATCACTTGTCATACAACTTAAAAAAACTGAATTGTTTAATAATAAATAAAACAATTTCATTGTGAATAATAGCTTAAATATTTTATTTAGCAAACAAATTGCTCTACATCTATCTTGCTTATTTACCAAATAAATTTTTAGACAACCTGTTATTACAGTATAATTACTTGTTCTTTACATTGTTTAAAACAATTTGCTAGCCATATCACGTGAATAGGAAGCCCTATTTATGTTTCACATATGTATTTTTTTAAATTCTTTACATAAACTGTAAATAAAAATGGGAAGTGTTACATTTGGCTGCTTTTCTAGAAATAACTAAACTTAGCATCATATAAGTAAGCACACAGCAATCCATCAAACACTCTTAATATCACTATTATTTATACTCAATGTCCAACTATGAAATCTATCCTATAAAAGGTTTTTAATATAAGTACATACCTACATAAATAGTTCACTAAACTTTTCTAGCAACATCAATATAAGTACTAGTACAACATGACATTAACACTTATCTCAAATAGCTTTGGTTAGAATTTTTTTTTTTTGGCAAAAAATACTCTTAACATTGTTTATTTTTTTTAACCAACACATTTTCAAAACTTCATAAAACTTTCATTAATATACAAGTGTATGGAGCGTGTACATTTAAGTATAAAATTGTACAAGTACTGTAACACTTGGAAGTAGAGTATGAGTATAAATTTCAGTTTATTTCTTAAACTTAAACTATAAATAAATATTTATTCTAAAATTAAACAGAGCTTAACTATATAATCGTAAGAGCAATAAAATATATGTATATGGGCGATTAATAAGATAATGAAAGTTATACACCGGCAAGGGTGACTTTATAATACACTACAGTTGTGATTTAAACTAGTTTTTGAAAAAAACATATAAGTATTATCCATTCATTGATTTTTACTGTTGATCAATTTCCACAAAATAGTTTCAAACAGGGAAGGAGAATTAAATTTTTGTTCGATATTGTGATGGTGACAATTTTCATGAAATTTTAAGTGTTTTTTTTTTTATTTGGTTTGAAAATGTTTGTAAAATATATTTTTTTTTTTGTTGAGTTAGCATTGATTATTATAGAATTTGAAATATCAAAAATTTTCATAAATTTTATAAAACTGAAAAATAAATTGAATAGAAAGGTCGTAAATACGGAAAATTTTATATTAATTCTTTGATAATTTTGCTTGTGCGAACTTTTGCCAACTTGAGGAAATCCTGAAGGATATTTTTATTTGATGGTGAAAATTATTATAAATTTTAAGGAATTGGAAGTTTAATCCTTTTTTGGGTAAGCATTTTCAGGACATTTGAGAAAGCTCGAAATTTATTTAGTGTTGATTTTTTCTAGGATTAATTTTTGCCTCGAGAATTGTCGCTTTGTGAAAAATTAAAGTTATCCTTGGGCCAATTTGTCTTATTACTCGAAGATCCTATTTGTTGTGTCATTTGAAAGTCAGCTGTAATCTTGTGTGTCTTTATTTGATAGAGAGACCATATTACCGACATTGGAAGATTATCCAGTCGGCGAAGATATTGTTTGCCATAATTGGAAGGCAATTGGTCATTTGTTGCCAATCTGGCCTGAGGACTACGATTAATCTCTATAAAAATACATACATCAGTCTAGTCGTTGCAATAATCGTATACTGGTACAACATATCGAATACTCAACATTCATTTCGTATTGAATAGCATTCGTTATTTCCTCCAGAGTGACCAGATTTCTTAATAATTGGTTATTCCCGTACTATATTGTGATTTTTTTTTTTAAAAAAGTAAAACAGTTAATTTTTTTTTGTGTAGAATTTCAATTTAAATTTGTTACATGTTAATGACATTTTAATTTAAACTACTTTTTTTTGTCTGAATATTTTCTTAATTTTTTTTAACGTAAATTTAATAATTTGTTTTTACATTCCTTAATTTGGTATTTTAAAATGGTCACCTAAATAATTTTTATATAGAAACAATATACTTAACGAGTTAAACATTATATCTATACCAGATACTCTAAGTTTACATTAAACCCTTTACATAAACACCCTACATACATACATATCAACACATTAAATAACCCAACATACATACTGGTAATACACAATTAAAAATCACACTTTCTTCATAAGATATCTTATTTTATATATGATTGTGTAAGAATTAATCAACGTTCCACTGTCATCCGGCGCTTGCTGACTACGTTGGACCAATAAAATGTAAGTTTTACAAATTAACAATCTTAACAATCATAAAATATTGATACACATGCATTTATAAACGTAATATTAATATTTTGAACAATTTTAATAATTGAAATTACAACTAATATGAACCATATTAATATTACGTGTATTAAATAACACCCAACAAACATTTCAATGTCACCACGTTTCATTTTAAATATTTCGAAAATAAGTATATATATAAATTTAACCCGGTTAAAATTAACCATTTTCATTTAAATTTTCTACTATTTAAAACATTCTTTTTGGTGACCAAATTTTGATTATTAATAAATCATAATTCTTATTATATAATATATTTAACATTTGATTAATTAACTACTATAAATAAAACATTATTTTCGCTAATATTTTGAATATGATATTTTGAATCACGTTTATTTTAATTACGAAAGGTGAAGTTAAGGTATGGGATTAGGGTAGTTCATTAATTTTTTTTAGTTTTTATTAGGGCTGACGAATGGTAATGTATTTAGTCAGCATGGTGGGTGGGTATAAGACAGGTATAGCAAATTCCATCTTAAGCTATACCATTATCGTCAACCATTTCCTCTTTCTTTTCTATATGATTTGCTTTGTGGGTTATTAGCTAC
Source organism: Calliphora vomitoria (assembly GCA_942486065.2). Lineage (NCBI taxonomy): Eukaryota > Metazoa > Arthropoda > Insecta > Diptera > Calliphoridae > Calliphora > Calliphora vomitoria. The sequence goes on along the minus strand of OW818031.2, from coordinate 28,014,398 downwards.
CTATAGTAAAATCCCTTGCAACAGATTCTAAAATTATAATTATTAAATTATTTGAGAACACAACACACCCCCCCAACGACGAGCACAACCGAATTAATAGGTAGCAATGTTCTCATGGTGATATCCCTTCTCTCAGAATCGTTACAATATGAAAAAGTACTTTTCAAAGACTACTTTTTTACTTCCATAATAAGGTGTGCGATCTTAAAATGGAAAACCTGGTTCAGGTAGAAGGAATGATTCACAAGATGTTTATTAAGCCAAAAAAATAGAAAGCATTTTTAAAAGAGCTCCCAACACATCCGGTAGGAAAGCAGCCCGGTTAGGTCAGTACTCGGACTATTTGGTACAAAAAGTTAAAGACAATGCAGGTTTAAAAACATACAAAGATCAAAAAGTTCCTGACCGGAACTCTGCTAGAAATTTAGAGGCTAAAGACAGAGCACGGAAATTAAAGTGAAATTTTATACAAAAAATATACCTGCTGCATAATGGATGACGAAACGTACGTATGGAAAATTTTTCGCAGCTTCTGGATGAATTTTTTTATGTTGCTGATGCTCGAGGAAATGTTGAAGAAAAGTTTAGGACACAAAAGCAGACAAAATTTCCCAAAAAGTTCTTTTTATGGCAAGCAATATGCAGTTGCGGCAAAAATCCAAACATTTGTTACAAAGGGCTCTATAAATACCGAAATTTAGATCAAGGAATGTATACAAAAAATTATGTTTCTATTCATAAAACTTCTTAATGTGTTCACTTATTTTTGGCCTGATTTGGCATCTCTCACTATGGTAAGAAATGTCTTGAGTGGTACAAGAACAATAATGTGGTATATGAACCAAGAGAGGCAATTCCTCCAAACTGCCTGGAGCTAAGGCCAGTGGAGAGATATTGGGCTCTTGTTAAAAGAGAATTGAAGAGCACAAAAAAGGTGTCCAAAAGTGTGGTAGATTTTAAACGGAGATGGACTACCTGTTCGTACAAAGCGACATAAATCACTATAAAAACCATAATGGAAGGGTTTTCGAAAAAGGTTAAAAATTTCATCATTAGTGATTATAACTATAAAAATATTTTTTTTTTATTTTTGTAAATTGTAACAATAATTTCAACCACATAAAAAAAGATTCAAAAGTGTAAGTTTAGTGGTTTCAATTTTATTAACATACATGTATGCTAAAAATTGTTCGATCTCAGTCCTTATTATCGAAAAAACTTTTAAACAAAAAATGTCTTTAGAAAAAACTGTTATGCCCCAAATTATCTATTAATGTCACACACAAAATAATCTATAGAAGAACTGTTATACACAAAATAATCTATAGAAACAACTTTTATACGGAAAATATTCTATAGAAAATACTTTTATACATAAGACTTTCTATAGCAAATACTGTTATACAGAACATTTTGTATAGACAAAACTGTGTTAGAATATATTTTCTATAGAAAATACAACTACATATAGACAAGATTTTCTACAGAAAATACAACTATAGACAAGATTTTCCACAGAAAATACTGTTATACACAAGATTTTCTATATCATAAACTGTTATACACAAAATTCTTTATAGCACAGTAATTTATATAGCAAAACTGTTATAAAGAACATTTTGTACAAACAAAACTGATTAGGCATAGATTTTCCATAGCAAATACAACTATAGACAAGATTTACTATAGCAAAAACTGTTATACACGAAATATTTTTATAGCACAGTAATTTATATAGCAAAACTGTTATAAAGAACATTTTGTATAGACAAAAATGTGTTAGAAAATATTTTCTATAGAAAATACTGTTATAAACAAGATTTTCTATACCAAAAACTGTTATACACATCATTATTTATAGTAAAAACTGTTATACAAACAAATTTCTATATACAGAACATTTTCTTTACACAAAATTCTATACCAATAGATTTTCTATATAAAAAACTGTTATACACAAGATTTTTTAATAGAAATTGCAATAATTTCTAAAGCAAATACTATTATTGACAAGATTTTCTATAGAAAATACTGTTATACACAAAATTTTCTTTACAAAATAATATTATACAAAAAACTGTCTATAGAAAAAATAGTTATACGCAACATTTTCTATAGAAATTACTGTAATACAATTCAGCATGGAAAATATTGGGCGTATGACTTAAAAATGCGGGATTACCAATAGATGGCGTATCTTCTAACTTATATGTCATTTTGAAGGGTCATTTGTCATCTGTCATTTGTAAATCATAGAATAATAGCATAGAACGGAAGGAGAGAGCAACAAAATTACTATCTTTTCACACATACAGGTGAACAATAACAAAATACATGCAATACATTCTCATGAATTAGGTTTTTGACAGCAGACTTTTTGGCTCTCAGTTACCTATCTAGTTGACATCTATGGTGTATGAATAACAAACTTTTTGTTTGCTTCTGAAGTTTCGAATTTTTTGCCAACAAAACATTTTTAAGAAAAGTGCCGCTAAAGCACACAGATTGCGCACCAAAGTTTATGATGAATGCGTTCCATCGGTTTCAATGTTCGTGAGATATTTTATGCGGTTCAAAAGTGGTGATTTTGACACGAAAGTCAAATATCGCCCAGGGCATCCAAAAAAGTTTGAAGAATAAGAATTGGAGACATTACTCATTGAAGATTGTTGTAAACCTCAACAAGAGCTTGCAAAATCATTCGAAGCTACTCAAGCAGCAATTGCAAAGTCTTTGCGAGCATGATTCAACCAAAAGCAGTTAAACTGGGTACAATACGAATTGAAGCTGGGAGACCTTGAAAGACGATTTTGCATGTCTGAAATGATGCTTGAATGCTGTAAAAGAAAACCATTTTTGCACCGAATCATTACTGAAGATGAAAAATGGATCTTTTACAATTACCCGAAGCGTAAGAGATCGTATGTGAAGCCCGGATAAACAGCCTAAGTCAAATATCCATTGCGCTTAGGTAGTTCTATTTATTTTGCGGGATTAAAAGGGCCCTATTTATTATGAGCTGCAAGACCATAACAGGAAACCTGTTTCGAACACAACTGATGCGTTTGAAGCGAGCATTGGCCGAAAAACGCCCATCATGACAACTCTCGGCCAAATGTTCCAATACCGGTTAAAAAGTATTTAGAATGAAGTATTTGGGAAGTTTTGCTTCACCCGCTTTATAGTCTAGACCGTGCCGCAGAACTCTCTCTCTCTGGGATATGCTTCACATCAGAACAGAGTATCCGAAATTGGCTTTATTCGTTCTTGGCCTCAAAAGATGAGCAGTTCTTTTAGTTTGGAAGCCATATGTTGCCAGAAAGATGGGAAAATGTCATAGCTAATAATGGCCAATACTTTGAATAGATTTATATTGTACAAATGTTTCAAAATGAAAGCTAAACATTTGAAAAAATTCCTGCATTTTTAAGTCATACACCCTATACATTTATGCAAAAACGTTTATATTTTTAAAAGGTCTTGCAATAGAGAAAGTTCGGAACTTTCTGCCGTCTTAGATGTCATGTATTCAGTTTGTTTTGCCAGATAACCATGGATGGCTATAGCGTTCAACAACAGGTGCAAATGGTAAAATTGTTTTATAGGTTATAGGTCGATAATCACCAACTTGTATTGTTTAGAATTGGATTGTATAGACAATAGGGTAATCAATAGAATAACCGTTAACCGATTAATTTTGAACGGTTAACTGTTCGAATAATTTAAAATTTACTATTTTCAAATAAACCGATTAACTTGAAATTTTATTTCTTAACTAATGAACATTCCCTTCTAGCAATAGTTTTTTTAAGTATAGATCAATAACTGAAACTTCGAAATGAACTTTTATCTAGAATGTTCCATGATGAACTTTGTCCTAATGAGTCGGAGGAAGACATGATAATAGACGAAACTGAAGACATTTCTGAAACTAGTCTTTTATCAGGACTCCAATGGTATAATGGAGGATTTTATATGCTTAAAAAAAACAGAATAAAGAACTGAGAAATTGGATAGTCTTTCCCATGCCTTACTTTCGATTTCTCCAACATCTACAATCAGTGACAGATTTTTTTCCAAGTCAAGTGTTAATAAAACTAAAGAAAAATCGTTTAAAAGGAAACCTTTTTAATTGTATTCTTTTCACCAAAGTCCTAAAAAAATAGAGCTCATGCCACATTGGAATTCTGCATGAGCGATTTGAGGGCATGGTCATCTTACGTGGAGGTGATGTAAACTGGCCACTGAGATTCTGCGATTTGACCCCGTTTGACTTTTTTTGTGGGGTTTTCTTAAGTCGCAGGTTTATGCGTGTTATCGCTGGCTGCGATGGTCGTCCATAAGGGGCGAATTTAACAACACAAATAAGAACACCAAAATGTTTCTGTGCGTGTGCGCGTGTGTGCGTGCGTGCGTTTATTTCTATTAAAAAACATTAAAATTAAAATATAGAAATACAAATTATATTCAACTACTTACCGCAGTGCTTTTCCCTTATGAACTGACTTTAAATTAAATTATTATTTTATTTGGACCACTAGTTATTTATGTGTATAACACATTAAAAATAACGGTACCAACTTAACGAAACAAAAGCACTGCAGTGAGATCAATGTAAAAAGGAACAACAACTAGTACATAAGCTTCACTAACAAATAGGTAAATAAGACAAATAAACAAAACATTAAGGCGGCTCACAGGACGCCATATAAATTCAAATAAATATTTTAAATGAACTACAAAATTATACAATGACAAATTATAAAATAATAATAAGGACGAATAAATAAAAACAAATAATAAAATTTATGCTCGATTATGAGCCATTCGGCGACAATGCGTATAAGCCAAAAGCCACGGTGGATCAAATTTAGCCTGATTTATGCGACAGAGTCATGGAAAATTGGACAGCGAAGCCGCTGCGGTCATATGTACGATGTTAGATCCCTTCCACATTAGGCAATTTAGTTGCTAAAGTCTCTTGCCCAATAACAAAATAAATTGCTAAATTTTCTTCTCCTTAACCCGACCTTATCTCTGACATCAACAAGCACAAGAGACTTGCGCAACTAAATTGCCTAATGTGAAAAAGGTCTTATATTCCATACAGAATTGCATCGATTGGTTTAAGGTCTTATTATCCATACAGAATGGCTTCGATTGACCTTTCAAACAAATAATTAATTTCGATGATATCTCACACACACTTTGTTTAATTTATATTTAAAGATATGAAGCGCTTAATTACATAAAAAACTGGAAAATTGTCATATTAGTCACTGGAAAGGAATAGGCCTGTCATACACTTTGTTCGGAAAGGTTTCAATTCCGTAGTTTTAATTCCGATCGATTTCGCTTTAGGTTCTTCAGATTCCCTGTAATTAATTAATTCCAAAAATATTTAATAATTCTGTATTTCTAATTTTAATTTGACATCATTTTTTTATATTAAAACAAAAGTACAGAAATGGTACAGAAATTGATTAAAAATTTTAGAAAAACAAATAATTACTAAGAAATATCAATTCCACTTTGAAAAGTGGTTTAATTCCGAAAGAAATTTTCGTTTTACTTTTTCTAATTACGGAATTAATTCCACTTTCGATCGGAATGGAATTCTGTGACAGGCCTGATAACTACATAAATACTAAACATTTTACCATAATCAAGCACACTTAACTATTTCATCTTCGAGGTCTGGTGTTAAAGTTTAGAACAGTTAAGATTTTTCACTTTATTTTATATGCAGCAAGATAACACTTCAACCCACAACCCCCAACTGTATTAGTGTAGGGTATAAAAATGCAATAAAAATTGCAATGTTTCAGGTCGATTGTAATTCACATACAGTATTTACAAACTGAGCTGTAAAGAATTCAATTCTTAACAATTCTTCAATACTTAAGCTCTTCTCAAGCAATCATCACACTTACTCACATGCTCCAACACTTGATGCTCTTGTCTAGTCTGCATCATCATTGATAGGGGGAGCCGACCAAACCATACAACTACATACAAATGAAAAACAAAGAAGAAAAAAAAAAGCAAATGCTGCTGAGCATGCGTAACTTCAGGTTGGCTCTGAATGAGCTTTATTATTTCTTTACCACATATTCTTTATTTTCTCAATTTTTTCATTATGTTTTTTTTTAATTTTTTTATTTTTGTAGTTGTTTTACATGAAATTGAAACTGAAACAACCTGAGTGAACAGCAACAACATTAAGAGCAACACAACAGCACACAAGTGAGAAATTAAAAGCAACAGCAGCAACAACAACAACAAGAAATAAAGTTAAATTGATCTAAAAACAAATAAATACAGCAACAACTCATGTCAAGTGTGTTATTTGATGGGATAATACGTACGAGTCAAGTTCTTCTTCTTTGATCTACGACAATACAATACAATACAACACTTCACTTCTTCTTTTGTTTAATTTTAAAATAATAATTTTATTTGAAAAAAAAAAGTAAATAAAACGGAAAACAATTTAAATTTATAAAAATATATATGAAAAGTATCAAGAAAAAGTTTTTAAAATAAGAAAAATATTTTATAAAAAACAATTGAATGTGAATAAATTTTATAAAATTATAATAAAATTAATGTGAAATTAAAAACAAAAAAACTAAAAATATTAAAGACAATTATACATTTTGTTCAAAATTATTAATTAATAATCAAAAAAAAAATTTATTTAATTTATAGGTGAAGCATATATAAACATTGCTAGTGTAAACGGTGTGTTCATGAGGTTTAATCTGTGATAAAGCCCTGCTATTGTTAATAATAATTTGAAAAGAACAGTTTTGTTTAAAAAAAAAGTAATCTGTGAAAATGGTGAGTGTTAAATGGAACTTGAAAAGAATATATTTAAATATATAAAAATAAAATAATGATCTTATTTAAAGTAATATATATAAAGATTTATAACAAAATATAAAAATATCTTTAACACAAACTTGCATATTTCTCCATGAAATTTAAAAATTGTTCAAAAATTTATTTCATTAATCAAAAATTAAAAATTTCTTAAAACAAACTTTATCTTATGGAAACTCCTTTTAACCCAACGGGATGCACAATTAAATTTATCTATATTTTCCTATGACTGTGCCGCATACAAAAGTGAATCACCTAACAAATACCCATAACAAAATCAATTATAAAATTCGGCTAAAACTAGTTTCTTTAAAATTTTCAACCCAATAACTAAGGAGTGAGATCGAAAAATTTGTAACATATATATATGTTAATAAAGACGAAACCACTAAACTTACAGTTTAAGATTTTTTTTATTTGATTGAAATTATTATTAAAATTTACCAAAAAAAATATTTTTATAGTTTTAATCACTAGTGATGAAATTTTGAACCTTTTTCGGAAACCCTTCCATTAACGTTTTTATAGTGCTTTCTGTCATGGACACGTAGTCCATCTCCGTTTAAAATCTACCACACTTTTGGACACCTTTTTTGTGCTCTTCAATTCTCTTTTAACAAGAGCCCAATATCTCTCCACTGCCCTTAACTCCGGGCATTTTGGAGGATTTGCCTATCTTGGTACAAATACCACATTATTGTTCTTGTACCACTCAGGGGTTTGTTTACCATAGTGACAGAATGCCAAGTCAGGCCAAAAATAAGTGGACTTATTAAGAAGTCTTATGAATGGAAGCAGCTTTTTTTTGAAAACATTCCTTGATGTAAATTTCGGTATTTATAGAGCCCGTTGTAACAAATGATTGGCTTCTTTTGCCGCAACTGCATATTGCTTGCCATACCAAGAACTTTTTGGGAAATTTTGTCTGCTTTTGGGTCCTAAACTTTTCTTCAACATTCCCTCGAGCATCAGCAACATACAATTTTTGACCAGGAAGTTGCGAAAAATCTGGCAGAACATACATGTTGTCATCCATTATGCAGCAAGAATATTTTTTATAAAACTTGACTTGAATAAAACTTGAATTTCCATGCTTTGTTTTTGAGCTCTAAATTTTTAGCAGCGTTCCTGTCATAAAACTTTTTGAGCCTTGTATGTTGTTAAACCTGCATTAGCTTTAACTTTTCATACCAAAGAGTCCGAGCACTGAGCTAACCGGGCTGCTTTCCTAACGGATGTGTTGGGAGCTCTTTTAAAAATGCTTTCTTTTTGTTTGGCTTTAGAAACATCATGTGAACCATTCCTTCTACCTGAACCAGGTTTTCTATCAACGGACAAGTTCTCCCGGTACTGTTGAATAACATTGGAAACAGTTTGACGGCAGACCTTTGATTGTTTGATCAACTTTTTGTAGGACCAAGTTGGGTTTTGTTGAAAATATTTAATAACTAGCATTAAACCCGGTGCGCTTCGCCACCCCAATTGGATGAAAGAAATAGTACTATTAAGACTCCCTTTGTGAATTAAAGCTAATTCAGGATAACATGTCTCTAGATTCATGTTTATTGAATCATTGTATTGTGGCTTCTAGCACATTCGAAACGTATTATTATAATAAAAAAGTACCATTTAGACCCACATTTTATATGCCCACACATGATCATTTTTATAGAAAATGCTAAAGAAATGTACCACTAAAGTCACCGTTTTGTGAATTCTAACTCATTCCGAATCATGTGTGCCTACTTTTGAATTTTTAGGTTTAATTTTATAAAATAGTCAAAAAATATTATTAGTTGAAAAAAGTACCTGTGAGTCCCTTTTTTAGATTCTTATTCGGTCAGGATTATATACCATTCGAAGAACGAAAAAATACAAATTATTTTTGTATCCTCAATGACATATAGATGGCTTAGTGACTTTCTTTCTTTACTCAGAAGCATATCAGTAAAATAATTTAATATAATAAAAAGTATCATTAGAGGAAAAAGTACCAATTTTCCACACTTGAACCACCGTCAAGTTTTAAATCAAAGTAATTTCCTTATTCTAAGTTCAATATATTAGAAAATTCAAAAAGTACTATTTGGAGAACGAAAAAATGGTTTAGTTATCATAATACAATTGTGCACCCCATTCTTGCATATTTCTTTAGTGAGAAGTATATTAGCCTACCATAATGTATTTAAGCTAACTAATTTAATATATTAAAAAAGTACCATTAAAAAAAGGACCAATTTTCCTTTATCCTCTTGAACACCCGTTAAGTCTGAATTTAAAATTTGTATAGCATTTCCTATATTATCAACTGATTTTGTTTCTATAACACTTAATATTTAATAAATTATCACAAAACCGAACCGAAACCCATCGGTTTTAAATTTTTTAAAACCGAAACCGCGGTTTTGAAATTCTTCTTGAAATTCTTTTTGGAAACTCTACTATAAATGTATTTAAAAAGTACTATTACAACAAAGAAAATGTACCATAATGTCTCCAATTTAATTTTTACTCACTGAGGAGCATATATTTTATATTTCTAGGTCCATTATTATAGAAAATTCAAAATATACCATTAGAATAATGAAAAACGCCATAATGTTCCCAGTTATAGAATCCTACTCGCTCGAGTCCATATAATATTATGTTCATGTTTCTAGATTTATTATAGAAAATTTAAAAAGTACCATTAGAGTAAAGAAAAAGTATTAAGTATTCTCTTTGAATTTTCAGTCACTTAGAACAATATGCAGTTAATTTGGTATTTCTAAATCCATTATTAGAGAAAATTCAAAAAGTACCTTTATAATATAGAAAAAGTAGCATAAAGCCCCCACTTGTGGATTCCCAATCGGTCGGGATCATATAAGCTTTATTTCACAATTCTAAGTTCATTGGTGAAGAAGATACAAAAAGTACTCTTCGAATATAAAAAAAGTACCATAAAGACTCCCCCTTAAATTCTCACTCCCTTATGACCATATATGTTTAATTTTATGTTTCTAGGTCCATTATTAAAGAAAATTTAAAAAGTAACATTATGTCCCCACTTGTAGATTTTCTTCCGCTTAGGTCTATATAAGCGTTATATCATGTTCATTGGTGAAGAAAATACAAAAAGTACCATTCGAATAAAGTACGAAAAAGTACCAAAAAGTCTACCCCTAGAATTATTCACTTAGGAAATTTAAAAAAGTACCATTATAATAAAGGAAAGGTATCACGAAGTATCCCGTTGATTTTTCACTTACTTAGTACCATATACGCTTAATTTCATATTTATATGTCCATTATTACAGAAAATTCAAAAAGTACCATTAGAAAACAGAAAAAGTACCAAAAGGCAGCCACTTGTGGATTCCCACTTACTCGGGTCCATATAAGGTTTATTTCATGTTTTTAGGTTCATTGGTGAAGAAATTACAAAAAGTACCATTCGAATAAAGAAAAAGCACAAAAAAGTCTCTCCCTAGAATTCTCACTCACCTAGGACCACATATGCTTAATTCCATGTTTCTAAGTCCATTGCTATAGAAAAGTCAAAAAAGTACCATTAGAATAAAGAAAAAGTACCATGAAGTGTCCGCTTGAATTTTCCCTCGCTTATTACCATATACGCATAATTTCGTACTTCTATGTCCATTATTACAAAAAAAAACAAAAAGTACCATTAGAATATAAAAAAAGTACCAAAAAGCCCCCACTTGTGGTTTCCCACTCACTCGGTTCCATATAAACTTTATATCATGTTTATAGGTTCATTGTTGAAGAAATTACAAAAGGTACCATTCGAATGAAGAAAAGGTACCAAAAAGTCTCCCCCTAGAATTCTCACTCACTTAGGACCATATATGCTTAATTTCATGTTTCTAAGTCCATCGCTATAGAAAAGTTAAAAAAGGACCATTAGAATATAGAAAAAGTACCAAAAAGCCCCCACTTGTGGTTTTCCACTCATTCGGGTGCATATAACCTTTATTGCATGTTTATAGGTTCATTGTTGAAGAAATTACAAAAAGTACCATTCGATTAAAGAAAAGGTACCAAAAAGTCTCCCCCTAGAATTCTCACTCACTTAGGACCATATATGGTTAATTTCATGTTTCTAAGTCCATTGCTCTAGAAAAGTCAAAAAAGTACCATTAGAATAAAGAAAAAGTACCATGAAGTGTCCGCTTGAATTTTCACTCACTTATTACCATATACGCATAATTTCGTACTTCTATGTCCATTATTACAAAAAAATCAAAAAGTACCATTAGAATATAGAAAAAGTACCAAAAAGTCTCCCTCTAGAATTCTCACTCACTTAGGACCATATATGCTTAATTTCATGTTTTTAAGTCCATTGTTATAGAAAATTCAAAAAAGTACCTTTAGAATAAAGAAAAAGTACAATGAAAAGTCCGCTTGAATTCTCACTCATTTAGAACCATATACGCTTAATTTCGTACTTCTATGTCCATTATTACAAAAAAATCAAAAAGTACCATTAGAATATAGAAAAAGTACCAAAAAGGCAGCCACTTGTGGATTACCATTCACTCGGGTCCATATAGGCTTTACTTCATGTTTCTAGGTTCATTATTAAAGAAATTCCAAAAAGTACCATTCGATTAAAGAGAAAGTACCAAAAAGTCTTCCCCTAGAATTCTCACTCACTTAGGACCATATATGCTTTATTTCATGTTTCTAAGTCCATTGCTATAGAAAATTCCAAAAAGTACCTTTAGAATAAAGAAAAAGTACCATGAAAAGTCCGCTTGAATTCTCAATCACTTAGAACCATATACGTTTAATTTCGAGTTTCTATGTCCATTATTCCAAAAAAAAAATCAAAAAGTACCATTAGAATATAGAAAAAGTACCAAAAAGGCAGCCACTTGTGGATTACCATTCACTCGGGTCCATATAGGCTTTATTTCATGTTTCTAGGTTCATTATTAAAGAAATTCCAAAAAGTACCATTCGATTAAAGAGAAAGTACCAAAAAGTCTTCCCCTAGTATTCTCACTCACTTAGGACCATATATGCTTAATTTCACGTTTCTAAGTCCATTGTTATAGAAAATTCAAAAAAAGTACTAATAGAATAAAGAAAAAGTACCAAAAGGCGGCCACTTGTGGATTCCCACTCACTCGGGTCCATATAAGCTTTATTTCATGTTTATAGGTTCATTGTTGAAGAAATTACAAAAAGTACCATTCGATTAAAGAAAAGGTACCAAAAAGTCTCCCCCTAGAATTCTCACTCACTTAGGACCATATATGTTTAATTTCATGTTTCTAAGTTCATTGCTTAAAGAAAAAGTACCATGAAGTGTCCAATTGAATTTTTGCTCACTTAGGACCATATACGCCTAATTTCGTATTTCTATGTCCATTATTACAAAAAAATCAAGAAGTACCATTAGAATATAGAAAAAGTACCGAAAAGCCCCCACTTGTGGTTTCCCACTTATTCGGGTCCATATAACCTTTATTTCATGTTTATAGGTTCATTGGTGAAGAAATTACAAAAAGTACCATTCGAATAAAGAAAAAGTACCAAAAAGTCAACCCTAACTCACTTATTGCCATATATGGTTAATTTCATGTTTCTAGGTCCATTATTATAGAAAATTCAAAAAGTACCATTAGAATACAGAAAAAGTACCATAAGTACCAATCTAATAAAGAAAAACTGCGATAATGTCTCCCCCTAAAATTCTCACTCACTTATTACCATATATGCTTAATTTCATGTTTCTAGGTCCATTATTAAAGAAAATTCAAAAAGTACCATTAGAAGAACAAAAAAGTACCTATAGTTCAGTTCTCACATTTTGGTACCTAAATATTATCCCCTACTCCTAACTCTAACTTCACTCAGATACATATCAGCTAACTTTAATGTCGATAAGTGAAATAATTTAAAATATTAAAAAAAGTACCATTAGCACAAAAAGTACCAAATCCCCTTTTCCTCCTTGAACACCCCTCAAGTTTGAAATTTAAAAATATTCCATTTTGCCAAAATTGGTTCTGCTTAAAGACATGCCTCAAACGATTAAAATGTGCTCAAGAAAAATAAGTTTTAAAAAAAGTACCAAACTGTTTTCCCGGATTTGTCCCAATATACAGTTTGGCAGTCGAGTTCCAAATAGCACTCTGTTAGTTAATTTTTGCAAAAATCCAGGAACCAATGTTATAAATTTATCAAAATTGGCTAAAAATGTTAAATATAATGTATTTTTCCGTTTTTACCCCCTTTTTGGTACTTTTTTTATCCCCATTGCGGTGTTAAAATTGTATTCAAATAAATTTCTGTATCATGGTGGGAGCTTATAAAAAAATATTTATATGTCTATTTCAATTTGTAGATAAACATAGTTTATGAAAAAAGTACCAAAAATAAACACAATATTTATCCCTTAAGGGTTCGAATTTCCAAAAAGTACCAAACTTATATTTGTTATTTTTTTATAAGTAAAGAATATGATTTAAAATTTGTTTGTATGTATATTGGTTTAAAAGATACGTATGGTGCCAAAAAAGTACCAAAATACAGTTTTTACCCGTTTTCTCCCCTAAAAAGTCCGAATTTTGAAAAAGTACCAGACACCTGTCAGCTTATTTTTTAAATGGAGTAACATGATATTGTACGTTTTTTTGTATATTTATTAGTTTTGAAGATATAAGGTTACCGAATTTACCCGTTTTTACCCTTTTTTACCCCCTAAACGTTCGAATTTCCAAAAATCCCTTCTTATCGGATCGTTTTGGGGAGGGAGGAACCCACAGTTAAAATTTCATGATTCTAGCTTCAGTCGTTTGGGCTGTGCGATGATGAATCAGTCAGTCAGTCAGTCAGTCAGTCAGTCAGTCAGTCAGTAACGTTACTCTTTTATATATATAGATTTTAGTACGCACTTTTTTCTGGTCACTCATTTTAATCAGATTAACAACAAATGAACATAGTTGACATTAAACATTATTACTGACATGCTTTACAAAGGTAACTTGATCAAAAAAAATCAAATAATAATTTAAATGAAAAACGTGTGTTAAGAATTTTACGATCACAGTCCTTAAATTATAGTAGACCTTGACATTCTTTATAAGGTGCTAAAAGTCACCACAAATCAAGTGCCCGACAACTGAAAATAAAGATCTTTCATTAAGCGATCCTATCTTTCATTTTAAATAAAACTAAGTGTGTGTGAGATATCATCGATATTTTTTATTTGTTTGAAAGGTCTATCGATGTCATTATGTATGGGATATAACATCTTACAAATATTCGCCTCGGTTTTGATAAGTTTCGCGCACCCAAAAAGTCTAATTTTCCATAACCCTGGCACATAAATCGGACTGAATTTTGGCATGGGTTATGTTTGCTTTGGGAGCCGCTGTGGTTTGTGGCTTATTCGCATAGACCTGGGACTTAAAAAACCACACAAGAAAAAGTCTAATGGGGTCAACTCGCACGATCTTGGTGGAGAGTTCACATCACCTCAACGTGAGATGACCATGCCCTCAAATCGCTCGTGCAAAATGTCCAATGTGGCATGAGCTGTGTGGCACGTAGCACCGTCCTGTTGAAATCGCATGACGTTGGTGTTCATATCACCCAATTCAGACCAAAAGAAGTTGGTAATCACCGACCTATTGCGCTCTCCGTTGATGGTGATAGGCTGGACAAAGTCGTTCTCAAAGAAATAAGGACTGATGATGTCCAAGATCCACTCCAAACAGTGAATTTTTTCGGATGCATTGGACGCTCTTGCACCTCATGTGGATTGGTATCGTCACAAATTCGACAAATTTGTTTGTTGACGTACCCACTCATCCAGGAATAGGTCTCACCATAAAATGTAAGAAACACATGGAACGTTGCCCGAACAGAACACCCATTTTGATAAAACAATTTTATCATCTTTACGTGTTGTTGAACTCTATGTCCATTCATGGTGTATTTGCCAAAACAAACTATATAAATGACAGGCAATTCGGCAGATGTAGCATCAACAATACGTCCTCTATCATTTGTCAAAGTTCGTAAGAGGCTATATTAATATCATATTTTCACACAGCTTATGAAATCTTTCTTTCAACAACAAATTGATACAAATACGTGAAAAAAAGCCAAACAAAGCTCATTTAACATTAAATTTTTCATAAAATTTTATTATTTTTTTAATCCAATGTCACGTTCTGGATAGAAAAATCAGTGTTTGCGAACGTTCATTGAACATCTTAAGTCAAATCAAAATATTGTTTGATGATCATTTTAATTCAAATAAAAATATTGTGGTTTTAACTTAGAAAAAATTAATCACACAATACATTTAAGTTGGATTTTCCAAGTGTGTCTCGTTCGCTATCGTTATTGTTTATTGTATTTTATCAAAAACGTAGTAATAAGTAATAATAAGCTTTTGTTGAAAATACTTAAACTAAGCATTATTATAAACGTGATGGGAAAAATATGTCACGTGCTAAATTAAACGCAGATTTTTTTTTAAATTTGCAGATACAGACGAAAACGTTCTCTGTTTTTTGTAGCGTTCTGGAACAGTTATATACACATTTGCCTATAAACAACATTTATGCACAACATTTTCTATAGACAAACTCTTATACAAAACTTTTTATTTGGAAAAATACTGGACAAAACCAAACTTTTGCACTAAACATAGCTATATTGTAATCTAAAAAAGGAAACAAATTGTTAAAATTTCTTTATATTTTACACTTACAAGGCCTTTTTAAAAAACGCTCTCTAGTTTTTGTAGCGTTCTGGAAGTTATACATTAGCGGTATTCACAATGTAGAGTACTTGGTCTGGTAATGTAGTAAAAAAGCAAAATATCAAAAAACTAAAAACAAAATACATTAGAAATTGAAATGTTTGTCAATAAATAGCTTTTCTGCTTTTTTACTAGGCCAAGTGAATACCGCTATTTTCTATAGAAAAAATTTTATACAAAACTTTTGATTTGGAAAAATACTTTACAAAACCAAACTTTTGCACTAAACATAACTATATTGTAATCAAAAAAAAGGAAACAAATTGTTAAAATTTCTTTATATTTTACACTTACAAGGCCTTTTTAAAAAACGCTCTCTAGTTTTTGTAGCGTTCTGGAAGTTATACATTAGCGGTATTCACAATGTAGAGTACTTGGTCTGGTAATGTAGTAAAAAAGCAAAATATCAAAAAACTAAAAACAAAATACATTAGAAATTGAAATGTTTGTCAATAAATAGCTTTTCTGCTTTTTTACTAGGCCAAGTGAATACCGCTATTTTCTATAGAAAAAATTTTATACAAAACTTTTGATTTGGAAAAATACTTTACAAAACCAAACTTTTGCACTAAACATAACTATATTGTAATCAAAAAAAAGGAAACAAATTGTTAAAATTTCTTTATATTTTACACTTACAAGGACTACGAATGTCGCGTTCTGAACCGTGGAAATGACCATGTTTCCTTGATTTAAATTTAATTTGTTTAAATGATCTATAACAGTTACACACTGTTATAATGTATTGAACAACATTTAAAACGGGATATTTTGTATTATATATCACTTCAAATATAATTTTCTTTAAAAAATTGCTGCAATTTTGCTAAACATAACTGTTATACACTTTTAGAAGTATACAAATAAATGTGTTTTTTAATACAAAATTTAAATCATGGAGAAACAGCAAGAGAAAAAATTACTCAAAATAATCACACATACGAGTGTTGTTTTTGTTTTCACATAGTTTTTTTTACTAATTTATTCTCACCAGTTAGGTTTTTGACAACTGAGTTAGGTCTTTGACGGGAGAGTTTCCACTCTATGTATATTTTTTTATGATTTAAATATTATGTATTTGAGATTTAAATTACACTTGTTGCTGAATTTTATATATATTCTCTATGTGTTATAAGTTGTTATACGTATTTGTGTATGATCTGATAAGTCCAGCGATTTTTCACAAATATCGGGTTAATTGTCATAAACAAAACTGTTATACACTGTTTGTTTTGTAAAAATAATGAAAAGTTTATTTTCTTAATTTCATTTAAACTTATATTTTTTATAGAAATTTCATATGTGGTTGATGACAAACGATGCTTTTTCTGGGCACGAAATATGGAAAGTTAACCAGAAAGAGAAATTGTATTGAGAATAATTTAATTTCAAGTTCATTTACTACATTTTTTTTTTTTAATTTTTAGCTCATTGAATTTGTCACAGTAACGAAAGAAATTTTGTTTTAGATTTTAATAACCTCCTGTTTCTGTATCTCATGCGAGTACTTTGAGTGATAAATTAACATGATACATTTAAATTTTCACTCAAAGTACTCGCATGGGACACAGAAACTGGTACTAAAAGAATTTTATAAGTTTCAAACGAAATTCTTTGAACCATAGATAAATACACATAGATCGGAAACTCTCCTGTCAAAGACCTAACTCAGTTGCCAAAAACCTGAATGGTGAGAATGTATTTTGGGCTTCTGAAAATCCTAGAGCGATTATTAAGAAGTCTTTACATGCTCAACGTGTCCGTGATGTGATTAACGAAATAGACTCGCCATTTTGCCAAAAAATTATAAAAAATCGACATCTGTCAGAGTGGCCGTGGTGGACATTTGCCATATATCATTTTTTATTCATAATTTTCGAACTTTTCTCTTTGTAATACAATTAAAATTGAATCATCTTCATTTAAATTGTTTGTTTATTTTTTTTAGAAAACAAAGTTCTTGTTGAACATCACTTTATAAATCTAAGCATGCATATCCCAGTAGTAAAGCAAGTAGTCAATGTATCCCTTATAGACAGTAATCGTCACAAATGTCTTATCACTTGGCTGACTCCAATTTATATATTTTAATCATTTGACACGTATGTGCTTTGTGTAGTGCAAAGACAAGACAATTGGTTACTTTACACATCGCTGGTAACCAACGGTGAAGACAATTGTCACTTTAGTGTCTCTTAGTAACCTATAGTGAAGTCACTTTAAACGTTTTGTGAGTAATTCGTTGAAAGTTGTTTTATAAAAATTGTGTTGATGTAATTCTCATACAGTTAATTATACCCTTCATCATGAGTGACAAGGGTATATATAAGTTTGTCATTCCGTTTGTAATTTCTACATTTTTCATTTGCGACCCCACAAAGTATATATATTCTATATCGTTATATATAGCGATGTCGATATAGCCATGTCCGTCTATCCGTCTGTATGTTGAAATCAACTTTCCGTAGCCCTCAAATAACTTACAAACATAATTGATATATCAATATATCGGGAATTCTTCCGGCTCATTCGCTATTTAAAATCGAGAAAATAGGAACTCAAATGGCTGAGATATAAGCAAAAAACCGGAACAACCTCGATTTTTGGCCAATTTTTTATCTATATCTGGATTACTAAGTCATTAATATAGACAATACGGATATCTAATGATAGATATTTTAAAGTCCATTGCAACGATCTATATAAGGCTATAGTAATTTGGACCTACAATGTGTCAAAATTGGGAAAATTATTTTTTCACCCAATATTTTTTACCAGAAAATTTTTTTTTACAAATTTTTTTTCACAAATAAATTTAAAAAAAAATTCAAAATTTTTGAAAAAATTTAAAAAAAAATTTGAAAAAAATTTAAAAAAAAATTTTTTCAAATTTAAAAAAAAATTTGAAAAAAATTTTTTTTAAAAATTTCGAAAAAAAATTGAAAACAATTTTGAACAAATTTTTTTTTTTTAAATTTTGAAAAAAAATTTTTAATTTTGTTTACCTAAAAATATTTAAACATTTTATTTTAAAGTATAATTTGGTGAAGGATATATAAGATTCGGCTTAGTGGAATATAGCTATCTTACTTGTTTTTATTTTTGCTTAGGTATACTGATATCCCATGTAACATAGCATGAAGTCAATAGTCACTTAAGTGTCTCTTAGTAACCTATAGTGAAGTCACTTTAAACGTTTATTTTGTACTGCACTTTATAAAGTAGTTATTTTACCCAGCAGAAGCAATCCATTGGAGAGTTGTCCAAGAAAGGTTTGTTTACAAGCTATCGTTTATTGGACTGTGTATGATATGTCTTTTTAGCTGACTATTTGAGGTCAATTAGAACCCGTACATGTTAAAATAACTAGTTATGTAGCTGATCAAGTTAACAGTTAGGTAGCTAGTAAGGTTAGTAGCGCTATTTAACCAATATGTGAATCCAATGCGTTGACTACTTTGGACCAGCTATTAGATAGTCTCATTGTAGTCAAAAAGGTGCTGCTTGAAGTAGCTAGTTCCCACACTAAATTATGGGTAAAATCACTAGTTCTGGACTGTCTCCCAGAATTGCTGGTAGGTTAAAACAAAAACAATACTCACACATAGTATTTTGAGTAATTTTTTTGTTAGAGTTTATTTCTAGTTTCCTCTCTATGTTTCTCTATGCTTTGAACCATAGAGAAATACACATAACTGAGCCTAAACCCCATATAACCTCTATATCAGAAAATTTTTTTATTGTCACATATTGATGGCGTGTATACAAGATTCGGCACATCCAAATATAACACTCTTATTTGTTAAATATTATTTAAGGCTACATTAAAATATGAAGTCACAGCCCACTATACATTAATTTTTCATGCCATTGAAAAGTTGCCACCATAAAACCACAAATAGTTTCAGCTTTGTTTATAATTTATTTTAACAAATTAACATGTTTCACAAAATTAAGACTTATTTCCTAAATATGTTAATGTTTTTATGATTCTAAAATTGATGTAATCATAGTTTAGCAAAGTTTGAAAAAAAAAAATAACAAAAAAAAATTGTTTTAAAAATAACATGTAGGTGTTTGATTGCTACAAGTATTCCAAAATGTTCTAAATAACACAATAAAATATAAAATCTGTCCCTTTTTAAGCTTTATTTTAACTCGCAGTAAACTTTTGATTACAATACAGGCAGGTCATCAAATTTCTTTGTTTAAATTTGCTTGAAATGAAAACAATATTCATTTATAAACTCATTAAAAGCAACTTGAACATTTAATTATTTTTTTCTTTTAATGAGTACAAAAATGTCTAACAACAAATGACACCTACATAAATTCAATTTTATTTCAAGATTTCAAAATAATAAAAAACAAAAGAATTTTAATATATTTTTTCTTTATTTATGAGCGCATACTTACTTACTTACTCGCCAGTAATGAATGCACTCAATATTTAATTAGAACATTTGCCTTTTTTGTTTAAATAAATTTAGTTTAATATTTTGTTTTTGAATTTTTTCCATGAGTTTTTGTTTTTTGAATGAAAGCGCTGAAGTGTTTTATTGGCGTTATTATTATTATAGCAACGTTTGAAATTCAAAATTTATGTTTAATAAATTAAATGACAAAAAATATAAACCTTTATTGCCATTGTTTTTTTTGCTTTCTTGTGTTATTAACAAAATAAATATTTATTTATTTTTATTTATCATGATTTTGTTAAAGTGATTTAGTGTCTTTATCGTTTTATATGTAGCTGGTTGTAGAAAATAAAGTTTATTGAGCAAAATTTCCAAATTTGAGTTCTGTCTTTTGTTTTTTGTTTTAAAATAGTTTTTGTGACAATATTTATTAAAAGCTTTAATTTATTTTGTTTAAACCATTTTTAAGTAGGTGAAAGATCGTTAAAATGTGAACGTGATGAGTAAATCAAAGATTATTGAGAGGAGGAATGTAGAACCGTAATAAAGTTGTTAAACAAAAGATTTGAGAACTACTTACATTTGTTATTATGTGGAGATGTCGGTTTTGTTAAGGGTAATCGTATCGGAGTGAAAGTACTTACGCAAATTAATACAATAAGTAAGAGTGCTTTATTCGTCAATCAAATTATCTCCAAATTTTACGGATCAATGCTTATAATGCTATTGCTCGAAACTTTTATTATTTTTCAAACATTGAAAACGCTTTACTGTCTTGTATAACACAGTTTTACTAACCCTAAACTGTTAGTAGTTAATATTCTTTTGGTTGGCAACATTCTACAGCACATACTTATGCCAGTAAATTCACATCTTGTGTGAATATGGGGACACCCTTTATATTTAAAGAAACTACAAATACTTTTTTAGAGTTTAATAAAAAGTAGACTTGACACATTTGCAAGCCAAGCTAATGATATATTCTTGATTTTGTCTACATTCTAACTCAGTATGTTTGTGTAAATCATGCTCACGTTTAAAGTATGATACCGAATTTAATGAGATTCTTCTAAAATAATTAAAATTGTTCTAGGAAACTTGCTATTAAAAATCAAGCAAATCAGTTGAGTAGAGATAAAGTTATGAATCATTTTCTAAGAGACAATCTGGCAAAAAAAAAATAATATTTTCTGTAACTCGTATTCAACATTATTGTTGTAATGTGTATATAGGTTTAATAAGCAGGGTTTTTCAACAAGAACTTTGTTTTTCAATTGTGTCAACAATAACAACACGATAGTTTTGACCATAGAGAATACACATAGAGCGGAAACTCTCCTGTCAAAGACCTAACTCAGTTGTTAGAAACCTAAGTCGTGAGAATGTATTAGTAATAAAAACTATTTGAAAACAAAAACAACACTCGTATTTTGAGTAATTTATTTGTTTGAGTTTTTTTCTAGTTTCCGCTCTATGTTTCTCTATGGTTTTGACTTTTAGGTTTTTGACGTATTCGTAGTAGATGCATTGTCAATTGTTACAATGAATTTAATTTTGATCGAAAATCGCATTAAAAGTAATTTAAATCCATTATGAAAAAGTAGATCTACTCAATTCATTCAGGAACAACCCGCTGGTTTTTTTTGGAAAAATCATTTTTTTAGACGAAGCCCATTTTCACTTGTTGGAGTATGGCAACAAGCAAAATTGCCGTATTTGGGCTTTTGAAAATGCTAGAGCGATTATTGAGAAGCTTTTACATGCTCAACGTGTCCGTGATGTGATTAACGAAATAGACTTGCCATTTTGCCAAAGATTGATGAAAGAATCGACATCTGTCAGCGTGG
This sequence comes from Calliphora vomitoria, assembly GCA_942486065.2. NCBI lineage: Eukaryota > Metazoa > Arthropoda > Insecta > Diptera > Calliphoridae > Calliphora > Calliphora vomitoria. Next base: position 27,992,457 of record OW818031.2, on the reverse strand, counting down.
CCGTGGTGGACATTTGTCAGTTATCATTTTTCATACACAATTGCTGAACTTTTCTCTTCGTAATACAATTAAAATTTGAATCATCTTCATCTAAATTGTTTGTTTTATTTTGTTTTTAGAAAACAAAGTTCATGTTGGAAAATCACTTTATAAATCTAAGCAAGCATATCCCAGTAGTGAAGCAGGTAGTCAATGTATCCCTAATAGACAGTAATCGTCACAAATGTCTTATCACTTGGCTGACTCCAATTTATATATTTTGGTCATAAGACACGTATAAGCTCTTTGTAGTGGAGAGAGAAGACAAGTGGTTACTTTATACATTCCAGGTAATCTACGGTGAAGGCAATTGTCACTTTAGTGTCTCTAAGTAATCTGGAGTGTAGACACTTTAAACGTTTTGTGAGTAATTCGTTCAAACTGGTTTTATACAAATTGTGTTGATATAATTCTCATACAGTTAATTTTTATTGTTGCTTAAGTATACATGATATCCCTTGTAACATAGCATGAAGTCAATAGCCACTTTAGTGTCTCTTAGTAACCTATAGTGAAGTCACTTTAAACGTTTATTTTGTACTACACTTTAGAAAGTACTTATTTTACCCAGCAGAAGAAATCCATTGGAGAGTTGTTTAAGAAAGGTTTGTTTACAAGCTATCGTTTATTTTGCTGCCTATGATATGTCTTTCTAACTGACTATTTGAGGTCAATTAGCACCCGTACATATTAAAATAACTAGTTATGTAGCAGATCAAGTTACCAGTTAGGAAGCTAGTTAGGTAACTGGCTCTATGTAACCGGTATGTGAAACCAATGCGTTGACTACTTTGAATCACCTATCGAACTGTCTCATTGTAATCCAAAAGGATCAATTGACCCCCCTGCTTAGGACATGCACGTGTTAAAAAAACTAGTCACTTAGCTAGTTGTCACCCTAAATGATAGGTAAATCCACTAGTTCGGGACAGTCTCCTAGAACTGCTGGGCTATTTGATATACATATTTGGCTGTGGAACTGTTTGAATACTTATGTAGCTTTATGAATTTTATGAACATGTTTCAGCAACAAATTGTGTATACAAATTTAGATGCAAAATTTTTCAGTCAATATTTTGTTGTAGATTATTGGGCATGAATGTGTACAAATGTGGCGCTGGGCCATTACTACAACTTACCTTTATGTTCGAAATAGTAAAAGTTAAGTTTAAGGCTACCTTTTCCTATTACATAAAGTTACCTTTTACTATTACGAACATAAAGGCAAGTTGTAATAATGGCCCAAAATTTTTTAATTCAAAAAGACTTTTAGTAGAATGCCAAAATGTTAAAATCTTAAAAATTCTGTTAAAATGTGTTTAAAAGAAGTAATCAACACTTATAATTTTTCAAATGGATTGACAGATCTGCCAAGAAACATTCTAAATGTATAAGCGTGATCATTTCAAACAGTTCTAGAACGATTCAAACGATTCATAAGGAGTATTTGCTCTGCAAAAGTTCTCTAAAACTAGTTGCGAAAGTGACAATTTCTAGTTCCAGAATCATACCAAATAACGTGGGTAAGCTCAATAAGATATTTCTATAACTTGTGCTGAATATGGCAATTTCCAATTATATTTCAGAATTTTCTATATGTATTTGAGAATATTCCAATTATATTTCACAGATTTGGCTTATATTTCAATAATTTCTTTTAGAATTTCCTGAAATTCAAATGAAATCTTTAGAAATATAATAAAACAAGTAAGTAAGTCACTGAGTAAATGATCAAAAAACCTTTTTCTTTTAAAATTTCAATACTTTATACTCGTGAGTGATTTTCAGATGTTGGCCTTACATGGTAGCAATGACTTATAATGGTCCGATCGCCATGAAATTAGGTCGTGTGATTTATATTTATATGAAACTTATTTTAGTTAAATTCTATGTGGATATCGACATTTTTATGATATGTATGCTAGTTAAGTGATTTTCGGAAGTGGGCCTTATATGGGAGCTATCACTTATTATGGACAATTATCATAAGCTTAGGTGGCATATAATACTTATTTGGAGCGAAATTTGTATAGATACCTATATAAATTAATCATTTATGACCTACAAAGTCCTTTTTCGGGGGGACATTTGTATAGGAGCTAGGTGAACTAATGAACCGATTTCAGCCAAAAACCGAAAAAAATGCATATGAAAAATTTGATCGAAATATCTTGAAAATTCCTAGCTGTACTTTGCTCACGAAGTTTACATGGTCAACCAACGTTTAATCCACTTAGAAAATGATTCTTAGTCAATCGTTATACTTTAACCCTCTAACGCTTAAGCATGCCTCAAGGCACTCATCGCAAGAATGCCAATAAATGCAAATTTCATTTCAAAAACTCTTGTAACAGTTTCTAAAAAACGTACTTAAATATTTTAATAAGCCTTGAAATGTCTTAAAAGCTCTTTTCTTTCTTATTTACTGCACTTTTTACAAACTAAGTGCATTAACAACCAAACATATATATGGGAAGTCCATGTTATGTTATCAAACGTTGATTAAAGTGTTTTAAAGTTTCCCGATTGCAATTTATATATTGGAGTCAAGATTTATGTAGAAAAAGGTTAGATACTCTTTAGAGAGGTGATTAATTGATGAGTGCCTTAAGGCACTCTTGGGCATTGCAGACTAGTTTTGCTGCCTCAGTTTTTCTCTCATATAGCAAAATGTTGTTTGGTTTTCTTTGCTTTGATTTGCAATTTCTTACATATAATTTTAAGAAATGGCTGGTCGAGTGAACAAACATTTCAAATTATATGATTTGAGTGATGAATAGTTAGAAAAGTTGTTTTCAATAAAAATTGATAAACTATCTTAAATAAAATCCGACTATGTTTCAATCTTTAAAGACCCAAGGGTGCCTTAAGGCACTCATTTAGTTTTTCCAACCTGCCAGGTAAACCATAGATAGTACAAACTTTTAAATATTGTTTTTGAAATCAGATGCGCACTATTGTGGTGTAGGTTATAAAATGGTGAACCAATATAATTTACCTATGATATAAAAATAAAACAAGTAAAGAGATTTATATTCAGCTGTGCCGAATCTGATATAGCCTTCACCAAATTATACTTAAAAATAAAAATTTTAAATATTTTTAGGTAGATGAAATTAAAATTTTCAAAATTTTTCAAATTTTTTTTTAAATTTTTTAAAATTTTTTTTAAATTTTTTCAAATTTTTTTTTAAATTTTTTCCAAATTTTTTTTGAAATTTTTTTTAATTTGTTAGTGAAATAAAAAATTATAAAAGATTTTTTTGTGGTAAAAAAAATATTTGGGTTAAAAAAATAATTTTCCCGATTTTGACCCATTGTAGGTTCAAATTACTATAGCCTTATATAAATCGTTGCAATGGACTTTGAAATATCTATCATTAGATATCTATATTGTCTATATTAATGACTTAATAATCCAGATATAGATAAAAAATAGTGACCGAGCCGGAAGAATTCCTGATATATTGATGTATCAATTATGTTTGTAAGTTATTTGGGGGCTACGGAAAGTTGATTTCAACATACAGACGGACAGACGGTCATGGTTATATCGCCTTCGCTATCTATAACGATCCAGAATATATATACTTTGTGGGGTCGCAAATGAAAAATGTAGAAATTACAAACGGAATGACAAACTTATATATACCCTTGCCACTCATGGTGGAGAGTATAAAAATAAAACCAAACAAATAACCTTTAAACTAATAATTTATTCTAAATATGAACAAAAAGTTCGCGATTTGATAGAGTCTATTAAAGAGTTGAGAAAGTATCAAAGAAACCGTTTTTATAAAACAACCTAAATTCTGCAACATTTCTATCTAGAAATTCTATTGTTGCCAGGCCATTTAAAAAATCAATCATGAATGTAAATTTTGTTTTGCTTCTTTTTTAAAATTTAATGGGAAAAACCCTTAAAAAGTTTTGTCTAAACCAACAAAATGCATAAATTATTATTGAAATTTAAGAGAAATAAACTTTTGCCTAAAGGGTCAAAATATTCTCCAATATTTATTCACAGCAACAAGCGCGTGCTGCTAAAGATCTTCTTTGAGATTTCTCTTGTAGTTTTAATTTATGGCCAAAAATACCGCGCATCATAATTAAATTTATTGAAATGTATGTAAATTAAATAGAGTTTATAAAACTAATGAAATGTGTGTTAAAATTAATTAGTATTAAAATGACAGATCAAGTGTTTGAGTGTAAATAGGAAACTATAGAAGATTTATGCTTCAAAGTTAATGAATATTAATAAAATTTTTAAACTAAGAACAAGAACCAGAACTTTATTCTTTTTCTCTTTTTTGTAGTAATAATACATAATTTTTAAAAATATTTTATTGTATACAAGATTCTTTAATTTATATATTATTCTTAAATAAAATATTTGTAATTTTAACAAACAAACTAAATTCCCACTTTCTATTCAATATTTTACAATGACAAAACTTCTTCCGCTCAACTGAACAAAAGTCAACTTCCTAAATCTTTTGTTTTGTTTTATCAAAGTATATAAATCATATGATTTATATTATTTTACACACTTAAGATCTCTTTAAAATGTAAAAATTGGTTTATCAATTCTTTTGTCCATTTCGTTCTATTAATATTGTTTGCATTTCAATAACATTCTTTGATTTCTCATTCCGAAATTAATACAAAAGTTCTGCTTTAACAAAGTCTTTTATTTGCCTAATTTGCTATTGTATTTTTAAATAATAATAAGCAATTATTGGAATTCATTTCAAATGATTCGGTTTAATTTATTGCTTATTAATTTTGTTTGTATTTTAAATTATAATGCTTAATAATTAAACTAACTTAATAAGAAATATTTCCGTTTTTTTTTTATTAAATTTAGTTTAAGATGTCTCGGATTTAACAAGAGATTAATAAGAATATTTTAGTACAGAACTTTCTGTGTTGATGTCAGCTTACAAATAACTCAAGTCGGATCTTTAAATAGTTGTTTTTTTCTACCTAGAGTTGTTTATTATTTAATCCGCTTTAGATTAATTTTAAAATGCTTTTCTAAAAATACACTCAAAAAGTTTTCTTAGTAATTGTCAAAGCATAATAAGAAGTGAAACGCTGTCAAAAAAACCTAACTTTAGGAATGTATTAGTTAAATTGTATTCACTAATGTTCAAACCATAGAACAAAAAACTTAATCACACTTATTGAGAATTATTTTCATTTACGAATATATTTCATTATGCCGATCGATTCAGAACCACCATCTTGAAGATATTTTGATTAAATATTAACCATGTTTTATCTTCGAAGAAAAGACGAAGCCTGGTAAAATATTCCATATCTGAGACATCTATACTTACAGAGTTGTAATCTATTGGATATTCAATTGCCACTTAGTGTCCTATTTGTAACATTTATTTTTCCTTTGTATTGCAAACGGGATATCAATTGGTTACTCAACACATCCCATGTAGTTTAGCATAGAGTCAATTGTATTTTTAGTCTTCCTAAGTAGTTTGGAGTGTAGTCAGTTTACACTGTTTTATATTTCTAGTTAGAAAGTAGTTATTAACTCACTTTAAGTAATCTATTGCAGACAATTGTCACTCAGTGTCCTTAGAATAGACCGAGGTCTAGTTAGTGAGCGAGTTTTATTATAGTGTTCTTGAAGGACTATATGTTTTACTCACCACAAGTAATGTATGGCCAGACCAATTTCCATTTTATTGAGCCTTATGAAAACCTCTGAAAACTACTTGCAGGAAATTTTGCGTAAATTTTTTAAATGCACTAGCAACGTGACTAGTCCCTTGACATGGGAAAATATGAAATATCGTTTCATTTAGCAAATCTAAAATTATTAAAATAATGACAGTTTGTCAATGAAAGGAAAACTTATTAATCTTAATCTGTGTCATTTCATGTCTGCTGTTGTCTTACAACAACAAGCAATTGTAATATAGAGAATGAGTTTAATTAAAAATCATAAAATTAGAGTTTGTCTCACATTTTGGTTCATAACTCACTGCCTACTAAACCGATTATGATTATTTTCAATACCTATGTCTTTAGGACAATGATAATTCTTCTTGATGGATCTCATTAATTGCCGTTAGGTATTTTTGATGGGAGAGTGTTTTACACACACACCTACAAATGAACATAGTGTTACGAATGTGCTAGCGATTTGAATTTAACGACTGCCTGCAGCATTCAACATGTTTATAAACACGTCCATCAGTAGAAGGTTCTACTTATTAACAATGTTGATAGCATGCGGTTATTAGCATTGTTTATAAGTATGGCAACACTAAATGTTTAATTAACATCGAAAGCTCTAGAATTCGAATGTACTAGTTTGTCCGTTAAGATCATTGTAGAAGATTCACCAAATATGGCGTGTGTATAAATAGTGGCAGAGGTTGCAGTCGTGAGTGAGTTTATCAAAGGCGCTTTTAAAGATAAAAGAAATAAACCAACGTTTTAAAAAGGTTAAAACGTAACAATAGCTTAAATTATTTAGAACTTAAAACGTGAAAACTCTTAAAACTTACAATGATATAAAGGAGTTCCGTAGAAATCATCAAATTAGTTTGAGTTTGTCTCACATTTTAGTTTATAAGTATTTTCCTACAAAACCTATTTTGATGATTTTCAATACCATCTTATCTAGGACATTAGTAAACAATCTAGGTGTATTACATTCATTTCTGTGATGTATTTTGGATGTGAGAGTATTTTGCACACATGTACATCCCAGCAGTTAAGCAAGTAGTTAATGTATCCCTTGTACACAGAAATTGCCACTAATGTCTGACCACTTGGCTGACTTCAATTTATATGTTTTTGGTAATTTGACACAAATGTGCTCTTTATAATGCAGAGAGAAGTCAATTCATTACTTTATACATCCCAGGTAATCTAGCGTGAAGTCAATTATCACTTTAGTGTCTCTAAGTAATCTAGAGTGTAGTCACTTTAAACGTTTTGTGAGTAATTCGTACAAACTGGTTTTATACAAATTGTGTTGATATAATTCTCATACAGTTAATTATGCCCTTCACCATGAGGGGCAAGGGTATATATAAGTTTGTCACTCCGTTTGTAATTTCTACATTTTCCATTTGCGACCCCACAAAGTATATATATTCTGGATCGTTATAGATAGTAAGGTCGATATAGCCATGACCGTCTGTCCGTCTGTATGTTGAAAACAACTTTTCGTAGCCCCCAAATAACTTACAAACACAATTGATACATCAATATATCGGGAATTCTTCGCTATTTAATATAGAGAAAATAGGCGCACAAATGGTTGAGATATAAAAAAAAATCGGGACAACCTCGATTTTTGGCCTATTTTTGATCTATATCTGGATTACTAAGTCATTAATATATACAATATGGATATCTAATGATAGATATTTCAAAGTCCATTGCAACGATCTATATAAGCCTATAGTAATTTGGACCTACAATGTGTCAAAATCGGGAAAATTTTTTTTTAAACCGAATATTTTTTTTACCAGAAAAAATTTTTTTCACTAATAAATTTAAAAAAATTAAAAAAAAAAATTTAATAAAAATTTTTGAAAAAAATTTAAAATAATTTTGAAAAAATTTTTTTTTTAAATTTTGAAAAAAAATATTTTAATTTTGTTTACTTAAAAATATTTAAACATTTTATTTTAAAGTATAATTTGGTGAAGGCTATATAAGATTCGGCTTAGCCGAATGTAGCTCTCTTACTAGTTTGTTTTTGCTTAGGTATACTGATATCCCATGTAACATAGCATGAAGTCAATAGTAACTTTACTGTCTCTTAGTAACCTATAGTGAAGTCACTTTAAACGTTTGTTTTGTATTGCACTTTATAAAGTAGTTATTTTACCCATCAGAAGCAATCCATTGGAGAGATGTCCAAGAAAGGTTTGTTTACAAGCTATCGTTTATTGGACTGTCTATGATATGTCTTTTTAGCTGACTATTTGAGGTCAATTAGCACCCGTACATATTAAAATAACTAGTTATGTAGCTGAAATCTATGTAACCAGTATGTGAATCCCATGCGTTGACTACTTTGGACCAGCTATTAGACAGTCTCACTATTATACAAAAGGGTTAATTTAACCCCTGCTTAGATAGTTATGTAACTAGTTGTCACCATCTTTACTTCGAGACAGTCCACTAGAACTGCTGGGATGCTTAACCAATAGTGCACAGTGGTTTAGAAATGTTTTTTTGGAAATAATTCGGTATCTCTGGAACCATTGGAGATATTGTTACGAAATTCCACGTGGTTGGAGCTGAGGTATTTTCGAGTTGATGCAGTTGTTCAGCTTCCTAGCGCTAATGGGGGTGAGTGCGTTGCCCCTCAAAGCTGGTCACCTCGGGTCTACATTTTTTTTAAAAAATCGCCAAAAATCCATTTATGATCGGAAAGAGCTGAAATATAAAATGTAAATAGTTCTTAAGAAGATCTACAAAAATACGCTTACATGTGTAGGTTATCTCATTTAGTTGAAGAGATATTTAGGTTTATTAATTTATTATTTTTCATTTAGCTCGAACTTTTTATGGTTTTTTAGATGTGGCGGGCCTACGGAGGATCGAATTTTTTTTCTAAAATATGATGAAAAATAATGATAAAATTCTAAATAAAATAAAACGAACTTCTTAACAGTTATCTTGTCTCTATAAAAAGTTAAACGCATCCAAAGTTGGAACATGTAAAAAGTGCCATATTTTTTAAGTTTTTTCCCAAAAAGGCTTATATATTTTTTCTTTTGTAGAAAAAAATTTTCTTCGGGACTATATACAATTTTTATATGATGCGGAATGAGAACTTAATGCAAAAGCGCGTAAAGTAAATTTTGGCTCACTTAAGCATACACAACACCCCCCAGATCTATCCAAACTTGGCCAATTTTTAACAAAAATTTCAAATTTGAGTAAAAAATTCTAAAAAGGCAAAGCAACGATCCTTAAAAAATTTACATATTTGTATAGTTCTATATGCTTCTTAAATATCTAAAAAGTTTTTTTACTATCACACGGTAAATAACGTCACAGTAGGCACTTTTCTAAAAAAACTCAGTTTATGGAACACATTTTCCCCGGTTTAGGAATTTCGGTATTTGAAAATAAAAAATTTCAAAACTTGTAATGCCGTTAGTTTAAGTATAATTGTGTCTATATAAGTTCCAAATTTTGTTATGATATCTGTAACCGTTTAAATTTTACATTAATTCAAATTTTATATTTTTCTTCATGGAAAATCACCATATTATAATTTTTTAAGTTTTTAAAGTAAATGTTGTACCAAAAATTTATAAATTTATTTAATTTTACTAAAATTTCAATCTTCAAGTCCTATGGTTTTCAATAATAGCAAATACTTATATAAAAAACCTTTATTTACTCCTCAGAAGTTCGACAAACCTTGCCCGCTTTGGAAAATTTGTAAATTTTTTTCATACATTTCATGCAATACAATACATTTCATCAAGCAATATCTCAAATAGTTCCCGAGGTACCGAATTATTTCCAAAAAAAAAAAAAAAAAACTTTTCTAAACCACTGTGTAGTGGTAGTAGAGGTTATAAAATCATGAGATTTTGAAATCGTTACACAATACCTGTCAAACCACATACGATTTTGGGGAGATTATAGACTTAACATCTTTAGGATATAGATTTAGCTTCATTTTCATTTATATTAAGAGATATGAATCATAGCCAACAGATTATTTAATTATAGCTTACTTCAGCATTTAACACTGTTTGAAAATAAAATTCAAGAAAAGAAAAAAAAACTCCAAATATGAATTTATGATTTAAGACATTGTAATTGAATTCAACAACCAACAACCGACAACACCTACAATCGAAAACAATGACATTGTTTTCCAACACCTGTGTGTTGAAAAGTATGTTTTATAAGAAAAGCCGAACCAAAAAAAAAAAAAAACAATAAAATTTTCCCACTTTAATGTTTGTCTAGTACGCATTACAAGTGATGCGATGCGTGTATTTAAGACACACAATAATGAAATAAAAACTGAAAACTGAAAACTTATTATCTGGCCATAAAAATCTACAAAAAAAAAAGAAAAAAAATTCAAATAAGTAAATATTAAAAACTAACAACTAAAATGAGTACAAAACTCTTGACATGAAAAGTAAAATGTTTCATGTTTTACGAGTATTTATATGAAGTATGTATGTATGTATGTATGTATGTATCTTCAAGCTGCACAAATTGAGCTCAATTTGTAGTTCATATGCTGGTTGTTAAATTTCAATAAAATGACCTTGAGATAAATAAATTGTATTAACATGTTGTACATTGTATTGTATGAAACATGTATGACAAACCGTGAAACAAATTTATGATGGAAAATTATCATCAGTCTTACAGAGAAAACTTTAATAATAGATATGTTCTACACAAACTAAACTTATAATTAAAACTAAATAAATGCGAAAAAAACCCAAACCCACAAATAAAATAAGTAAGACTTTTATATTCGGCAAAGCCGAATCTTTTATACCCACCATCAATATAACACTGACACCGAGTTTTTCAGATTTTGTCTATTTTCAATACTAAAATATTATGGATACCACATTTATGTATCAGAGAGCCATATTCCGGGTAGACTTCAATGAGATCTACTTGACCGATTTTACCCATTTTCAATACCTAACATATCTGATCAATAAAGAATACTTGAAGAAAATTCCATTCCCCTAACTCCTTCCCTGTAGGCCCTATCGTGCTTTCAACAGACTTACAGACATAGCTAGATCGTCTCAGAATATATATACTTTTATAGGTCAGCGATGAATATTTCGATGTGTTACAAACGGAATGACAAAATCAATATACCTACCTCCCCCCCCAAGCTTTTGATGGTGACTATAAAGAATTAACATTTTTAATAGTTTGTTCTAAGTCTTAAAATTTATTTATTAATGTTTCTAGGTGTTTTAAGAATTTTTATTATTTTTTTTTTTGTTCTCTAAAGTGATTGTTTGTTTGGTGTCTGGTGGATTGTTTGGTGTTTTTATGTAGTTGAAACATAAAAATTTACTTAGAGCGTGAAATATTAAAATCTACACACATTAGTTTGCGGTCAATCATAGTCAAATACCATCATCACGACCACAACTACAGCCACCTCAAAATCTAACATGAATTTCCGGTAAAACTCCGTTCAAAACTGTGTATTTCTACGAATAAACAATTTCAAACACATAAAAAATAACGCAAAAAAACATCATTCATTGGCAAAAACCAAAACAATTTTCAACTCTTAGTCAACAATCAATGTTCAGTTCAGTTTTAAATTTGTGCCATCGTCTTCATCATCATCAACATCATCGCCGTCATGCCAATGAAAAGTTCAATGTTGTAGTTGCTGGAAAATTGATTTCCATAGATTGTTAAAGAAAAAGTGAGAATCAACTTTAAGAAAAATCAATAGGTAGGAAATCATGTGTAAACTTTTAAATAACACTGTGCTACAGATGATAAATACTTGCCAACAAAATATTTCCAGCTTGTGAATTGAATGCTTTAAGAATATTTAGCTGTTCATAGGATATTTTAGAAAATAGTTTGTCAATGAAAGCAAAACTTATTAGTCTTAATCTATGTCATTTTATATCTGCTATTGTCTTGCAACAACTTATAATTGTAATATTGAGAATAAGTTTCGTTAAAAATCATAAAATTTCTAGTTTGTCTCACATTTTGTTTCATAACTTTCTGCCTACTAAACCGATTAGGATGATTTTCAATACCAATCTCTTTAGAACATTAATAAATCTTCTTGCTGGATCTGATTAATTTCCATTAGGTACTTTTGACGGGAGAGTGTTTTACACACACCTACATAGTGATTTAGAACTTAGACAAAACACTAACAATAAACAGAGATTTTATATTTTATTATATTCCCTTCTAACATTTCGCCTTACCAGCAATGTAGTTTGTAAGTGGGTAAAGAAAAAACAAAAATAATGTTTTCCGTTTTTAAAATACTTAAACTTGACTTTGTGTCAATGTGAAATTATTTCTATTATGACTGAGTTATACATAAACTGTAACGTCCTGGAATCCCAGTATATTTTCTCATTTAACACTATTTAATTTGTATTAAAACTATTTTACTCTAAAAATGTATCTTTTTTTTACTTCATTTCAGAAATATTTCTACACATTATGCCTACTTTTGGCACTCAGCAGTCGAACGTGGGCGCAGTACTATTATGAACCTGTCTCCAACTATCTTGAAACTCAGCAGCAGCAGCAGCATCAGGGCAATGGCTATGTGTACAATCCACCTAAAGTACCATTTGAGTATCCTCAGAAACCTGGCTACTCCTACCCAGTACCACAGAAACCATTTGAATTGCCCACCAAGGGTTATTCATACCCAAAGCCTGAGAAACCATTCGAACCAGCACCCACCAAAGGTTACTCGTATCCACAGCCTCAACAACCCTTGGAATATCCCAAGCCAACGCCCGCCAAACCTGGCTATTCATATCCACAACCGCCAGTGAAATTTGATTTACCCACTAGACCCACTCAGAGGCCAGCCCCACAAACAACCAAAACGGGCTATTCATATCCCACACCACAAGTGAACTTTGAGTTGCCTTCCAAAGCTCCAGTCAAACCGGGTTATAACTACCCAACACCAGCTGTTAAGTTTGATTTGCCAACACAAACCACCAAATCGGGTTACGACTATCCCAAACCTGAGGTGAAATTCGAATATACCACCTCAACTACTAGAAGACCCACACCTGCTCCACAAAAACCTGGCTACTCGTATCCCACACCAGCTGTCAAATTCGAATTGCCTACACAAAAAACTGGCTACTCTTACCCCACCCCCGAGGTTAAGTTTGAGCATACAACCACTAGGATACCCTCGCCAGCCCCTCAGAAGCCTGGTTATTCTTATCCCACACCCGGCCAAAAGTTCGAATTGCCTACACAGAAAACCGGTTACTCTTATCCCACACCAGCAGTGAAATTCGAATATACCACCCCAACTACCAGGAGACCTACACCAGCACCCCAAAAACCCGGTTATTCTTACCCCACACCCACAGTTAAATTCGAATTGCCCACACAGAAGACCGGCTATTCGTATCCCACACCAGCTGTGAAATTCGAAATACCCACCCAGCCACCTCAAAAGACTGGTTACTCGTATCCCACACCCGCCCAAAAATTCGAACTGCCAACTCAGCCTCCTCAAAAGACTGGTTACTCGTATCCCACACCCGCAGTTAAGTTTGAATATACCACCACCAGACGGCCAACACCAGCTCCTCAAAAACCTGGCTACTCTTATCCTACGCCGACTGTTAAATTTGAATTGCCTACTCAGAAAACCGGTTACTCTTATCCAACACCAGCTGTGAAATTTGAAATACCCACACAGCCACCCCAAAAATCGGGTTACTCTTATCCTACACCCGCCCAAAAATTCGATTTACCCACTAAACCTACACAAAAGACAGGCTATTCATATCCCACTCCTGCACAAAAATTCGATTTACCCACTAAACCCACCCGAAAGACTGGTTATTCGTATCCCACACCAGCTGTTAAATTCGAAATTCCCACACAACCGCCCCAAAAGTCTGGATACTCCTATCCCACACCCGCACAAAAATTCGAATTGCCCACTAAACCCACCCAAAAGACCGGTTACTCGTATCCCACACCAGCTGTGAAATTCGAAATACCCACCCAGCCACCTCAAAAGACTGGTTACTCGTATCCCACACCAGCCCAAAAATTCGAATTACCCACCCAGCCTCCTCAAAAGACCGGTTATTCTTATCCCACACCCGAAGTAAAACTCTCCTACCCCACACCCGTGCGAAATGGTTACTCGTACCCCAAACCTTCGATACAATTTGAATATTAATGTGATTTTATCTAACTCCCCTCTCCCCCTCCCCACACATTAACTTAATCTGTTCATTAGTTTAATTCTCATAGTGTTGTTAAGTTTGCGAGTCTCTCTACAAATAATCAAACAAATAATTAACAAAAACAAAACGAATCATAGTCATTATTACTTAAATTATAAATACAAAAATGTTAAAAAGAAACTTGAAGCAAACAAAAAAATACTTAATTTAGGTTTTCTTTTTTTTGTATAACTGAATACTCGATTTTATAGATTTTTAAATAATAATACAAATAAAACAAGAGTTGAATAATTTAAGTTTAATTTTAAGAAAATACAAATAAAAATTAAACGATTTTTATGAAATGTTTAACGAATAAAAAAAAATATTGAAAAAAATATATTTAAAAAAAATGTTGGAAATGTTTTCTTTCTAGTGGTTGGAAAATTTTAAAAAATAAGTAAGTAAAAATTATATAATGGAATTTTGAAATGAAAACTGAAATGTTAAAAAAAAATATTCAGTGATAACATCACAAAATAGTCATTACCAGGGAAACTGAAAATATGCTCCAAAAAAATTGTTTTATGCACTTAAAAAATTATCAAAGCATAAGAATGAACTAATACGAAGCTTTGATTCAGTTGTACCGAATCGTATGTGTTGAAAAAAAAATTGTTGGAGACAAATTTGTTGATAAAAAAAATTAAATTCAAAAACTACTCTATACAGGGTTTTGGGAGGTTTGGGCCCATAGCCTTTCATTTAATATCGTAACTGGCCAGAATATTTTTAAAATTCTCCGCAGACAGCGATTCATGAAGACCTGTAGTGAGTTAACATCCTTCTGCGCTGCATTCCACGATTCGTATCCATAAAGAATAGATGATTTTATGCAGGAATTAAATATATTTAGCTTGGTTCTTTTCGAAATATGTGCTGATCGCCATATGGGGTTAAAGATACCAAACGAATGTTTACCAGCTTTTATTCGGTTTCTTATGTCGTCTGCACAACCACCTGTGATAGTCAGAAGACTTCCGAGGTAGCAGAACGTTGATACATCTTCAAGATTATTTTCGTCTATTGTGAATGCTCTGTTGTCAGAAGCATTAATTCTCATTGCCTTAGTTTTGGCAATACATATTTATTTTTAGCCCAGCCTTAGCTGCTTCAGTTTGTACTGTACTGATCTTAGCCTGCATATCATTGAAGTTGTGGGATAGTAGACATATGTCGTCAGCATAGTCGAGATCTTCTAGCCTTCTGTTGATGTTATTCCCCACTCTTCACACGACCATTTCAACATAATATAAATAACATGAATTTACATAATTCCGGTTACTTATAATAATTGAATGATCGTAATGACTTGCAGAAGTTGTTATCAGTAACAAGTAAAATAGCTTTATTCGGCTGTGGCGAATCTTATATAATCTCCACCTAAGTATATTTTAAAATAAATCGTGAAAATATATTTCGAGGTAGTTACGGTTTTTTTGCTTATGTCTTAGCCATTTGTGAGCCGATATTCCCGAACTTAAATAACAACCTAAGTGGAACTATAGTAGATAAGTTAGTTTACTGGAGACTTCAGAAAGTTGATTTCAACATACTGACAGACAGATGGACGTGGCTCTATAGACTCCTCTATCGATTTTTGGTGTATGACTTAAAAATGGTCAATATTTTCAAATTTTTAGCTTTTATTTTGAATACAATATAAATTTATGCAAAGTATTGGCAAATGTTGGCTATGAACTTTTGCCATCTTTCTGGAAAAATATTCCGAGCCAAAAGAACTGCTCTTCCTTTGAGGCCATGAACGAATAAAAGCCAATATCGGCGACTCTGTTCCAAAGTATAGGTTCTCTGTGATGGTCTTGTCAGATTTCAGCAGCCCATGAAATATAGGACTCTTTTGTTCCCACCATATACAGAGAATTACCTTTGCGCCATGCATATTTTACTTTGGTGTCGATTCGGCTGTCAAAAGCACCACTTCTGAACCACTCGAACCATCTCACGCACGTTGAAACCAATGGAGCACATTTACCATGAGCTTTGGTGAGCAATCGGCTTTGGGGGCACTTTTTTCAAATCAAAGAAGTAAAGCAAATCTTCCCGCATATGACGATTCGTTGGTACAAAATTCCACATTTTCGATGCAAAAAAAAGTTCAATAGGTAAGTGAGAATAAATGACTGTACGCTTCAAAATGACATATGGGCAATTCCATGTCATATTACGTGACATTTGTACGCCTATAGAGTGGAATAGATTCTGCAAAATTAAGAGTATCTGAAAAGTAATTTGGTCTTTATGTTCCATTGAGAGGGTACTACTTATATTTAAAAAAAATAATAAGTTCTTTCAAAACATTGTTGTCCAAAATGTCTAGCGAAAGAAGGGCATATCGTACGTGACATAAAACGGAAGTAATTTTGAGGTACATGTAGAAATATGCGAAAATTTGCGAATCGTGGGAGGCGTTAGGATTTCTTTTAATTTGTTACACTAAACCAAATAGTTTTATTTAACAATCCGTCATATTTAAATAAAAACAATATGTGGATGATTTTATAATAAATACAATTTAATATCGTACGTGACATACCGTACGTGACAGATTTTTCTCTTATACTAAAACAATGTATATTCTGTAAATATATGTATACAAAAATTAAAAAAATAAATAGAAAACATATATTCGGTTCTAATAAACAATTTCATAATAGCAAAAAAACAATCAGAGTAAAAATCATTTCATACTACATGCTAATTGGGAATTAGTTTTCGCCGCAATTTTAGCATAAAACATACCAATTAAAAAAATTAAATTAAGTCAGTTTAAACTATTATTTTTGCACTTAAAATGTTGTAATAAGCTCTAAATACTTTCACATAGTAACATTTTAGTGTTTACTTCTATTCAAATCATCTTGAAAACAAGTTTCAAGGGTTTTTGTTTTTTCAGTCGTGGTAGTCATTCTCGTGGAATTGCCCATATACAGTTATTAAGAAGTAAGAGAGCTATATTCGGCTGTGCCGAATGTTATATATATTTTTTTCAAAATTAATAATTTTTTAAATTTTTTTTTTTTAGATTTTCTTTTTTAATTTTCTCAAAAATTTTTTTAAATTTTTTTCTAAATTTACTAGTGAAAAAAATGTATGATAAAAAAAATGTTTTGGTAAAAAAAATCGGCTAAATAAATATTTTTTCCCGATTTTGACCCATTGTAGCTCCAAATTACTGTAGCCTTATATAGATCGTTGCAATGGACTTTTTAATATCTATCATTAGATTTCCCTATTGCCTATATTAATGATTTAGTAATCCAAATATAGATCAAAAATAGGCTAAAAATCGAGATTGGCCCGGTTTTATATCTCAGCCATTTGTGGGCCGATTTTCTCGATTTTAAATAGCAATCGAGCCGGAAGAATTCCCGATATATTGATGTATGAATCAAGTTTGTAGGTTATTTTGGGTCTTCAGAAACATGTTTTTAACAGACGGATAAGACGGACATGGCTTAATCGACTTCGCTATCTATAAGGATCCAGAATGTATATACTTTATAGGGTCGGAAAATTATATTGTGGAAAAACAAAAACCACGTTCAAAAGATACGCCCAATATAATGATCCAAAATATATATGTATACTTTATAGGGTTGGAAATGAAAAATTTGGAAATTACAAAAGGAATGTCAATATCTTACCACTAATGGTGAAGGGTATAAAAACGGACTGTCAGATTGGCAAATTTCAGGGGTGCAAGGGGTAACTCGTATACTGTTTTTCCTCCTGCTTCTCAACTAAAGGAAAGTCACACATTAATTAGATATTTCCGTTTAATAAAATTCAAATCGAGTACAATATGTTGTTTGGCACGCTACAGCCCTCTTCAGTACTGTTTTGGTCAGCATAGTTTAAAGTAAGCATGTCCTATTTTGCTAACCTTCTGGTCCATGATTTTGATAGAACATAACTTCACGGAATAAAATTTCGCAACAAAATTAGCACCATAATAGCTAAATCAACAAATTCTAATTGAAATATTTGCAATATTAACTTTAGAATTTCATATAAAGAAAAAAATATCCATTTTATGCACTTTATTTCTAAATTATATGAATTTAGGTACCAAGGACAGTAAAGGGTTAATATTCATATTTTTCGCTTCTTTTAATTCCAGAGAATTATTTTACTGTAATTTCGTCTAATTACTCCAATTAATTAATGACATATTTCAGAGCTTATGCCTCTGCTTTGACCTGTACGATATTCAGCTGCTTGCGGCTACGAAAATTTCTGATGTACGATATATAGAAAAGCAGATAAATTTATAATAATTGGAATATTGACGCACACGCTGGCTTCATAATATATCTGATGTTTTGTATCTTACCGTACACAGAGGAAACAAATAATAGTTTATTAAAACTACATTGATAAATCACATTTTTGACACCTTTCGTTTACAACTTGTATTTTAGAATTAAGTTTCTTTAATCTTATTATAAAAATATTGAAAATTTGTATTAAACACGTAATTATAATTTATTTTAATCAATATATGTATTATGATGCATTTTCGAAATTTTTAATTCAGGCTAAGTATTCTGAAATCCCAAGGCTGGGATTCGAAAACGACCAACAGTTTTAGATACTATAATGTCTTTCTAATCAAAATTTTAATTCTTGTACCAGCTCCCGACCAAATGCGGACATTAAAGGGAATTGGGGTATTTTCTTTTTCTAAATCGTATATTAGTTTCCACCTTTATATTTGCCATCAAAAATTGTACCAACGTAACATTTTATTGCGATAATTTAAAGAACAAATTTTTAATTGGTTAGTATATATTTATGAATTTTGCAAATTTTAAAATGTTTGCCAAATATGCAATATTTTTTTAAAATTTTAGATTCAATTTTACCCTGAATTCCCCTAAAATTAGCCAATTTGTTTAGAAAATGTTGTTTTCAAGTACACGAATAGATTTTCAAATCAATATTTTTTGTGAGATCAATATCAAAACTTTAGTTAACAAATTGTAGTCACACATACAAATTATAGCCCATTCGTATTAGGTTCTTTATGGCATGTAAATCTATTTATTGTTATAATTAATTTGTTATAGCTTTTTTATAAATTGTTATACAAATTTTACATATTGGTAATCAACCGGAAACGGTAAATGTCTGCATATCATGAAATTCAAATATGAAATAAAATAAAAAGCTTTTAATAAGTTGACTTTTTAGGCATTGTAGGAAACAGATCTGAAAATAAAATAAAAAGATCAGTATGAGTAATAAAAGCTTTTAAAAACATTTTAATAAAAATTTAAAAATATTGCATACTAAAAGGCGCCAAAAATCATAAATAACTCTTTAATAACCGATCAGAAAAATTAAGTTTCTCAATCAAAATGCTTAAAAGACTAAAGAAATACATATTTTCACTAAATTATATAGCTTCAAACAGAGGACGAATTACAGCATTTGCTTTTCTAATTCAATAAGTATAAACAATTTCTTAAAATAAGATTAGTATTATCCGTTTCAGACAATTTGAAGCATTTTGGCATCGATTTTTAAGTGCATATTTTACAGCATATTTTTGGTTGCCCTGATAATAAATTTGTATTACTTAAACAATTGAAAATCAATTTCATCCTTCTCACCCATAAATTCCCTTTAAAGTAATTAGTAATTTCATTAATCAAATCCTTTTATCTAACAAAATCCTATTGTAACTGGTAACTCTGTACTAATGGCAAAATATTTTAGTTCTCATGCGGTCAGTATTAAGTTCACACGTTATAAATTGTCGTTCGTCTTTAAGAGCTTATTAAATATAGTAAAAGTGTAGTGAATCTTACAAATTCACTAAAATATTAATTATAATTAAGTAATTTAATGCCAAATCTATTAAAATGTATAAAAATAAAGTGTTAAAGTTTAGTTTTTAATAAAATAAAAAAAAATTCCATGAAATCAAAAGTGCAAACATTCCTTTCCATGTGGTTGTTGTATTTAGCGGTGTTTAGTTGTTGCTTTTCTAGTTACAGCCCTTTTTACAGTAGTTTGTATGTGTATGTGGGTGTCGTGAAGATATGCATTTTAATGTGTTTGTTATTGTTTTGTTTTGCACATGGAAAGAGAATGAGAAAAGGAAAGCAAAATCAAAGTAGTAAAAGCAGAGCAATATAAAAGAGTGTAGTGTTTGTTTACAAAAACAGAATCAACAAGTGTTGTTGGTTTTGTTGGTATGTAAGAGTTGCCAGTATGTTTAATAGTTTAAAAAACGGGTTAACGGTTCGGGCGTTTATTTTAATTAATAAATAATGAAATGTTTAACCAATACAGTATGGCTTTTAAAGGTAAGTGAAAAAATCTTTATTATTAACAAAATTTTATTATAATTATTAATTGTCAAAGACTAAAACAAAAATAAAACAAGAATAGAGAATTTTATTTATTTTATAGTGTGCAAATAGGTTAGTAAACCTAGAATTAAAGCTTTCATTTTTAAGTTTATGCCTGTATATACAAACAAATTATTCCAAAGATCTGATTTGTACACAAATAATATCTATTTTTTTTACTTTTTCTTATAAATTAAAAAATTGTTTGTACCGGATATGCTTAGATGCTTACCCCCATTAACACGAAGTCTGGTTATGTGTTAACTAATAGTTATACAGTCGATTAAAATTATTGTAGTATGAAAACTGTCAGTTCATGTTAATGGGGGTTATAGAAATTAAAAAAACTTTAATACCATACAATACAATATATTGAATTGCTATAACTAGTAATCAGTCCAATAGCAAAATCACACACTCAAGGGCGATAGATTAAAAAGATGTAAAGGTCTTAAATTGCCGACTACTGGCAATAAATTTAAAAAATTTACTATTTCAGGAGATAATCTGACAAAAAATTAATTAAAAAATTCCCATATTATGATTTCAGCCAATTTAAAAACGTAATAATGGATTTATTGAACATGTTTGTTAGGTTCTCTCAAATTTCGAAATCATTATTTTGCTTTAAAATCTTATAAGATACGTTTGTTGGTACATGTCTTTATTTTTCCTTTGTTATTTATTTTTAATAAAATTTTAATAATTAGAGTAGATTATCATATAATATACTTGTTTTGGAAAGTTACTGTAATAAGCTTTTTCAGAAAAATATGAAACAAATATCTCATTTCCCCAAAATTTGTTTTAAAAAAGTGTTTTTTGAAACGTAAAATACCGTAACTTAAGCATTTTCCAACCGGTTTTCAAAAAATTGTCACTATTTGAAAGGTAAAACATTGTTTCGCTACATCTTCTTTATACAGTCAAGGAAAAAAGTCTACATACACCCTTTGACTTAGGAGTTTTAGAGAATTTGTGAAGAAAATTAAAAAAAATGTATGTCAATATTTAAGGCAATAATAAATAAGTTTATTTTTAAAATTAAACAAAGTAATTCATTTACATAACAAAAACATAGGAAAAAAGTCAGCTACGAAAAAATAACTATTATTTCAAAATCTATATATATATAAAAATGGTTTAAAAAATATACAGTAATTCATAAAATGAGAACGGCTGGGCCGATTTCTGTAAAAGAAAATTTTAGAAAATCCCTCCGGAAAAGGCGGAAAATTTTAAAATCGTGTTTTACTCTAAAGTTTGTCTGAAGGCTTAAAATTGGGGCGAGGCGAAGTTCAGCGGGTTCTGCTTGGTCCACTTTGGGCATCAATAACTACTTGAAAACGGGTGTTATTTCGGTACATGCTCGAATAAGAGCGGTTTTTAATGTTTCACGGCTACTAATTTCATATTTTCTGACAAATTTTCCAAAACGTCCCATATGTGCTCTTTTGGGTTTAAGTCTGGGTGAGGAATGTATCTGTCTTGGGACATACTTATGGTCGTTTTCTTGCTGGAAAATCCATTAATTTCCCATGTCCAAGCTATCATCAGATGCCTTAAGATTTTGTTCCAATATGTTTTTATATTGATAGCGGGCCATATTACCCTCGAAAAAAACCAAACGACCCACTACAGATGACGCCATGGTACCCCAAACCATAACGTTGCATCTACCATGTTTGACTGTAGGTATAATATTCTTTGGATCAAGTGTAGTGTTTGGTTTTCTCCAAACTTTGGATCTGCCATCACTTCCGAAAATATTATACTTACTTTCGTACGTAAAAACGATTCCAAAAATCCATACCCTTGTCTATATGAGCTATAGCAAGTGGCTGTTCTGCTATTAAATCCATTGTCATGTAAAACGCTTATTATTGTTCGTGGAGTAACAATTTTGTTGGAACATTTTTCGATGTGTTTCGCCAATTTTGGGGCGCTTATTTTCGGATCCTGGTTCACTAGTAAC
Organism: Calliphora vomitoria; assembly: GCA_942486065.2. NCBI lineage: Eukaryota > Metazoa > Arthropoda > Insecta > Diptera > Calliphoridae > Calliphora > Calliphora vomitoria. Next base: position 27,970,072 of record OW818031.2, on the reverse strand, counting down.
ATCGCGTTTCGAAAGCTTTTTTGGTCTGACAGATCGTGGCTTATTTTCGGTACTATTGGTGGTATTATAATTTTTTATGATCGTCTGTACAGTAACATCTCGGCAATTTCTCCATAAGATTTATTTTCCTTTCGGAGATTTACTACAATATTTCGAGCTGAAATGTGAACCTCTTTTCGATTTGGCATTTTTAAGGATAAAAATTAAAAAAAAAAAAAAAAATCTTTAATTATCAATTTGTCCACTTAAACAATTGTAATGCTTGCAAATTTAAATAAATCTGAAAGAACTAAATTTTGCTGCCTCTCATTTTTTTCTATGGACTCCAGTAAAACAGAATTGCTATATGAGAACACCTGCATATATTTGGTGTAACATAAAAAAACGGTAATTAGAGATAACGAGTATATCGGTAACGGTAATACCATTAATACTAGAGTTTCCGGTTCGGTTTTAATCGAAACCACGGTTTTTAAAGGCCTAAAACCGACAATTATTCTTCGGCTTTTACTTTTAATCTATATTCAGTAGAAAAATTTAGAAATGAGAAACAAACTTTTTTATCCAATATCTCTAATAACAGATCGTTAAAAATATCTTAAAATTTTTTAAATTGTATTACAATAATTGCTCCAGATGATGTAGCGGCTATTCATGGAAACCTGTTAATAAATAATTACACGAACTCATTTAAAAATATTGATCAACGAGTATTTTCTGACAATTAAACTGCAAATTACTCGTTATTTAAAAAGAATGCAACATTTTTGTAACAAAAACTTAGTTATTTTCAAATATCCGATAAAAGTATGGAGTACCAGCTGTCCCGGTGTGCTTCGCCAAGAAAGAAATAGTATTATTAAGTCTTCCTTTGTGAACTAATACTATGGTATTCAATCGATTAAACGTTAATCGGCTAACCGATTAATTTTGGTCGGTTAACTGTTCGAATAATTTTAAATTGCCGATTTTCAAATAACAAATAAACCGATTAATTTGTGTCGATTAACCGAAATTTTTTTGTACTTTATAGAAATATAGTTTTAAACACACAAATGTTATGTCTTAACTCATGAACATTCCCTTCTAGCAATAGTTTTTTTGAAGTTTAGCTCAAAAACTGAAACTAAGTAATTTGGAAATGACCATTTTTTTATAATGTTCCATAATGAACGTTGTACTAATGAGTCGGAGGAAGACATCATAATAGACTGAAGACATTACTGAAACGAGTCTTTTATCAGAACTTAACGAAACTATTAAAAGTACTCAAAATCTAAAAAATCCCAAAAGGACTCCAATGGTATAATAGAGTATTTTATACGCTTAAAAAAAACTGAACAAAGAACTGAGATTGTATAGTCTTTCTCATGCCTTACTTTCGATTTCTCTAACATCTACAATCAGTGAGAGAGTTTGTTTCCAAGTCAAGTTTTATTAAAACTAAAGTAAAATCGTTTAAAAGCAAAAAAAGAAGATATCATTAAAATCCTAAAAAAACTAACATGTGTATAAAAAGAGTATCTCAAATACAAAACTTTTTTGCTATTATTTATTTTTTTTTTGAAAATTTAAAATTTTAAAATTTTTGGGTTTATTTTCAATTTAAAATTAATATAGAAATTATTCGGTTAATCGAATAATTTAAAATTGACAGATTATTAACCGATTAAATCTAAGCCCCGATTAATTATTTTCTCGATTAACCGATTAAACTAGAAACCCGATTAATTGGATACCCTAACTAATACTAATTCAGGATAACATGACTCTAGTTTCGTGTTTATTGATTCATTGTAATGTGCATTCTAGCTCATTCAAAACGTATTATTATAATAAAAGTACCATAAAGAGCCACATTTTGTCTTCCCACTCAGCATAATGATTCTGGGTCCATTATCATAGAAAATGCTAAAGGAAGGTTCCACTAAAGTCACCTCTCTGAATTCTAACTCATTCAGAATCATGTGCTAATAGTTTTTGTTACCTCAATGTCATATAGATGGCTTAATGATTTTCTTTCTTTACTCAGAAGCACATCAGCCAACTATTATGTATACATATAAGTAAAATAATTTAATATAATAAAAAGTACCATTAGAAGAAAGGCAAGTTTGAAATCAAAGTAATTTCCTGATTCTTGGTTCAATATTATCGGAAATTCAAAAAGTAACATTTTGAAGAACGAAAAAGTACTTCTTAGTTTGGTTTAGTTCTCCTGTTTTGGTATCATAATACCATTGAGCCCCATATTCTTGTTTATTTCTTTACTGATACTAATACATACAATTAAAACAAATTTTCCTTTATCCTTTTGAATTTGTATAGTATTTTCTATATTATCAACTGATTTTGTTTCTATAAGACTTAATATTTAACATATTATCACAAAACCGAAACCGATCGGTTTTCAATTTTTTAAAACCGAAACCGCGGTTTTGAAATTCTTCGGTTTTTTGGAAACTCTAATTAATACGGTATTTACGAAAACATTTTTTCAGTGAATTTTGTGGTTCGATAAAATTTAATGCAATTATATTCGAGCTAATCATTTAGATTTGAGTGCCATATTCTGATCTAACACCGAACGAAACTTTATATTACTGTATGTGTAGAGAATAACTAACACCTTAATGTAGTGCTTCAACGTAAGAGGCAAGGATATTAGTATATACTATGTAAGTTTATTATTTCGTTTTTAATTTCAACATTTTTCATTTGCGACCATATAAAGTATATATGTACATATATTCTGGATCGTTAGAGATAGCGGAGTCGATATAGCCATGTTCCTCTTTCCGACTGTTAGATTGTTATTTCAATTGCTAATATCATATCGATTTTTTCACAAAATTTTTTTTATATTTTACAATATATGGGAGGGCGTATCTTTTGAACACGGTTTTTATTTTTAATAACTTAGTATATATCTGTCATTTATGTTCACTTAGTTATTGAACATTATAGAGTAAAGAACAAAGTTTTGACACCAAAGCCAAATATCCATGACGGTAAGATAATGCTCTGTTTGTGGTTGGGAAGTTTTGCCGCATCCGCCTTATAGTCCAGACCTTGCCCCATCCGACTACTATTTGTTTCGATGAACAGTTGGCTCGGGAAAAGGTCATAGCGAACAATGGCCTATACTTTGAATAAAATTATTTTGTACAAATATTTCATGGGGAAGTTTTACTAAACTCTCCACAAATCGTTACATCAAAATACGATTGTGGTAAGTGATATTTTTCAATTTTCAGATTATCACATATTCATAATACACTTCGCAAGCTCTTTCTAATGGTATCATCAGTTTTATTCCAAATCATATAACTACCAAGATATTCAGCATGCATTTCATCGTACGTCACAAAATTTTATCGTCCTGATCATGTATTTTGTCGTATGTGTACTAAAATAAGACATACGACATTTTTTGTATGCAAAATTATGATTTTTCATATTGAAAATACAATTGTTGTTCGTCGTACAATTTTATTATTTCTATACCCTTCACCTTCGTGAGAAGGGTATATATAAATTTGTCATTCCGTTTGTATAGCGGAGTCGATTTAGCCATGTCCGTCTGTCTGTCTGTTGAAATCAATTTTCTGAAGACCCCGGATATCTTCGGGATCTAAATCCTCAATAATTCTGTCAGACATGCTTTCCTATTTAAAATCAGCAAAATCCGTCCATTAATAACGGAGATATGAGTAAAAATCCGAGACCTCTATTTTTGGCCTATTTTTTTTTTATTTATATCTCGATTACTAAGTCATAAATATTGACAATACGGATATCTAATGATAGATATTTCAAAGTCCATTGCAACTATGTATATAAGGCTATACAAAGTTGGACATACAATGGGTCAAAATCGGGAAAAATATTTTTTAACCCGAATTTTTTTTACAAAAAACTTTCTATTGACATACATTTTTTTCACTAATAAATTAAAAAAAAATTTAAAATTTAAAAACATTTTAAAAAACTATTTTGAAAAAAAAAATTTTTTAAATTTTTTTTAAATTTTATTTTAAAGTAATATTTTGGTGAAGGGTATATAAGATTCGGCACTTTTTTAATGAAAAAGTGAAGAAAATAATAAAAAAAAGTATTTTAGAAAATAACTGTTTAGTTTGCTAAAATTCTTAAAAGTTAAATTTTATAGTTGGCACTGAAAGAATGTGTTAAAGAAAATAACTGATAAAGAACGAGAACACCCACACATTCAGGAAGTAGATTGTGTCGACAGTGTTATTGAGCGGCATTTAAGAGATCTAGAAATCCCAAGGCAAACGGCATTGGCATGTATGTTAAGAAGTGCTGAATAAGAAAAAACGTAGCTTAAGATTTTTGAAATGGAGAGAAATGATTTCAAAAATGTTTCGTACGTAAAATCAAATATATTTGGTCGATTCACAAGGTCTCATATCATGTCATATTGTCACAATGTCCTAATATTTCCCAATGGTTTGAAAATGTTGTTATTGCCTTTCAAACAAAAATGTCCAGTAATAACCAACCAGCATAGACCTGCGCCGTACGCCTAGTCGGTTATGCCGAGCCTCCGAGTCGTGAAATATTAGGACATTGTGACAATATGTATCGACCAATTGAATATAATAACACTGTGTGTAAGTTTTTGAGTCATGGAAAAATAACCATATACGGACACCACTACGTGATAAAAGACCAAAAAAAAAATAACTTGCACTTTTTGGTATTTTATCACGTAGTGGTGTTCGTATATGGTTATTAACCCTTCACCATGAGTGGCAAGAGTATATATAAGTTCGTCATTCCTTTTGTAATTTCTACATTTTTCATTTGCGAACCCACAAGTAATATATATTCTGGATTGTTATAGATAGCGAAGTCGATATAGCCATGTCCGTCTGTCCGCCTGTATGTTGAAATCAAGGGAGAGATATAAGGCAAAAACCGGGACAACCTTGATTTTTGGCATATTTATACCCTACACCACCATAGTGGGGAGGGTATAATGGATTTGTGCAGATGTTTGTAACGCCCAAAAATATTAGTCTAACACCCACCTTAAAGTATACCGATCGACTTAGAATCACTTTCTGAGTCGATTAAACGATGTCCGTCCGTCCGTCCGTCTGGCTGGCTGGTTGGCTGTCCATCTAAACCTTGTGCGCAGAGTACAGGTCGCAATTTTGAAGATATTTCGATAAAATTTACTACATATCATTTTTTCTGCCCAAGGACCATCCCTATTGAAATTGGCTGAAATCGGTACACTATTTCACCTAGCCCCCATACAAATGTCCTCCTGAAATTGGACTATATCGGTCATAAATGTTTAATTTATATAGGTATCTACACAGGTTTTTCTCCAAATAAATTCTATATATACCGAATTTATATCACAAAATTTTGTTATGATCGGTCCATAATTAGTCATAGCTCCCATATAAGACCTGCTTCCGATAATCACTTTAACGAGCATAAATCTCCTTAAATTGTTGGTATACACATAAAATGCAACATAAATAACTTTCATATAGACATTAATCACATGACCAAATTTCATGGTGATCGGTCCATAATTTGTCATAGCTCCCATATAAGGCCCACTTCCGAAAATCACTCACGAATATAAATTTTTGAAATTTTGAAAGAAAAATGTTTTTGCTCATTTACTTAGTGTAGGGTATTATAAGGTCGGGCTTGACCGACCATACTTTCTTACTTGTTTTGATTTATATCTTGATTACTAAGTCATTAATATAGACAATATGGGTATCTAATGATAGATATTCAAAGTTCATTGCAACGATTTATATAAGGCTATAGTAATTTGGACCTACAATGGGTCAAAATCGGGAAAATTTTTTTTATCCCGAATATATTTTTTTACCACAAACAATTTTAATAAGTTTTTTTTCTCTAATAATTTAAAAAAAAATTTTTTTAAAATTTAAAAAAAAAAAATTTGAAAAAATTTGAAAAAATTAAAAAAAAAAAATTTTAAATAATTTTGAAAAAAAAAAAATTTTTAATTTTGAAAAACAATTTGAAAAATTTTTTTTTTACGCTTTGAAAAATAATTTTGAAAAAAAAAATTTTAATTGTGTTTACCTAAAAATACTTAAAATTTTTATTTTAAAGTATAATTTGGTGAAGGGTATATAAGATTCGGCACAGCCGAATATAGCTCTCTTACTTGTTTTTTTTTTTCGTCTTGCACTGTGTAATACATCCATTTATCGAATCGAATATAGACTGATGCATGGTAAGGTTGCATTGATTTATAAAACTGTTAAAAAATAATATTTGCTACCCATAGTGGGAGAGATACCGGATAACTTCTTTTAAATAAAATTAGCTATATTAAAACCCAAAAAACGTTATATCAATAAAGTAATTGATTTTTAAGCAGAGAGTGATCGGAATTATTTGAAGATATATTGATAATATTTGTTTTATTTAATTTTTTGTTGAATAAAGAATTTTAATTAATTTAGTTTTTTTTTTATCACGAAAATTTGCAATTTTACTCTATCAATTCAATTCAATTCAATTTATTTATTTTCAATAATATATAGTACATTTTCTATCTTTTAAAATTATATATATAAATAGTTCAAGTTTTACAACTTTTTCTTCTTAATAATAAGTAGTTATTTACATAATTCAAATAATTTGTTGTGAAAAAATTTAACATACGCCAAATGTATTCTGAAGCAAAAAGACTAAAAACGAATTTGTAATTATAATTACAATAAATTGGACTTAGGCTTATGAAAATAAAATATTCAAATTATATTTCATACAAAACTGGAGAGAATCCATAGGGCCATTTTAAAGAAATTTAATGTTAAACATTTAAAACCGCTTTTGCTACATACGCCATCCGTATGAAAACTAAAGTATTTTATTCAAACATCCCTAAAGTATGCTAACATTTTTAAAGTTTATTATGTCTACTTCCATTAAGTAGTATTTAAACCAAAACTCGGCAAATGACAATATCAATTTGTTTTATAAACTTTTAAATTTATACACACATTTATTGTTTATTAATTTCTATATATATTTTTTTTTAAACATATATTTCTCACGAGTTCTTAATTTGCTATAATTATTTAATAATCGCATAATTTAGAAAAATGTCATAAAAAAGCTGTACAAAGTTGTCTCTTGTACCCCCCAAAAGGAAGGTGTTGGTTTCAAATTCATTCAAATTAAACCAGATTTAGAAATTTAAAATACATATAATATTAATTTCCTAATTAGTTTTAAGTTTAACACAAGTTTTTGTTGTTAGGAGATGCACAATAAAATATAAATAAAAATAAAAAAAGTAAAACGTAAAACGTATAAAAACATGTTTTATTTCATTAAATTAAATAACAATCAAAAACTCAAACATAAGTATTTCTAATAAAACAAAAGGAAAAACAAAAAAAACGTAAATTTTTATACAATACATACTTATGTATGAATGACGTTATGGGAGAAGGGTATCTCAAGTTTCTTTGGGGGTTTGTAACGTCAGAATCTGTTTTTAATAAGTTGCCATAGGTTTGATATTTTTGATATGTTTTCTAAAAGTGAAGGGTATTAAGAATTCATTTTATACATCTTCTATTTTTTAATGTATTAAACACAGATGCGGAAGATCTTAACAAAACAACTTAAACAAGAGCAGTTGACAACAATATTTCAACTGCAAAATTATAAAAATGTCATCAATTTCATACAGTCCGCCTCGCACAGTGTGTGTTGTGCATACATTTTTTCTCACTTTCAAATAAAACTAGAATTTTTTTTTTTTTATTTGTTTAATTAATTATAAATGCTAATTAAACACTTATTTAATAATTAGAACTTATAATAATTAAATTTGTTCTGGAGAATTAAAAATTATTGATTCATAAGTACTTAGAGCCAGTTTTATTTTTTTTTCAATAATTACCTCTAAATTAGAGATAAAAAAAATTACGATCAAGTTTTAAAACTGTCATGAAATATTTAATGTTTGGAACATATTTAAAATTGAATTGGGGACATGTTAAGATCTTTAAGTCCGATAGGTACCCTATGAGTATTTTTAGGGCTCAGACACTGAGGAAAGAAGTTTTCTGACCCTTATGGCCCAACAAACCAATTGTAAACATTTTTAGTTAGACCAATCCTTGAATATGGATCAGTTGTATGTGATCGTTTTTATAATAAGATTTGGAAGCGATTGAATTTCTTTAAAAAAATGCCTTTTGTGTTGCCTTCGTAGACTTCGATGGAATTTTGCCAACTCTTTAACCTTTCTGCTTAACCTCAGCAATGGTAATTTTCATTTCGTTAAATACTTACTTTCTTATTAAGCTAATTCTGATCGTTTTCGCCAAATTGGTTTAGATGTCCTCCTGTTAGTTGAAATCAATTTTCCGAAGGCCGCAGATATCTTACCGACCCGTTAGTCGGCTATGAACATAAACCAAGACTAATTCGATTTTAGGAAATATTTTCTTTGGATATATCTTCTTTATACAGACAGTTTATATATCAAATGAAAGATATTTCAAACGCCTATCCAAGGAAATTGACTTATTGGTATTCTTGGTAAAATTATGATTCTAGTTGTATACGAAATAGAGTTATCAAGGTGTTATTCCGCTGTTATAAACACATTTTTCAAGAAAGAAGCATTCAAGTGTCTCGGATTTCTGAAAAGGTATAGGAATTTCATCACTCCATCTGAAATCCTCACTATTTACTCCCATATATGGGCCGGTGCTTCAATCTATTTTGAGAGTCTCGACGGGGTACAGGAGAGGGCGAAGGTGATTATTGGTGACAGTAAGGTATCCAACTCTATTGATTCGCTGGAACACAGTAGCAATGTGGGTGAAAATCTACTAATTAATTCCAATAAATTAGTTCAATGTCATATTTAAAAGGGTCTCAAATAGTCTAAATTGTAATCTAGCTTTTTAAAAGGTTCTATTCTTTTCATCAAACCAGTGGAACAAGGAATTATGGATTCATGAGATGTTCTCCACTTTCTGTTTTATATAGTTTTACCCAAGATCTTCAAACGCATTGCTCACATCAAGTATATTTCCTATATTTGCTGCAACAAAACCTATTTACTAATTATATTATCAATTAAAAAGCCACTTATTTTTATTCGATTCGATTCTATTTTATAAATAAAATTTATTTAAAAGCAATGAATTTTATTTTGACATTTATTATAATATAAACAAAATTGTCAAACAATTTCACTATACAATATTTATAGCATTTTAGATTCTTATTATTGTAGATTTAAAACACAAATTTGTTAACAAACACTTTAGCTTTAAAAATCATTTATAAAAGTATAGTATTCATAAACGTTTGTTAAAGGCACAATAACTAATGTACTGTTTTTTGTCTATGCTGGCAATGCTTCTCTGTTATTTCCCATTTTTCGTTGTTAATGTTGCTTGCAATTAGGATAAAATATTCGTTAATTCTCTTTTTTTCATTGTTTGTTTTTAGTAATAATACATTTTTGAAGATAAAAACTAATTTTTAGATAAAAAATGTATATCTGATTCTAGTAAATTTATATTAAGCTTAAATGCATTAATATACAAACGTTTTTATATATTTTAGTTCAATTATTATTAAAAGTATTCGAATGACGAATATTCTGTGATAAAATAAACATCACTATTTTATAATTTCTTTTATTAATTTATTTTTATTGTCATTTTGTTAAATTTTAACAAAAATTAATGAATTTCTATGAGGAAACACATAATTTTAATTCCGGAGTGGATATATTAGATTGTGTGGACCTTCTGCCACAATGTTTACGCATTTAGTTACTACATGCCGTTACAGGTTAACAATAAATTACAAAAATGACAATAAAACTCACTTGCGAACCTCATGTAGTTCACTGCCGGAGAAATATGGAACAAAATCTTATATTATTAAAGTGGACCATATTTCCCAGCGGAGTTAAAATTATGTTTATCAATTGCAATAGTATCGACTATTAATGCAAATTTATAAAGAATTATCTTCAAAATTCCCTTTTTTCAAGATAAAATGTAAAAAGAATACTTTATAGTAGGTTTAAAGAAGGGTCGAACGAACTTTAAAATTTGTATACTTATTAAAGGTTTATCAAATGTATTTTGAGCTATTAATCGTTTATGAATACAACTTTATGAAAATTTGCTTATAATTGGTTTATAAAGCTCTTGTAAATTTTTATGCATAAGGCTGTTAGAATCTAAATATGTATGTATGTCATGAGTTTAGGTGCCTGTGATTTAGAAACGACGACGGCGGATGACACGACGCTTGGCGGTCTTGTAACGGTAGCCTTCAGCCGAGGAGAAGGAGTGAGCTGGTGCGGAAGCAGAAGTTTCATAAGAAGCTGTTTCGTATGAGGCAGCTGGGGCAGAGTAGGAGACAGCTGGAGCAGAAGCAGCAACGGAGTAAGAGGGAGCTGATTCGTAGTGAGCAACGGGAGCGGAAGCGGCTACAGGTGGCAAGTATTCAGAAGAGATGGAAGAAGCGGCACCTTGGTGAGGAGGCAAGTATTCGCTGGACAAGTGGCTGACATCACGACGACGACGACGGATGACACGACGTTTGGCGGTCTTGTAACGGTAACCATCAGCAGAGGAGAAGGAGTGAGCTGGTTCTGAAGCAGCAACATCATAAGAGGCAGTTTCGTAAGAGGCAGCAGGGGCTTCGTATGATTCATATTGAGCAACTGGAGCAGAAGCGGCTACTGGAGGCAAGTATTCGTTGGACAAGTGGCTGACATCACGACGACGACGACGGATGACACGACGTTTGGCGGTTCTGTAACGGTAACCTTCATCAGACGAGTAAGAGTGAGCTGGCTCAGAGGCGGCAACTTCATAAGAGGCAGTTTCATAAGCTGGAGCTGAGTCGTATTGAGCAACTGGAGCAGAAGCAGCTACTGGAGGCAAGTATTCAGTCGACACATCACGACGACGACGACGGATCACACGACGTTTGGAAGTTTTGTAACGGTAGCCATCAGCAGAGGAGAAAGAGTGAGCTGGTTCTGAAGCAGCAACATCATAAGAGGCGGTTTCGTAAGAAGCAGCAGGGGCGGCGTATGAGATATCTTGGGTAGAAGCAGCTACAGGAGGCAAGTATTCAGAAGAGAGGGAAGAAGCGGCACCTTGGTGAGGAGGCAAGTATTCGCTGGACAAGTGGCTGACATCACGACGACGACGACGGATGACACGACGTTTGGCGGTTCTGTAACGGTAACCTTCATCAGACGAGTAAGAGTGAGCTGGCTCAGAGGCGGCAGCTTCATAAGAGGCAGTTTCGTAAGCTGGAGCTGAGTCGTATTGAGCAACTGGAGCAGAAGCAGCTACTGGAGGCAAGTATTCAGTCGACACATCACGACGACGACGACGGATCACACGACGTTTGGAAGTTTTGTAACGGTAGCCATCAGCAGAGGAGAAAGAGTGAGCTGGTTCTGAAGCAGCAACATCATAAGAGGCTGTTTCGTAAGAGGCAGCAGGGGCTTCGTATGATTCATATTGAGCAACTGGAGCAGAAGCGGCTACTGGAGGCAAGTATTCAGTGGATACTTCACGACGACGACGGATGACGCGGCGTTTGGCGGTCTTGTAACGGTAACCTTCAGCGGATGAGAAAGTGTGAGCTGGCTCAGCAGCAGCAGTTTCATAAGAGGCAGTCTCGTAGGAAGCAGCGGGAGCTGAGTAAGAGACAGCTGGGGCAGAAGCGGCTTCAACGTGGTAAGATTGAGTAGCAGGAGCTGAGTAGGAGGCAGCTGGTGCAGAAGCAGCTTCAACATGGTAAGATTGAGTAGCAGGGGCCGAGTATGAAACAGCTGGAGCGGAAGCAGCTTCAACATGATAGGAAGGAGCAGCGCTATAGCTTACAGCGGGAGCTGAAGCAGCATGTTGAGTGGGAGGCAAGTACTTGTTGGTCAAGTGGCTGACATCAGCAGTTGCGGCAGCAACCAAGACGCACAAAACGATAAAGAATTTCTGTAATTGAGATGAGAAATAATTGTTAGTTCTACAGTTAATTTTTTTTTTTGGTTTGTATTCTTTTAGATCTGTTTATACGTTTTAAAGTGTACTAACCATTTTGAAGTGCTAACTTCCTTATCGACTTAGAATCGAATAGTAAATGATACTTTCTTCCGTTCTTCTCAACGTTTTTATACAAAACACTAAATGCAAGAAATTAACATAATTTGTACAAAATAATCAAAAAATTATTTATGGCACTTTTTTGTTGCGTTTATTTTATTGCAAATAAGTAGATAAAAAGTTTTATGCAAGCCGGTTTTTGTTTCATTTTTGTTTTTTTTTTTTTCTTTTGCGTTCTTTTCATTCACTTATTAATTATTATTGAATTTTTTTTTCTAAAGGAATTTTTTTTTTTTTTTGGGATGCTCGTGCAAATTAGATTTGCTTTTTTCAACTATTGTTTTCAATGATCAGCTTTAATGTATATCAAGTTGTGCTTTGTTTGAGTTGTAACTTTGCTGCAGTTACTATGCAGAAAATGTTATTCCGGTCAGTAGCTGCAAGTTAAGAATTTCTAATTTTATTATTTGTGACAAATGAGACAAAAATGAAATTGTAATTTGATATAGAATGTAATTTGAAGGAGGCATCCAACAGAGTCTAGTGAGATATTTCGGGAATATTTGTCTCTTTGTTTTTTGAATATTTTTGTTTGAAATCTAATAACTTTTTTCTGTTATTATTAAATTTAAACGAGAATTTAAATTTTATATTTACAAGTACTTTATCGATGGTCATATCTAAAAGGTGAAGTAGAGTTCACAAGCTTTAGGAAAAGCCATGAACAATATTTTTTCAAACTCTTTTAATATATTTTCTTTTATATAAAATTTTATATTGATTTTAAAAAGAAAATACTTTTTTTATAGCCACAAAATATACCCTTTAATATACCGTTTAATACTTTGAACATAGGTGTTGAACACATTTCAAACCTCATAGCTTCCTTCCTAAAAAATATCTAAACAAACCCTAAATAACTTTGATCAGCTTTCACCTAATATTTCGAAACAGCATTCAGATCAGTCCTAAAAGATAAATCAAATTCCACACCTCGTGCGCCCTCCCTGAGATACAACTGAATATACAGTTTTCACCTGATATGTCGGAACCACATTCAGGTTTGTCCGAAATGGCCCCAAAGTACCCCAAATATAACTGATTTTAGACAATTTCAGATCCTCATGTCATCTTCCTTGATAAACAAGTCACGTATACATTTTTCAAAATGTTTCTACTCTATATGGAGATTTCAGAACTCGATTTTTATTTGGAAAAATCACTAAAGTGATTCGGGATGTTATAAGTAAAAAACCCCGAGTACTTCAATTTTTTCCATATATTTTTTATATATGTATATCTGAATTACTAAGTCAATAAGATAGACAATATAGATATCTAATGACAGAAATTTCAAAGACCTTCCAACGACGTATAAAATGCTATATAAACAATGGTTAAAAATCGGACAACATTTTTTTTTAACCCGAATTTGTTTTCATAAAAAAAATTTGTTTTCCAATTTTTTTGTCTTAAGGGAAAAGACCTAAGCATTCTTTTGAGCAAAAAAATTAAAAAAATGGTCCATTTTGAAAAAAAACTCAACCAAGTTTTCGATTTTGCAAAAACATGGGCCCATTTTGAAAAAAAAAAATCAAACAAATTTTTGATTTTGGAAAAAAAAAATTTCAAAAATTTTATATTTTTTTTAAATTTTTTTTTTTTAGAAAGATTGAAGAAGTAGCTTTCTAAACTATTTGGGACAGATTTTGCTAATAACAATAGGTAATAAGTTACATAGATGAGAAAAAACACCTGTTTGGACAAGATGTAAAATTTTTACCCCCTCTAACTCAGAGAATTTTTGACCGATCTTGTTGAAAAATTGTGTCTGAATTACTATTATTTGTGTCTGAATTACATACACAATTTTTTTATATGTTGTCATATACTTAAGAGAAAAACAAGTAAGAAAGTATAGTCGGACCTTCCACTAAGTAATTGAGCAAAACATTTTTCTTTTAAAATTTCAATAATTTATATTCGTGAGTGAATTTCGCAAGTGTGCCTTATATGGGAGCTATGACCAATTATAGACCGATCACTATGAAATTAGGTCATGTGATTTATGTCTATATGAAAGTTTTTTATGTTGAATTTTATGTATATACCAACATTTTTAGGAGATTTATGTGCGTTAAAGTGATTTTCGGAAGTGGGTCTTATATGGGAGCTATGACTAATTATGATTCGATTATAATAAAATTTGGTGACATGATTTCCGTATATATAAAGCTTTTTTGGAGCAAAATTTGTGTCGATACCTATATAAATTAAACATTTATGACCGATAAAGTCCAATTTCGGGAAGACATTTGTATAGGAGCTAGGTCCTTGGGCCGAAAAAATTTGTACTTTGCGCACAAGGTTTACATGGACAAAAAGCCAGCCAGCCTGACGGACATCGTTTAATTTACTCAGAAAGTGATTCTGAGTCAATCTGTATACTTTAAGGTTGGTGTTGGACTAATATTTTTGGGCGTTACAAACATCTGCACAAATCCAATATACCCTCTTCACTATGGTGGTGTAGGGTATAACAAGTAAGAAAGTATAGTCGGTCAAGCCTGACCATGTAAACATTTTTCGTTTAAACAATAATTTATTTTCGTGAATGATTTTTGGAAGTGGGCTTATATGGGAGCTATGAGCAATTATGAACCGATCGCCATGCAATAAGGTCGCGCTATTTATGTTTCTATGGAACTTATTTCGTTTGTCAGCTATGATCAATCAAGTGCAAAGAGTCATCAAATTAGCATCGAAAATTATTTCGCAAATTTAACTACTAAAAAACAACATTTAGACTAAAATGATCGACATCAAAATTTTACGGTTAGTAGATAACATTTTATATTTATGTTTGAAACGTATTTGAAGTGAAAAAAAATAAAAAGTTTGATTTAAAAACGAAATAGCGAAGGCCTCCTCAAGGCGGTCTTGCCGGTTTGCGTGTACAAAAATGTTCTCATCTCTTACATTTTAGTTTTCACCTTTTGTTCATAAAACTCTATTGTTTTGCTTATGATTCTATTATTTTTCCTTTTATTTTACTATTGTGCTAAAGAATGATATTACTAAACGTCCTTATACGAAAAATATCAATTTGGAGCAAATGTTTGATGAACAATTTCTCGAGTTCATCGATTCTGTAGACAGCACAGATGAAAGTGTTGATAGCAATGACAGTGTTGCTGATTCCACTTATGTTCCAAAGACGAAACAACATTTTCGAAAATACATGCTCAATAAACCACATAAAAGAGGGATCAAATTGTTCGTGCTTTGTGATTCAAACGGTTTAGCCTACCGGTTTTAAATCTACAATGGGTCCGAAGATAATATCATTTTACCAGTTATACCGGACAATGGAGCTAACTAAAATGTTTGGAGATTCCTAATTTCATGCATCACATGCTGTATTTTGATAACTTTTACAAATCGAAGCCGCTATTAGTATATTTACGAGCCAGAGGAGTTTATGGTTTGGGCACAATGAGAGGTACTAATTTTGTTTTGTCATATTTCTTGTTGATCATGATTTGCTTTTGTGTAAACTGTGAAATGAACCAAGAGAAGAGATGATTTTGCGTAGAATACATGACCTCAATACATGTACTCGATGTGATACCCGATTCAGGAGAACCAATCCTGGCGAAGAACAATCAAAGGTTCCTCGGTATGATAGAAAGCAGAAGAAATTCATCGAAATCAACTGCCCTCAAATTATTCGAGAATATAATGATCACATGGGTGGAGTAGATCTCATAAATGGTCTCCATGGTCGATACCATATTTGAGCTAAGACTCGCAATATTATAATTAGGTTGTTCTACTATTTTGTGGGCATGGTCTTTACAAATGCATTATTTTTATACGAATGTCTGCAGGCCGATGAGACCAATGCTTCCAACAATGTGTCCGATTAAAATACTACTTTTACAGCTTCCAGATTTGCGGAAGGAAATAGCTGCTGGACTTGTTTCCTTCAAAAATATATCGTCTGTAGGATGACCATCTGTTCAAAATCTCGGTGAGCCTTTATCACTACAGCCTGACATATCAGGTGTTGGAAAACATGCTGACGATCATTTTGTGTGGAGAGAAAATCCAAAAAAAGTTGCAACATTGCAAAAAATGTGACAGCCAAGTCGTTTGTTCCAAATGAGACCTGTCTTTATGCAGTAAATTTGATTAAAATTGTTCCTGGAACTACCACCATCGAAAATAATACGTATTTTAACTTTGGTTTGTTTCTTTCTCTTAATAAAATTTGTTTATATATAATATTTACCTTTGGTGTCATATTAAACGTAAACTGACAAGACCGCCTATAGACGGCCTTCACAATTTTTTCCTGGCGTTCGTTCAGAATGATTTTTTCTCCTGAAAATTAAAACTTACGGTTCTATTGACAACAATTACTTGAAAAAAAATTATTGGCTTCAGCGGATAACTTTTACGGTCTTGCCAGTTAGAGGGTTAAGAGATTTGTGGTCGTTAAAGTGATTTTCGGAAGTGGACCTTATATGGGAGCTATGACTAATTATAGACCGATTATCATTAAATTAGGTGACATAATTTCTGTATATATAAAACATATGTGGAGCGAAATTAGCGTACACGCAGTATAAAAATATAATTGTGCATGGTTACTGTAACCATTTCAACATTTGTGCATGTTTACTCTAACCATTTCAAAATTTTTAACAATATTATAATCGCAGTAACCATATATATGGTTGATACAATCATGTGAATCGTAAATTAACCATGTTATTGTTACTACAATCATATATATAGTTACTGTGACTATAATATTGTTAAAAATGTTGAAATGGTTACAGTAACCATGCACAACTATATTTTTTTTCTGCGTGTATATACCTATATAAATTAAGCATTTATGATCGATAAAATCCTATTTCGGGAGGACATTTTTATGAGGGCTAGGTGAAATAATGGACCGATTTCAGCCTTATAGAAAGAGCAAAATATACAATAATTCTTAAAATTGTCTGAAACGGATAAATAACTAATTCATTGGGGTTCTTTAAGTTGATTGTTCGATCAATAGACTTTTTGCCGAAAAAAAGTCGTAATCGACTTTTTGGTCGATAAAAGTAAAAATATTGCTAAGATATGGTAAAAAGTTAAAAAAGTTGAAAATTCGACTTTTTAAAAATCGAAAAAATTCGAAAAGTCGATTTTTTGTTTTAACTATAGAAACCTATAAATCATAATTTATACGATTCACATCATAAAATATGATATCGCATATATTTGATTGTCCTGGTAATGACTTACTTATACTATATCTCAAATTTTCTAAACCCTTCTTGAAGAAGTTTTAAATCGATGTTGTCCATTTCATTGTGCTGACTAACAACACACATTTTCTTATTCTCTTTTGTTTAGTAGTCACTGAGACAGCGACGAATGCACACGCTATGCGGATGTATTGCTACTTTTTCATTTTTCTAAATTTATTTTTCATCATCACTGAAAGAAATATTTGGATTGTTTAATATATTTCGATCTTAAAAAAAATCATTGAAGTGGTGTCTGGTTTTTTCCCCCAATTTACTTTTGTGAACAATTTTTTTCATATTTGAAATGATTTTAATCAAGACAGCGTAATTGAATAAGCAAAAAAATGGTTTACATATTTTTAAATTTGTCGAAAATTATTAATATCGAACTCTCAATTAATGAGCTATGGTAATATGTCGCAGGCAATTTGATTAAAATTGTTGTCCTCATTATTGTTAACAAATAAAGCCTTAAAAATCTTCTATTTATTTCACTAAAATTTTCTTTCAGTGGAGCTCTCTTTCGCTCACTAACACAAATACAGTTTTAGCTTTGGGCATCCCGGTTTTAAATTTTGAAATCCATTTATTTCATAAAAACCTCAATTTATCGTGGTTTGTTCTACACCATTTCCAATTGTACATTATAATTTTCTTAATATTTATGACTATTTAACATCTGATTAGCACTACACCATTTCCAATTGTATTTCAGAAGTTTCTAATTTTATTTTAAAGAACATTTCAATTGAATTTCAGACGTTTCCATTTATATTTCAGAACTTTCTAATTGTATTTCAGAAGTTTTAATTTATACTTAAAAAAGTTTCTAATTGTATTTTAGAAATTTCCATTTGTATTTCAGAAAATTCTAGTAGCAATACCAATGGAAGTGTCTGAAAAACAATTAAAAAATTCTGAAATACAATTGGAATGTTCTGAAATATAATTGGAAATGGTGTAGTGCTAATCAGACAATTTTATTGAAAAAACCTGCCTGCACAGCTAATGTATGCATATGGATTTCACAATTATCATTGTGAATAGCCGAAGTATTTCCTGAATATTTTTATCTATAATTTGGTTGATAGCAAAACATAATTAACAATTGAATAAACATTTGATTTTATTTGAATCGATTATAAAATTTATTGAAAAAAATAAATTTTTTTTTTTTCTATTATATAAAAAAAATTGTGGAACAATTTTAACATACAATATTTTAATTCCATTTAGATTCTTAGAATATATAACTTAGGTACGTGTAATTTAGAAACGACGACGACGGATGACACGACGTTTGGCGGTCTTGTAACGGTAGCCATCAGCAGAGGAGAAGGAGTGAGCTGGTGCGGAAGCAGCAGTTTCATAAGAAGCTGTTTCGTATGAGGCAGCTGGGGCGGAGTATGAGACAGCTGGGGCAGAAGCAGCAACGGAGTAAGAGGGAGCTGATTCGTAGTGAGCAACGGGAGCGGAAGCGGCTACAGGAGGCAAGTATTCAGAAGAGATGGAAGAAGCGGCACCTTGGTGAGGAGGCAAGTATTCGCTGGACAAGTGGCTGACATCACGACGACGACGACGGATGACACGACGTTTGGCGGTCTTGTAACGGTAACCTTCGGAGGCAGAGAAAGTGTGTGCTGGTTCAGAGGCAGCGGTTTCATAAGAAGCGGACTCGGAAGTAGCAGCAGGAGCAGAGTAAGAAGCTGCAGGAGCTGAGTAAGATACAGCTGGAGCGGAAGCAGCAGCATGGTAAGATTGAGTAGCTGGAGCAGAGTAGGAGACAGCTGGAGCTGAGGCAGCAACATTGTAGGATTGAGTAGCTGGAGCAGAGTAGGAGACAGCTGGTGCTGGAGCTGAAGCAGCAACATTGTAGGATTGAGTAGCAGGAGCTGAGTAAGATACAGCTGGAGCTGAAGCAGCTACATGGTAAGACTGAGTAGCAGGAGCTGAGTATGAAACAGCTGGAGCGGAAGCAGCTTCAACATGATAGGAAGAGGTAGAAGGAGCAGCACTATAACTAACAGCTGGAGCTGAAGCAGCATGATGGTGAGTGGGAGGCAAGTAAGTGTTGGACAAGTGGCTGACATCAGCAGATGCGGCAGCAACGAATGCGCACAAAACGATCAAGAATTTCTATAATTGAAATAGAAAGTTATTATTAGTCTTACTTTGTTATTCACTTTTAATTAAGTATATACTAACCATTTTGAAGTGCTTTTTTCCTTCTAGACGTAGAATCCAATAGAAAATGATACTTTCTTCGGCTCAACTGCACGCTTTTATATGAAATGGGGAATGCAAATAATTAGCATAATTTGCACAAAATAATCCAAAATCTATTAATGACATTTTGGTTGTTGTTGCGAATCTTTATTGCAAATAACTAAAAAACATATGGATGCAAGCCGGTTTAAAATTATTGAATGATTCTAAATTCATAATATTGAACTTGTTTTTGTTCAACTTTTAAATTAAATTTTTGGATTTTTGTGTTTTTTTTTTTGCATACACTTTATAACTAGTGCGATCATAAAATCGTAAACTAATGAATTAAAACGAAATTTGTATATATTTTTTTTTTAATATTTTTTTAAATGTATTTTTATTGTATTCTTCTTATAGTTTCAGATCGTTGGTATTTTTTCTAGAGATTTTGTTTCCGGTACAAGAAGTCTTAATACTTTAAAATGTTATAATTTGTAATTCTCCCAAAATGGAGAACTAATGAAATCACTTTTTGAATTATTGCAGTGGTTGGAAAACGGGGTCCCTTGACTTAATGACGACGGTAGACTACGCGACGGTGGGTCTTGTAACGGTAACCATCGGCAGACAATTCGTGGGCGGGGACAGCTTCGTCTTGTTGGACAGGGGGCAAGTATTCGTTGGTGGGGGCAGCTACGGGAGCAGCATCTTGTTGTACAGGGGGCAAGTATTCGTTGGAGGGCAAGTGGCTGACATCACGACGGTTGCGACGGTATACAACGCGACGGTGGGTCTTGTAACGGTAACCATCATCGGCCAATTCGTGAGCGGGGGCAGCTTCTTCTACAGCAGCGTATTCTTGGACGGGAGCAACATCAACGGGAGCGGATTCTTGTACGGGGGGCAAGTATTCGTTGGAGGGCAAGTGGCTGACATCACGACGGTTGCGACGGTATACAACGCGACGGTGGGTCTTGTAACGGTAACCATCATCGGCCAATTCGTGAGCGGGGGCAGCTTCTTCTACAACAGCGACTTCTTGGACGGGAGCAACATCAACGGGAGCGGATTCTTGTACAGGGGGCAAGTATTCGTTGGAAGGCAAGTGGCTGACATCACGACGGTTGCGACGGTATACAACACGACGGTGGGTCTTGTAACGGTAACCATCATCGGCCAATTCGTGAGCGGGGGCAGCTTCTTCTACAACAGCGACTTCTTGGACGGGAGCAACATCAACGGGAGCGGATTCTTGTACAGGGGGCAAGTATTCGTTGGAAGGCAAGTGGCTGACATCACGACGGTTGCGACGGTATACAACACGACGGTGGGTCTTGTAACGGTAACCATCATCGGCCAATTCGTGAGCGGGGGCAGCTTCTTCTACAGCAGCGTATTCTTGGACGGGAGCAACTTCAACGGGAGCGGATTCTTGTACAGGGGGCAAGTATTCGTTGGAGGGCAAGTGGCTGACATCACGACGGTTGCGACGGTATACAACGCGACGGTGAGTCTTGTAACGGTAACCATCATCGGCCAATTCGTGGGCGGGGGCAGCTTCTTCTACGGCAGCGTATTCTTGGACGGGAGCAACTTCAACGGGAGCGGATTCTTGTACAGGAGGCAAGTATTCGTTGGAAGGCAAGTGGCTGACATCACGACGGTTGCGACGGTATACAACGCGACGGTGGGTCTTGTAACGGTAACCATCATCGGCCAATTCGTGAGCGGGGGCAGCTTCTTCTACAGCAGCGTATTCTTGGACGGGAGCATCTACAACGGGGGCAGATTCTTGTACAGGGGGCAAGTATTCGTTGGAGGGCAAGTGGCTGACATCACGACGGTTGCGACGGTATACAACACGACGGTGGGTCTTGTAACGGTAACCATCATCGGCCAATTCGTGAGCGGGGACAGCTTCTTCTACAACAGCGTTGGAAACTTCTTGGACGGGAGCAACTTCAACGGGAGCGGCTTCTTGTACAGGGGGCAAGTATTCGTTGGAAGGCAAGTGGCTGACATCACGACGGTTGCGACGGTATACAACGCGACGGTTGGTCTTGTAACGGTAACCATCATCGGCCAATTGGTGAGCGGGAGCAGATTCAACTGGAGCAGCTTGTTGTACAGGGGGCAAGTATTCGTTGGTGGGAGCAGCTACGGGAGCAGCATCTTGCTGTACAGGGGGCAAGTATTCGTTGGATGGCAAATGGCTGACATCACGACGGTGGCGACGGTAGACAACACGACGGTTGGTCTTGTAACGGTAACCATCATCGGCCAATTCGTGAGCGGGAGCAGATTCAACTGGAGCAGCTTGTTGTACAGGGGGCAAGTACTCGTTGGTGGGAGCAGCAACTGGAGCGGCCTCTTGTACGGGGGGCAAGTATTCGTTGGAAGGCAAGTGGCTAACATCAGCAGCTACAGCTGCGATAACAGCGAAGGCAATCAGGAAAAATTTCTACAAATCACACACAGAGAGACAGTTTATAATTAATAAAATTATTCCACAGACGACTCTAAATCCACAGAGTTAATGTTAAACCTACCATTTTTCGTTTTTTTTTTTTGTATTAAATTAACTAAGCAATCTAATCCAACGACTTTACACTGTATTTTGAATGTTTACAGTAGTAACTCTGAAACTAGAATGTTGTAGTCACAGAACTATTGCAAACTATTTATACAAATTCTCTTAAGACAACAACTCTTGTAACTCTTCTTCTTAAACTATAGAAACTATAGCAACAACTACTATGATAACAACGTTAACAACAATACCTCCAAGAGCCAACTAACAACGTGAGCAGATCTTCTTCGCAGCATGGATCAGCTGTAAAAGTTTCGCACATAACGTACGCATACGCAAGCACACATCGATAAAGATGAAAAACAAAAGAAACGTAGAACATTCAGATGACAACAACAGTAACCAAAATACGATCTCACAAAAAGGGATTGTTAATGTATGAGATGGTGATTGTGGTGGTGGTTGTTGTTTGGTGTTGGCGGTGGTCGATCGTTTTCAACTACATATTGTTGTTGTTAGTTCATCTTTCTGTTCCAGCTTCTTCTCTCCCAATAATTTATTCACATTTAATTGCCCACCAATTCATCGTGATCAGTAGTAGTAGTAAATATAAATATTGTATACATACATACATACATATAGTTATGTATTGAATATTTATTTATCTATCAATATCTATGTTTTTATCTACATATGGTTGTTTATTAATGTGTGTAGTAAGTATTTCAAAAATATGAATTGGATGAATTTTTTTTTTTTTTAGCTTGATGTCGACTTGTGTTATTAATCTTCCTCACATTGAATTATTTATTATTTATTTATAAAATTTATTAAATTTTTTTATGCGTTTCAAATAAATAGTTTTTTGGTTATTTTGTTGCCTTGGCAACATGAACCCTCCTTATACTTCAACATCCAAATTTAATTATTCGCAATTTAAGATAATGAAAAAATGAAAAAATAGGTACTTCATAGAACAAAATTTGTAGAAGAAAACATTAACCAATACCCATTTATCACAGTAATTAAAGAAATGTATGTACGCTTATAAAACAAATTCAGGGTAAATATTTAATTGTTCATTATTACTATTTTCGGATTCTTGGTTTTTTTTTTTTGTTTGTTTTTGCGTTCTGAGAATCAAGCACGTTTTTGTTCCGTATTTTAATATAAATCAATTTCATATTAACAGTTTCATTTGAACTACAATTTTAAGTTATTGATTGTTGTCGAAATAAAAAAAGATTTATGAGATTTTTTAAAAAAAAAAAATATGAAATCATTTATTTAATCATTTATCATGTATCCTCTTCATATTATACTATTTTTGATGATATATCATGTTTTGATGATGCAAGATGCATATTAAGCACTTTAGAGTATTTGTTGGTTTAGGGGCGCATTCTAAGAATTATGTTTATATTTCGTTGTAACTCCATCAGTTAGGGGAACATTCTTAGGGGAAAGTCTTTAAACTATATTCTATATTATCACTTGCAGGGAAATGGTGGTTGCATTTACTGTCAACCAATGTCCTTCCCAGAGAAAAAAATCCGGTTGATCGTTCCAGATCGTGCCATAGCGAAGATCCACTCCAGACTTTTAGAAACCTAAAATATAATTCCGACTTAGTAACAGAATATTAATGTATACGGATGATGCCGCTCTCCTTACTATAGAAATTTTCCTTTAGATAAGTGAACTCATGCATTCTGCGCTATGTGAACTACTTACTTGGTTCATGAAGAACTATCTGGTTATAAACGAAACAAATATTGAATAGGTATTCTTTAAAATCCTGAATTCTAACCTATACTCTATAAAACAAGTCACGCGGCCTAATCTTGAACAGGAAATGTTCATTGAATCGTAATTCTTAAAGCAGGTTCACGATCGTATCTGCCTTCTGCACATCTAAAAAAAAAACATTTGAAAAACATGAGACTCAACACGTATGGGTTGGCGTACTTGTCTGGCGGATTTTTCTTAAATAAATCCTTTTTGGGGCGAGTAAAAAATACAATAAGGAAAATGTCAGAGAAAATTACTTTACATATTTGGGGCACAGAGAAGTCTACAAAATATTGAATTGGTACTCTATAAGATTCGAGAATTCAAACCATAGATGACAACTAGATAGATAACTGAGAGCCAAAAAACTATATCTATTGTCAAAAACCTAATTCATCAGTATGTATTGCCTGTATTTTGTTATTGTATCACCCGTATGTGTGAAAAGAGAGTAATTTTTCCATTGATATTTCTCTCTCCTTCCGTTCTATGTGTTTATTCTATGATTCAAACCATTAAGCTGAAATTTTCAAGTATCTTGTCGTAATGTCGAACACGAAGCTTCCATGGAAACCTGTGGACAGGACAAACATTGTCTGCTCTCTAAACTTGTGATTTCTCTACATTTGCTGTTTGAAACCGAATATTGTAAGATGAATGATAAATGCGGTGGCGAGAGAGACTAAACTGTCTAGTTATTTGATCATATGTCCGCCAGGTTTGATTTATTGATGGATGACTGGTAGGGAAATTCCAAAAAGATCCAGTCTTCAGACAAAGAAATACAGGATCATGATCGGGTTAATTTTCAGATCACCTAAGAAATTTGGGATGACGTCAACTGAAACACATTGCTTGTTTCGATGTGATGCAATGTTTGAACTGTAGATTTTTGTCTGGAATAAGGTAGGCTGAGAGATACTAAGTGTCGAGAATCATGAAAAAAATAAACAAGATCAATAGTCGTGTTGTATACCCTCGCAATCGTAATAATGCCAGGCAGTTGCCCAGAACAAGAATTTGCCAACGTTGTAAATGATCCCGTCCAACTAGTCACTGATGTTGAAGAAGCTGCCGCCTACCACTGATTGCCAGATGATGGTAACAGCTGCAATACTTCCTTTTCCTATAAAAGAAACCGTCCCAGTTGAAGGTGCTACCATCCAAGAAGTCTCTGTTGTTGTCCACGAAGCAGTCTCCACCCACGAATTGGTCGATGATTGTTATCATTACAAAACCCACTCTCGTTCCATATGAATTTGGGCGGTCGTGAAATTCTGTTATTCGTAATAATGGGATCATCGACATTAGACTAAGAATTGCAAAAACAGAATCAGTTTTATTTTCTGACGACCCTGGAAACTTGGTATATCTCAGACTATCTAACACATAAACATTGTCTGGATAAACATTGTCTTGATGTTTGATGTTTTAAAAAAAATCAGAATCAGTTCCCAGACTAGCATTCATGGAACTAGAAAGGTATAAAATAATCGAATATTCACATAAATTGTTTTGATGTGATTGAATTAATTCGTATGTGATAAAGTCAAGATGCAAACGGATCGTGGCTAGTCCAAATTGCTTCAGCGAGGAATGTTCATAATCTTTTCATCGAAATGTCTTAAAGAAAAGTTGCTAAACATCTCAGGCAAGCGTACAAAAGAGGCATTTGCTAAGCGGTATTTAGTATTATCAAAAGACGGTTCTACACGAAGGCATATTTCCGAATCTTTAGAGGATCTGAGAGATCATATGCCTGCGTTATTTATGCTGGAATTCATGGTTTATACCACAAAGTATACACACAGAGAAAATAGATTCGTAGTGGCAACCGAATCATTTGATAAACTTTTTCGTTTCTATAAACATAAACTCAGTTGATAAAGAAGAATTTCTGTTGAAGCAACAAAACTTTTGAAACCCCTGCTAAAATTTTGTAGCCACAACTGTAAAATTGTGTCACCAAGTTAGAATCATTCGATTGGCAACAAATTCGGTTGCTAACACGAATCTGTTTTCTCTGTGCAGAGTTGGCTGGTTTGAGTTTAAAAAAATTTGAATCAGTTCCCAGAATAGCATTCATGAACAGAGAAAGATATAAAATAGTTGACTATTCACATAAATTGTTCGTAAGTAATAAAATCAAGATGCAAATGGATTCATAATCTTTTGATCCGAATGTCAAATGTGGTTGTGAAGTGGATGCTTAAGGAGATGGCTCTTGCCCTCGCTTATAGCTAACAGGACAAAGGCTTTTCAGGTAGTTGGTAGGCGGTATTTGTTATGTTCTAAAGCCACACTCCAAGTGGCTGAACTGTATGGGCATTTCTAAGATTGACCATGGCAGTACAGCATATTTTATGTGACCTCCGGTGCTACACGAGGGCATATTTCGGTATCTCGAAAGATATGAGTGGTTTAAGGGATGCGCGATTAAGTTTTTCCGAAAAAAGTCGGTTCAGAAATATTTTACTAGTCGATTAAATAATGTCCATCTGTTTTTGTTTACCATGTAAACATGAACTAATTCCATGAAATTTTACAGTCCTCTTTTGGTCCAACAACAAATCTATTTGAAATGTAATAAGAGTTATTTAGTCCACATACAAATAGACTAACGTAATAAATATCTAAAACATGTTGTAAGTTATAGGAAGACAGATTAGCTTTACTAGCTGAGCTTCCTTTTTGCAAAATCCAAAAAATTGCAAGCAGCCGTTATAAACAAGATGACGACACCTAAAGTATTATTCACCTGTTTAATTAAATTCTAACATAATTTAAAACAATATAAATTAATGAACTAAATTTTTTTTAATGCCAAAAACTAGCTAGCTACACAGTCTTCTCTCTATAATTATTAACTAAAGTGCCAGCTTAACATTGCTCAGGGTGTTAATGCCAATTATAAATAGTTTGAACAAATTAGTATTCTCCTTGTTTTCATTCATTAACAATTTTCTAATGTTTTAATTTAATAAAACAAGCTAAATTTAATAATAGTTTTTTTTTTTTTTTTTTAAAATTCATATTATATTTGTTTTTTTTTTTTATTTTTTTTTTTTTGTTCAAAAATTTTATGATGTGTTTAACAGCAAACGCCTGCTGTTAACACTCAGAACTAATTAAAGCTAATCAAAATAAATTGCAAACATTTTCAAGATAATACTTATAATTTTTAGTTTATATTAAAAAATTTTTTAAAAAAAAAAAAGCTATAAAACAAAGAAACTAAATTAATAATTAAAGTATAGAGTTTTAGTTGCGGAACCAATATTTGAGAGACTCTAAATCATATAAATTAAATATGTATAACGTTTCATAACACATATAGCTGCAGGGTTTAAATCAATAATTTGGCGTTTGTTAAGAAAATTCAAAGCTAAAATATGTATTTAACCAGAGTATAAAGTTATTTTTAAATTAATTTTACGATTAAAGAAACAAGTTTCAAAATATTTTTGTCTTTAAATAAACTAAGAAGAAAAACTATTAATAGATTTATTAATTATGAATATCATAAAAAAAACATAGGCAAAATATGAAATGCATAAGGTTTTTTTTAAACTATAGTTATATATATGTTAAGGAAATTCTATATTTAAAACAGTGTTCGGCAAAAATAGCCAATCAACTAAATATATTGGGTGTATTACAATAGATGGTGTATCTTTTTAACGGGGTTTTTGTTTTTACTAACTTATATGTTATTTTGAAGGGTACATATCTGTCATTTATTCTCACTTAGTTATTGAACATTATAGAACATTCGAAAATTTGTGCCAATAAAGCGTCATGTGCGGGAAGTTTTGCTTTACTTCTTTTATTTGAAAAAAAAAGTGCCGCTGAAGCCCACTGATTGCTCACCAAAGATAATGGTGAATGAGCTACATCGGTTTGAATGTGCGAGAGATGGTTTGTTCGCTTCAGAAGTGTTAATTTTGACACGGAAGACAAGGATCGCTCAGGCCAGCCAAAAAAATTTGAGGACCAAGAATTGGAGGCATTACTCCATGAAGATTATTATCAAACTCAGCAATGGCTTGCAAAATCATTGGGAGCTACTCAAACAGCAATTTCAAAACGTTTGTAAGCAGCTGGATTCATTCAAAAGAAGGGAAATTGGGTACCATTCAAATTGAAGCCGACAGACCGTGAAAGACGAAGATTTTGTATGTCCGAAATTATGTTTGAACGCTATAATAGGAAATCAGTTTTGCATCGAATCATTACTTCCGATTATAAATGGATACATTACGCTAACCCGAAGGGAATGTGATCATATGTGAATCGCGGCCAACCAGCCGAATCGACACCAAAAACAAATGTTCGTGGCGCTAAAGTAATGCTCTGTATTTGGTGAGACCAAAAAGGTCCTATATATTATGAGCTGCTTAAATGTGGCCAGACCATCACAGAGAACCTGTATCGAACACAACATATTCGTGTGAAGTGAGCATTCGCCGAAAAACGCCCAGAATATGCGGCCTCACATGAAACCCTAATATTCCATCTTGACAACGATCGCCCCCATGTTGCAATACCTGTTCAAAGTATTTAGAATGAAGTGGTTGGGAAGTTTTGCCTCACCCACTTTATAATAAAGACTTTTCGCCGTGCGACTACCCTTTGTTTCGAGCGATGCAGAATGCTCTCTCTCTCTGGGATACGCTTCACTTCAGAACAGATTATGCGACGATTTTGCTTGTCCGAAATGATGTTTGAACGCTATAATAGGAAATCAGTTTTGCACCGAATCAGTACTTGCGATGAAAAATGGATGGAACTCGAAGCGTAAGAGATCGTACGTGCTCCATGGAGCAAAAGGGTCCTATATATTATGAGCTGCTGAAAGATGGCCAGACCGAAAGCAACTGAAGCGAGCATTTGCCGAATAATGTCCATCATGACATTTCGGATGAAGTGGTTGGAAAGTTTTGCCTCACCCTCTTTATAGTCCAAACCGTGCCCCGTCCGACTACTATTTGCTTCGATCGATACAGAACGCTCTCTCTGGGATACGCTTAACTTTGGAACAGAGTATCCGATATTGGCTTGTTGCGTTCTTGGCCTCAAAAGACGAATAGTTCTTTTGGCTCGGAATGTTTTTCGCGCAAACGGATTTGCTAAGGTTGACAATAGATCCTAATGGCTACGTCAAGGTTGTGTCATTAAAATAAATTATAAGTTTTTCCATAAAAATTCTGGGATTTTACCATTATGTAAGTACCATTATGTTCGATTTTATCTTAATTGCCATATGGGTCAATATAATCTATATTACAAATCTTCACAATCTTATGCCACCTCCATTTTAAATATCGTATCAGAAAAAACTGTATAAAATCAAAGAAAAAGATCAAAACCACCGTTAAGTTATGCTTACATGAATAAATAAATAAAATAATTTTATAACCAAAAATCAAAATTTACATTTTCAAAAGTGAGAATGCAGGAATGGAGGAGAACTCCAAAAAAATTGTATTAATTTTGCTTAATTAAAAAGAATGGTGAAGGGAAGTAAATAAATAAAAAACAATCAACTTTTATTTGTTTTAATTTTTATGACTTAAATTAGCATAGCGTTTTAATTATAATTTTCTTAATGAGAAAAGAAATTTCTAATTTATGTGGCAATTTTCTAATGGGACAATAAAATCGCACATATTAATCATTAAAACTAACATAAATACATCAAGAAAACAGTGATTAATTATGCTCTATTTTTATCATAAACAAAAAATCAAAAAAATATAAAAAACGACACTACAACTTTAACTCTAATAAAAAACTATAAAATAAAAATGATAACGATTATCAGCTCAACGCCGCTATAAAATTTACACAAAAAAAAAAAAGACAAGAAAAAAAAAAATCTAAAATTGTGTCTATATTTGTGGCCATTGGCTATAAAACATAATTAGAATCCTATTATTTATTTAAATTGTTTAAAAAAAAATAACAACGAATTATATGCCATTTTAAATGTTTCATCTCTGTTAGTTTTTTAGCGTATCTTTACTTATTAAGTGTTTTAAATGAAAACATTTTGTTCTTTATTGAGGCTTTAATAAAAAGTTATTATGTGTTTGTGCTGATGTTTGTAACGCCCACTTAAAGTACACAGATCGAGTCAGAATCACTTTCTGACTCGATTTAACTATGTCCACCTGTTGGGCTATCCGTGTAAACTTTTGCGCAAAGCACAAGTCCACTTTCAATCAAATTTATTGGGTGTATGACTTAAAAATGCGGGATTTTTTAAAATTTTCAGCTTTTACTTTGAGACATTTGTACAATATAAATTTGTTCAAAGTATTGGCCATTGTTAGCTACGACAATTTTCCATCTTTCTGAACTGCTCATCTTTTACGGCCAAGAATGAATAAAGCCTTTTTCGGATAAACTGTTCTGAATTGAAACGTATCCCAGAGATAGAGCGTTACAAACAAATAGTAGTCGGACGGCGGAAGGTCTGGACTATAAAGCCCGTAAGTCAAAACTTCCCAATCACTTCATTTTAAATACATTTTAACAGGTATTGCAACATGTGTCCGATCGTTGTCATGATCTAATATTACAGTATCACGTCTGATATTTTTCGACCAATGCTTGCTTCAAACGAATATATTGCTTTTGCAACAGGTTCCCTGTCTGGCCAGATTTTAGCAGCTCATAATAGATAGGATCTTTGTCGTACCACCAAATACAGAGGATTACCTTTGCGCCATGGATATTTTGCTTTGGTGTCGATTCAGCTGGTTGGCCGGGTTACACATACGTTCTCTTAGGCTTCGTGTTATTGTAATGGATCCATTTTTCATCGTAAGTAATGATTCAGTGCAAAAATGATTTTCTTTTAGAGCGTTCAGATATCATGTCGGACATGCAAAATCGCCTTTCAATGTTTCTCGGCTTCAATTCGAATGGTACCCAATTTCCATGTTTTTGGATGAATCCTGCTGCTCGTAAACGTTTTGGAATTGCTGCTTGAGTAGCTCCAAATGATTTTACAAGCCTTTATTGAGCTTGGCATTATGGATTATGCACTAATCACCAAATTTCATGATGATCGGTCCATAATTGGCTTTAGTTCCTATATAAAAGTTATTGAAATTTTAATAGAATAATAAATTGCTCATACTCAGTGTAGGGTATTATGTGGTCAAGCTTGACCGACTATACTTTCTTACTTGTTTATTTTACTGTTTTATATTGGTGAAGTTAAAATAAAAAATACTCGTATATGGTCATCTACATAAAATAATGTTAATTAGAGAATGGCTTTTTTTTTTTTTTTTTTTGAAACATATAAGTGTGCGAATTTAAATATGAATTAAGGAAATGAATAAACATGAACTATGTTGTTTAAAGTGATCTTAAACGAATATTGTGAATGCTCTATAGTGATTGATATTTATTGTACTTAACTGAAGAAGTCTGTATAAAACTCCTAGAGGGAAATAAATCCTAAAGAAGTGTCTAACAATATACCATATATTGATTAACATATTTGGTCAATTCACAAGTCATATTGTCATAATGTCCTAATATATCACGACTCAACGGCTCGGCTTAACCGACTCTTAGGCATTCGGCGTTGGTCTCTGCTGGTTGGTTGCGATAACATAATAATTATAGCAAAGAAAGTAGTATTACTTTAGAAAATTTTTTGCTTGAAAAGCAATAAAAACCATTGTGAAATATTAGGACATTATGACAATATGACATGATAAGAGACCTTGTGAATTGACCAATTGTATAATATATTAAAGTTCCTAAGTTATTTAGAGATATTGGAAAGAGGATTTCAGGAAACATTAATTTAACTAGAGTAATTTTTAAATCCACTTTCTCCAACCTCCATCTAAAAGGAAATATAATTTGTACATACGAGTATATTTTATACGAACAAAATGAATTTTGTAGAAATTATATACGGAATAACTAACCCATATGAATATAACTACTATTACCACAATAGTGAAGGGGTATAAGAAGTAGAAGAAACATTCTAATAAAATAAAAAAGCAAATTCTAAAAATAGAAGAAATATACATATGTATGCATGTTGTAGTATAAAACTATTTTTTAATATTAAAATTTATTTTATTTAAATTGACAACAAAAGATACCATTAGTTAAAAAGTCTTAAACAAATTTATCAACATATTAAGAAAAATTTTAATTTCCAAAATGAAATGGCACAAACTTTGTTCATTTTTAAATAATACACATCCTCGATGCACTAAATGAATTGCAAATTCCCTGGCTTAATACTGGGCAATATTCTTGGGGTCTAGCGGTTAAAACTTCAAATTTAATAAACTTCACTATTTAAAAACTAAATTCGTATACAATTATATGAATAATTATTATTATTGCACGTTATTGAATCCAAATAGATTTATAGCATTGTATTTGCCCATCAATTAAAACGCTTTTTTCGTTTTTATTTGAACCGATATTTCATCGATGTAAGTTGAAGACGGATACAACTGTATTTTTGGCGAAAGAGTAGAGAAAATGATGTAAGATTTTTACAGTGGGTAGATATGGCCACTGTACATCGATTCCTTGCAAAAAGTGAAAACTTAAAAATTTTGAGTTGACTCTCCTAAATCCCGGTCCACAGTGTGAAACATTTGCTCCAAAACTTTTTAAATTCTCTTTGAAACTGTTTTCGTGTTCACACAGTGAAGTTTTTGCTTTTCAGTTTTTGACATTTCTGTACAGAACGAATATGAACGAATAAGTGTGGATGACATACTCAACTAAAACTTCATCTACATGTACTTTTCCATTCTTCTTTCCCTTTTCATCGACAAACTCATATGTTTTGCAGCAAATGTTTCACAGTTTGTATGAGGACTTAGTGCGATATATGCATACTCGAAACAAATGTATATGAAATATTTTAGCAATATCGAAATTTATGCTAGATAATGTATTTTACGGATGTGCGGCTTATACGGGAGCTACAACCTATTTAAAGAGCGATTTTCATACAATTTTGTGCGTTGATATCTATATATTTTATATGGCAGATATGGCAAATTATGGACAGATCGTCATCGATATTTAAAAGCTTTTTATTTAGCTTAATGTGGTTTTTGGAAGTGGTCCTTATATGGGATCCATGACCAATTATGGACCTATCTTCATAAAGCTAGGTGCGGCGACTCTCTTGTGTACATGAGGATTATGGATATTGAATTTAAAACTTGTTATGACATTTATAAGAGATTTATGCATATTTAAGTTGACCGATATACACATAATCCAACAGTTTGATTTATGCATACATATTACTTATCTGTGTAAAATTTTTATTCGAAATCGATATTAGTAAGATATTTATGTAGGTTAATGTGGTTTTCGGAAGTGGTCCTTATATGGAAGCTATGAACAAGTATGATGGTACGGCGATTTCTATATATCGTTATCTTAATATAGAAAGGCCCTAACTCGTGTTTTTTTATGTCGAGATATTTTGGCGGACCATTTATCGAAATAAACGAAAATCTGGGCTTAGAAAAACACGAGTTAGGGCCTTTCTATATTAAGGTAACGATATATAGAAATCGCCGTATAAGGACCACTTCCGAAAACCACATTAATCTACATAATTATCTTACTAATTTTTTTAAGTGAGTTTACGAAATGGAATATATATGGGGGCTATGCTCAAATATGGACCAATCCAAACAAAATTTCGTTTTGTGATTTATTTTTACATCATGTTTGCTGAGCTATATTTCGCGAAGAAATTTGTATGGGACTGCATATCTCATTCATGTAAAAATTGAGATAAATCATGCACCGATTTAATGTTATTTTCAACAGAGCATGCCATTTTATCAAACGAATAAGGCGTGCAAAATTTCATTTTATCTGCTATATACAAGGTGGCGCAAAAGTAAACTTCCAATTTTTTTGGGTGTAATAAAAAAAAAATTAAAAACTTTGATTCTTCTTGTGGATTATTTTTATTTGGTCTTTTAATTTTTTTTACATCAAGTCGAGAATATGATGTCATGTAAATGGCCGCCGCCACAGTTGATTGTCATGTGAGCCCTTTTTATGGCATTTTAAATCACTTTGGCCAAAACTTCCGGCGATAGGTCCTCACATTCTTGACGGATATTGTCTTTAAGAGCTGCAAGAGTCGGAGGCTTGTTGACATAAACCCGCGACTTCAAAAAGCCCCACAAAAAGAAGTCTGGAGCGGTCAAATCAGGCGATCTTGCTGGCCAGTGCAAATCGCCAAAACGGGAGATTAGGCGCCCGGGAAATGCACCCTTCAGCATATCGGTTGTGGCACGTGCAGTGTGTGCCGTTGCACCGTCCTGTTGGAACCAAATATTTTCCAATCCCAATTCATCAAGTTGCGGCAAAAAGTTCATCATTGCTCTGTAGCCCTCACCATTCACAGTAACCGTTTGGCCCGCGACGTCTTCGAAGAAAAAGGGCCCATGACTCCTTCAGCGAAAACAGCACACCATACAGTGACTTTGAGCGGGTGTAATGGCTATTCGTGGGTTATACGCGGATTTTCAGTGCCCCAGAAGCGTCAATTTTGCTTATTTACGTACCCGCTAAGATGGAAATGGGCCTCATCACTCATGATTATATTGGATAAAAAATCATCTTCCTCTTGGTGGTGATTAAGGATGGCTTGAGCGTATGTTAGACGCGATAGGCGGTCAGCAGCTAACAGCTGATGCACCGTCTGGACTGTACGGAAACATCTTAAAATTTTGTACCAAAATTCGCTGTAAAGACCGTCGACTGATACCCATTTGCGAGGCACGTCGTCTGGTCGATGTCGACGGCGCTTCCATGACATCCTCGGCTACAACAGCAATATTCTCTGCAGAACGGCTACTCCGGGGTCTGCCACGCCTGGCAGCATCTCGTGTTGTGCCAGTCTCTTCGAGGCGAGCGGCTAAACGTCGCAGTGTTTCACCAGTAGGCGTTGGACGGCCAGGAAATCTGCGACGAAATTCACGTTGTGCCAAAGTCACCGACCGATTATTGGTCAAATATATAGTCAGCAATATTCCGCGTTCTGGAGCAGTGTAGCGTAACATTGTTTATTAACGTGTATTTCGCATGTGTTTACTACACAAATGTCAAAACAGAACTGACATTAGGGGCCAATCGCAAAATTTATAGCATTTTCTGATAGGAGGATTACTTTTGCGCCACCTTGTACATATTTGATAAAAATAGCAAACAATGTTTAAAAATATTAACTTTTTTGTAGCTTATTTCACATTTCGATGCATAACTCTGGTTCTATTCAACCGATTTTGACCATTTTAAATCCCCTTAACTCCTTCCCTGTAGTGCCTTCAACAGACAGATGGCCGCACATACTAGCTAGATCGTTTTAGAATATGGAGCCAGAATATATATACTTTTGTGGGTCTGCGATGAATATTTCGATGTGTTACAAACAAAATCATTATACCCAGCCTATTTCTGAATGAATGTTTATGTCAACAAACAAAATTGTTAAATTTGGGACATTAAAAATTCACATGAAATCCAAGAGCGTCCAATCCCATCCCCAGCAAAATTCTAAGCTTGGTGTGGATTTTGGGCTGGTGGCCATATGTCTTTGAGAACGACGTTTTATGGATATCATAATCTGAGAACAACATATTATGATAAAATTATTCATCATAAAAATGGTTGTCACAAACATATAAATAGTTACTGTGACTATAATATTGTTAAAAAGATTGAAATGGTCACAGTAAACATGCACAACTATATTTTTTTTCTGCGTGTGCACGAGCGATTTCAGGGCATGATAATCTCACGTGCAGATTATGTGAACTGGCCACCGAGATCTTACGATTTGGCCCCCTTAGACTTGTTCTTGTGGGTTTCCTTAAGTCGTATGTCAACAAACTGCATGACTAAAAGTATATGGCAACTGTTAAACTGTCCCAAATATTGTTACCGTTCTGTTATAACAAATATATATTCCTTATATTTGCTGCATTCAAACAAAATATATTAATATTTTGATTTCTACATCGTCGCCGAAAATCAGTTCTTTATCCAGAATTTCATAATCCATTTCTCCACATGAACATTTTGTTTATCCTCTAATTTTCTTGTGTTTGAAACTTTGGGCCTAATTCAGTTTTTAAATAATTTTTGAGTGTTTTTCATACAGAATTTTTCATTCTGAATTAGGCCCTTTGTGCGGGAAATATTTCCTATTATCGAACTAATCGAAAATATTTTCAAGTTATTTATGCGATTGCATGTTAGTTTATGCTGATTCAAATTCCCCTACGTCTTGAAAGTTGGCAATCAAAACGAAGGTCTTGTTTCTTTGATATAATGTTGTCCAAATTAATTCAACTATTCGGTAAATAGACAATTATTGATCGAATAATTTTCCATTCCAAATTGAAAAATATTATTAATTCGAATAAAAATTATATTTTTTCTTCGATTATTCGCATAATTTTTATTATCATTCATAGTGAAGGGTAGACAAACTTTTATGGGTGCCACTTAAAATAATATAGTATATAGGAGTTTATGGCTGATCATAAAACTATTAACACAAGTCAGTCCAAACTTCAAATAAAAAACATTTTAATTGCTCAACGCTAAACCACCACCAGTATATAAATTTCAATAATTTCCCATAGAGTTTTTCTTAACAAACTACAAAATTAAAGCTGCCAAGTTTTTTCATATTTCTTTCTAATATTTTCAAAATTCATAACACATGTATTGTTAAGCTCTGGTTTAACATCTTTTTGGAAATTATAAATTTGAAAAAAAAAAAAATCATTTAAGTTTTATCTATATTATTTTTACTTCACATTATTATTTATTTAAAACTTGTTGATATTAATTTTTTTGTTTTTTTTTCTTATTTTTTTCTTTAATTTATAATTTTGCATAATCCTGCTTTGGCAAATTTCGAGACGCTTTGTCTCTTAAAACCTTTTATGATTAACATTAATTAATATGCAAATTTTATACAAAATGTTCTTTCACGAAAAAGTTCTATTTGATTTTAGCCGTTTTATACTTGGCTAATTTTTATTTCTCTATTTGTTTTAATGTGGCCACAAGCATATGAGAGCGTGTGTGTGGATTTAATCAGGTTTTTAAACTCTAGTGCGTGGTATTAAGATTAATTTACTATTGTTAACTAAACTGACTCTTTCTCATAAATCAACATGCCAAACACAAAAGAGAGCTAAATGGCTGGGGAGTTTGAAGTCAGTGATGATAATGATGATCATGTTCATAATGGTGGTAAATAAGAATAAAAACATGAATTAGAACAAGTTCTAAATTAGAAAACAAAAGACCTATAAACTTAAAATTCTATTTGTAGTTTGTTTTTCGCCAGCAAAAATATTTAAAAGAAACTAGAAATAAAAGAATAAATAATAGTTTGTATTTAGAACAAATGAAATATTATTTAACTAGTGGATATTTTTAGTAACTTGGCAAATCGTTAGTTACTGTAGGGCAAGATCGTGTAGGGGGTTTAAAAGCAGTTTCTTAGTATTTTAAAAAATTAAAAAATTAAGCAATACATCGAAGAAGTTAGTTTTCGAACTCAAGCTGAATTCTATGTATTTTCTAGTCCATTGCGATCTTCGAATTCTTACGCACCCTCATTTTGTTAAACAGTAGTGTTTCGTGTCATTCGTGTTATAATTTAAGGAGTTTTAATGATATCCCTACATTGTCTCAACTCCCATCTTAAGATGCGTTTAGGAAATACATTTGTTTCTGAGATGATTCAGAAAAGATTTTTAGATTTATGTAAATGGCTCTAAGGAGACTTTAAACTCAGTTTTAACATTAAACTCAGACTATAATTCAGAAACATATTTAGTTAAAAGTTCATCTCAATTAACGTCCTGATTCAGGAACGCACTAACACTCGCGGTGCATTCGCTATATCAGTTTGACCGTCTGTGTACTCATTCAGGTTATTTATTATTATCCTAGAAAGTTTGGTATTGAATATTATTATTTAATTTTTAACAGGTATTGCAAAATGTGGCCGAGCATTGTCATGATGGAATATTACGATTTCATGTCTCGCTGCATATTCTGGGCATTTTTCGGTCAATGCTCGCTTCAAACGAATATGTTGCGTTCGGTATAGGTTCCCAGTTAAGGTCTGGTCAGATTTCAGCAGCTCATAATATGACCCTTTTGCTCCCACCAAATACAGAAAATTAACTTATATTTTGCTTTGGTGTCGGTTCGGTTGGTTGTCCGGGATTCACATCTCTTACGCTTCGGATTATTGTAATGGATTTATTTTTCATCGCAAGTAATGATTCGGTGCAAAAATGATTTTCTTTTATAGCGTTACATGCAAAACCGTCTTTCAAGGTCTCTCGGCTTCAATTCGTATGGTACCCAATTTCTTTACTTTTGGATGAATCCAGCTGCTCGCAAACATGTTGATATTGCTGCTTGAGTAGCTCCCAATGATTTTGTAAACTGTTGTTGAGTTTTACAACAATCTTCATGGAGTAATGCCTTCAATCCATGTCTTCCGTGTCAAAATCATTACTCTTGAACAGCACAAACCATCTCTCGCACTTTGAAATCGATGGAACACATTCACTATAAGCTTTGGTATGCTTTAGCTGCACAATTTTTCAAATTAAAGTAGTAAAGCAAAACTTTCCGCTATGTAGGTACAAGATAATAGAAAATCCTGGAACTTAATTTTGGTGTAAACTATAAGATCGAAAATCTAGCTCGTTCTGTGGATAACACTGTAACAATGACAACATAGTTTACAAATTCGTCGACGACCTTATATGATCTTATAGTTATATGATCGAAAATTTCGCTCATTGTTACTCAATCAACGATGTTCTCCATTTTCACAACAATACTTACATATGGTCCCAGCCTATTCTGTCCGTGTTCGATTCAGAGGTCTGCTGTATTTAAAAGGAAACACGATATTTATCAACGAAACCTTAATCTTAAATTAATCATGAATGAGATATTCATATATATTCTCCTACTTTTTAGAGTAGGGAGTTTAATAACAGGGTTTAATGCAGAACTTTAAAGGCTTTGCTTTGTTATCCAGTCGTTTATGAAGATTTCTTTTATATCGTCTTTAAAGACAATTTATCAGCTGACCAATTACATAAATCATGGTCGAAGACAATGCTGCATATCATATTTTCTATATTTTATGTTTTGTAACTCTAATTGTTTGTTATACCCTTCACCATGTATAAAATTGAAACGATCGGCTCACAAATGGCTGAGATATAAGAAATGAACCAGGACAACCTCGATTTTTTACCTATTTTTTATCTATATCTGGATTACTAAGTCATTAATATAGACAATATGGATATCTAATGATAGATATTTCAAAGTCCATTGCAACGATTTATATAAGGCTATAGTAATTTGGACTTAAAATGGGTAAAAATAGGGAAAATTATTTTTTAACCCAAATATTTTTTTTTTTACACCATTTTTTTAAAATTTTTTTCGCTAATAAATTTAAAAATAAATTTTTAAAAAATTTAAAAAAAAATAAAAAAATACAATTACGAAAAAAAAATTTAAAACAATTTTGAAATTTTTTTTTTTAAATTATGAAAAACAATTTGAGAAACAATTTTGAAAAAAAAAATATTTTTATTTTGATACCTAAAAATATTTAAAATTTTTATTTTCAAGTATAATTTGGTGAAGATCGGGCTTTCTTACTTGTTTTTAATTAATTTGATACTTATGTGTTCTTTGTTATTGAAGAAGTATCAGTTGGTTACTTAGTTATGCTCAATTGTCACTTTACTGTCCCTTAGTAATCTAGAAAGTCGACTGTAGTCTGCGTTAAATGTAAACTTGCATTTACTCACTACAAATTATATATCGCTAGATCTATTGTTGATGTATTGTCCCTTAGTAGACCAAAGTGTAGTCAGTTTGAAAGTTTAATTGTGTCTAATAATTCAGAATTTTACTTTGGGAACCAACTAGTTTACTTGATTCATGCTAGAAGTATATGCAGTTGGTTTACAATTGACTAAACCTTAGTAGACAACTACTAAGAACTGATGTTGGAACTGTAGCTAGTAAGCTCCTCTTGTTAGATACTTTGTAATCTACTGACTTCCTCCCAGGAAGCGCCCATGTTAAAGTAACTACCCAGTCAGATGAAAGTCGTTCCAACATTAGCCAAGTTATACCTACAACGTTACAATATCGTAACGATAACATCAATTCTTCCCATGAATTTTATCAATATCGTTGCAATGTAGTTGGGGTGTCCTGGAAACGCTGTATTATCATCCAAGTGTCGTGCTTGTTATATTGATTGTGTCATTGCTTTTGTAACACATCGAAATGTGAAATTCAAAGACGATTTAGCTTTACCCGTCGGTTGGTGTTGTTGTAGCAGCGTAAACAATTTTACAATATTTAATCAGGGGTTTCTGCATATAGATCCATAAATCCACCGGACGTAGTGAAGTGAGGTTGGCTGGACAGTTGAATATGTGGACAGACGGTTCTATGTACCGAAATGACCCGAAGATATTCGGCCAAGGGCTGTAAACCCAACAACAACAATGTCCGTCCCTCTGTCTGTCTATTGAAAACACGATAGGGTCCAAACGACAGGATCTTGCTGGCTGAACATTTTCATAAATACTCTCTGTTGATAAGATTTGTTTGGCAATATCGGTCCAAGATTTCACCTACCACCCATACAAATGTCCCCACAAAATACTGTTTGAACAGTCATAAGTATGTTGATTATGCTGCAAGCCTGATAAAATTTTACACAAATTATTTCTAAGTACTCTGAAGTTTAACTGTAGGTTAGGTTACGTGGGTTGCTCGAAAGTTAGCGAGTTCACTCGGAGGCCTTGTGGCCCATACCCTTAGAATTACCATTGCCTAATGTTGGAATTTCATACATAAAGGGAGAATAGTTGTCTTCCCTAATATTATTGGCTATGTGCTTCGTGTGATCCCCGTGAGAACCAGCCGGTACTTCTAATAAATCTGATCATATTTACTAGTGACACATCTCTGAGACAGTCCAGATCATGGAAAAGAGCTCTACCAAGATATAGTAGTCTATGCTCTTGTAAGGCTGGGCAGTCACATAGAAGGTGTTGTACCGATTCTTTCTCCTCCTCATCCTAACAATTTCTACAATAGCTATAACGTGGGTAACCCATACGTTCCGACATGCGTCCAATCATATAGTGCCCAGTGATTATACTCGTAAGAAGCCTGATCAAATTCCCATTAAGAGACAAAAGAGTCCTAGTCCTATCCTCTGTCAGAGTGAGCCAGAGCAATCTGGATATTCTACAAGTGATGATATTTGACCACCTGAGTTCCATCTCACTCAAAGCTCATTCATTTATCAATTTCGATATGGTCACCAAGGG
Source organism: Calliphora vomitoria (assembly GCA_942486065.2). Classification (NCBI taxonomy): domain Eukaryota; kingdom Metazoa; phylum Arthropoda; class Insecta; order Diptera; family Calliphoridae; genus Calliphora; species Calliphora vomitoria. Next base: position 27,928,629 of record OW818031.2, on the reverse strand, counting down.
AGTGTGAATATTCCTTTGAGCAAGAGATACGTCTAGGGACGACCTATTCGTTGCGCATTCGTTAGATACTTCATTTTCCCGGATGCCCTCATGTCCTTTGACCAATATCAATTCGACGTGATGTTGTGTGAGTTGTGCCAGTGATTGGATGCAGTTGAGAAGACATTTGGACTTAATAAAGTTGGTCTAAGCCTTTCCACCAACTTTTGTGAGGATCGGTCTATAATTGACCCTACCCCCATATAATCCCTATATCAAAAAAATATTTTGTTGTCACAATATATGCCACAGCCGATTGCAAAACTCTTACTTGTTTTTCGTGTGTTGTAGGGGTTGCATTTTTTGTTTTCACAGTATTGTAGTGGGACATAACTTTTGCCGAGAGTACATTATTGTAGAAGAGTCATAATTTCTGCCATAGTAGTCATATAGTTAATTCAGGTACTTAATTTTTATTTGGCTAAAAGATGTCTACATACTTTAAAGGTAACCTAATATTAATGCCCACTTTTAATACTAATGGTGGATAAAAAACAAAATATTTGCATTTGCTTCATGATTTCTGACTATTTTTCTACTCGTTCAATTAAATAAATTATTATTTACATGTACATTCCTTATTTAAATGTATAAAATTATTTCTTGTTTACAAATAATTTCAAGTGCTCACGTCTAATTGTGACGTAATGGTTGGCAGAAGAATCAAAACATCCGCAATAATCGTTAACAGATTATTGTGTTAAAAAAAAAAACGTTAAAAATGATTAAGCATTTTATAGATTCTAACAAATTTAAATTACAATAGATTACAAAATTTATACATTAAAAAAATATTAAAAAAAAGCTTTTGAATTCTCTAACCCTTATTTATGGCTGACGCATCATGACGGTTGTCAGATTTTACAATGTTGTAAAAACTGGCAAAGTACTGACAATAAAAAATTGTTAGCAAAAGGAAAATTGTCAGTTCAGAAGATTGTAAGAAAACCTTACAATTTCATTGACAGACAATACATTGTCAGTGTACATGGTTGTTAGATTGTTGTATGGAAAAAATTGCCAGATTTGAATCAACAAACCTGACTTCTTTCTTCTGAATTTTGCAATTAAAAGAGGTGCGTGTCCCATTTTCCCTTGCAATCGTTCAAACTTACCTGAAAGGCATGTGAGACCTGAAAATTTCTTTAACAATATTGTAAGATCTGACAATCTTGTATACTTGCTTAAATAATAATAAAAAACTTTAAATAAAACTTTTGAGTATCTTTTAAGCCTTAGGGCTTTCTAACTTCTATGTAAGAAAGACATAAGAAGTTGTTAATGAATTTAATACTTAATTGTTAAATATGTACTACATGACACATCAATTCATAACAGAATTCTTATACATATGTTGAAAACTGAAAAATAAACCAAAAAAGCTAAAAACAAAAGAATTTGTGAAATAAGTAATTGTTAACAAGTCAAGTATGTCTCAAGTAGTTGTATCAATATGTGTACAACTTTCAAGCCATCATCATGCTGTGATGGAGGCATCTACACAATTAATATTATTTTAAATTCTCTTTTAATGTTTTAGAAGTAAATTTTATTAGTTTCTTTCCACACTTTGTATCTATGTTCTCATCTTACGAATATGCTGAAACATGTTCGTCAGGCATTTGATAATATTGACCCCCAAACAAGCCCCTTTTTTGAAATGACAATAAACTCAGCTTTAACTATAAAAATAATTAAAAAACTCATTTAAATTTGGCACGCGCTTTTAATTACAATTTTGTACTAAAAATAATTCAAATAATCTTTTAACGCCCTCTAAAACCATTAAAAATATGACAAATTCATTAGAAGCTTCTTAGAAGTGTTTGGTAATATGAACTTTGAAAATGCACTAATATTCATTGGGAACATAATTGAAGTCAAATTAACCTTGATTTAGCGTTTACTGAAATTCACAATGAAACTGCCAAGTCCATTTTTTCATAATTTGTGTGGGGTTTTTTAGCATTCAATCATTAAATCCATAAAGAATGATTTTATCATAATAAGAGCTAACCCGGTTTGCTTCGCCACTCCAACTAAGTTAATTAAAAATTGTTTAGTAACGAAAATTTTATAAAGTTTTTAAGAATATATGCTTTTGCCATTGATATTGTAGTAATATTATCGTACGTGCGTTACGCTATAATACCGTATGCTTTCATAACACTACACACATAAAGATATCATCGCAGTAAGTAAGATAGAGGGACTTAATCATACATTATTAATTATGAAGTCAATTAACATTTGAGGAGGTTACATTTGAAGTTGGTATCACCACCCATATAAGGACCACTCTCAAAACATTCATTAACTATTTGCGGTTTAGTGGTCACTTTACTAACCACCTTTTCTATAGTGTTTAAAATATAGTTTATTGGCATCTATTGGCATTTTGCTTAACAATTAAATTTTTTGAAATCATCGTTTATGTTTGGTGAGATAACTATATCAATTTGAGAATAAGGTAAACCGCAGTTGTTTTAAGAGACTTTCGCGCATTCAATAAAAAATGCACAGAGTGTTTATTGTTCATGGAAATCAGAGTTACTTTGCTATTTCGTTTGTTTGGTAGGAAAATTTAGTCAAAATTATTAGATTTCAAAAAAGTATACGCTACGAAGATTGTTATCGTAAATATTTTTAATGCCAACAGCCACGGTGGTTAGTAAACTAACCACCACAGTTCACAAAAAAATTAGAAGGGGGTGTTTTTTGATTTTGGAAAAAAAATTACAAAAATTTTTTATTTTTAAATTTTTTTCCGAAAGATTGAAGAAATAGCTATCTAAACTATTTGAGACACATTTTGTTAAGAACAATAGGTAATAAGTTACATAGATGAGAAAGAACACCTGCCTGGCTAAAATGTTAAATTTTTATCCCCTCTAACACAGAAAGTTCTCGACCGATCTTGTTGAAAAATTGTGTCTGAATTACTACTCAATAGAACTAACCATCTTCCCAATCGGAAGACATCGATTTTAAAAGTTGGTTCACTTGACATGAAATGCCCCATATATATAGAAGATATATCATGTGTTTGACTATAGGAACTAATGATGTTCGCTTCAATCAGCTACATTCGGTACAGGTTGCCTGTGATGGTCTGATCAGATTTCAGCAGATCATAATATATAGAACCCCTTTGCTCCCACCAAATACACAGAAATGCCTTAGTGCCATGGTTGGCCGGGCTACACATACGATTTCTTACGCTTCAGGATAATGTAATGGATCCATTTTTCATCGCATGTAATGATTCGGTGCAGACATTATTTTCATTCATCTGCTTTTGAATGAATCCTGCTACACGGAAATGTTTTGAAAAAGCTGCTTGAGTAGCTCCAAATGATTTTGCAAGCCCTTATTGAGCTTGCCAACAATCTTCATGGATGCTACCAATTTCTGGTATTCAAACTTTTTAGGCAGACCTGGGCGATTTTTGTCTTCAGTATCAAAATCACCACTTCAGAACCGCACAAACCATCTCTCGTACGTTGATACCGATGGAACACATTCATCATAAGTTTAGGTGAGCAATCGGTGTGCTTCAGCGGCACTTTTATTCAAATTTAAAAAGTAAATCAAAACTTCCTGGATACGACGCTTTGTTGGCACAAAATTCAACATTTTCGAAGCAAAAATTAACTTTGTTGTTGACAGTATAAGGAGTGAGATCGTAAAATTCTTAACACACGTTTTTCATTAAAACTTTTAACCCAAGTATTATTTCATTTTTTTTCAAGTTACCTATGTCAGTGTTATGTCTAATGTCGATTATATTCATTTGTTGTTAATCTGATTAAAATGAGTGACCAGAAAAAAGTGCAATTTTAAATATTTTCAACAAAACCCAACTTGGTCCTACAAAAAGTTGGCCAAGCATTCAAAGGTCTGCCGTCAAACTGTTTCCAATGTTATTAAGCAGTACCGGAAGAACTTGTCCGTTGATAGAAAACCTGGTTCAGGTAGAAGGAATGGTCCACATGATGTTTATAAAGTCAAAAAAATAGAAAACATTTTCAAGAGAGCCGTTAGGTAGGTACGGAAAGTTAAAGCTAATGCAGGTTTTTAAAACATACAAGGCTAAAAAAAAAACGCTGCTAAGAATTTAGAGGGCAAACAGAGCACGGAAATTGATGTCAAGTTTTTTAAAAAAGTATTCTTGCTGCATAATGGATGACGAAACGTATGTTCTGGCAGATTTTTCGCAACTTTTATATTGCTGATGCTCGAGGGAATGTTGAAGAAAAGTTTAGGACCCAAAAGCAGACAAAATTTCCCAAAAAAGTTCTTGTTATAGCAAGCAATATGCAGTTGTGGCAAAAGAAGCCAATCATTTGTTACAATGGGTTCTATAAATACCGAAATTTACATCAAGGAATGTTTACAAAAATGGCTGCTTCCATTCATAAGACTTCATAATGTGTCCACTTATTTCACTGTGCATCAAATTTCGGGTCATTAAATCTTTCCCGAATGAGACCAACGGGAAGTGATAGTAGAACATCAGTAGACCAAAACCTCCAAAGGGTTTTAAAAAGTTAGCTCGTATTTTAAAGTTATGCGCCTTTAAAGTTCAGCTTTTTTGAGTAAAATTTTTTCATATATATTTAATTTTTAAAATTTAATTTGTATTTTTTTTTACATAGTTTATATAAAAATGAACTACATTATATAGTTCGAGGTCTTTTCTGCTCTGGTGGATGCTCTGTAGAACTAGAATTTGAAGTAGACAAATTTTGTAGTTCACTTCCTGTGTTTTCTTCGTCTTCATCATCGTAATGCAAGTTCTTGCTCCACCAACAAATTTCCGCTAATACAGCATCGGGAGACTTTTTTCCTCGATATCTGCAAAATTTGTGTTAAAATGTATTGGAAAAAAAAATATATCTATATTAAAAATTACCTCATTTCAAATGGCATTGCAATTTGGTGGTACTGTTCACCTTGTTCATCTGATTCGGTCGCTAGTTGCTGACCGAAGTAGTCTAGATGATGATGTAGGTAATGAATTTTGAGCGACATATTAACGCCTATTTTAGAAAAAGCATTCATCATTCATACGTCTCTTTCGTTTCTACACTATAGGAAATTGGTACCGATGGTTTTGAGTTTGTTTGATGGAGCAACACTGCTTTTAAACTGGTTTTGGAGCTATCAATAAAAAGCCTCCACTCAGCCGCATTGTAACCAATGTCCATTTGGCTCATTAGTTTGTCCACATCCTTGCAGTAAGCAGATGTTTGCTCGTTATTTGCAAAAAAACATTCTTGCAGTGTTGCTTGGCGATGTCTATAGGCTGATATTTTGGTTCCAGGGGCCAAGAGATTATTTGAATTTAAAAATCTAGCCAGTTCTTCGGACTTACCTTGTGAAAGTCCGAGCTTAGCAATAATGCAGTCTAGCTTGGTTTGTGTAATCAAAATGGGATCATTTGACTTTGAGGGTTCTGACGCAAATAAAGAAAAAGCTTCATTTGAAGGAGTTTTACTTTATATAAATATTGACTTACTTCAATAGATTATTCATAAAATATATATGAAAAATTTTTACTTAAAAAAGCTGAACTTTAAAGGCGAATAACTTTAAAACACGAGCTAACTTTTAAAAACCCTTTGGGGGTTTTGGTATACTAATTATATACTTTCATTTTCCGTTGGTCTCATTCGGGAAAGATTTTCTTGTTGCACAGTGTTTTTGGCCTGACTTGGCATCCTGTCACTATGGTAAACAAGCCTTTGAGTGGTACAAGAACAATAATGTGGTATTTGTACCAAGAGAGGCAAATCCTTCAAACTGCCCGGAGCTAAGGCCAGTGGAGAGATATTGGGCTCTTGTTAAAAGAGAATTGAAGAGCAAAAAAAAAGGTGTCCAAAAGTGTGGTAGATTTTAAACAGAGATGGACTACCTGTTTGAGCAAAGTGACAGAAAGCACTATAAAAACGTTAATGGAAGGGTTTCCCAAAAAGGTTCAAAATATCATTTTTTTTTTTGTAAATTGTAATAATAATTTCAATAATAGAAAAAAAATTAAGACTGTAAGTTTAGTGGTTTCGTTTTTATTAATATATATGTATGTTAAGAATTTTTCGATCTCACTCCTTAGATTCATTATTATAGAAAATTCAAAAAGTACCAATTGAAGAACCAAAAAGTACCAATAGTTCTCCCTTTTTGGTAGCTTAATACCATTAAGCCCCCTATCGGTGATTATTTCTTCACTTAGAAGCATATCTGTTAACTATTATAGTATAATAGTTAACAGATATGAAATTACTCCTTGATGGTCCATGGGAAGTATACCCGAATAGAATCGTTTAAAAAAAATCAAAGCGATCCGACCAATAGTTTAGTTTCTATTGAGATTTAAATGTGTTGAGTACGGGAACGTGTGAAAAGGTCCGCTGGGACCTTGTACTGAAATTTCAAGAAATCGTTAATAAATGCACTGTCTTTTGGATTGTTTTATTGCTTGAACACATCACAAACGTGTTCCTTAAATGTTTTTCTAACATTCATTATACATGTAAATGTAGTAAATAATAATAAACCAAAACAAAAATTCCTTCTTAGAGAATCTACATAGGTTGAGGGGAACCTGTAGTCCAAATTTCATGTCACTATGGTTTAACGTTTAGGCTGGTAGATGCTAAATCAGTCAGTTAGTCACTCAGTAACATTATTCTTTTATATATATAAAGATATATACGTAAGTTAAATTTAAGAAGAAAAAAACCTTAATAAAAATGTCAAGTTTTTTGATAAATCTTCATATCAATAACTCTTCAAAATGTATTTATTATAAACAAAATAAATAAGTAGTTTTTTGAAAAAAAAAAAAAGAAAAAAAAATATTTCATTAACATTACAAACAATAGCTCTACAACTTTATTATTTCGATTGAATGAAATAACTCAAAATCAATTTTCAAACTGACTTTAAGCGTAAACAAATTTGCATTATAACTAAATTTTAGACCAGATATGAAATATTATTGTTTTCAGAAGACGACATGTGCCGTAATAAAATCAAATTTTATATATGGACATTATAACACGCGTAAGTATTTAATATTTGTTTTATAATTTCATTACTTATTCATTTAGTTATTTTATACTTACTTATATTTATTTATAGTTTATAAAATTATTTAAATTTCAATTAACTTCTAAACAATTTACCATATATGTACACTGAAATGCAGATTTTATTTGTCGTATATCTCATGATTTATTGTAGAAAATATTTAAAAAAAAATTGTATTGTATACAAAAAAAAAAACTTAATGAAATATAAAAAAAACGTAAAGTTCATTGATCTGCTGGTTTATAGATATTTGATTATTTTTTTTCTGTGATGCCTTTTATTGGCCCTGTTTATTATCTTTATCTCTTCTTTCTTACCACTTATACATGTATTTTATTTTCTTTAATTTGAATCTTTGCATAACGTAAAGTTGTGCGATACTACTGCTACACGTGGCTTTTTAATTTATTCACAAATTGTATAATTTACGATGTTTAACTTAAGAAATTGTAAATGACAGCTGATAGTGTTTTTTTGTTTTATAATTTTAACAGTGGAAGCTTTAAATATATGGCTGCATTTAATAAAAAAATTTCACTTTCAATAAGCTTAATCGGTAATCACTCCTAATTGTTTAAATAAAACTTTAATTATTAATGGGAAATATTTAGCTCTAAATTTGTTAAAACTTGGCATATAAGTTAATTTTAGACATTCAGAATTTGAAGTCGCTTTGGTTTGTGTTTCGAGGTTTAAAGTTCAAATTTTATATAAGAAAGGTGTGAAAGAGCTGAATTTCATTTGTAAGGAGTGAGATCGAAAAATTCTTAACATACATATATGTTAATAAAAACGAAACTACTAAACTTACAGTTCTATTTTTTTTTATTTGATTAAAATCATTACAATTTACAAAAAAAAAATATATTTTTATAGATTTAATCACTAGTGATTAAATTTTGAACATTTTTCGGAAACCCTTACATTAACGTTTATATAGAGCTTTCTGTCACATTAATCGAACAGGTATTCCATCTCCGTTTACAATCTACCACACTTTTAGACACCTTTTTGTGCTCTTCAATTCTCTTTTAACAAGTGTCCAATATCTCTTCACAGGCCTTAGCTCCGGGCAGTTTGAAGGATTTGCCTCTCTTGGTACAAATACCACATTATTGTTCTTGTACCACTCAAGGGCTTGCTTTCCATAGTGACAGGATGCCAAGTCAGGCCAAAAATAAGTGGACACATTGTGAAGTCTTATGAATGGAAGCAGTCTTTTTTGTTAACATTCCATGATGTAAATTTCGGTATTTATAGAGCCCGTTGTAATAAATGATTGGCTTCTTTTGCCGCAACTGCAGATTGCTTGCCATACCAAGAACTTTTTGGGAAATTTTGTCTGCTTTTGAGTCCTAAACTTTTCTTAATATTCCCTCGAGCATCAGCAACATAAAATGTTTGACCAGGAAGTTGCGAAAAATCTGCCAGATCGTACGTTTCGTCATCCATTATGCAGCAAGAATATTTTTTAATAAAACTTGACTTCAATTTCCGTGCTCTGTTTTTGGCCTTTAAATTTTTTGCAGCGTTCCTGTCAGGAACTTTTTGAGCCTTGTAAGTTTTTAAACACTGAGCTAACCGGCCTGCTTTCCTACCGGATGTGTTGGGAGCTCTTTTGAAAATGCTTTCTATTTTTTTGGTTTTAGAAACATCATGTGGACCATTCCTTCTACCTGAACCAGGTTTTCTATCAACGGACAAGTGCTCTCGGTACTGTTTAATAACATTGGAAACAGTTTGACGGGAGACCTTTGAATGCTTGACAAACTTTTTGTAGTACCAAGTTGGGTTTTGTTGAAAATATTTAATAATTTTAGTACGCACTTTTTTCTGGTCACTCATTTTAATAAGATTAACAACAAATTAATATAATTGACATTAAACATAATAACTGACATGTTTTACAAAGGTTGGGTTAAAAGTTTTAATGAAAAACATGTGTTAAGAATTTTACGATCTCACTCCTTATTTTGAAACATTAGCACAATATAAATATATTCAAAGTATTGGACATTGTTAGCTATGACCTTTTCCCATATTTCTGGCAACATATGGATTCCGAGCAAAAAGAACTGCTCATCTTTTGAGGCTTTTCTGGACTTTTCTGGACTATAAAGCTGGTGAGGCAAAACTACCCAACCACTTCATTCGAAATTTTCAACAGGTATTGCAATGTGGCCGAGCGTTGTCATAATATTACGGTTTTATTTATTTTTCGGGCAATGCTCGCTTCAAACGAATCAGTTGCATTCGGTTTGGTCAGACGCCGTACAGTGGTGTAGAAACTTCTTTTTTTTTAAATAATTCCGTATATCGGGATCTATTGGAGATATTATTCCAAATTTCACATGGTTGGAGCTGACGTGTTTTTGAGTTGATTTGAGTTTGTTCAGCATAAAATATGTGAAAAAAACTTAAAAATTTTTCCAAGGGGACAAGGCTTGTGGAACTTCTGAGGATTAAATAAAAGCTTTTTATACCCTCCACCACCACAAGTGGTGAAAGAGGGTATATATAAGTTTGTCATTCCGTGTGTAACATTGAGAAATATTCATCTGAGACCCAGCAAAGTATATATATTATTGATCCTTATGAAATTCTAAGTCGATTGAGCAATGTCCGTCTGTCTGTCCGTCTGTCCGTCTGTCCGTCTGTCCGTCTGTCTGTGTAAAACACTCTCACGCCCAAAACACATAAGCAAAATTAATGAAATGTATACCAAAATGTTTATAGTTTTTCTAAGCAGTTTGGTATTGAAAATAAGCAAAATCGAATTGGTAGAACCAGGGTTATGGATTAAAATGTAAGACAACCTCCAAAAATTTTGATAATTTTCACATGTTCTTTTCTGATTTTTGGTAAATCAATTGCAGAGAATACCATGAAATTTTGCACACATTATTTATATGATAAACGGACAAATTCTGTTGAAAATGGAAAGAATCGGTTCATAATTTCTCGTAGCCCCCATACAAATTTCTTCCCGAAAAATGGTGCTATGGTATATAAATGCCCATAGAATTGCAGTATCCATACAAAATTCAGCACAACTAAGTTTCGTGCAAACAGAAATCGCGAGACGAATTTTTTTTTGGATCGGGCACTATTTGACCATAGCCCACATATAAAGTCTGCTTCCGAAAATCTTTTAAATACACTTAAATATCTTATATATATCGGTATCAGGTTGAAATTCAACTTGCATAATCCCCATACACATGAAAATCGCTGTAGGGAATATCATGAAGATCGGCCCATAATTGGTTATAGCTTCCATATAAGGACCACTTCCAAAAAACACATTCATTTTCATAAATATCTGAAAAATATCGTTATCGAATTAAAATTTTACAGAATTTAGTAGTATTAATTCACAAATGATACTACTAGATTGTGTGAATATCGGTTCATATTTGACCATAGCTCCCATATAAGGTCCATTTCCGAAAATTGCTTAAATAATAATAAATCTCTTATAAAAGCTTCTATCTGGTTAAAATTTTAAATAAATATTTCCCATATATACGAAAACCAATGTGTTGAACTTTATGAAGATCGGCCGATAATTGGTCATAGCTCCCATATAAGGACCACTTCCGAAAAACACATTAACCTCTATAAATATTTTAAATATATGGATATCGAACTAAAATTGTATACAGATCAATATATTGTATCGAAACATTATACTACTGGGTTTTGTGAATATCGGTCCATATTTGACCATAGCACCCATATTAGCTCCATTTCCGATAATCACAATAATACCCATAAAACTATTGTAAATAATGTTATGAAAAAATATCAAGCAAAATAGGACCAATTATTAAGTATATAAATTGTTAAATAGTACATTTCATTCCTATTATAAAATTATAGACTCTGTTGGAAATGGTAGGAATATGTAGTTATTTCAATTAAAAATTGCTGAATTAGATAACATTTTTATACATTTGAAAAAAAATATCTTCTGCATAAACTAGTTTTTCTAACAATATATAAATACTACTATACTACTATATTTTAAATAAATTTTTATTTTGATTAAAAAAAGTGGTTTTATTGAAGAATATAGAATTTATTGAAAAATATATGTATATAGTTCAAATCCATAAAGTGGCTTAAAAAGAAATTCGGTTATAGTCCCAATTCGCTTATAGTCCACACAAATTTTGCAACTGTATTTGTAGACTATAAACGAAAACTACTGTATTACATTACCATTCTACCAATCTTCATAATCGGAGCTAAGTCCCAATAACAAACACTGAATATGGATATTAGAGTGTTTATGCTAATGTAATTTCTATAATTTTCATCTAATTTAGGTGGAGGGTATTAAAGATTCGGCATAGCCGAATATAGCACTCTAACTTGTTATATAAGTATTTGATATTATTAAAAACCTTAAGACTTGAAGATTGATTTTTTGGTCTAATTAAATAATTTTATGAATTTTTGGAACGTCGTTTACTTTAAAAACTAAAAATATTATAATATAGTGATTTTCCGTGAAGAAAACTGTAAAATTTGAATTAATGTAAAATTTTAACGGTTAAAGATATCATAAGAAAATTTGGAACTTATATAGACTCAATTATCCTTAAATCAATGTCATTATAATCTTTGACACTTTTTATTTTCAAATACCGTAATTCCTAAACCGGTGAAAGTGTTTTCCAAAAACTAGAAAAGTGCTCTCTGTGACGTTATTTACGGTGTGATCTTGAAGACCAAGAATTGGAGACATTACTTCATGTAGATTGTTGTCAAACTCAATAAGAGCTTGACAATTGGGAGCTACTCAAGCGGCAGTTTCAAAACTTTTGCGAGCAGCAGGATTCATACAAAATCAGGGAAATTGGGTACCATACGAATTGAAGCTGAGAGGTCTTAAAAGATTTTTTTATGTCAGAAATGCTGCTTGAACGCTTTACTTGCGATGAAAAATTATCCATTACAAAAAGCCGAAGCGTAAGTGATCATATGCGAATCCCGACCAACCAGCCGAATCGACACCAAAGACAAATATTCATGGCGCTAAGGTAATGCTGTGTATTTGGTGAGACCAAAAAGGTCCTATATATTAGGAGCTACTGAAATCTGGCCAGACCCTCACAGGAACCGTAATATTCCATCATTTCAACGCTCGTCCACATGTTGCAATACCTGTTGAAAAGTATTTAGAAAGAAGTGGTTGGTAAATATTGCCTTATAGTCTAGACCTTGCTCCATCCGACTATATTTGTTTCTCTCTCTGGGATACGCAACACTTCAGAACAGACTATCCGAAAAAACACAAAAGCTAGATTCTAATGGATTCTATGATGGAAACTAGTTGTGTTACCTACCTGACTTATTTAGCCTGCATTCGCAATCAGAGCACGCACTGAATTAATTGCATTAAATTTTTTTTCGCTTTCCATTTTAATATAGAACAAGCTTTGTACAGCATAGTGAACGATTTTGGGCTGGGATTAGCCTAATGTATCGAATAATTAAACAAACATAAATTTGCAAAGTGTAGACTATTTAATTGGTAATTTATCTAGCATCTATTAACATTTTAAGCAACTTTTTATGCACAAACTATTTTTGAAACTTGTCTTATGAATTAGTTTTTCGAGTTTCTAACTATGGATTTATAGTCTTACTTAACATTCGCTAGATGCTATTCTTCAAACAAAAACGCAACAATCAAGATATTGAAAATTTTTTTTTAAAATAATAGAAGCGTGTTAAATTTCGATTGAAATTTTTTCCTTGTGATACTTTTTTCAATAAAAAATAAAGTTATTTTAATCAAAATTAGTGTATTTTAAAAAAATTCTGCACAATATCTTATGTTGTCTGTAAATAATAGCAGTCATTTGGCTGTAATTTGAACAACCATAGATAAATACACATAGATTGGAAACTCTCCTGTCATAGACCTAACTTTGTTGTCAATAACCTAAGTGGTGAGAATATATTCGTAGAAAAAATTATGTAAAAGCAAAAACAACACTCGTATGTGTAATAATTTTGAGTAAGTCTTTTGTTTGAAATTTTTTCTAGTTACCGCTCTATGTGTATTCCTCTATGTCTACAACTATTGATAATTTGTAGCAGAATGTAAAGCTGTAGGATTTTTTTTATGTGATAACAAGAGCTGGTTATGAAATGTTGGACTTTTATGGATGAAATGTGTAATTTCAAAATTAACAATTCTTAATGTGAATATTTTACTAACATCTAAAACGATAATAAAACATAAGTATATGTATAACAAGTAATAACAATTTCGCAATTAAGCACTATTATTAAACATCTAACCAATTAAGGGCTTTGGTGAAGAAAAAAATCAGTGACTTCATCGCCTTACATAGATTAAAGAATTTAATATTGTATTTGTTTATTTAATTTTGGAACAACGCAGTTTGTCCACTTTATGTACAGGAAACAATAAACTAGAATTTCCATTCTTTTGTCAGAACTTAAACAACCAAACAAACTCATAAATTTTACAAACTCAATACAGTTTAAATCATTACAATAATAATAGATAAACAAAAAGATAAAAAAAAAAATAATAAAAAATAAAAACAATAAATATTGATGTATTATTTTAACACCAAAAGATTGAATGGATCATGTATTTAAAAGAATTTATTTATCATTAAGATCAGTTTATATCAACATGAGCTTTGTGATACTCTTCTGTCAGCATTAATGTTTCATTGTGAAATCAATAAAACAACATTCACTTTTAACGCAAACATGCAAATAGACAAACAGACAATTTACTTCCGATTAAAATTTAAGTGTTGGCTGATGAAGATGATTGAAATGCTAATAAATTTAGGCTGGTATTTGGAAACCATACTAATAAAACATATTTAACATTCAGCTAAATCGTTTCTTCTTTAACAACTTTTATACATAGTTTCAATGTTTCTTATATTTTATTATTTCTTTTTTTATTTGTAGGCGATATTGTTATAATTTTTAGCCATAAATACATATTTTTAAAAGTGGCCTTAGTTAGGTGATTTTGTTGGCAAAATTAATTTTTGGTTTTATTGAATTTTAAGGATTTTGAAAAAAAATATTCGCAAAGTGAGGCCACCATGTCCCAAATTATTTGAAATTTAGTAATTTTTAGCTTATATTTTGAAACATTTGTACAATATAAATTTATTCAAAGTATTGGCTATTGTTATCTATGACCTTTTCCCATATTTCTGGCAACATTTTGATTCCGGGCCAGAAGAACTGTTCATCTTTGGAGGCCAAAGACGAATCAAGCCAATTTCGAGTACTCTGTTCCAAAGTGAAGCGTATCCCAGAGAGAACGATCTGCATTGATCGAAACAAATAGTAAACGAAAGGGGCATGGTCTGGCCTATAAAGCGGGTGAAGCAAAGTTTTTAACAGGTTGTCATGATGGAATATTATAGTTTCATATCTGTCCGCCTATTCTGGTCGTTTTTCGGCCAATGCTCGCATTAAAGGAATCAGTTGCGTTCGCTAAAAGTTCCCTGTAATGGTCTAATCAGATTTCAGCAGCTCATGATAGTATCCTTCTGCTCCCACCAAATGCAGAGCATTACCCCAGAGCCATGGATATTTGGTGTTGATTCGGCTGGTTGGTCGGGCTTCACATACGATCAATTACCCTTCGGGTTATCGTAATAGATCCAGTTCTCATTGCAGGTAACGCTAAAATTAATTTCTTTTATAGCGTTCAAACATCATTTCGGACATGCAAAATCGTCTTTCAAGATCTCTAGGCTTTAGTTCTTATGTTACCCAATTTCCCAACGTTTGCTGCTCGCAAACGTTTTGAAATTGCTGCTTGTTGGAGTAGTGCCTCCAATTCTTAGTCTTTAAACTTTATACTTGGCCTGGGCGATTTTTGTCTTCCATGTCAAAACCACCAATTCTGAACCACACAAACTTTTTCTCGCACATGGATACCAATGAAACACATTCACCATAAGCTTTGGTGAGCAATCGGTGTGCTTCAGCGATACTTTTTTCAAATTAAAGAAGCAAAGCAAAACTTCCCGCATATAACGCTTTGTTGGCACAAAGTTCGACATCTTGGAATAAAAAATCTTTAATATTTACTTTATAATGTTCAATAACTAAGTGAAACTAAATCAAAACGACATATAAGTTATTAGGTTAGGTTACCTTCGTTTGTACAGCTCACTTGAGTCCAATAAACGTTCCCTTTGTGGTACCTGAAAGAATATAAAAAATACAGAGAGGAAAGAAATAGTATAAGATGAAAGGAATTCTATAGATTTATTAAGTAAGAAGAGAAAGGAGAAATTGGAGGAGTAAGAGGATAATGTGTTGAGATTCAAGTAACGCAGACCATCATGGGTCAGTTGTCGGGTAGCCACGAGGTGCAATTTGCAAGTCCGGTCCAACCACCTGCTTTCCCTTATAAAGACGTCTATGCACCTTAATTCCTTCACTGATAGCCTGGAGAGGGTACCAAGGGATCTCTCACCTAAAATTCTGGCCCGTAGATCACCAAGTGCTGGACAATTACAAAAGAAGTGTAGAATAGTTTCTTCCTCATTCTGACAACTTCTACAGAAGTCGTTATAAGGTAACCCAAGTCTTGCAGCATGGGGACCGAAAGTGCAATGTCCGGTGATCATCGCCACCATATTGCTGAGTCGTATTCATTGTAGTCGAAGTAGATATGACGTGCGTTTGCAGTCCAGCGCAAGCCATATCATCCTCGTGACAGCACAGGTGGATTCATTAGCCCACCTCGTTTGGGCAAGTTCATAATATATGTCATGTATACGTTTCTTGCAAGTTGACAGCAGAATTCCGCAGAGGGAGTCTATATCGTCTTCCGACAAAAAGGCTCCTAATCCTGCCAAGTGATCGTCAATACAATTGCCTTCATTGTCCCTGTGTCCACATACCCATGTGAGTACAACTGTCGAATGTCTCGCCATCTCAGCTAAGGAACCCCGGCATTCCTGGACCATATCCGATGTTATATAAACACCTATCAGGGACTTAATTGCGGCTTTACTGTCAGTATATATACGGATATCGGTACCAGATATACTGTAATATCTGAGCCAGTTGGCCGCTCTTTTAATAGCCGATACTTCGGGCTGAAGAATGCTGCATCCATCTTACATTCTTACTCCAAATTCTGGGATGTATACACCACGGCCCACTCTGTCCCCCTTTTAAGACGCATCCGTATAGAGTGATAGCCTCATCCCATCAGCAGGGAGACCATCGACAGTTTCCATATTGGATGGCATTGAGAAACCGAAGTTCCTCAGGAGGAAGGGTTTGGGAGTGCAGTAATCAATATGATCAGGAAGATTGGATATACTTCCTATTATGCAAGCATGTCCACAGGATCTGTAATTCCATGCATTGCAGGCGTTAAGCCTGAAGGCCGTATTCAATGCCAGTTTTCTGGCCATAAGATCTACTGGTATCCAGTTGAGTAGAGTGAATAGCGACTTCGTCGCAGTTGTTCGCAATGCTCCTGTTATCAGGATTGCCATGCTTCTCAATACCCTATGAAAGAGTATACGATTTGAGGCCTTATCCATTGTCACATATAAGATATTAAAAACCAAAAACCGCGTCCAAAAGCTACGTCATCTATTGTGTATCACGCATTTTTATGTTATATATCCAATATTTTAATAACATTCTAATTATGCATTTTAAATAAATATTCGTATA
Source organism: Calliphora vomitoria (assembly GCA_942486065.2). NCBI lineage: Eukaryota > Metazoa > Arthropoda > Insecta > Diptera > Calliphoridae > Calliphora > Calliphora vomitoria. The sequence continues at coordinate 27,911,769 of OW818031.2, read as the reverse complement.
ATTTGTCAACCATGTCCAAAATTATTTGAAATTAAATATTTTAAACTTTTATTTTTCTAAACATTATATTGACGTCAGTAAAAGTAGCTGTGGTTTTTAAAATATCTAGTTTCTTAAACTCAATTCAATTTTATTTAAATTTTATGATAAGCACATAGCCACCCTGGTTAGCTCAATATCATCACTTCAAAAGTAAAAGCAATTCTTTAATTTGAGCTTCTTTAGAAACTTTCAAAAATCTTAAATTAAGTTTAAGGCTTCCCATGCAAATTTTCAGCTCTTTCAAATGGTAAAACCATCATGCTTTTTTAATTTCTTTGAAGTTAGTTTTATTGGTGGGGAGCAAATAATGGTTTAGCATTGACGCAAGTCATAGAGTTGTTAATATGCCAGTTTCCAATGCTGTGAAAAGCTTATAATCGATTTATTCTCATTCCACAGTACTAGAGATCGTTAAAGCTAAGGGTCTTCCTGCTTCTCGTAGCTTTTGGTCAATAGTTAAAAGGATAATCAATTAGTCAATAACCCAGTAGATAACTATAGAAAGTTTAAAGAAATAATCGAGTTTCTGCCAAGAGAGTCTTTGAAATTGTTGGTGCCAATGAGGACCAGAATAAACCTCTCCGTCTCCCTTAATGCTCATTCATTGATCATATTTGACATGGGAACCAAAGGGATATGAAATGCATATTGTTGCAAACCAATAGCCAATTCATTTATTTCATATTAGCTGAATCCGCTCTTAGAATTTTTTTTTTCGACAATTTTTTTTTTTTTGAGAATAAAAATTTGTTGGACAAAATTAACGAATTTATTTTTTTTTGCCAAAATATTGTGTAGAGAAAACTATATAAACTATCTGCAAGACTAAACTATCTAATGTAAAAATTTGATTTTTACACGTCCCTCCGCCCACAGAAAGTGGAAAATCTGACTTTACAGTGTTACCCGCTGGTATATTCTGAAGATTCCCTGAAAATTTCATCAAAAACGGTCCAGCCGATTTTGAGTTCATTCAACATACGTACATACATACAAACATCCATTTTTATATACAGGGTAATCAATTAGTCAACACATCAAATGAAACTATTGAGTTGCCACCTGTTGTACCCCATTTTGGAGCAGCCGTACCCCTACGTTTTGAGATTCGAGAGATCGAAAAGGCTATTGTTGATTTAAACTCCAAGAAAGCACCTGGTATTGACAAAATCAGTAACAAGATGCTTATGGAGCTACCCCGGATAGCAATAAAAATAATTCTTTTTATCTTTAATGCTATATTACGCCTTGAATATTATCCTCCAGAATGGAAGGTTTCACTGGTTACCATGATACCTAAGCCGGGAAAAGATCACACAAAAGTAGAATCATATAGACCAATCAGCCTATTGTCTAATATATCAAAGCTATTTGAGAAGATACTAATGAAAAAGTTGTACCCGATGTTAATTGAAAACAATTGTATTCCGAATCATCAATTTGGATTTAGAAGAAAACACAGTACTATCGAACAAACCCATTGACTTGTAAATATTGTAAGAAAAGCGTTTGAGGAAAAAAAATATTGTTCCGCTCTCTTTATCGACATTTCTCAAGCGTTTGATAAAGTATGGCATGATGGTTTAATATACAAACTGAGTCAAAATTTACCCGCAAACACACATAAGCTATTGAAAAGCTATTTAACTGGTCGAACATTTAAGGTTAAAGAAGGAGACTTTTTAAGTAGTCCCCAACCCATTGAAGCTGGAGTTCCCCAAGGCAGTATCCTGGGACCCTTTTTATATTTGATATATTCGTCTGATATGCCAACTAACAATCGCACGCATACATCAACATTTGCAGATGATACTGCTATTCTAAGCATTCATGAAAACCCTGAAGAAGCGTCTCGTTACTTACAAAATCACATATTTGAATTAGAAAAATGGTTAAAACAATGGAAAATTAAAGTCAACGAGCAAAAATGTACACATATAACATTTACATTGCGAAGAGAATCATGCCCCCCTATTCATATCAATAATCAAACAATAATCCAACAATCGGAAGTTAAATACCTCGGAATACATCTAGATCGTCGTCTTACATGGAAAAGTCATATAGATGCAAAATTGACTCAAATGAAATTGAAATCAATTCAAATTAATTGGCTCATTGGCAGAAACTCTACGCTTAGTCTAGATTGCAAACTTCTACTTTATAACATGATCATAAAACCGATATGGTGTTATGGCATACAGCTATGCGGCACGGCCTCAGCGTCAAATGTAGAAAAGATCCAAAGACGCCAAAACAAGTTTTTAAGAATGATTACAGTTGCCCCCTGGTATATCAAGAACGCGAATATAGACAAAGATCTAAACGTGCCCCTTGTAAAAACTGAGATCACTAAAAATGTAGAAAAATATTTAAAAAAACTTGAAATTCACCCAAACCCACTGGCCCGCAACATATTAGATAGCCGTGGCCACACTCGATTAAGAAGGAGGGACACTGCAGACCTAAGACTAGAAGGAAGAATGCCTATTTAATCAAAGCAACAATCAATAAACAATTTTTCGTCCGGCACTGGCTGGACTAATTAATTATAATTATTAGATATAAGATTTGAAATACTTGTTGTTAAGTAATTATTGTAATGAAGTAATGAAGATACAATAAATAAAAAATTAAATTGAAAAAAAAAAATATATACAGGGTTTTCCAACAAGAGGTGTTATTTTGGTATTCAAAGAAAAATTGTATTTTTTGAGATAAATGAGGTGTTATTTTGGTATTCATAGAAAATGGCATTTTTTGAGATAAATGATCGGATGTTTATTTAATATTAAAGAGGAAGGTATGCCGTTTAAAATGAAAAACAATATCAGCCAAATGGCCACCACGACCACGCTTACAAGACCATATCCTTTTCATTAAATTATCCATTAACCAAATCGCAAAGTGGCTGCCCTATGTCCTCGATAGCCTCACGAATTCTATATTTGAGGTCTTGAATCGACGCTGGGTTGTTGGTGTAGACCTTATCTTTCACGTGGCCCCAAAGGAAGAAGTCGCAAGGTGTTTAATCACAAGATCTCGGTGGCCAATTGTGATCATCTCTTCAAGAGATTACAACAAGGACCCAATTAGCAAAGATGATCGGCCGGCTTGAGTTCTTGTGTTAACTGAACTTTATAAGCCTTAAGACCTTAAGCAAAATACGGTGTAATGACGTTTGTGGAATGCCCAATTCCAAAGAACAACGAGGAATGGGCAAACCTGGGTTTTCTTCAACACTTTGGGCTACAGCAGCAATATTCTCAGTTGTTCTTAAGCGACGTGCACGGGTTTTATTCTACACATCACTAACTTGCCCCAACGGCTCGAATTTTTTCACCAATTTCAGTATTGCGGTACGACAAGGTGCTTCACGACGACCCAAAAATGCTTTAGTTTTGCGAACTGTGACTGCAAGATTTTCACCATTTTTATAGTGAATTTTAATAATTTCAATGCGTTGTTGAAGCGTGTATCGTTCCATTTTTAGTAATGGCGTAGTTTCTACATGTCAAATGTCAAAGAATAAAAGCTTCAAAAGTGACAGCTACCAAAATACCGGGTGATTCAAAATAACACCTCTTGTTGGAAAAACCCTTTATATAGATTTTGATTTTCTATTAAGAATTCAGTTCACTACTTACAGAACAGAATTGGACGCAAGTACCACAACCGCTTATAAAGAAGACATTACTTCCAACTAAAACTAGTTCAAAGTAATAACTTTAATAAGTCATTGATAGTTTGGTCACATATTTAGAAGCAAAATGTAGTCAGAAAAGTGACTAGAACATAAACTGTTATATAACAGATATTAAAAAAGTAATTATATGACTACTTCTAAGTAATGAATACGGTATGAAGTAGTCATTCAGTAATTACAAGTCAATGCCATGTTTTTGGGATAATCAATCTAAACGAGTCATATTTTATTGTAGTAATATCAATAAAACAAACCCAAATAAATTAAGCTCTATCTAGAAAGTTACATACATATATATTTATATATTTTGTAAATCAAATTTGTATAATTAATTATTTTTTTTTTTTTTTTTTTTTGAATTTTTTAATTTCATTATTTCCTTTAATATTTATGCATTTAAATTAATTCATTTCAACAAATTCAATTTAATAAATAAAAAAGAATTCGAAAGTTGTTGGTTTTGCAAATTAGTTTTAAAATGGTGTTGTATAAATGTTTTAAAAATAATAAAACTTGTTACTGACTAAATAAATGCTCAAATTTAAAATGATAAACAATAATAATAATAATGTTATTAATAAATAAATAAATTATATAATCTTTTTTTTTATTAAAAACATTTGTATGTAAAATCAATTTTAAATCCCAGGTTTGATGATATGATCAAGTGATGTGATGACAGCATAATTGTACTTTCTAAACTTATAGATTTATGGCATATTAAATTTTGAATATAAACTAGTTTAATATTTTACATTCTAAATGAAGACTTGAAAAGATAGATTATATAGATTTTTTATACATTTTTATACTCGTTGCACTAGAAGTATTTATCTCAGAACTATCTAAGTATAAATCTATATTTTAAATCCTTTTTATATACTAATGAGGAATATTTCTAAGACTCTTGTTTAAATCTGAGAAATATTCATGTGTTAATACATATATTCCAGGTTATAATAAAATAATTTTTATATTTTTTGGTATGCTCGTCTGTATGTCTGTGTAAAACAAGCTAAACTCCAAAATGTAAAACCGATATTAAAGAGATTCAGGTAAAATATTTCTAACTGTTCCAAACAGTTGGGTATTAAAAATCACCAAAATTGGATCAGTAAAAGAAAAGTTATAAACCAAAATGGGAAACATTCTCGATAGAAATATGTTTTTAACGAAAACAATTGGTCCATTCACAAGGTCTCTTATCAGTCATATTGTCATAATGTCCTAATATATCACGACTCGGCGGCTCGGCTTAACCCACTCTTAGGCATTCGGCGTTGGTCTCTGCTGGTTCGTTACGATAACACAATAAACATAACATAGAAAGTAGTATTATTTTAGGACATTGTGAAATATTAGGACATTATGACAATATGACATGATAAGAGACCTTGTGAATTGACCAACTGTTTGACATTATTACGATTAGGTTAGATTAGAGACCATGTAATATCTCTGACTTATTATTCTATCGATTTCAGCCTGGACTCCTTATACGAAGATTTTGGCGTCTTCAAAACTAAAACTAATCTTATTTTTCAATACAAAAAAAAAAAAAACGATTTTACAACATTTTCCTAAATTATTGGATGTACGACTAAAAAACGCGGGATTTACATTAGATGGCGTATCTTTTGAACGCGGTTTTAGATTTTAATAATTTATATGTGCATATCTGAATTGAAGGGTGCATATCTATCATTTATTCTAACTTAGTTATTGATAATTATAGTGTAAACAACAGTTTATTTTTTCATAGAAAATGTCGAATATTGTAAAGCAAAACTTCATATGTGGGAAGTTTTGCTTTACTTCTTTAATTTGAAACAAGTAAGAGAGCTATATTCGGCTGTGCCGAATCTTATATACCCTTCACCAAATTATACTTTGAAATAAAATTATTTTTTTTTTTAACAATTTAAAAAAAAAAAAAAATTTCGAAATTGGTTTTTAAAAGTTTTCTCCAATTTTTTTAATTTAAATTTTTTTTTTCAATTTATTAGTGAAAAAAATGTATGACCAAAAAATGATTTTTGTGAAAAAAAATTCGGGTTAAAAAATATTTTTCCCTATTTTGACCCATTGTAGGTCCAACTTACTATAGCCTTATATACATCGTTGCAATGGACTTTGAAATATCTATCATTTATGGACGGATTTTGCTGATTTTAAATAGGAAACTTCTCGAAAGCATGTCTGATAGAATTATTGAAGATTTGGATCCCGAAGACATCTGGGGTCTTCAGAAAATTGATTTCAACAGACATACGGACGGACAGACAGACAGACAGACAGACAGCCAGAACGAAGGACGGACAGAGATGAATCGACTCCGCTATCCAGAATATACATACTTTATAGGGTCGGAAAGTTATATTCTGGAAATTACAAACGGAATGACAAACTCATATATACCCTTCTCACGAAGGTGTGCGAGAGATGGATTTTGCGGTTCAGAAGTGGTGATTTTGACACGGAAGACAAATATTGCTCAGGTCAGCCAAACAAGTTTGAAGACCAAGAAACTCAACAAAAGCTTGCAAAATCATTGTGAGCTACTCAGCAGCAATTTCTTCCATAAGCAGAGAAATTGGTTACCATAAGAATTGAAGCCGAGAGACCTTGAAAGACGATTTTGCATGTCCGAAATCATGCTTGAACCCTATATGAGAAAATCTTATTTGCACCGAATCATTACTTGAGATGAAAAAGGGATCCATTACGATAATCCGATGCGTAAGATATTGTATATGAAGCTCGGCCAAGCAGCCGGCCAACCAAAGCCAAATATCCCTGGCGCTAAGGTAATGCTCTCTATTTGGTGGGAGCAAAAGAGACATATCTATTATGAGCTGCTGAAGTCTGACCACACCATCACAGGGAACCTGTACCGAACGCAACTGATTCGTTGGAAACAAGCACTGGCCGAAAAATAACCAGACTTGAATCTGTAATATTCCATCATGACAATGCTCTGCCACATGTTGCAATACCTGTTAAATAGTATTTATAATGAAGTGGTTGGGAAGTTTTGCCTCACCCGCTTTATAGTCAAGACCGATTACTATTTGTTTTGATCGATGCAGAACGCTCTTTCTGGGATATGCTTCCCTTTGGAACAGAGTATCCCAAATTGGCTTCTTCGTTCTTGATCTCAAGAGATGAACAGTTCTTTTGGCTCGGAATCCAATGTTGCCAGAAAGATGGGAAAAGGTCATAGCTAACAATTACCAATACTTTGAATAAATTTTCATTGTACAAATGTTTCCAAATAAAAGCTAAAAATTAGGAAACATCACCCAATAATTTACAGGTTAAAAGCTTATTGTTTTAGATTTTCTACAATGGAGTTTCTTAGTTTCGAGAGCATCTGCCATCGACGCTGCCCAGCGACTTTGATATCTATCTTCCATCAGTTTTAAATATTGATAGAAATGTTCTACTTGTTCTTCGCAATACGATCCAAGATTTTCTGGGAAATTGTCTAAATAACTCCAAGATTTTCGAAGCTATTTAAAAGATTTTTAACTAATATCTCGTTATTTTCAGTCTTTTGATTTCCTAAGAAATTTTCCAAAATTGCAACAAAATATTTTTGCTAGCAGCTGCTTCTAAATCATTCATTGAGTGTATGAAATTGCTGTCTTTCACTAAAAGTCTATTTTGTGGACCATCAATAAAAATACCAGCTTTCAGTTGTTCTGTTAGCAAACCTAGAAACTTTCTTGAAAGAAAGGCAAAACATATACCAGTTTTATCTAATGCCTTCATATACTGCTTCATAATTCCCAATTTTATGTGTAATGGAGGCAAAATGTTCGTATCTCTGGAAAGCAAAGGCGGATCATGTTTCTATCAAAGGCCAGTCTTTCTTGATCTAATGATCATGTATGACTCTGCTGTCCCTTGTAATGTAACAATACAAAAATGGCAGTCAATGTGGTTTTTCGTAATCGTTTTCCAACCAATCAGTTTTTTATGTGAGAGTTCCACCAATGTCATTATAATAGACTACTTCATTTTCTTCCTTGAGTTAAAAGATTTCTGTCTTTGAGTCTAGATGACAGCAGCTCAGATCTTGCTTTCGAAAGCTCAAGGTCTCTTATCATCTTGTTAAAAAAAGTGAAAGCGTCTTTAATACTTCAAAATCGCTGTAATGTTCATCCGAAGAAACTTCCATCATCTCTGTGTTCGAGAAATCTGATAGATGTTGATTCAGAATAAATGCTACATCGTCTGAGTACAGTAGAAGGCTTTTAGGAGACAGTAAAGTAGGATATGTCATTTTCTTTTTATTCATACCATGTAATTTAACAACACAAAAAACTGCAGTCGTCAATTTGGATTTCAGTTCTGTCCAAGTCACCGTTTTCTCAACAAACTCTATACGCAATGTTTGGAAGCCACTGCTTATTCAGGGCCTTAATCTTAAAGTAATTGAAATACGTATTTCTCACCAAATCTGTTATAGATTTTCTAAATTGTTTGTCATTCAGACAACTTTTTCGCCATGAGGGCATAAACAGCCAATATTGAAAAATGAAGGTAGACTCAAAGCTACATGAAAGAAAATAATTAATCGGCAAAAATATGTGAAATTTATGTTCGCATGAAATATCCATTTCCCTCCAAGGGAAAATTGCTATCGTGATATTCCCAAGATATTTTCATTCACAATAGTTGATTTCGTTTGTAACAGCTGTTTATTGTTTACAAAATTCCATCTTGATTTTTTCACGTGTACAAAGTTGAGGAACAAAAAATGGGAAAAGTGAACATATTTCATGTGAAATATTGATTCGCGATAGAGGTGAATAACATTATTGGTGTTACCAATGCTCAACTAATACACAACTCCTAACAGTATCTCGGCACTAACATTTTTTTCTTTATTTGTTGACCTGTGTAATAGAGGTGGGTAAATTTTAGTAATAGGGGTGAGTAAATGTTAGCAGATATAATGTTATGCTATTCTCTAAGAGCCATAAACTCTGTATTTTCCATCAAAATCTCAACATTCATAAATGCTGGACTTAGAACATTTGCCTACTAAGCCAATAATATAATTCATATAAACAAGGTTTTAGATTAAAAATACTAAAACCTCAAAAATTGTTTTATAAATAGCCAGATTCATAATTAATAAAGTCTATGCTAAATTTGTAAATAACCATTAAAAAAAAACCACAATACATATATTTAAATGGAGCACACGCTGAGACATAAAAGCAAATCGTGTGCCTTTATTTACGATTCATAATTTATAAGCAATCAAAAGCTGTATAAAAATAAATAAATTAATTATTAATATGTAGTATTTTGTATATATATATATTTTTTTTTGTTTTCATAAAAAAGTTTATGGCTTTAATTGCCGCAGGAAACCAGCAAATAACTGTTTAATATTCAACACAATGTCTCGCACCAAATGTATATTTTAGCTTGAGAGTATAATTAGCAGAAAGAAATGTCTAATTAATTATAAAAAAACTGCTTTTTTTAATTAACCCAGCGACTCCGAGTTGTCTACCATTTGCATTTATAATTGGTTTTCTTTGACATTTTTTTCTTCTTTTTTTTTCTTGTTCCTTTTTTTTTTTTTTTTTTTTTTTTGATCGTGTGTTGGTTTGTGGGATTTAAGTTATGGGATTTGGCAAAAGAAAAAGCTAATTTTTTTTATGTAAACCAAACAAGCTTAACAATAAAGCTTAGATGTGAACAAGATTATTATCGAGGTCTTAAACCGGATGTTAATGATGTTTGAGATTTAAATATTTAAACAATATATAATTAGAGATCGCAAAATATTTTTAGCAAAATAAAAAACATTATTATGAACTAATAGCTAAAGGAAAATTAACCATATCTTTAAATAAAACAAATAAGCAGTTTTTCAATTGGTGACATAAAATTCTTCAGCTAAATTATCAATTTTAAACTATGTATGTAAGCAAATTATAACTTTAAAAGATCAATTATCAAGCAAATATTAGAAATAATAGTCATATGCCTTCACTAAGTAAACAATAATAAAAGCAGTGTGTATCGAGTTGTATAGAGATGATAATAATGCGGTTTGTATCTGTGCTAACATGATAAAATGGTGAGTTAACTGCTTATGTATAACATATTTCAAATAAAGTTAAAATTTATAACAAAATAAATTTTCAATAAGCATTCAAACAATACAGGGTTGCCAAGCTAGTTCAATGACAGAGAAATTTCATTTGAAAACAGGCGTTTTATTAGTTATATAATCTGAAGATTTTTAAGAAGATTTACTTGATCATTTCTTTAATGATTATTAAGTAGTTAAGGTAAATTTACTTTATACCACGTGTACGACTTAAAAATGTGTGTTTTATTTTAATTTTTAACTTTTATTTTGTAACATTTGTACAATATAGATTAATTCAAAGTATTCACCATTGTTAGCTATGACATTTTCCAAGCCAATGGATTCCGAGCCAAAAGAACTGCTCATCTTTTGAGGCCAAGAAGGAATCAATCCAATACCGGATACTCTATTCCAAAGTAAAGCGTATTCCAGAGAAAAATAGTATTTGGACGGGGCAGGGTCTGGACTATAATGGCAAAACTTCCCAACCACTTCATTCTAAATACTTTTTAACAGGTATTGGAAAATGGGGCCGAGCGTTGTCATGATGGAACAATTTTGACTGGCCTGGGCGATCATAGTCTTCCGTGTAAAAATCACTACTTTCAGCCATAATATTCATGGTATTATATTGTTACGTTTTAACCTTTTTAAAACGTGGGTTTATTTCTTTTAAATAAACCGGATACTTTTGATTGCAAATAAAAGTAGTCTAAATTTTGTAACAACTCTTTATTTATTCAAATGTACAACAACAACAGTGTAAATAGTCAGTCAGTCAATTCGCAGAAATGCCCACACACTTTATAATGTACAAGACAGTTGATGCTAACTCTAAGAGCGCCTATGATAAACTCACTCACGACTGCAACCTCTGCTACTATTTATACACACGCCATCTTTCGGGATTCATCTACAATGCTCTTAACGGACAACTAGTAATGTTCGAATTCTAGAGCTTTCGATGTTAATGTTAGCAGCCATACTGATAAACAATTCTAATAACCGCAAGCTATCAACATTGTTGATAAGTAGAAACTTCTACTGATGATGAATGCTACAGGCAGTCGTTACAGACCGTTAAATGCAAATCGATATTGCAAAATCGTAACAGTATTACGAAATCTCATAAATATTGATTGACCAATTGTTGTCTTATAAATTCCAAAGCATTTCCGAGATAAAGGTACCTTGACAAAGATCTTTTTTACTAATTTGATTTAAAATGTTGTTCTCTTTTTATTCCACTCTAGAGTCGAACAATTTCTACTCTATTTTAACTGTGAAGTTTACATTCAAATGTTATCTGTAACATGACTTATGTTAGTTATTAAATGACAAATTGTTTCAATAAAATTTAACATATTTAGGGCCATTATTACAGCTTGCCTTTATGTTCGTAATAGTAAAAGTTAACTTTAAAGCTTCCTTTTTCTATTACTTAAAATTACCTTTTACTATTAAGAACATAAAGGCAAGTTGTAATAATGGCCCTTAGAATAAAAAAATATATATTTTTTAGTTACAAAATAAGAGCAACTATTTTTTAATCTTTTGTGAAAATAATGATGATTTTTTTCAACATATAGATTTTATAGTGATGAAGACAGCGTGTTTATTTTAACTATAGAACGAAACGTATTGCAACCATTGTCAGATTATTTCTATTGGCAACACCGTGCATATGTATTTAAAAACAATGTGTAACAACAGATCTGGGCATTTTTGGATTACAACAATCTGAGCACCGTGTAAACTGAAAATTTTTGTTGTCTAAAAATGAAATTGTAAGGTTTTCTTAAAATCGTCTTAATTAATAATTTACATTTTGCTAACACTTTTTCATTGCCAGCATATTGACAGATAAAACATTGTATGATCTGATAATCGTGTATACATTAGAAATTTCGGGAAACATATTGTTTAACAAAAATTTTTTTACAAAGTCTTATACACAGACAATATCGAGATTCGACACCGGTAAATATAGCAGTCTTACTAGAATTTGTTTATTTTTATTTTTAATAATTTAAAAATTAAGTGAGAACAAGCAACCGTTCAAAAGCTAACAGAAGAGAAAACGAAAACAAAGTTTAAGTTCATTTGAGGATTTATATTTTATAAAATTGTTTAATTAAAATTTTTTAAAAATGGATATAAAGACTGATAGTATTGGATTTGTTTTAAATATATATTTTATTCTTTACATTGTGTTCTGTATTTAAAAAAAAAAAAAAAAAAATAAGAAGTTGGTTTTCGTACGTGTTTTTATAATTTGTGCTGAACTAATTTGCAGTTTTAAAATGTTAGTCAATTAAATTCAACTACCAAACCTTTATATATATGGGGCATTTCATGTCAAGTGAACCAACTTTTGAAATCGATGTCTTCCGATTGAGATGAAATTTGCACCATAGTTAGTTAGTTAGTTCTATTGGATATTGGATCTTTATTTTATTTTTTTGCTCAAAAGAAATCCCAGATTTATTCCTTTTGGAGGTTTTTGGTCGCTTGGGATATCTATGCGAGTGGGATATCTATAAAAATAAATATTTTGTAACCCAAGTCATACAATTTTTGAGTTTTTTTTTTCTTTTTTGCTCGAAGGAAAGCTTAGGTCTATTCCTTTAAGAGCTTTTTGGTCTCTTAGTGGGATATGAGTGGGAAGTTCTTGACCGATCTTGTTGAAATATTGTGTCTGAATTACTATCTAATAAAGCTAACTATGGTGCAAATTTCATCTCAAATCGGAGGTGCCACACCCTCTGTGACTACTCTCTTATTTTTGCCTCAAATATTTATACAAACGGTGGAATTGCTCATGTAAAATTTTAGGACTATAGCTATTAAAGATTCCTAGATAATTAATTTTTATACCCTTCACCATCAGTGGCAAGGGTATATATAAGTTTTTCATTCCATTTGTAATTTATACATTTTTTATTCTGGATCGTTATAGATAGCGAAGTCGATATAGCCATGTCCGTCTGCATGTTGAAATCAACTTTCCGTAGGCCCAAAATAACTTACAAACAAAATTGATACATGAATATATCGGGAATTCTTCCGGCTTGGTAGATATTTAAAATTGAGAACAAATGGCTGAGATATAAAGAAAAAACCGGGACAACCTAGATTTTTGTCCTATTTTTTATCTATATCTGGATTACTAAGTCATTAATATAGATAATATGGATATCCAATGATAGATATTTCAAAGTCCATTGCAACGATGTATATAAGGCTATAGTAATTTGGACCTACAATGGGTCAAAATCGGGAAAAATATTTTTTAACCCGAATTTTTTTTTTACCAAAAAATTTGTTTATCATACATTTTTTTTCACTAATAATTAACAATTTATTTTTTTTTTAAAAATTAAAAAAATTTAATAAATTTTTTAAAAAATAAAAAAAAAAACAATTTCGAAAAAAATTTTTTTTTAATTTTGAAAACAAAAAAAAATAATTTTGTTTACCTAAAAATATTTAAAATTTTTATTTTAAAGTATAGTTTGGTGAAGGGTATATAAGATTCGGCACAGCCGAAAATAGCTCTTTTACTTGTTAAAATTAACTTTGTATGGGAGGTATCACGTCCACTTGAAATTGCAAAACACAAAGTAGCCTATAGCTCCTTCAAGACATACAGGAACATACTGTAAAAATTTCAAGAAAATCGGAGCATCCGTTTTGCCGTCTATAGTCTTCAAAACAGCACACATACATACAAACACACATTCATTTATGTAGATATAAAGTGGGCGTTAAGTGAAGGTGACCACGCCCACTTTTTGTCAAATTAATTTTCATTTCGGCAGGAATTTGCTGTAGAAGTTTCAAGACGATATTCGAACTATTACTATTTTTGTCGCTCACTCATATATAATTGCCACCACTGTGCATATGATCAACTGCTACCTATTGAAAGGGAAACTGAATCATGTTAATTCGTTATAGATCACTACTGAATAGATTAGCTCATCTCATCAAATAAACTACAACTTTATCGATCATTTGGTATCTATAATATTTATTAATGTGTTTATATTGGTAGAAATTTAGATAGAAAACACTCACAGTCACAGCTATGTATATGTTTGATAAACTTTTAAATAGAATAAAGTTATCTAGTCGCTATAAGAAATTACTGGGGACATGTTTTTATTGGGAAGATATGAAAAATACCCTATTTTGTAAGTTCTATAATAATTGACTTTGCAACATGAAATTAATAATAAATGTATGGTTCTGAGTAAAAACGAAACCAAAGCGTAACGGTACTGGTAATTGGTTTGTTTGTATTTGTTTATTTAAAAATATATTAGCAGTATTTATAATCTTGTGCATTTGTATTGAAAATTTACGATATAAATCACGATATAAATTATTATTATAAGACAATTATGAATGTTCAAATCATTTTCTGAAGGGGTCTTTGTATGGGGTCTGGGCACAAATGCAGCCAGATTTTAGCAATAAATTCAGAACGCATAATCAACGTATATATGACTGCTGAACAGTGGTTTAGAAACCTTTTTTTTTTGGAAATAATTCGGTATCTCTGGAGATATTGTTAAAAAATGTTACACGATAGGAGCAGAAGTGATTCTGAGTTGATTTGCATATGTTCTGCTTCCTAGCGCTTGTGGGGGCCAATGCGTGGATCCTCAAAGTTGGTCACCTCGGGTCTCAAAATTTTTAAAAAAATCGCCAAAAATCCAAATGAGCTGAAATTGAAAATATAAATAGTCCTTAAGAAGATCTACAAATAATACACTAACATATGTAGGTTATCTCTATAAGTTGAAGATATATTTAGGTTTATTGATTTATTTTTTTTTAATTTTGCTCGATCTTTTTATCGTTTTTTAGAGATTATTTTTAAAATATCAGCTATATTGATGATTAAATTCTAAATAAAATAGGAATAACTTGCTAACAGTTATCCCTATAAAAAGTTACACGTAAAGTTGGAACATGTAAATAGGTTCGTATTTTTTACGTTTTTTCCCAAAAAAGTTTCTATATTTTTTCTTTTGAAGAAAAAATTTTTCTTCGGGAATATGCACAAGTTTTATATGATCCAGAAGGAGAACTTATTGCTAAAGCGTGTAAAGTAAAATTTGGCTAACTAAAGCGGATACAACACCCACCAAGCCTATCCAAACTTGGGCAATTTTAAAAAATAATTTTAGGTTTAAGTTAAAAATTCTAAAAGGGCAAAGCACCGATCTACGAAAATGTTCCATTTTTGTGTAACCCTATATGCTACTCAAACACTTACAAAGCTTTTTCACTATCACTCGGTAAATAACGTCACAGTAAGCACTTTTCTAAACAAACTCAGTTTTTGGAACACATTTTTCCCGGTTTAGGAATTTCGGTAATTTAAAATAAAAATGTCAAAAATTATAATTGATCAACTTTGAAGGGCCACACACTGGCCCGCATTAGCGCTAGGAAGCTGAACAATTGCAAATATACAAAATATATAAAAATACCTCAGCTCCAATCATGTAAAATTTCGAAACAATATCTCCAATAGTTCCCGAGATACTGAATTATTTTCAAAAAAAGCGTTTCTAAAGCATTGTGTGCTGGAACATTTGTGTGGGAACTAGGAAATACCAAAAAAACCTTATCAACAGAGTTTATTTGTAAAAAATTTCAGCCAGATGCTTGGGCTCCATTGTATTTTCAACAGAAATACAGACGGACAGTTGGACGGACATAGCTAGGTCGTCTTAGAATCTTATCTCAGAATAATGTGGGTCGCGACAAATATTTATATGTGTTACAAACGGAATGACAAAATCAATATACCTCCCATCTTTTTTTAAACGTGGGAATACAAATAAATTTATTTAAGTATCTCTTAACAAACTTTTAGATCCACTCCACTATGTGTATCACAATTATAAGTATGTATTAACATTTTAAGATATTTTTATATACATAGTTCATGTCATTTAAAATTTCTTCAACTGTTTGCAACCAGTTTTATCACAATCTCTAATTAACATCAAATTAATAAACAATTTTGTTTAGTTAATTTAAAAAAAAAAGACAAAACAAATTCTAGACGACAATGATTAAATATTATGATTAACATAAAATTATAAAAACAAGAGTCCTAAATAATGCATCTTAGACAATAACTTAGAACGTAAATGCTATTTTGGGTTTCTCATAAATATAACCACTGCTCGTGCGGTTGCTTTCACTTTTTTCTTTACTGGATATTTGGTGTTTGGTAGCTTCAACTGCATCAGTATTATGTGTTATTCTGGGAGCAGGAGTAGTGGAGGTGGTTGTAGTGTCCATTAGAGGTGAGGATTTTTGTTGTTTATTTAGTTTTTCAAAAGGAAACGTATGTTCATAGTTGTCTATAATGGTAGTGTCTTCTGCGAAATGTATATCATCACCGGACTTATAAATCACCACTGGTTCAACGTTACTCAATTCAGTGTTATCATCATAGTTAAATAGTTTATATTTAAATACTTTTTCAACATAATAGTTAATGGGTACCACATCTTCAATGAGATTTTTCACATATTTATTAATTTGTTTGGTATTTTCCGCCTTTGAGTTATTATAGTTTAAAGAATTTAAAGTATTATCCAGTTTTGGCTTGGGTGTAAAGAGATTAGAACTTGAGGTTTGCTTAGCATTTAGAGCTTGTGGTTTCTGGATGCCTTTTCCATTTCCAGGTATAGCATTACTTAAAGGCGTTTCATTTGCTATATCTCTATTTACTGTTTGCGCTACGTTTTCATTAAGAAATAAACCCGATATTAAGGCCCCCTTAACGATCGGTTTATATTTGCCACTTACAAAATCCAAGCCTAAAGGTTGCACATAATCAACTCTCATGGGCAGAGGATCATCGATTACTGCTGGCTTATTGTGTTTATAACTCAAAACTCCTTTAATAATCTGTGTTGGTTCATGGCGATTTCTTGACTGTTCTTGGTTATTATTTGCCGGTGGTAAATAGGACCGTTCGTTCAACTGCAGTTTTTGGACATCACTTTTAACACAGCTGCTTACAAACAACAGAAATACTGTGTTAATAATTTGTTTGTTCTTTAAAGAAACATTTTGGAATCAGTACTTATTTGTTTTTTTAATATATTTTATTTTTTAAATTGGAGAACTCACCATGTTTTATGGCTTTAACTTATCCGCAAACTGAATTGAATGATGACTTTACTGAAAATATTGCCAAATGTTTTGCCTGGTTTTTATATACATATAAAATTATAACATTAATTTACTGTTTAATTGCGATGATTGGCTGCATATATGCGTTCATTGTGTCTTTATATTTGTATTATTGGTTTAGTCAATTGATTTGAATTGAATAAATGTTATCTCTTTGTTATCAATTTAATTTAAGTCAAGTACAAATTACTTTCATAGCTGTACCCTACAATAAGCTATAAATATTCATAGTTGTATGAAACAATATGCAATATCAAATGATCCATGGAAGTTGGGATACAATTTGGTTTGTTAAACGCCTTTAATATCCACTGTAATAATACGGTCGATTGTCAATTATTATGATATGTGTAAATATAACCAACATCCCTCATTCCAATTACGAACATAGCTTTCTATGCGGAAAGTTTTGCTTTACTCCTTTAATTCCATTGATTTCAACGTGCAAGAGAGGGTTTTTGCGGTTCAGAAGTGATGATTTTGAGACGGAAGACAAAGATCGCCCAGGCCAGCCAAAAAAGTTTGAAGATCAAGAATTGGAGGCATTACTACATGAAGATTGTTGTCAAACTAAATAAGCGCTTGCAAAATCATTGGAAGCTACTCAAGCAGCAATATCAAAGGCAGCAAAATTTGGGTATCATAGGAATTGAAGCCGAGAGACCTTAAAATACGATTTTGCATATCCGAAATTATGCTAGAACTCTAAAAGAAAATACTTGCGAAGAAAAATGAAAAGCCGGGCCAACCAGCAGAATCGACAACAAAGTAAAATATGCCGCTAATGTAGTGCTCTGTCTTTGGTGGGAGCAGAAGGGTGCTACCTATTATGAGCTGAGGAAACTGTATAGAACCGTGCCCAGTCCGACTGTTATTTGTTTCGAACGTTGTAGAACTCTCTCCCTGGGAATAGAGTATCCGGTATTGGCTTCATTCGTTCTTGGCCTTAAAAGATTAGCAGTTCTTTTGGCACGGAATCCATATGTTGCCAGATAGCTCAAAACTAACAATGGCCAATACTTTGAATAAACTTATATTGTACAAATGTTTCAAAATGAAAGCTGAACATTTTTAGAAATCTCGCATTTCTAAGTCATTTAAAAACAAATATCTACAAAACCATTTGTTGGCATAGGTAGCCAACATCTGCTGAACATAATCGGTTATTTATCTGCAAACAACACGAATGTCAACGAAGTTCATACATATGATCAAATTACAACAGAGAAATAAGTGCAAAATATATATTATGCACACATGTTACAAATGAAAAGAAACAATGGTTTTAAACCGAATACACTATACGAATATGAGCGAAAGTCGCACAGTGGCGCGATTTGTATTATATATCAAAAAGCTAGATAACACAGCGGAACAAATATTTTGGTGCACGAGATTCGAACTAAGGACTGAGATAGAAAAATTCTTAACACACGTTTTTCATTAAAACTTTTAACCCAAGTATTATTTGATTTTTTTTGATCAAGTTACCTTTGTAAAGCATGTCAGTTATTATGTTTAATGTCAATTATGTTCATTTGTTGTTAATTTGATTAAAATGAGTGACCAGAAAAAAGTGCGTATTAAAATTATTAAATATTTTCAACAAAACCCAACTTGGTCGTACAAAAAGTTGGCCAAACAATCAAAGGTCTGCCGTCAAACTGTTTCCAATGTTATTAAACAGTACCGGGAGAACTTGTCCATTGATAGAAAACCTGGTTCAGTTATAAAGAATGGTCCACATGATGTTTCTAAAGCCAAAAAAATAGAAAGCATTTTCAAAAGAGCTCCCAACACATCCAGTAGGAAAGCAGCCCGGTTAGCTCAGTGCTCGGACTGTTTGGTACGAAAAGTTAAAGCTAATGCAGGTTTAAAAACATACAAGGCTCAAAAAGTTCCTGACAGGAAAACTGCTAAATATTTAGAGGCCAAGAACAAAGCACGGAAATGAAGTCCAATTTTACTGCATAATGGATGACGAAACGTATGTTCTAGCAGATTTTTCGCAGCTTCCGGGTCAAAATTTTGATGTTGCTGATGCTTGAGGGAATGTTGAAGAAAAGTTTAGGACCCAAAAGCAGACAAACTTTTACAAAAAGTTATTGGTATGGCAAGCAATACACAGTTGCTGCAAAAACGCTAAACATTTGTTACAACGGGCTCTATAAATATCGAAATTTACATCAAGGAATGTTTACAAAAAAGGCTGCTTCCATTCATAAGACTTCTTAGGCCACTTATTTGGCCTGATTTGGCACTCTGTTACTATGATAAGAAGGTTCTTGAGTGTTAAAAGAACAATAATGTGGTATTTGTACCAAGAGAGGCAAATTCTCCAAACTGCCTGGACCTAAGGCCAGTGGAGAGATATTGGGCTCTTGTTAAAAGAGAATTGAAGAGCACAAAAAAGGTGTCCAAAAGTGTGGTAGATTTTAAACGGAGATAGACAACCTGTTCGAACAAAGAGACATAAAGCACTATAAAAACGTTAATGGAAGGGTTTCCGAAAATGTTCAAAATTGCATAACTAGTGATTAGAAATATCTTAAACTTTTTATTAAAAACAATGCTTTCATAGAAAAAAAATTTTTTTTCTATAAAAAAGCAAAATACCATTGTAGAACAATGTATGTAATTGATTTTCGCTGAGCTTTTAACATATATTCTCCTCAAATGTAAAAAAACATATTGGGATCTTTAATATATGTAGCATCTCATCTTACTAGCCATAATGGAATAATATAATAAGATAAATTATTTGTATACCCTTCACCATGAGTGGCAATCGTCATTCCGTTATTAATTTCTACATTTTGCACTTATGACCCCACAAAAAATATATATTCTGGATCGTTATAGATAGCGAATTTGATATAGACATGTCCGTCTGTATGTTGAAATCAACTTTCCGAAGCCCCTAAACAACTTACAAACATAATTGATACATCAATATATCGGGAATTCTTCCGGCTCGGTCGTATTTAAAATCGATAAAATCGGCCGACAAATGTCTGAGATATAAGGCAAATAAGGTCAAAAATTTTTGACCTACTTTTTTATCTATATCTGGATTATTAAGTCATTAATATAGACAATATGGATATCTAATGATAGATATTTCAAAGTTCATTGCAACGATGTATATAAGGCTATAGTAATTTGGACCTACAATGGGTCAAAATTAGAAAAATGTTTTTTAAAACGATTTTTTTTTCAACAAAAAAATTTTTTTTCATAAATTATTTTTCATTAATAAATTAAATTTTTTTTTTTAAAAATTCAAAAAAAAAAAATTGGAAAAAAAATAAAAAAAAAAACAATTTTGAAAAAAAAAAATTTTTTTTAAATTTTGAAAAAAATTTTTTAATTTGAAAAACAATTTTGAAAAAAAAATTTAATTTTGTTTACCTAAAAATATTTAAAATTTTTATTTTAAAGTATAATTTGGTGAAGGGTATGTAAGATTCGGCACAGCCGAATATAGCTCTCTTACTTGTTATAAAAAAGCAGGAAATTAGAGCAATTTCTTATTTTTGAGGCCTTCACTAACAAATACTGAAAAACAGATCCTTACCTAACATAAATATTGATATAATTCTATGATCACTCTAATCTACAATAATAAATCTTTAGTTTAAGTATAATCATGTAGGTGTTAAACATTCAAGTTATAAACATTTGTATAATATTTTTAGTACGAAAAACATATGCAAAATACTGCTAAACTTCAAGATTAGTATTTTTCAGCGAATTTTATATGTTTCTATAAATTAGTTTAATGATATGTTTTTATTATACGATATTTTAAAAACAAGAGCTGCTCAAAAAAACTAAAGATAGTTTTGACAATGTAATGTCTCATATATGTTTTATCAATTACATTTTTCGCTGCAGCAAACCAAAATGTCAATTTTGTTTCCTTGTGTAATTGCTCAGCCCATGTATGATATGAGTGTTTGGATAGCAGAAGTAAAATAAAATATTTTTAAAAATTTTAGATTTTTTATGTTTCTTTTTAATGATTAAAATTATTGATTTTATATGTTCACAATTTTTTTTATACCCTTCACCTTACTGAGAAGGGTATATATAGGTTTGTAATTCCCACAATATCATTTTCCGACCCTTTCAAGTATATATATTCTGGATCCTTACAGATAGTGGAGTCTATTAAGCCATGTCCGTCTGTCTGTTGAAATAAATTTTCTGAAAACCCCAAATAACTTACTAACTGATTCTTACATCAATATATCGGGAATTCTTCCGGCTCGGTTGCTATTTAAAATCGAGAAAATCGGCCAACAAATGGCTGAGATATAAGGAAAGAACCGGGAAAACCGCGATTTTTGGCCAATTTTTTTATCTACATCTGGATTACTAAGACATTAATATATATAATAAGGATATCTAATGATAGATATTTCAAAGTTCATCGCAACGATCTATATAAGGCTATAGTAATTTCGACCTACTATGGGTCAAAATCGGGAAAGATATTTTTTAATCCGAATTTTTTTTCACAAAAATATTTTTTTGTCATAAATTTTTTCACTAGTAAATTAAAAAAAAAAAAATTTTAAAAATTAAAAAAAAATATTTGAAAATAATTTTTTAAATTTTGAAAAGCAATTTCGAAAAAAAATGTTTTTTTAATTTTGAAAAACAATTTTGAAAAAAAAAAATGCATTTTGTTTACCTAAAAGTATTTAAAATTTTTATTTTAAATTATAATTTGGTGAAGGGTATATAAGATTCAGCACAGCCGAATATAGCTCTCTTACTTGTTCTTTATGACAAGGGCTACAACTTTGCCTCAGAAATTAAATCAAAATTTCGAACTGTTTGCAAGATATGAGCCTGAGAAAATTATCACTTTTTTTCAAAAATGACACCGAGGCCTCAAATCTTTGGGGCCCATAAAAAAATTGCATGACACGGGCCTTTTTTTTTTTTGTCTTTTATTAAGTAGTGGTGTCCGTATATGGTTTTTTCCGTGTTGCACTGTGTAATAGTAGCATATTTAAAATCGTTGGACAATTTCCTGTAAAATAGGTTTATTCAATATTTTTAAAATTTTTGATTTTTGCAAACTCACTTGTTCTACAGGCGCCACTGTGCGTCGTTAAATTGGCATGTTCTGTTTGTGTGGTTGGCACGATTACTTAAATTAAAAATAAAAAACTTAAGAAATGTTGGTAGTTTATGAATCAAAAGCCAACTAAAGCCAAAAACGTTAGTGTAAACGGGTTACAAAAATAATTTAAAAAATTCCTAATTGGATGTTTGAAAATTCTATAAAAAATGTTCTCTTTCCTTGATAGGAATAGCTGTTCATTATGCCAAGGAGTCAAACATTTTATCAGAGGGTTTATGAATCTCTCATCCATTTCCACGAAGTCTCGTTATTTTTTAACACATACATACTTATTTAAAGGGATTAAGAAAGGATTATTTGGCTTCGAAATATTCATAATGCAATCATAAACTACGGCTTACGCATAAAAAGAACATCTTTTAAGAACTGCCAAACGACCTCTACCTTCATATAGGAAGCCGTACCACTCGAAATAACCTCCTATGGTATTCACTAAATTCCAAAATTAGTTTTGTTTGCTACTACATCATGTATCGAAAGATAAGTTAGTTTAACTAAACGAAAGATATCATCAATGCAAACTTCCCTAATTCCTTAAGCGAAAATAGAAATAACGCCTCCTTGCAGAGGCGAACTACGATTCGAGCGTTATACTGTCTGTTAAAATATTTGTTGTATGAAGACTGTCAGTATAACTTTAGGTGAAAAAATAACTAAAAAATTGTCAATTTCATTTCCAAGTTGCCTGAGACTAGGGTTTGGGGTTTCCCTGGATTTCCCGTAAAACTATTGTCTGGAATTCCCGGGGAAATTTAAAATTAATTGAAAAAAAAAACTTTAATAAGTAGAATTAAATACAAGTAAGACAGCTATATTCGGCTGTGCCGAATCTTATATACCCTTCACCAAATTATACTTTAAAATAAAATAAAATTTTTTTTTTTAATTTTTTTTTTTCGAAATTTTTTTTTAAAGTTTTTTCCAATTTAAAAAAAAAATATTTTAATTTAAATTTTTTTTTTTTTGTGACAAAAAAATGTTTTTTGTGAAAAAAATTCGGGTTAAAAAAATATTTTTCCTGATTTTGACCCATTGTAGGTCCAAATTACTATAGCTTTATATACAACGTTGCAATGGACCTTTAAATCATCTATTATTAGATATCCATATTGTCTATATTTATGACTTAGTAATCGAGATATAGATCAAAAATAGAGGTTGTCTGAGATTTTTGTTCATATCTCCGTTATTTATGGACGGATTTTGCTGATTTTAAAAAGGAAACATCTCGAAAGCATGTCTGACAGAATTATTGAAGATTTGGATCCCGAAGATATCTGGGGTCTTCAGAAAATTGATTTTAACAGACAGACGGACAGACAGACGGACATGGCTAAATCGACTCCGCTATCTATAAGGATCCAGAATATATATACTTTATAGGGTCGGAAAATTCTATTGTGGAAATTACAAACGGAATGACAAACTTATATATACCCTTCTCACGAAGGTGAAAGGTATAATAACATCTTGGCTTGCTGAAGGGCTTGAAACAAATTTAGAAATATTAAAAGAGGTTTTAAACCCCATTAAGGATACAGTAGAAGCATTAAGCCGAAATGAAACCATTTTGCAGATAGGAGATGCTTTAATGAACACTCTCTATGAAAAGCTGTTATCTATAAATTCTACGATTTCTCAAATAATAAAATATAAAGTTTATAAACGATATAACAGCAGACTTATGTCATTGATAAATTACCTAAAAACTTCACAACATAATGAGCCAAATTATAATATAACAAAGACAATGTTAAACATTTATGGAAAGCAAATGTAAAAATAAAATTATGATGATAATTATGTTTCCGAAATACAAATGGAGCAACATTTTTAAAACTAATCAATCAATATTGAAAAAGAAAACCCTAAATATTCAAAATCAAATGCTGAAAGTTGTTTTAAGCGGGAATTAGGTATATTTGAAGCAAGTTGCAATCGTGCAAAATATTTAGATTGTATTTTAATGCTTTACTGACGATAAAGCCAACATTTGTGGAAAGCTAAAGAGTTTTCTCGCTGACTGAATACTTTGCCACTAAAATAAGAAATCGAATGTCAAATGACTTATTGAATGCATTAGTTATTTTGAAAACTCAACACTATTCCTATTCTAACCAATTTTTTGTTTGTTTTGTGTTAGTACAATTGAATTGTAATCTATTGCTTTTCTTTCTTTTTTAATGAAATGTGTCATTTTATAAAATAATTTTATTTTTTACTTATTTTTCTAGTTGTAAAAAAATTAAATTTTTCATTCCCGTTTCCCGGGAAATAAAATTATCAGGGAAACCCCAAACCCTATCTGTGACACATTCTACGGGGTTTTCCAACAAGAGCTATTAATTTGGTATTCAAAGAAAAATAGCATTTTTTGAGATAAATGATCGGATGTTTATTTCATAAAAAAGAGGAAGGTATGCCGCTAATAATGAAAAACAACATCAGCCAAATTGACACCACGACCACGCTTACAGTACCATATCCTTTTCATGAAATTTCCCATAACCAAATCGCAAAGTGGCTGCCCTATGTCCTCGATAGCCTCACGAATTCTATCTTTGACGTCTTGAATCGAGGCTGGGCTGTTGGCGTAGACCTTATCTTTCACGTGGCCCCAAAGGAAGAAGTCGCAAGGTGTTAAATCACAAGATCTTGGTGGCCAATATTGATCACCTCTTCGAGAGATAACACGGTACGGAAACTTTTCCCGTAAAAGAGCAATGGTTTCGTTGCTTGTGTGGCACGTAGCACCGTCTTGTTGAAAATAAACGTTGTCCAGATTAATATCATCCAACTCCGACCATAAGATACGGTGTAATGACGTTTGTGGAATGCCCAATTCCAAAGAACGACGTGGAATGGACAAACCTGGGTTTTCTTCAACACTTTTGACTACTGCAGCAATATTCTCAGTTGTTCTTGAGCGACGTGCATGGGTTTTATTCTTCACATCATTGACTTGTCCCAACAGCTCGCATTTTTCCATCAATTTCTGTATTGCGATCCGACAAGGTGCTTCACGATCACATAAAAATGCTTTAGTTTTGCGAACTGTGACTGCATTTTTGTAGTGAATTTTAATAATTTCAATTCGTTGTTGAAGCGTGTATCGTTCCATTTTTAGTAATGGCGTAGTTTCTACTTGTCAAATGTCAAAGAATAAAAACTTCAAAAGTGACAGCTATTGAAATACCGGGTGATTCAAAATAACACCTCTTGTTGGTAAACCCTTTTTTAGGGGGAATTTTTAATCATTCGAATACATTTAGATTTTGTTTCTGTTGTGCTTTGATAACAAACAAAAAAAGAAGAACATTATATAGCTAAGAAATATTAATAGCTCCATTGTCCTTTCCAAAACATTTGTAAGAACTACTGTTTTGTTTATATTTCAAACGTTCTTAAAATCAAAAACACTAAGAACACAATAAATAAGTTTGCAATGACGCCACTCCCGGCTCGTTTGGGAATTTTTTGATTTAATTAAATAAAACAAATAAAGCTTTAAATAGTCGGTCACTATTCATAGCAACTTTTTGTATTGTTCTCTTATCTTTTTTTCTAAGTTTTCTTGATTATTTTGCAAAAAAACAAAAATTTAATTTGCATATATTAAGTATTTTGCAAGTTATGTGAGAATTTAACCAACGTTTTTTTTTTAATACCCACCTTAAAAGAAGATAGATTTATTCATACCGTTTGTAACATATCAAACATTAGTTAATACTTATATTCTGGGTACTCATAAGAGTCTAAGACAAGCTAGCTATGTCCGTCCGTCCGTCCACCTGTCAGGAGCTAGCTGGCGGAAATTGTCCACAAATACTTTCTGTTGATATCGATTCATAATTTCACTTAGCCCACATGTCAAAATGTCCCCTCGGTATACTGTTTGAGCAGTCATAAGTATGCTGATTATGGGGTAATCATGATCAAATTAGTTCTAAGTACTTTGAAATTATACTGTTGAGTATGGCGAAAATAGGGGAACATTTGTTTCTAGTCCCTTGAACATTCATAATTGTCTTATAATAATACAGTGATGAAATTGGACATAAACAAGTTTTATATTTACCTAAATATTTCTACCAAATTTTGTGAGGATCGGTTCATAATTGAACCTAACCCCCATATAACCTATTTATGAGAAAAATATTTTATTGTCACTTAT
This sequence comes from Calliphora vomitoria, assembly GCA_942486065.2. NCBI lineage: Eukaryota > Metazoa > Arthropoda > Insecta > Diptera > Calliphoridae > Calliphora > Calliphora vomitoria. The sequence goes on along the minus strand of OW818031.2, from coordinate 27,885,338 downwards.
TAATGGTGGGTATATTCGGCACAACCGAATATAACACTCTTAATTTAATTTGTTTGGTTTATTTTTATATAAAATCCCACCTCTTTTCATATATTTTACGACGTAATAATTGTTCATGTTGAGATAAATTTAACTTCTTCATGAGAAGAAGCACTTTCTCATTGTTATTTAATTCTATTGTTTAGATTAACTTAATAAGACTTTTGTTATGGAAAAAGCTTTGTTTATGAAAAGTTCTTTGTTTAGTAAAGACATTTTGTTTTTAAATTAAGTATAAGCAAAGTTTTAAACAAAAACAAGTAAACAATTTAAGTTTATAAGAAATTTGTTTATGTCACTTATAAAGGAATAACAGATAGATATATCTGTATATATACTCGGATACCCATATGATCATTTGCGATACACTTTAGAGTACAATCGCACAATCTGTCACATCATTTAAATTTTGAAAAAATTAAAAAAAATAATCGATTTATTTACTCGAATTATCATTGCTTGTTGTCTGGTAGATACCTTGCAAAAATTTATCGATTTTAAAATTTATAAATAAATCTTAACTTAATAAAATTAATGTATATTTTTGGGCTTATTAGGATGTGTTACAGCATTTTAACCTAATACTAAAAGGGGGGTCACACGGCATGTATTCCATATGTATTGGAACATGTATTCGATACATATGGAATTCCATGTGTATGTCAAAATTCACCTTATACATACGATTCATAATTTCCACGTTGACACGTATATATGTATGTAATTGCGTGTGACATAACCTCTTTTAGTTTATAGAATTGTTGTTTTTAACTATACATCTATTTAATAAATTTTTAAATAACAATAATTATATTTAATTTGATGAAACTTATTTTGTTATGATTTTTCTCTACTATTTTTTGTTTTGTGTTTTTTATTTTGAACTAACACAGTGTTGTATTTCAAAATATGTACACATTGATAAACACACGAAAATAGAACATGCTCTAATTTCCAAAAATGTCATAACGTATACACATTTATTTTACATACACAAAGTTTCATATGGACCACACGGTATGTACATGTTTACATATGGAATAATGTCCCAATATATGTCACAAAACGCAACACATACCGTGGACCCCCCTATTAGTGCTAATTAGAGTTTTACATATTGTTACGAATGTGCAATGACGATTTGAATTCAACGGTCTGTAACGACTGCCTGCAGCATTCATCATGTTTGAAGGCACGTCCATCATTGACATTGTTTGTAAGTATGGCAACACTAAATGTTTGGGCTGCTGGCAATGACATCGAAAAGCTCTAGAAATCGAATGTACTAGTATGTCCGTTAGGAGCATTGTAGAAGATTCCCGATAGATGGCGCGTGTAAAAATAGTGGCAGAGCTGGCAGTCGTGAGTTGAGATTATCATTGGCGCAGTTAGAGTTAACATCAACTGTCGTGTACGTGTGTGTTTGTACATTATGAAGTTTGTGTGCATTTCTGCGAATTGATATACGTGTATAAAGACATTGATAAATAAAGAGTTGTTACAATTTTAAACTACTAAAACTGCTTTTATTTGCAATCAAAAGTATCCGGTTTATTTAAAGGAAATAAACCACGTTTTTAAAAGGTAAAAATGTAACAATATGTATACAAAAAACCGGTTTTCGAATAATTCGAAAAAGCGTCATATTTAAAAAAACAGTTTTCGGTTCGAATAATCGCTTTTTGTCAATTTTAGTACTGAGTTATATTTATGTTTAAAACAAATACAAAAATCGTTCAACCTTTTAAAAATTAATTTTAAATAAATAAACCCAAATATCTCTTGAACTAAAGGAGATCACTTACAAGTGTATATCAATTTTTTGTAACCCTTCTGAAGGACTATTTACTATTTTAAATTTCAGCTCATTCAGATCATAAATGGATTTTTGGCGATTTTTTAAAAAACGTGAGACTCAAGGTGGCCTGTAATTTTGCTAATTAAGCGTAAAGAGCTTTATTTACAACTTTGGTGACCCCCACTAAAATTTTCCGTCAACAATTTCCGTAGAATACCTTAATCCTTAACTGTCCTTTTTGAAAGGACTTTTTTTGATTTTCTCGAAAAAAGTGTCAAATTGACCCCTAAAGAGAGGAGCTAGAGGGTTAAAATCTTCCACAAAAATGGTCTCCATAAAATTTCACAATATAACTTTGGCAATAAGAATTCTCGCAGACATTAACATACTACATTTTTTTTCATTTAGTATAATGCTTCGAACAAAAAATTCTCTCAGACATTAACATACTTTTTTTTTTCATTTATTATAATGCTTCCTTCGAACAAAAAATGATAATTATGACCCACTGAAAAATAAAAAACTCAGACCAGCTGGTCTATCAGTTTATTCTACAAAAATTATCTACTCAACATGCCCTTTCAGTATTATAGGGTCGCTATTCTATTCCAAAATTGCTGTTGGACAGTGTATTTAGTTATAGTTTTTAAAATAATATTTCAAGAAGAGAATTTAAATGATTTTTCCTCAATTTAATTATGTTTTATTATAGAAGAAACAGAAAAAACACGTTCACTTATAAGGACTGAGATCAAAAAATTCTTAACATACATATATGTTAATAAAAATGAAAACACTAAACTTACAGTTTTAATTTTTTTTTATTTGATTAAAATTATTATTACAATTTACAAAAAAAAATTTATATATTTTTATAGTTCTAATCACTAGTGATGAAATTTTGAACCTTTATAGGAAACCCTTCCATTATGGTTTTTATAGAGATTTCTGTTACTTTGTTCGAACAGGTAGTCCATCTCCGTTTAAAATCTACCACACTTTTGGACACCTTTTTTGTGCTCTTCAATTCTCTTTTAACAAGAGCCCAATATCTCTCCACTGAACTTAGCTGCAAGCAGTTTGGAGTATTTGTTTCTCCTGGTAAAAATACCACATTATTGTTCTTTTACCACCGAAGACCTTTCTTACCATAGTGACAGGGTGCCAAATCAGGCCAAAATGAAGTGGACACATTAAGAAGTCTTATGAATGGAAGCATCATCTTTTGTAAACATTTCTTGATGTAAATTTCCGTATTTCTAACAAATGTTTGGCTTCTTTTGCCGCAACTGCATATTGCTTGCCATGCCAAGAACTTTTTGGGAAATTTTGTCTGCTTCTGGGTCCTAAACTTTTCTTCAACATTCCCTTGAGCATCAGCAATATCAAAATTTTGACCCGGAATGAAGCAGGAATATTTTTTTTATAAAACTTGACTTCAATTTCCGTGCTCTGTTTTTGGCCTCTAAATTTTTAGCAGTGTTTCTGCCAGGAACTTTTTGAGCCTTGTATGTTTTTGAACCTGCATTGGCTTTAACTTTTCGTACCAAATAGTCCGAGCACTGAGCTAACCGGGCTGCTTTCCTACCGGATGTGTTGGGAGCTCTTTTGAAAATGCTTTCTATTTTTTTGGCTTTATAAACATCATGTGAACCATTCCTTCTACCTGAACCAGGTTTCTATCAACGGACAAGTTCTCCCAGTACTGTTGAATAACATTGGAAACTGTTTGACGGCAGACCTTTGATTGTTTGGCCAACTTTTTATAGGACCAAGTTGGGTTTTGTTGAAAATATTTAATAATTTTTGTACGCACTTTTTTATGGTCACTCATTTTAATCAGATTAATAACAAATGATCATAATTGGCAATCAAAATAATAACTGACATGCTTTACAAAGGCTTTACTTGGGTTAAAAGTTTTAATGAAAAACGTGTGTTAAGAATTATACGATCTCAGTTCTTAGTTAAAAGTGCATTGTATAATAAATTTAATTTTGAAGTTATGTTTTCAACAGAAGGACGGACATAGCTAGATCGTTCTTGAATCTTATGAGGAACCATATGATTCAAGAACAGCAACATTTGTCAGAAAATTACTTGAACATTCATAATTGTCTTATAATATATTGACCTCCATTTAACACATTACGAGACTAGTGCGTTGAAAACAATTGACAAAAATTCCTTGAGTCTCTGCAATATTATTAATTTTTCAGTATGTATATCTGGTTGTCTGAATGATGTCAAGAATTTAAAAATGTTTATGTTATTTTTTATTGAAGTTTGTTAAAACTTAATAAAATATTATTATTTCTCAATATTAACATATCGAAATATTGGTCGTAAAACCAAAAACTATATATATCCTTAAACGATCTAGCTATGTCCTTCTGCCTGTCTGTCTGTTGAAAACACGATAGGATCTAAACGATAATAGCTAGCTGACTGAAAATTTTCCACAAACACTCTGTGTTGATAAAGTCTGGTATTGACAATGGAAAATATCGGTGTATGCAAATGTCTCTTCGGAAAACTGATAAAATTGTTCTATTGTAGTTAAGTTAATTTGATCTGGTCGCAATGCTAAATGACAGATTTCCAACTCCTGTCAACGGTGTCATTTCAAAATGATAAATTTAAGATTTACTTGTTGTCTCACTGAATTATTCTCCAATCACAGCCAATATGAAGGAAAGTTTCTTCAGTACGAGCTAAAATAAGTGTATGTGCTCTTGAAGCTGTGAATACTGACTCAGAATTTCGTCTACTAATTTTCAAAAGTTGATTGTTCTTTAATGTTGCGATTATAAAAATGTAATCTGTGTTTTTAAATATGATACTACGTGGATAATTAATAAAGGGCCCAATATAATCCAATTATGATAGCCATAAATCGTCAACAATATCTTAGAAAATTATGCTGACAGAATGTGATGTGTATTATTCTCTATAATCAGCTCATGTTTTTTTTTATATTCAGATCATTCCAAAGACTCCTGCTCTGTTGGGATAAATTGTCAGTTACATGGTTACCATGAAAATCATATATTTTTAAATATAGAGATAACTGAGAAAAAATCAAAACTAAATGAAATTAGTTGTATTATCAAAAGTTGTAATAAAATTTTGAGATTTGCACTAGTTATCCTAAATAATATACAATTTGGTTTTAAATTTTAAAACAATTCAGAACATAATATTTCCTAAACACATTGCTATATCCCGTTCCCCATTTTAACGCTACCAATAATAAATCATTGAAACTCATTGTAACACATTTCGTAAAAACATTGACTTCTTTTTATTTTCATAAACTACGGAAAATATCTAAGTCCTATAATTTTAACAATTCTTTCAGTACTTATAAGATATGTTGTCATATTATTATTAATTTGGTTTAATATTTGAAGTAAGCGCCTTTGGGTTGGGGATAGTCGTAACCTTTACCGTTGGTACTGGATACATGAACATCGGAAGCATCACCATACGATCCAGAAAAGCCAGAATAACTGTCATCGTCAGAGTAAGATGAAGCGGGGGCGGAAGCAGCACCGTATTGAGATGAACTGCCAGTAGAGTAAGAAGAAGCTGGGGCAGAAGCAGAACCGTAATGAGAGGAACCGCCAGTTGAGTAAGATGAAGCGGGGGCAGAAGCAGCACCGTACTTAGAGGAACTGCCGGAAGAGTGTGAGGTTGCTGCTGGTGACAAGTACTCACGAGAAGGAGAGGAAGCAGCAGAGGTGCCAAAGGAACCAAAGGATGAATAGGAGGAAGAAGGAGCTGAAGCAGCATGTTGGGAGCCACTTGATCCATGACCAGAGCTGCCAGAGCCATGACTGGAACCATGGTGAGAACTACCGGAGGAGAAAGAGCTGGAGCCGTGTCCTGAGCTTCCGGATCCATGGTGGGAACCACCTGATGAAGATCCATGACCAGAGCTGCCAGAGCCGTGACTTGATCCATGGTGTGAAGGACCCGATGAGAAAGAGCCAGAGCTACCGGAGGAGGATCCATGGTGGGAGCTACCGCTGGAGTGGGAGCCAGATGCAGGTGGAATATATTCACGATTTACAGCAGCACCGTGGTGGGAGCTGCCACTGGAGAATGAACCAGATGAACCAGAAGAGGCACCATGGTGAGAACTTCCAGAACCAGAACCGAATCCGCTGCCAGAAGAGTGTCCAGCACCAGAACCAGAACCGAATCCGCTGCCAGAAGAGTGTCCAGCACTTCCATGAGATGAGTGACCACCTGAAGAGTGACCGCTGGCACCACCGAAACCACCAGAACCGCCAAATCCACCACTGGAACCGTGAGATGATGAAGTGTGACCGCTAGCACCGCCGAAGCCACCGGAAGAGTGACCAGCAGAACCACCGAAACCGCCTGAAGAATGACCAGCAGAACCACCAGATGAGTGACCAGCACTACCATGAGATGATGAAGAGTGACCGCTAGCACCGCCGAAGCCACCAGAAGAGTGACCAGCAGAACCACCGAAACCACCAGATGAGTGACCAGCCGAACCACCGAATCCACCAGAGGAGTGACCTACACTACCGTGAGATGATGAAGAGTGACCGCTGGAACCGCCAAATCCGCCTGAAGCACCACCGGCACCACCGAATCCACCAGAAGAGTGACCTACACTACCGTGACCGCTGGAACCGCCAAATCCGCCTGAAGCACCACCGGAAGAGTGACCACTGGCACCACCGAATCCACCAGAGGAGTGACCTACACTACCGTGAGATGATGAAGAGTGACCGCTAGAACCACCAAATCCGCCTGAAGCACCACCGGCACCACCGAATCCACCAGAAGAGTGACCTACACTACCGTGACCGCTGGAACCGCCGAATCCGCCTGATGCACCACCGGAAGAGTGTCCGCTGGAGCCACCGAATCCACCTGATGAGTGACCTACACTACCGTGAGATGATGAAGAGTGACCGCTGGAACCGCCGAATCCACCCGAAGAGTGTCCGCTAGCACCACCAAATCCACCTGATGCACCACCGGAAGAGTGACCACTGGAACCACCGAATCCACCAGATGAGTGACCTACACTACCGTGAGATGATGAAGAGTGGCCGCTGGAACCGCCGAATCCACCCGAAGAGTGTCCGCTAGCACCACCAAATCCACCGGAAGAGTGACCACCGGCACCGCCAGAGGTGTGACTTACACTATCATGTGATGTTGAGTGACTGCCAGCACCGCCAAAGCCACCAGCACCGCCAAAGCCACCAGCACCACCGAAACCACCTGAAGACTGACCGACACTGCCATAAGAAGACGATGTGTGGCTAGCACTTCCGTGTCCACCGTGGGATGATGAGCCAAAAGAGCTTCCATCGTCGAATGGTGGTGAACCTTCAGGATAATTATATCCTAATTCTGAAACATCAGCTACTACAACAGCCACCAAGGCCAAACCAATCAAAAACAATTTCTGAAATGAAATAATGAATCACTTTTTAACTCCAATGCAACGAATATAACAGAAAAATCCCGCACTTACCATTTTGTTTAGCGTTATTATTCCAATTGTGGTCAAATGCTAAATATGTCATGTTTGAGAAATGTTAAAGTTTTTATATAAACACGTTAAAGTTTCAAGTTAATCATTTTTGGCAAAGTCTTCGTCACCACATCTCATAAAATATTCTCTTCTGTCATATTCTGGTTAAATTCTTACTTTTTTTTTTTTTTTTTTTGTTATTATTGTTCTAGTGATACAAGTTTCTTTTAACTACACCATCAATTGGAAACAGAGCAAAAACATCTCTCTTTGCCCTAAACATCTTATTTATATTTGTTTCTTCTTGCTGCCGCTACTCCTCCTCCTGTGTAATTGTTGCGGTTGGATGTGGCTCTAATACACTCCTAATGCTGTTTTTTAAATAAATCTTTTTGTATGTTTAAATGTGAATGTGTGGTGTTTTTTAATGTTGCTAATTATATAAATTACCTGTTGTTGTCATCCTTATACTTATATTGTTGAGTTGTTTCTGTTTGTATCTCTGTTGATTTGTTCTACCTGTTTTTAATTTCATTGTATTCGTTTTAATGATTTTTTTTTTTTTTTGTTGGGGATACTAGTAACATTTTGAATTTTTGTTTGGGTATGAAGATTAAGATTTATTTATTGTTTGTTAGTGCTACCAAAATAATGTTAACTATTTAATAATATTTAAATGTTTAATGCCAAAATGTACTTTATTTATGGTATATTGTTTTGCTAAGGTCATGAGTACCCTCAAATCAGAGGAATTCATAAATCTCCTTTCTGCGAAAAGAGAGCTTAGATAAATACGTATAAAACCTTTAGTGTTGTCTTAAGATTTCAGGCTAGATATTAGAAACAATGATGATTAATATCTATTTAAATGCAAATTATGGATTCTGTTAAATTTGCTCGGGTAATATTTATTAATACTTATTAAAAAAACTATTCATCAAGTCAATGTGAAGCAAACAATTTAGTTAGTTGTGACAGTTGAGTGGAAGCTGACAGAATTCGCTGATTATATATGTCGCTTAAATTGTAGGATCTAAATCTGTTCAGAATCCCTGTTTTATAATGATATTTCACCAAATGTTTCTGAAGGACCAATAACAGTAATTATTCAAAAGTGTGCAGAAAATAATGAAAAGATAAACAATGTAAAGTTTTTCCTATAACTACTGTGTGACAAGTGTTTTCTGGAGTGCGATTTAATAATTAAATATTTGGAAAAAGATCGCAGGACCTTCAACAATAAAATATGCCTATGAGTTTTTTTAGAACTTTTCAGGAGAGCCGAAAAATTTGTTATTTTTTCTATAAAAGAACTGAACATGAACTAGAACTGAACTAGAACTGAACTAGAACTGAACTAGAACTGAACTAGAACTGAACTAGAACTGAACTAGAACTGAACTAGAACTGAACTAGAACTGAACTAGAACTGAACTAGAACTGAACTAGAACTGAACTAGAACTGAACTAGAACTGAACTAGAACTGAACTAGAACTGAACTAGAACTGAACTAGAACTGAACTAGAACTGAACTAGAACTGAACTAGAACTGAACTAGAACTGAACTAGAACTGAACTAGAACTGAACTAGAACTGAACTAGAACTGAACTAGAACTGAACTAGAACTGAACTAGAACTGAACTAGAACTGAACTAGAACTGAACTAGAACTGAACTAGAACTGAACTAGAACTGAACTAGAACTGAACTAGAACTGAACTAGAACTGAACTAGATCTGAACTGAACTAGAACTGAACTAGAACTGAACTAGAACTGAACTAGAACTGAACTAGAACTGAACTAGAACTGAACTAGAACTGAACTAGAACTGAACTAGAACTGAACTAGAACTGAACTAGAACTGAACTAGAACTGAACTAGAACTGAACTAGAACTGAACTAGAACTGAACTAGAACTGAACTAGAACTGAACTAGAACTGAACTAGAACTGAACTAGAACTGAACTAGAACTGAACTAGAACTGAACTAGAACTGAACTAGAACTGAACTAGAACTGAACTAGAACTGAACTAGAACTGAACTAGAACTGAACTAGAACTGAACTAGAACTGAACTAGAACTGAACTAGAACTGAACTAGAACTGAACTAGAACTGAACTAGAACTGAACTAGAACTAGAACTGAACTAGAACTGAACTAGAACTGAACTAGAACTGAACTAGAACTAGAACTGAACTAGAACTGAACTAGAACTGAACTAGAACTGAACTAGAACTGAACTAGAACTGAACTAGAACTGAACTAGAACTGAACTAGAACTGAACTAGAACTGAACTAGAACTGAACTAGAACTGAACTAGAACTGAACTAGAACTGAACTAGAACTGAACTAGAACTGAACTAGAACTGAACTAGAACTGAACTAGAACTGAACTAGAACTGAACTAGAACTGAACTAGAACTGAACTAGAACTGAACTAGAACTGAACTAGAACTGAACAAGAACTGAACTAGAACTGAACTAGAACTGAACTCAAATTGAACTTGATTATGATTTTAAACATTTTTATAATTTTTGCATTACAAGGTAATTTTTCTATATTTTTTGATTTGATTATAATACTCTATCCTTTTGTACTATTTAAATTACATTATAATTTAATATCGAAATGTTCGTACTTTATTATTTTTCTCTATATAAGTATTCTTTAATAACTATCAATCATTATATGTGACTTATGGTTTTCGTACTCATTTCAGGTTTACCAATCGGTTTACTAATCGCACAACCCTCGCACCTAGTTAATAGTTCTCTGGAACAAAAGCACTTAAAGTCTTTCACCATTAATATGTTCTGCAGATTTATAAATAAAAACCCCAACTTAATTATAACTTGTTTCTTTTTAGCGTTTTAAAGTAAATAAAACTATAAATCTATTTTGACGAAAGAAACAAAAATATAACCTAAGCTAAACAAAACAGGTCTTAATGTATTTATGTGTATCATAATTTTGCAAACTTAAATCAGTTTTTAAAATTTTTTGTCAGTTTTTACTTAATTTAAATTTACTACCATATTTTTCCACTACACTGAAAGAAAACTAGTAGTTGCAGTTTAACAAAGGAAATTCAAAACCAGTTGTGGAAATATTTTGAATACAAAAAGATTTTTATTAAACAAAAATTTGTTTTTTTGTGTGTAATAACTCATTAACGGTAATTTGTATTTCTCAAATTATCATTATTGCTTTTTCGTCTATATGTATTTATAAAAATAATAATAACTAGTTGTTGGTTATTATTAAGTATTTTTTAATATAAAATTTTTAATGACACAGATATTGTATTTCAAAAATTTATTTGATTCATTATTCAATTGTTAAACAAAAAGAGCAACCATTCAAAGCTTATATTTAAAGGCTGTATTTCGTGTTTTAAGTTTCTGGATCTAGATCTACTTCAAAAATGCCAAATATGTCTTTATAATAATATGAGAGATTTAATAATGGAGTTAATTAAATGGTATCGTAGCAACAAAAATATCAATGAAAAACAATTTTGGTTCTCCCAAAATTTAAAGCTTATCGGTGTAGATAAGAACGCACAACAAAAGACCACACAGATAAAGTCCACATACGTTTGGAACTATACACTTTATCTCGTGATCTCGTAAAATTGTTAATAACTTTTGAAGTGTTACTCAGATTTTTGTTTGAATGTATAGATGACATTGATGCGGGCGAAATATGGTTTCATCAGGATGGCGCTACCGCAAGCATCGATTTATTGAAATCAAAATTCGGCGATAAATTGATTTCGAGAAATGGACCTGTCAATTGGCCTCCAAGATCGTGAGAATTAACACCTCTCGATTATTTTTTATGGGGCCACGTGAAGTGACTGTTTTATACTAATAAACCAGTAACAATTGAAGCCTTGGAGACCAACATTGGTTGTGTAATTCTTGACATTCGACGTCCTGAATGCTCTTGGTCAAGAACTGCTGCGGTTGCCATATGCCCGAAATCATTTTCAAATGTTAAGGCCATGTATTGTTTTTAGAATAAAAAAATTTGTTTGATTAAAATTTAAAATTTTTAGGGTCATTATCACAACTTGCCTTTATGTTCATAATAGTAAAAGTTAAATTTAAAGCAACCTTTTTCTATTACTTAAACTTACCTTTTACTATTACAAACTTAAAGGCAAGTTGTAATAATGGCCCTTAATGTTATTTTTTACAAGTCAAGTTAAATTTATGTTAAACAAGTAAGAGAGCTATATTCTTATATACCCTTCACCAAATTATACTTTAAAATAAAAATTTTAAATATTTTTAGGTAAACAAAATTAAATTTTTTTTCTCAAAATTTAAAAAAAAAAAATTTTCTAAATTGTTTTTCAAAATTTAAAATTTTTTTTTTTTTTTTTCAAATTTGTTTTCAATTTTTTTTTTCGAAATTGTTTTGTTTTAATTTTTTTCCAATTTTTTTTTTTAATTTTTTTCAATTTTTTTTTTTTATTTTTTAAATTTTTTTTTTTAAATTTATTAGTGAAAATAAGTTAATGAAAAAAAAAATTTTTTTGGTAAAAAAAATTCGGGTTAAAAAATATTTTTCCCGATTTTGACCCATTGTAGGTCCAAATAACTATAGCCTTATATACATCGTTTCAATGGACTTTGAAATATCTATCATTAGATATCCATATTGTCTATATTAATGACTTAGTAATCAAGATATAGATCAAAAATAGAGGTTGTCCCGGTTTTTTCCTTATATCTCAGCCATTTGTGGGCTGAATAGCGACCGAGCCGGAAGAATTCCCAACATATTGGTGTATAAATTATGTTTGTAAGTTATTTGGGGGCTACGGAAAGTTGATTTCAACATACAGACGGACATGGCTATATCGACTTCGCTATCTATAACGATCCAGAATATATATACTTTGTGGAGTCGCAAGTGAAAAATGTAGAAATTACAAACGGAATGATAAACTTATATATACCCTTGCCACTCATGGTGAAGGGTATAAAAACACCATTTACTTTCATTTGTTCAGTTCCCTTGTACGGTGTAATGATTAAGTACTTATTTGAATTGGTCCTTCCAGAATGTTCAGTACTTTTCTCGATACCATATCTCATATTTAAACTAGACAATTTCAACTCATTTTATTCTATATTACTAACAATTTTCAACTGCAAGTTGTGATCACCTAATCTATTTGTTGATAATTAAAACCAGTTATTTTTTTTTATGTATTTTAAACACGGTAATAAATTTTAAAAATTTAATTTTGTTTACTAATAATACTGCATTTTTTGAGCGGGTGTGTCATATCCAAATTGTTTAATTCATTCAGCTGATTGCGGTGTTATAAACGTGTTTTGACTTATTAAGTATTGTGTAATATTAAAGACATAAAATCTAAGATCGTTTGAGAAAAAAATTGGCATAAAAAGTTATTGCAGGAACCTGAGACTTGAAACAGGATTTTAAAAACAATACTTAATTATCAACATAATCTAAACTAGAGCAAATTGCAGAACATTATTTTCTGTTTTTGCTTATATAAGAGACAAGCTGAATGATGGTTCACTATCTTAAAAGAAAAACTTCAGTGTAATTGACGCTCCTTAGCGTCTCGTAACATCCAGTATCATAATATCCGTGAACGTTGATTTTTATTTATCCAAACCTTTTTTGGGATTTGAAGTGTTATATCCTATATACCTCAGCAGAATTCTGGACCCAAAATGAAGGCAAGCATAAAGCTTTAAGTAACAGACGAATACACCAGCTTAAATACTTAGAAACTTAAAATTTACGCTCTTGAACATTTTGTTGGAATTTCACTTGAATGCAATTGTAATTATTCTAACAAAAACAAATATTGTCTTAAAACAAAAATTCCTCTTTACTGGAGTATGTTATTAATATAAAGTGTAATTCAGGTAAAATTCAGTTGCTTGACACTGGACTCAAGGTTGGAATTACTATTATTTTCAACCTGAATTTCAGCAAAAACGACAATCGTAACAAATCATATTTGATTTTTCTTTAAGAGCACCCAAAGAAGATGAATTGATTAAAGTACATCTGTACTTCAATGTCTCCGCAAAACTTATCAATAACTACTACATACCATATGCATGACCTAGAAGTAGTCTAATAATGTATTACAGTGCAAGCTCGGTATTCGCGATTATCCATTATTGCGACGGCTTATTTTTTAACATTGCAGGTTCTATAATCGCGACAGTATACGAAAAACAGGTTATATTTTCGCGACTTTTATCTGTTTGTTTTAAATTTGATTACAATGTCTATAACCAAAAAAGGGAAATCTCCATCTTTTGGTATATTAACCTTTTTGGTTGATTTTGATTTTCATTTTTTTCAGTTTATTCCTGTCATTTGTTGTGTAAATACATCTTTTAATATGGGAAAAGTTCAACATATTGTAAAACCAACGATTTCTCAAAAATTAGAGATTTTAAAAGAATTTAAAAGTGGAGATTCCATAAATTGAATTTGCGTTAAGTACAAGTTACATAAATCTTTGAATTACAGCATTATAAAGCAAGAAAATTCAATTAAAAAGTTCATACGTACAACAGAAGGTGGCGCTGGCAAACGTTGCACCTTAAAAACAGCTGAGTAGCCAAGAATGAAACAAATGCTTTATAAGTGGTTTCTAAAACAAAGAGAAAAAAAATGTTCCAATATCAGCAGCGATTTTGAGAACAAAAGACAGTCAAACCAATTCAGGTTTTAATGCCAGTAAAGGATGGTTGAAGAAATGTAAGCGTCGATATGGAATTAGATTTTTAAAAATTACTGGCGAGAAATTGTCTTCGAAACCTCAACTTATTGATCCATTTGAGAAAGAGTTTAAGGATTATGTGGATGAGCATGGATTGACTCTTCACCAAATTTACAATGCCGACGAATCTGGTTTATATTATAGGATGCTTCCAAATCACACTCTTGTCACATGTTATGAAAAAACAGTGCCCGGATGAAATTATGTAAAGAACGAATAACTTTTTTTCCCTCTTCAAATACGAATGGCACAGACAAACTGAAATTGTTGGTTGTTGGAAAATCGAAAAACCCACGCGCCTTTAAAGGCTTTTTCAATAATCCCGTAATATAAAACTCCAGTAATAACGCCTGGATGACATCAGTTATATTCAAGGAATGGTTCCATTACGAATTTGTTACCCACGTAAGTTAATTTTCACCAATTAGTAAAAGTAAGTTGTTCATAAGAAAAAATTATTTAGGTCCGAGAATTTTTGGCTTCAAAAGGTCTGCCGCAAAAAGCAGTTTTGCTTTTAGATAACGCGACGTGTCACCCAGTTGAGAAACTAAAAAGTGATGACGGTTTAATTATAGCAATGAATCTACCACCCAATTGCACTGCGCTTATTCAACCGCTAGATCAAAACGTTATCAACTTGGTCAAATTAAATTATAAAAAACAACTGCTCACCCACTTTGTTGAGCAGAAGGGAACAAATTTGGAGCTCAAACAAAAAAAAAAAAACTTCAATCTCAAAAATGCAGTTTAGATTTTAGCTACTTTCTGGGATAAAATATCAGTGTCCAATATCCGAAAATCCGGGAACGCCTTGCTCGAATTCGGTACTGAATGAAGTGTGAAAATATAATTCAGGAAGAAAACGAAAATTATTCTACAATTGGTACACTTGTAGCTCAAATTGATACGGAACATCTTTTCACGAATGCTGACATAAACAACTGGATTCAAGAAGAATTTCATGTGGAAAGTAATGAGGAGCAAATGGAATTATCAGATATGGAAGCGGAGGATTTATACGATAGTGGTCATGAAGAAGACAAAATTAAAGTAGACGATTTTTAAAGATAAAGTCCACATACGTTTGGAACTATACACTTTATCTCGTGATCTCGTAAAATTGTTAATAACTTTTGAAGTGTTACTCAGATTTTTGTTTGAATGTATAGATGACATTGATGCGGGCGAAATATGGTTTCATCAGGATGGCGCTACCGCAAGCATCGATTTATTGAAATCAAAATTCGGCGATAAATTGATTTCGAGAAATGGACCTGTCAATTGGCCTCCAAGATCGTGAGAATTAACACCTCTCGATTATTTTTTATGGGGCCACGTGAAGTGACTGTTTTATACTAATAAACCAGTAACAATTGAAGCCTTGGAGACCAACATTGGTTGTGTAATTCTTGACATTCGACGTCCTGAATGCTCTTGGTCAAGAACTGCTGCGGTTGCCATATGCCCGAAATCATTTTCAAATGTTAAGGCCATGTATTGTTTTTAGAATAAAAAAATTTGTTTGATTAAAATTTAAAATTTTTAGGGTCATTATCACAACTTGCCTTTATGTTCATAATAGTAAAAGTTAAATTTAAAGCAACCTTTTTCTATTACTTAAACTTACCTTTTACTATTACAAACTTAAAGGCAAGTTGTAATAATGGCCCTTAATGTTATTTTTTACAAGTCAAGTTAAATTTATGTTAAACAAGTAAGAGAGCTATATTCTTATATACCCTTCACCAAATTATACTTTAAAATAAAAATTTTAAATATTTTTAGGTAAACAAAATTAAATTTTTTTTCTCAAAATTTAAAAAAAAAAAATTTTCTAAATTGTTTTTCAAAATTTAAAATTTTTTTTTTTTTTTTTCAAATTTGTTTTCAATTTTTTTTTTCGAAATTGTTTTGTTTTAATTTTTTTCCAATTTTTTTTTTTAATTTTTTTCAATTTTTTTTTTTTATTTTTTAAATTTTTTTTTTTAAATTTATTAGTGAAAATAAGTTAATGAAAAAAAAAATTTTTTTGGTAAAAAAAATTCGGGTTAAAAAATATTTTTCCCGATTTTGACCCATTGTAGGTCCAAATAACTATAGCCTTATATACATCGTTTCAATGGACTTTGAAATATCTATCATTAGATATCCATATTGTCTATATTAATGACTTAGTAATCAAGATATAGATCAAAAATAGAGGTTGTCCCGGTTTTTTCCTTATATCTCAGCCATTTGTGGGCTGAATAGCGACCGAGCCGGAAGAATTCCCAACATATTGGTGTATAAATTATGTTTGTAAGTTATTTGGGGGCTACGGAAAGTTGATTTCAACATACAGACGGACATGGCTATATCGACTTCGCTATCTATAACGATCCAGAATATATATACTTTGTGGAGTCGCAAGTGAAAAATGTAGAAATTACAAACGGAATGATAAACTTATATATACCCTTGCCACTCATGGTGAAGGGTATAAAAACACCATTTACTTTCATTTGTTCAGTTCCCTTGTACGGTGTAATGATTAAGTACTTATTTGAATTGGTCCTTCCAGAATGTTCAGTACTTTTCTCGATACCATATCTCATATTTAAACTAGACAATTTCAACTCATTTTATTCTATATTACTAACAATTTTCAACTGCAAGTTGTGATCACCTAATCTATTTGTTGATAATTAAAACCAGTTATTTTTTTTTATGTATTTTAAACACGGTAATAAATTTTAAAAATTTAATTTTGTTTACTAATAATACTGCATTTTTTGAGCGGGTGTGTCATATCCAAATTGTTTAATTCATTCAGCTGATTGCGGTGTTATAAACGTGTTTTGACTTATTAAGTATTGTGTAATATTAAAGACATAAAATCTAAGATCGTTTGAGAAAAAAATTGGCATAAAAAGTTATTGCAGGAACCTGAGACTTGAAACAGGATTTTAAAAACAATACTTAATTATCAACATAATCTAAACTAGAGCAAATTGCAGAACATTATTTTCTGTTTTTGCTTATATAAGAGACAAGCTGAATGATGGTTCACTATCTTAAAAGAAAAACTTCAGTGTAATTGACGCTCCTTAGCGTCTCGTAACATCCAGTATCATAATATCCGTGAACGTTGATTTTTATTTATCCAAACCTTTTTTGGGATTTGAAGTGTTATATCCTATATACCTCAGCAGAATTCTGGACCCAAAATGAAGGCAAGCATAAAGCTTTAAGTAACAGACGAATACACCAGCTTAAATACTTAGAAACTTAAAATTTACGCTCTTGAACATTTTGTTGGAATTTCACTTGAATGCAATTGTAATTATTCTAACAAAAACAAATATTGTCTTAAAACAAAAATTCCTCTTTACTGGAGTATGTTATTAATATAAAGTGTAATTCAGGTAAAATTCAGTTGCTTGACACTGGACTCAAGGTTGGAATTACTATTATTTTCAACCTGAATTTCAGCAAAAACGACAATCGTAACAAATCATATTTGATTTTTCTTTAAGAGCACCCAAAGAAGATGAATTGATTAAAGTACATCTGTACTTCAATGTCTCCGCAAAACTTATCAATAACTACTACATACCATATGCATGACCTAGAAGTAGTCTAATAATGTATTACAGTGCAAGCTCGGTATTCGCGATTATCCATTATTGCGACGGCTTATTTTTTAACATTGCAGGTTCTATAATCGCGACAGTATACGAAAAACAGGTTATATTTTCGCGACTTTTATCTGTTTGTTTTAAATTTGATTACAATGTCTATAACCAAAAAAGGGAAATCTCCATCTTTTGGTATATTAACCTTTTTGGTTGATTTTGATTTTCATTTTTTTCAGTTTATTCCTGTCATTTGTTGTGTAAATACATCTTTTAATATGGGAAAAGTTCAACATATTGTAAAACCAACGATTTCTCAAAAATTAGAGATTTTAAAAGAATTTAAAAGTGGAGATTCCATAAATTGAATTTGCGTTAAGTACAAGTTACATAAATCTTTGAATTACAGCATTATAAAGCAAGAAAATTCAATTAAAAAGTTCATACGTACAACAGAAGGTGGCGCTGGCAAACGTTGCACCTTAAAAACAGCTGAGTAGCCAAGAATGAAACAAATGCTTTATAAGTGGTTTCTAAAACAAAGAGAAAAAAAATGTTCCAATATCAGCAGCGATTTTGAGAACAAAAGACAGTCAAACCAATTCAGGTTTTAATGCCAGTAAAGGATGGTTGAAGAAATGTAAGCGTCGATATGGAATTAGATTTTTAAAAATTACTGGCGAGAAATTGTCTTCGAAACCTCAACTTATTGATCCATTTGAGAAAGAGTTTAAGGATTATGTGGATGAGCATGGATTGACTCTTCACCAAATTTACAATGCCGACGAATCTGGTTTATATTATAGGATGCTTCCAAATCACACTCTTGTCACATGTTATGAAAAAACAGTGCCCGGATGAAATTATGTAAAGAACGAATAACTTTTTTTCCCTCTTCAAATACGAATGGCACAGACAAACTGAAATTGTTGGTTGTTGGAAAATCGAAAAACCCACGCGCCTTTAAAGGCTTTTTCAATAATCCCGTAATATAAAACTCCAGTAATAACGCCTGGATGACATCAGTTATATTCAAGGAATGGTTCCATTACGAATTTGTTACCCACGTAAGTTAATTTTCACCAATTAGTAAAAGTAAGTTGTTCATAAGAAAAAATTATTTAGGTCCGAGAATTTTTGGCTTCAAAAGGTCTGCCGCAAAAAGCAGTTTTGCTTTTAGATAACGCGACGTGTCACCCAGTTGAGAAACTAAAAAGTGATGACGGTTTAATTATAGCAATGAATCTACCACCCAATTGCACTGCGCTTATTCAACCGCTAGATCAAAACGTTATCAACTTGGTCAAATTAAATTATAAAAAACAACTGCTCACCCACTTTGTTGAGCAGAAGGGAACAAATTTGGAGCTCAAACAAAAAAAAAAAAACTTCAATCTCAAAAATGCAGTTTAGATTTTAGCTACTTTCTGGGATAAAATATCAGTGTCCAATATCCGAAAATCCGGGAACGCCTTGCTCGAATTCGGTACTGAATGAAGTGTGAAAATATAATTCAGGAAGAAAACGAAAATTATTCTACAATTGGTACACTTGTAGCTCAAATTGATACGGAACATCTTTTCACGAATGCTGACATAAACAACTGGATTCAAGAAGAATTTCATGTGGAAAGTAATGAGGAGCAAATGGAATTATCAGATATGGAAGCGGAGGATTTATACGATAGTGGTCATGAAGAAGACAAAATTAAAGTAGACGATTTTTAAACATCGATAAACATATAAATGGACTTTGAAAATTATAAACCGACAACAGCACTATATGAACTACGTGATTCAGCTGTTGTTTCAAAAAATAATTTGCCAAAAAAGCATATCAAAATCTCCAATTTCTTTAAAGCTGTTTAATATCAAATATGTATATCAATAAAAAGGATTCTAATTTTAAAAATTACATCAATTTTGTCAATAAAATGAATTTTCGCAACAGGTCTGGTTTTTAATTAGTCGCTAATACCGAGCTTGCACTGTATTTATTAGTTGATATAAAGTGAGTGACAATCAATGAAAACAAGTTTTGGAACTTATATTCCGTAATTCCAGTTTACTAAAACATAACCTTTTACCAAATATATACATTAGGGTTGACACGTTTGTATGGAGGAAAAATATGGTGTCGATGTTCTAAACTAAAATAAAAGTTTAGCCAATGCTAAGAAGTGAAGGATATAGAACTTACGAAATGGTTAACTGTCAAACGAACTGTCATACTGCGCTCACTTTTTGACATTTATTATTAGTACACTCTGGCAAATTATCATGAATAGATTGAAGCTTCAACAACGCTACCACATTATCCAAATTTATTTTGAAAATCAGTCATCGATTCGGGCAATTTATAGACGACTGCTTTATCGCAAAATTTTGTTCAGTGATGAGACTCATTTTTGGCTTAACGGGTTTGTTAATAAAGAACAAGTAAGAGAGATATATTCGGCTGAGCCGAATCTTATATACCCTTCACCAAACTATACTTCAAAATAAAAATTTTAAATATTTTTAGGCAAACAAAATTAATTTTTTTTCCAGTTGTTTTTCTTTTAATTTTTTGAAAAAAAATTTTTTTTCGATTTTTTTTTTAATTTTTTTTTAAATTTAAAAAACTTTTTTTTTAAATTTTAAATTTTTTTTAATATTTAGCCAAAAAAACTTTTGATAAAAAAAAATTCGGGTTCAAAATTTTTTCCCGATTTTGACCCATTGTAGGTCCAACTTACTATGGTCTTATATACGTCGTTGCAAAGGTCTTTGGAATATCTATCATTAGATATCCATATTGTCTATATTAATGACTTAGTAATCCAGATATAGGTAAAAAAATAGGTAAAAAATCGAGGTTGTCCTGGTTTTTTCCTTATATCTCAGCCATTTGTTGACCGATTTTGCTGATTTTAAATAGCAAACTTCTCGAAAGCATGTCTGACAGAATTATTCAATATTTGGATCCCGAAGATATCTGGAGTCTTCAGAAAATTGATTTCAACAGACAGACAGACAGACGGACATGGCTAAATCGACTCCGCTATCTATAAGGATCCAGAATATATATACTTTATAGGGTCGGAAAATTATATTGTAGAAATTACAAACGGAATGACAAATTTATATATACCCTTCTCACGAAGGTGAAGGGTATAAAAATCCACAAGAGACCCTACAGACTCCATTACAACAAGAATAATGCACCGTTTTGTGAGGTTATTTCTTCAAAAAATTAAGTTGGAGCTATGCGTTATGGCCAATGGAGATCGTTACCGCACCAAATTCTTAGTTTTTATTTTGAAACAATTG
Source organism: Calliphora vomitoria (assembly GCA_942486065.2). Lineage (NCBI taxonomy): Eukaryota > Metazoa > Arthropoda > Insecta > Diptera > Calliphoridae > Calliphora > Calliphora vomitoria. The sequence goes on along the minus strand of OW818031.2, from coordinate 27,864,254 downwards.
TATAATGTAACTATATTCAAAGTATTACCAATTGCTACCTATGACCTTTTCCCATCTTTCTGGCAAAATATGGCTGCCGAGCCAAAAGAACTGAGGCCAAGAATGAATCAAGCCAATCCCTGAGGAGAGTGCGTTCTGCATCGATCGAAACAAGTGGTACTCGGACGGGGCAAGGTTTGGACTATAAAGCGGGTGAGATAAAACTTCCCAACCACTTCATTCTAAATAGTTATTGCAACCTGTGGCCGAGTGTTGTCATACAGTTTCATGTCTGGCCACAAATTCTGGGAATTTTTCGGCAAATGCTCGCTTCAAACGAATCAGTTGTGTTCGGTACAGGTTCCCTAATAGATACGACCCTTGTGGTACCACCAAATACAGAGCTTAGCGCTATGGATATTTGGCTTTGGTGTAGATTTCACGGATTCGCACGATCTCTTACACTTCGGGTTATCGTAATGGTTTAATTTTTCATCGCATGTAATGATTCGGTGCAAAAATGATTTTCTTTTATAGCGTTAAAACATTATTTCGGTCATGCAAAATCATCTTTCAAGGTCTCTAAGCTTCAATTCCTATAGTACCCAATTTCCCTGCTTTTTGATGAATCCAGTTGCCTGGAAATATTTTAAAATTGTTGCCCGAGTAGCTCCCAATGATATTGTATGCTCTTGTTGAGTTTGACATCAATCTTCATAGAGTAATGCCTCCAATTCTTGGAATTCAAAAATGTTTGGCTGGCTTGGGCGATCTTTGTCTTTCGTGTCAAAATCACCAATTCTGATCTTTGTTGTTTACACTTATCTTCAATAACTAAGTGAGACTAAATGACATCATTTCGCTGGATCGCTATTACCGAATCATTACTTGCGATGAAAAGTAGATCCATTACAAAAAGCCGAAGTGTAAGAGATAGTATGAGAAGCCCGGCCAACCAGCCGAATCAACACCAAAGCCAAATAACCATAAAGCTAAAGTAATTCTCCGTATTTGATGGGAGCAAAAGAGTCCTATCTATTATGAGCTGCTGAAATCTGACCAGACCATCACCGGAAACCTTTACCGAACGCAACGGATTCGTTTGAAGCGAACATGAAACTGTAATATTCCATAATGACAACGCTCGGCAACATGTTGCAATACCTGTTAAAAGCTATTTAGAATGAAGTGGTTGGGAAGTTTTAACTCACCCGCTTTATAGTCAATACCTTGCCCCATCCACCTGCTATTTGATTTGATCAATGCAGAACGCTCCCTCTGGGATACGCTTCAGTTTGGAACAGGGTATCCGATTTTGGCTTGAAATAATAAGCAGTTCCTTTGTCTGGGAATCCATATGTTGTTAGAAAGATGGGAAATTGTCATAGCTAGTAATGGCCGGTAATATGAAGAATGTTATATTGTACAAATGTTTCAAAATAAAAGCTAAACATTTTAACAAAATCCTTCCTTTTTAAGTCATACACCCAATAAATTGTTTGACAGTGTTGCAGGATTTGAAGATCAAAACTGTGGAAAGAGATTTTTGAGAATTATAAAATAAAAGTTTTTTTTTTTAAATTTATAACAAAAAGTTTTATTAAGATTTTCTCCAAAACTGAGAGTCAGTTAAATACAATCATGGTAGTCAATTAGCAAATGAAAGAGTTGTGGCTGGGATCACAGTTTAAGCACGGTGTTTGTAGACAACGCGACGGACAGTCTTGTATCTGTAACCTTGATCGGCTTGAGGTTGAGAGTAAGAGTAACTATCATCAGCTGGACCAGAGGCAACAGGAGCTGGTTGGTGGAAAACGGGAGCTGGAGCAGGGTGATGGTGGACGGGAGCTGGAGCAGGGTGATGTTGGACGGGAGCTGGAGCCGGGTGATGGTGAACGGGAGCTGGAGCAGGGTGATGGTGGACGGGAGCTGGAGCAGGGTGATGGTGGACGGGAGCTGGAGCAGGGTGGTGGTGGACGGGAGCTGGGGCGGGAGCAGGGTGGTATGCAGGAGCTGGGGCGGGGGCAGGGGCAGGGTGGTAAGCAGGAGCTGGTGCAGGAGCAGCTGGGGGAATGTAGCTTTGCTCAGGGGCAGGAGCAAAATTTTGCACTGGAGCTGCTGGGGCAGGTTGTTGGTAATCGTAACCTAATTCGGAAACATCAGCACAAACGCCAGCTACCAAAACAAGAGCAACAATGAAGAATTTCTGTAAAAAAAAGGTAGTTATACAAATTAGTTAATATTAAAATTACACAATATTCTATTTTTATATCTTCAATTAGCTAAAGCTTTGTTTTAATTTTAATTACCATTTTCGAAGAAGTTACGATACTTTTTTTCTTGTGTGTTTAAAGTTTGAAAGGTTGTTGGTTAATGATGTGGTTCAACGTTTATACTTTAATTTATATGTTTTTTATTTTGTTCTACGGCTACCGTTCAATAATAAACCTCTTTCTTGGTGTCTTAAATTTAAGACAAAAGAAGAAAATTAGAAGCGGAAGTAGTGGAGTTAAAAGATTTAAGATTTAAGGCATCTTCGCCGCTATATAGTTTTGTTTTTTTTTCTATAAACGATATTGAACATTTTGGTATCCAATTATGAATCCATACGTTTTGATTATGTTAATTTAGCTTATTACCATCCTATACATAATGTATGTTTAAAAAATTCTTAAAAAAAAAAAATAGTAAATAAAACATAAAATATATTTTTAATGTAAATTTTTTAAGTACAGCTATTAATCATTAGCTATACTAGAAGAAGTTCAAAGATTTTACTTTGATTGTACTGAGTTTTATTTTATTTTTGGTACTACTTAGAGTACTTTAAATTTAATTGTAGTAAAAAGTTAATAGTATTTAAGTAATTTTAGCTGAAATTAAATTAGTTGTGAATAAAATGTTTTCGTAATTTAATCGTTCAATGAACTTTATTTAAGTGTTTTATACAAATTAAAGCTAAAAGAAAACTTTTTAATTGTATTATACCAAGTTTTTTTTATATTTATGTGTAGAAAAGGAGTTATACAGATGTTTAACATTATTGCAAATTTTATTTATTAAATTTTGAATAAAATAAACATTTTATTCATTAGTAGTCGCTTGTCTTTTTTAGTCATTTACATACAGCAGTACTATTAGCAATATTAATAAGTTACAGTGTGTGAAATAATTATAAGATTTGTTTGAGATTTTGTAGAAAAAGTTTAACAAACAGTTTGCATTTCTTAGAAGGTTTTAAAGAAATTTCAGAAAAATATCCAAGAAGATAACGCTTAAATTTTAGCTGAAATTAACACTTTCTCCCCAATAATTATATTTATCAACAATGGACGTTGATAAGAGTGTTATATTCGGTTGTGCCCAATCTGTATACACACCATCATGCTCGGATCCAGGGGGTGAAAAATGGAAAAGTTTTAATGAAAAAAAAGGAAAAAAAAAGAAAAATGTATCAAATATTTTTTATATTTGTATGGGGGATAGGTAAGATCATGGAACGATATTATCCATTTTCAATACCAAACAAACCTTATAAACAGAGTATGTGTGGAAAATTTCAGTCAGCTGGCTTATTTCGTTTGGACTCTATCGTATTTCCAACAGACAGACAGAAGGACATAGCTACATCATCTTAGAATCTTATGAGGACTCTCGATATATATACTTTTTGGTTCTACGACCAATACTTCGATATCATACAAACGAAGGACAAAATCATTAAACCCCCATCACTTTTTATGGAAATATATCATCATTGAAAGCTACTCAATCAGCAATTTCAAAACGTTTGCAAGCAGCAGGATTCTTCAAAAGCAGATAAATTGGGTACCATACGAATTGAAGCCGGGAGACCTTGAAAGACGATTTTGCTGTTTGGACGCTTTAACAGAAACAGATTTTTGCACCAAATCATTACATGCGATAGAAAATGGATCCATTCCAATAACCCGAAGCATAAGAGATCTTACGCGAAGATCGACCAACCAGTCGAATAGACACAAAAGCCAATTATCAGACCTTGCACCGTCCGAATAGTATTTGTTACAATCGATGAAGAACGCTCTCTCTGGGATAAGCTTCACTTTAGAACAGAGTATCCGATATTGGCTTGATTTGTTCTTGGCTCGAAATCAATATGATGCCAGAAAGATGGGAAGAGTTCATAGCTAACAATGAATATATTTACATTGTACAAAAATTTCAAAATAATAGTTAATCATTTAGAAAAATGGGATATTTTTAAGTAAGTAAATGTCATACATCTAATATAATTTGTTTAAAACCTGATTTTGCTATATCTCGGCTATATCTCGAAATCTAATTGAAAATTGTAAAACCAACTGGTGTCATTTGTACCAATGCTATTGATAAAGAATTTGAAAGACTCGAAGCCTGCGACCAATAGGATGCAAACAACGGATATTTGGAGAAATCAAACACCATCTTCTACGAAATACAGCAGACCAATTAAATTTTAATTTAAAATGAAAATAATGACGTTCAAATAGATAAATTTTACTTTTTTCACCATTTTTGGCCCATTGCCGCCAAACTGTGGAAAATTCCGTGAAGTAATCTTCAGTAATAATATACCCTATAATCTAGTTCATAATTCTTCAGAATATTATAATACTGGGAAATGCTATTTTCACATTTTCCAGCTGTATTTTACTTTGAAAATTCGAGATTTTGCTTTATCAACTACAGGCAAATCCCGGTATAATGAACGATATGTTGTCAGGTCCATTCGTTAAATCGAAAAATTCGTTATATCGAGATTTAGGAGATTTTAGGTGACATGACTATCGTCTAAAACTTGTTCATATTTTGTAGTTTTTATCCATTGTTCTTCAGTAGGTTGACTTAAGGCATTACCAAGGATTAATAAAGCCTTAACTGAATCGGATTTCGGTTCTGAAAATGATTCTACCACTAAAAATAATCTTATTTCAATTAAGATAATTTACAACAACAATTTGTTTTGAAACAAGTGGCGTTTCTTTGCCTTTCAAAGATTCTTTGTTCCACATTCACAAAAGCATACCAAAATTGTTAATCTGTCCTTCGATAACTTTCTTCCAGGAGCACTGGTTTCTCTGGAGTGAACAAACGTTTTATCTCATACCATTTTCCAATAGATATCAGTTTTATTCGTAATAAGAATAACATCAGGAGTTAGATTGTGCTCAACAATAATTGTAATATGATTCTTTTAAAAGTCTTACATCGTATTTTTTTGAATACAGATATCACTTGCATGAAATCCAACATTATAAAGCCTTTTTGTATTTCTATGGCTCTAGATATTAAAGCAATTCTATTAACTGGAATGTGGTTTTACATCTGGTCTATTACTCGACCAATTAAACTCCTTTCCACAAGGGGATACCTATCATTCTTTAGAGATAGATGAATATTTGAGGCATTCATGATAGATTGATATAATTGTCAATGTTAAAAATTTAGTTGTTCGTTTTATTTTTTTTATTTTTTCGCAACATTTGTTAAATCGAGATAAAAATTGTTGAAAAGTTCGTTATATAAGGTAGTTAATGTTAAAAATGGATTTTCGTAAAAGGGAGATTCGTTATACCGGGATTTGCCTGTATGTGAATTTTGTTTGCGTTGTTGTAAAATGTAGTAGGAAAATGTGAAAATGTGTAGTGAACATATGAGTCAGTGGAAAAGCGGTGATTTGTGATTGGAACAGAACCGAAAACCACATTGATGACTTCTTTCTGTTGTGTTGTTAAATTACATGGTATGAATAAAATTGTTTAAAATCTTAAAATATGATTTATATCAACACCTGTTATATCAGATGCTTTTACGGGATCTGAAAAGAACATTATTGCTGTGTTCCTATCATTCATATTGCCTTATCCTTGTTTTGGTTGATCTATCAACCCTGAACATTTATCTTTTAAACTTCTTAACTCCGTATTGCTGTCTTATTGATCCTGTAGGTACAAAATCCAAATCATAACTGATTTTTGACGATGATAATCCAAATTCATATACATCCATGACCTAATGATTTTTCCGAGACTTGGTTTAAGTGGCTTGATTTGTGTCAGTCAAAGCCTCAAGCAGTATTTCGTAGAATATCGTGTTTGATTTTTCTAAATGTCCTTTGTTTCCATCCTACTGGTCGAAGATTCCGAGTCTTCCAAATTCTTTATAAATCGTATTAGTACAAATGACACCATGAACATATCTGTGGCTGAAGTATTTTCACATATATATTGTTTTTGTCCAGAAGAACTATCACATCCTCATTTGTTAACATGCAGTTTCAATATTTCTTCAAATCATTTCATTTTAAAAAGATCTTGAAGTTGTGTCTCTGACGAAATCGGTGTGATTGTAATTATGTCCCTTGGAGGCAAACAGTCGTTCTTAGCAGCAGTTCTGTGATGATTTGATGATATGATAGAGATTAGAGCCTTTTTCAATCGCACGCAATCTGAATTCAGTATATTGCTGATTTGTTAACTATAGATCCAAAAATAATGCTAATAGCTCTTCACCTGAGAACTGTTTTTCATCGCTTGGCATTGGAATACTTTTAAGAATCAGTTTTGTTCTCACTGGATCTGCGTTAAAAACTTTTTTAACGAAATTGATATAGCAAAGTTTCTTGAATACACATCGGGTTTCTTCATTGATATCCTTAAGCTCCCGCCTTTTAGATCTAGCGCTACAGTTGTCGTGTGATTTTGGTGGTCTCCTAAGATTGTTTTGGTTTGTACTTTCTGAATATACCTGTACAGTAAGTTCGCCCTTTAAACAGTTTTCAAAGCTGGTATAAAATCCTTGTTTGCTTCATCCAACTTTTTTGTAGCGCTTTGTTATGTTTCTAAAGGTAGGGTCACACATGACAAATATTTGCTCAAAAAAGCGTAACCACTTTTTTTAGCACAAATTTGTTTGACGTGTTTACTCTAACAATTATTTTGTAAGATCAAACAGCATCAAATAAAATAAAACTAAATTGTTTGTTTTGAATCATCCTAAGTAAAATAAGTTTTTTAAATAAATAAAAGAATACAAATATATTTTATTTAGTGGTTACGTCTTTTTCGTCAAATATTTGTCATGTGTGACCCTACTTTAAGTTTGCTGTCTTGGAAAACTTTGAACCAATATATAAAAGAGTTAACGGATTAATTAGACGTGCCATAACCGTATCCATATAAAACAGCTGTTCGAGCCAAAGCTTATGGGCAACAATGTATTTGATTATTGGTGACATGCCATAACGCCATAGCCATGACAGTAAAATGCTTTGATATTGGTATGGATTCTAAGACGATCTAGCATTGACCGTCTGTCTGCCAGTCTGACTGTCTATTGAAAACTCGATAAGGATAAATGGAGATCTCTGTTGATATTAAAAATGTGCAATGGTAATATCGGTTCATGATTTCACCTATCACCCATGCCACCTGGGAATACTGTTTGAGCAGTGATAAATATATTGACTATGCGGAAATCATGATAAAATTGTGCACAAATTGGGGAACATTTGTCCCCAGGTATTGCTTTTGGTGTCGGTAACGACTTCTCTCGATTTATATCGAGCTTTCTCAGAGATCGCTCTATACGAGTTGTTGTGGATGGGATCTCATTCAAAATTAATGCAACTGTTACGCAAGGCTCCGTTCTTTCTCCAACTCTCTTCCTATACCTATCTATTCTTTTGCAGATGACAGCAATATTTGTCATTCATATTCATTCAATCCCCTGTCGGAGATTGGGGCATTGAGGCCAAACATGAATGATACACTTAACCAAGATCTTGTGGCAATCTTGTGCGAACAGAGTCGATTTTAATGCACGTAAGACTCAATATTATATGTTAACACACAAACGCACGACAGATCATGTTGCTTCATTTGTTTCTATGGATGGTGTAAATATTAAGGAATCAGAGGCTCCCGATGTTCTAGGCATGAGATGTCAGTGTAATGTTCGCTGAACAAAACACATTTTTCAAGTGTCGAAAGCAGCATTCAAGTGCCTCGGTTTTCTAAGACGGTGTAGGAAATATATCACTTCACTTCAGGGAGGGCGAAGATGCTTATCGGTGACAGTAGGGTATCCAGCTCTATTGATTCTCTGGAGCATTGTCGTAATATGGGTTATGTTTCACTGTTCTATCGATACCACTGTGTGTAATTTTTTGAGTCATGGAAAAATAACCATATTCGGACACCACTACGTGATAAAAGACAAAAAAAAAAAGACCCGTGTCTCCCAGTTTTGCCCAAAGTTATGCAATTTTTTTATGGGCCCCCAAAGATTTAGGGCCTCGGTGTCATTTTTGCAAAAAAGTGATCATTTTCTCAGGCTCATATCTTGTAAACAGTTCGGAATTTTGATTTACTCTTTGAGGAAAAGTTGTAGCCCTTGTCATAAAGAACAAAAATTGCGAACATATAAACTTCATCTTCAAAATCAAAATCGAAAAAAAATTAAATTTTTCTTACCTTTTTTCCCCTGTTCAGGTCCATAGGTAGCAAACCGTTCCCTTGGACTCTGTACTACACTGGAAGGTGTTCTGATGAAATTAGGGAACTTGTTCCCGATATCCGTAGTTTCGTACGAAATATGCGTTCATCAGCGGGGGCTCCTCCATTCGTGGCCGATTGGTCAGTGGATCGCACAACACACTACAGAGAAAATTCGTATGTGGAATAAGCTTCCTTTCAAAGTATTTCTTGTCCCTTTCAATGTACTAAAATTCAACAACCACAAACACTACTCTATCCTCCTTCCCATAACCTATTATTCTGGTTTCAACACAATCTATTGCATGAGTAGGGGTCATCCCCTGAGTGCTGCTCCATGCAAAAAAAAAAATTTTTCGGGCATCGGTCCATAATTGACCCAATCCGTCATATATTTTATTGTCACATATTGATGGTGAAATAACTTGATTTCATTGTATATTACTTAATGTATATATCGAACTAAGGGGTTTGTTGGGGAATGGTAATGCAAAAAATTATCAAGTAACGCTGCCTGTTTAACTTAGCATTTAAGAAAAACTACTATGGTTAAGAACAAAACTACTCTTAGCTGCCTAATTTGTGATATATCTTGTACGATATATCAATTTCATAGTTGACAATTGCTACCCTTTGAACAGCAGGGAATAATTTAATTTCTTGATAGAATAACTTGGCAACCATATTTTTAATTTAATGTTTTTTTTTAACTAATTTAAGACGTAGTAGGCCTAGTTTTTTTTTTAGTTTTATGGGTTGTTCGTCATTAAATGATCGATTATATTACCATATTGACTGACATCTTTTTTAGCCAGCAACAAGTTGCCGTTAATGGTGTTTAATTTTAAGTTTATTTTTTAAACTTTTTTCTCAAGTTTTTGTATTTTTTTTTTTTTTCTCAATTTTTATGTGCGTTTCTTTGAAAACTTGTTTTTAGCCTTCGTTTATGGATAATTTGAATATTTATGTATTTTGGCTGCATTTGCCTGGTACATACAGTGACACAGATAAAAGTACGTACTCCCTCTAAAATTTCGGTTTAAGAATAACCCTGGATTTCTGATCGATATTTTTGCTTGCTTTTGAAAGGCATCGAAACACTGTCAAAAACTAACTACAAAAAGTCCGGTTAACTTTCCGCTTATTGTACTTTTACACATAAAACTTAATATGGCAGCACAGATAATTATACGTACGATGCCAAATAGAAACGGTACTTTTTAAAAATAAGTAGATTTAATAAAAAAAAATATTATACGGAAAGTGTTAAAAGCTTAGTTTGTAAGCAATTCTTAAAGACTGCAGTAATTTTAGAAAAAAAAATTTACTTTTTTGTTAAAATGGGTAGGAAAACAAAGGACATTTGTATCGAAATGCGTGAACATATTTTAAAATTGAGGAAAGATGGGAATTCCTTAAGTTCAATTGCTCAAATTGTTGGACGTGCCAAGTCTACGGTGCAGACCGTAATAAAAAACTTTTCTGAATCTCAATCCCTAGCAAGCAAGCCAAAAACTGGACGTCCACCCAAAATTACCCCACGAGTTGAGCGATTTATAAAAAGTGCTGTTAGTAAAAATCCTAAAACAACAGCCGTGGAAATTCGAAATACTTTGGAAAATGACCACAATATTAATGTTCATTCAGAAACAGTGCGAAGTGTTTTGCGAAAAAACGGATTCCATAGCCGCGTACCAAGAAAAAAACCATTAATAAGCGAAATAAACAGAAAAAAGCGGCTCGACTTCGCACTTAAGTATGTGTACAAAACAACAGATTTCTGGGCGAATGTGATTTTTAGTGATGAAAGCAAGTACAATTTATTCGGTTGTGATGGCAAACAAAAAATTTGGCGCAAACCTAATGAAGAGCTGCAACCGAAGAACCTCATTCCAACAGTTAAGCACGGTGGTGGTTCGGTCATGGTTTGGGGCTGCATGTCGGCGAATGGAGTTGGAAAACTGCGATTTGTGGAAACAAATATGGACCGATTTCTTTATTTAGACATTTTGAAAAGCAGTTTGAAAGATTCCGCAAGTGTTTTGGGTCTTAGTGGCACCTGGTATTTCCAGCAGGACAACGACCCAAAGCACACTTCGCATATTGTCAAAGAATGGCTTCTCTATAATGTCCCGAAACAACTCCATTCGCCTCCCCAATCACCAGACCTGAATCCCATAGAGCATTTATGGGATGAATTGGAACGGCGCATTCGAAAAAAAACTTATAGAAACAAACAACAACTTAAAGATGGCTTGGAATATGAGTGGAATAAAATAACGTCTGAGACAACAAAAAAACTGGTATTTTCAATGAGTAATCGATTGAAAGCAGTAATTGAGGCAAAAGGAGGTCCAACAAAATACTAATAAAATAATATATATACCTGAAATTCTTTTTGTACATTAATCTTTTTTAGAGTACGTATAATTATCTGTCATATTAAATAGGCTTTTGTGTTTTTTTTATTAAATTGAAGTTTTTAATTTTAAATTTAAATAATGAAATAAATATTTGTGTTCATTTAAAAATTATTGATTCATTTACTTTTTTTAAATATCACCAATTTTTGGAAAATTAAAGAATTTTTAAGGGGTACGTACTATTATCTGTGTGACTGTACATGTATTTAGTATATAAAATTAAACATATTTGGCTAAAACATAAATTTATTTTAAAGCGTATTTTATCTGCAGTTTGTATAAATTTAAATAAACAATTTTTTTTTTTAGTGTAGCATTAAATTTATTATACCCTTCACCATTTGGCAAGGGTATATATATATAAGTTTGTCATTACGTTTGAATTTCTACATGTTTCATTTGCGACACCACAAAGCATGTATATATATTCTGGATCGTTATAGATAGCTAAGTCGATATAGCCATGTCTTCAAAGACTTTTGCGAAAAATATTTAACCTCGATTTTTTTTTTCAACAAAAAAAGTATTTTTTCACAAATAAATTAAATTTTTTATTTTTAATTAAAAAAAAAAATTTGTTAAAAATTAAAAAAAAAAATGGTTGCCCTGTAATTTTTTACGCTAATAAATTATAAATTTTGAAAAAAAAAATTATTTTTTAATTTTGTTTACTTAAAAATATTTAAAATTTTTTTTTTTTTTACATATAATTTGGTGAAGGGTATATAAGATTCGACACTGCCGAATATAGCTTTGTTACTTGTTTTTTTTCATTTACTATTTTCGATTTACATTTTTAGACATCTCTAACTAGTCTTAATACAAATTTACTATTCATAAAATGTATATTTTAGTGTTCTATTCTTAGATACTTTATGGGCGATTCTTATTTATTATAAATAAATATGTAAACGAGATTTATGGCATGTTTTTAATAAAAATCGCTATAATTTATAAACTATCAGTCATCCCGTGATATAAAATTGTACACGGATCTTCAGATATTTATAGCCATCAACGGTAGTGGTAAGGGTATATATAAAATGTATCATTCCGTTTGTAATTTCCATATTTTTCATTTGTATACATATATATTCTGAATCGTTACAGATATGTATGTTGAAATCAACTTTCCGAAGCCACATATTGTTACGAAATTGCAATAGCGATTTGAATTTAACGGTCTGTAACGACTGCCTGTAGCATTCATCATGTTTATAAACACGTCCATCAGTAGAAGCTTTTATTTATCAACAATGTTGATAGCATGCGGTTATTAGCATGGTTTTTATGTATGGCAACACTAAATGTTTATGCTGCTAACATTGACATCGAAAGCTCTTGAATTCGAACATACTAGTTTGTCCCTTAAGAGCATTGTAGAAGATTCCCGAAAGATGGCGTGTGTATAAATAGAGGTAGAGGTTGCAGTCGTGAGTGAGTTGATCATAGGCGCTTTAAGTTTGTACGTTATAAAGTGTGTGTGCATTTCTGCGAATTGATAAACGTGTATAAAAAACACTGAGTGACTATTTGAACTGTTGTTGTTGTAGATTTTAAATAAATAAATATTTGTTGCAATTTTAAACTACTAAAACTACTTTTATTTGCAATCAAAAGTATCCGGCTTATTTAAAGGAAATAAACCAACGTTTTAAAAAGGTTAAAACGTAACAATATATACAGATTGATACATCAATATATCCGCTATAGCCCAACTTAGATTGCTGTTGAAAATCTAGAAAATCGGCCAACAAATGACTGAGATATAAGCAGAAATCTGGTGTGAATATAATTTGTCAAGTAAATTTTTCGAAATCAAAATTCATAGAATTTGTTTATGTGAAAAAATGATGTACATAACTTTTAGTGGTTGTTGATGGAAAATAAATTGAATGTATGATTGTTATTTTGAATACTTTTGTGATCCATTTTATCTCATCATTTATTTGTGAATTGTACAAACGACTATAAGAGTATAAAACTTGTTTTTGAACTGATAGTCATATATTGCAGCAAATGTAAAATTATGTTATCTTTTTCATACCTGACATATAATGTCAAATATGGTTGTCAATTTATGTTTGACATTTCAAAGAAAACTAAAAGAAGTATGAGAGCTATATTCGGCTGTGCCGAATCTTATATACCCTTCACCAAATTATACTTTAAAATAAAAATTTTAAATATTTTTAGGAAAACAAAATTAAAATTTTCAAAATTGTTTTTCAAAAAATAAATTTTTTTTAAATTGTTTTCAAAATTTAAAAAAAAAATAAAAATTTTTATTTTCAAAATAGTTTTCAATTTTTTTTTCGAAATTGTTTTTTTTTAATTTTTCAAAATTTTTTTTTAAATTTACTAGTGAAAAAAAAATTTATAACAAAAAAAATTTTTTGGTAAAAAAAAATAGGGTTAAAAATTTTTTTCCGATTTTGAGCCAGACTACTATAGCCGTATATGTATATATCGTTGCAATGGACTTTGAAATATCTATCATTAGATATCCATATTGTCTATATTAATGACTTAGACTTAGGTTGGTCCGGTTTTTTCCTTATATCTCAGCCATTTGTGGACCGATTTTCTCGATTTTAAATAGCAATCGAGCCGGAAGAATTCCCGATATATTGATGTATGAATCAAGTTTGTAAGTTTTTTGGAGTCTTAAGAAAATTGATTTCAACAGACAGACAGAAGGACATGGCTTAATCGACTCCGCTATCTATAAGGATCCAAAATATATATACTTTATAGGGTCGGAAAATTATATTGTGGAAATTACAAACTTATATATACCCTTCTTAAAAAGGTGAAGGGTATAAAAAAAGACGCACCATAAAAACATCAAAAGAATATTATTTGTAGAAATTTCTTTCTACATAGCCTTAAGATAAATAAAGCAATAAGCAATATTGTTCCGTTATTCTGCCGGCGATATTGCTTTATTGACAGCATATTGATTGCTAGTATACTTAGTCGGGGTAAGGATCATGTTGTCACTGCTTCAATTGTTCGTATTTTAGTATTATAGACTAATATAGATTTATAATTAGGTGACTTTATCACTAATTCGTTGTATGACCTTATAAAACAATTAAGAGTATTCTATTCGTCTGTGCCGTATCTTACATACAAATCTTTAATATACTGCAGGCACCGATAGAATTGTATAAAATCATTTATATGGTTCTCCTAAATTGGTTAGTTTAATATTTTCTATTACAATAGAGGTAAATTTAACCTAGCTGGATGTGCTAGGTTCATGCATTTAACCCACCAATTGTGACGCCGATCTCGCTCACTAATAGCACTTATTTTTAAATTTATGCTCTTTGACAATAAAACAAAGATTTTTAATAAATTTAAGCACTTTTACTTCAATATAAATACTCACAAACATGTTTAAAAACAATAACGGAGAATAAAGTTATTTGATTATTTTAACACACTCAGTCTCACAGACATATAGGTCACCATTGGCATAATGCTATTGTGATCAAAATATGTATAGTGATCTCCGAACAATGTTTTTCTTATAATTTGATTCAAAACTTTTTAAAGATTCCACCTATTTTTTGATTAATTGGTTAACTATTAGCAATAACCATTTGTGGCAAATTTCGGTTTTGTTTTGAAATTTAGAACTTTCGAAAATTTCACCCCTAAATATGTCCCTCTTGGCCACATCATTATAAAGTTATTCTCAGAAGTTGATCTTATAAGGGAACTGTGGCCAATTACGGACGGATCGCCACAAAACCCAGTACTATGATAAAACTGATCTGTGTAAAATTTTGTTTCGATATCGATAATTATAAGACATTAATGTTGGTTAATGTATGGACCAATCTTCATGCTGATTATTAATGCCAAATTTTAAATCGAATACTATATTTGTAAAAGATTTATGCGTATTTGAATGATTTTCAGAAGTGAACCTAATAAGGGGGCTAGGATCAAATATTGGCCGATCTTTTTATACCCTTCACCTTCGTGAGAAGGGTATATATAAGTTTGTCATTCCGTTTTAAATTTCGACAATATAATTTTCCGACCCTATAAAGTATATATATTCTGGATCCTTGTAGATAGTGGAGTCGATTAAACTATGTCCGTCTGTCTGTCTGTCGGTTAAATCAATTTTCTGAAGACCCCAGATATCTTCGGGATCCAAATCTTCAATAATTCTGTCAGACATACTTTCGAGAAGTTTTCTATTTAAAATCAGCAAAATCCGTCCATAAGTAACGGAGATATGAGCAAAAATCCGAGACAACCTCTGAAAATTTCATAAAAAAAACACCAAAAAAAAAAAGTTTGTTTGGATGTGTGTTGGCTTCATTGCTTTGTGCATTTTTTTTTTTCTAGTCTTTTGTTTAGTTTGGCGTTGTGGTTTTTATACCCTTCACCTTAGTGAGAAAGGTATATATAAGATTGTCATTTCGTTTGTAACTTCTACAATATAATCTGTTCGTCAGCAATTAAATGTAAAATTTTTAAAAGTTTTTTTAGGATTCAATACGCTGAAAGTGGGCAATTAATGCATCCACAACAAAGGTGAAGGGTATATAGGTGAATATAGCATTCTTACTTGTTTAAATTTGGTACGCCAATTTTTATATACATTTTGATTATTTATGTTGAATTTCAATTTAATAACTATATTTATAAGAGATTAATGCGTATTTAACTGGAATTTATACGTGGGCTATAGTCAAATATGATACGATCCAAAAAAATATATTTCAGGAATTTCTTTGTTCAAATGTACTTATTTCTGAATTTTGAATGAATACTGAATACATAATGGTACTGTTATGTACATTTAGCCATATTCCGGAAAGAAATTTGTATAGGACCTGGCAGAAATCGTGAACCGATTCTTACTATTTGTAACAGAGATATTTTTAAAGAAAATGGCTAAACATTTTTAAAAAATATCCAATGAAAATTTTGGAGGTTGTCTCATATTCTGCTACAAAACTCTGGTTATACTTGACGGATTTTGCCCATTTTCAACACAAAGCATTTCTAAATATTTGGAGAAATTTAATTCCCTTACGTCTCTTCTTCAATGCCATATCATTCCAACAACAGACGAACCGGCATAGCTAGATCGTTTTAAACTATATTATAAAGATCCAGAATATACAAACTTTTTAGTTCTACGACCAATATTGCGTTATGTTACAAACGAAATTACAAAATCAATATACCCTCCATATTTTTGCTGGTGGGTACAAAAAGATTTATTTATATTTTTTGTAACTTAAACTAAAAAACAATATTATTGCAATATTTTAAAATTTCGATCTTTAAATTATGCCTGGGACTAGATTACTTTTTCTGAAGATCACTACAAAAAATGTGTAAAACAGAAAGATCTTTACTTTCAAAGCATACATTAGGGCTGTTCGATAAATAGCATAATGAAGAAATAAAATTAAACTGCTTAAATTAAAAAATTTAAATAATAACAAGTTGAACGAACATGTGTCGTTAGTATTGTATGAAATATAATTAATTAAAATCCCTTGCTATCTTATCAGAGGGCTACTCAACGGTATAATTTATTGATTATATGCAAATATTTTCTAAAGCTCTGTTTTAATTAATTAATTTCGTAATGTTGTGAACATTTTAACAGAATTAGATAACAATTACTCTTGTCAAAGATTTTATTCTTTAAATATTTGATAAAAAATATCGAAATATATTGTATTTCGTCTACATATTTCTAAAAGATTTGCGCAAATATTTTCTAAGCTGATATTTAAATTGAAATTAACCCTTTAATGTGGTAGGGGTCAAATTGGGCACATGTTTTGAAATGTAAAAAATTACAGTACATACAGTGCAAGCTCGGTATTCGGGACTAATTAAGA
Source organism: Calliphora vomitoria (assembly GCA_942486065.2). NCBI lineage: Eukaryota > Metazoa > Arthropoda > Insecta > Diptera > Calliphoridae > Calliphora > Calliphora vomitoria. The sequence continues at coordinate 27,847,448 of OW818031.2, read as the reverse complement.
ACCAGACCTGTCGCGAAAACAAAACCCACAATTTTATTGACAAAATGTATGTAATTTTTAAAATTAGAATCCCTTTTATTGATATACATATTACATATTAAAAATTTTTAAAGAAATTGGAGATTTTGAGTTGTTTTTTTGGTAAATTATTTTTTAAAACCACAGCTGAATCACGTAGTTCATATAGTGCTGTTGTCGGCTTATCATATTCCAAAGCCCATTGTATGCATATGATTATCGATGTTAAACAATCGTCCACTATCATTTTGTTTTCTTCATGACCACTATCGTATAAATCCTCCGATTCCATATCTGATAATTCCATTTGTTCCTCATTACTTTCCACATGAAATTCTTCTTGAATCCAGTTGTTTATGTCAGCATTCGTGAAAAGATGTTCCGTATCAATTTGAGCTACAAGTGTACCAATAGTAGAATGATCTTCGTTTTCTTCCTGAATTATATTTTGTAAAAACTTTAAGGGCATTTTCTCCACTTCACTCCATTCAGTACCGTATTCGAGCCAGGCGTTCCAGAATTTTCGGATATTGGACACTGATATTTTATACCAGGACGTAGCTAGAATCTGAACTGCATTTTTGAGATAGAAGTTTTTTGGTTTAAGCTTCAAATTTGTTCCCTTCTGGTCAAGCAAGTGGGTGAGCAGTTGTTTTTTATAATTTAATTTGACCAAGTTAATGACGTTTGGTTTAACGTTTGAATAAGCGCAGTGCAATTGGGTGGTAGATTGATTGCTATAATTAAACCGTTATCACTTTTTAGTTCCTCAACTGGGTGACAAAAAAGCAAAACTGCTTTTTGTGGAAGACCTTTTGAAGCCAAAAATTCTCGGACCTAAAAAATGTTTACTTATGAACAATTTACTTTTACTAATTGTAGAAAATTAAATTACGTGGGTAACAAATTCGTGATGAAACCAGTCCTTGAATATAAATGATATCATTTAGGCATTATTACTAGAGTTGTATATTACAGGATTATTGAAAAAGCCTTTAAAGGCGCGTGGGTTTTTCGATTTTCCAACAGCCAACAATTTCAGTTTATCTATGCCATTCGTATTTGAAAAGCGGAAAAAAGTTATTCGTTCTTTACATATTTTTCTTCCGGGCGCTGTTTTCTCATTACAAGGGACAAGAGTGTGATTTAGAAGCATCCTATAATATAAACCTGATTCTTCGGAATTGTAGATTTGGTGAAGAGTCAACCCATGCTCATCAACATAATCCTTAAACTCTTTCACAAATGGATCAATAAGTTGAGGTTACGAAGACAATTTCTCGCCCGTAATTTTAAAAAATCTAATTCCATGTCGTCGCTTAAATTTCTTCAACCATCCTTCACTGGCATTAAAACCTGAATTGATTTGATAAATTTTTGAAAACAAATGACTGGCTTTTGTTCGTAAAATCGCTGCTGATATTGGAACATTTGTTTCTCTTTGTTTTAGAAACCACTTATAAAGCATTTTTTCCATTATTGGGTACTCAGCTTTCTTTAAGGTGCAACGTTTGCCGGGGCCACTTTCTGTTGTTCGTATGAACTTTTTTATTGAATTTTCTTGCTTTATAATGCGGTAAACCGAAGACTTATGTAACTTGTAATTCACGCAAATTGAATTTAAGGAATCTCCACTTTTAATATTTTTTAAAATTTCTAATTTTTGAGAAGTCGTTAGTTTTACAATATTGTTACGAATGTGCAATGACGACTTAAATTTAATATTCTGTAACGACTGCCTGCACCATTCATCATGTCTGAAGGCACGTCCATCAGTAGCATTCGGTTATTGGCATTGTTTGTAAGTATGGCAACACTAAATGTTTGAGTTGCTGGCAATGACATCGTAGGCTCTAGAATTCGAACATACGAGTTTTGTCCGTTAAGAGCATTGTAGAAGATTCCCGAGAGATGACGTGTGTATAAGTGGTGGCAGAGGCTGCAGTCGTGAGTTGAGTTGATCATTGTCGCTGTTAGAGTTAACATCAACTGTCGTGTACATGTGTGTTTGTACATTATAAAGTTTGTGTGCATTTCTGTGAATTGATTTACGTGTATAAAGACACTGAGTGACTATTTAATTCTGTTGTTGTTGTACATCTATATATATAAAAGTCAATGTGTGTTTGTATGTATATTTGTTTGTTTGTCTGTTTGTTTGGACTTTATAGACGGCTAAACGGCTGAACCGATTTGCTTGAAATTTTTACAGTATATTTATGTATGTCTGGAAGGAGCTATAGGCTACTTTTTGTTTTGAAATTTTAAGTGGGCGTGGTACCTCCCATACAAAGTTAATTTTAAAAATCAAATATTTAGGAAACTATAATAGAATTTGCATGAGCAATTCCACTGTTTGTCTAAATATTTGCGGCAAAAATAGGAGTAGTAGCCACAGAGGGCGTGGCACCTCCCATATGATGATAATTAAAAAAAATGTATATATGGGAAACAATAAGATATATGGTACGGTTATTCTACCATCAATATTAATATTTATAACAAGAATGGGCGGACTATCAATAGTGGGCGTGGCACCTCCCATACATATGATGACAAATTATAAATAGGGAAAGCTATATCATCTATCAATATTAATATTTAGGACAGAAATGCGCTGAATACCAACAATATTAAGTAAATGTTAAAATTTGTATACATTTGAAACCCTTATATATATATAAAAGTGAATGTGTGTTTGTTTGTATGATTGTGTGCTTATTTGTATTTTATACTTGGAGAAAAATCATGATCAATCAATAATGTTAAGTTAAAATTAGCATACCTGTGAAAGTATATATAAATACTAATCTTCGAAATCACATGAGGTAGAATCTTTTATTACCATATTTCCTGTACGAAGTAAATATTATTTATTGCTTATTTAGGAAAATATGTAGATTCTACATTTTGTGTGAGCAATTCAATGACTTCTGCAGGATGACGCAATCTATAGAAGAGTTAATAAATTGCGTTTTCCCCAATATCGGAAAAAATTTTAAAAACAAGCAATGGTTATGTGAACGCGCGTTACTGGCAGCCAAAAATATTGACGTTAACTCCATCAACAGCAACATTCTGAATACCATCGATGGTAATCTAAAAATTTATAAATCAATCGACACTGTTACAAATATTGAGGATGTCGTCAATTATCCAGTTGAATTTTTAAATTCGTTAAATTTACCGGGCTTTCCACCACATGACTTGCAGTTGAAAATTGGTGCTCCTATTATTTTACTAAGAAACATTGATCCACCACGACTTTGTAATGGCACTCGACTTATAGTAAAGAAATTAATGAACAATCTAATCGAGGCGACCATTATAACTGGAAAGTACAATGGATCAGATGTATTGCTGCCACGTATTCCGATGATAACTTCGGAAATGCCATTTGATTTTAAGCGATTGCAGTTTCCTATTCGCCTAGCATTTGCAATGACAATTAATAAAGCTCAAGGTCAGTCTTTGCAAGTTTGTGGACTAAATCTAGAAAATCCATGTTTTTCACATGGACAGCTTTATGTTGCATGTTCGCGAGTGGGAAAACCCACAGACTCATATGTATATGCACCAGAAGGAAAAACCAAAAATATAAGGCATTAGAATAAAAAATTATTAATAAAAATAATATATATATCAAACATTAAATAAAAAATGTTTTTCTATAAACTTCTATATTTAACATTAAGGTTATAAATAAGAAACAAATAATGTACTACTTATTAAAATAGAAACTAATTTTAGATAAACTACATAAGTATATTGTGAATCATAAGATAATATAATAAGAATTAATTTAAAAGGAAACTGTAGATTTTAATAACTTAGGGCCTGGCTCACAAAATGCGAACGAACATTTTCTTTCTTATTTTATATTGAAAACAATAACAAAAATTCAAATTTATTTGTTGTTTTCAATATAAAATAAGAAAGAAAATGTTCGTTCGCATTTAGTGAGCCAGGCCCTTAATAAATATTGTTTAACTCTAAACTTTTTATTTCATTACGATACGGGTAGCGAAGCACACCGGGTTTTAGCTAGTTCTAAATAAATAAAGAGTTGTTACAATTTTAAACTACTAAAACTGCTTTTATTTGCAATCAAGTGTATTCGGTTTATTTAAAGGAAATAATCCCACGTTTTAAAAAGGTAAATACGTAACAATGTGTTGAACTTTTCCCATATTAAGAAATGTATTTACACAACAAATGACACGAATAAACTGACAAAATTGAAGATCAAAATCAACCAAAAAGGTTAATATACCAAAAGACGGGGATTTCCCCTTTTTGGTTATAGACATTGTAATCAAATTTAAAACAAACAGATAAAAGTCGCGAAAATATAACCTGTTTTTCTTAAACTGTAGCAATTATAGATACTGCAATGTTAAAAAATAAGCCGTAGCGATAATGGGTAGTCGCGAATACCGAGCTTGCACTGTACCTGAAAAAAAACTTATTTTCAATATTTCTTTGTTAAAAATCCTTTATGGAAAGCTCTTTAGTTGATTTCGAAAATATTGATATAAGGAATGAGATTGAAAAATGTTTAACATACATATATATTAATAAAACTGAAACCACTAAACTTACAGTTTTGAATGTTTTTTTATTTGATTGAAATTATTGTTCCAATTTACAAAAAAAAATTATTTTTATAGTTCTAATCACTAATGTTGAAATTTTGAACCTTTTTCGAAAACCCTTCCATTATGGTTTTTATAGTGATTTCTGTCACTTTGTTCGAACAGGTTGTCCATCTCCGTTTAAAAGCTACCACACTTTTGGACACCTTTTTTATGCTCTTCAATTCTCTTTTAACTACAGCCCAATATCTCTCCAATGGACTCAGCTCCAGGCAGTTTAGAGAAATTGCCTCTCTTGGTACAAATACTACATTATTGTTCTTTTACTACTCAAGACCTTTCTTACCATAGTGACAGATACCAAATCAGGCCAAAAATAAGTGGTCACACTAAGAAGTTATGAATGGAAACATTATTTTTTGTAAACATTCCTTAATGTAAATTTCGGTATTTATAGAACCCTTTGTAACAAATGTTTGGCTTTTTTGCCGCAACTGCATATTGCTTGTCATACCAAGAACTTTTTGGGAAATTTTGTTTGCTATTGGGTCCTAAACTTTTCTTCAACATTCCCTCTAGCATCTGCAACATAAAAAATTGAACCAGAAGCTGCGAAAAATTTTTCATACGTACATTTCGTCATCCATTCTGCAGTAGATATATTTTTTGTATAAAATTTGACTTAAATTTCCCAGCTCTGTCTTTGGCCTCTAAATTTTTAGCAGAGTTCCTTTCAGGAACTTTTTTAGCCTTGTAGGTTTTTAAACCTGCATTCGCTTTAACTTTTCGTACCAAATAGTCCGAGTACTGACCTAAACGGGCAGCTTTCCTACCGGAGCTGGTGAGAGCTCTTTTGAAAATGCTTTCTATTTTGTGGCTTTAGAAACATCATGTGGACAATTCCTTCTACCTGAACCAGGTTTTCTATCAACGGACAAGTTCTCCCGGTACTGTTTATATCAGAAAACTATTTTATTGTTACATATTGATGATGGGTACATGATTCGGCACAGTCGAATATAACACTCTTGCTTGTATAAATTAATTTGTTTCATTCTGAGATTCTTTTCGGAGTATACATGCTAATTATACTACAGTTTGTAGGTACCGAAAAAGACAAAGAATTGGTTGGAGGAAAAACATTCCCAGAGATCTTGCATTCAAGTCTACTTCAAATGAAACGTTTGGGTCAAAATGATACAAATATGGCAATAATAAGACGCAATGTTCAAAATTATTAGATTTCCACATATCTTACCTCAGCTACCACTGTGCTTTAGAAAAACAACACATAAACTGAACAAAAACAACAAAATAACTTTGAATATTTAATGAAATGTTTTATTTAATGCGCAGAACAAACAAAAAAGTAAAACCGTTATAAACTTAACAACAATATATGATCAGTGATCACACAAAGAGATCAAACCTTGAATACATTAATATTTATATTTACGTACAGTCTTGTAACCATCTTCGGTAAAGATTTCAGAATCTTCATAATGTTTCTGTGGCGGTTGTGGTGGCACTAAATCTTCCAGACGGGGAGCTGGTGGTGTTATAATGCGTTTTACGGGAGCACTCTCCTCAATCGGGGGTAGATAGGAGTGATTGGGTGACTGCTTAGGTGCCACAGGGGCTGGTGGTAGATAGGCTTTTCTGGGTGCAGTGGGAATTTGTACAGGTTTTGGTGGTAGCACAGGAACTGGAGGTAGATACATTTTCATGGGTGTAACAGGAGGCAAATAATCATTGCTGGGTTTGTTAATGGGTGCTGGCATTGCTTTGGGTGGAATGTATGTGTTCTTAGGTGACCTTACGGGTACAGGAGGCAAGTACATGCTGGGAGGTAAGGGTTCACTTTTGCCAGCAACTGGTGGCAGATAGTTGTTATTAGGTTGTGGCAGTTCAAAGGCCATGACTGGAGGAGCATGATAGTCATAGCCCAAATGTGAAACATCAGCATAAACACAGGCGGTAAAAACCAGTAAAACCAATAGCAATTTCTAAAGAAATAATTAACATTTGATTAATATTTTATTTAATATATGATATAAAGCTATTTATTACTAACCATTTTGTTTGGATATTGTTTTCTTTTGGAACACTTGCTAACAAATGATACAGTTTAATTAAAAGTTTGTTGGTTTTATATATTTTTTTCGGATTTCTCTGCATTCAATTTGCCCCTATTACACTTCCGATATCTATTTAATTTCAATCTTCAATCTTCACTTTCGATTTTGTTACTTTTTCTTCATTTGACCCTGAACTTGATGGTTTTAAAAGCAATTTGTACTATATATTTAACACTTGGTTGGTGGTCTTTATTTAAAAATTTGCAATAGTTTTAATTAACTTTTAAAGATGTTTTTAAGGTTATAACTAATCAATAAAGTCATACATACAGTCAATCATCAACAAAATAAAACCCTATAATTTAGTTTAAAACATCTACATAACTAGTAATTATTTAAAAAAATTTTAGTAATTGTTAGTTAACCAATAATAACAATAACATTTTTTAAACATATTTTTCAATGTGTTTTCAATGACACACAGTGTTTCGTTTTCATATAATGACTGGGCAACAATAGAAGACGTTATTGTACTTGTTGTTCTTATATGGTCGGAATTCCTTTCTTGTTTTGATTTGAAGAATACCATTAGGTTAAAAAAATAAGTATTCATTGTGAAAATAGGGATTAATAAAGTATACATGCACATAAAAAAACCAAGTAAAAATTTACAACCGGATATGTCGGACTATGCCCTACATTATCCATTAAAATTCTATAATTTCCATACACATGCTTCTCGAGGGAGCATAGGGCTATATATGATTTATATAATCATGAGATATTAATGGCAAATTTTATCATGATTCTAGTGTATTGAACATATTCATTAGCAGGCTATCGAAATTCAAAGACAACTTTAATATGCATCAAGGTTAAATCATGAACTGATTTCAGTTTCATCACGTTATCATTAAAATTTCGATACGGTTTTCATGTATTAGTTCAGGTTGATAATGCTGTGATCATGAGATCTTTTTTATATGTAACACTAGCTTCGCCACCCCAATTGGATGAAAGAAATAGTACTAGTAAGTCTCCCTTTGTGAATTAATGCTAATTCAGGATAAAATGTCTCTAGTTTCATGTTTATTGAATCATTGTAATGTGGCTTCTAGCTCATTCGAAACGTATTATTATAATAAAAAAGTACCATTTCCCACTCAACATCATGATTCTGGGTCCATTATTTTAGAAAATGCTAAAGAAATGTACCACTAAAATCACCTTTTGTGAATTCTAACTCATTCCGCATCATGTGTGCCTAATTTTAAATTTTTAGGTTTAATTTTATAAAATAGTCAAAAAGTATTATTAGTTGGAAAAAAAGTACCTGATTCTTACTCGTTCAGGATCTTATACCATTCGAAGAACGAAAAAATACCAATAATTTTTGTATCATCAATTACATATAGATGGCTTAGTGACTTTATTTATTTACTCAGCACCATATCAGTAAAATAATTTAATATAACAAAAAGTACCATTAGAGGAAAAAGTACCAATTTTCCACACTTGAACCACCGTCAAGTTTTAAATCAAAGTAATTTCCTTATTCTAAGTTCAATATTATATTAGAAAATTCAAAAAGTACTATTTGGTGAACGAAAAAATACTTCTTAGTTTGGTTTAGTTCTCCATTTTTGGTATCATAATACAATTGAGCACCCTACTCTTGATTATCTCTTTACTGATAAGCATATTAGCCTACTATAATGTGTATAAGCTAACTAATTTCATATATTAAAAAAAGTACCATTAACAGAAAAAGTACCAATTTTCCATTATCCTCTTAACACCTGTTAAATTTGAATTTCAAATTTGTATAGCATTTCCTATATTATCAACTGATTTTGTTTCTATAACACTTAATATTTAATAAATTATCACAAAACCGAACCGAAACCGTTTGGTATTCAATTTTTTAAAACCGAAACCGCGGTTAGGAAATTCTTGGGTTTTAAAATTTTTCGGTTTTTTGGAAACTCTACTATAAATGTATTTAAAAAGTGCTATTATAACAAAGAAAAAGTACCATTAAGTCTGCAATTTAGTTTTTACTCACTGAGGAGCATATATTTTATATTTCTAGGTCCATTATTATAGTAAATTCAAAATGTACCAATAGAATAATGAAAAATCTCCATAATGTTCCCAGTTATAGAATCCTACTCGTTCGAGTCCATATAATATTATGTTCATGTTTCTAGATTTATTATAGAAAATTTAAAAAGTACCATTATAATAAAGAAAAAGTACCAAAAAGCCTCCCCCTAGAATTACCACTCACATAGAACCATATGCACTTAATATGATATTTTTAAGTCCATTATTAGAGAAAATTCAAAAAGTACCCTTATAATATAGAAAAAGTAGCATAAATCCCCCACTTGTGGATTCCCAATCGGTCGGGATCATATAAGCTTTATTTCACATTTCTAAGTTCATTGGTGAAGAAGATACAAAAACTACTATTCGAAAATAGAAAAAGTACCATATAGACGCACTCCCTTATATAGAAAATTTAAAAAGTACCATTAGAATAAGGAAAAAGTACCATAATGTCCCCACTTGAAGACTTTCTTTCGCTTAGGCCCATATAAGCGTTATATCATGTTCATTGGTGAAGAAAATACAAAAAGTACCATTCGAATAAAGTACGAAAAAGTACCAAAAAGTCTCCCCCTAGAATTATCATTCACTTAGGATCATATATGCTTAATTTCGTGTTTCTATGTCCATTGTTATAGAAAATTTAAAAAAGTACCATTATAATAAAGAAAAGGTACCATGAAGTATCCCCTTGATTTTTCACTTACTTAGTACCATAAACGCTTAATTTCATATTTCAATGTTCACTATTACAGAAAATTCAAAAACTAGCATAAGAATACAGAAAAATATTTTTTTAAGTTTTTAAAGTAAATTACGTCCCAAAAATTAATTAAATATTTAAATATTACAAAAATATCAATCTGCAAATCCTAAGGTTTTCAACAATATCAAATGCTTATATAAAAAGTCTTTATTTACTCCTCAGAAGTTCCACAAACCTTGCCCCCTTTGGAAAATTTGTACATTTTTTCATATACTTATTTGGCGAAGGTGATCAACTTTGAGGGGCAATGCACTAGCCCCCATTAGCGCTAGGAAGCTGAACTACTGCAAATCAACTCGAAAACACCTTAGCTCCAACCACATAAAATTTCGTAGCAATATCTCAAATAGTTTCCGATATACCGAATTATTTCCAAAAAAAAACTTTTCTAAACAACTGTGTAATGGCAAAAACCTTGAATTATATTCTACAGATGTTTCAAAATAAAAACTATATAGATCATGATTTCCAAAAGAAAGAATTAAAAAATCAGCTAAATTTTTAAGCAGGACACTTTTTAAGCATTCAGAAAAATATAAAATTTTTTAATTTTATTTCTTACATATTTTCCCCTGTGAATAAGCAAGACAAACGATTAAAAATATCCTAATTAATAAAATCCGTTTTTCTAACAACATCCTATATTAACTGGCAACTCTGCTTTAGTGGCCAAAGATTTTAGTTCTCACTCGTTCGCTTCTAAAATCACACGTTCAGAAATGTCGTCCGTTTTTAATTGTTTATTAAATATAGAAAAAGTGTTCTAAATCTTACAAATATAATAAAATATTAATTATAATAAAGTAATTTAATGCAAAATATAAAAATAAAGTGTTAAAGTTTAGTTTTTATTAAAAAAAATCAGTAAAATAAAAACATCAGCAACAAATTGAAGTGTGTACATATGTAAATTCCTTACATTTAGTGGTGTTTAGTTGTTGTTGTTGTTTTTTCTAGTCAAAAGCCCTTTACGCAGGAGTTTGTGTGTGTAAATAGGTGGCGTGATGATTTGCATTTGCATGTCTGTTGTTTGTTATTGTTTTCTGCACATGGAGAAAAATGAGAATAAGAAAACAAAATCTCATTAGTAAAATCAGAGCATGTAAGAAGTAGTGTTTATTTATTAGAGCAAAAAGATAAGTGTTGTTGTTTTTAGTTGAATAAAAGTTGCCAAAATATTAAATAAAGATAAAAAAAATGCAATCGGTTCGGTTCGGTTTAATTTAATAAATGAAAAGAAAATAGTGTGCATGTTGTTGTTGTACAATATTTAGTGGTGTTTAGTTGTTGTTGTTTCTTTTAGTCAAAAGCCCTTTACGCAGGAGTTTGTGTGTATAAATGGGTGGCGTGATGATTTGCAATTGCAAGTGTATTGTTTGTTATTGTTTTCTGCACATGGTAAAAGAATAAGAAAAAGAAAACAAAATCTCAATAGTAAAAGCAGAGCAAGTAAAAAGTAGTGTGTTTATGTTCTTATTTAATAAAACAAAAACAACAACAATAACTGTTGTTGTTTTTAGTTGAATATAAGTAAGTAGTAGAGTTGCCAGAATATTAAATAAAGGTAAATAAAATTCTAATCGGGTCGGTTCGGTTCGGTTTAATTTAATAAATGAAAATAAAATAAAATGTGTAATAATAAGAGTGCTAATGTTAAAGGTAAGTGAGCAAATATTAATTAATTATGAATGAAAATTGTATTATTACATATTGATAATTTTACCGTAGTAGGGCAACTCAGCCATGCAACTGTTTTCAATACTTTCAAATTTGTTCTGGTTCGTCCAATTCCAAAGATTTTAATATACAGTGACATTACATTGAAAACTTTTATCAAATAGGTATATGTTCAATTACTAGGTCAAAATAAAAAACTACCTTATATACTTATAGGTATTAATCCAAAAAAAAAAAAAAATAATTACAAGAACGTACTTAATTAAATTACGATAATCTATATATGTATATAAAAGAGTAACGTTACTGACTAACTGATTCATCATCGCACAGCCCAAACGACTGAAGCTAGAATCATGAAATTTTAACTGTGGGTTCCTCCCTCCCCAAAAACGATCCACTAAGGGATTTTTGGAAATTCGATCGTTTAGGTGGTAAAAAGGGTAAATTTGGTAACCTTATATCTTCTAAACTAATAAAGATACAACAAAACTGACAATAGCATGTTACTCTATTTAAAAATTAAGCTGACAGGTGTTTAGTACTTTTTCGAAATTCAAACTTTAAAGGGTAGAAAACGGTTAAAAATTGTATTTTGGTACTTTTTTGGCACCCTATGTATCTTTTAAACCAACAAACATAGAAACAAATTTTAAATCATAAAAAAAATAACAAATATTGGTTGGTACTTTTAGGAAATTCGAATTCTTGTGGGATAAAAATTGTATTTATTTTTGGTACTTTTTCAATAAAATAAGTTTTTCTATAAATTGGCATAACCATACGAATATATAGGTGGCAACATATGAGAATTGAACTATAGGTACTTTTTCGTTCTTTTAATGGTAATTTTATTTATTTTTTTAAATAATGGACCTAGAAATATGAAATTAAGCATATATGGTTCTCAGTTAATAAGAATTCAAGGGGGAGATTTTATGGTACTTTTTTTATACTACTGGTACTTTTTGCATTCATTTATAATACAGAACCTGGAATCATGAAATTAGACACATACGATCCTAAATGAGTTAGAATTCGAATAAACACACCCTATTTAGAGGTACTTTTTTCCTTCTAATGGTACTTTTTAAATTTTTTTGCAATATATTGTTCTAAGTAAGTGAGACTTCAAAGCGGGGACTTTATGGTACTTTTGCTTTATTCGAATGATATTTTTTGAGAATTTAAGGGGGAAACTTTAGCTAGCTTTTCTTTATTCGAATGGTACTTTTTGTATTCTCTTCACCAATGAACATAAGAACGTGAAATAAAGTTTATATGGACCTGAGCGTGTAGGAATTTTACGAATGGGAGTTTATGGTACTTTTTATTTATTTTAGTGGTACTTTTTGAATTTTTTATAATACCTTATGGACCTTGAAAAATTAAGTTAAATAGGAATCAGATGGAATAGGAAAATAAATATTTTGATAATTATGTAGAAACATTATTTGCTAATCAAATTAGTTGGTAACTTAAGATGTTTCATGCTCCATCAATAAGAAAATTTTTTAATTGTTCATTGATATACTTTTATTTTAATATCACAGTATACGCTAACAATATGCTAGTAAAAAATAAACTAAAAAGTATTTATTATTATAGCATTGACAAAACAATGGTAATGTAGTTTTCATTTTTATAGTGACTTAGTATTTTGTTTGTATTTTATGAACCATTTAAGTAATCAGACGTCTCCTTTGCAATACTTTGACATTCCCTTATAGAAGAATATGGGCAATTCCATATCATCGTAGATTTTGCAAAAATAAGAGTATCTGAAAATAATTTGGTCTTTATGTTCCATGCAGAGTGTACTATATTGTATTAAAATAATAAGATCTTTCGAAACATTGTTGTCCAAAATTAGAGCGAAATAAAGGCATATCGTACGTGACATAAAACGGATGTCATTTTGAGGTACATGTAGAAATATGCGAAAATTTTCGAATCGTGAGTGGCGTTATGTTTTCTTTTAATTTCTTACACTAAACCAAATATTTTTCCTTTACAATCCGTCATATTTAAATAAAAACAATCTCTGGATGAATTTATAATAAATAAAATTAAATATCGTACGTGATATACCGTACGTGACAGATTTATCTCTTATAATAAAACAATATATATTCTGTAAATATATGTATACAAAAACAAACAAAAATTAATAGAAAATATACATTGGGTTTCAATAAACAATTTTATAATAGCAAAAAAACAATCAGAGTCAAATTCATTTCACACTATATGCTAATTGGGAGCTTAGTTTTAACCGCAATTTTAGCCTAAAACACGCCAATTAAATTAAAAAATTAAATATAGTCACTTTAAACTATTATTTTTGCCAATCAAATTTTGTAATAACCTTTAAATACTTACACATAGTAATATTTTAGTGTTTTCTCCTATTTAAATCATCTTGAAAAAAAGTTTCAAGGGTTTTTGGATTTTCAGTCGTGGTAGTCATTCTCGTGGAATTGCAAATATGTTAAAGCTTCCTTCGAAGTATTATTTTGAGTTCGAATTTTGCGATCTACAATTTTTCATTGGTTTTCTAGGGGATTGAGATCTAGCGATTCGGTAGGCCACTTGAAAACAAGTACCTCATTGAATTGTAACCACTTGTGTTACTAAATGATGGATTTACAACCCTCTTACTCTTTTCAGACAATTTCTTAAACTATGTTGCTACTTAATTATGTCTTGTCTTGGATTACTCTAACGAGGTCTTCCTCCCAAATATTTGTTTTTTTTTTCACGAAATTCCATATTTTTCACAGATATTTTTTGCTTCAATTCAGCATTAAAATAGTTTATTATTTCGGTTTTTAAATTTTCGCAAATCTTGATTCTATTCATTACGATATCTTACGCTTCGGGTTCGTAATGTATCCATTATTCTTCGCAAGTAATGATTCGGTGCAAAAATTATTTTCTTTTAAAGTGTTCAAGTAGCATTTCAGACATACAAAATCGTCTTTCATGGTCTCTCAGCTTTAATTCGTATGGCAACGAATTTCCCTGCTTTTCGATGAATGGTGCTACTTCCAAACGTTTTGAAATTGCTGATTGGGTAGCTCCCAATCATTTTGCAAGCTCTTGTTGAGTTTGACAACAATCTTCATGGAGTAATGCCACCAATTCTTGGTCTTCAAACCTTTTTTCGCTGGTTTGGACGTTATTTGTTTTCCGTGTCAAAATCAGCAATTCTAAACTTCATTAAACATATCTCGCACGTCGAAACCGATGGAACACATTCACCAAAAGCTTTGGTGAACAATCGGTGTGCTTCAACGGCATTTTTTTTAAATTATAGAAGTAAAGCAAAACTTCCGCATATGACGCTTTGTTGGCACAAAATTCGCCATTTTCGAAGCAAAGAAAACTTTGTTGTTTTTACTATAATGTTCAATAACTAAGTTAGAATAAAACAGTATGTACCCTATACAGGTATGTACCCTTCAAAATGATGTGCTATTTATAGGTAGAGATTATAGGTATTTGATAATTCAATTATAAATTTTTCACCAATCTTTGTTCTTGTTTCTTTAAAATATTGGACATTATTTATTTGCGAACCTAACAAATTCCTTCTGGAGGATGATATTGCAATGTTTTGTATAATCCAAAATTTGCCTTTCCCTGAGGAACCAATCAGAGAACCAGTTCTCTGTTGGTAAAAAAATCCTTCATATTTAAATCAAGTTTAATTTCAAAACTAAACAATACATAAATTCAAACATAGTAGTTTATGTTTGAAAAACTGGAAAACTAACACTCAAGAGTACCTCAGACAAACTATTGTTTATTTCGCTAGACAACACGGCAGACAAAATAACATTGAAAATAAATATAAAAAAATATAAAATTATACACAAATAAATTGATACAATTAGAAAACCCTGCATCTGGTGTTTACAAAACGAGTAGATACAAACAATAATTAACAAATTCGTTATGCATACCAAATCATTTAGGGGAGTAAGCGTATAGTTCGACAATTAAGACAGATTTAATTGAAAAAGGTCAAAATAAACCAGTTACCAGGGAGTTAAATCATATATTTTGTTTAACGTCTGGAAGGTTTTGAATACACCTGCCTTAAACTGACATTCAGAGAGATGTTTAATGTTTAAACTTTAAATTTTTATTTTAAAGTTTAAAATATTGGAGATGATGATGTTGATGTTGATATTGTGTATTTATCCAGAGGCATTATTTAAATAATGATAGCAGATTTATTTTAGAGTGTTTTGTGTTACTAACTGATGGATTTCCATTTAAGATAAAGCTGCATCTTTGTTTCTATACAAAAAATACAAATAAATGTTAAAACCAATTAATACATTTGTTTCGGTAGCTTGTTGTTTTTTTGTAGCTGTTTTTATCTAAGTTAATTTGGTCAATAGACCACTATTTGTTTGGCTCTAACGGATCACGGTTGAAGCCATTAAAATAGCTAGATATGTGTCTAAACAAACTTGTTTTAATAGAGTAATATTTATTTTCCTATTTTTTATGAAACCACTAGCACACTTTTAATTACTAGAAGAAAAAAAAATCCATTAAATTTAAGTTTAAATACCTAAAAATTATTACCCATATAAGATGTTTAACTTTTTTGGGTTTTTTCTATGTGATTTAAGAAAATAATTAAAAAAAAATTAACTGAAACACGATTATGTTTAATTAATTATCTATGTATTGAAATCTGTATTTATATAACGGTTTCAAAATGAATAAAACAATTGGTTTGATTAATTTGTTGATGAGATTAATAAATTGATTAAGTAATTGAATTAGACAATTAATATTGAAGTGCGATATAGTTTTTTAGTATTAAAAATACGAATCTCATTGTTATTTAAAATAACTGCAATTAATCATTGAAATGTATTTGAGAAATTTTAATTTAACAGTATCTAATTGCAAGATTACTTGTTGAATATAAATAGAAAGGAAATATTGCTGTATAGTGTTCTCGAAATCTCAGTTTGAATACCATTTAAAAATGAAAGATGTTTTCTTAAAAATAGCTAGTTTTTGCATTGCGGGATTTAGACTAGATGGCGTATTTTTTGAACGCGTATTTTGTGTTTGGAAGGGTACATATCTGTCATTTATTCACACTTAAGGTACGGACAGATTAGGGAAACGTTTGACTAAAATTGTCGAATATTTATTTGACGTAATCTGACCACAAAATAATTTTGAGAGGCAAACAAGAAAACAGCTGATTTTAGCCAAACAAAATTAATTGCCATCAATCGAAAGTGTTCTCAATGTGAACAAAATTTCCTATGATCAAATAATGGCAAACAAAATTTGATAAACTTTAAACAAAATGGCAAAATTAATGTTATTTTACAATATTTATGGGTATAAAAATTTTTTAAACTTTATATAACGGTATAACAGTAATTTTAATATTGATACGTTTTTACCTTTTAAAAACGGGGTTTATTTCCTTTAAATAAACCGGATACTTTTGATTGCAATTAAAAAGCAGTTTTAGTAGTTTAAAATTTGTAACAACTCTTTATTTATTTATATGTACAACAACAACAGTTCAAATATTCACTCAGTGTCTTTATACACATTTATCAATTCGCAGAAATGCACACACACTCTATTACGTACAACCTTAAATGCACAAGACAGTCGATGTTAACTCTAACAGCGCCAATGATAAACTCAACTCACGACTGCCTGCTCTGCCACTATTTATACACACGCGATCTATCGGGAATCTTCTACAATGCTCTTAACGGACATACTAGTACATTCGAATTTTAGAGCTTTCGATGTCATTGCCAGCAGCCTAAACATTTAGTGTTGCCATACTTACAAACAATGCCAATAACCACATGCTACTGATGGACGTGCCTTCAAACATGATGAATGCTACAGGCAGTCGTTACATACCGTTGAATTCAAATCGTCATTGCACATTCGTAACAATATTATCTATATATATATAAAAGAGTAACGTTACTGACTGACTGATTCATCATCGCACAGCCCAAACGATTGTAGATAGAATCATGAAATTTCAACTGTGGGTTCCACCCTCCCCAAAACGATCCACTAAGAAGGGATTTTTGGAAGGTGATAAAAACGGGTAAATTTGGTAATCTTATATCTTCAAAACTAATAAAGATACAAAAAAACTTACAATTGCATGTTACTCCGTTTAAAAAATAAGCTGACAGGTGTTTAGTACTTTTTCGAAATTCAGACCTTTAGAGGAGAAAACGGGCAAAAACTGTATTTTTTTGGTACCCTATGTATTTTTTAAACCAATAAAAATAGAAACAAGTTTTAAATCATATTCTTTACTTATCAAAAAATAACAAATATAAGTTTGGTACTTTTTGAAAATTCGAATCCTTAATGAATAAAAATTGAGTTTATTTTTGGTACTTTTTCAATAAAATATGTTTTACTATAAATTGATATAGACATTGAATATTTTATTATGAGCTCCCACCACGATATAGAAATTTATTTGAATAAAATTTTATTACCGCAACGGGTATAAAAAAGGTAAAAACGGATTCATACATAAATTAACTAACAGAGTGCTATTTGGAACTCAAATGCCAAGGTGAATATTGGGCCAAATCCGGATAAACAGTTTGGTACTTTTTTTTAAACCTATTTTTCTTGAGCACATTAACACGTTTGAAATATGTCTGTGCACAATTAAAGTAAATGTTTAGGAAATTATGTCCTATTTTCAAAAATGTATACAATTTGTAAGAATTTTAAGATTCATAGAAGACTTTTTTCAAAAATATGGGAATCAAAAATGGCATCTGATTTTTTTGGAAAATTTTAGTTATTAAAATGCAATAAAAGTTTTGTTTATAAAACGTTTTTATTGAAATTTGACACTTATATACAAATTTTTGAGCAAAAGTGAGAAAGAAATTTGAAAATTATTATTGAGAATCCCACAATTTCCAAAAAAACTTTTCAAAAATCCCTAAAATTGTTTTTTGACTCAGTTGACTGTACCGAGGACCGGGCTATAAATCCCCTTTGCAAAATATTTAAGAACATATTGTGTCATACCAGAGTGGTTTTAATTCTTTAAAAGGCATAGCTGCTTTTAAAAAAACTTGACATAAATTTGCAATTTACAGAAAAAATAGGTCTAATTCGTAAGGCTCTGAAACACACAGTTATAAAAACTTTTAAATTATTTTACTTTTATAGTACATACTTCCCAAAATGTTACCTTTCAGAAAAATATTCACAGATTATTTATTTGTACTAAAATTTAATGCAAGTACTTTTCTCAAAAAAAAAAAAAAAAAATCTATCTACTTTTAACATTTTTTTTAATTTAAATGCACATAACTTTTGACTTAGTATCGATTTCAAATAATTATTTTGTCTTAATACTAGTAGATTTGTTGGTAGTAGAGATTTGGATCCGCTATTAGCTAGAATCCAGATTAAGGTAGGTAGTTTTAATTTTAAAATGTGAATATCTCGTTAATTATAAGAGATAAAATATAGTTCTGGCGATGTGTTTTGTAAGTATCTTCATATGTAAAAATATTTCAAATCGGATGGAGAACAAAAATTTTGCATCATTTAGGATTTTTCATATACCCGAGAAACCCTAGTTTGGGGTCTTGGAGCTCCGCCCCATCTTCGAGTTTAAAGTCCAAATTCACAACTTAAACTCAGCTACACCTCCTCCTATAGTCGTGGGATATTTTATTTATTTATTTCTTTTTTTTTTCATTTCCACCATTTTCGTTTGTATTTTTAGGACAATATTTTTATGAGGCAAATATTTGTGAATGTGTGACCGCAAGTCAAACATGTTTTCCCATATGGGCAATTCCACGAGAATGACTACCACGACTGAAAAATAAAAACCCTTGAAACTTTTTTTCAAGATGATTTGAATAGAAGAAAACACTAAAATGTTACTATGTGAAAGTATTTAGAGCTCATTACAACATTTTAAGTGCAAAAATAATAGTTTAAAGTGAATATATTTAATTTTTTAATTGGTATGTTTTAGGCTAAAATTGTGGCGAAAACTAAGCTCCCAATTAGCATGTAGTATGATATGAATTTGACTCTGATTGTTTTTTACTATTACCAAATTGTTTATTGAAACCGAATATATATTTTCTATTTATTATTTTAGTTTTTGTATACATATATTTACAGAATATATATTGTTTTTCTATAAGAGAAAAATCTGTCACGTACGGGATGTCACGTACGATATTAAATTTTATTTATTATAAAATCATCCAAACATTATTTTTATTTAAATGTGATGGATTGTAAAGGAAAATATGTCGTATAGTGTAAGAAATTAAAAGAAAACATAACGCCTTTCACGATTCGAAAATTTTCGCGTATTTTTACATAGTATACCTCAAAATGACTTCCGTTTTATGTCACGTACGATATACACATATTTCGCACGATATTTTGGACAACAATGTATCGAATGAACTTTTTATTTTTTTAAAATATAGTACTCTCTGAATGGAACATAAAGACCAAATTATTTTTCAGATACTCTTATTTTTGCAATATCTATTCCACTCTACAGGCGTACAAATATCACGTACGATGACATGGAATTGCCCATATGTGTATTTGACAATATTTAATGTCTGTCTTATCAAAGAAAATATGGGCAAACAAATGTGTGTAGTGTG